>OY292491.1:9925874-11245227 GCA_958496325.1 Nomophila noctuella
CTATACCTTTTTGATCACCACATAGTTACACTCGTTTAAGTATTTAGTGTTAGTGATACTTTTTTTTTTCGTAGGAGAACGCTTTTACGCGCCTTAGCATACAGGCTAGCTAGGCCTGCAGCCGTGTGTGGGGCTCAGGTCTAAAGACATTCGTAGTGTTAGTGATACCTAAGTATATTTTCAGATCAAACAAAAGTATTGTAATTTGATATTCAACGACAGTAGGGTTTCTATTCACCCTTGAATCTATTTTTGGAAATCGCGATTATTAAGCCGATTATCACTGGGACGACGATTTTGTTCTGTGGGTACACATCGTCGTTATAGGTACATATTTTTTGTATTCTTTTTTAAAATCTCAGCATAATTTAAATTAAACCAGAAGCCAGAAGAGATTGACAGTGTTTAAGAACGGCTCGTAAATATTTTTTGATAAGATTTTCAAGTGTAGGTACTTGTTCCATCTAAGTAGGTTGTTGAAATTATCCTCATGGCCCTTTCAAAGATAAAATCAGCATTTCTTACCCAAGTAGAACAAAAATAGACGTCACGGGTTTATTATTTTGGATGTAATAGAAAAAGTTGCAAAGCTCTACTGTTTAAAAAAAATCATGTTGCGTATATTTCTTCGTAATTTATATTTAAAATACTTCAGTATATATAGTTATTAATACAAAAAGTGACTATTCGTGTCTTTGCAACATGTCTTTAGCTTGGAACAATTTCGTTGAACTCCACAACATACATGACAAAAGGGTATAAAGAAAACCTGCACCGATATTTCGGTGCATTAACGGAAAGTAACAAAACAAATGAATATAAAGTGAACTTTATCCGGGGCTATCAAAATTTGATAGCGATCGAATAGGCACGACTAGCAGCTGAAATACTCGAAATAGCGGGCTTTACTTCCGAATTCTCGACTCGCCGGCTCTGAATCGATAGTCGATACTAATAAAACAGCGCCGATTCGCGAATACATAAAACGGCGGATTCAAGTCTTGCGCTCTCGGTATAAAGCTAGAGAAGGGTTCCCACTTTTATTGCAAGGAATTTGCATATAAAGTAACCATTGAAGAAAAGCGATCTCCTTTTGGCTCCACATTTTTTCGTATTCATTGTTGCGAAGGCCGCGGGTTCACGGTTTTATGGATCGTGATGCTTTCTTAGCGTTTAAATAAATAATGGTATCAACAGTTTTTTTCCACGATGATTTATTTGAGAAAGCATTCTTTATTCGTTTTTATGTGACGACGTTTAATTATATTTTGGATCGTAAATGTTTAGATTAGTATCTTACCTCTCTATCCAAACAATGGACGTTTATAACTTCCCCTAATTTATATCTTCTTTCTTTTCAGATTCATGGCGTATTGGAGATAATTATGGATTAAACAAATTGGTACGTATACCGACTACGCAGCAACTGCTCAGTCTCTTATGCTTCTATATACTACAATGTCAGAATGCAGTCACATAAAACGTAAAGTTATGATGCAAAATAAAGAAAAAAAATTAAGTACGTAATGAAGTGACCGCGGGGCGTTTCCAACGATTCCTAATAAAAATGATATTTAATTGAAGTCGATAAGGCGTCGTGTCGAGAGGCCTAATAAACTGTCTTTATTATTATTGTGTTAGGTAGGTCGCCTCTCCGCTCGATAAACATTACGTATCTATACGGCTCTCCGAGAGTGTTCGTTGGATTTGGTTACACACTTACACACAAGTGTTCGATACCCACGCATTCTCCATCTTATCTCGTTATTCCCTTTCCATAGGGATATTTTACCATTTTACCGCTGACACTACATAGGCTCTGTGCATTAAATGGCCTATGAATTATTTATCAATTTTGTTAGGGCCTTGTGTCTATGTCGATGTCAACCGGTCTATAAATTGCTTTTAAGAGCTTTAACGACCTTTGCATGGTGTCTAGTATATATTTGATAATATTTGCCTGGGACATTGTCGTATGCGCTGAACAAAGTTGTCTCAGCGTTTCGTCGGTAGTGAAGATAAAAGACGGCGGGCACAATGGCGTTTAAGTGATAGTTATGGCAGTTTTTATAGGCAGTTAGATTTATTTTTACTGCACTGTTTGTTTTAATGCGTTTTTCGCGAGTCGAGAGGTCGCGACAATTGCTTTCCCATTCATTTAGCGTGTTAATCTTAAATCGCATCGCTGTAGTTGCCGGCTTTGCGAATTGATTATGTGGTTTATAGTCATTTTAATGATGTGTACTATTTCATTTCATCGCGAACATAACGCACTGAAGATACCAGGAATGATCCAAGTTTATAACGTATGCGTGGTGTTTTAATGTGGGCACGATCTCTGAATAATTGCTGTGTGAAAATTGCAAACGACAACTTATTTATTAATTAACAATGAGTGTTCTCAGCGTGTCTCAGAGTGTCAACACCGAGTTCCTAGTTCCTGACGACTGTGTTGTTATATCTTAGGTTTTAATCGCCATACGAAATTTCTGAGATAGTTTTACGTGAATGTATTTGCGCTTTGTTTATTAAGGAAGTAAATTCTTAGCACCTTATATATTAAAGTTATAGTTAATTACACGCGGGTATCTTTTTCTTACTTCTAACTGTAAATATACAAACTCTATAAAACATGTTTTGTTTAAGTTAATTGAAAGTATTGGTAGCAAATATAGAATATATTTTATCCACCTCTACGAGACCATGGCGATCGCAAATTTCCAATGGGGTCTTTGCCCTATGGGACTTATAACTCTCACTATAGGCCGCAATCGTATAGTCAGGCGAACATTGGTTCTCAATGAGCATTTATTAGCGCGCCCTACGATAGGTGGGTGGCCAGAGAGGGCCTAATCAGGAAATATAGGGCAATAAAATGGTCCAGTGGCGTTTGACTTAACCAAATTATGCCGCATGTGTGGAATAGTTCAAGTAGGAATTTAGGTTGGAGGTGTATAAATACTCATAATACCTCCCTCCATATCTTGACACCTTCTTAGTTTACGAAGTTAGACAAAAAATATTCAATACTAATCTAAAAACACATTTTTAAAATCCATAAATATGTATACCTATTCATGGCAAAGTATTGCACAATAAAAGATTGTTTTAAAAAGCAGATGGCCATCGGTGATATTTTTTGCCTGTCGAAATTCCCATAAGATACCTAATTTTGAATTAGTACGTAGTAAAATAAACCAACATATCTATTTGGCCCCGTTATCTCAAAACAAAGATCTCATCAAAAATTCAGCATGTGACTCGCGGGATGTAATCCAATAAATCAGTTTTACAGCATTCCCGTGTCATTTCAGTCGTCGAACGGCATAAAATGATAATTTTACTGCTCCCCTTCCGTCTCCAAGAGTTTACGACAATTGTGAAATGTATCGACAGTTCGGGTGTCACCTCCGAGGTAAACCACTTTACCCTTTCTCATCGTGGAGTTTAGAATTTTCTCATTTCCACAGTTTTAAAGCTTAAATTCCCGTAAAGAGACTCCGGTCGGATGCGGGTAAAGCTGGTCCATCAGGAACATATGGTACGCGTTCCCCCCGTCTTCCCCTCGTGTCGATATTTTAGGAAAGGTGCTCTCGAACACATCAATCTTTCAGGTGACTTTACTGTTCACTGTAATGGATTATGGGGATGTGACTAACGGAACGGTTTAGTTTCTCTTTCACCAGAAACTCCGTCCGTATTATGGTATGTTATCTAATACGCCAGTTTTAGTGTATGTAGAGTTAAGTATGTAGTTTTAAAGCTGATAGGAAATGCAAATGCTTAACTTTTATTGAATACTTCGACGACGTTATTTTTTATTTAATAAGACATTAAATTTTCTCTGCCAGCAGTATATTTCATGTAATGGATTCATTGGGCTCTCAAATCTCAGTGTTGACTTTACCTTACCAATGTTGTGCAAAGAAATCCATCATCCCATTGAAATTTCTATTGCTTTCAATTCCTTTGTATTCACCGACTCGGCGAACTGTTGTGAAACATTATCGCCGTGATAATTGTTGGCGCAAACAAACTGGCAGGACATTGTTATGTAAAACAAAGTTTTATTGTGGCAATAATTTTGAACAATTAGTTATACTTGCGACGCTCTAATGGTTCGGATGATGATTGCATGAAATGGAATTAGTTAAAATAGCGGGATGTCTCGGAAAATAATTTGAAATTCAAATTAGGAACTGTCAAAATTGAGCGAGGAAACATTAAAGCATTGGATTTTTTTGTTATTAGTTTAGCAAATCTGAAAGTAATAAAATGTAGTGTTTTTATAAGCAGCAAATTCCTTAGTAAACATTAGATAAGACTCATTAGATTTTATTTCAATTGAAAATACAACGAAAGGTTTTAAACAGCTGAAATTGTATTTTAACTGATAATGACGTACGTATGCACCAAATTAGTTGAAATTAACCTGGTTTAATTGAAAGTGTCCTTAAAACATCACAGTAAAATCAATCCATTATTTTTCTACTTGTATGTATATTCCCAATAAGAGCCGACCTCTATAGCTTATATATTTTTTCCAAACAGGCTGTAAAATTAAAAGGACAATAGTTAAATTCCAGTTATTTATTTCCACAATCCACAAAAGAGTTTTATGACAAAAAATCGTCGGCAAGGCCAGCCATGATCGCATGAATTTATGTTAATTCCATTATGACAATGAAAGTGTTAAATGTTTAGATAATAATCAACGCTTTTGTGGCGACTATTACGTAAACAGACCCTTTTATTGCATTTTATTGCCATATAATATAATAAATTAGTGAGAAAGCTACTAATTTGTTAACAATTTACTTCGATTTTAGTGTTTTGGCCATAAAGTGCAGTCATAATCAAATAATTTATTATACACTAGCGGCCCGTCACGCGGTTTCACCCGCGTCCCGGGGGAACTACTTCCCGTACCCGGATAAAATATAGCCTATGTTACTCTGGGTGAATGTAGCTTTCCAACAGTGAAAGAATTTTTCAAATCTGCCTAGTAGTTTCGGAGCCTATTCAATTCATACAAACAAACAAAAAATCAAACCTTTCCTCTTTATAATATTAGTATAGATTATGACGTGGGGATTAATGTGTTCAACGTGAACTGTCTATGGTGAAATGGAATATAATCTTAGTAGAATTTATTCTGTACCTATGTTGAAATTTCAAAAGTGTTTGCTAAGTTCCTTGAATGCCTATAATACGATTTCAACTTTGAAGAAGATTGGGAACTCAGCTTTGTTTCAAAAATCTAAATGCATTTTTCTAATCTAAAATTCACCTTACCGCTTTCACTTAAGACCTCACGTCCGTATATCCTTGCAAAACTTGCACCCCGTTTGTAGTTGTTACCCGCGTTCTTCTAATCGCCGTAAATTGCCGAGAGGTCACGAGTTTACAGACATGAGGCCCGTTTAATACCCTCTTCGCCATCGACGGTGAAGTCAAGAATTTGCACTCCATTACACGTCAGTGCAGGTACGCTAGGGAGTAAATTATATGACACTAAGTGCAGTGTGTAGGTTGTTTGTTACTGTCTACAGAAAGATTATACTTAGATAAGAAATGAATTACCTATGTTGCCCAGATTAAAGAAGTTCGTGGTTAAAAAAACTCATTAACCTAATAATAGAAAAATATTTTTACTACTTATGTGAAGACAACTCGTCGAAAATAAAGTAGTCGGAGTTACACTAAATAAAGCTCGATATAACCTGCCCAAAAACACAATCGCAAAAGGTAATGATGCTGCTAAAGGGATTTCAGTGATGTTTTTCATGTATCCAAAATTAATTTACCACAAAAATCTCAATTGAAATCAGGAACAAAAGTATTTTGTCCAATAATGATAATGTTCTTCCGAAAAAATAAGCTTTAGTTTATAATTTTCTCGCAGAATGAACACACTGCATCACTACGCGTAGTAGGGCCGGAGAATGAACCTGGGACATTACGAGGGCTCAGTGTCGTGACAATTGCCCTCTTTACAACCTCGTTCCACTCTTGCAGCCGTTAACGTTCCAATAAAAACACCAAGTACTGCATCAACAGTCGCTTAAGATGTTCAGCTTACACAGGTACGCTTGTACGCGCAAATTCTTTATGAAATAATTTTGTTAGAACTTCACACTGATCTAAACAATTAATTTTGTGGTCACTGGCTTTTTATTTTGAACTAGCGGCCGCACGCGACTCCGTCCACGAGGATTTCGATGTCCAATAGCCTAAAGCCTTCCTCGTCAAACGGACTATCCAGCAAAAAAATATTTTTCAAATCGGACCAGTAGTTCCTGAGATTAGCGCGTTCAAACAACAAACAAACATACAAACAAACTCTTCAGCTTTATATATTAGTATAGATATATCTTGTTTTTTGGGATCAGATAACTAATATAATTTGATTTTAAATCAGACGTTCATCTACTATTTAGTTATACTCGTATGTATACCTATCAGCTTTAGAAAATGATTCGTTGAACTATGAATTTAACGATAAGAATTTAACTTTAGACAACACTGAGACTAATGTAACATTCCACAATATCTGTATTTACATCTTTTGAGATATAATAAAGGGGACATCAAAGGTTATTAAACCACAAACTCTAAAGCTTATCATTTTTCACGATTACCTGGAATTACAGCATTTGCTAATTATAAATGCATTTGCTTAATATCAGTATAAAATGCATTCCGCGCGTAAGTTAAACAGGTAGACTTGTAATTATTGGTAATTATTGGCGTTTTACTGCCGAGCTAGCGCCTGAAAAGCGACGCCGACTGAGACTCATCATTTCAGACGCGCTATGAGAAACGGATTCATTAATTAGATTTTTACAGCGAACAATTTCATATAAATGTTGGAGGTTTTGTTATATGTTTTTCTAAATATTAGATATAAAACGTTTTTAGTAAGTACCTAATGTAGGTAGGTATACTGACGTAATTATGTCCTATTAGTTATTTAAGATGTAGGTTACCTGGATGACAACCACGTTTATTTTACTTTCTTCCGTTTACCTAAATCCGACTGCGGATTAGAATACAGGCAGGATAAAAAGACATCCTACAGTTTATTGGCGAACTTCAACGCTATTTGCGATTTATTTTAGAATCTAAGATTATTTTATTTAAAAAATTATAGAGATAGTTATCATTAAATAGGGTAATAAGACTCGGATCATATTTTCATAGCTCGTGAATATTTAGAATTTTTATGTGAAAGACTGTAGGCGTGTCCTCGTTGCTAATAGGCTTGTTGCCTCATATCACCATTTATAAAATCACTTTTAATTCGAATATTATTCCGTACAAGGATCCAAAATATGTAAACTTCATTAAATATAAATATGGGATTGCTGCAAAAATTCAACTTAAACCCGATACATTTTTACTTTTTTTTCTCTTGATTGAAAACACCGTCCGCCATGATTCTACGTAACCAATATTGTAAACAACACAAATTCAAACGACACTTTCGACAGGTTATTCGTCGTCTTTTATTTAAACGCGTTGATTGTTGTTTATTTCACTATTAAAATATTATACACTTCACATTTATTGAAAACAAACCTGCCCAAAATAGATACTTTGATGGTTGCAAAATGTTTTGCTTCAAATTCTGATTCGCAAATTCTCATCACTGGGTACTTTTATCCACAACTTCTTATTGATGTATTCTTACATTCACGCACGATACAATAGTGGTAATTCATAAATGTATCATGTAATCTCTACGAAGACATGGTTTTAATTCCGATAAACACTTTTTGGTTATGTCACGCGTATTGTTGACAAGAACAGTGACGCCACGGCACAGACCATCATGGCGGACGGCGTTTACGGTAGTATAGTGAAATTAACAATTTAAAATTCAAAATACAGTTGGATAGGTGCTTCAAAAAATTTTCATATTTTTTTTATGTTGTAATATAATCGTAATGAACCGTTCTATCAAATAATAAAAATAGTGGCAACTAGCCTATTATACGTTTTATAATCAGCGGTGTCTATTTAATATCTTCGTGATAAATATTCATGAATCTAAGGTATATGAACGATAATAACAGCAGGTATACAATAGCTTCGTACATAAATTAATACATCTTCTTTACTCATAATTTATTGGCCGCAATTCCTTGTGGGTAACACGATATTGCTGCTACCGTTACGTTTACCTACGCAAAAACATAATGACTATTCCAGTTTATTAGACTTGGAATAAATAGAGTTATTCCTAAGAAATATGAGAACTATTTCTGAAAAAAAATTTGAGTTGCGGAGTAACTTTTACTAGGTGTATAACTTATTCAAATTATACTACGTGCGGGGTTTTCGGGTACCTACATAAACTTTGGCATTTAGCAGATATTTTGCAGAGAAAATAACCAAAATCTATATAAAATCAGCATGCGAATTAAAATTTTCTCTTTCATCATCATCATCCTAGCGTTTGTCCCGGTCGCATCCTCGGCTGTTGCCTCGGAGTCCAGGGTCCGCTTTCCTGCTGCACCTACTCCACTTCGCACGGTCTTGGGCATCCTGGGTGGAAAGACCATTGGCACGCATGTCATCTTCAACGACGCCAAGCCAGCACTTCTTGGGCCTGCCCCTTCTTCCGGGACCCGGCGGTGGTGGCATGGTGAGACATTTGTTTCCCACGTAGCTGGCCGGTTTCCGTAAAACATGGCCGTACCAACGTAGGCGACACTCCTGCAGTTTATCTGCAATATCACGGACACGAAGGCTACCCCGGATGCGTGAGTTCTTAATGCGGTCTTTCCGCGTCACTCCACACATCCAGCGCAGCATCTTCATCTCCGTGACACGCAGCATCTGCTTGTGTCGCTCAAGTACAGGCCACGTTTCACTGCCGTACAAAAGGACGGGCCTAATGATGGTCTTATAGACCTGTCCCTTCAACTTGACCGGCATTTTGGGGTCACAAATGACACCAGTCACCTCACGCCACTTGGCCCAGGCTGCTGAAATGCGGGCTTTGACGTCGCAATCGATGTCGCTAGACGCATGAAGTACAGATCCCAGGTATTTAAACTGGTCCGTACGCTCGACCAAGTCACCGTCTATGCGTACGGGTGGGGGATCTGTGTTGCAGGCCATGTATTCAGTCTTCGCCACGTTTAGTTTTAGACCGCCGTTCTCAAGTGCCACCTTCCACTTACCCGCTCGTCGCACCAGTCGTCCCCTGTCCGAATCCGTCAGCGCGATATCATCAGCATACATGAGCAGCCACGGGGGTTGCTCATGTGCGTCTATGATGCTGGTTGACAGTTCGTCTAATATCACGCTAAACAGGAAGGGACTAAGGACGGATCCTTGGTGGACTCCGACGGTAACGGGGAAAGGGTTGCTGTCACCAACAGCAGTCCTAACTATTGAATCGGAATCGTGGTGCATGTCTCGGATGACGTCAATATAGGTTTCAGGCACCCTCTTGGACCTCAGTGCCCACCAGATCATCATGCGAGGAACACAGTCGAAGGCCTTCTGCATGTCCAGGAACAGGAAATGCAGAGGCGTGTTCTTCGTTCTGTATTTCTCCATGATCATCCTTAGGGCAAAAACAGGGTCCATGGTACCAAGACCAGGTCGAAACCCGTACTGACAGTCCGAGACAGTACACTCCTGTCGTAGCCGAGAGTCAACTATCCGCTCAAATAGCTTCATAAAATTTTCTCTTTATTTGACGAAATACATAATATTAAGTCCAGATATGGTTAATCCCAGGCTATCAGTACACACGGTCGAGTTTCCTTTAGCCGAGGTAAACGCACCGTAATGGACTATGGCGCAAAATAGCCTCCCGGCGATTAAGTAGCATGTACACAGCTATAAAACCCGTCGAATGGAGCAAACACTGTATTTTGTACAACACAGTCCAAGCCTCTACTCGGAAGTTAATTTATGTTGGCCGGTGAAAGTTATGATACCTAATAGTAGTGGACATTGAGAACGCAACTGTTTTTCGATTACCCGGTAATATTCTAGTTTTAATGACCTGAATAACGGAAAAATCAAATAGAATTTTGCTTTTCATTTGCCATTTATTTAATTATGGAAGCTAGATGATTTGAAAAAACATTTATATAAAAACTAAGTTAACAAAATTCGAGTATTATGTCATAACAAGAACAGAAGGACAAAATTGTATTAACTATGGGAACATTTTTTTTAATGTACTTTTGTCAAAGGACCAAACACCAAACTGTTTTGGTTGACAATTTCACAATTTTATAATAAGATTTGGTTTCTTGAAAAAAAAATACATTCCCTCCCTTTAATGAGTCGAAGTTGGACCTCTTTAGACTAATGACGAGATTAAGACGTGAAGATAGGCCGGAGCGTTCCATTTCCCTCTCTTCATGCATCTATGGATAGACGTTCATTACCGCGGATAGGTGGAACGGAACGTTAATGAGTCGGCTCTGGGGACGTGATAAGATTACATGTTGTCGACAAAATGTAGAATTGTACAAAGTGAAGGTTTCTGGAAAAACAATAAAAAAACCAATGCCTACTTAATGAAAGCGAATGGACGCGTCTGACGTAGGCAATTATAACTAAAATACCTTAATATTGTGTTCATTTCTTTAAGAGAGGTAGAGCTTTGTGGTAATTCCACTCGTCTGGGGTAGTACCTCCACCTTACAGAAGACCGCAGTGAAGTAGCACTTCGTAACTGTTGTGCTATGTTTCTGCTGGTGAGTAAGGTTGCCAGAGCTCAGTTGGTGAGGGTATGGGTTTAAGGCCGGCAACACATGAACGATACCTCTGGTGTCGCGGATGTCCATGGCGGCCGGCGGTGGTTGCTTACCATCAGGCGACCCGCTAGCTCGTGGGCCGCCTCTGACATAAAAAAAAAACATTCTAAAGTACCTACAGTATTGAATGGTGCGTAGATAAAAAGCATTCATCGACTAAGAACATTATTACTGTCAAGTGTTATTAATAGGTAGTATTTCAAACATAACTCTATCTCTCTATACAAGTATACAAGTACCTAGGTACCTATTTACACGTTCAATATTTATGGAACCGCTACTTGGCTCCCATATAACAACTAATGTAAATCAAGCCATAAATACAAATAAGAAAAACGTGAGAGGTTCATTAATCAATCTACAATGCAGTTGCTTTCCATATTCCGTGTTAGATTATAATTTATCTTCAGCTTTTCCCATGACATGGTTGCCGTGATTCCCATGCGTTTTGTAAAACGTCTGGTTTTACGACCGCGCTGTGACATATGCGCACGGAGAATACTAATGCTTCATTATCTGAGCTTGAGGCAATCTACTCGAGACAGCCTTGATTGAAGCAGTGATATGGAAAATTAATAGTTATTAACTGCAGCTAGCGATCCATCGCGGATTCACACGGCAATGCGAAGGGTGGGAGAAAATGATAAATTTAATTATAGCCATTTTTGACCATGTTGGTTCTGTTAACCAAATCCTCGCTCACTTGCTTAGAACATTTATTATGATCCAATAAAATATTACAAGTACCTACCTACAGCAGCAGCTACAACATGTATGCGTCGCGTCAACGTACTCGTAGGTATCCAATTGAAATCAGTGTAAGGCGTTTTATTAATTACACTAGCGGCCGCCCGCGACTTCGTCCCCGTAGATTTTGTTTTCAGCACACATATTTAGTGTTATACTCGTATAATAGTTTCCTCGCCTTCCTCCACAAATGGACTTTCCAACCCAAAACTTTTTTCAATTTGAACCAGTACTTTTTGAGATTAGCTCGTGCAAACAAACAAACTCTTTAACTTTATTATATTAGTACCTACGACTATAACATAAACAAAAAATACATAGGTACATTACATTCATAATTATTAGATAATGAATGGCGGCCTTTGTAATAAATTAACAACCGCTATCGAAGCTGGAAGCCATTACTCACACTTTTTGCTATAAAATAAAATTTAAACGTTGTTTCATCAGACATCATTACAATAATTATGCGCGTGTAAATTGCTAGATTCTAGTCTCCATTTGGCAGACATGTATGTAGAGTAGGTAAAGCTAAACCAGTTTTAGACGTGGGCAGGGCACTGCTGTACGTGTCAAATTAATTGGCTTAACTGAGTTGGTCTGTAGCGGCTGCGGGATGCCACAATTTTGCAGGGATTTTGTCCCAAAAATAGACTTCTCTTAGACTTGGTACTGTTATCAAACGCGTTAATTCCGTTTGTTTTAAATCCCTTGTATTATTTTAAAATAGGAGTTACAAAAGAATAATTACAAAAAAATTAAGCCAAAGTTAAAAGTCAAAAAGAAAGAGATATATTTTTCCTTCAAGGTATAGTCAGTCAAGAAAATGGTCTATCAAATTGAAAGACCATTATTACGAAAATGTTTAAGACGTAAACTTATAGCCAACCAATTTTATTTGACACGCACTGTACTAGCTGGCTGCTTTACTGATTACGTCATAATATTTCTACTATCCATTGTTGTTTTATTACAGCCCTTGGCTGTGATGTAGAGAGCTCGTATATTTGGTTCAGGGAATTGCCTGAACGGCGATACTCGGTGTGGGCAGCTATGAATGAAATAGTTGACTTCGACGTTGCTTCAACGATATTTGAATTTATTAGGTTTCGAAGCCGAGGTAGAGCTTTGAAAGTTGAGAATGAGGCGTGTTTTAATAAATTGAAATGGCTATACAAGTTTGATTAGAATTTATATTCTTTAGTAGGGAAGACTTTCATTCTTTCTCTTATAGGTATTTTAAAGAGCAGCACGCGATATTTATGTCATCATCGTGCATTTAAGCCTGTTTGAACGGTATTTCCCGAAATTCTCCCAATGCCTTTCGAAACTTACCTAAGTTATTGGTGTAGGTATAACACCCTTTCTTTGAATTCATAGTATTAATAGATGATCCAATCAAAGTTTTATTGTGAGTGAATATCCTTCTGGGAATAAGACAATTATCCGTCTATGTGTAGATGCTAATAAAAAAAAACCGCTGCGCTATGAAAAGTCATGTTTTTAGATTACAAGTTCCACTTAGGCAAGCCCCATCCATTTTGAATTCTCGTGCAATCAGCAGAAACACGTTCTATCCGTGTACGGATCCCGCCAACTGCGGGCGCCGTAACTTTTTTACTAGTGAACCGGTCTCGCGCACACTGGCGCAGACGAGGCACCCACACGCGCGCCGTATGGATTAGCGCTGCCGAGCGGGCAACGTCACAAAATGGCTGCCGTAAAAACAAGTGAACAGTGAGTTACGGCCGGGCGCGGGGCCGGGGGAGCCACCGCTCCACCAATCGCAGCGCAGCGCATTTCGCCCGCCAACTCGGCTCTTTCTTTTATAGTCCCTGTTGTTTTTCTCTGGCGCGCTTTTTCCTGATTTTTTTTGCGGGAAACTGTTTTGTTAGCTTTGTAAGGACGGTACAATGTATTTTTAAGTATTTTCCCCCGTGTCTCGGCGAGCTGTTTTAATGCGGATGGACGGTAGTTCTAGGATCTACGAAATAAAAACTGGTCGGTTTAAAGATAAAGCACTCGGAAACAGTGTTTGCTTTAAGGAGCGAATCAATGTTGTAATTTAAAAGGCTATAAGAGGTATAAATTCATTCCAGATTTTAACTTTATTTAGGTAAGATTAAAAAACAATTATTTGATCGAAGTACCTAAGCATTTTTATGCATTGAGTACAATCGACCTACCGAAGCAATAATTGTATTCTTTAGTTTCTAACATATTAATTACCAACGTAAAACTTGAAAGAAACGAAGTTCCCTATAAAATATAATAACCCATTGTAGAGTCGACGCTACATTTCATTTCCCTCGGAATTAGTGCAAGAATTTTCCTCAACCATTTGCATAATTATCCAGCTGGGATTATTTATTAAGACCAACCATGCGATGAGTACAGTCATGACCCAAAATTACGTACTTATTCCGTGAGTCGGTCCCATCTAAGCTAACACTCGAATTATTCCGAGGTAGCACGCGTGTTTTATCTAAACTGAAACTTTAGTTTCTAACTGGATTCCATCACGCACCCGATAACGCTGCCTTGAGTTGAGTTCCCGCCGGCTCTACCACTTCTTACCCGACGGAATATTAATGGAACGAAACGACTAAAACTTGAAAGTTGTTGCGTGATTTTTGCTACTAAAAATATATTTTTAATAGCATAATTTTAAGTTTTTTGTAATGCACAGTAATCTATGTTATGAAAGTCAGAAAATTGGTTTTTAAAATAAAACATTTCTCTTTACATTTATGTAAAGGACAAAGCACCTATTGAATACATTTATGCTTAAATACGGTTATGAAATTGAAGTTTTTTAGAATAAAACTAATTAATTTATTCAAAATATTAGATAAAGATCAATCATGGCTGATTCGTATGTTATGTTACAGGCAGCCCTACACCATGTTATATGGTATGAACTAATAATTTGATCTTAGTATTATGAAAAATCCCTATTGCAAACATACCTAACTAACATATGTACTTACCTACACTTAAATCGGCAATGTTTCATTCAATATTAATTTGTCATAAATATCTTTAAAAATCTTTCTTTTTAATATGCTTTATAGGTACTCTTTAAACAACCTTCTTTCATAGCAATTTCAATTTATTTCATTGAGGTTCTGAAATAGTACCTACCGACCAGCTATTTTGTTCAATTTCAAATTACTCTTCTATATCAGCACTAATTCAGTTTCTAAGGTATGTAGTTAACAGTAATCCTGTGTAGAAAACAAAGCATGCCGTGCACTAATCCAGCGCAGTAATAAATTGTAAAAAATTATTGGGCACGAGAACTCATCAGCAAAAGTTGCAGAGTAATAATTTACTTAAGACGGGGCCCGTCTCGCCATCCCGTGTAATATCTTCACTGACATATTTATTGTTTGCCAGGGGAGGGGGTGACGCTTCTCCGAAGGGGAATCTTTTTCTGTACATACCTACACGTCTGTACACTCAGCGATCTTACGGCCTGATGCAATTCGGGATATTTTTTTTTTCCTAAATGCTGACAAAGATTACAAACACGTTCAGCCCGATCCATTTGGATATTTTGTCGATGGGTGGGAGATAAAATCTTATTTATTTCGAATTTGGAAAAAGAACGCGTGAGCTCAGCTCAAAAGTTTATCTCACAAAAACCGAACCATTGTTTATCCTATTTTACGAGTATGATAGAGACGTTTTGTTTTGTTTTTTGTTCCCGAAACAAAATTGAGATAAGTATCCTAATGTTTTGGGATAAATTAAATTAATCTATCCCGCTTTGGCAGGTGATTATTATTGATACATAACCAGCAGCTGCCCACTGTGTAAATTATGAGAAATTTGTGGAACTTACTTTTTTAACATCAATAAACGTTGTTTTTTTTTTTTAATTTATCTGAGGCTCGGCCCTCTTGGAATTGAAATTGTTTATTTTAACTTTTGTTTAAAACCTATTTTGCAAAACCAATATATATTTTTTTAAATTAAGTCAATGATATAAAAAAGTAGATAGTGAAATGCATTGTGGAGTAGACCATTTTCCACAATTCATTTTATATTACAATTTTCTGTAGTTTCGTATATTAACAAACATAATAAGCATAATTGAAAGTAGGTACCTAGCTCGTATCAAAATAACACCAAACTACCCACCTTAAAGGAAAGGATTCATGAACTAAATTGTCAAAATAAAATCTTTCAGTGTTCACATAAACATTCGATCCTATTCCTTAGTCAGCCATAAAGCGAAGGTAAATAAAGTGTAAAATGTAGAGTCGGTGTAGGTATCTGTTTCTAAGGGTGTGTTTATACAGGCCGCAGTCAGCTGCGAGGTAAAATTAAAAAGCGGACGCAGAAGTAATGCTAGGGACGGCAGAAGCGTTTTCAGTCACCGTTGTTAATGAAATTGACTGTAGGTATGTAGATATAGGGAGAGGTATATTTTTCTACAAAAAAATGTTTGTTGCTAATTTTCCCTGTGGTAAAAACAAAAACAAATATTCTCAAAGCTTACTAGTTTCTTAAAAATACTTTATAGGTACTAAGTAACTAAGACAAATAGTTCTTTGGTATTAAAATATTATTGTAATATGAACAGGCTTTCCAAATACTGTGAAATTGGATTCAGTGCACTACAATATTTTCGTCGTAGTCGATCCGTGTAAAGGATTCTACCTACTAATCCTTAAGTATTTTTCAACATTATCATTGTACGCAGTTATTATGATTTATATTTTTATATAACTCGTTGCTTAGTATCTAAGTGGTTGTAACTCTTTCGTTAAATTAAATCGTTAGTCAACCCTGATTCGCGAGAGGCGGCGATGGCGTGGGGCGAGGGGTCAACGCCCGCCGCCCGCGCTCTGAAATATCGCTCGCAATATCTCCTGCTAATCCGCCGTCTGTGCTGAGCCTTAATATAATTGTGTTTTTTTATTCTACCGAAGTTTGATTATTAATAACTGCCTTTCTAATGAGTTAGGTAACTTCCTAACGTAAAGAAGGTAGGCACCTACCGAACTACTTAACGATGTGTCAATTCGGAGAAGCAAAGTAAACGTGTGGTCTAAAGGTGACAATCGTTTTTGTATGGAGAGTTAGGCCCACATAAAATTTTAGCGTTTATTAACGAAATGGGTATCAATTTATTCCTTATAATCTCCAGATTATAGTGGTAAAATTACTTTTTCATATTTTAACCGGAATCGTTAGAAATAAGATGGGAAAATATATATTAACCTCATAAACTAATCTGTCTATTTGCTTTCCTGACTTTCAACGCCTGAACCGTAAATACTTACACATAAGGGCGATTTTCCATTATGTTTTTCCTACGTATCTGAAGTAAAAGCAATTTATTATGACTAGTGTCCGCCTGTGACTCTGTCCGCGTAGAATAAGGTTTTTGCAAAAATATGTAGTCATAAACTATAGCTTAACATTTTTTAGTTTAAGCCTGGCTCGACTAATAGATAATCCAACGCAAAAATATTTTTTCAATTCGAACCAGCTGTTTCTGATAGTAGCGTGTTCAAACAAACAAACTACAGCTTTTTTAAATTATATAGTAAAACCATTAATGACAGTTGACAGACTGAAGGTTTCTGACATTTGTATTCAGTTTTTAAATAAAATCAAAATCCGGCAATAGACTAGCACTTGCGTTCCGTTATACGGATTTTTTTGTATTGTTTATTCGTATTATTTTATTTCATTAATAAAATGATTAAAAGTCGCTATCAATCACCGCCTTAGATAAAAATAGGCATGAAAACCGTTCCAAAAGTAAATTGCGTCTCCTTTATGTTCGATTTCAAGTGTTTCATTTTAATTCTATTGATAAAAACCTTTTTTCCTTCAGTTATCTGGATGTCAGCCATTGTTTACTAATCTTTGGACAGATATTTCACGGATATAATCAAAATAAGGCTTTTTATTTTGGTTTTATGACTCCGGTTTCGTTTGAAATTCACTTCAATAGCAAAATTCATAAAAAAATATATACATTTTTTACATAGTTCTCTTTGTCTTAAACGTTACCGATTGTTGGTGGGCCCAAAAAAAACTGTGTCCTTTTATATGAAAACAGGCACAAAACTTGTGACATGCGTAGGTGTTTTACACAAGCATTTTTTAGCCGAAAACAAAGTAATGTAAATATTTCTGTATTTAGGTACATAAACTTAAAAGCCACTTGAATTCTTCACGTTTTACATATAATAAATATGGCAGCATATTTTTATTTGTAATAACATTTTGGTAGTTACAACAACGAAACGAGATGCAACCCTATCATACCTACTTATAAAGTCGGCGACGACGGGAATACAGGGTCGTCGACCGCCGCCCGCGCTGAAATATCGCCGCAATATCGTGCATTAATCCAACGCTTGCGCTTAGCCTTATCTAAAAACGTTTTCATAATCTCTCCTATATTATATTTACTAGTTACGACATACAAACTGCAGCAAAGACACAAAACAACTCAACGCAGGTTATATTTTTCCCAAGTCACATTCATTGCGGACCCCAGCGTACGCTGCGGCTATGATACTGAATTGGCCAGCCTGATATTCCAGCTAAAACACTGATATATTATATCAAAATAATCATTTTAATTGTCACCAAATAATAGCAATATTTAACTGTATGTACAACATAAAACAGAAAAAGCTTCGTCAGGCTTTATCTGCCCCAACAGATCAGGGGTGGACTTGTGATCGGTGTGGCAAGATATGTCGAGCCGCAATAGGGCTATACAGTCATAAGCGGCGTTGTGGTGTCTTGCCAAATCAGTAGCGCTGCAACAATCATCTCTCTTAGATGCTGTGGCCAATGATGATTATAAAGGTGTATAGGCCTCATTCCAGGTTATTATTTACATCTATACCTACCTAAAGCGAGGAAACAAGGTGTCACCGTGGCCTAGTATACTTATAAAGTAGTGGAATGATGGAAGTGCCTATTTAAACTCAGAATAATGGAGGTCAGAATTAGGTACAAGTAAGGTATATTGTTGTTGATTGAATGGCTTAGGTGAATCATCACAACACTGGTGCTAAAAACAATTAAAATTGTATTTGTAAGTACAAAATTCGTTTATATTAATGAAGGCAGAAGGCAAGAGGTACCTGTAAATAGTTGATGCAATATGAACTTTCCATTAAATAATTACCAACGAATCGAAATAAATGTACATACTTATTAAGTAAAAGCTACTAAGTATTACCTAAAGTTAAATTTTATATAAGTACTTCACAACTTTTATTTACCTTCACTTTTATAGTAATAAATTTGTTTCATCTCACAGTGTATTAACGCTCTAAATAGGCAAGTTAATCTACGTTTCAATAAAAATTAACGACTTATTTTTAGTTGCGCAATTTAGATATAAAACTCAGACATTTACTAACGTGAACGGTAAAATGTTACAATAAAATAAAATTATTATCAACAAATCTTATTTGGTATGTGAGTAGGTACATAGTAGAATCATTTCAGTTATTTGTAATAAAACTGTGCGTTATATTTTAAACCCTATAATTTATACTATACTGAAGCGTACTTCTTTACAAAACCATTAAAAAGACTATTGGCCTATTATAAGATAAAAGGCATGTTTATCTTTAGAAGATATTTGCCAAGAAATATAGTGTGAAAAAATGTAACCAAATAGAAATTTAGTACCATATGAAAGTAGGTAGGTACCTAGGTAGGTACTTACACTACACTTACTTACACAATGCAATGTTATGTTAAAGTGATTCATATCCATAAAATTTGGATATTTTGCTATTAAATATTTTAGACTACAAAATTTTATTGCATATAATTTGCCACTGAAATGTTCATATCGATTTATTTCAAAACAGTTACTTGTCTGTATGCTATACAACCAGAACTTTTGTGTTGAGTAATTTTAACAATCGTGCAATTTTGCTTCTAATACAATGAAATCGAATGATTTACATTTCCGCTTCATTAAGATTGTTCGAGTGAAATAACTGAAATGATTGAAATAAATCAATTGTATACGCCTCATATTATTGCCAACTAATATATTCAATTATAATTACTTGACCACATCGAATATTTGCAGCAATATTGTATGTTACACTAATTGTTCGGCTGTTAAAAATTAACTTAATGAACATTGTAACAACGTTAAATGTATACTTTATTAGTTTCAGTGAAAACACTAGATATGCTAAGCTATTTTCTCACTCATATTATGGTCAATTAATAACGTATTAATTTTAAATAAATTAATACGTTCTTTTCGTCTTTGTTAAGTTAAGCTATAAGACTAAGCTCACTATAATTACATATATGAGTCATCATCTCCGTCCCCTAGTTGTCTTTCTTTTGTTAGGCAATCATGACTGAAAAATTACGTAATTTTCCCCATTTTTTCCTTAAAAATAATAAATAAATTTCCGACGACATAAATAAGGCAAGTACACAAAGAATGCGGCGATAAATTGCTGCCACGGAAGTAACGCACACGTCACTGACGAGTTGCACATGTAAGTACTGCTAATGATCATTTGCAAAATTTCTCCGTTCCGCAAAGTTTTACGACCGCAATTTTAAAATTCATGGACATTGGCATGTAGGCAAACATCGTTGGGTCGGTAATTATGAGTAAAAAATAAGATCGGGCCCATGGACAATTTCTCTTAAGTCTTGAAGGGTATCAGGAATTTTAATTGTTTTCTTTCACGATGCCTCGAATGAAATTAATATCGTTTCAAAGACTTCGTCTACGATCTAATTGCTCTGGCGCCTGCCTCTCGTGATAGTTAACAATAATGGATGACTTGACTTTCCAATCTGACAGCCCACAGTACAGCAATAAAGCGCGGTTTCATATGATTGTGCTTGTACGATTCGGTACACGAACAGCCACAGAGCAATGTTTGTAGACTAATCTAAACGCTACGTACAAAGTAGGTAGCTACGAACGCGATCGAATTAAGACGTTTCGCAAACCACAAGAAATGCTGAACCGGACTTGGTCGTTCGTTATATTTACATAGCTACTAGCCTATAAATAAATACTGGCCCTCACACACACGTGCACAAAATGACGTTGTTTTAACTTTATTTTATTTTTAAACGCGCCAGCGGCCGCGCGCGAGCGGCCTGTAATTTCGCGTTGCTCGCGGCGCGCAGGCGCGTACGCACGCCGGACCAAGATGGCGGACGAGTGATTCCAAGTTTGAATTTAAATTTTCGAATAACTTGAAAGTAATTGAAGAGCGATCCATGCGAAATGACTATTGTGGTAGTACGAACGAGCGCGCTGACGTTTGCGTCCTTATCGGTTGTGGTCGGACATTGATTTTTGCACGGTGCTACGAGTACAAGAGTATTACATGTTTATAACACCGCATTACAGTTATGACTTGAGTCATTATGTGCCAGAAGATATAGGAGATTTATGGATAATTAGTAAGTAATAATTTTAAGTATGTTTTTGAAACGTTAACTTGCTAATGTACGAATTTATTCGATTTTAACACAACATTTTACTTATTGGGTTGTTTTGTGCTAACTACAACTTTTTGAGAAACTTTTAGGTATGAACAAAAACATGTTCAAAATCTTCCTGAGTAGATACATAGGTAGTACCTACATATTTTGTTAATCTAAATTACCCGACGAAATGATACCTTATCATTGAAACTTATTATTTAATACAATGCTACCTATACGTATTATTTTATGATCCGCTTCATTAAATAATTAGTAACGTGAATTAGAACACCCCATTAAAAGGTAATAGCGAAATAAATATAAGTATAGTTTCATGAGAAAAAATGCATTCATAATTAAATACCTACCTTATGTAGATTAAAATGGATCGATCATGTCCACGACTAATTTACATTGTAACTCATTTCAAAAATCAAATCGAGTCAGGACTGTTTTTATAGCGTCTATAAATTTAAGACAGATCCGGTCTTGCACAGCCTTAACATTTTTCCCACCGTTTTCGACATGTTCCATGGATAGAAGTGTGAGGTAGCGGATACCGGTAAACATTATGACATGTTAAGACATGAGAATTCCGCATTTCAGCCTTCCAACCTTGTTCAGGCTTTTGAACAAGGAAACATTCATCGATTGTTTTTCCCACAGGCAATATTTTCCTTGATGTTATCTTTGGGAAATTTTCCGGTAAAGCTGTTTTGCTATAAAATAAGTGCGAGTCTTAAAGGGAATATGGATGATATTGCTGTAGATTTATGTTGAAAATTTTCCTACTTAAGTACTTTAAAATTGTATGTTTCCAATAGAAGGAGGAGTTGGACTTTTATAGATTTACTAGCGGCCGCCCGCGACTCCGTCCGCGTGGATTTCGATTTCCAATAGCCTAAAGCCTTCCTCGTCAAATGGGCTATCCAACACAAAAATAATTTTTCAAATCGGTCCAGTAGTTCCTGAGTTTAGCGCGTTCAAACAAACAAACAAACAAACTCTTCAGCTTTATATATTAGTATAGATTTATCTATGGCTTTTCTAGCTCCTCAGACAAATGCTTGCATTCGCTGTTACACAAATATTACTATGTGTGGAAGCCAGTGTTTTAAGAAAAAACAAGCCAACCGGTGTAAATTGTGAACTACCTCTCACTTCGATCACTTCTGAAGTGAAATCTCTACCAATATTATTATTGCGAAAATGACTCTGTCTGTCTCTCTGTTACGCTTTTCCGCTTAAACCTCTCAACTGATTTTGATGAAAATTGGCACAGACAATCTTAAGACCCTGAGAAAGAATATAGGCTGCCTTTTATTGCGCAAAGAAGTGATCTGATTGACACGCGGACGAAGTCGCGGGCGGCCGCTAGTACTGTATAAATTATTTGTAGCTACCTATCATTTCAATAAAGACTATCATCATTTATTTTATTGCAATACCAGGTAGCGTTGTGCTGTGGAGGGCAGAGGCCTAACCATCAAGTCTTATAGCGATCTAAAAACAAGTGAGTAAGAGAGATGCCGCCTTACATCATGTAAAGCAGCATCTCTCTTACTCACTCGTTTAGAGATCGCTTTAAGACTTGATGGTAAGGCCTCAGATCAGAAACAATGGCATTATTCGCGCAGGCACCCGACCTCGGCCAGGAGGTCGGCGCTTTTCATCCGTATTTATAGTCGCGTCGGTTTACGTGACTCGGCCTGACTGGGTGGACCTTGGTGGTGTGGCTTTAATCTGCGTTTGAATGTAGTCATGCAAGGCATACGATGATTCATCGCAATCTCACTGATGTTGAGAAAGTTCGGTTCTCAGTCACGCATAGATTGTTGAATTTGATGGAATTGTGGAAGAATGTGCTCGTATAGAAAGTAAAGTTATTAATTATTACGATGGCAAGAGATTATTGCTCGGATGTAACTAAATAAAATTATTGTTCAGTAACACTTGAATCTAAATGCAATAGCTGTGTCTATTTAATTTGGTTTTATTTTCTACTAGCGGCCGCCTGCGAATCCGTCCGCGTGGATTCGGGTAAACCTCAAAAATTGTAGCCTATATGTTTTTGTGATGTATAAGCTATATTGTGGTAAAGTTTCATTCAAATCCATTCAGTTATTTTGTACGTGAAAGAGTAACAAACATCCATACATCCATACTTACAAACTTTCGCCTTTATAATAGTAGTAGGATTAATTTTATGGGGTGATTTCCAAGCATTTCCCAAAATCCGTCTATTTTGTTCCATTGATTGATTAAAGTTCCAAGCTAATTTCATTTGAAGGCTTGCTGTCAGCAAGTTTATTATAGAAATGTCCTAATCAATCGTTTTAAAAGCTTTGTAACTAGATATCGTTTTAGAAAACGAGTGATCGTGACTTAAACATGAACAGTTTAATGGTCGGTGTCCCACGACTGAAATTCGTGAGGTTCGCTGAAAATCGTGTTACACGCTTGCCAACTACTCGATCTAAAGGACACAATTATTGCTTAAGAACAATGGCATTTTTTTCTATAGGTCGTCTGTATGTAACGCCTGATATGCTGCCATTGTTCATACCAGATTGGTACCAGTCTCCAATATTAGTTCGAATAATATAATTGAGTCCAATTAATCATTGCGAGGTATTAAATTATAATAATTACTTATAATTTGATCAATCAATTATAATTGAACTAGCAGCCGCCCACGACTTCGTCCGCGTGGATTCAAGATCCCTTTTCTCGCAATATAACGTAGCCTATGTGCTTTCTCAGGGTCTAAACATGGTCTGTGCCAATTTTGTGTGCCAAAGCGTAATGGACAGACGGACAGAGTTACTTTCACATTTTTATAATATGTACAAATAAGGATTTTGAAAGAAAAAACTATAATCAATACCAATATTATGTGCTTTCTCAATGTCTATTTTTAAAGAGATGCAGTATTAAAGTTACCAAGTCAAAATACATATAAGATGGTTTTCATAAAATTCAAATTGAAAGCATAACTGTTTGTGCGCATCACATGATTCACATGTGTGCCCGGCGAAGTACTTATACCTACGTGCTCCTTGGAATGGCAAAATTTTTATCGCAAGCCCGTTATCGTGGCCGATCATAAATCTGTTTTCAAATCGTGAGTCGCCATTCGAGTCGCGGCGTCATTGCAGACCCATGTCTTGAATGGTGGCGGAACGAAAATGGACCGTCTTTGGCTCGATATAAAGTATAATTTACTGAGCCCAATGACCTTTATTTACCACCTATGCGAATATATAGGGTTTATTGTGGCATTGTACCTAAGTATTTGCCAATGCACGTAAAATACTAGGCGAGGTCCTCAAAACGCCAGACTTATTTACGGTCTAAGCGCTTCGACGACGGTCGCTGGGAAGAAAAGTCTATTCCTGAATTATATCCCGACGCTTTCCCACAAATAAAGAAATCGTGAAGCGTTAATCTTAGAAGGAATCATTGAATTAACTTAAGATTATATTCAAACTACTTATATAAACTGTTTTTACAGAGGAAAACCTAGCTATACAAGGATTTGTTAATTTGCTTTGTATCTGTTTAAAATTGAAGATTTTCAAATGATCCCTAAAAAAACACCACAAAAAATAGTACGCCGCGTTTTCCTAATTTGATAATCAAAAAGATCACAAGTTAAAAATAATTTGTAGGTCCAAATGAGATTTTCTTGTAACTAGCTATATCCGGCAATTATTGAACATAATTTCATCTCTTCGATACCGACCTTGCGTCTTAGCCTGTTTGCTATTGTTTAGATATTTATATGGACTCTGCGAGGTATTAATTGTGAGGGTTTATTGGTACACTCAATAGCCATTTATTGCTTTCTCAGCGAGAGTCAATTATAGTAGATTAACTCCGCGATGAGTTAGGTGCGAGGGTCGCACTCCAAGTGTTTATTCTGGTTTAGGTAACAAGATATTATATTCTGGTAAGATGAGATTTTAGCTTAATAATAAATTATTAATTTATTACTGAGATTTTCTTGCTCACATTAAATTGATTCACGTTATTAGTCGTTAGTTAATATTATGACAGAATTTTAAATTATACCATGCATTTGTATTAACGTACAATATATTTGACAAATTAAAAAAAATACTCAAATCTATGATATACCGATTAGGTTTATCATAGTTTTTTATTGAATGAGGTAAGATAAACAAATGACAGTAGGATAATTGATTAAACGGCGGCTATATCGAAAAACGTTAGGAAATCTGTTTAATTTCAACTTAAATATACAACATAATGTTAAACATGATATATGAATGCTTACGTTTGTAAATTACGGTTCTGGTTATAACAACAGATTGTACTGATAGCTTACAAACAGGTGATTACAGCGCATTGTATCCGTTAATGAAATGTAATCAAGCGTCAAATTAAAAGCCTGGGTTATCAATGGGTTGTAGTCCTTACCGCTTGTTTTGTGATTATGTCGCTAACAGCTAGGTGTGATTGTGTAGTGTGAAACACGACACATGTTTATGGGAGAGTCGTAATTGAAAATACCAATGCTTCGGCTACTAGTGCAACTGAATTCTAGTACGAGTACTTATAAATGGAAAAATGCTATCTGTTTGTTTGTCAGTCCCATTCCATGGTTATTTTTGGATTCTATTCTTAAAACTGGTATACTTGATACTTATTTAGTGTAAATTGGAGAGGATCAAATTCAGCATGTTAAAATCTAACTCCTGAAAATATATACCAGACCAAGGCAAGGAAAATAAATATAGGAATTTACGCACATAAATTAATTCCAAATACTAAGAAAGCTTGTTCACAATGCCCAATGAAATATTGATTTAATGTTCTTATCTTTTGCGATGTATATTAGGGAATGTCAAAGAGCATTTTATATAATTTTGATGTATTAATATAAAATCCTTCCGAACATTATTGTAACGGTGTTGCAGTTTTTGCGACCGCTCTGAAAATGCACAAATCGAAAACGAATAGTGCAGACTTTTTGCAGACCCGCAAAAAATCCACTTCAAAATGAGATCGCGCATCATTAATCCAAAGTTTCAGTTGCAATTTACGACATCCAGTCGCTGACTATAAAAAAATTGTGCCCGCACGCAACCAAAATGTTTGATTTATCGAGGGAGCAAGATCTAGCAATTAGAGTGTGCGGGCCACTGCGGGTTTGATTTATGGTGATTCACAGTAATCATGCCGGGACAGCCTGTGATCCGAGTAATGCTATTTTATGACACGACCGCTGATGAATGGGCGAGTGCGGTTTCGCCGCCATATTGGATTGAGTTAGCCAGCCTTGCGGTCGCGTGTGACAGTCTAGATTTAGACGTAGAAAGCGATGCTTTTTAGAATTGAATTGTTTTCCTATTTTAGAGGGGTGCTGAACTTGGGACTTTGCTGGTCATTTTATAACAATAATCTTTCG
Source organism: Nomophila noctuella (assembly GCA_958496325.1). Classification (NCBI taxonomy): domain Eukaryota; kingdom Metazoa; phylum Arthropoda; class Insecta; order Lepidoptera; family Crambidae; genus Nomophila; species Nomophila noctuella. The sequence goes on from OY292491.1 coordinate 9,952,317, forward strand.
TTAAATTTAACTTATCATAATTTTATTGGATTGGTAACATTTCGTCGACATTGGCATTTATTTTTGATAATGCAATTTAATATTTCATTCAGGTATTATCATTTACTGGATTTCAGTAGATCCCGTTGTAATAATGATCAATTTTCTATTACCTATAACTTGGGTTTGCGTTGGCAAACCCAACCCCCATAAATTAAATACAAAGTAAGTATATTGTTCTTTCTACCCATTCAAGATGTTAAATTCGATCGATCGATTTATAGCCATTTAAGATCAATTCACACGCATTCAAAATCTATAAAGTTGGAGAAAAAATCCAAAAGGCACTTACGGGTTTCTAGCTAACAAGTTATACCACTACTTCGACGCAACCAAAAGCAATAAATAGGGTACTAAACGTAACACTTACACATAAAGGGATCGACGACATAGCTGATACCGTGTCATCGGCTGTCGTCGCCTCGCTGTAACGATAAACAAATCGACGACTCCACTCGTCTCTCTATCGTGACCATAAAAACTTAACTATCCGGTAACACGAACACACCTGAATATAAATCACGACAACTAGTAACGCACTTATCGGAATATGTACGACACGATCGCATTTTTATGAAACTTTTCCACGCTCGATCTTGAAGTGAACACGTGTCGATCTTCGTTTCCAACTCTATCGTAGGATTGCTTGAAATCACTTTGTGAAGTCATCTATGCCGTGGCTTTTTACTCGCTTTTATCATTATTTCATTTCATTCAATCTGCAAAATCTATGAAAGTATTGTCTCAAAAAAAAGGCAATCTGACTTTTCATTTTTGTGGTTTGTGAAGAATGCTGTCCGTTCCCCTCGACATCTTTATGGCTCGTCTACTGTTATATACTTCAGACTTGATTTACACGCAGTAAAATTAAACTTGAAGATGATTGCGTTTACAGCTGAATCAAATGTAATATTTTCGTTATGATACTGCGTGCCACGAAGCTTGATTGCAATGTCTCAATGTCAATTTATGACCACTAAACTCCATGAAGCGATTTTAAACGACTCTTTATCTTCACGCAGCAACACACTGGTTGATCCGAGTATCTTGTAATGACTGTGAGTCAAGTAAAAATAAAGTGAAATCCGAAAACGAAAGTGACTTTTACCACAAAAGCCAAAATATTTTACCAGACCGTTTCCAAAATTATGCAAATTCTACCCTTTCTTCAAAGGCATGATAATAAGAGCAATAATTTCGGTATTTTTTGTTCCGTTCGAACTGGTTTTGTCTAATTCGGTTGAACCTTTCCGTCACAAAGGTTGCTCATGATTTGCCTAATGCGTGTCGATAATTTATGTATAGGTTGCGTAAGTCAGCCCTTTGTTGGACCGTGGCACTTTCGGTTTCAGCGTACTGATTTGCATAACAGGGCGCGGGGACAATGCGTGGACACCCTTTTGGGAACAATTCATTTCGTTTCACTTTTATAAATGTTTCATTGTTGACATTTTCGTGGCAGTAATGAATAAATCAAGTGCAAAATACGGTCGGGCATATGGCAACAGAGTTGCGGGCTGCAGGTTCTCCAACTTGGGTCGTTCGTACATAATGGGCGGTACATAAAGTGTTAAAAGCGTTGCAGTTAGATACAGCTTTAACTCGTGAGAAAATTGCAAGTGACTACAGCTGCGAAATACAATCTTGTAGGGTCAGTCTTAAGCAAATTGATTGAAGGGCGCAATTTGAAATTATTATTCTTATTAATATGAGGGTCAGTCTGCTTGAAAGTGTAGTGCGTATATATATATTTTTGTTCAAAATAAAACTATTCAGTAATATCGAATCAGTTAAGACGGTTTTATAGGTCACAATCAGGTAATATAGGTAGTATGGAAAAGCGTAACCGGAAAATGCAAAACTGCATTACTAGAATAGCGCCCGGCTTGAAGGTATGAAGGCGAACCAATTCCGCAACAATTTAGATTAGGTAGGTTATTTTGTGTGACCGTAATCCATTTTTAATTAAACAATAATCATAAACGGTTAACAAGTGGTCAGTGATGGTAAAACGGCTGGAATAAATGCCAATAACACACGTCATTATGGCGTGTAATATCGTTTTACAACTTAAAAGCAATAAATAAATTGACTGCCGTTTGTACATTTTATTACTATTTAAAAGTCGATGACTGTTTGAAACGAATAATTGATTTACATCGGGTAATAATGTTAATTTGATACTGTGTTAAGCGGTAAGCTTTGATATGTGTGTTTTTGTTTTGCGCCAAAACAGTTCGTTGATTGTTTAAACCAACACCGGTAGTAGTTGGATAGTATCTCGTTATATCTGAGATGGTAACTGTTGATATTTTACGATCATAACATACAATAACTTCGGGGAGCATAGTGCATGCCTTTAACAAGTTTCACGATTTATTTCTTCACTTCTAGTATTGTGATTGGCGAAATTCCCATTGTAAACAGATATTTCCATTAAAAAAAAACAACTTCTTTTCATAAGAAGGCTTCAATTTGGTGTCATAAATACAGAGGGACATTTTCGAGAAATAATTTTAATTTGATGAATAATGATAGAATCCAAAATGTTAATTATACCAATCAAGACGATCTTATCAGATGCTTATCTGGTTTCTCATTTAACTTAATACAATGAACCTTGGCATTAGGATTAATTCATAAAAATTGCCACAATAAAGTTTGTGATTTATTTGCGTATCACTAGCGAAGGCGCATTATTACCACGGAAGCGTTATCAAGTCATTCAAAACAATTCTTAGGTGATGTTTATTTATGGGATGATATCCATTTTATGAGGAATAATGAAATGGCATTAGTAAATTTAATTGGTGTTCGCCGCCCCCGGTTTCATTACAGTACTGGTTAAAAGTACAATAATACTACAAATCATATTAATGGGTGCAATAGTATCTTTAATATTTGTGTGTTCACACCTTTTAATAGCTTAATAGCTCATAATTAGTCGGCGAACCATAACTCAGACGTCCCATACAAAATAGGGTTGCCAAAACAGGAGGATATCCCAACAATATTTCGTAAATATATATGACACGCTTTAATGCACGCTTGAATCAATTTTACCATTATTCAATTAATTTGTGAACTGCTGCTATTTGGTAGAATGAATGAAGCCCAAACTATTAATAAAATTTGAAAACCATCTTATATTAAAATGTCCCCGGCGCGGGCGTTTACCTTTAGCTACTTTTAAACCAAAAAAGTTAGTGAATGTTCTATGTCTGCATTAAAAAAACCGATTGCTTTGGTCACTTTGATGAAGACGAATTCAGAACAGATGAATTTGAATTACCCATTTTACTCAATGATAAAGCATCATCCTGACAACCCTAAAAATGGATTGTAGTAGTCTATCACACTCGTATGTTAATGATCGGACTTTTGTACGAATGCCCCACTCTTTTAGTCGTTTAAACACGTGTTAATAACTAATAAAATTGTTTATTGGAACATAAAAAGTCGAGATTTACAACTTATAGGTGGTCTATGTATTATGATTGCTGGGCAGCCTTTAAGTTATAATCTTGTGACTTTCACTGCTTGTTATGGTTATCAAGTTTAACATGTTGCTATTATACTAAGCTTGCTTTAATGAGACATAAGTCTGTATTCATATTACAAATTTTGTGTAGGACACTAGAGCAGCGAAGTGAGGATTGAATGGTATATTATATCCACTTGCATTTTACGTAGTTTAAGCATAAGTTCTTTACGCATGCCCTAATCGTAGTAGAATAAGAAGAGGGTCTGTTTGTCTGAATATAATGGAAGTCCCATTCTTCCTATGTGAAGGCTCGTTTTCGTTAGAGCAATGAGAAGGATATGGGGCTTACCACTAAAAGCTACTGTTTGACTTTTGGCCTTGGTATTTTATAATTGAACATAAATCATGCGAGTACAACATTTCATTTGGGTCGTCATATGAATAAACTAGAATTCGATCGTTTTAGTACATTTGCACCTGATTGATTTAAATATTCCATAACATTTTTATTTGATTTATCAACGCAAAAATCAAAAACTAATGGGAGGGGATTTATATTTGTTCTTAGACCACTGGTAAAATAACATACCTCCTAATTAATTCGGGCTAACACTAAAGCATAACCTGACTGTTTTAAGATACATGTTGATTATATTCAGGACAAACCATAAATGTCTTCTGACAATCTTGTAGATAATTTTATGTAAACTGCTATGCTTAAAATACGGTACCTAACAATCATAAATTTCCAAACTAATTACCGTCGGATAAAACCAAAGTTGATAATCCCTTACATGTCTATCCACTTACCCAGTTTTCGAATGTAAAATCGTTTCCAAAAAACATTTTAAATCGTTAAAGAATCGATAAATTATTCTCTCGTGCTCGGAATCGGTGAAGATAAATATTTCAACATGAGATTCTTATTTTCACAGCGGAGTTTTAAGCTATTCTTTATTTTATCTACAAATATTTTAAAACACAGTTGTCGTGTTGGTGTTATTTATTATAGGTAGCATTCTTTCTATCTATGTTAAATAATGGCCTTAAAATGTTTGGGCGTATATCACGAGTCTCTTTGAAGATAAGTTAATACTGTCATTTTCCGTCACCGTAGGTACCTATCTCCACAACAAAAAGTTTGTTGAATTATTTTAGTGAGCAAACCTATTTGAATTTTGAGATTCCTATGTTTAAATTTATTAAGCTTTAAGTGGGACATTTTAGTTCACATTATTTGTATCTTTTACATAATAAAAAAATACATCCAGTAACTTTGTAAAGCAACAGGCATGCACCGACTTTGGGTCATTAATATAGAAAGCTAAGACCAAATAAGTATAGAAAGCCAAGACCTGTAGTAAGGATTACATGCTTTCACGGGTAAAATGATACTTTAGCTGGGGCGGTTAAACCGGCGTAGGCGCTTTCCCATGTTTATTGTTTTTTACCCGACATGGTGCGCGACCCATTAAATACTTTTTCTATTAGGTATACGAGATCCAGTCAGTATTGAGTATATTCCCACACCGCAATACTTAGAGAAAATAATATTAAAATGAATTAACCGATTATCTTGATCTTTTAGTCGCGTAAGCCAAACTAACTTATTTTCCTTGCTTAATTTTTGGTTAAAATAGGTAAATAAAAATGTTACTTATTCTTACGGCTAGCGTCGACAAACATAATCATTTCGTAATCAATTTTAATTTTTATGTACCTACACTTTTCCAGGAAAAAGTAGATTTGATTTTCTATGCCATAGGTACTTTAAAATTCAGTTATCTAAAATCAACGTTAAATAGTTAATAGTCTACGTTAGTCTGACGTTATTATTTACACGCAACATGTTGTATGGCGGTTTGTATAACATCCTACACCTAGCGTTCAAGTCACAGTTGAATGGCTAATCCGATCCATGTATATTTTTGCCTTGTTGTTCCACTGGTAATCTTTCGCACAAATGTATGTAAATAGGTACCTACTTAGATGTGTTCGCATTATGGAAGTACCTACCTATATGTATTATAGTATCTTTGCATGATGATACTTGTGGGAAACCTTAACGTGGTATCCGTTGTCTGCATTACATAGTTAAAGTCACTTTATATTAGGTACTAGCGGCCGCCAGCGACTCCGTCCGCGTGGGTTTCGGTTTCCGCACACAGTGTTACTATAGATAGCTTAAAGCCTTCCTTGACAAACGGTAAGTGGAGTATCCAACTCAAACGATTTTGTCAATTCGAACCCGGTAGGCTAGTCACTTTGACGAATTCGCCATCCGCTTTCGTAGCGACTTATATGTATCTCCATCCCGCTCACATAAATATACAGTTCGTGTGCGGGGTGGTAATACATATTATAGGTCGCGACGAAAGCGTATGGCGAATTCGTCAAAGTGGCATCTTGGCTAGCCTACCAGTAATCCCTGAGATTAGCGCGTTCAAACCTATCTGGATCAGTTACACGGGTTATTGTGAGTAAACCGTAAAAGATAGATATATGCTGTCAAGCGATATTTTTTAAGCAATTTTATTAAGAATAATTCCGTCTAACATGTTTTCTATGTAACTTTAACCATTAAGGCTGCACACGCGACAGAAGCTTTAAAAATGGAGGAATTTCTCCCGTTTTCCCAACATTTTCCTTTACTACTCTGCTCCTATTGATTGTAGCGTGATGAAAAGTATCCTATAATATGCCCAGGAGTATAAATAAAAATTTACCAAGTTTCGTCAAAATCCGTCGAGTAGTTTTTGTTTCTATAAGGAACATACAGACAGACAGACAGACAGACAGACAGACAGACAAAAATTTTACTGATTGCATTTTTGGCATCAGTATCGATCACTAATCACCCCCTGATAGTTATTTTGAAAATATATTTCATGTACAGAATTGACCTCTCTACAGATTTATTATAAGTATATAGATTATTTATACTTGAAGTATACTTTATTAGATACACGTTATGTGCAATTGCCGAATGATTTAGTCTTTGTATTGCTTTGGAAATTTGGTTAGAATTAAGTTTCAAACTGCATTCATTTCAATGTGCAGGCTCAAAATGTCAATTAAAACGGAAAAAAAATCGACTGAAAATGTACGTTATACATATTATATATGTACATGTACATGTTATATAACAGGTATAGGTTTTGTGTAAAAATACTGGATATATTAAAACTATTTTTCTTTATCGCCTAGACACTATATAACGAACACGATTTGCATTCTAACCACATTTTACATTCGAAGAATTTCAAACACCCAATCATTGCTTATTCAGAGTGGTTAACCCTTCTAAACGGAATATTCGCTGCAGCTACCGGCCCGTCAGACCGGCCACGCTAGCCGCGGCCGCTTTCCCGTCTATATTTAACCGTTTTTCTTCCCAGCGTGCGCATTAATTCACGTGTTTACGAGGCGGGCCCGACCAACCGGGATGCCCCAGATGCCTCTCCCACGCCACGTATACAATGTCCCGAGGTGGGCGAAGATTCGAATCTTTTCGATTCTTTTTTCGAAATTTTTAAATCGAGTTTATCGAAATCGAGGAATCGAATTCAATTCACGACTTGATTTGACTTTTTACTTAAATAGTTTGATGTAATTATAATTTTTCAAAATTGATTTGGTTTGCCTTTTTTATTGCAAGTTAGGTAGGTACATAGGTACATAACATAGTTTTAGAACCAGAAGAGTTTTGAATCTAAAGCACTCCGAATATGATTAATTGTTAAGTTGAGTTAATTCAAACAATATACTAAAAAACTCTGCAACATGTTTGATAAAATTATATACTACCTAATAATATTTATTCACAACTTTATAATTTATTCATAGCTCCATAATCAGCTAGTCTAGAATATAAGTACAACCAGTACGCATTATGAACGCAATACCGGATAAGTAACATGAAGATTATCTGACTTCAAGTGGAACCAGTCACACAAGTTACAAGTTACATCCAATAGTTATTATCGTAAAAGTACACTCGTCCTTAATACAAGTAGGTACCTACTTAGAAAGGTTAACCTCTGACCATGCTTATCTAAAAACTTGGAAGATAATTAATTAATATCTGGTTGGGTTAGCGTATAAAACGACCTGTTATTACGAATTGTGTAGGTACCTACAAGTACCGTTATTTTTTATGGTGTGCTGCGTACGGTAATCCATTGTAAAAATTACATGCAATATGTAATTTTTGTTTGTATTATATTTTAATGTCTGTGACTACTTCATACTTATTTCGCCATTTGTAATAAATTTGGAAAAATTCTTTAATATATGGTTAATGAAAACTTAAAGAGAAATGACTTACTAACGAAAAGTATCTTTTTGCATATTTGTATCTATTTAACGTAGTAAAAGTTAATAACTATTAGCATTTATTTTGTTTGATGTTTTATGTCAAAGATTTAATTAAACATGCGAAGTAATTTTTTAAAACTATATGGCACTTTTGATACATTTACCACGTTTCTCCTCTATATATGTAGTCACATATAGAATTTTCATCAAAATCTAATGGCGTCATTATGCTGCATTATGCTCCCCTCCATTCCACTTGATTACTACAACGCCCTGTTTCCAATTAGGAGAACAATTAGAACATTACACGCTCTGGAGCGATTCCAACTTTTCCCATCAAGTCTGAATTAAAACACAGAACACCCCTATATATTGTACCGAGACGAATCGGTGAGGATTTTTTTATTCGTTTTGATTTTAGGGTTAAGTTTTAAAAGGGACAGTCGATGTGCGGGTTATGAATATTGTTATGTTCGGCCATGGCGGTCATGTGAGCATCTACCAATGGCGTGCTCCGACCACTTAGCTATTAAACCAGTTTTGAAATTATTCACATTTCTGTATAAGCGTGTAGAGAGAAGAAAAAAGGATTCAATTTTGAACCTTATCACTTGAGTGTTATGATCACTCGAATGCGTATTCGAAGTTCCAAGTTAATAATATGATGATGTAGTAGGTATTGAGTTCGTGGACTTTAGTCTTTAATTACAGAATGCGTATTACAAGGGTCTTATTTATGGTCTTTTCTCTCAAATGTCATGGCTGCCTTCATCTTACATTATTACAAGTCTCAAAAACAAATTGTTATTTTCTACAAATTAAAATTATTACACACATAAATTAACAGATGTAGGTAGTAAGTGTGTTTTATTTTTACTTCATTAAAACACATTGTGCTTGTCCAAACTCCAAATGTGCTTTGGTTTCTATTTGTTGATCGTTTTTAGAGTTCCGTAGCCAAAATGGCAAAAAAACGGAACCCTTATAGATTCGTCATGTCTGTCTGTCTGTCTGTCTGTCTGTCTGTCTGTCCGCCAGTCTGTCACAGCCACTTTTTTCCGAAACTATAAGTACTATACTGTTGAAACTTAGTGAGTGGATGTATTCTGTAAACCGCAACAAGGTTTTCACACCAAAATAGAAAAAAAATAAAAAAAGTGGGGGGTCCCCATAGTCAGAACTGAATCTGAAAATATTTTTTTTCATTGAACATATACGTATGGGGTATCTATGGATAGGTATTTAAAAATGATATTTAGGTTTCTAATATCATTTTTTTCTAAAGTGAATACTTTGCGTGAGAAACCCTTCCAAAGTGGAAAAAAGTGTGTCCCCCCCCTCTAAATTCTAAAATAAGAGGATGATAAAACTAAAAAAAATATATAGGGTGTAACAAAATATACTGCAAATATTTTAAGGGCGAATTCTTTAGTGGCAATGTAATCAATATCAGATATTAAAAAGTCAAAATGAATGCCTAAAAATTTTGCATTTTCTGCATGGGCCAATTTGCTCTTTTCGTCCTGTAAGCTTCGCCCCCTCTCCACCACTTTGCTTTTGGGGCAGGACAAGTGTAGTAACTGTATTACACTGATAAGACACGACCAGCTGTCTTGCATATGACAAATTTTGTACTTTTCCCAATTATTCACTCAATTTATTTTGTTGATTTTCTCGGAAACTAGCCTATTAACAAAAAAATTTTACTAGACAAATTTATTACATTTGAACTAAGCAATTCGCCCTTAAAATATTTGCAGTATATTTTGTTACACCTTATATGATGTACATTAGCATAAAATCTACCAACGAAAATTAGTTTGAGCAAAATCTAGTGAGTAGTTTTTTTAATACGTCAAAAATAAAATTTGTACGGAACCCTCAGTGCGGGAGTCCCACTCGCACTTGGCCAATTTTCAATTATAAGTAGAGCGTCTTTCAAAGTCAAAGTCTGTCAGCGTAACTATCTTCATCGTCTCCTGAATGCTATATGTTGTTCACAAAAATAAGCTTATGGTTTATGAGACGTGCTTCATAACTTTCTATAAAAATTATGAGAATATTTTTTAGTACATATTGCATGCCGCTTTTTAACACAAAACGAAAAATTTCATTCCCTTCCCCATAGATATTTCATCATGAATATTGCATGAACAAATTTAAATCTCAAAGGAAGCATCACAGGCCATTACCCCGGAACTACGAGTTAGCCAAAATTATATCTCAGAACGGGGGACAATGTAGAGGGAAGTTTTTTTATATTATTTATGTTATATTTGCAAGTTTTTTAAACCAGAAGGGTGGTCCCCTAAAGGGTGGGCTTTGAATGAATTTATTGTCCTTTGTAGATAAACATATCAATTTGTTAGTGTTTTGTAGTGAGATAAATATGTGGTACAATTGCTGGGACGGACTCGACTCAGTATTGTTGATGACTTCAATGGACGCACTCGACGGTGCCAGTTTAGTGTTAGTTCAGTTCACGTACTGTTGATGTGTTGTGAGATTTAGTTGTTGAAGATACAGTTTCTTTGTAAGTACCTACTGTTTTATATAACATTCAATTTTTAAATAAATGTTAAAAGAGGTTAGGTATAAAATGGTTTAATATGTCCAGCTGCTACGAACCACAAGTGCTGCTGTCAACCCACAAAGCTCTTAGCTCTTAGCCTTGTAGGTTGACAGCTGTAATATAAGAGGCATTCTGATCAAAGCTTTTTCCATTCAATTTGTAATGTAGTTCATATTCTCTCATGTTTGCCACAAGTTACAGTTCATATGGAAACTACATTTTATAGATTCTTATATACAAAATATTCAATATTAACATAAATCTAACAATTGGAAACGCTTTCCACGCGACTACGGCAGAATTTCTTCAACACACAGCTACCCACGCGTTCGTAACTCAAATGAAACTCTCAGGCATTTTTTAAACCCGAGAAAATGTTAAACAAAATAAACCGTCCGACCGAACGGTTGTTTACCTCGGCTGCACTCTTCGCTGCATCCTGGCCACCACTTCCTCATGAAAAAAGATATAGCGCGCGCCACGCGGCCACCGAGCGACTATAGCCGTGAATCGATTCAACGTCAGGCGAATAAAATCGATTTTCCCCCAAATTGAATAGCCGTAAAACGTAGGTAGCAGCAATTTTAACGTCGGGATTGTTTACACGGCGGCGTCGCGAGTGTAAACGCTCCTTCGTAATTGATGATTTGATTTACAACATCACTAAACAGCCGGTGTTTGGGCGAGCATACGCGGCCTTTGAATGGAACGTCATTACGTATCTAATGGCTGCGGGCTGGTAATTATACGTAGGCATTCTGGCTGTAAACCTAATGCAGGTTTGAGTTAAATGTGTTGAGGCTACTTGGGTAGACGCGTTGCTAACCAGTAACTGGGTTACTCGTATTATCTGCGACTGGGTAATGATGGTCAAACGGATCAATTGTATAGAAATAATCGTTAAAGCATGCACCTTACGAACTCAAGTTATGCTTGCAGTTTTAATCAGGTTTTGAAATAACTAATAAGCAGAACTCCTAGTCAATTGATCTTCGATAGGCAGAGACATGAACCGATGAAGATTTCTCTCAAATGGTCACTGTACATAACTAAGAAAAATACTAAGACTGGCTTGGGACATATTAATGTGTCTTTCTAATTCAATGGATTTCTGAGATAGAATCTAGTCATTCTTGAACATAAAGAGAATATGTACATATATCTTACGTCTTGCTCTGAAGAGCTCAATTCAGTAAATAACTTAAGCCTTCAAGAACATTTCCAATTTCTGAAAATAGTCTATTAAGTGACATGTATATATGTATTCCATATTCTGCTATGTGAACGGCGGATAGATATTGCTCAGACCTACAGTTTCCAGCCATTTGTTTTACGACTGCCAGCGGGGCGGAGAATAAAATCGGTCACCTATGAAAGCTCATTATCTAAATCTACAGGGATTTCCAAAGGCCGATTTTATGTCCTTTCTTTAGAAATATATAATATAGAGAAGGTAAGTTCAGCATAATGTATGGAATGGAAAGAAAACCCAAGAAATTATATAAGTTTTTCTTTTATGAAACATTCTGAAGTAGGGAGATACTCAAATTTAGTTTTGGGAAAATGTTCAATAGAAGCCTTTTAGCTTTTTTCCTTAAATTAATAAATATATGAGGTATAATCATGAAATAAAACTACTTTTAAACGGATATAATCGCGGTATAATTTTCACAAAATACGGAAAGCCGCCAAATTACCTTCGGACCGATTACAAGTCCTACTTACCTCACCCACGCTCGTTCAACAATGAAATATTAACAAGTATTCCCGTTGAACCATTAAAAAACCGTAATCGGAAAGTCGGCTCGGTCAACGGCCATACTCGTACGCCCCATAAAGGCGTCGGCACCAATAAACTTTCGATAAACAAAGAAACAATTGCGACGGTTAATGTCAAACTTTTGCGGTAGGTTACTGCGGCCCGCCCTTCCGTGTATGCTTGTGCAATTTTAATGACGTACCGTTTATTTCGTCGTATTTCTTTAAAATGTTCTTGACTCTTAATTCTTTGTTGTTATTTACCTTCACAATTTCAATAGGAACTTGAAATTAATACAAAGGATACACACCGCCATTTTCATAGGTGAAAAAACTGCTGCGTAAAGGCTGATAGTAGGTACCTAATAGTAAGGCATCCATAATGCATTTACAGCATAGTAAAAAGTTTAAGTAAAAGTATTGGAGATAGTGATCACTAACCCACACTTGTAGATATTTATTACCGGCGCACAAATTGAACTAGAATGCAATAAAAAAATATGATGATGAAAATAGCTAAGTTAAGTACTTAATCATTTCCCTGAGATTAATAGAAACGATTGGGTAATACAAGCAATGTTAGAACTCTATTGACTCAATCTCAAATTTATACACGTGTAATAAAGAGAGTTACACATAATTTTTATTGGAAACAAATCGTCCACCAACTATAAAATACGTATGTAAACCATAGTACCGCGTCACGGTGCAAATTCACACGCGTCCGCTACGATAGCGCTATTAAAAGTTTATTGCCTGTTCTTTCAAGTATTATTTGACAGTGTAGATGCGTTAAATTGCGATTAATAGATGATTAGCCATTCTGCGTGCGTTAACGGTTGGACCGCGATAAATTGAGTTTATGGAGTATCAATCACTGGAGAGCGTTGCGGCTAAGGGATGACCTTTGCTACTTATTTTCACTGCGGTTGCAATCGATATTGATTTAGTAGAGCGATGTTTGTGTCGTCTTGAGTAAAATATCCAACATTTTTAATACTAAATGCTGTTTCTGTCTGTGTCTGAAAAAAATATAAATACCTATATTATATGCTTGAACTTTGTTTACCAGCCAGTAGGTATTTGAGAAACACAGGGACCATTTTATGGTAAAATCTATGGTAATTTGAATCCTTACTAAAGTGGAGGTGACTGGGTATTGAAATCTCGGACGGTGTCGATCGAGTGGAGAACTTCACTACCAGTCGGTGTAAAATAAAGTTCGATCACAATTAAAAGATAAAAGATACTCGCAGTTTAATTCATGAAAGCTATTGTATTTTTCACATTATAGGTAATTATAGTTATTTATTTGCGAGATGACCTTTCGAGGCAACCATAAATTACTCATCTACTTTTGTTTATTATTATCTGGTAATAAAAATGTTATTTTCTACCGGGTGTTCAGTCTTACAGCGAAGACAATTAGTTTTTTTATTGCATGTCTCGTGCGTGACACATAAATTACTTAGATGTACCTATAATAAAATCAAAAGTCTTGTAATATCATTATCATTAAAAGCATTATTACACGTAGATGATATAAGTAGATGATGATAATTTGAAGTGCTGTTTCATTGTAAATAATTGAATTTAACAATCTTTAACACTGAATCAGCAATAAATTGACTTGTGGTTTAGATTAAACTAAAAAATCAGCGATTATTTATTAATCAAAATTTTTAATACCGTTGCAAAATACGAGTATGTTTATTCAGAAATCAAACAGCTTATCCAATCTGATTTCCAAATCAATACAGGTACAAACAGACAATATTAAGTATACAAACCAAGGGCGACCGCGATCAGGCGTTTTAGTGGCGCGCCGTAAATTTGCCGCCATTAATATTTGCTTAACTTACCATAAAGAGGGCGTGCGAGCCGGCACCAGTAAAACGTGCACTTAGTAAAGATTATCTTGGTATGTGGTTATAAATAATCCGTGCACTAACTACAGGTTAATTTATGAGTGGATCTCCGGCCAGATGGCTTGGCAACTAAGCAAGGCGGGAGTTAGCCAGCCTACTTAGTTATTCTGCCTCTCATAAGTGCACTTGGTAGGTACTCAGATGTGCATGTGCGATGTGAATATTTGAAAGTTGAGAGCGGTGATCGTAAATGTCAAGTTTGTAGGTACCTACCTACCTTACCGCTTCGAGTTGAGTAGGAATATTTATACGAAGTTCTAGTTAGCCTTGGAAGACTTGAATATTGTGCATGTAGGTACCTACTTCTCATCAACAAATTTTAATCTGGTGCTATAATGCCCGATTTGGTACCTTGGTTGAAAAATTAAAGTAGGTAACGTGTCAAATTATTTTATTTTATTAGGTATATTGAGACAAACAAGGTAAGGAAAGAATGCCTACCTAAATCTTATAAAAATAAAATAAAATAGTAACCGATTTTATTTCTTCCGCAGATTCCACCAAAATGGTATGAATCAGAAGATTATCAGCCATCCGCAAGACGCAGCCCAAAAGGTAAGCTTTCATCTGACGCCGCCCAAAGGCGACCATCTTGACATTATCTCAACCCAACCCGTCCGCACCCGGCCAATGCATACTACGACATCGCCATCATTCTTTTGAATTTTTCATTCCCCACACAAATTGGAAGAAGTCACACCCGTGTGAACGAGACAAAACACAATCACCCGTCTCACGATGCCGCTTGTGCGTGAAAGAGATGGCTGACAAAGTAACATGGCCGCTCTACTATGGCATGGCAGACCGAAATTCCTGAACGCACACATGCATTGGTTCTGTGTGAGTGCTATCATATTGCCGTTGGGAGGGTCCGTGATTCAGAGGTAGTAAACATTTGGATTAGGTTGCTATTTATTTATGTCGAAGATGACGTCACAATTTTTCAAGTTCAAAATAGTTTATGCAATATGTAAGGATTGAGCTAAAAGATTTGTGAAACATTTTAAATTGATGACAGGCCCACGCACTTCCATAGAGATCATTTTAACGAAATATTAGTCATCAATAGATATGAATTTGTTACGTGGAAAATTAAAGCAGTATTAATATTATTTCATAATTAAGATTTAACAACAGACACTTTAACGAATTCTTACCTTAAAATAAAATTTAGATATTTTTGTTTTCAACAAAATTGTATCAACTTAGTAGATAGATAGATAAGATAGATAGATAAGACATTTATTTGCATCACAAAAAAACACACACAAACACAAGCATAAAACACATAATTTAAAATACAAAATTGGTGATTAAAACTAGGTAAATAAAAGATAATACATAAATTGTTACTTAAAAATGTGTGCCCCAGTGATGCAAAAAGGCAAGAAACTCAGTGTTTCATTGCTCTACGTAATAGAGCAATGTACTGATTTTCAGTCCCTGCCCAAGAGACTTCGGATCGCAGTTAACGACACAGGCGCAACTACAGCGCTCCCGTCTGCCGTATGAATATAAAAGTGATTCAAACACAATACTTTAATAACTAATTATTTATTATGTCAGTGATAAAATAAACATGATTGTGAATATAATAAATTGATAAGGTCGAAAATAAATGTATAGAGATTAAAAATAAAAATAAAATATTGGATGTCAAATTAGTTACTACAGGCACGTACAGTAGGTCAAACACACACAAGCCCACCGTCACCCGAAATTTGCAACCAAAGCTGGAATTTTCCCAGTCTTCTGCATATCCATTAACAAGAATTTGTATTTATTTTTGAAAGAAAATCGTGATGTTGCTTGCCGTAAAGGAGGGGGTACGTTGTTCCAGCATTTGGTTGCCTGGTAGCGAAAACTACCCTTGAAGGCCACAGTCTTGTGTTGATGGGTCTCCAATGGCATACGAGCCGACCTAGGTTCACCATGACCATAGCAGAAAGTGCGAAATCGAAGTTTCTCATATAAGTAATTTGGATTTTTAAAAACTACTAAATCAAACATAAGCATGGCCATATGAAGAACCCTCCGTGACGTCATGTTTAAAAGGGAAGCTTCATTAAGGTAAGGCGATACATGTGTGCGTGGGGGAATATCAAAACAATATCTACAACATGCATTCTGAACACGTTGTATCAATTTTCGCGTTCCATATAATAAACGTGGTCCGTACACTAGATCGCCATAATTGAGTCTCGACAGAACCAATGATTCACAAAGGGTAATGCGGGACTTTAGAGATAAATGATTACGAATTTTGTATAAAATCTTCAACCGGTAAAAACAGCTCCTAACAAGTCCCAATACGTGACTACCGAAACGCAGCCGACTGTCAAAGACAATGCCAAGATTCCTAGCTTCATCTACCCGTTCTACATCGGTAGGTAGTAGGTACTTACCTACCCATTGTGTATACTACCTTAATACAGTACCTATATAAAATCCGTTAATGTACCTATAGAACGTCTAACTTCGAAAACCGAAACCGAACCGGAAATATAACACGCGATTTTTTTTTGTTATAGACTTCACTAACACACTTTACACAGATTGTGTTAAAACGTTTTCAATGTTCAAAGGTTGACGACCAATGTCAGAGGGACCTATCATTATACAAAAAATACACAGATGGCGCTTTAAAGAAAAATGTAAAGTGAACAAGGACACGGAACCACGAATATGGTACGATTTCTTGAAAGAAAAAAGGTCTCTGGTTTCTATAATTTGCACTTTTCGATAACTTCAGAATCATTAAACTATTTTAAATTAGTTGACAATACGTCTTCGTCTTATTTATGTACGAAACAAAGTTATGAAATAAAAGGTAGGCTGATAAAATTTTATAACTGACATTTGATACTTCTTAACCAGGCTTAGTCTGCTCGTTCATAGAAAAATTCAATACCTATGTTAAAATGTTTAGTTCCTATTTTCTAAACATAATAATCTTATAATACCTACCAACGTATTCCTTTCGACTAGGGGCTGTTGGTTCTCACGAGCAAAGCTTGTTTAAAAGCTTCTACAAGTTCCAACGATGAACCATAGATGGCGCTAAATCACATTTTACGACTAAAGCTCGGCATTCGTAGCCGATGACTCTACATTTTATGAGTTTACTATTTTGTCGTAAAATGGGTTTCTATAAACAATAAGAAATAGAGACAATTACCTCCAGCAAACGATAGGAGGTATTTGTTTCAAAAGATACAATGGTAAATAAAACTTTGTGTTAGCTTTTCTGTAAAAAAATGTAAGTTGGTCTGTATTTTTTTTTTATCAAAGATTAAAGTCATACAGATCATAATTAAGTTTTATCCGATCGTATCTCGAACATTTATTTTCTAGCAGTAGTATACACACATAATTATGTAAAAAAATATATTTTGAACTAGCGGCCGCCCGCTTTTTCGATTTTCAGTAGCCTTAAGCCTTCCTCGTCAAATGGACTATCCAACGCAAAAATATTTTTTCAAATTAAACCAATAGTTCCAGAGATTAGCGCGTTCAAACAAACAAACTCTTGAGCTGTATTACTTTAATATAGATGTAGATATTGAAACTTACCCAGAAAAAAAAATTGGGAACTTTTTAATTTATCAATATTTAAAACAAAAAGTAGTAGAGAATACGAAAATTTCGGTCTAATGGTCCGCTCTCTTGTCGGGCTTGTGTTCAATTCCCAGGATTGTCTATCAAAGTTTAAGATTTAGGTCATCATCAGAAAAATATTATTATTATATATTCATCATCATCATCCTAGCGCCTCTCCCGGTTGCATCCTCGGCCATTGCCTTGGAGCCCAGGGTACGCTACGACTATAATCCTGAATTGACAAGCCTGGTTATTACAATGGAGCGACTGTCGTCTGACCTCCGTAACCACAAGGGAAACCAGACAATTTGGATCATAGTCGGGACCAACGGCTTAACGTGCCTTCCGAAGCACGGAATCATCATTCTTATCGGACAATCAGGTGATTCAAGCCTGCAATGTCCTAACCAAACTGGGAAAACCAACACAAAGTGAAAGTGTTCCCCGCGGGATTCGAACCCACGACCTCCGAGTTCGTAGTTTTTGAGCACAGCGCTCTAACCACTACACCACTGAGGCAGTGGATTGGCATTATTATTATATATTATACGCATTATTTATTTAATTAACTAAATATTTATTCTGTTTTGTTAAAATAATATCATAACCGATAACTCCAAATATTATTTTAGCCTTTCCTCTCTGGTAGGTACTACATTGGAAATGGTCTCAACAAAAAATAAAGCTACGAACTTTCTAATGAACCCAAAACTGATTAAAATTCATACCCAAAACAATGTTATTGTTGCATCCATAAAGTACAAAGGAGACAAATGCAGTTTTATGCAAACGTTCTTCTTAGAAACCAACCCTGACCCAATTTTGTATGAAAATTCAAATTAGTTTTTTTGCTTCTAAAGAGAAAGCTTACGGGTGCAGTCAGTTTAGTTGCAGTTAGTTTCCGATACCATTGGAGAAAGGAGTGTTGTGTTGTTGATGTTGAAAATGATTTTAAATATAATAATTAATATTTATATTAATATACGTTGCTATGTCACTTGTGCTTTTATATGGCGTCGCGCCATGAAGTTTTCTCGTTCAAGAACCAGATGGCGGGAGAGGGTAAGCCTATATTTTTACATAATTAACTGTATATCTATTCAATATGTTTTACTACTTTAGTAGATAAGCGAATGAATATTTAATAACATGTGACCTCGGAATCAATATACGTGTGTAATATAAAAAACAATGCCACTTTTCGTTGTAGGTAATTCTGTAACTCACTTATTTGTAGGTACCTATTGTAAGTAAGTATTAAGATCTGCATATTTTTCGTCTTATTGAGATCATAATTACATAGAGCATCATTGATCTTGAAAAATTTAAATGGCTTCATCAGTCCCAGCAAGTAGTTACAGGTAGTGGCCTAATTAGATTTTCTCTACGACAAGTTTATAGATTTTTATTTTGGGTCTATAAGATGCAAATAAATATTCAACTTAAGACATCTACAGTAAATCATAAAGAGTTGTCTTATAAAATATGATTGAACATCATTGTTCTTTAACAGCCTGTCGTGGCGTTAGCCTTTTCCTAATACCTACTTGTCTTCTGAAGCATGAACTAAAAGCAACTTCTAGTTTGATAACCCAAGGTGACTGACCGCGCATGGTACTCCTTAACTTTATACCATCTCAACAAATTAAAGTAATCAGTACACAGATAACATAAATTCATATAAAGTTTTAGCAGGTATGCAGCAGTAGACATAATTTGTATTCATACTTATCCGCGATTGTAAATTAAGCCGTCGTATTATGCCATCATTAAGCCTTCCTTAGGCAGTCTTGAAATAAAACGATCGTGCAGACCACACACAGAGATTCGGGACCGTCGCCGACGCATACCTACTATAATTTAATCCGATAGTCATGTGAAATATGTTGACAGTGGTTCGGAAAATGTTCATTACCAAACCGTGGCGTTGTAATGCTATGCTGAATTTTAATAGGAACTAATATTTTTGACTTTGACTCGAGTACCTAATAGTTTTCGTTTTTGTAATCGTGATGGAGATACTTTTCAATCAGTGAAATAATTCATTAAATTAATAAAGAAAAATATTAAAATTTACAATATTTAATTACAGAATACGACTACTTGAGAAATATGAGTTTGATCTTGTCGTGGTTAACGAAAACGGTACCTACCTAGGTACTTCATAAGCATCACGCACGACTTTTCCTTTTTAATGTACCTAATTATTTATTTGAATTTCGTAGTCTTGCTCAGTCAAAAGTCTAAGTAAAGTTTGCATTCTTATTTTAATGTTTATTGGAAATCATTCTAGAGCAACTAATACATCATATAGAACAGTTTCGAATTACAAAGACTAGTCCTAGAACAACGCGGGGGATCAAATTATGACCAACCGCTGTCTCTCGCCCGGTCCGACGATCTCATATCAACATTGTGAACCAGATTCACATTCCATTAGAATATAGCATGTGTTTTCACTTTCAGCAACTTAAGAGCCTCAGTAATTAGATGGTATTTCTAAATTTAACTTTAGTTAGAATCCTAATTAGGGAAGCACATGACTCACACATTCAATAACTCATGTCTATGTTAAACGGCAGTAAGAAAAAAAAAACAATTGTGTCATTGACTCATGAGGGCAGTCTGGTCTGGTGTGCCAACACGCACACCAGACGCATAACGTGACAACAGTCCGTTGGTTGGTAAATTAAGTTATGAGAACGTAGGTTCATTAATTGCAAATAATTTCTAGTACCTATAGATAGTTTATGAAATACCACCAACAGACAGTTGCCATAAAATAAGTACACATTACACCATATCACACTTCATTGCAAGCACAGAACAAAATACTGCAAATCTTTTGTGGTTGCCAGTATATAAATTAAGCTCTTGCATGTAATACAAGTCATAAGTATACCAGTATATACAACATATTTCACTATCCATCATATGATGACACGACAGTATACTAGGTTATGCTAGTATATATGTAGCTACATAAATTATGCCAGTCAGTTACCAGACTATACACATAGCCTCATTTACCAGTAACCAGTCAGTCAGCTGCACATAACAAGTGATCGTTATCCGCTGCACCGGTAGTCGTCGCGGGTGTCCCGGCTAAGTTATGCGTCCTCGCGGCGACTAATGCGGTTTACAGCCTCGTTACCGCCTAACAAGACAGCATTGGTGCATTGCATTGGTGCAGGGTACTCCAGGGCTCTATACCAATGGCAACAGCAGCGAAGTTGTAAAAAATGCCAAAAATAAAATAATGTGGGATCTCAGCAGAGTACACTTATGTATCTATACGTAAAGTCAAAACAATTTTACGAAAAATGATTTTAGATATGTACTTAGTTCAAAAATGCAGAGAGGTTTATTAAGCGCTTAAAATTTCGTTTGGTTGGCTTAAAATTATAAAACATAGTCAAAAATTCATTCATTTGTTGATATCCCATTTGCTCTAAAGTTAATGAGAAAGCTTTAGCATTAGATATAAGCTTTTGTTTAATAACTAGTTTTTACTCTCTCATCTGTAGTTATTTTGTGTGTGTTTTAGTTTAGTCTACGTAATGATCTCCTCTTCCCAGTTTGTTCCGGAATAGCTACCGTATCTCCGTTTACACAAGCGTAAAAACTATTTATAGTTTTGTCGCCATATTTGTAGACATTAGACCTTTTACGACTTGTACACATCTTTTTACCGAGCGTTTTTGAAATAATCAATTTGGTGAAAATATTTCGTCGAGATTTTTACGATTCGTTCGTCGACGAGGGTGTAAGTGGGTCCATGTTCGGATGCGGGGTATCCTTGCAATAACAATAACTCATATAGTGCGCGCACCCCCCACTAGATGGAGCCAGCGGACACAAGTAATCCATTTATTCTTAGGGAGTACTTTATGTAGCGGGCTCTTAAGAGTAACAGTTATATTGTTTTATGTTATTATTTATAAATATCGGAGTTTCGTGCTGTGAACGCCGCTTGGAAGATTATTAAGTGAAAGTACGACCCTCGCGGTCGCGTCTGTTTTTGAGATTTTATTTCATTATGTTAATACAGTAATGTTGTTCAGTGTTCCAATTCAATTATAACTTTTGTAGTAGATTTATTCTGAGATTTATAAAAGGGATACAATACTATAAGTACTTAATTGAAATGTTAGTTTCATGGCTAGATATGTTTGGCTTATCGATATGGAGCATTTGGGTTGGTAAAATAATTACTGGAAAAGTTTATAAACTTCTTATAGCTTGCGTGTCATAATGATTGATATATGTATTTACTTATCTTTGTTCATCATTTCTCCTGTCTTCAGTCCACTTAAAACGTTCGCTCAACAATTTAGAATAATTACAAATAAAGTTGGCTGATGGCCTTTGTCCTTTTAATACGCGGCCATTGCACTATTTGAGCGACATACCGGCATACCTACACCTACACTCACTTTCCATAATTGAACGCCATTCTCATTCCACGAGAGCATAAGAAACATTTGCCTTAAGATATCCGGAGAATTCACATCGCCCGCCCAGCCCAAAAGTGGGGGTTAAAGGGGGTTTGAAACTTCCCGACCCACTGGAATTTTGCGGGCGGGCGTTTTAATTGGAACAGCGAGAGAATATTTTGTAATTGTCGGTCGGGGCCTGGAATCCTGATAGGTACCTCTTAAATGGTTTAGCCAAGACTCCGCTAAGATTGGAATTTTTAATCAAAATTTTGATATTGTTATAAGATTAAGGACGGCTCGCCGGCCATTTTTTTTCTTAGATATTACAAACGGAAATGACTTAGTTAATGTAGAATTATCATTTATGATATTAATACCATCATCGATTATAAAATTTATTCTAGGATAGTTTGGACCCTATTTAAGAAATATGTGGTTCATTAGGTAGGTAACTGTAATAAGTCCAACTTGAAATTATTTTAACTATCAAGATAAAAAACTTAATAATCGTTTATAATATTATGATTCATGTTATTCATGGTTGAAAGTCGAAAAATAGCCGATGTACAAAAAATCTACACCTGTCAAAGTTGTTATTATTATAATAAAAACGACTTACCATATTGCCAGTAATAAAAAATGATGACGATTACTGCAATGAGATTAGGATCATTTAACCTCTTATCGCTTTAATTTAAAAAGTTTTAATAACATTCTTGAGATTGATAAAGGCTGATGAAGGCTCATCCCCCTTGCAGACTAGGTACGTATATTTGCATTAAATTCTACTGTCCGTTTATGCTTATTAAATATATTTTAGAGTAGGAGTCCTAAGTTTACCATTACCTATTTATTTATTTATTTATTTATGCTTTTATACCTTTATATTATTAAGTCAAAATTTAAAATTACGATTAATGTTGCCTCACGTATTAGGTACTAATTCTTCAAATAATAAATATTATTGCCCTTATAGTATAAATAATGTCAGACTATACCTACATGAAAAATCTACACATATCTGTAAATGCTTTAAAATCGTATAATTTGACACTTTTCTGTCGAAACGAACGCCGTCGAGGGTAAAGCCAAGTTTATTTTACTTATCTAACGCCATTTAAAGCCAGACTCGTAAGACATTTTCTCTTGAAATAGGACCGGAGTTGAATGAAAGAGTTCCAAGCCGATACTATCGGGTAACAAAGAAAGTTTTTATTAGCCAAGTTCCTTGGTCCGCCCCCTGTCTGCTGAGCCAATTTGGGAAAAACTCAGTAGTAAAAGGCAAAACGTACATTTGGAAGGAAGAGGAAACGTAACTAACAAAAACTTTCACCTTTCTTCACAATAAGGACTTGCTAGATTTGGGGATATTATTTTTTCGTTAACTAAATTACTCCTGTAATTTTATTATTTGTAACATATTATCTTTTAGACAAATACATAGGCACACCATTAAACAAACTGAAAGGCTGAAATAGATCGATATTTGAAAATCGAGAATACCTATCATTTGTTTTATTTTATGTTCGCTCGAGTAATTAGATTGGTCCTACCCTAAAAACAACCAAATTTGCAACAATGTTTTATTGAAACTAAGTTTAAATATTATTTTGTAATATGTACCTACCACGTACAACTTTTATACAAAGAACTGTTGACATAGTGCATTTAAATGCTAAATCGAATTCAAATAGAAACAATACTTGACCGATTCCAATAACTCCTTGCAACTGTTACCGTTTGTATTTCATAACCGATCGCTCCACAGCGACAGAAGCCCGATACACCACCCGCTTTTATGTTTGAATTTAAATTGGTACATTTTATAATAATGTCTGAGAGATGCCGCTCACCCCCGCCCCAAGAGACTCTCTTTTCTTTCTTTTTATAATGTAATTTTCTTAAATCACCCACCTCCTGCCCTCAGATCTAACGTGTCTATTATAGAGATGGAATTATAGTCCGAAACGAACAAAAGATTGCCTTTTTATTTTGTTATCATCGGTCATTACTTTGAGCTTTCTGCCTCTGAATAACCGGCTAATATACTTTTTAATTAAGCGTTAAATTAGATACGATAAGGAAGGATTATGAATATTTTGAAACATTATTAGAAGATAGATGTGGTCTTGTAATTTTCGTTTAGTCTTAAATAAGAAATTCATAATTGTTACTGATATAATTTATAATTGAGAGCAGGCATGTAGATGCAATGTCCAACTGCACCTTGACTTTATAATTAGCTGGTATTGATGCATACCTAATTGTTTTTTTATCGGTAGGTATGAGTGGCCATTAAGTCTTCCATTATTGAAAATGCAATCTGAAAATTACATACCTTAACTAAGAGTTCCTCAAACTGCTGTAGGTATATACAGTACCAAGCATACTTACATTTTTTTTTCTTGTTATTATGTTATTCTTACATTGAACATACAAATACAATCACGAAAAATTCACTAAAGTGGAAGTGATGAAAATTAAATGGACATAGGTATTTTAATAGATCCGTACTCCTCTACCCACTATAACATTTCTATTTAGACATTAATGCGCAATTTTTATTCCTTGAAAATAAAAACCAAAATGATGTTATAAATTATTTGATACATTGTCAACGGCAATTATGCTGTGGTATATTTTGGACTGACAGCCGAAGTGTGTAGGCGCATAAATAAATAAATCGGCGGCAATGCAGCGCGCGCGCATTCTGAGGGTCATTCACCCCCAACATCTGTTCATATATTTCAGTCACACACGCACCGAAGTTCGAGTGCCCGATTGATTAAGCGATGCTTTTAGTATTTTCGTGATTAAGGACCAAAGCTACAAAAGATTTAAAAAAACTGTCCAAATAAAGTAGAAATAGTTAAAAACCCTAACGATACTAAATGCTAAAAAAATACCTACCTAAATAATAATATGTTTGCGTGTAAATTAAAATCAAACAAGAATAATAATTCCTAGGACCAACAAGCTGCTTATTATACCGCGTCCAATTTTATTCAAAAGCCGCCAGACGACCGTGTTCTCCAACGTAATAATAGGGAATGATAATGGCCACTATGCATCCGCCATATTTTCTCCGCGCGGCAACGCTCTCTGATTGGCGCGGCCGGCAACATGGTTGCCCTTGCCACGGGTATTTATAAAAAAAGTTTGTAATACCAACGAACTCGTTCCGTGATTCAAATATGGAATGGCTGCCAATTCTGTTACAATCTGTAGAGCTGGATTTAGTGATTGTTGCCCTTACATTTTTTTTCTGTTTTATTTTAGTCACTGAGCGTATTTTGTACTGAAATAGAACTTTGACCAAACCTTGCTCATAATATCTCCACATACAAAGTTTGAAACGTGGCTTATTGGATTTTTTTCAATTTAAACTTTAAATTCCTTGAATGCAACTAAAAATAATACCATAGAGTAAAGAATTCTATCAGTATTTTAATAGAATTAAGAACATTGGCACGGGTTCTCCGTCGTATTTTCATCCGGCGCTGAACTCGCGAGATTTACGAGCACTCAGCCGCTCAGCAATTCAGCACATTCAGTCTCCGCAACCATAACTGACAATCTTCTGTCTCGTAATTTCAACGAATTAAGACGATTATTTTTCTTGAGAAGACTAAAGAAATGCTTTTGTCCGGTCAAGGCGGTTTAAAATTACCTAATTGCTTACCACGCGTAGGTACCTTAAAGTTTACAGTATACTTATTGGTTTACTTGGCCAGATAAAATAAAAATATGAACATCAAATTAAGCAAGCGAATAATGATCATGATGTTTATGTTGAACCCCCTGGATTTGTGCCTGGATTTTAAATCCAAACTCTACTTTTGTTGATTGCTTCGCTCTTGAGCAGCTAAAAGTTCAAAACATTTTTGTCCGTCTATTGTGAGACCTTCAAATTTAACAAAAAAAATTAGGCATCTATATTTTTTTTAATTTGGTTTAACTTACAGGGAAAATATCGAGGGAAATATTTTCCATGAGTAGGTATCTTTCTCTGTGCTCATTTACGTAGGCACACAAGCAATTTGAATAGTTTCAGTTTTGCGGTATCTGGTAAACTCGTCATGGAAAGGTTTACTGAGGCGGCATGGCTTCTCCTGTCCATGTAAAAAGGTTACATTCCACTGTTACTCACAAATGAGATAACACCTTGTTCCTACGTAATAGATAATAATTTTCTGTGTTCTAAATTATAGAGTTGTTCCATCTTGGTTGTTTTACATTCTGTCGGGAGTGAGTTGTTTAGTTTGGCTAAGATAACGTATCCGGACGAGTTGGGAGTTGGCTGCGGTTCCTTAAAATGCGCGTTCAATATAACTCATGTCTTCATTTGTTTACGTTTAGAAATCTTAGGAAGAATAAGACTATTATATTTTATTAGCGCCCACTGTTTTTATTGCTGTAACTAGGTACTATACCTATGATTTATTGTAGTGAAAGGCTTCGGAAATAGTAGTTGTCAGAAAAAAGAGTCTTTTGTTTTAAGCTGTGTGGTTAATTTATAATCTAATTGTGTTGTCCGCTTTGTTAATATTATGATATTACACAATGACAAGATTAGTAGGGGAGACCGGGGCCGGTAGTGACATTTTTTTTTCAAACTGTCATATCTTTTTGTAGGTTTGATTGATTTACCTGAGTCTAGGCTTGTTTGATAAAGAAACTATCTAGGATCTTTATTCAAAATAAATGTTATGTTGTAGACTAATAGTTAAGACATAAATGTGTGATTTGTGGAAAAAAACCTGTGTAACATTCAACCCCGTGCTCGGGGCAGATTGTTACACTACATGGGGCAAGTTGTTACAATTGAAAACAAACGTATTGTATAATCTTTTACTAGAAATAATTTACCAAAAATTGTTACTTTTCTTAATTTAAATAACATAACATATAAAAGCAGTCCTGCCTGCCTCATACCAAGGAAAACATAATAATGCATCAAAATGAAACGAAATTACAAATTTAATATTAGGTCTTCTACTGCGCAAAAACAAAATCCAGATAATTTCTCAATTTATAAATAGACTAGCGGGCGCCCGCGACTCCGTCGGCGTGGATTTCGGTTTCATACAAAATTTCATCCCCTATTTTATCCCCTTTGGGGTGGAATTCATCAAAATCCCTTCTTAGGGGATGCCTACGTCATAGTATTTTTGTGCATTCAAATTTTCAACCCGATCGGTTTTAAATTGACAAAGTTTCATTCAAATTTCAGCCCCTATTTTATCCCGTTAGGGGTGGAATTTATCAAAATAATTTCTCAACGCTGCCTACGTCATAGTAGCTTTTTTAATGCAAAGTATCAACCCGATCGGTTTAAAATTGACAAAGTTTCATAAAACCGTTCATACCCTATTTTACCCCCTTGGGGGTTGAATTGATAAAAATCCTTTCTCAGCAGATGCTACGTCATAACATCCACCTGCATGCCAAATTTCAGCCCGATCCGTCCAGTGGTTTGGGCTGTGCGTTGATAGATCAGCTCTGCATTATCGATCATACGTATAGCTCTGCATAAATCAAAACTATCCTATTAGTATGTTATATACTAATAGTATGTTTTTTAATGTAATGTAGAATCTTCCCGTTGCCGACAGCTTTTTTGTTATTTTTTCTCTTTTCCTTATTGGCATAAGACGCATTTTCCTCTTTCCGTTAGAATCTAACGGAAAAGGAAAGTCTGCCAGAGGGGGAATATCTAACGGTTAGATATTCCCCCTCTGGCAGACTTTCCTTTCTTGGATTTATTTACCTTTTTCTTGTTCTGTCTCAGTGCTTAAGCATTTTTATCATGCGTATCTGTTAAAACAACTGTCACAACCTGCCCCGAGCAAATGTAACTTTTTGCCCCAACCCCAAATCTAAGCATACAAGGTTATGTAGTGAAAACATTAATAATTATATCTGTAAAACCGAATATTCATTGCAAAGCGAAACCATTAGGGAAAACATAGCAGAAGAAGGGAACCTCTGACATATGAAACATAGCTTATAATCCAATATTAATAAAAGAGTAAAATTTTACTAAAGTGCAATTTTAAGGGCGGCATGCGCAGGCTCCTCTCACAAAAACGCTGGCGACCCCGGCTCTCGCACCATGGTAGCCGGTGGTGGGGAGAGTATTTGGCTCTTTTTGACGTTAAAATTGCGCTCTCTGTTTCGCGGCCAATGTCTCTGTAACAACCTACCCGTGTCACATCCAGCCCCGGTCTCCCCTACATTGTTAACAACAACTTTCTCGGATTTTTAAATAAGTAAATTGTCTCATCTTAGTTATTATTGCTCACTTTTTGAATATTTTTGTAAACATTCTACATATACCATCTTCTCTAATGTATAGAAGCTGTTATTTACTTATTATAATATAACCAGTCCGAACACAACCGTATTTACCTAACACCCTTAACTTCTACAAACAGGCAGTAATGGAAAGGCCCAAAGACATCTAACGTGCAATATAAACGTTGTAACATTCGCGTATTTGTATTCCCAGCGTATATTAAGCTAGACCTTTATTAAGAGGCGGCTTTACCCCGCGGTCTCGCCCCGCCGGGTAATTTAATAAATACCCGCCTGGGACAATTGGGCAAACTGGGAAACTCGGGTAACTGCCGAAATTGCTCGCCCGGGCTGAGTCTTTCCACTGGACATGGATTAAGTGTGCCTAATTAATTTAGGGCAGGTATCAAGTGGTATTTGCTTTTGATGAATAAATTGACAATGAGAGATGTGTAAGTTAATTTCGAGAGTTGGTAAAAGATTTGAATTTGAATCCTAATGGAGAATGGATGCCTAAAAGATTTCAGTTCTGTAATAAAAGAATGGCTGTTATTTTTATTTTGGTTGAAAATGATCAGCTCAGCAAAAATAAACTATAACGTAAATATTTGAACCTATTGTATCCAAAATATCGGATAAAGATAATTAACCGAGCTGAAAATGTATCTGTTAAATAAATAATTTAATTTAATTTATCGAGTAACTTAATAGCCACAATACTTATATGCATACCTACGGGTTTCAACTTTAGTACATTTTATCGGTTGCTATACCTACTTACTAAAATAAATGCGGCTGTGACTGTCGTTGTAAAAAAACAAAAGACGAGCCAAACTTTCATCTCCTCAATTCAGGAGGCTATTTGGTAGCTCGTTTGAAGGAAAAAAGCAACGCGCAAAGGAGCCACGTAAACAAAATATCTCCAGCAACTCGTCAGCCCAATTTCTCCAAACAAGCCATTCATATTCATGGGCCTTTCACCCTTTGTGCCTTGTTGCATAACCGCGTTTTGTTACCCCATTCTTCTTTGTTCACTATGGCCGCCCGTTGTTCATTACATTTTGACGTAATAAATTCATCAAACTAAACATTTCTTGCTTTCGTATGCTAATTTGTTTATGGCTTGACTTCGGTGTCGAATTGAAGGCATAGTTTTCGAAAATAGTGTCACACTCTTACCTAACAATAGCTAACAGAATATTCAAAAATATTTTTTACTTAATTTCAAAATATTTATCTCTACCATTAAAGTTAAAAAAATACCTTATTTTCTTTCATAGAGAATGAGAGAAGGTTCATAGTCTTTTTTTAAATCCATAATTCTGAATCATATTGGCCAATTTCTCAAAGAAGTGGCACGCGACCAATTAAAAAATAACTGATTCACTACGGAATAAAATGAATAAGCCTACACCATATGAGAAATGATAAACTGTTAATATTTAATTAATACCCTAACAGAAGGTATCATGTGACACAAGTTATACAAATAAGATACTTAAGTATCAATTAACTTTATATAATTGGTCACAAGGGTAATTCACTTAATTATTTTACCACCCGATGGGAACTTGACCAAGTCAATTAAACAAATATAAAATACAAACAAAGTCTAACTTAAATTTAAAACTCGTATTTCCTAAAAAAGACCACAGTGAGTGCCAGTTAAGTTGTAATCTGATAAGGTAACAATTATAGTTTACAACTTGATATATTAATATTTACGATTGTACCTACCTATAGATATTTAAGTGAAAATAGGAAGGAGTCTCTTTAATGAGCAAATCACAAAAATTGCCGAACTAAACTACTCGTAAAGTATTTTTTTTATTTGGTGGAAAAAATATCTACTTATTCTTTAAAAACTTTTCTACTTCTGTTGTAGCAACTGCTTTCCAATAACTAGTGAACTAAAATCTAAAAAGTTATGTACTCATAATATGTCATAATTTGATTCCTTATTCTTATACCTTAGCTAGCAATGTAGCAACGTACTTACATCGAGTAGCGCTTCTTAAAACAAGCTTTATAATGACCGAACATTTCACTGCAGAACACCAAAAGTACCGAGTTTAATTAAAATAAAACACGACGTCTTCCCAGCCTTTGAATATACAATATTATTAAAGCAATGTTTTTAAAGCCAAGCTAAATAAGTTCATTTTATCTCATCCCTAACGAGATAAAGGCTCGTTGACTGGAGGCGGTAGAAAATGGCTGATTTACATACGAATGTTAATAACTTGCTCGGAGCGGGCCTCGGACGAACTGGTTTTGGGTTTAAGGTCCATGGGACGACGGTCCGATGCGAAATCTTCAACTTTCTTTAACGTTTTTGATGTTGGAGTTATTAAAAACTCTTTGGGGATTGTACTTATTTGACTTGGAATACGGCGTGTTTGTTTCAATGTTAATTTTTTTTCAGTTCGTCGAGTGGAATTGCGTAAAATTGTAATGTTCATTTTGAGCATTTTTACTTTTAATTAGAAATCAGGAAAAAGTGTTTACCAATAAAAAGTTATTAAGTATTAGTATTTCATCTATACTGTGATATAAATTAATTAAACAATTTTCAGTACTAACGATAATATTACTGACTTTGGAATTGTACTACATCATTTAACTTTATTTAACCAGATCCAACCACCAACAAAACTTATACAGTATTATTTCCATGTTCCCTTTAATGTGGAACATTCAACTCTCACAGCCGAAACAATTCAGTACCGATGAAAGCAGGTGATTCGCTGCTCTTAAAAAGTTTATTCGCATTTAACCAGCAGTAAACGGGAACTCGTTTGATGCGATATTATTTTTTTAATCACAAATTGGTGTCTTTGCATCCAGTGATGATTTTACATTGCGTTCTTTTATGTTTTGGAGTTTGTATACCAGATGCAATAAAATTGGTATCGTTGAAAATCGAATCAAGATTTAGTATTAAAATTTCTCCTTGCTTAAAATTGCTCCTTGGTCTTGGCTTAATACCTAAACATATCTACTAACTGAATTTACATACATATTAACTTAAATCTTTCGTCACGGTTGAATGAACCCCTTCCATCGCGGGAGGTCTGCGTAAATAGTATCTATAAGTACTAGTCAGTGTAATATCTTAGAACTATTTAAATACTAATACAGTTAACACGTCTTTAATAGTTAAGTTTTCATTACAATTGCAGTTTTTGTCTGAAGAAATTTACTGGTTATTACATTTTCCGCTGCCGCACTGCTGTGTAAAAAACTTATTGATATTCATTGGCTGATCGTGTATAATAATGAATAAGCTTGAGTGAAATTTATTTCCATTGTAGATGTAGATTTTAACTATCAATTACTGTACTTTTTGTTCGATGATGCAATTGATACTGCATGTATGAGAATTACAAGTAGCCTCAGGCAGGTGGGGACCATTCTCGTACATTGCCGAGTGTGAAGTGCAAGGATAAAATGGAAGCTGGAAATTAATGAGATAAATATGGCGTTGATGATGAATATGTTATTCTTTAATTAGGTATTCTTATACAAATAAAAGAAACAAAATAAACAAGCACCTAGTGGAATGTCAAAGTAAATTCTTCAAAATATAACATGTATAACTTATTCATATTTTATATACTAAGATATCCACAACCAAACGAAACCTATATAATTTTTCAACATTGAATTTTTTGTCATCAAAATTCCACACGTTACCAGCCATGCCATTTTGAGACGTATCCGTTTTCATTTAGGTTTATAATAACGCTTTTCTGTACCAGGTAAGTTATAGTTCGCGATTCCATACGTCCCTCACTCGAGCCTCTTCATTTACCGGCACTTTATATTCTTTCCACATCTGCACGATATTGAACGCCCGTACCTTTTGTACGTGTAGAGGCAGGTACCATCCTGAGATTAAGTTTGGGACGACGTCACAATAGGAGAGTGATTTAAACAGCCCCAACATACAGAAACAAATTTTTATTTGGATGTAACTAACGCAGAATTTAAGTTTCTCATTCTGTAAGTATAAAATAATGTTTAAATATTATGTTGTTCAATAAATGTGTAAAATAATTTATATTTGTACATTATTGTGCCTTTCCAATATCAATGAATGAATTTCCAGCTTACCTAAAAAAACACATTTGATTGATAGGTTAACGTAAAGGCGTTAATCTATCAATCAAATATGTTTTTACCTACCTGATCTTACCTGATACTCGTAAAGACGAGTATCAGGTACCTACTATCTACGGTGGCTATGTGGTGATGTAAATTAAAAAAAGAACACATTTATTTACCATGTAGGTAAATCGTTCAGTTTGGTTTTAAATATGAAGAAAATCGAAACTTTATCGCCATAAACAAAGTTAAAAATAAATAACCAATGCTATATGATTGATTATATGTAGGTGTATAGCATAACCATGTTGTCAAGGCTCCCAAACTCCATGAATCCCAATGTACCGGAAAATATAAGAAGGGTATTTATATGCGGGGGCGGCTTGGCGGTGTTTTTCTATCGCAAAAATCTGTGAAAGCAACGTATAAGCAAGTCTACAATCGATTGTATTGAACGAATATTTTGCATGGATCATAAAGTTTTCTGTGTTTTTGCGGGGTAGGAAATGTATGGAAGTTTTTATGTTACCTATATTTTTCTAGCTCAGAAAGCTTGTAAGATAATAAGATATGCAGTTGAATTCTTCAGATTCTTTATGTTTAAATAAATAAACGTACATTGATCAATATCATGAAGGTATTGAAAGTGTCTTTTCAAGGAAATTGATTTTTAAGTGGCACTTGTAATATTTCCCTAGCATGTAGTTTGAATGAAGGTTTTATTTTATATTTATACTTAAACAACTTATAAAAATGTCAAAGAAGTACATAGGCTGAGTTTGTTTATATTTATAATTCAATCACGGCGGGCGGTTGCATCCTGCCAAATGCAGGAGCCGAATGATAAGTATTAGGGTGGCGACCGAACAGACGCCCCGAAACAAAAGCCCGGGGTACGCTCCAAGCACACGTCAACGGAATAACAACAAGACATTTCCAACGTAAAATATCTTAATAAAAGCCGGAAAGCCGATTACATTCTGATCATGCGCCATCTCGCTTCCTTTTTCCACCGACGCGTTAACTAAATTGTTTTTATCAACCCTGATTTATGTCTGCTTTACCACGATTTATACTCTTTTGTAAGGATACCCGGTTTTATTGCGCTCATAAGCGAACTTAATGTGTCTAATGAATAGACATTATATCGCAATTAGCTCATAAACTCCGATGAAATACCAATTAATTTGATTGAGTGTCGCCCAAAAACCGCTAAATATCTGTAGATTTTTGAATGTTTTATGACAGTCGTCTTTTTGAACACAAGTCATATTGTTTTATTCAAAGAACAAGGTTAAAATTAAGACAGCATTCATTCCCTCGAAACAGTAGCGAAATCGCGTTTTACATTTATTCAAAGACGGTCCAAACACAAAAATGTAGCAGCAAGGAAAATATTCTAAGACATTTTTATATTTCCCTTACATTTGTGCATTCGCTTGAAACTTAATTAGACTTTATAGAGCGTTCCTTCCCAATTTCGTTTTACTCGCGCCTGACGCACGGGACTTATTCATTGGAGCAAGGGCGGGGGGAGTGGGGACGGGGGAGGGCCCGGCCCGAAATAGCAAATAAATGAGACGAAAATGTAAATGTTGCGCTTCAAAGATGAAAAGCGCGCCGCTCGCTCGTCTTGTTAAGCTCATCGCAAATGTACCAGAATTAGGTGCGCGTCTAAAATAATTTTCAGCCCAGATGTAAGGAACAACGGCGTATAAACATCTGTACCCGCTGTAGATACATAACAATATAAACATCCGTCGGTTTGC
Organism: Nomophila noctuella; assembly: GCA_958496325.1. Taxonomy (NCBI): domain Eukaryota; kingdom Metazoa; phylum Arthropoda; class Insecta; order Lepidoptera; family Crambidae; genus Nomophila; species Nomophila noctuella. The sequence goes on from OY292491.1 coordinate 9,986,627, forward strand.
TAGTCTTTCGACCGTCGTATCCGATCCGCCTTGGCTGGAGATGCGTTGCAAGCAACCGTTTTCAACCAATAATTTCCGTGAACGGGTGTAATTTAGTTCGCGTGTTATGTCTTTGGCCGTAACTTGAGTTATCGATAAGATAAAGCTGAGTAAAGAAAAAACCTTTATCTTACTCATTTCAGTCTAATGTTAAAGGCAACCAATTGGAAATGTATACAATCGATAAATTGAAAGAATTAACAGCTATAACTATAATTTAAGAACAACATTTCATTAAGATCTTCGGGTTATTGAGAAGTGGAATCTTTCCAGTGACCTATTTTTCGATAAAATCAAATGTCCAATGCATTATGAGCCGTTTATGCAGTAATGTTTAGGATTAATATCCAACATGTGCGATGATCCAGTCAATTTTAGAGTATCTCTGACTCATGTAAATACCAAAATATATCAATCAACGCCCTGTTGAAAGCACTTGGATCAGAAATAGGGAAATTATATTGAATGACGCGTATTTATAGTTGTGAGTCACAGAATAACTTGATTTGTAGCTCGGGACTGACTTGTATGTGTAAGGCAGGTTCTTAATTTCATTGTGCTGTGATTTGTAAAAGTAACCTAAACGAGAGCGGCAGGAAGTCCTTTCTCCACTGCAGACATAGTTTCAATGTTCTTCATTTTAGATATTTAAAATAAACAATATTTAAATATTTGTGTTATGTGAATAGATTTTCTAGATAATAGAACACATACAAAATTATAAAAATCACGTTTATTTCTGTCATCGCATATTAAATTGGAAGAAATATGCTCAACACGAAAGATATAATTATTATGTGCCATTCTTTAGCAGAGAAAATCGGTCAGTTAGTTATAAAATTGCAGCAACGTTGGAACATGCCACATAGTTCAAATAAAAGAAAAAGTGACAGTCTCCAAATTCATAAATCTTAATTATAAATTCAAAATTGAAACAGAAGAATTAAAGATAAAAACACACGTGTTCTCAACAGAATAGATTTCACCGAACCGCTCCAAAGTTATCCTTTGCGGGAAGGTAGGAGATGTCTGTCTAGACAGCCACGTACTATTGTACCCGTAGATACGTATAAGGTAAACAGACAGGCCATTAATTTGTCGCCAACATTCCCGCCCTGGTTCGTTCTGAGTTGAATGTTAATTTGATGTTTCTTAATAATTTTAATTCTGATGGATTCGTTTGATGAAATGCAGGATGGTCAATGTTTTTTTTCTTTGCATGTTTTGATTGGCTTATTGGGCCAAAGACATGGAATAAAATTCCATATCGAACAAACAATATCCATATGATCATTTCCAGAAGAAATAAACTGTGAGCAATTGAGTTTGTCATATTTGGCTGTTTACGTTTAATATACCTAAGTATCTTCCGTTCAATCCCCCAACTATCTGTATTTAGCAAAGCTAGGTTGATACCCATTATTTAACGACTTCATAAGCTTATAAGCACCTTATAACTAGCAACAGAGAGGAAGTAGATAGTAACTTCGCAATGCACCGCGTGTTACATAAAATATTTCCTAAAGGGCAACAACAAAGACAATATCACAAGATACGTCTCCATCCAGCCTGTCCCCTTTATTGTTTTTCCAAATAAGTCGGTTTAATAAAAGTCCGCAAAAGTCACCAGGCGACATATGTTAAGACGGATTATGTTGAATCATTGTGTCCGTCCCCTCGTACGTTGCTGTCTCTATATTAGCTTTCTTACTATGCTATGTTTTGTTATTACTATACACAGCTGTATTTACTTCATATAGTTATAAATACAAGCTTAGATAGCTAAGTGTTGGTATGTTTTATACCACACGTCTGCTACTCGTCCCAATAGACAATAGACATTCACATAAGTGATGTGTTTTTCTCAACGTTAGTGAACTAATCTGGAGAATCATTTGATTGCCCTAATTGATATCTCAATAATCAGACATTTCGTTGGAAAAGAAGCATGTTCAATTGTTCACCCAAAGTTAGCGGGTTTTGATTCCATTTAACAGGACAATAGACTTAGGTATTGATTCTTGAGCCTTTATAACTATTTGGTCAACTTGACCTGTAAGTTTGTTAGAAGTTCAGTCAGTCAGTTATATTTCTATCATCAACCAAACCAAAGCGGGAGTTACACGATGAATCGTCGAGTTTTAGTGCCCCGTGCGGTTAACTACTGTTGAATGGTAGCGGTTGAATATGAAAATGCAGGTATTGAAACTGTATTTCGTAGGTAGATATAAACCTACGACTCAAAGAGTATAACTCTGCTAAATATGCCAACAAGCTAGTGGTTCATTCCATAGGGTACTTCAGAGGTATCTTCTACAATAATTTTACCAAACGGTAATTAGTCTAATCTTTCCACTTAGCGCTGGCCTTAAGCTGATACCAGTATCTTGAGATTCCGTTATACAGAAAAAAGTTCTGTAATTTATTCACTTATATGCAAATCATATGTAAAATTACTAACTTACATACATACATACATTAAAATTTGAACTTTAATACGTTAACATCAGACTTTAGTACCCACCATGTAATGTTTTTATAATATATTTCTCGTGACTACATAAACTTGACGAGATGTGTTTTATCATCACCTTGCTTATCTCGCAAAGCCCTTAGTGCAATTACCGCGACGTCTATCTTATAAGACGTATGCAAAAAAGTGCAGTGCAGTGCACTCGCTTCTCAGAAGCGCAATATCAGTGATCTTTCTGAAGGCGTGCGTCGTAACTTGGCGGATGCAACGATGCACTTTTAGATATGACGCTGTGTGCCTACATAAGATCGTGAGCGAGTATGGAGGCTGAAATATGGAACTTTATATTAAGAGTTTATGTTACCTGTTGGTTAATACGTCGCTTGTTTTGAAATTGTGAACAAGATGTGGCAGTTTGTTTTCTCAAGTGTTTATTCATCAGAATATTAAATCTTACTTATATACAATATTAAATATATTAAAATTCTAGAGTCCATTGGTTTTCATTAAGAGGACGTTAAAATATATACCTATGTATATAAGATAAAATAATATTGGTTGATAATTTAATAAGAATTTATATTTCTTCGTTAGATTCTTCTAACATTTAAAAACATAGCTATCTTGTGTGACTGCGTTTCATCTAACACTGTAATTCAGTATCATAACTGTACCCGATAAATATTCAAGAGCCCATACCCATACCATGTAGGTATTAATTACAAGTATTGTATTAAGTATACCATGTTTGCACGCAAAGCACTGATTGTATGGTAATCGCGCTTAATTGCAATGGAGAGTCGCATAACCGGTGCAGTAGTATGCATTAGTTGGTTTAAGAAGATGCATGGTGCCTAACAGTTATGTTAAAAGACGGATTTAAAGCTTATTATCATAATTTGCCTTTCTAGGTTAAGTCTATTCGTATACATACTTGAATGTTACTGAATTGTAATAAAAATAACGAAAATTGTAAAGTTCGTCAGAGTTTCAACTGGCCTGTTCCAGTACAATACCAGTCGAAATATTTGGAATCGGTGGAATATACTTTTGCAAAAAATACAATTAAGTTTTATTTAATTCCAGATTTAAGTAAGGGAACTGTATAATACTCGTAGAAATAATAATCTGTTTTGCGTTCTATTTTGGCAAATAACTACTGAAATATGACCTCAAGATATAAGCATTGAAAAAAAAAGGTGTAAACTTTGCCCAGACGAGTCCACCTAAAGTCGATCATCTGGAAACCGTAGTTGGATCACATTTAGGGGGGAGGACGCAAGAACGAGAGTACGTCTCTTTGTTTCGTTGGCTTTACGTCTGGCTTTATGGCGAGGTCGCTGAAGTCAATCGTGCTGTGCAGATAAAATAAGCTTAAACTTACATTATAATTCTATGCGATTGAGCCGAAATTAAATGAAGTTTGGTTGCTTATTTGCCATCAGCCAAGATTTTCGACGAAGCCAGCCATAATTATTACAAAGCTTCTATTAAGACTACGACCGCCGAAAATTATCATGGACCCGATTAAAAACAAGTAAAGGGAATACGTACTGGTTGCTAGGTATTTAACGCGTCTCTTTCCCTAAACCTTCCATTAGCGGTAAAAAGGGCTCGTACCCCCTCAAGCCCCTGGGGGCCCGAAATCTCGGCAATAAATGCCCACAAGCGCTAAATTTATTTTTATCGTTTGTTCCACTTAAGGAATAAGATTGAAAACTGTTCCCGATATTTCCCGGTAATTTGTCCCCGTATTTTTTCTTAGGGCAATAAAATATTTACGGGGTTCAGATGAATCCAGGAGTGGATTTGTGCGTCCTCGTTTTTCCACTCGGACAAATTAATTCATTTTCATGAATAAATCATTATTACAACGCGGATTGTTTTATTGTACGAAAACAAGGAGCGTCTTCTCGAAAACATGCTCCCCTGTAGGTATTACGCGTTTTAGTGTCTATAGGAATGTTTTTAGAATGTTCAAATATAACTTCATTCCGTTCTAATGGAGTTTAATAAATGACTGAATATAGTACTAACACGTTGATTTTATTCTTAAAGAAATATTTGTTAGGTATATATTTTCTTGCAGAAAAGTGGACGGACAGCCTCGTTTCACAATTTTCAACCCACATTGTTATTTAAATTGGCTCAGAAACAGTTACCTACCACACAAAAAATGTCATACTTATCACCAACTGATATAAATTCCGGTGCTACCTACGCTTAGTTTGTATGTAAATTCGCTTATTTTACGACGCTCAGCAACCAATAAGTATAAATGAAGTTGTCCCGACGAATAGAATAAAAGTGACATTATCAAAGAACTTGTCATCAGCCTGACAATTTATCTAATTTACGGCAACGAACGGTTTGAATCGTATGCGCATGACCACCGAATGCTTATCGATTAGAGTAGGAAATGACCGAGATCGTGTACCGGTGCTTAAATTAGATTATTGTATCAAGTTTCAAATGCTACGTCACAAGATTTAATGTTGTAGTGGTGTACGAATCATAGTGTTGCAGTTTGTCTGTCAAACTGAATTTTAAATGGTAGCTCATATACCTATCATAGACAAACGTAATAGAAAATTAAAGTATCTATTAGTTTCACATTTTTAATAAATAAAAATTAAATATTCAAACCAAAAGCATTGGAACAACCAAGTGGACGGCTATGTTAAATGTAAAATAATTGATAAGTTTAAATCCTTGTAAATTTAATTCATATTTTTTAATAACGCTTCCGTGTATTGTGCCTTCCAACTATTTCTTCGTATTATTTACAACAAATTCTTTAAATAACGGTATTAGACATCCATTCTGTACCATAATGTCAATGCATACATGCTCAGACCAATTAACTGAAAAATATACGAGAGACCAAAACGGAACAGATTCTTCTAACTAATTGATTAGTGTCAAAACCTTCCAAACGGCATAAGGACCACAACAGGCATTGTTTTACACGACATACAATGTAACACAAAGGATTATTATTTCGCCGTCAAATGTCAGTTATAAAATAACGAGATCGTTCCAGTAAATAAATTTCGTGAACATACGAGTATTATAAGTTGCATGATACGACCTATCCCATTAAGGTCCACAGTGAGAAAAAGGCTAGTTTGTTTTGTTTTATTGCGTAGTAAAATTCTAAATATGTGTTCGTTTAATTTATAGTGGCAATTTATGCTACGAAATTACAATGTTGGGGAAACGTTGGGTATGAATAAGCATTGTCTTCGACTGAGTGCATTGTTCATATATAAAAAACAAGTGAACTTTTGGAATTGTTACCTAATGAAAGTTATGGTAAAACCTTGTGTTTATAGAATAAATTACATGGTATGATTTCCTTTTTACATTTTATACAACTTCCGTTGGTAGACAGGCATCCATGTGATAAATTGAATAAGCAATCACCTAATTACATTGAAGGAGCTTCACTTGCTCTTGAACGATTATAACACTCATATTCTAGGTTGACTGAATTATCTATTAAGTTGTCGTATAATATTAGGGAATTCTCAAAGAATATAGCAAAACCACACTATAACTCCAATTTGATTTATAATCGCTAATTCCGTTTGAGTGCAATTAATCATCAAGTATTTTACGTGTTGGACGTAAACATCAATAAATTTTTCTTAGACGTTTGTGTCCTTCCTTTTACTTAGGAATATCTAAATAACTAAAAGTCTGAGTACATGTTGTTTAAAGGAAAATATGTCTTAACTAGTTTATTTAAAAATCATTTTCCTTTTTCAGGCGTGTTACGGGTAAGGTTCGAGCGCGGATCCCTCGCGGTCGGCCTTACTAACAGGTGAGGCGGCGACGCCACACAGAACATGATACTAAGGTTTGAATTTCAACTTTATTATATGCTTAAGATACATTTCTATTGATGCTTTTGTTTACTATTATTAATTAGAGCATAATCGAATTGATTATGCTATCAATATGAAGTAGGTAAATTACAATTGGGTTTTATTAAACAGCGAAAGAATATTAAAATAAAAATATTTAATTTTTGATTTTATTTCATAGCGTCTTTATAAAGGCATTTTCTGATCTCAATAATTTTCGTTTGAATCTCCGAAAAATTATAAATAAATAAATAATAAATATCAATCAACCTATGTAGTAACTGACATAGATGACGGTTACAGATCTCTATCAAGTTGTAAACTTACGTTAAGTTTATATCACCAGTCTATTTGACGGAACCCCATCGACTTTTATTATTCATAAAATTAATGTCAAAATACGCCAAATAACTGCGTGATTATTTTATACACAATTAGTATGGGTCATTTAACTTAATTATATACTCGTGTTATATTTATGTTATAGTCATGATTGTTACTGAAATTATTAATTGAGCGGAGTTTGAGTGTATTGCTACCTACGTTAATATATTTAACTAGCGGGCGCCCGCGACTTCGTCCGCGTGGATTACAGTTTCTTTATCACCTATTTTTCCCGTTAGGGGTGGATTTTTCAAATAATCTTTAAAAGAGGATGCCTACGTAATATTATCTTTATGAATGCAAAGTCTCAGCCCGATCGGTTAAAAAATGACAAAGTTTCATACTACCGTTTATCCCCTATTTAACCCCCTTGGGGGTTAGAATTTATCAATATGATTGCTTAGGCGATGCCTACGTCATAGTAGCTTTATGTATGCAAAATATCAGCCCGATAGGTTTAAAATTGACAAAGTTTCATACTACCGTTTATCCCCTATTTTACCCCCTTGGGGGTTGAATTAATCAAAATCCTTTCTTAGCGGATGCCTACGTCATAACATCTACCTGCATACCAAATTTCAGCCCGATCCGTCCAGTGGTTTTGGCTGTGCGTTGATAGATCACTATGTCAGTCAGTCAGTCACCTTTGAGTTTTATAGATATAGATAGATAGATAGATTAACAACTGTAATATAGCGTTATTTATGAAAATGATTCCCTTAACTAACAACATTTTTAGTTGAATCGTTTTTACCTACTTAGGTAGGTTTTGTCAAAATGCTTCAACCATGTTATTATTGCCACCGTATACAAACCATAGACGTACAGCATCACAATATTTTTATAATTTATAATGCATTTTATTATAATTATAACGTACTTCTGCTGTAATATACACTAGCTTTGTATAGTAATAGTTATAATAGTATAGTTTACATGGAAATGACCTGATGTCAGAGAAGTCTAAGTGGCCAGTTTCACAATTATCCGCACGTAATGCAAAAAGTTGTCTTAACTTTGTTTGCGTTTCAGAATTACCTCATATTTCCAAGAACTTAATGCTGACATTAAATATACACCCACCTCAGTATATGCACTCGTGCTGAGTTTGTAGGTACAATATATAAAGAACAAACTGCATAATGCGTGCATTCACAACAGAACGTGCCTCATTGCATCGCGCAATCATCCGCGGACTCGTACATTTGCATTTTTATTGCATGCCCTCATACGCTCGCTTACATCGAAGGTCATAAGAATCAGCCTATTAAAGTCCCACTGCAGGGCAAACGCCTCCGAGATTGAAATGAAGTCATCGGTACAATTAGATCCAGGTTTAATCATACTCGTACTTACCAATTTCATAATGCTTTCGAACCCGAGAGCTCCAAATCGACAAACGAAGTGACCAAAACTTATCTACTTGGCTGAGAATATAATTATAATTATAAAAAGGATAGCCATATTAAAATTTGTTTTGAAGATTCTTCAGAAAATTCAACGTAAATACTTTCGTGTCGTTGACACGACTATCGATTCAACACAGATTTGAGGGCTTCCCTAGTTCAGTCACTTGGGTTAACGCAGAAGGCACTGATTTCCATTTGTTGGCAGGTTGAAGGAACATTATGAACTGTTAGGAACTTTTTGTATAAATACAAAACGATGACAAAATGTGACGCCATTTTATAATGAAATGGTATAAATATCACGTAGGTTTTATTCACACCTTCGTCCAACAAATTCGGTAAAAACCAATGGTCAAAGATTATGGAAATATTTTAAAGTGTGTTAGCAAAAAGTTTTATTTTCACAAAAGAATCGTTCGCCTCTGTCATATTAATTCAAAGCCTTTATTTATCGGGTTGCAAATTACGAAACGCTCCGAAAGTCACGTCACAACAATGTTGCGATTGTGATATTAAGGGCGACGTTATAATCTGATCGCAAAAAATGTCTGCATGTTTCCGAGAATCCGGTACATTGGTGAGGCGTTCGCATGAATATTTTTCCTCTGTCACCTCAATTTTATGAGTTGTGGTCGTGGAAAACAGAAAACACGCACGTGGCGTTTACACGGAATATACACGATTCCGTATTTTTAGTTGACAGCGACTTTATTACTGCGATGAAAAACAGAAGCGGAGTTTTTTATATCGCCAATCCTTCAGGTGATACAGCCTTCCATGCCAGATATGCCTAAGGCCACGGAAATTGGCAGGAGTTGTAAACCATGGTAAAGCACTCCGGTACTCGAAAGTTAGTTTGTGTATTTACATAGGTATCGGCCGATAAACTGAGAATATTCTCTCGGCATGAAAACGTTTTCACGCAAACGCAAGACGATAGACATTTTAATTCATCGATCGAGCGAGTCTGTATCGCTCGGTCGATCTATTCCGGGCCGGATTACGAATCACAATACGTGTCCTTGGAGATAGCATCGGGCCTTTGGGAGCGTTTCGAATACTAAATAACCGGGACCACCGGCCGAACGAATCCTAAACGGCCGGATCGAAATTGGTTCCTTAAACGGGCCGCGTTGGTGGGGAAATTTTTACCTTGAGTACCGAACAGGTTTAGAAGGTACTGGCATATAATTGGACACAATTAATGAATTAATGAACATATTATCTAAGCCGATATTATTATTTGTGCAAAATGTTGGTAAGATTCCATCAAAGTTATGATTCTACGTTCGATTTTACACATTATATAATACTAGCGGCCGCCCGCGGCTTCGCCCGCGTTAAATTCGGGGTCGCACAATGTTCCTTTTCTGGACACAGAGGAGAACTCGAAACGGACTTTTACACGTTATACTTGTACTCCCGTTCCCGTGGGAATCTGTTGCAGCTAAGCTATACATATACTAAGTTATCTGCATGCCTAATTTCAAGCGTCTAACTTGAGCTGTTTTGACTTTTCATACTAATGTTTTTTCCTGCTAACTCCAGTCTCCAGTCGGGAATTCCTTTCTTAGTGCACCTCTACGGTACCTAAGCTACGTCCATTCCTAATTTCAAGTGCCTTCCTTAAGCCGTTTAGGCTGTGCGATGATATGACAATCAGTCAGTTTCTCCTTTTATATATTAAGATTAGAAAAAGTTTTTGGAAAACTTAAATTCACTTGAAAACTTAAATTCACTTGAAAGTAAAAAATATTTTACTTTTAAGAATTTGCCATTTGCCTTAAACAAAGTAACTGAAGTTGGTGCTTTTTTCTTTTGTTTTTAGGCAGGCACCGAAAATTCTTTTTTACTTTGAAGTGCACTTAAGTTTTGTAATAGGTTTTCTGTTATGAAGTCGGTTTTTTTTTGTTATTTTTTATTTTCTGTTAATCTGAATAAGGTAACTAAATATGGGTAGACCTAATATTGTGCTGCTCATATGAGACAGTGCCTTTTACGGACGGTCCATTTGTTGAGCACGTACTTAATGTAAATTTCAGACTTTCAGTTTTTTCACGGATGCCACTGTCAGAACTGAACCAGATTGCTATGGGACCAAATTGGAAGCACCAGCTTTCAAATAAAACCACAAACAGCCAAATCGGTTCACCCAGGCAAAAGTTATGAGGAAACAAATATATAAGGTGTAACAAAATATACTGCTATTTTAAGGGTGAATTGTTAAGTGGAAATGTAATAAATTTGTCTAGTAATTTTTTTTGTTAATACGCTAGTTTCCGAGAAAATCAACAAAATAAATTGAGTGAATAATTGGGATAAGTACAAAATTTGTCATATGCAAGACAGCTGGTCGTGTCTTATCAGTGTAATACAATTACTATACTTGCCTTGCCCCAAAAGCCAAGTGGTGGTAAAATATTTGCAGTATATTTTGTTACATCCTATATTAAAAAAATATAGTCGGTCAGAAGTCAGCAAAAAAATTATATTAGTAGAACTATTAGTAAAATCACGCGGGCGGCCGCTAGTATATATATATACATATATATATATACATACATTTATTTGCCTAAATATGTGTAACCTAATGCTTGCTACTAATATGAGACAGCGCCGTTTACGGACGGCCCTTAGCCAATTAAAGATTCCTTCGAGTATCGTTAATTTGCTCCTAAAATTTGAAGAGTCCCGTCGCTTTTCCATGGATCCTATTATGAAAACCTAACCAAACTCTTATCAAACTGCCATTAAATAACATTCTTTCCAATAAATAAATAAAGAATCGAAATCGATTTATTGTGCATTTGTTGAGCACAAACTAAATGTGAATTTCAGACTTATTTAGTTTTTTCATGGATGCGACTGTCAGAATGGGACAAAATTGCTATGGGACCAAAGCACCAGTTTTCAAATGAAAAAAACATCCAAATCAGTTCACCCAGGCAAAAGTTATGAGGTAACAAACTTAAAAAAATACAAACGACTTGAGAACTTCCTTCTTTTTTTGAAGTCGGTTAAAAAGTAGCCTTAGTTACTCACCATCCCTTCAACAATTTCCTCTTTAAAAATCACGTCAATCCGTCGCTTTGTTTTGCCGTGAAAGAAAGACAAACATACAGACAGACAGACGTACAGACACACTTTCCCATTTTTATAATATAAAATATATATATTAAAATAATAAAATATATAATATATATTTATATATATGTATATAATATATATGTATATAATATATATTTATAATATATATATATATATATAATATATTTATACATATATATAAATATATATATATTAGTATGAATATAGTATATAGTAATAGTATTTATAATATTATAGTATATAGTATGGATTAGTATGGAATTATGGATAGCGGCCGCCCGCGACTTTGTCCGCGTGGATATCGGATTTCACGATACAAATGTTTTTTCCCGCTTACTCCCGTTCCCGTGAGAATTTTGCAATATCCTTTTGCAACTAAGCATCAAGTTTACTCAGGGACCTGCATGCCAAATTTTAAGCGTCTATCTAATAATAGTATTTTATAAATATAGATATATAGATTTTCCATACAAACTTCCAGCCCCCATTTTAGAGAAGTGGGGTGTTGGAATGGGTCAAAAAGTAGCCTATGTTACTCTCCATCCCTTCAACTATCTCCGCTAAAAAAATCACGTCAATCCGTCGCTCCGTTTTGCCGTGAAAGAAAGACAAACATACAGACAGACAGACAGACAGACACACTTTCCCATTTATAATATTAGTATGGATTTTACAATATTTTTACTCGATTGAACTCACTTTGGCTAAAGAATATGGTGGACAAATGCTGTCTTACGTTCATAATACACTATAACTGAAAATAGAAAAACCTACATTTTGTGAAGAATATATTACGTCTAGACAAAATTCAGAGCTGCCTTGATAAATCAGACAGACCCTGCCCTGAATATAGTCTTAATGACTACGAAATAGTGGTTTAGCTAGTTTTATTACGAGTTTTAGTCCATTCGCCCGGATATCTGTCTCCTCAGACCCCAATTAGAGTTAAGGATGGCCTGAGAAAGAGGCAGTCCATTATGAGCACCCAATTCTTGAGCACCCGCATTTTGAGCATCTGGCCTAGTCGGCCCTGGCCACTTTGAGCACGGATTGCTATTTTGGCAGGCCTATTTGATATTTATAGTAAGCCATATGATTAGGTCATTAGCGTCGCAAGGCGCGTGCCGATCTTTCTCTTCTCAGGTACCAAGGTAACCGCAGGAGTTTAGTGGGTAGTGGGACATAAAGTTCTGAGCCCCACACATGTGTGCAGGTTTTGCTAACCTGTACGCTATGGCGCGTAAAAGCGTTCTTCTGCGGGAAAAAACCCACATGCAGGTGATCAAAGTGGACTAAGCTAAGACAGGTGCTCAAGTTGCGGGTGCTATAAGTGGACTCCAGAGAGAATGGTGTAGGCTAGTGGAAATCAGGGCGACAAGGGCACAATCGCGATCGCTAAGTTGACGTTAGAATTGCAAATGAATCGGCCGTTTACTCTCGTGTCGTAAAGCCGGGATATGATCCAGTCAGTTTTCGCGCCATTAACCATCTGGACCTCCCCCCGGGCGCGCAAACATGGATGGAACTAACATTCGATTGGTGCACATTTGCATATTTATGATGGAAGCTTTTGAACTGTATAAACAAGTAGCAGGTGGAATCTTGGATATTTTTAACCGACTTCAAAAAAGGAGGAGGTTCTCAATTCGTCCGTTTTTTTTTTATGTTTGTTACCTCATAACTTTTGCCTGGGTGAACCGATTTGGATGTTTTTGGTTTCATTTGAAAGCTGGTGCTTCCAATTTGGTCCCATAGAAATTTGGTCCAATTCTGACAGTGGGATCCATGAAAAACTGAATAAGTCTGAAATTTACATTAAGTTTGTGCTCAACAAATACTTACTCTCATTCACTCTTAACAACAAATAAGTTTCTATTAATAATTAAGTTCACAACTAGCTTTTACACAACTAAAAATCATGAAATAAACTGACTTTTTAAAAAAAAATTAAACCGACTTCAAAAAAACCGTGAACACAAAAATAAACTAAAAATTAAAAAATAATTCCTAATATCTATTACCTCATACTGTAATTTTCCTAAACTATGTTAAAGTAATCTTAAACATACTAACTGAAGTCGGTGCCTGCCTAAAAACAGAAGAGAAGAAGCACCGACTTCAGTTAGTATGTTTAAGATTACATTAACATAGTTTAGGAAAATTACAGTATGAGGTAATAGATATTAGGAATTATTTTTTAATTTTTAGTTTATTTTTGTGTTCACGGTTTTTTTGAAGTCGGTTTTTCCATGCCATGTTTTTCTTGTTCATCTATTTGTTTGATCTTTAATAAAGAAGGCACTAATTATACATAATAAATAGGTAGGACCTAAACATTGATAATATTCAAGTTTTTTGCAATCTTAATTAAGACAACATTATTATTATAATCTCTGGACAAGGTCGTTAAAACAGCATTCTTGACTTTTATAAAATCATTTTGTTTGATATAATAGTTAAGGTCAAATTATGCCAAGGATGTACCAAAAATGAAATCGAACTATTTAGACATTTTTCTATACAAAGTTATGGCATTTTGTGTCACATTAAAAAAATATCAACTTCTTAACTTGACGTCAAACAAAACGTAGATAATTAAGATATTTGTATCAAGAAATGTGAAACCAGCATATTTCTCCACACATGACGTACCTACCTACATACCTATTTATTACATCACTCGTTTGCGTGTGTAAAATATATAATAGAGGTGACCATGTCAAAACTTCTTGAACATTTAAAAACGCGTCATTGGATTATTCTAATGGTTAAAATCTGTATAACATTAAAATTTTACACGGTAGGCTTAAATCTGTAAATTATATAAATGTATGGTAAATACACACTCACAACATTGTTCCACCAGAACATTTTACAGCGCACTCATACTTGGCATGGAACCGTGGGAGTAGCATACGCACACTCGTGGCGGAGATAACACGACTTGACAGCTTGTAATAATGCGTCCAAACTCGTCCTATCACCAGGGCTATTGAAATACGCGACCGGCCAGTCTCACCAGACCCCTCGACATAAGTTACCGGGCCCCGTTGATTTGATTACAGGGAGGACCGGAGGGGGTAAGGCGGGTCTAATTAAGTTGGCGGCACACACCCGTTTTGACGTCGGCCTATGCTTTGGAATTGAGTCGTAAATGTCAACTGGAGTGGTCTGTGCGTCGTTCTGTTGCTCTATTTACTAGTACTCGAAAAAAAAGACTCGACTAAGCGCCCGGATTACGATTCCTGATAGAACTTTTGGGACGGGATAAAGTTAGATGAACGTTGAACTTCGGATGGCTCAAGTTTCCCGGCGTGTACATAAACCTTAATCTTCATCGAAAAGTATTTTATGTAGATACATATAGGTACTAAGCTTTACCGCGTTCCCGTTAAGATAACATTGATCGATAAATAAATAATAAGATTTATTTCATAAATTGCTCGTCATGATTGTTCTTAATTGACTGTAAACGTCCACTTGTTATATTATACCTAATTATAATAAAAATAAATAATTATCAGTAATCAATTACGGAAAAATGAGGTCAAGAAATAGCGTTTATCTTAACTTTACTAAAGATAAAACAATTTCTTTGCCAAAATACTCGGTACGATTCATATAAAATATGTATTATGTTACTAACCGTTACAGAAATGACCAAAAAATTGCGTGTTAATAAATCGTAACATATCACAAACGGTATAACTAAAAACATTAATAATCGTAAACCTATAAAGGCAGGGTAAAGCTCCAGTTCTCTTATTAAGGCTGAAATATATTTGATCTCGATCGCCTAGTGCCACGCTAAGGTGGGGTGTGTTTTAGCGAACTGGCAACGGTCCAATGGCGGATTGGAAGCGTTAGGTAACTAGTACCTACGTATGTATATGTGTTTCCTTGAATATGTTGTCTGACTCGTGTTTGGTCTTCGTATAATTTTAGAAAAGGATGATACTTCTTGTAGGAAATACCATGAATATTTAACATTATTAAATTATTATAATTTACGATACAAGTACCGAAGCGTAGTCTACAATAACGTACACTATTTTAATTTAAGACAAACCTTAATTTTTGAGCATTTTTAAAATTTTGCATGTTTTTTAGTTTAATCTCATTGGATGTATGTATGTTTAGAATTTGACTGCATAAAAATTTGAGCCATTCTCACGTTTTCGACCATGACCAATACTGTTCAAAATCAATCACATCCCGCGTATAATTGTTACGTAACACAAAACAGAATTTACGATCAACGCATCCCGGCTGAGCCATCGTTAATGTGAAGAAATCCTTGTAAACATGTTTTTTTGCCCTCGAATGTAGGTGGGTAGGTGTGTAGTGGTGTGTACGCACCCTCAGGCTTTGCCGAAAAAACCATGGCATTCGAATCGCCTATTTTATGTAAACTTCGTGACTTTCCGCCGTATCGAATGACTTAGAAAGGATTTATGTATAGGGAATGGTAACCATAGACGAAGGACTATCGAAGCGTGCTCTCTTTAAAAATAAACTCTGAAATGTGCGCCCCAGACGTTAATGAGCAAGTAATGATTTAGGTTGAGTTCCCGCGGCTTCTAGCCGCATCATTATTTAAAAGTCATCTACAATTTTACTGTCATTCCTATTTTTGGATGTATCGACATTAATTACAGTTTTGATATTTTGTTCAAACTTTTGAAAAAACAAAAAATAATGTTTTTTTTTTTTTAGTTTTTGATCCGTGTTTAAAAAGCACAAGCAAGTGTGTTAGACTCAAAAATGCTTATCGCGTGAATCGTTTATTTCAGACACTTCATAACTAACATATTCGAATAACATACAATAAACAAAATAACAACATGATCAAGTCGCTAATTCCTCTGTTCAAATGAGCCTTTACATCCGACAAACATATTAAGGCCCATAAAAATAGCTCACGAAATAAAAGTCCCAATATATTACTAAGAGTATTAAATAAAAATACTCTCTTTGTAGCCTCCCAAGACCGGCTATTAACATGGTTCCACATTTTAATTAATTCGTTAATAGGCCCTGTCCTCCAATGAGCTTTTTACAGCTTACTGATTGGACGCACCTGAGTTGAAGTCGAGTTTGTAATTATGTTGCCCATTGTACACAATAATCATATTTTACAATATTCACTGAATAGGGCACAATCTTTATTGCTGTGGAATAGTTATTTCAATGAGACCTTTTAATAAATATGACATATAATATTTAAAATTATTAACAGAACAGCAAATGGACTAAAATAATTTAGTCAAAGAACGAATTATTTTGTGATTATAAAGGTAAAGTTAACAATTAATACGACTGAAATAAGCTTCATTAGTTTGTATTTGTTGTTTAGTCAGCCATTCATCTATTCCTCGGCTTAACTATAAGTATAACTTACGAATAACGCATACATGAAGGAATTGGAAAAAAGTATTGGATAACTGTTTGCTCTACAGGGTCATTATCTTTTTTATCGCAATTTATTACTAAATTGTGGTTGTAATAATAGATAAATAATTGTACTTATGTTGTTTTTTCCCAGGTTACCCTGCCCCTTCACACAGACGTCGCTAGCTAGCTTACGACAAGGTGAATATAATTTAATATTTTTCCCTCATTGCCTTTAAACACGCAGGTGGAAATTTCATAAAATAAAAAGGGAATGAATGCTTTAATTAATGTTTAAATGAAATTTAGACTAATTCGGTCGAATTATGAAGGTTACGAGCAAAAGTATTTTTATTGTTTCCGCACTTCTTATTTGTAAACATGGGGGGTCCAATTTCAATGTAACTGTGACATTATAGAATGGAAATTGACTTGTCAGTTGTCCGTCATTTGCAATTTGCAATCGATTGGGGCCTCTTACATAATTCGGTGAAATGTTATTTTTTAATTTGTTTTTGGAACATGACGATATTTATCATGCTTTTCCTGTAATAAGTTAACGGGACCAAACGTAGTAATTTATCACCAGTCCTGCGACCAAGGTCGCTATAAAGCAGCCGAAACGTTAAGAAGGATGTAGTATATAATGTCCTATATAAATAAGTACCGCGTTTAGTCCCGTTAATAACTATTACTAACATTAGTGTTAAAATGCAACGTGATCGTCTTAAATCATATATCCCTTCCCTGATTTCCAAAGGAAGTTTACTTAGTTTTCGCCTAGATGGCGTTAGTGTGCCGGGCTATCCGGCAAAGCGAGTATGATGTAGATTTACCGTGCAGAATTACTAGCCTGTACTATATCGAGTTAATTTAAAAACCGTATCTCAATGATCAGTCACTGATATTCAGAAATACGATTTCTTTTAAATTCAAGAGTTCTTAACCTCATTTTATACGTTTTTATCTCTGGAGGGATCAATAATATATTATTATGTTCCTTGCAACCTAACGGTCCCATACCGTATAAGTAGAGAAGTCAATTTATTTGCGAGGCCTGACCGGTTTTGGAAAACTGGTAGTTTTTTTTTCAGTACGATGCAATAATGTACTGCTTCTTATTGGTACACAAATCTTATGGCAACCAAACAAGGTTCAAATTTGAATGTACTTTGTATGAATTTAAGAATCCTGTACCTAAGTACTGTTTAAGAGAAAGTTCTGTTTTTAAGGAACTGGCTTAAGTGGCTTCACTAATTACGGAACGAATCAGTGTAAGCGTCAGTTGCTGTAATGTATTGGCAACTGAAATTGCTCAATTTACTTAATACAGTAATCTTTTGATTATAAATTCAAAGCGACCCGTTGATCCAAAGATGTTAATACTGATACTTGTTAATGTGGTTGTAATTGGGAACCGAAAGACAATAACTGCTTTGCATAAGGAGGAATTTCACTGGGAAATGAATCAATCATTTGTCATTGATTTTTTTTATTCTGTGAATAGTCTTTTGGTTCAGAAAGCTTTATTTATGGCAAAAATACTTAGCTGTAGTACGTAAGTAAATAAAAATACATGAGCAGAATTTTATTTACCGTCGTAATAATTTGAAGACATTTCTTAACAAACGTGTAGTATGAAAACCTCTAGCGAAAAGCTACGGGTTTAACGCTATGACGTAATATTAATGCAATAATTGACTATGAACTAATATTTGCATTGATAGCTTTCCGCATACCACCTGAAATTCGTTAAGAATAAGATATGATTAAGATTACAAAAATGACAATATTGTCTTATAACAAAAATTGACAGTTTTTTGTAACTTAGATATTAAAACTATCCAATACTATTCATGTAACTATTTATTTACTTGGATTATTTTATTTGGTTTCTCACCAATGGATACTAAAAAATTATACGTTACGACTAACTACATGGGACTCGTAGTCGTATAACATAGGAATATGTTAATCTCGCTTCGCCTAACAAACAATTAAATTAATCTTGCAAATTTAATTGCATTTGCGCTCAATAGATGACGGCAAAGGTCAGAGAGAATTACAATAATTTACTGTAAAAGTTCTGACCAAATCCAAGCGTAGAATATGTAGAGTCAACTAGTTAACAAAAATCAATTTCATGAAATTATTTTGTTTTAAACATCTTTGTTCCAATAATGTGTATCCGCACTTTTTATATTTAACCTATAACAATTTTAAAGAATTTCTTTACACAAGTCTCGTACATAAAACCACATTTTCTATTACGAACGCCTTCAAGAAAATTGTCAAACATTTATTTCCAACATTTCCAATACAAATTTATCTACGTTACACATACCCAATCTATGCGTTTGCGCAACGCCCCGCACACATGTTCGAGATAAGAAAGCATACCTACTTTTATTTACGCCCGATGTATGGCCGACCAATGGCCTGAACAGTTTCCTAACGTAAATATTTATAGTCGACCGCCGCTGCGCACTTGTTCCTATGTTTGTTTCTGTCATTCAACGCGAGAATCCCGTCTGTTCGGCACAACGATTGTAACTTTCTTTTTGTATAGCCATGAATACTTTTACATGGCACGTTTTGTGGCCTGTTGATAGTTAGAGCAGATTGTTGATTCTATCTTGGGATTGTCGGCTGTCGATACCCGTGACACTAAAAAGTTATGTAATAACTGATTGGGTAACTATGAGTAGGTACTGGTTTGTTTAAACTATTAAACACAACTATACTAACATGTTGTCCTTACTATGTTTCATTATTTACCAATAAATAAAATTAAAAGTAATGAAATAAAAATATTGATAACTTAAAATGTTATTTCAGCTAAGAATTAAAAGATGTAGAGCTCATCTTTAGTATTTCTTACTCAAAATTGAACACTGATCAAATAAAAATCTTATTGAAGTTTGATGGTATTCAACTAATGTTTTTCTATAAATACTTAGAAGAAACTGATGAAGCCAGATACTTCTTTAACAAGAATCAATTCACAGAATACTCATTCGTCGTTCGAAATGTACAAAACAAAGTAAGCTTACTTAGATTGACTAAAGTAAGTTACCTGAAAAATGTTGAAGTCAAATAAACCTTCGATCATTAAAATAATCCGTTAAATTCTGTCAACGAAGGTGTAATCGTAAATTGTGAAAAAAATAAAATAGAAGCACCTAATCCACTTTGTCAGTATTGTCGACACGTTTGTTCACTTGCAAATTTATCGTCCCCTTTACACCCATTGACAGACAATAATTACTTACAAAAAAGCTAAGTGTGGGAAATTAGTTGTTGTACCTTTCGGTCGCGTAT
The DNA here is from genome assembly GCA_958496325.1 of Nomophila noctuella. Classification (NCBI taxonomy): domain Eukaryota; kingdom Metazoa; phylum Arthropoda; class Insecta; order Lepidoptera; family Crambidae; genus Nomophila; species Nomophila noctuella. Next base: position 10,006,621 of record OY292491.1, read on the forward strand.
ATTATTTTGACAATTCGACATTACAATTATGCTAAGTCCGTGTTAGCACAGCTACCATCATTTGTCATGTTATGTATGTTTTCCATTGTTCGGCTGATATGTTTTATAGCCGTTTCTTGTGTAAACACAACGGCTATAGGTGTAAAATATTGTAACTAAATTTATCGGTTGTAAGACGCATTGTTAGATGGTTCTATGAAAAGAAAAGGGTGTCTCCATTCTTGAGGGGATGAAGCTTTCGAGCAGTAAGAACGTCTTTAGAGCTAATTTTGGTTTTGAAATATGTATCTACTTAGCCCAACTACTTTAAATGTTTAAAGGTTTGGTTACTTAAGAGAACTAAAAACGTATTAGATCATTTTAACTTTTTCTGATAGTAAGATGATCAAATAGAAAATGAGAAACCTTACTTTATATATGGTAAAGCTGGAAATACTGGTTTGAAAATCAATACAGGACTCTTTAGTAATCTTTGACACAGACATCATCTCATGAAGTCGACGAGACCCTAGTAATACCGCTGACAAAATCGCAGTAGGTAAATAAAAAGTAATGTTGAGTGACTAAAACTCTACATGTCTATTCAACTCTACAAATCCACATTTAAAACGAGTTGTATTGAACGCTGTAGAGTTATAAACGCGGATGCACAGAAAAATACGTTTACAATCAACTCGTATACTGAGCCATCGTAGACAGTTTACTACAAGACAAAACAATAAAGACTTAATATAGTATTCTACGTAAGTCACTGAACTCTTAAAAACTAAAATGTAAGGCATTAGACCGCGGCCTTGCCATTGACAATGGTCATAAAATAAAATTATATAATTTAATCTAGTACCTAGCATTATTTGTGGTGAAATTAACAGACGATAAAATTAAGTTTATACTCACAATAAAATGTGAGTGAGTCGCCGTCATAAAGTCTCGCGTTTTTTATTGGTGGCAACTCGGCGATGGGCGAGTGACGCTTGCAGTTTGGTTAAACGGCAGTTTACGGCTATTTTGCCTCCATTAATCGCTTTACTACGCACCCGAGCCTCCGCTTTCGACAACCCTTCTCGCCTATACGTTGATATACCGGCCTATTAACAAGTTGTTCGCTGCTGGAATCACCAGTTAAGCGTACATAATATGATAAGTTTTGTCCATTATCAAAGCTTAGAGGGATTAAATTAATGTATTTTTTTAATTGACTCCATGTTTTAAACAAGACCATTGATATTGACCACTAAATTTAAAAGGAAAAAACAAAATATCCTTTTTTAATAAAATCCATTTTATAAACGCTCAAAAGTGGTTCATTGAAAGGCAAATGAGTTGAACGTTCGAAAATGCTACGAAGGTATTTCGTGAGCCGTCTAGCTTGGGCGCCGAACCGTCCGCCCGCCTACGGCGTGCGCGGCCGGTCCTCGAGGGCCGGGGTTCCGCCGCCCGCCGCTAGATGGCCGCACCCGAGTGCGCGCCTGTGTGCGCGTCACACCGCCACACGCGCCGCCACTCCGCGCTCGACCGCGCCGCAGACCGCGCGCCTCGCGTGTACCTCGCATCGCCATAAACACGATACGCTCGCGACAACAACTCGTCGCTCCCAACAATCGTCTAACAAAAATAAGAAAAACTGTTGCGTCACCAGACCGACTCGAAACGAATAATAGACTATCTCAGAGACAATTATTGTGGACTATTTTGATAAATAAATTCAGTTTAATTCCCGAGAGACAGTTTTCGTAAAAATAAACGGAGTTTTTTTCGAGGTTACGAGCTTATCATATCAGTGACTGTTCGACACTTCCCGAACTCGGTCTACCCCGAGCCGGCTGTTTTTTTGGACGGTAACCTGCGGTCGTCTCTCGTCCGGTGGGCTGGCTAAATCGGGACTCGCGTTTTAATTTTCATGTGCCGCTGCGGTGTGTGGGACGCGTGTGTGCGCGGTGCGATGTGCCCGCGGCGCGCGTGAACCGGCCTGTGACGTTCCCGCTCCCCCGTGGCTTGCCCGGCCGCCACCCTGTACCCTGACAACCATGTCGGGGGCCTCGGCGCGCCCTGCGACGCGGCTGCCGCGTCGCCAGCGCCCGCATCCGGCCACTCCGCCGGGCCGGCCTGGTGGACCATGATGAACGGGGTCGGCGGCGCGCTGTACGAGGAAGCGCACGCGTCGCCGCCCGGCGGGTCGCCCCCGGCCGCGCCGGCCGCCGCGCCGCCCTCCGCCTCCAGCGCCTCGCCGGCCTCCGTGGGCTCCAACCCGCCCCAGCCGCCGCTGCACATCCCCGCCAAGCGGTACGAGCCCGAGCCCGGGGTCATCCGCCACGCGCAGCAGCCCTGGGGCTACCCCCCGGACGCGCCGGCCTCCTTCGAGCACCAGTACCCCACCGCGCCCACCTACTACAATCTGCCGGTGGAGAGGGAGCGCAAGTCGACGCTGCCCTTCTGGCCGGCGAGCGGCGGCGAGTACAAGCCGTACGCTGATGGTGGCTGCCACCAGGGCTTCTCGCAGCCCTGCTGGAACTACCCGTACGGGGCGCCCCGCGGCGACCAGCCCCTGCCCTACGTCGGTGGCGAGGAGCGCCGGACGGCCGTCTCCGAGGCGTCCAGCTTCTCACACGACGCGTACGGCCTCCGGAACTACGCGCCCGAGTCCGTCTCCAGCGCGCCCTACCCACCTCCGGGATCCCTACCAGGTCAGTATCACACTTCCTACAATATTTAAAAATGCCTCTCCAACCCGGCACTCACGTTTTCACGTCCGGCACCGGCTTCTGTTTGTAATCTTTTACTGAACTTATCGGTGAACCAAACATTCGTTCGGCAAAACATTTCCCTGAATTTATAAACAAATACAAAGTGAGAGCCGGGTGGGAGTCTGCGTCTGGTGTGTAGTAGTTGTGATCGTTTGGTGACAGACTAAGTCTGATAAAGTTGATTTGTAAATAATTTATTATGAGTTTGTCAGCCTTGACCCCGGGTGTTGCGCGCCGTGCGCCGCTAGATGGCGCGCGGCGGCGGGCGCGGCACACAGCGGCGCGGCGAGTGTGTGCCGCTCACGCACACACGCGCGCCCCGCCACTGTGGGGGTGTCGCACTCGCATTTTGATGCACACTTCTGCACTGTTCGTTTCTGCAATCTTTCGCACGTCGATGTGACGACTCTTGATTGGCATGATTTCACTGTTTCAAACGTGTACAAGTTTGGTAAAGACTCCAGAGTTGTTGCCATGCTGCGTATAGGTACCTACTAGGTACTTTTGCAGTCCTGTTTCATACAGCGTAAAAATTGAGAAAAATGTTAGTTACCATTTTCACAGAACTGAGATTTTTTTGAGTAATAAGATATTTTTTGGTCAAAAATTTACGTATTTCTTAAGTAAAAAATCCTACGAAAACTCTGTAGTAAGTTATTTTTAAAGATAAAAAAGGGAATTTTCATATATCTTATATTTAAAAAGTAATTCTGTCTTCATTACAGTAAGCACTGCTTCTTATTTAAGAAGATGATGGTACCAATCGCATGTTAGCATTGTACCAAAGACGCCAATAAAATCGACTATAAACAAGGCAAGACGCCCCGCTTGTAATCCCCTAAACCTTCGCACCGAGCGCGAGCGAGCGCCCAAATCAAAACATTTTCCCACAGACCACCATAAATTTGATGAATGAACGAAACACGTGCTACAAATGTTTAAAAACGTACCGTAAGCACCTTTTTATAGGCAATGTAAAACGGTGCTATACAACCAGCAATAAATTAAACTTTACGTAAAATAAAGCGCCAATAAAAATGTATAACTAATAAATAAACACGATACCTGAGCGTTAAGACAATAAACGTATCATTGAGTAGTGGCAATAAACCAAATATTGCTACAATAAACACATTATAGGCTGATGAGGCGATAAAAAACTAGACAGGAGCCTAAGTAGTCAGTGACTACGATTCGTTGCTCTGTCGTAAGATACGTATCACTTTTATGAATCATAAAACTGCGTCTACGTCACAGCATGCAATAGTAATGGATTCTTCCCTAAATCGCGGTAGTGAGTTGTAATTACGAAACTACAATCGCCATGTCAATATGAGGGCAATAAAAAGGCTCCATTCATAAATGTTCGCTGCTAGTTCACTTTCGATCGCCGCCTAACCATAAAGATGGGTTTATCGTGCCTCTGTTACGGCAGAGGTGTAACTTGACATAATTTTGCGTAAAACGCGCATATAATGGCCCATTAAAAGGAAACAATTGTTGAAAAAGTTATACGAGTGTTCACGTCACTTTATGATTGTGTGTTTATGGGCCCACCTGAGGTTGACATTGACTTTGATTTGTGCATTTACGGGTTAGTAAACGGTTTGTAAAATGCCTTTAGTATTCTCAATATGAATCATGTTAGCACTCGTACTAGTAAAAATCGACATTGTAAGTAGGTACTCAACGCTTAAGCGACATCGAAACGTCGTCAAATATTGGATGACGTTTAAGAAAATTAAACATAAAATAGTAGGAACCAAAGCCAGTTTTGAGAGTTTGAAAAATTCTGAAATTCCTTTGACACAATAACTTACGAAAGACACGCCCACCTACAAGAACAAACCTTTGAATCAGGTACAATTATGGCTCCACTAAAGAAAAAAGTGTCAAATTTTGTACACGTCTCAAATTACGTTGAATTTTGAACTCTAAGACCTTAAAGATACGCACAACTGTTGCTCTGTTGGTTGGTATGACGATCTTGGTTGTGGAGATAGACAATGCCCGCGGTCGGGTAGGTAAAGTTTTATGGGCGAAGAGAACCCGCACTTTTATTACCACTGATCGCTACCTATCCCCTCATAATTGACAACTTGACTTGTCATTATGTTCTCTTTAAACAATTGGCTCCTCTTACCAAAGATTATGGAGCTGGAAGGGCCATCATTACCTTACATTTTTGGCAACTTTTTTTTAAATAAACTCTTAAATTCCTTTAACGAATAAAAAATACTTTGAGATGTAATTTTAAATTATTACACGAATAACCTGTTCTGTGAACAGATTAAAGGGATAACATGAATCATGACAAGAACAGACATATTCAATTTTGATAATCTCTGAAATCCTACATAACAGAGGTTAATCTTTGGCTGGTCCAATACGTAAAAGAAAATAAAAACAGCATAGACGACACAGTTATTGCGGTAGGGCAGTTTTATGAACCGCTCACTTGTGTACCTATACTCGTAGCTTTAACGATGGAGAAACGTTTGGAGTCATGCGTGGCTAAATAAATTTTGAAAATATATTTGCGTGCAGAATCAATCTGCTCATCACAAAAATATAATTACGACTAATTTCCAATATACCAAAATCTTGCAAAAACATAATGTTTATTCAGAAATATAATTCATCCGGATATGATAAAAGATTTTATGTTCACAAATTGGTGTCCTAACATTTAACACACACCAATAGCCAAGAAGTTTCCACAATGGTTACGTATCAGTTATGAGACAGACAATTTATCAAAAGTCGCAATAAGCTTCACTTCACTAAACAGTTTATTGGTCGTATTTCAGCAATATTTCCGTAAAACAAATTTGCTTAAATGATCTAGTGTGCATTGCGAGCTATTAATATTTATGCAAACGCCAGTATAGGTTTGCTTCGAGATGCTAGAGTTCTCTTACGACACTCGCCGATGCATTTCATCCGCTAGACAATGAGGCATCTATTTCGCAATGTTCGTGCGAGTACCGTTTCGAATAATAGGAAATGGTGCAGTGTGTTGCACGCATCGAATATCGAGAAGGTCGCGACGTAGCATACAAAGTTTATAGCCGGTGATCTCATCAAAAGGACCGCTCGCATAAACCCCTCTGTGTGTTACTTCTAACGCGCCGTACGTTCGCCTCCAATTGTTTCTATGAACGCCGCATGGAAATGGCTAATTAAAACCAAATGTACTGTGATGCAGTTTGAAATGCATTGAAGTTTATTCATAAAAACGACAGTGCATGCAAATCATGAATACTGAGAGAGATTTATTTAACCAAAATAATTAAATCAGTTCTACGATATGAAAAAGCCAATAAACATCCGCAGCCAGCATAGCAAACAAAATCCCTCATTTTTAGCCAGAGATCAAGATCTGAAATCGTGTAATCGTGCCAACAAATATTTACGTCCTAGAATTATTTGGCGCTGATCTGTTCGGCCGGTCAAACATTTGCTGAACGTATACAAAATCTTTCGTCGCAACATATTAACCGATCGTTCACTTCACAGGTTCCCTGTCGATGTCGGTCGGCGTGGGCGTCGGCTGCGGCTCCTCGAATCCTCTCGACTGGACCGGCCAAGTAACGGTCCGCAAAAAACGCAAGCCGTACTCCAAGTTCCAGACGCTCGAGCTGGAGAAGGAGTTCCTGTTCAACGCGTACGTGTCGAAGCAGAAGAGGTGGGAGCTCGCGCGGAATCTGAACCTGACGGAGAGGCAGGTGAAGATATGGTTCCAGAACAGACGGATGAAGAACAAGAAGAACTCGCAGCGGCAGGCGGCGCAGGCGGCGCAGAACAACAACAACAACTCGAACGCGAACAACCACAACCACCACGGCGCGCACCACCACGCGCCGCACCACGTGGCGCTGCACCACGCGCCGCCCGCCAAGCACCACCAGTGACCCGCGCCCTTCTCCGGGACTTACCCCCTGCACCACGGTATAGCCAGCTAGATCGACGGCCGGGAAGTTCCGCAGGACTCAAGTGTGAATGTGGTCGTACTTAATGGTTTCGCAGGATCCGCTCGCGGACAGTGAGCCGTCCGGACTGTGGGACCGCCGCTGTACCGGCTCGTACGTAAGGACGCTCCGCGCCCGGCGCGCCGAGTCCCGGAGAATCTCATAGTAAGATAATTATTGTGTTGTCGATTTGTGTATAGTATTAATTACGAAATTATGTTCTGTAATTTTAACGAGACTAAGTACGTGAGTAGATAACGATTCCTGATATTAATAATGTCTAGTATAGCGCTGATTATTATGTATTTGAAATTTATTTAAGTGCGGATTACGAATATTAAAGACGTCACCGATGAATTATAGTTTCTAGATAGTTTATTGAAAATAAATTTTGTAAAATATTTTGTGAGACTGCTTATTGTTGTATTCGTATCGCTGTTCGGAGGGTGATTAGTCTTTAATCAGTTAACTTTTATTTTTTCGTTACCAAATTGTTGAATTACTCGGGTTGCTTTGGTGGCAGTTATAGATATCCAGTGACGACTTGTACGATATTTATGCATTAATTAATATAGATAACGGCAGCCATTATAGCTAAGTATGTACCTATTACTACCATCGACGCATCACATTTCTCTATTAAATATATTACAGACATAAGCAGAGATCGAATCCACATTATGATCAAATATTTATTACTGTTTAATTTCTTATCTCATAATTCGTAAATTTTGTTATTTAAATTATGGATTTCTGACAAAGCTTTAACTCGGTTCCAGTAGAATTATTCATTAAGTTACTGTTATGACATTTTTTAAATATTGAAGTTGATGTTATAATCAATTAATTAGGTATTATGGGCAAGTGCATTAATATTGTCCTTATATTGGTTCATTGTACTATTTGCTTTAGCCTCTCCTATTACTTTTTATTTTGTTTTAGTTGAATATTTTATTATTTATTTATAAACAAACGTAACTGTAATGTACTATGAAATAATCGTATCTTGCTCTACATCGAACGAATTATGTACATTAGGTACATTGAAAATTGTTTATAGTATTTTTTTAACTAATTAGTGATCGGCATTAACTCATCCCAGTCTTAGGATATCAACTTTATACTATTTAGCTACCTTCATCTTCCCTATTTTATCATATTATTATATCTATGTAATAAATGTTTTATTGTAAACTTAGTAGTTCAATCGGATCTAATTCATTAAATCTGTATTGTCCCGTAATTTTATAGTGAATAAAATTAGATGTTTTTGTACAAAATGGCGACCTCGTCTAGGTAACCGAATTTCTATATAACAATTTCTACAAAGCATCTGACATACCCGCCAGCAGAAGGCGGATTCGAGACTAAGAATGAGTTTATCTTGTATCCAAATTATTTTCACGGAATTAATTCCAATTACTTCAAGACAAGACTTTGTCTGAATAGCTCAAAATGTTATTTCATCCGAAGTTTAGTGAAATTTTTGAATTGGCCTAGTACTTATTTTCTCCACAAAATCATCTTCTGATTTAAATAGAATATTAATATCCCTCGCTTTTCAGATGAAGTCTCGCATGTAACACAGTATATTCAACGATTCAGTAGACTCTAGAACCATACTTACCTAAACTATATTATTGTAATAATTAAAGGTCTCGTAATTATTATTGTACAGTTAAATTAATGTAGTTAATCACGCCAGAAAATGTGAGGTTTTGTTAAGTATAATGTATAATTAAAATGAATGTGCTCTCGACAGTTTTATGACGAATTTAGAAAAGAATGTATGAAAGGGGAAAAAATTAAATACTTCGTCGTGTCTTGGTTATTTTTTCTTTGAAAACCTTTTTACCCTACATCTATACTAACATAGCCTAGGAATTTTTCTATATTAACTAGACTTACGAATGCCCATAAATATTGATTCCGCCTTTTGTACATATGTTTAGTTGTGCAATAAATAATAAATAAATGAACACTTTTTTTCTTAGGTACCTGAATATTTGTACTTAATAAAAACTTTGTCATACCTTATTATTTAACATGTATGTATCCCCTCTTTGTTCTTCTCCGTGATCAGTGGAATAGTAAAAACCTTTTGTAGGTATCTTGATACAATAATTTGATGATTATCTTGATGAATATCCCAACTAATATTATAAATGCGAAAGTAACTCTGTCTGTCTGTCTGTCTGTCTGTCTGTCTGTTACGCTTTCCCGCTTAAACCTCGCAACCGATTTTGATGAAATTTGGTACAGACAATCTTTAGACCCTGAGACAGAACAAAGGCTACTTTTTATTTCGAAAAAAAGAAATCCACGCGGACGGAGTCGCGGGCGGCCGCTAGTCACAATATAAAGCACACCGAAACTTAATCCAAACCTGAAGAAATACTAACCCTTAATATTACTACGGCTCTAAAAGACCTGCATACTAGAATCTAGGACCTCGATGATAAAGCAAAATTAAACTCTGCTGTCCTAGCAATAACGCACATATTACAAAATCTCAGAAAAACCAATACCTATAAGTATGTTAAGAAAATTTTTTTAGCAGAAATCCTAATTTGCTGGATCACAAACAAAATTAAAACACTGCATTTTAAAACTTTGTGGCAGTTTTCATGGGCAGTTTTGATGATTCAAAGAAATCTTATTTGCATTTAGAATTAAATAAAAGAAAGATTATGAAATTATAAAACGCGGTTCTTGTTTCAGTTCTGGTGATAAAATTCGTACTTTCCAATTTTATTTTATTTTCACAATTTTGGGATGCAGCATACCCGATATTATTATAATAAGTATCAATTAGGTAAGAATCTTTCGATAAACATTTTCATTATATAAGTTAACATTGCTCAGCAGTGGGACAATATAGGTTAACAAAAAAAAAAGAAGTGAACATTGGGTCAATTAGATTTGATATTTTACCGGAAAAGTCACACAACTGACCTTTAGGTAATTTTCAAACTCAGTATATAATCTCTAAGTAGTATTAGATTAGCCTCTTGACAAACCGTTTAACCAGTTATCGAATATGTGCTAATTCTATACACCGAGTTATTTCTTAACAATTTATCTGCACAATAATCGTAATAAGGACCAATGTAGGTACCTACTTAGGTACTCTTTGTAAACATCCTTTAACCAATGTCGTAGAAGGCGAATTCCGCTACGATTACAAATCGTAGCGGCACTTGTGTAACAATACTTATTTTTTTAAAGTATGATAATATAACCAGTTGTTCTGTTTGGATGATTCGAAGTCTCTTTACTTGTTTATATACATACAACAGTACAACTTACAGCACGATGAAAAAGTACACACAATTAAAAAGCATGACAAAAAACCTCAATAGATGGCGCTGATTTTTGAGTGAACAATATAAAATAATGTTTTTATTTTTTCTAGTATGAAGGGTACTCCTTTAAATAAAGCCTGACCTAGAAAGACATAATACACCTTACTACTATACTACTTCAGAAATAATTAATCACAATTACTCGTTTTTCAACTTAGGAAAGGTATCCCGTACCTACCGACTCTTCTCAGTCATAAATTAAAAATGTGAATTATTTAATCAGTGTAAATAATACTTGTTCTTAAATGAAATAATTAACATGAGTATTTTTCAATTATTTTAATAAAATTTTCACGGAAACGTGTATCGCTAGTGGCGCCATCTATTGGAACTTTTCATTGTGTGTATAAAGCTGTAAAGTGTGCAAAGAATTGTCTGATATTAAAACTGAATTTTTGGGATTAATTCACGAGTTTTGATCAGAGTACCAAAAAAGCCTTTTTGAAATGTCTATGGTTAGAAACGTTTTTAATTCTTGAAAGACGTATGTAGTTGACAGATTTTCACATTTGAATGACGGTAGAATTGCAACAATAAGTAATGTCATTTTATTCTTTCGTAATCAATCGCGGCTGCTGCAAAATAATCTAAACGTTGGGTTTTACGAATGCAAATTTTGTTAAACCGAGAGTGAACGTGTATTTGTGTGTGTATTTGTGTACTATGAATAAAATTATTAGGTATCTCGTGCATTATTACTGCGTGCGTCGGTTCGACAATTATTCCTGAGGAACAATGAAATAAAGATGGCTGTCTCCTGGTGCAAAGGTAAGTGAACCTTTTATTTTACTCTTGTAGTATGTAGGCAGTGTACATAATACCTACTTACGTAGGCTGAACTGTGTAGGAATACAAAACATACGAAGGCTTTTTATTTACCACTAAAACTCTAAATATCAAGTGGCATTATAAAACGACGACATTCCCCCGCCTAACGCATTTTATTAAAACTTACAATGCATAATAAAAGATCAGGAGTATTACCGTACAAAGTAACCTGTCGATATGCACCGCGCTGCGCCGACGCACCCAGTCTCACCGCCTTCTCGCCGATTAGCATATAAATGAAGCGAACCGAGACAACTTCATATTACAACACCACCATACCCTGACCCCCCTTGTTTTATCTCCAAACCCCAAATCCCCTATGCAACGGAAATATCACAGTCCATCTCAAAATGGCCGCATTAGTTTAAATATGGAACTAGCTCCCATTGGCTCGCAGCCCTCGGAATACTCAATAATTACTATAAAATATCGTCAATATTTTACACCTACAAATGGATTTTTATTCTGATATCTTAAGCAGTGATATTAAGGCAACAATGTAAGGGTCGGTACGGACGTATAAAGTAAGTAAATATGCAGCCATAATGAAATCAGTGGTTTAGTGTTATTGGAGGGCGTTATGGGTATGTTAGCCTCGCTGTATCGAGAGGACTCTTAATATTCAGTGTTCATCCTACATACCCGCCTTATTTATAATCGAGGAACGTTTAAAAATATGTCGACACGGCTTATGTTGTTGTTGGCCGTTTTATTTTTATTTAAATGTGGCGTAAAACGCTGAATGCATTTGTTCACAGAAAGCATACGAAGACTTACGATTACCTACCTACTTGCTTAGTTTTGTACCTTCTAAACATATACAAGTGTAAGTACTGTACCTACTTTTACCTACCCAATTGTAATTAATTGTAGGGGCATCTGTGTACATGTTCTCAATAGTCACGATGCTCGAAGCTTACCTACATTAAATTTGGTATTTAATATTTTTTATTCTTAATCTTAAAAGATAACATCCATTCTAAGTGTTTTTTTTACCGCCAGTAAAGTAATTTGTTGAGATAATAATTAATTTGCTATCCTACCTGTAGGTATACTATGTACCGCTGAATAAAAATGTTGTAATAAGAATCCCGCTTTTCTTGTTTTATCAAACGAGATAAGCTTCCCGCTACTCTATTACGATACAGAATACGCTGAATTACAATAATTATGTGATTAATAAGCGAGGAACTGTAAATATGCATTTGGGGTAGATTTTTTATATAAAACTTAGCACGTGTAAGGATTTAAATTCTGGGTTTATGAGAAATTAATTCAACCTAGATAAGGAATTAATTGCTGATGTATTTTAGCTTCCTCATTATTAACCTACATGTAAAAATAACAATTCTTATTAGAGTAACTGACATTCTTAGACAGGGACTGATTTAGTAAACGTTTAACTTATAGGTATATTTTTACTTCGATTTCCACACAATGTGGGTTTTAGTGAAGGCTTCTTCGGAATTCAGTGTATTATTCTAACACATATAGTTGCACTAGCGGCCGCCTGCGACTCCGTCCGCGTGGATTTCTTTTTTTCGAAATAAAAAGTAGCCTATGTTCTGTCTCAGGGTCTAAAGATTGTCTGTACCAAATTTCATCAAAATCGGTTGCGAGGTTTAAGCGGGAAAGCGTAACAGACAGACAGACAGACAGACAGACAGACAGAGTTACTTTCGCATTTATAATATTATAGTTGGGATTAAAAAACTTTGTTCATATCTTAAGGTGTCTTATGCACTCAATTCATTTAAGGAGGGTCAACCGGTTCAGCTACCAAGTATGGGAATTAAAAACCGATAAAATGTTTTAGTAAGTAGAAATATCCGAACCAATCGGATTACCTATACATGTCATCAGGCATGGGCGACTGATATCCCAACTAATATTATAAATGCGAAAGTAACTCTGTCTGTCTGTCTGTCTGTCTGTCTGTCTGTCTGTCTGTCTGTCTGTCTGTTACGCTTTCCCGCTTAAACCTCGCAACCGATTTTGATGAAATTTGGTACAGACAATCTTTAGACCCTGAGACAGAACATAGGCTACTTTTTATTTCGAAAAAAAGAAATCCACGCGGACGGAGTCGCGGGCGGCCGCTAGTAATAAATAAAATAATTATTGGGTCGGTGGTCCTTACGTACTACCTACCTACCTCATATTGAGAGTGGTGACCTGTTTTGTTATACTTATGTAGGTGTATGTATGTGCCTCTTTGAACAATTTTAAAAGGATAAGTTTATAGTAATCTTCTCCTAGTTAGAAACTAGGTAACAGCGGCCAATCTTTACGATTCACCAACTACAGGGATAGTAGGTACTATTATTAACCCTACGTGAGTTTGAACACCGAGAAGTTGGGACGCAAAGTTCAAGACTCCGACTTTAACTGACGTGTATTTTCCGGTAATTAGGACCCCTGGTGCGGTCGACGTATTTAAGTCATATCGGCTAGCCAGTAGCCACTGCAAGATATGTTCCGTCTATGTTCATACTAAAATATGATAGGAGTGCATCACGCACTAGAAATGTACAGTTACATTTTTCCTTATTATGTTAAAAAGAGCTCAAACCCTATCTTATTTTACCTTTTTTCGGGTAGGTAACTATGTAGACATTGCCTCTTTTTTTTGACAAATGGATAGTAATAAAGAAATATATTCCATAATAGCAAGCTCCGTGAAAAAATGTATACTGGGACCGTGTCACACCAGACCACTCCAAAAATTCCCAATAACACTTCCCAGGTCAATTTCCGTAACAAAACACAGGGTTCCGACCTCGAACCGTTTATCAGATAATGTAATTATGTACTGAGTGTTACGAGACACCTCGGCTCACTCCCAGTAATTGAGTGCGCCCCCGCCCTCCCCTATTAGGCAAATCGAATCTACCCTCCCGCTCAGCGAATATGTGAGAGATAAACCAGGGTTGCCACCGTGTTTGAATATCATAGGAGTTAGAGACATAAATATTACTGGTAACGTTTTTTTTCAACCGGTGTCTCTTCTTGTGGTTTGTGGCAACACTGCTTATAATACACTAGGTACCTACCTAGTGTTACGTAGTGTGTGCGTTTGCGTCAAATCTTATTCTCTTTTTTTAGCTAACATCGTTTTAAACCAATTTCGTCAATTTGTCTTTTAATCCGACAACAACTTGTGGGTAGGTTTAACTTATGCAACAAAGTATCAAAGAAATCATTCGTAGCACCTGGCATGAGGCCGTCATTTATCACTAAGAAGGACAACTAAGAAGGACAACTTTGAAGGACACAGTCTACCGGTGCATGACTTTTGACTTTTATTGCCCTTTAACTCGTTTAGTAATGATCGCGGAACTTATTATTGCGATGAAAAGGGTGATTGATAGGTAGGTACCTACAAATCGTTTAAAACAAATAAATTTTCAACTAGTACCTAGGTATATTTTTTTATTTTAATCAATGAGTATTATAGAGAATATTTTACAATTTACAGCCTTTTTTTGATGTTATCGAGGTCAGTGAGCAGGCACTTCTGTAGGTACTAACCCCAGTGTATAAATGAGTCCACACGATCCACAAATACAGCACTTTTACGGACTAGGTTCCCCCAAGTCACTTCCATCCTGGCTGTGTTGTGTCGTGTAATACCGACATAGAATCTTTTCGCGAATAAGGGACTTTCCGAGTCTTTACATAATGCAGTAGCAAAAATAATAAAGCTAAGATGATCTCTGTGGCAGGTGTACCTACTTACTTCTTATACGAAATTAAACTTTATTGAAAGACAATAAATTCCACTAGTTGTTTATATAGTTTTCCATAGTGTCCTTAATGTGTATGAATTGTGTAGATTTTCCTTGAACCGTCAACGGTCACCAGAACATCTTTGGTGTAATGAACTATCCGAGTGTCTAATATCTTGGCATCAACATAAATAAAGAGCCTGCTAGCTACCTACAAAGTAACTGTTGTTTTACAAAAGTTCAAAGAAATACATATCCGCGATACCCCTAGAAGTATGGTGATCCTCTTTGGCGTTGAACCAAGGATTCAATTTGCGCGATGTAAATAAAACGGCTCGTCTGAGAACGCACGCAGTCTTACAGAGGATTCAATTTTGATAAGTATGCGAGTGGAAATATCACCTACGCGGCTTAATGCACTGTACAATGACTTTTATGCGTTTGTGAACAAGAGCTGAAATTGAATGCTTCGGTTTTGTGCACAGATTTAGACATGCTTTGAAATTTTGTGCAATTTATTTTTGTTATTTATTGTCTTAAGAGCAATACCTAATGTAATTAATTTTAATCTTCTAAGTTTTCTTAAATATTGTGTTGTCCTATTAGGTACTTCACCACAACGTACCTACTTAATATGCAGTAAAAAATCACTCAATCCTACCTTACTTTTGGTTTCATAATCAGATCATTGAAGTGGGATGCTTCCAACCTTACCTGAATACATTTTCGTGTAGGTATTTCATATAATTACAAATTCAAAGGAACAATAGCATTCTTATCACTAAAATATACAGTTTGAAATTCCTAGGAAGTCAATATCTAGGAAAATATGAAAATAAAGATATAATAGACTAATTACTAAAATAATAAACAGATAAGAAAATGAATGAGTTGCGTGTGAGAAATTTTAGTTTTATAATTATTCAAATTCAATGGCTGGCAAATTATAATTAATATGAATGTATGTTAAAATTGTAATATTCGCAGATTTTAAGCAATTAAAAATCTGGTACAAAATTACGCAACAAATTAAAGGCATGAATATTATTTGTTTGGGGAAGAAATAATAATTTACACTAAATTATCATGATGTTGGTAATTTGCTTTGTACATAGGTACCTACCTACTTTGCATATACTAATTGGCAGCCGCACTTATAAGTGCTTGGAAATGTTATTATTTTAATAATACTTTTTGTATTTCCTTGTGCTACACAAACACAAATATCTAGTTTACAAAGCCTCCTAATTTTTAAAGCATGTCTTCCCTTGAAAAAAATCTGACTGACAACCTAAACTAAACGAAACTCAACAATCTGCCTTCAGAAGTGTTTGATTAATCAATTATCATTTTATATGTTTACGATAGCTTCAATGAGAAAAAAATTGGCCAAGTGCGAGTCGGACTCCCGCACTGAGGGTTCCGTACAAATTCTATTATTGACGTATTAAAAAACTACTGCATAGATTTCGTTCAAACCAATTTTCGTTGGTAGTTTTTATGGTAATGTACATTATATATTTATTTCAGATTTATCATCCTCTTACTTTAGAAGTTAGAGGGGGGGGGGGGCACACTTTTTTCCACTTTGGAAGAATCTGTCACGCAAAGTATTCACTTAAGAAAAAAATGAGCTTAAAAACCTCAATATAATTTTTAAAGACCTATCCATAGATAACCCACACGTATATATTCAATGAAAAAAAATATTTTGAGTTTCAGTTCTAACTATGGGGACCCCCCATTTTTTTATTTTTTTTTCTATTTTCGTGTGCAAACCTTGTTGCGGTTCACAGAATACATCTAGGGGAGACCGGGGCTGGATGTGACACGGGTAGGTTGTTACAGAGACATTGGCCGCGAAACAGAGAGGGCAATTTTAACGTCAAAAAGAGCCAAATACTCTCCCCACCACCGGCTACCATGGTGCGAGAGCCGGGGTCGCCAGCGTTTTTGTGAGAGGAGCCTGCGCATGCCGCCCTTAAAATTGCAGTTTAGTAAAATTTTACTCTTTTAGTAATATTGGTTTATAAGCTATATTTCATAATGTCAAGAGGTGCCCTTCTTCTGCTATGTTTTCCCTAATGGTTTCGCTTTGCAATGAATATTCGGTTTTACAGATAAAGTTATTAATGTTTTCACTACATAACCTTGTATGCTTAGATTTGGGGTTGGGGCAAAAAGTTACATTTGCTCGGGGCAGGTTGTGACAGTTGTTTTAACAGATACGCATGATAAAAATGCTTAAGCACTGAGACAGAACAAGAAAAAGGTAAATAAATCCAAGAAAGGAAAGTCTGCCAAAGGGGGAAAATCTAACGGAAAGTGGGCAGATCAGGAAAATGCGTCTTATGCCAATAAGAAAAAGAGAAAAAATAACAAAAAAGTTTGCGGCAACAGGAAGATCCTACATTACATTAAAATACATGCTATTAGTATACAACATACTAATAGAATAGTTTTGATTAATGCAGAGCTATACGTATAATCTATCTATCTTACATATATGTATATAAAACTCAAAGGTGACTGACTGACTGACTGACATAGTGATCTATCAACGCACAGCCCAACCAAACCACTTATATAAAACTCAAAAGTGACTGACTGACTGACTGACATAGTGATCTATCAACGCACAGCCCAAACCATCGGGCTGAAATTTGGCAAGCAGGTGGATGTTATGACGTAGCATCCGCTAAGAAAGGATTTTGATCAATTCAACCCCCAAGGGGGTAAAATAGGGGATGAACGGTTGTATGAAACTTTGTCAATTTTAAACTGATCGGGTTGATACTTTGCATTAAAAAAGCTAATATGACTTAGGCAGCGTTTAAGAAATTATTTTGATAAGTTCCACCCCTAACGGGATAAAATAGGGGCTGAAATTGGAATGAAACTTTGTCAATTTAAAACCGATCGGGTTGAAATTCTGAATGCATAAAGGTACTATGACGTACGCATCCTCTAAGAAGGGATTTTGATGAATTCCACCCCAAAGGGGATAAAATAGGGAATGAAATTTTGTATGAAACCGAAATCCACGCGGACGGAGTCACGGGCGCCGGCTAGTCTATTTATAAATTGAGAAATTATCTGGATTTTGTTTTTGCGCAGTAGAAAGACCCAATATTAAATTTGTAATTTCGTTTCATTTTGATGCATTATTATGTTTTCCTTGGTATCAGGCAGGCAGGACTGCTTTTATATGTTGTGTTATTTAAATTAAGAAAAGTAATAATTTTTGATAAATTATTTCTAGTTATACGTTTGTTTTCAATTGTAACAACTTGCCCCATGTAGTGTAACAATCTGCCCCGAGCACGGGGTTGAATGTTACACAGGTTTTTTTCCACAAATCACACATTTATGTCTTAACTATTAGTCTACAACATAACATTTATTTTGAATATAGATCCTAGATAGTTTCTTTATCAAACAAGCCTAGACTCAGGTAAATCAATCAAACCTACGAAAAAATATAACAGCTTGAAAAAAAAATGTCACTACCGGCCCCGGTCTCCCCTACTCACTAAGTTTCAAAAGTATCGTACTTATAGTTTCGGAAAAAAGTGGCTGTGACAGACTGGCGGACAGACAGACAGACAGACTTGACGAATCAATAAGGGTTCCGTTTTTTTGCCATTTTGGCTACGGAACCCTAAAAAGCATAGTCAAAAACAAATATTATTGTGGAACTCTTCTTTAGCTACAAAAGTTCATGTTAAATATATTTTTAATTATATACTTGAAAGAGGTAACTGTATGACCTAGTACAAGTATGTTATCTTATTGTATGGACAAACTATTGTTATTATTTGGCGATTGAAAAGAGCAACTATCGAGTTTCTTGCCGCTTCTTCTCGGTAGATGACTGCATTAAGAAGTCGGTGGTCGAGTCATTCTATTGTACTAATTGACGATTTATAAGTGCCTTGCAGAGGCCAACATGAATAAAGTATATTTTGAGTTTGAGTTTTGAGATTGAGTTCAGAAGCAGTTTTTTATGGACCAAAAATATCTCACTTATTATAATAATCCTAAACTAGTCTGGCGAGATTCTTCACTGGCTCAATTTATTATGATATCTTAATTCATACAGGCTGCATATCTGAAGATATTTCTGACTGAATATTCATACGGAAATAGACGCATTAGAAAGGTAATCCACTTTGAGCACCTAATTTCTGAAACTTGAGCACCTATTCCACTTCGACTGCCTATTATTATTATTGGCTTGCAGAAGATATTATTGAATAGACTTCCCAATAACATCAGGGCTGTTGCCTTGTGGTCCTACTATTTTGTAACCTTGTCAGGACCACGACGAAATCGAATTCCTTGTGGTCCTACTATTGCTAAACGTCACATATCTACGATTCTCCAATTAGTCTATCCCAAGTAGGTACTCAACTCAACTTTCGGGTGCTCAAAAATTGGGTGCTCACAGTGGATTACCTCACATAGAGACTGGGGA
Organism: Nomophila noctuella; assembly: GCA_958496325.1. Taxonomy (NCBI): domain Eukaryota; kingdom Metazoa; phylum Arthropoda; class Insecta; order Lepidoptera; family Crambidae; genus Nomophila; species Nomophila noctuella. The sequence continues at coordinate 10,025,734 of OY292491.1, forward strand.
GAAAATGAAGCGATTAAAATAAAGTATAAAGGCGGGCTCTCACGTTACCGCAGGGGACCGTTCCGTGTCGTGCCCGTATGAATATTACTGAGAATTACCCTGCTACGACGAATGATGAAGTGTAGGAGTATTTAGCCTAAGTAAGTCATTTAAGTTTATATACTTACCTATAGTTATATGTACATATCTTATTGTACCTTCTTCATCTTCTTAGAAAATCTCAACCATGAAATTACATCTATACCAGGCTTCCTTCAGGTTACGCCTATTGTACATACTTATCCTAGTAAAAATGTGTAAGCTTAATGTATGGACGAATTTTGCACAAACTTGGCGATTGAAAAGAGCAACTGTCGAGTTTCTTGCAGCTTCTTCTCGGTAGATGACTGCATTCCGAAGTCAGTGGTAGATTCTGTTTGTAGTTTTATATTATTGACGATTCATTAGTGCTTTTCTGAGGCGTTACACTACGTACATACTGGCTCTCAAACATTCTTTTTTTACAAAAGCTTCCGGTTTGGCACTAGTATTCCAAAAAGTAAAAAAATATTTCCATACCGCTTCATTTTACTAAAAACGTAATAATAACTTCAACCACCTTCTCAATGATTCAATTTATTTTCATATTTCTCGAGCTTCCGCGGTGAAGGAAATAAAGCCATAGCTTTGAAGCAAATTGTAAAGGCGTGCACTCACGTAACGACGGGCGGTGTCGCGTGTTCATGAACTATGAGTGAGTCACCGAGTAGTAGCTAGGTGAAACCAATGAACTAGGCAAAAGAAAAGTTTTTCACTTTCGTGGTTTTGGAGAGGTTGTGCGTTAATAAAGTCGTATGATATAAGATGTGTAGGTATATATAGGTACCTACTGCTGTTTTGTATGTGAGGTATCAGTTACAACCATTATCCACGGTTGTTTCAATGAAAAAAAAATATTTTGCCAATGTTTATATTTGGTTTTAATGTATTATATTATAAATTTATGCTATGGAACCCATCTTACCCCGAACAACGTTCCATAAATTCAATATTCTTCTACAGAGACATATATCAATTGTTATATTTTGCATTTCATCATAAAGTTAAATATTTAAGTACGACATCTCATTTAGAGCTTTACATTTTGTTCAAAACATGTTAAGTAGGAAAATTATATTCAAACATAATATTAAATCGTTTGGAATGTCTTTTTGAACTTGAATTTTAACATAAAAATCATATTTACCTAATTTTTAAATTCAACAAAATATGCGAGATAAGAAGAAGGCGTCTTTTTTAAATAATTTATGAGTGTTGAATAATAAACCTATCTGTGTCTTGAAAATTATAAAATTAAGCTATCAAACAAAGCAAAATAAAATTAAATAAAACAGGTGACACACCGCAGGGGTTCGTTACATAATTGAGGAGTGTGGGTGAATGACATTAGTCATTAGTTCATTATACTTATACTAAAATAGTAAAATTTATAAAAACATGTGTATTCACGTTAATAAAATAATATTTCTGATTGACTACCGAAATAGACAATCCAACCAATTTTGAATTTAATGTCAATTTTTTTTTATCCACTCATGCAAATCATGAAAAAATACATATAGGCAAAGGTAGGTTACCAACAAAATTAAAATCAATAAAAATGATTGCACCGTACCTATTTTTTACTGTTACCTTTATTTGATCTTGAAATTGCTCTATCTATGTAGAGATAAGTGTTATACCTACATTTATTCGTTCAAGATATTTATTTTTATTTTTTATAATAACATACACTTAAATCAAAAGAAAATAAAGTAAAGTAAAGTAATAGTATCAGCCTAAAAGAAAGAAAACTCATATCAAAATCCACATCAATTATTTAATCAAACACGTATTCTAAAACTCGCATCAACTCAAGCGGAAAAGTTGCCGAAAACTTTTCCGAAACTTATCATCAATAAGTATTGTTCGTCCAATGTTTGTTGTGCGGAATAATAAAAGCGCCCGTCGTGCAAAAACATGTTTTTACTCCTTCACACGCATAGCTGTGTCTCGCTCTGTGCGGAACGGTCGGCACGTCCTGGGGCTATAACGCAGTTTGATGTTCTGCTCTCCAATGCTAGCAGAGCCGATATAAAGCAAGATGTACGGCTGCGCTCTGGGCGACGCCTATATTTCCTAAACATCTTTCGGCGTTATAATTCTGTACGCCGTGGCCTTGTAGAGCGGTACGTTTGCATTTTTCGTTCGTAGAGGCAGTGGTTTTGTTTCCTTTTTTCTGTGTTTGTTGAAGTACCTAGTAGATTGCATTGATTGATATATATTTTGATTATTTTTTTATATTTTTTTTTATAAAATACTTTTAAAAAAGTAGGTAGTACTTTAAAAATCTATCATTACGGTTCAAACTCTTAATACGAAGTAGTTTTGAACCAAGTAGGTAAAGTTATTTCTAGATGCGATCCATTTGCTGCTGCGATAGAGACACAATTTTACATTACAAATAGGAATCAAATTGGCATTTCAATTATTATAGGAACAGACCAATTTTGCGTTTATGTTGCTTATATCTTACTCGAAACTGTATAAAATATATTGTATAGGTCTTGTTAAAAAATCAGCTCTCTATCTTTCAACTGGATAATTTAAAGGCCTTATTAATCATAAATGCAAAAACTGAAATAAAAAGAATCAGAAAAATATTTCCACATCAAATTGTAAGGTAACAGTGGCGTATTTAAATTAATTAAGGATTAATATGTGTATTTTGATGTAGGTACTTTTATTTTATACCTTTTTTTCTTCCTTGAAGTTGTTGCCTTTGAAGCACATGTGCTCTTTTGGTGCTTTTAAGTTATTTAGACATATAAATATTTCTGATTTTACCTATTCAGTGCCCGTAACGCTCTGAAAACTAAAACAAAAATCTTCATAAAATATGAGAACGAAAGAGATTTTTGCAATTTAAGAAATAATTTTATTTAATCCGTCACACTCTGATTATTATCATAAACATTTCCGTATTAAGAGAGAGGCAATTTTTCCACTTTTGTTAAAAAAAATCCTCTCGCTTATACAAGGTCACATCCTTTAAAAATATGCAACACGGCGGCGGTACGTTACGGAGCGGATACCAATTCTATCAACAACCCATAAACCGCAACCTTTCTTTGTCTCGCTTCTTAATACTATCGCGGCGGTGAGCGAGATAGAAATCTACAAGTTTAATGGGCCGTTACGCGAGAAAAAAAAAATCAGTCCGCATTCGCGAGCGTAGATACGCGAGTGATAGTGTCAAGACGGAAGACATGAGTGCACGGTGGGATTGCTGACTTGTTGCTCGTGAGTACATCATTTACATACTAACTGGCTATAGACTACAGACCATAGTGCCACTTACGTCACTGTTCGCCGGCCGATAACCGGTTCTAGCCGGCTTTCCGCTAGTCATTGAGATGCATTATGTCACTGCAGATAGCAATGAGTAATGATCGTGTTTGTGTAGTATCTCCGTGGGTCGTTCAACTCGCATCTGAAAGGTTTGATTGTAATGAAAGCTTTAGATTGATTAAACAGTTTCATACGTAGCATGTACTTACATAAATATGTAACCTATGTTGAAAGTAGTTGTTGTTTTGATACCGCATTAGTCGAATTCGAAGATGTAGACTTGTTTTGGCGCGTAGTTTTGACATTTTAAAATGTCAAACGTTGAAATCAATAGTGTTGAAATCTGTGGAAAGTTTCAGTGATGTAGGCAGTTAAACAGCTGATTGTAGTGCCATGTATGTAAATATGTTTTATAGGTAGGTTATTGTAGTAGGTACCTACGCAAGCTTTTTCTGTTCAAAGGTGTGTAATGTGCTTAAAATGTGAGCTTATATGATTGATGAAGACAAAACAAGTGTGATCGAAGAGTTTAGATACATTTTAACAAACATGTCCTCCATTTTTGTTTGTGGGGTGTAGTCATTAGGTATCGACATAATTTTTCTTTCACAATAGGTAAGTGCTTTTCATAATTAGGCACTAAAATTCAACATATCTCTTTGTTTTCCGCGCATGCTTTTTAATCTTAGATATAAGAAATCTTATCCTACCTCTAAGAAATTTTATAAATGCCTAAAATAACCACAGTTTAATTGGAAAGTGCCTTGTTTTATCATGCGATCTATTCTTTCAAGTACCTATAGACGATTTCCTATTAGGTATTCACTATTTACCTTATGCAAGCAAAAATAAACAATTATTTACAAGAGAGTCATTTACACTTACCTATCACTTTGTGACAAATACTTCAGTGTTTTGTTTCAATTCTTATAAGACTGAACAAATAATACTTACTATTGTATTATCACTCAAACTTGATTAAGAGTCCAAGCTGTTTAAAGGATATATAGGTTTTCCTTAGTCGTGAAGCCTTAATAAGCGTAGGTAGGTACAATATTTTATACACAAGTAATTTTATGAATACGAGTAGGTATTCTCACAGGCTAGTGCATAAGTCAATGTGTAAATAGTAAATATTATAATTTTACTGCTAGTAAAATATCACCGATATAAGATAAAATTATTTGCAATGTAAATTAATCAGCCTTACTCAAGCATTGCGTATCGGCTAGAATATTTATGACAAATGTTGATGTTTAATAAATATCTAATCACTAGGACCTTACACACATATCCAAGAAAATTATTTACCTATATTAAATTATTTGTTCAGAGTATGGGATTCTAAAGGCGGGCAACGCATCTGCAACCATTGTGCCTTGGGAACCTACATAAGGATAGTTCATTAATTATCACTTAACGTGATAATTTTGTGCCCTACGTTTGACATCCTCATCAACATCAACATCAGAATGTTGATCACCACGTTTGCCAAATGCGGATTGATACTAGCCGACAATTTTGACACTTTTTTTTTGCTCTGAAACCAAACTTGTTTTTTTATGTTGCTTTGATATGGTACATATATAATCTAAATATAAAAAAAATTTGCTAGGTCCAGGTTAAGAGAAAAATATAAGAAAAGTTTTTGTAAAAAATGTATTAAATATTACCAATCTTTACCCTATAGGTAATGTATATTATTTTGTACTTTTTCGAACTTCTGCTGTATTGGTAGTCAGGATTATCACGTAAACATGTCCAGCAATAGACTGCTAGCATGCTAGGAGTCCACTTGCCTTGATACCTTTTCACCATATTCAAAATATCTTGATGAAATCTCTCCCCATGTTCATCACTAACTGCACCGAAATGGGAGGAATTCTCTTTTGGTAAATCAAGGTCACGAATCAGACCACTTTAGTTCACTTTGAGTTATCAGATGTGGCAGTGTTTTTGACCTTGTTGGTGGCTCATAGTCATTGTTGACAAAATTAGCGTGATCGGAAGCACAACATCAACGTGACTTTCTAAGCCATGACCACCACATGAAGTTGTCGGTTCGTCAGAAGTTGAAGTCGTTGGAGTTTGTAGGGTATCCGGTTTTGACATAGACAATACATTGGGGTATTTTATAATATATATAAACTTCGACTTCATTCCAGTAATGTTAGTTTGACAAAAATAACAATCATTTACATGATTCTTTTGTTCTTGCCATATAGGTGGCATAGTAAACGGCAATGGTATGTGATTGAGTACCTTGAAGTTATCCTGCGAGGTACCTTGAACATCTTGAACACAATAAACTCGGACACCAAGGTTTATTTAGACTTTCTTCAGCGCCAAATCCAAAGTGCAAATGATACGCTTTCAACAGTCGTGGCGAAAACTTGAGCGTGGATTAAAGTCTCCCCACCCAAAACAAATTAAATCTGGCGAATTTTTACACTTCCTAGGCATTGTCTTAAACAATTTAATGCAAAAACATGGAAAAAAATTGATATGTGCACGAGTTAACGACGTAAATGAAAAGTGTCAAAATATATCACTAATTGACGGTAGTTTTACCTAACCAAAACAAAAGCTGACGTAGTCATTAATCAGAATGTGGGTAGTTTAATTCAGAACACCATAGAAGGAATAAATAACAATTAGTTTCGATATGTGTTAAGTTAATGAGAAGAAAACAATTTTTAAAGTGGTCAAGTGGTCGTTTTTTGGTAATTTAAAAAAAAAAAAAAATTTTTTAATCGGACCTGAGGATTTTTTTTTAGTATTTTTCTAAGGATATACTTACTAATAGTAACCAAAATATATAAGTTTTATTTCAGAGCAAAAACCATTGTCGGCTAGAATCACCAAGCCCTAAGAAATGTTTGTTTATAAATCCACAATACAAAAACACACAATGTAATTTACACATAGGTACTGACATACATACATTAATCGTATTTATTGCGTCACGCAAAAAATTACCATCCAGAAGTTATTTCCGAGATAATAAAAAAATGAAAGCTGATCAAAAACACCCTTTCAGCTTCAAAGCGTGGCTGACTTTCACAAAATTAACATAACAACGACCGCCTCTGGTAGTTTGAAAACAATTTCTTTCGAGAATTCGAAATGCTTATTGTAGACCCTTCCGTGGATTTCTAATAAATAGAACCCCTATTTGCATAAAAATGTGATTGCCGCCTTCGAAACTCCAGATGACGGAAAAAAACCGATTGACAAAGATCTTTTAACTCATTACTAGTGATGTGACTACGAAGGATGTCCTATATAAATTCACTGATGTCGTGGTCGTGTTTATTTACCAATTTATAAAAGGGGAATATAGGGCAGCCAAATGATGATGTTATGGGGAATCGTATCGCGTTTGTATTATCTATACTAAAGAGTATAGACTAATAATAATAAAGCTGTAGAGTTTGTTGTTTGTTTATTTAAACGCGCTCATCTCAGGACCTGAGTCGAATTGAAAAAAATATGTCTATGTGTTGGATAGTCCTTTTGTCTAGAAGGCTTTAAGCATTGTATAACAATCAAAGCAAGTAAACAAAATAAATCCACGCGGGAGGTGTCGTGGGCGGCTTAGATATTTATATAGTGTCATTTCCCATTAATTTGATCCTTGAATGAAATCAATGCTTCTGGACATTTATTGATATATCGCTTTATTGTTTATTCAAAAGAAAACTAACGAATTTGGGTTTATAATTGAATTCTTTTGAACATTATTAGAGGTCTAGGTACCTTCTTCCAATTAAACAGAATTAATTATGTAATTAAACAAAAGTTACTCTAATAATAATTCACACATTTAAAGAAAAACTAAATCTAAACTTTTTTCTTAAATTTGATACATCGCACTTTAATAAAGCATGAAACTAAAGAATTTAATTAAAATGTGGACTATTTAGAAACGGAAATACTTAGTATTAAAGGCTTCTTATTTTTGTCACATGTAAGAAAAATCTTCACATCACTACTCATTACGTGACGCGTCGTATCTTGGCCATCGATGGCCAGTCAATGGTCTATATGGACATATTATTTGTACGAAGGCGGGAAAGATGGCTGTAAACTAAAGTATTATTTTAAATACACATATTATGTAGATAGGTTTAAGGAAATATATATGGAGATATTTTTATGATAACTGCGTTTTGCCCTGATATACATTTTGGTGTTAGTTGCATAAATGAATGGTTTACTTACTTATATTTTGGCTATTTTGAAAAGGCACGAGGAGAGAATTGAAATGGAAGTTTTCAGGATAGATAAATAATATTATGAATATTGGTTATTTCTAAATTATATATCTACAAAAAATATTTTTGTTTACTTACCCATATAGGTAACTGTTGAAATTTAAAATCTTGAGAATGAGTAGGTACCGTACCTTCATAGGTATTTTATGCTTCTCAAAAGCTCTCAAATTCAAGCATTTTTAAAGGGTAACTAATCTTACTAGTACGCACTATAATCGTTCATAAGCAGGTTTAAAAAATAATAATAAAAGCCTACATTACCTACTTAACATGTACGAAGCAGGGCGTTTCCCTCTACCGACAAAACATCACCATATTTAGGAGTATGTCTGTACAAGGCTAGTCCAAGTCTCCATACTGAGATGGAACGACATCTCTAAATAAGTATATTTACTAAAATGTTGGCGACTTTGAGTAAAGCTACAGAGTATTTTAGTAAATATTTGCTCCAAACCTTGACGATTCCTAATTGCTTCTTTGCAATACATTTTTCTAATTTATTGTGTTTATTTTTTTCTTTTCTTTATATTTGTCCTATTTGAGATTTTTATATGTTTGAAGTGGATTCTGAAAGACCACCGCCTTTTCAACAAAATTTAGTTTAATTATGTCTACTTAGTCACGTAGGTACATATTTCACTAGTTAAACAAATAAACGTATTTCCTAAATTATCTAAGAGGAAAGATTACCTAATAGAAAAAAACAGGCGACTTTTTAGTTTCTAAATAAACAATATTGTGTATCTAGAGATACCACCGCACTTTTGAAATTGTACATTATACGCATAAACTTATTGAAGCCTTTGATATAACATCCTCTATTGCTTTATTGATCATAATAGATAGGGACGGTTTGGCTTAATCAGCAAAGGGTTGCGAGGTCAATAACCCCTGCGGAGGCAAATATTTGTCCAAGAAACTGCAACGGTCACCATCTTCGAGCACACCCGAACGTAAAATCAACATAACTGCCGTTATGATTTTCCTTATCGATTCAACGGCTGCTCACGTTTGTAGGAGAATTTGGGAAACACACCATTTATACTAAATACTCAGGTTTTACGTATGAATGGTGTGATCCCAAAAAAATAATAAATGGTGATTAATATTCTGATATTGACCACCATTCACATAATTACGTCTAGGGGCCGCCCGCGACATCGTCAACGTGGATTTCAGATTCCTTATTTACGCAATAAAAAATTGCCTTGCATCAAAATCAGTTGAGAGGTTTAAGTGGGAAAGCGTTCCTTACAGACAGACAGACAGAGTTACTTTCGCATTTATAATATAAGTATAGGGATTTCTCTTTGAATACAACGTTTTGTTGATTTTATTCCTGTTGGAATGGATGTGGATTATTGTGGATGAGGCGACAATAGTAATTAGTAACAATATTGTATGAGATGAGTGCTTTTTTTTCTTCTGGAGTCACACAGGCCATTATTACATAGGTATTAAGAGAATAAGTTGACCTATTATGTAGTAAGTTTAAACATATAAAGCTAAATCTTCAGACACCTTACTGAAACTTAGCCTTGAATTATATAACATCAGAGAATTCGTTCAAAAACTTTAAACAGTAGGTTCTCAAAAACAGTAGTGAATCTTAAACTCTTTCGATCCCATTCAATAACACTAAAACTATTTACCCATAAACTCACAATCGGCCCATTTAAATTCTGTAAACAAAAAAATCGTGAAAGTAGGCCGCCCACACTAGCTTTGTTTCGGCGCGGCTGGCATTCTCATGCAAATAAGTTATAGCCAAACTTCAGCTTGGCTTGGCCTCAAGACGAATACAAAACGTGCCTGGCTCGCATACGTATCGCTAGTGCATACTGTGTTTAAATGTCAATAAATTAAATGTTAAAAAAAATAAATGTCAATCAAAAACATTTAAATGTCGAAGTGGTTCGTCAAGTGAGTTCGCGGAGTGATGTCAAAGTTGTTTCGTCTTTGTGATTGTGTTTTGTTATCAGTATGTGTCAGCGTGACTGTGATTTTAATTATAGCTGAGTTCAAGAAATGTATGTAACTGTGATTTAATTGTTGTATACCAGGTAACCCGAGTTTTGTGTTATTAAATGATTGCGTATTACTAAGATATTGCGTATCGCTTACTTTTGTAATACTGTAGTGTTAAAAGTCTTCGTATAAACAACTTTACACAAGATTATATTATTATATAGAATAAAACTACTGCAAGAATCAGCATAATCAGCAGAATCAATAGTACCTACTACTGTACTTACTTAACATTCACGTCAACCATATGTTCGTTCATTAAATAGGTACATAGCAAACTGACACTTTGAATAAATTTGAGGTGATACATAATAATTAATATTTATTAATTAAATATCTCCAACTAAAACCCAGCATCGGAAATTTATTCATAACTTAAAAGCTACAAAGTTACCATCGCGCAGATACACAACACGACATCTGGTTACATATTTTATATAGTTAATTGGTTAATTAGCCGACGTTTTATGGTTAATTATGTCGGTGCTTCGTTTATTTACCCACAAGTATATCCCTGAGGTTGCGTCTACTTAATTAACATGCCAAAGCTGAGATAACGTTAAAAGCTCATCTTCTAAAGCTCATCAGAGCTTTCCTTCTGGAGATAAAAGCTTGCCTATGGTTTTTATCTTTTTTGTCTATCGCAAGTTTTAAATGATATTTTAAGAGAAAATGCACACGGATTTTAGCTTTTAACTCCTACTTTTCATTAAAAATAATGACTTTTGGACTTTTTATTATAATGGCTGAAAGCTTACAAAGTATGTAGTTAGTAATACAATGATTTATTGCATTAATATATTATTGTATACTAAAAAATCCAGATGCAATTTAAATTAAACCACTCTATAAATATCGCACTACATATTATGTATGTATGGACAGACATTCTAACTTTGCCCAATACCTACTATTTTAATTAAGATAAGAAAAATTCGAATCTTTTGAACAGGTGTTGTATGAAACATGCTTAAAGCGTTTAAATTATTAATTTCTGTTGTAGGTGGGCTATGACTTATCTAATATTGTTATTCCTAAAAAGTATTTCTCTAAAGCCAACTTAATTTTTCACAAGTTTTATAATTTTTTTTTAGTTTTTTAGTTTTTTAGTTTTATAAAACTATTTCTGATTAAAACTATTTCTGATTAAAATTCAATACCTACCATCTTTATGTGACACTAGCAGCCGCCCGCGGCTCCGTCTGCGTGGATTTCGAATTCAAATGGCCTAAAGCCTTCCTCGTAAATTGGACTAGGTATCCAACAGAAAAACAATTTTTAATAGGACCAGTAGTTTCAGAGATTAGCGCGTTCAAACAAACAAACAAACTCTTCAGCTTTATATATTAGTATATAGATATAGATAGGTACATACATATGTATATTCTAAATAAAACTTACTTAGTATGTGTTAGTCGAGAAGGCTACTTGTCAGTTATCCTAAATTTCTAGATGTGTGTCGTTTAGAATCTTCATGTATAAAAAACCCTGTGATGTTCAATCCGATGCTTACCAAACACCATAAAAATAAACTAATAACAACAGACCAGGAAGGCTCTTTCAAGTAAACAAATCAATAAACGTAGGTATAAAATTCCTTCATCTACTCACGGGTATAACAAACGGCTGCATAAAACGCATATAAGTGCATATGCAACCTTGTTGCGAGCGACAATGTCGTCGGTGTCTCTTAAATTGTCGGATAAGGCCGTCGGATCGCATTCAGTTCCCTTTGTGAATACCTATTTAAAACGAGACTGAAGCTTGTAGGTCGGTACAATCGCGAACAAAACGTGCTTACTCGTGCATGGAAGTTTATTTTGTCCGTAGAATTGGTTTTACTAACACACTAGGTTAGGAAAACAAATTCTACGAATTCCATTCTAATTGAATATTTGATTGTTAAATAATTAATAACAAAGAATATACGAAAAGTACCTATTATCAAACATACGGACATATAAAGAAAATTTATGTCAGCGATAAACAAATTGCCTTATAGGTAGTCTTGGCGCATAGTGCAGGCTCTCTGCCAAATGGTGGTAATAATTTCCAGTAACAATACGTATTCAATTAATTTGTTAACATAAATCATCTGTTAAACTGGAGATTCGTTCTAAATGTAACGCTGATTTTGCGAATTTGCTTATAAATTATAAATATATTTTAATGAATTCAAAGGTGACTCATAATAACAAATCCTTTTTATTATACTGACAGATAAATTAAGCAAAATGAAAACCATATTTAAATTTTGTTCCTATTGTGCTTCACAGTGAAGAACTTAGACTGACTTTGACTTAGATATTACCTAAGTACACATAACATTAATATTTTCTCTACCATAAAATGATTGCTCACTAACATTTAGATTACTTGAATCCGCCAGTATTAAAGTATTCCTTTATAAGCTAGCTTCAAAAAATGTTTTCTGCCCACCAGTACATATTTGTACTCGCTAGGAGCGAGACGAGCCACAGTTGTTTTTGAAATGTTTTGTTTCTCGGAAAACGCGTCTGATGCGATGTCATTTTATTGAACTTTACTGACTTTACTTAGTAGGATAGATAAGATACCAGCGAACTTTCAAGTTCGTTTTATGGATTTTATTCAACCGTAGGAAGTAAAGTATTAAACTTATTCTGTTGTGCTAAATATATTTAATGTTTGCTGATATGACTTTAGTGCATTTTCAATGTAATTTTTTTTCTTCTGGACGTAAATAACATGATCTGATCACTAAGACAATGAATAAAAAATTGGCCAAGTGCGAGTCGGACTCCCGCACTGAGGGTTCCGTACAAATTCTATTTTTGATGTATTAAAAAAACTACTGAATAGATTTCGTTCGAACCAATTTTCGTTGGTAGTTTTTATGGAAATGTACATCATATAATTATTTCAGTTTTATCATCCTCTTATTTTAGAAGTTAGAGGGGGGGGGGGACACACTTTTTTCCACTTTGGAAGGTTCTGTCACGCAAAGTATTCACTTTAGAAAAAAGTGATATAAGAAACCTTAATATATTTTTTAAAGACCTATCCATAGATACCCCACACGTATATGTTCAATGAAAAAAAATATTTCGAGTTTCAGTTCTCACTATCGGGACCCCCTACTTTTTTTTCTTTTTTTTCTGTTTTCGTGTGAAAACCTTGTTGCGGTTCACAGAATACATCCGCTCACTAAGTTTCAACAGTCTAGTACTTATAGTTTCGGAAAAAAGTGGCTGTGACAGACTGGCGGACAGACAGACAGACAGACAGACAGACAGACAGACATGACGAATCTATAAGGGTTCCGTTTTTTTGCCATTTTGGCTACGGAACCCTAAAAAGCACTGAAAAAGAGAGATAGTTTGAGGGGACCTGTAGTTGTAAGGAGATGAACACAAATTAGAATCAACTTTGTTAATTACAAAAATTAAATTATATAATACGTAATTATCTTCAGTATTAAAATTATACTTCACCCATGCTAATCTTAATATCATAATGCTAAGCATGTTTCGCAGCAGTTAGGTAGGTATACCATGATTGTGTTCACCAAACCGTATTTGGTGAGTGTGGCCATCGAATGTGCTGAATTAATTTCAATAGTGAAGGTCATTATAACGACAATTATGTAGTTAATTAATACTTGCTTTAAATGTTTGTCTATGTCCTCATCCTACCGTTTGAATTTCTAACGATCTATCTAGTCTAGTGACCTTGATAATGATCTATATTTTACAAATAATTTAAGGAAATTAAATAAACGGGTATTGTTTCATAAATATAGAGAAGACATAAATATTTACACTGACTGGGTATATTGAGCAATCTCACTCGTAGTTATTAGCTATGCTTTTCAACGCCCCTTCATTCTTTCATTAAGTTAATTGGAACTGTCTATATACCTATAACATCTGCTATGTATTATGTATGGCTGTCTTAATTGGCTGTCCGTTTGTCATCCAATTGAAGAGCGTCCTATCTGTCTATAACAATTGGACTAACTCTGAAATATTGTCGATCATAATTGAATATTATCATAAGTTATCGTTGGATACGCTTTCGATGATATCTTAAAGGTTAATATTATTTTGTAAGTACAAATTGATACTACTTATAAGATATACCTACATGGAAGGTACGCAGACAAATACTTACCTAACTAAAAGCTATACTTATGTTAAATTAATGAACGAAGTCAAAATAAATAATGTTTAACTACTATTCAAAACTTTCCTGCTTTAGTTATGTAAATAATTTAAATTTTACAAAAAGAAGTTAATAATGTATAAACTAAAAATAAAAGAAATTAATTTCAAATTTTACTTAAAAAGACACGAAAAAGACGCCACATCATTTAACTCATTACTGCATTCTTCCACAAAACTTACAATTTGAAGTAGGCATAAAAAAGCGTACATTAAGATCCACCCTTCAAATAAAACTGCAACCATCATCTGCAATAAAGTGTTAATGAACAAACGAAAACAACGGACCCTGTTAGATTAAAACTCAACCCTTACAGCGCGCTAGGAAATTTCCTGCCACAAAAAGGCTGTCATTAAGGGGTCTTAAGTCCTAGCCCCTGGTACCAAAACAAAGAGCAGACGAAAAGGGGCTTGGGAGGGGCTGTAACAGTTTTACGATCGGGTATACGGTGTGCTCATGCGCCCTGCAGTGGTGCTCACGTTGAATTTGCATCGGTTATCGACTCGAGGTCCGGTCCGGGATAAGTCTTTCATTAGCCTATGCGTAGATGCGTGAGTGCTGCCGTCTGTGGCCGGTTGGGTTAATGATACTTGTGTTGTAGCTTAGATAACAGAGAGGAAATTAGTGGAGTAATGTTGCTGCATTGGGTTAACTATCTATACAATATAGTAGTAGGTAGTAAGTTTATTCTTTTAAATAACATTGCATACGTTGTTTGTAAGGTAAAATCTATAGAACAGATGTAAATCCATTGATTTATTTTTGTAGATATCAAAAAGAAAACAACCTTCCAATTTTTGCGCGGTATGATTGATGGTTGGATATTTTCAAGTTCGAAATCCCTATTCAAATACCGAGATATTTTTGTTATTGCGTTTGTTAGTTTCTATTTCATAAGGTCTATCTAATGTATACCTATGTAGGTTTGAATTGCACGTTTACTACACTTTGCGAAAATCAAAAATTGTCTTGTGATTTAGAATAATAAAAGAAAATAAAACTGCTTTGCTAGAGAGCTTTTCTATACCCATTAAATGTTTTAAGAGTTCCTAGATTTTTCAAGTAAAAACGTTCCAAGCTTAATTTTTCACACCATAATAGGGGCATGTAATAAATAATCACACCTCCACCGCCCCCAATTTCAACACCTGCATTGTGACACCTTCAGGTAGGGCATATCATCACGCATCACGTTCTACGTTGGACGTTCCTTTAAAGGGCGATTTGTTATTCTAACCCCGTACCCCGAGCAGGTAGACAGCACATATCTATAACAAGCATGTATGTATGTAGGTACATACGAAGGTATGGGAATTCATCCGCGCGGCGATCACTGGATACACTGGCGTACAGGGAAATAGGGTGTTAGGAATTATATTTTTTTGTGTACTAATATAATGAAGCGGATGAGTTTGTTTGTTTGTATGAACGCGCTTATCTCAGGAACCACTGGTTCGAATTTTAAAAATATTTTTGTATTGAATAGTCAATTAGTCGAGGAAGACTTTAAGCTTTAGAATAACACTGTGTGCGGAAACCGAAATCTACACGGACAATTTCGCGGGTGGCTGCTAATTGTTTTGATAGGTAATGTATTTAATTCTGTAGTACCTACATACTTGTAGTGGTGAAAAAGTACTAGCTAGAGACGATAATTGACGTATGCGCTGAGTTTAAAACAATATTTAACATATTTAACGTTAAACAATTTTTTGATTGAATGTAAGTTTAAATTGAACTTGTGCTGAAAAAGGCTTAGTAAAGTTAATTTTTGGATACATACCTAGTTGTTAAGAAGTTTTGTTAACTGATGCTACTATAAGAATGAAAGTATTTAAGTTTAGTTAAAGAGATAACTTCTATTAAATATCATTGATATACCTACATCATGGACTATATAAAGTAGCTGATAAAGTCTCATTCACAGTGACAGATAAAAAATTGTTGCTCTACTTATCTCAAGCTCAACTGATTCTTTGAATTTGTTGCACACATTCTCTTGATTGCCTGTAATTAAGAGCTCTGGGTGAAAAAGTCAGTACCTTATCACCTTATCAGGTATTAAAGTTACTCAGACACTTGAAGCCAAATTAAGTGTCACTTATTAAAAGAACACCGGCCCTATCATGAAGACATTCTTCTGGTCTTAAAACAATAAATATTACTTTGAATTTCTCCGTACCTACTTTAATTTCAAAGTTAGCATACTTGTATCTATGATGTTTATGTGTTTAATTAATTTTGTACATTAAATGTTACCTATATCTAGTGAGGTGTTCATTTTACGATATTTATTAACGTAAACCATGACAAATTGTCTTTATTATATCCGCCTACATTAAGTGTTATGCGAATTCCTTCGTAATAACTAATCGCATTGCACAAGTTCTCCTTGAACGGTAAGCCTAAGCTTAAGGCTCTGTCAAGGCTAAATTGAATATAGTCAAAGTAAGCATGCCGTGATTTAATTTTAAGCTACGTACTCACATTACATTACCTTCACGTATTGTCACGTCTATTAATTATAAATTGTATGATTATAAACTTTATTAGTAAGTATATACTACGTATGTAACCGGGCAAGGCGCTAGGATGATGATGCTAAAGAGTTATTTTTAAAAGAAATTATTTGTTTTATAAAATCAACCCTTTTAAGAGATTAACGGATAAAAAGTCTACTGTGCAGATTTACTTATGAAAATGACCCATTTAATTTGTCCGGCAGTGTAAAGTCCAGAGGAAGGTCTACAATGTGATCGGAATACAAAGCGGGCCGATAGTCCGCATCGATCTGATCCGCGGACGTGTGAACATATACGCTTTTTCGCTTTCTTTGAACCTGGGACTTTTTATGATGCACACTCGACTACGAAGAATGCTAATAACTTTCGTTGATTGAACTGTAGCTGGGAATTGGTAATATTGAGATAGACTTAGTTAAGCTGCGAAATATTGAAGAAAACACGTTTGTTTTCCCAGCTACAGTTCAATCAACGAAAGTTATTAGCATTCTTCGTAGTCGAGTGTTGTTTGTTTGTTGTTTTTTTTACCGTGTCGTTACACGATACGGTAAAAAACAAGTTTTTTTTTAAATAAGATAATTTGGCGTATATGTATTAAAATGGTAGGTAGGTTTTCATATTGTACGTTCTTAGGTACGTAACTTTTGCGGTAATAGGAAAATATCAAAAAATTAGTCAAGTTTTTCATTTTAATAAAACCAAATTTAAGGGCAGGGATTTTGTCATGATTATTGTACTGCCTACTAACGTTTTGTGATATCAACAGCAATGAATTAAAAATAATTTATAAGGCAGGAAATATAAGGTAGCTTTCCCCCAAATATTGGAGGTGTGAAGAATGCTAAATGAGGCATGTTGATTCTTCCCTACGGTTCAATGGGTTTGGTAACCAGAATTAAATTATTACTACTGCCTGCACTCTATTCAGAATTAACTTTTAAAGGAAATGAAATCAATTTTCAAGACAGGTGACTAGCATTTACAAAGTAACTATTGCCAAGTGTCAGAATATGCATAAACATAGGCTTACCCATACTTATACAGAGTGAAATCTTATGTGTGTATCAACATGATTTATTTTGTATATTTCAATTTGGCTTTATAGCTTCGTATTAATAATCATATTTTATTATATTAGTCATTAAAGCAAAATTTACTAAACTAAAACACAATAAATTCCATAGTAGGTAGGTAGGTTCTTTTACCTTTAATCAAAACTCTATAGGAAATGCGATCTTCACATTTCGTTCGTTCAGTTGATTGAACAACAACAGTTCCGTTACCAAATTCAGTTATACGAAGCCAATAACAGGAACCATTCCAAGGCAACCCAATGCGTTTCCAGTTTATCTAATCTGTCGTAATCTGGAATAATCCCTGGGTGCCGTGAGCAGGCTCTATCAAGAGTGGTTATTGTAGAGTTGCGTTCCTGGAATGTCTATATCGTCGACTCTACCTTCTTTTGTAAGCTTATACTACACATTTTTGTATGTAGAGTCGTATTTTTTAACTGGAAGGGTGGTAAACTTGAACCGATAGATTATGATAATGAGATTAGTTTGGAAGTTAAGTTGGATAATTTAGACGCTTTATAAGAATATACGTAGTGGGTTGTTTGGTTGCTTTTTATTTGTTTTATGAAGCTTTAATTTACGGAAGTACCTGACTTAAAAGAGCAATTTTTTTAATGCTAGTTTGAATGAAAACCGCCGAATTGAATAACGTTTTTTGGAAACTTGTGCGTGGTTAAAATGGTCCGTACCTAAACGAATGATACCTATTTATTTTTATTTCACCCAAAAAGGTGTTTTGTTTTGATAGTTGTTCGCAATTTATTTAAGTTGAGATTCTGAACGATTGAAACTCGATAAAAAAAATTAAAAACCCGTAGATGTGGCTTATTTACTCCGCACCTAAGCGAGGTTCCCTATAAAAACCACCCGTCGCTGTTCGGAACGTTGCGATTAACCCTCTACACCCAATTGTTGATCATTAGCCACTAATCCGGCTCATATTCAATCAATACCCAAAACTTTACCCACACACCTCCGCCCCCCTCGCCCCGCGTCGCGCGACATTTAATGACACCCGTGCACCGCACCCCGCACTCGCAATTCGACCTTAAGCCCTTCTAACAGAGCCCAGTCTCCCCTGAACCCGCCCACCGCGTTATATAGCACCGAGGATCTATAAAAGTTACGTCTGTAATCTAACATAAAACTCGGGCCGTTTAGATGCGAACGCGGCCACGGACGACACATCTCGGCTCGCTCCGCACTTTTACCGAAATATGAAGGTGTATTTGTCGTGTATTTTGTGTTTTTTTCGTTGTGATATCGTGGTTTTTGTCGGAGACGCGCGGCCGCCGCACGCCGCGCGCCGCCTCTGTCTAGCGGACGCCAGCAACTGTGAGTACTATGCATATTTGAATTTAAACTACACGTGTCGACGGGTATATTGTACAAAAACGTACCGGCTAGACAACCCTGTACTTTGGTGACTTAAAAAAATATTAGAAAGCGCGAAAACGTAGTCGCTAGCAATTGTTTCGAGGATCAGAAAAGTTTTTCGCTCGAATAATGAATGAAAAATCGTGGGAAATCACCTCATGTGTCATAAAATAGAGGTATTTGCCAATTGCTTGCCAGTTTTCATTGTGAAATTTGTGATAAACAACCGGAAAATAAATAAAAATTAGCAGTAGTCTACCAGAATTGTGCTCAACAAGAAGAAATAATTACGTTTTAGCGGACTGCTCTGTTATTCTTTTTGTAAACATTTTATATCAGATTGTTATAAGTATAAATGTATAAAGTACAAAAACATTAAAGCTTGAAGCGTATTTTGTGATCCAGTTCTGTTTTAGACCTTCATCTTCTTATAAGAATAACCTACTTAGAACAAATCTTCGTTTTGATAAATAACCACTTCCTGCCTGGGTAGGTTGGTAGAGTTAAAAAAATATCAAAAGATAGGTATGTTTACAGTAAATAGTAGGTAGTGAGTGTTTGGACGTGCTCGAATTATTACCTATTTTTTTTTCAAATATCGCTTTACCTACCTAGAGTGAAGTAATTTAAAGTAAAATTGGATATACAGCAATTAACTAGTATTTTCGCAAGTTTTTTTTTAATGTTAATCATATAGATAGTAGGTATGAGTTTGAGTTGATTTGGAGAAATAGAAAAGCCTATTTAAAATAAAAGCTTTTATTATATCTGTAGGTAGTTTACGGTTCAAGGACGGAAAGGTTAATATCTTTATGTGAATGCTTTTTTCGTTATATATAAGGCATTATTTTATTATATACCTAAGGCATGCTAATAGAGCTATTAAAACAATCTAGCAATTATTTGTTCACATTACTACTAGCAGCGCCATCTTTTAAGCGAACTGCAAACTTCTATTATTCCAAAGAAACTTTTGTTCAACCACCATTCGAAACCTTATTATTTGCCTTCCTCTCTGATATACGGTACGAATGTACACCCCACCTTGTCTAACCAGTCGGCAATCGTGTGACAGCTTCGATGCACCTGTGCGACCCAAATCCAACCCTCTTGTTCAAAAGATAAGGTTGCAACTGCAATGCAAATGTGTCCCGTTTAGTTTGTACTAAAGATGTTACCTCGCGTTGCGGAGTGCACCTTGATAATATAGTTGTCTCTTTCGCTCCTGAGTCGTTATCTCTGTTCGATGCGTATTGCGTTATATGTAGATATCTCGTTCTGTGGGAGATAAACAGATGTCTGTTAGTTGTGGCATGCAGTGTGAGCCGCGGTAGAGGTGGCTGTACCACCATTACGAAAAAGGCGGAGCGATGTGAAGTCTGATTGTGGTATGATTATGGTAATACAACTCATATAGAGCTTGTTGCTTTAGACAAAATGATGATTAGACTTATTTTTAGAATTTAAATCCTACACGTTATTGTTTTGATTACTGTCATAAAAATATTGTATGCAACAAAATAATACATTTTAAGGATTAAATTGTAATAACTAATTAAAATTAACATCTCTTAAAAAAGTTAAAAGTAATTTATCTGTAGTTTGTGCCTTACATTTATGTATTATATAGGTTAGGTACTTTAATCTATTTTGATTCTCGGTTGTTAGGTTTGTGTCTTAATAATGGTAAAGTAGCCTACTTCCCTACATACAGGTTATATTTTTAATTTTATTTCATGTTTGTTATCTATGGATTCAATTTTTTTTATAGTATGTGCTGTGTTTGAAAGAAGATTTTTAATTTGGGTATAGGGACCTAAGTAGGTAGGTAGGTAACCTAGGTAGGTAACTTAATTAATCTGCTCTTGTGGCATCGTGCCAAATGCAATGTAGGTAGTAGGTAGGTACCTACCTACCTAATTGGTCATGGATGCAACATCTTGAAATAACTTTGCCTGCTTAATATTCAAGGCAATATTTTTTTTTTGTACTTAGTAGTTGGTGGTGTTATTTTTCACTCCATGCCTATCTGCTAGCAAAATGTTAAAAAATATTGCTTAGGTGTCTTTCAGCTTTCATGACTTGCTCTGATTTTTTTAGTTACCTATCTTAAATGTTTGTTCGGACTTTTTCAAAACAAAAATTGGATTTCAAATACCTAACTTTGTTTCCATTTGTAGATGTTTCAGTCTTTTTCATCAACACATCACATTACATCGATAGGGGAGACCGGGGCCGGTTGTGACATTTTTTTTTCAAACTGTCATATTTTTTCGTAGGTTTGATTGATTTAACTGAGTCTAGGCTTGTTTGATAAAGAAACTATCTAGGATCTTTATTTAAAATAAATGTTATGTTGTAGACTAATAGTTAAGACATAAATGTGTGATTTGTGGAAAAAAACCTGTGTAACATTCAACCCCGTGCTCGGGGCAGATTGTTACAATACATGGGGCAAGTTGTTACAATTGAAAACAATCGTATTATAATTATCTTTTACTAGAAATAATTTATCAGAAATAGTTACTTTTCTTCCTTTAAATAACATAACATATGAAAGCAGTCCTGCCTGCCTCATACCAAGGAAAACATAATAATGCATCAAAATGAAACGAAATTACAAATATAATATTAGGTCTTCTATTGCGCAAAAACAAAATCCAGATAATTTCTTAATTTATAAATAGACTAGCGCGAGCCCGCGACTCCGTCCGCGTCGATTTCGGTTTCATACAAAATTTCATTCCCTATTTTATCCCCTTTGGGGTGGAATTCATCAAAATCCCTTCTTAGGTGATGCCTACGTCAAAGTACCTTTATGCATTCAAATTTTCAACCCGATCGGTTTTAAGTTGACAAAGTTTCATTCAAATTTCACCCCCTATTTTATCCCGTTAGGGGTGGAATTTATCAAAATAATTTCTTAAACGATGCCTACGGCATAGGAGCTTTATTAATGCAAAGTATCAGCCCGATCGGTTTAAAATTGACAAAGTTTCATACAACCGTTCATCCCCTATTTTATCCCCTTGGGGTTTGAATTTATTAAAATCCTTTCTTAGCGGATGCTGCGTCATAACATCCACCTGCATGCCAAATTTCAGCCCGATTCGTCCAGTGGTTTGGGCTGTGCGTTGATAGATCACTATGTTAGTCAGTCAGTCAGTCACTTTTGAGTTTTTTATATTATAATATAAGTGGTTTGGTTGGGCTGTGCGTTGATAGATCACTGTGTCAGTCAGTCAGTCAGTCACCTTTGAGTTTTATATATATGTAAGATACATAGATTATACGTATAGCTTTGCATTAATCAAAACTATTCTATTAGTATGTTATAAACTAATAGTATGTATTTTGATGTAATGTAGAATCTTCCTGTTGCCGCAAGCTTTTTTGTTATTTTTTCTCTTTTCCTTATTGGCATAAGACGCATTTTCCTGATCTGCCCTCTTTCCGTTAGGTTTTCCCCTTTTGGCAGACTTTCCTTTCTTGGATTTATTTACCTTTTTCTTGTTCTGTCTCAGTGTTTAAGAATTTTTGTCATGCGTATCTGTTAAAACAACTGTCACAACCTGCCCCGAGCAAATGTAACTTTTAGCCCCAACCCCAAATCTAAGCATACAGGGTTATGTAGTGAAAACATTAATGAGTTTATCTGTAAAACCGAATATTCATTGCAAAGCGAAACCATTAGGGAAAACATAGCAGAAGAAGGGCATCTCTGACATTATGAAACATAGCTTGTAAACCAATATGACTAAAAGAGAAAATTTTTACTGAACTGCAATTTTAAGGGCGGCATGCGCAGGCTCCTCTCACAAAAACGCTGGCGACCCCGGCTCTCGCACCATGGTAGCCGGTGGTGGGGACAGTATTTGGCTCTTTTTGACGTTAAAATTGCGCTCTCTGTTTCGCGGCCAATGTCTCTGTAACAACCTACCCGTGTCACATCCAACCCCGGTCTCCCCTACATTGATTAGGTAGTTTTAGTATCGTTACAATTGGTTTCTGTATTTCATTTTCCACGGAAAAACACAACACGAACACAAAAGTTAATAAGGAAAAGTTATTTCGTAAAATATTTTTTTGTGGTAAAAAAAATCATTGGGTACGTAGGTAGGTATTTTATAGCATAGGTGAAACCCCCCTGGGGGTTAGGTGTAAACTCGCCAACGTAAAAACTCGACCAGCGGCGAGTTTACACCTTAAAATTTATTGTGTGGTAATCTCGCCTAAATTTTTTGATATTTTTTGGCGAGTTTACCATGCCTCTAATTGACAATAGTAATTTCGACCAACATAGGATAAGAGCGTAGGAGACGGCAAAAAAATAAAGCTTACATGTTATGCAACGTATATTCGATATTAATGAAAAAATATATTAAAATAAAAAAATATAGTTAGTAATAACATGAATGACAACAAATCATGATGACTAAATATAACTAAGCCTCTTACTTTAGTGTTCATTCAGAGGTTAAACGGAATGTTTTAATACATACTAATCCCCTTGCATTCATTTGATGCGTTGGTGATGTGATAGTGAATATAATAATATTGTGTTTTAAGAGGATAATATGTTTATATACATATATTATTATGAACATATAATTATATGAGACGACCCGCTTGGTGTAATGGTCAAGATGTTGCCTATTACGCAAGAGGTCGCGGGTTCGATCCCCGCACAGGACAAACATTTGTGTGCATGAACATGTCTGTTTGTCCTGGTCTGGGTGTTTTAATTATGTAACTATTTAAGTATCTTTGTAATACCACTGTTGATTCTGATGTCTGTAACACAAGTGCTTAAGCTACTTAACACGGGGTCAGATCAATGTATGTGATGTTGTGAATTTTTTTTTTTTTCCATCTACTATCAGCCCATTTTGGCTTTAATCAGATTTGTTGATGTTATTTGGCTTTGGTAGAGAGCACATCCTACGACGTGTCGACTCATATTTAAAATATTTATTTATTTATTTAATTAATAATATTGTTTATATTTTTCTATGTAACGAATAACTTGTTTGTGTTTGTAACTTTCTTGTTTAATCTTGAATTCCAGGCCTTCGCTCCATGGCGTTATTAGTTTTTAACTTTACATGGTAAACGCACCATTTATTTGACATTAACGCTATTAATTTTGAAACTAAGAGATTTAGTTATATTTTGTTATATGTTATGTGTTTTTATAGTTTGTAAATATACTTTGTATTACATGAAAGCTATGTTTATTTTGTCCCCTACGCTCTTATCCTATGTTGGTCGAAATTACTATTGTCAATTAGAGGCATGGTAAACTCGCCAAAAAATATCAAAAAATTTAGGCGAGATTACCACCCAATAAATTTTAAGGTGTAAACTCGCCGCTGGTCGAGTTTTTACGTTGGCGAGTTTACACCTAACCCACCCTGGTGCCCTGTGTTTTTTATTCATAAATACCTATTGTTTTGCAATTTGTCATGTCATATAGGGAAAGGTCCTTATTCTTATAGACCTACAGGATATTTAACATCAGAGAAATGATATCCTACTACTATTATAAAGGCGAAAGTTTGTATGTGTGGATGTGTGGATGTATGGATGTATGGATGTATGGATGTTTGTTACTCTTTCACGTAAAAACTACTGAATGGATTTGAATGAAACTTTACCACAATATAGCTTTTACATCAGAATAACACATAGGATATTGGAAATCGAAATCCACGCGGACGGAGTCGCGGGCGGCCGCTAGTTCTGATATATGTCTGATGTCATCATAGTAAACATCCTACTACTATTATAAAGGCGAAAGTTTGTATGTGTGGATGTGTGGATGTATGGATGTATGGATGTTTGTTACTCTTTCACGTAAAAACTACTGAATGGATTTGAATGAAACTTTACCACAATATAGCTTTTACATCAGAATAACACATAGGATATTGGAAATCGAAATCCACGCCGACGGAGTCGCGGGCGGCCGCTAGTTCTGATATATGTCTGATGTCATCATAGTAAACAATGTTCATAAATAAACATGTTCAATCATGCTGTCAACAGCACCTTTTTCAAACCAATTCGTTCAAGAAGACATCGCTGCACGCAACTTCTGAGCACTCAGATAACAAGTGAATACCTATGTACTCATTGGGGAATAAAACATACAAATGTTAATTTTTACGGGCTTTTCACTTATTCTGATGTTCTGATTCTGATATACCTAGTGTTAAGGAGGGCAAAAATGGTTATTAATTCAGTGGAATACTGAAAACAATGCTTCTTTAAGTACGAAAATTACATACGTCATTAAGGTACACATGTAAATTAATTAAGTTCATTGTTAAAGTTGCATTTTTTTAAAATCATAAGACCTAAAATTGTTCTGAAATAATTCAAGGCTTAGGTAGGTATGCAAAGCTGTTTTATGACTCTTCCATGCATAATATTAAACCTAAAATAATACATACAAAATTACTGTTGTTCTGTGTAAATAATTTTACAAGCATCATGAGCCATATTAATTTTTCTTCCGTGGGCGGGAGAACACAGCCAATTTGTGTCTCATATCTGCTTTGTTGATGTAAGATTAAGGGTACATTGACTTCGTTTTGAGAGTTGTTGAGCCACTCGGGTTCAGAAACCCAATGAAGGGTGACCTTGGGTCTGGTTGGTCATAGATTTAATCAGGTCCTGGATGATAACTTCCACTCCCACATTGAAAATGTGTAGACCATGCCATGCCCTTGTCCTGTTCTAATGTAAACACTGAATCAGAAGACGTGTACGTACCGCACAATACTTATTTTATTAGAGTCAGTTCATAAGCATCAAATATCAAAACTATACATTTTGTAAATAAAAGAAGTATCTGTAGTAGTAAGTATTCTCTATTGGAATAATTACTAGTAGTTGCCTATGCCTATCTTTTCATATAAGTATGTCTCAGAAATGCATTCACAAGATTTTTCTTTATATTAGGAAGGTAGGTAGGTACTGCAATTGTCTTCTCGATTATCAGAACCATCTTATTAAATTTTAACATCCGTACATTTTTTACACATTTACAGAATCATTTTCATTTATCAACCATCATTTACATCTTGAGGTGATCAATGACTACGACATACATCATTATTACTAAGGGTCATTTCTTCAAAAGATTTATGTATTCTGCTGCTTTTATTCATGTGTAAAACGTTCTTGCTTAATTAGAACATATTTAATGTTTATGAGATTCCAACAAGAAACTTTCACAACATCAGATTGGCCAGAAAAGAAGTTGAATGCAAGTATAATATTATACAAGTATGTACTTATCTAATGTGTTATGCCAAAAAAAATAATTAAAAGTAATTACAGCCTCCATTATTGTATTGAGAAATTACCTCTTCTTATGATTTCTGTTTAGGAATCTGCACTTAAGTTACTTAATCCTAGAAGTGAATATCCATATTATCCAATGATTCGATTAGGTACTTACAGTGAAATGGTAGAGCTCTTATTACTTCAGTAATTATTTGGGTAATTGTAGAATGATATTTTTTGTGCTATGTACGTGTACCTATCTACAGGTCCCTTTGTATCTTTATGAATTTATCACAATGCCAGCCATATGGAACCCAGAAAAAACATACCAACTTTTTGTCAGTTGAATATTTAAAATTAGTGCCTTATGGCAACAAGCCACCAAGTTTAACAAGTATCAGCCTATTAATGTCCAACTGCAGGGCAAGGGCCTCCATCAACTTTTCCTAATAATATTTGTTTTTTTCTGTCTAAAAATCAATACTTTATATTTCCATGATATCTATTGTTTGAGACTCTATCTTAAATGATAATAAATAAGTTCCTTGGAATAACACACCTATTTTTTAACCCCAAACTAATCTTGAAGCTTGTACTGTTGCTGCTTGGGAACGGATAGACATACCTACCTCAATCTATATTTATACTTACTAATATATATAGCTGAAGAGTTTGTTTGTATGTTTGTTTGTTTGTTTTTTTGTTTGTTTTTTTGCTTGTTTGTTTGAACGCGCTAATCCCAGGAACTACTGGACCGATTTGAAAAATTGTTTTTGTGTTGGATAGTCCATTTCACGAAGAAGGCTTTAGGCTATTGGAAATCCACGTAGACGGAGTCACGGGCGGCCGCGAGTACTTTTATAAACATCATTGACTCCAGTACAACATTTGAACCTAGCAGGATTTGAACCCACGTGCCTGATTTTGTAGCCAGGTCTCTGACCACTCAACCAAAGGGCCCGTCATGATTCCTACATACAACATACGAGTAGGTAAACATGGTCCTCTGTAAATTGTACAATTTTCTCAAAAATATATTGTAGATTGTAGATATGAACTGTATATAATTTCTCTTAAGGGCCATAAAACCACATGATACGCTAATTGATAGCTTACTACACGGCTATTATATTAATACTAGCGGCCGCCCGCGACTCCGTTCGCGTGGATTTCGATTTCCAGTAGCCTAAAGCCTTCCTCATCAAATGGACTATCCAACACAAAAATAATTTTTCAAATCGGACCAATAGTTCCTGAGATTAGCGCGTTCAAACAAACAAACATACAAACAAACAAACAAACAAACATACAAACAAACTCTTCAGCTTTATATATTAGTATAGATTTGTCTACATGGATGACCATATTACATTTAAAACCCTTCAAATATCAAAAATAATATCTAAATGATTGCCTTATGACCATCTAAATTGGACCATAATTATGTTCATGAATAAGCATCACTTTACACGTTTTATTTGTCATAATTGTTAGATAATCGTCAGATAGTACCTACTTAATCACATGGTGTGTCTTGTGGTTAATTCAGTGGTTGATGTTGTTTTTTTTACAAGTATAATCATGATTCAAAGGTTGTAAAATATACTTTGATATAACCTATCAACTAACCACAATGAAATGCTATTACTTAAAAGGGCTGTGATATTATGAGTAAAAACATAGCATTATCTGTATTTTAGTTTTACACGCATCTAATAAATTGGAAAAATACCCTTTTTTAGGAATGTTTTCAACATTATGATGTGTAAAAATGAATGTTCAGGAAACTTATTTTTTATTATTTTTCATTGCTGGTTATTTGTTTGTTATTCTCCCTTTTTAAACTTGTTTTTCTAGTTTTCTTTGCTTTCCTTTTACCCTAAAGAAAAGCAGTAACTGGGAAGTAATCAGTTTTCTCGATAACCTAGAAGTTGTTGTTTCCTTATAAATATACCTGGTTGTTAATTAATTACATAACAAATTACAGAACAGAAAATTAGGTATGTTTCAAACATCTTAATATTATCTACTTACTCAAAAGCTTCAAACTTTGGTAGCCTCTCAAGTTCCATTTTTAAACTGCAGTCCTTCCCTTGAGACAGATGGTCATCAAGATAATCGCAGATATACTCAAAAACCTTATGTCAAAGAGGCTTTAGTCCAAAGATATTGGAAAAATCAATAGATAATCCATATGTCAGGTTTGAGTGAAGCCACCAAAACTTCAAAAATTCACCTAACTTTACACCTATAGTGCCGTGCCTATCGATAAAGTCCTCGAGCCAACAAGACGTTTTTCTACTAAGAGATTTTTTATTTATTAATATGAAAATTCTCAACATAAATAATAATCATTGAAAATGTTCATCATTAAGCGAAAAAGTGTAAAGAAAAGATACAATATTACCCGATTCAGTTTAACAAAGGTAATTTAGATTTATATTACCTACCTTTAAGTCGACCCGTACTCAGCACATCTCTTCGCCTGTATCTCAAAGTTTGTTTCTCTCAACAGAAGTCGATTAAAATTATTAATTCGTAGATTGAGTGCAAGTTCTTTATAGACAAATACATTATCTAATAACAATGCAATGCATTGTGTGTGGATTCATATCGCGAGAAAGAGGAAAGGAAAGTATTATCCGTTTATCTGAGTGAAATGCAATGTTATAAAGTAACTGTTAGAGGTTGTCATTCAATATTCTTACAATATTTACGGCACTTTTTACTACTTACAATATTTCGCTCGAAGTACGAATAACACTGGATTCGATTCCCGTTAAAAGTTGACCGCCATAATAGCCAGACCAGCTTTTCCCATATTCATTATTGAAATAGCCACTTTTATTAATGATGTCGTCATTCTAGTTATTTTACAATACCACCTCTATTATAAAAAAAATATTCTGTATCAAAATTTTACGTGCATGGTAGATCATAGACTACACATATAAACGGAGAGTCGATATCGATGAAAATCGGTATGCATGTACGGGAATCCCTAGTTCCATGACGTTTAGACGATTTTTGTCGGGTGTCTGGTATCTTGCTTTAGCACACATGATTCATAATAAGGAGAAAAAGGACAAAAAATCTGTCAAATCATAGTCTCCATCTAGTACTTCCAAAATCTTTGCTTTAGTCACACCCCCCTACAACATACCTCACGACTTTTTAAGTCACGCTTTTGAAGACAAAACAACTTAATCACAATTTTAATGTAATCATTGTGAACTAGATTCGGCGCGAAAACGATTTATAAACTCATAAAAGGTGCAAATGCAACCTTAAACACATTAAAAAGCTTGTCGAATACGGAAAGACGTAAGCGACTGTACTACTATGGCAAAAATGAGCCTTAACGCGTTTTTGTTACGATTTATAGCTTTGTGGTAGGTGACTCCGCTTAGTCGATGCTAAGCGTAGGGTGATTGGCATTAGTTCGGGCCTTTTCCGTCACAATCGCGGCAGCACTGTCTACGAAGTGCCGTCGTTTGTTGTAAAAAAATAAAAAGAAACATATTTTTGACTAACTTTAGAGTTAAAAATATGTATAAGTTATATAAATTGGAAATGCTATAACATTAAAGATATTGTTTTGTATTATTTATGATTCATTATTAATTAGCAGGCACCATTAACTTATTACCTTTTTTTTTGTAAAGTAAACAATTATGTTTTTTAAAATAACATAAATGTTTTCGGTGAAATAACTTTATCTGTTTGGAAATAACTAGGTACCACTTGTTTAAATCTAATTAAATTATACTCAACATCATCAATAAATAAATAAGTATAAACCGGTGTAGAGCAATCCGCTAATCGCTGTTCCAAGAACAACGCCATCTAGCGTCGAATGGCGGAACTTCTAAGCCGCGCTCTACAACCACACCGTTGGCCCCTCCTTTCTGTGTCTCTACACAGTATTATCAGCACGCACACACTCACCCCCTCTGGTCTCTATCACCTGAAGCGGGGGGAGGGATAGAATGTACTGATTTAGCACAATCATCGAACAGAATCGCTATCTAATTAGTTTCTATAACAAGGATATTGACATTTATTTACAAAACTGGTCAGGCTAATGAGAATGAAAATTGCTTAATTAAAATAAAATGAACATGGTAGAATGCTACTGATATTTTTAAAAATCTGTTGTAAACTGTGTGAAATACGTGCGACTTAAAATGAAATGAAATATACCTATTGTAGAGTTTATCCTAAAATTTAATTCGTCTCTTTGCACGCTCTACATTCATTTGTACCTACCTAAGTTAGTGTTTTTCTCCAAATATTACAGCACGAATTATCACAATGTTATTCGAAAACCACAGCTCTGTTTAATTTTAAAATAAGGCTCAGTTATAATGCTTCTTTGTTTTTTGTATTCGCTCAAAACACTGTCGCAGCCTTTACTTTTTGCAACAACCCTCAAAAGTTCAAAACAATTTTTAACAATAAACTTTTTTAATGTTTTGCACTACGGTAATAACGAGCGGTGCATTGTTTAGTAACTGCGGTAACGTTAAAAACTAGAGCAAAAAGGCGTTGTAAAAACTCTATCTTTGAGCCCAAAGGGTTAGTTGACAAAGAGCAGGGACAACCAGTTTATAGCCAATATAAATGCACAATAGTAGAGCGACATTGAGAATTACTAATGCTCTAATAAAAATACCAATGTGTCGCACCAAAAATGAGTTAGTCCGAACATTTAGTTTACCGAGACAAGTCACACGGTGGTTTGCTTAATTAAAATATTCATATGATAAGAATTGAGTGGCTTAATTAATATAGTGTTAATAAAAAGTGGAATTGTGTTGTGTTGATTTTAATAACAGTGATTTGTGCTGGCATTTTTGAATGTGCAGTGTAGGTAAGATCCTTTAAAACAGTGCAGTGCTGTTTATCAAATTATTATGCATGTAAATTAATTAGGGAAATCCTGCATTTGGCGTTATCAAATGATATTGTTTGATAAGGCTTATCATTGTGAGTAATGTATTATGGGTTAGATTTTATAAATACAATTTTTATATTAACCTAGGTATTTGAATATTGTTGAACGCTATTTAATATCTAATATATAGATCTGGTATAAGTATTCTTCTCTTCTTACCATTTTCAATAAACTAAAACAGTTATTATAAACTATTTTAAAAAATGTACTTTTTATATTGCTTTAAGAAAATATTAAGGACCTATTCATATTGAATGCTCCGATGGGATAGAACAGGAATCTTGATAATTATATATATCTTGATAAAAGCTACTTAATAATAAATAACCAGTTAAATAAACAGTACATATACCTTGTCTCTCTGTGTGTATGAACAAAGACAAACAGTGATATACAATAGGAAGTGAACGCTTTTATTATACATAATATTTAGATAAGGCAGAAGTAATTGGCTATTCTTTAAATAATTGTTTAGTATTCATTAACGCTTCTTTTCACGTCGCCTGACCAAAATCATGAGATTATACATAGTATAATCACACAGTCACAAATATATTATATTTGTTACCAGGAGTAACAGTGTGTTGCGGAAATAAAACTTATCTGTGTTGCATTACCTACCTATATAATTCTTAAAAATATCTCTACAAATGAAAATAATTTTTATTAATTAAAACCATCACACGAGGTTAGCGTGGTATTTAAAATCTATTGTAGACGAAAAATAAAATATTAACCCTGTAAACGTTGATAAGGTACAAATCCCTCGCTATGTTTTATTAAATTTAATTACAGCTTTTACATCAGATAATATTAAAAACAATCCTATTTTAAATGGGCCGGCTTGTTTTAAACTGTTTATGTATCTGAACTAGAAATTGTTCAAGGTTAACCCCAATTTCATTTCAAAATATTTAGGCTACAGGCGTAAAAATGTTTAGGAGTAGGTAATCTATGAATTTGTTTAAGTAAAACAGTAGCAAGCTTGTCGGTTTATTTACTTACCTACTTATTTGATGATAACTAGTTCCAGTGGGAAAAAATATTAATTAGATAGTTTGTGTGGCCGACATACAAGTTGAATGAATCGCCTATTGAATACAAATATACAAATTATGAAGATGTTTATTGTTTTGTTATTTCGAAGCTGTAGGTAGGTCCTTCTTTCGAATGTTATGTATATAGTATGTGCTGATACTGATATTTTAAATACCTAAACAATCCTTTCAAATGTAAAGCATATTTAATTTTAAATAAAATACATTTTTCCTAGTTTCGTTTTCATATTATGAATCCATTTTCGTGATTAAAAAACTGTTTAAAAATCAGCAATTTAAAGTTCTCGTAACGTTTATCGTCGTTACAACTATTTATAAACGTAAACTATCTATGTTATTTTTTGATGAATTGTTATCGTCTATGTTTGTTACTTTGTAACATTGTCATGTACGATTATACGTACGTTGTAGGATCACAGGTAATATTAGAACCTAAGGGCGTACTGTAGCACGCGATATCGCGTGCCGTCGGACACTCAGTGCGGGCCGCCGAGAAACTCCTCAACCACGGAAACCTTCCATTACAAAAATCCCAATTACGCACCAGTAAACCCTTATCACCATGCCTTAACGACCATTATCCGATGACGTCAGATGCTTAAACGATATTCGCGACTTTCCGACGCAAGGAAATGTAATGAAAAATTAGAATGAACTTTGCAATTGGTTGTTTCGCTCGTCTATTGTTTTTGATTTATATATGCATGTTATTATGCCGGCATGACTTAGTGCAATTAAAGGTGATAGTTAGAAAGTATAAGTTGTGTGTGTTTGGAAAATTTTAGTTTGTAAGTAAAAAACAGCGATATTTTGCCTACTCACGGAAATCAAAATATTAGTTGTGTGTGTTTCCAGAAATTAAGGTAGTAAGGCGCTAATATTTTACCCACCCAGGGCGCGTTGTAAAATATAGCTTCTCCTCGACAAAAGTCGTTGATTTTGAGACACGAAAATGATATTTTATTTTAATTAATACATAATTCCTTAACTTGTAACTAGTATCATTCCTTAAAAATATTAAGGGCGTCTTTTTTAGTTTAGAATGCATCCTAAACATAGACAAAATTTAGCATCTAAAAACAAAATTCATCTAGATACTAAATTAACATAAAGCTAAAAATACATAAACCGCTACACTTCTGAATGGTTTCTATTTCATTGGTCCACTGCGTATTTCCCAGATATTTTTTCTATTCTCAGAGTTGTTGATTGTAAATCTTTCAAGAGAGTCTGCGTTGACGGCAAAAGCCACGATATTGTTTGATATTTTTTTTATTTCAACACTATTTCATCGGAGAAAAGCCGGCTATCTATTATTTTTCATTAAAATTCTTGCCGAAACCAAAATAGTTACATTTTTGTGTTGTATGGCATTTAAAAACAGATTAAATGGCATATAACTGACTTTTTAAAAATCATGTCACATGTCTATAAATATTTAAATATATTTCTTGCAAAGAACCAACCTACATTATTGTCCATAATTTTTTATTTATTTTTGCTTACCAGATAATATGATATTTCTGATACCTGAATATATTTTTTTATTTCATAGACGTTTTCAAATAGGTAACTGTGATGTTAATTGACTGGGTTCACTCAGATATTGTTCTTTTATCATTCACTATAAAGGAAGTAAATACATTGAATTATATTTTAAAGGTCTCTGAACTTGAGCGGATATGTATAAATAAATTTTGTAGGTACGGATGTTTCTTTAAATAATATAATTTAACAGATAAACCACGCCTTGTCAAGTGACATGACGATAAAGAAACAAAAACATTTTCTTTTAAATAAGGGGAAACAACCCACTTGCTCTTAGTAGGTACTTATACCTAAACTGCCTCCTATCTTTCACATGCGACTTTTTCTCCCTATTTAAATTGTACTTCTTACTACATTCCTTGTTACTTATATATTTGCTGCACTAATTATTCTTAACTTCCGGAACGGTCCGACGTCATTTTAATTTCATAAGATCGCCCACTTACCCGCGCTAAGAACAGTTTCAACGAAGGGCTCACTTAAGGCAGGAATTTAAATCGCTCGAGGCCCGCTCCGGAGTTAAGGCCTAACATTAAGGTGACCTTTACATATTTTATCTGGAACACTCTTGATTGTCGACCCGAGTCCCTTTTCTCCACCTCTCGCCGTTTTAACTTGGCCCCCGAACCCCTCTCAAAACGTCGTAAATACACGTAAAATGCGCTAAGAACGTTCTATTTCGGGGGTCAAAGTTATTTTGACGTTTTGTTAAGTACACGATTTGTAGGTAAGACTTATCTCGAGCAAATTCAACTCAAAAGTATGAAGAGGCGCTCGAGCTTTAATGATTTATTACGTAGGTACTCAAAAACAGTTGTTCTGTTGAAAAGGTCCCTTTTTTACGAACGCAAATGGAAATACGAACGGTTTTCGTTTGAGAATTAACGAGTTTGACACACGTGTAAAAAATACGCTGCTTTTGTATTTATGAGACCTTGTACAACATTTTTTTATTTAAATGACTGGACTTATTCTAGGCTTTCTAATGATATCGAAGTTAAAACAAGAAATACTGAACATATTTTATCTTTTCATTTATTTTTGACCTACAGGTGTAGGTACCTAACCAGAATTCAACAGTACCTACCTACTTAAAAAAGGTACCTAACACTAGATAATGATCTCCAGTAATGAAATTAAATCAGTACTGATTAAATCATCTCACTTGCCTACTACCGAAACAACTGTCTTGTCAATTGTTACTTACATAGGTATTTTATTTTTGATGCTT
Organism: Nomophila noctuella; assembly: GCA_958496325.1. Taxonomy (NCBI): domain Eukaryota; kingdom Metazoa; phylum Arthropoda; class Insecta; order Lepidoptera; family Crambidae; genus Nomophila; species Nomophila noctuella. Next base: position 10,060,670 of record OY292491.1, read on the forward strand.
TTGATAAACTTACCCGTAACCCGTTACGTTTTAACCTGTTGATGAAATTAATATAAATATTCATAGTAAAATACTAGGCAGTATTAGATAACAACTAGTTGGCGCTACTAGTACCTACTTTAACGATAGGTGAATGGAATCATAAAACGCTGAACTTGACCTAACAACATTGTTATTTCGTTAAGTGGTGTGGTAACGTCATAAATTACGCAATCTGATGCTGCTCATGTGTGGATTTACGCAAAAATTAATTCTAAACTGATTTTAAAATATTTGATTCATTCCGAAAATTGATTAAATTAAACATCATAACATTACTTCATTCTGCAATTAAAGTGGCTTTTGATTTGAAATTTGGGACATCCTCGTGATTGTTCAAATATTTCGTAATCTGGATCAAAGAACACACGAAAAGTTATAAAAAAGGTACGAGTATTTCACTCAGTTGTTTATTCATATTTATTTTCAGGCACATAACACAGTTTAAAAGCAGTGTATTTAACTCAATCAATTAGTGTTCGTCGCGTCCACTTCGCTGGAAAAGCACATTACCCGAACCGAAATCCAGATCAGTTTTTAAGTAACCCGTCCTAAAATAAAAGCAAGTCAACAACCTTATAATGAGCGAAATGAGAGTCGCTTCGACTCGGAACGTGTCTTTCCATCTATTTATTTGCGAGCGCCGCTACTATTGGTTGAGCATTCCCGTCTTCATTGACCCGGAAAGCGTATCCGAGTTTATTTTCGAAAAAAAGTCCACATTTGCCGGGAGTAGTGTTTGTAAATTTTCCCTCTGACCTACTTGAACATCTCCGAGACCAGATAGTGTGGAGCTCCCGCGCCCCGCATTTGTGAACCCTGACACAAGCGCCCCGGGTGTCCGAGGGGGTATTTTTGGAGGTCTAGTTCCACTGGGCAGGCAGGATGGTGGTGGATCGATAGAACCCTGGCAGGTCGCCCAGCGTTCCCGCATTATTGTTATTGCAAGCCGTCAGTATCTATGTGCTTCCGCCATCCGATCGGGGCCTAGTAATACCTTAAGACAAAGATATAGGAACATATCGGGAAATTGGACTTCGGGATATGCCAGAAGTTTATTAGTTAGCTTCGCCCGGGATTGAAGCTAGGCTAGATGTTAGTTATACGAGTTATTCGAAGAACACTGAAGACAATACAGTAGCTAATATATGAAAAATATAATATTATAAATTTATTTCGTGGTTTTCAGACAAATTACTTTTGAAGTTGCATAAAACACAAAGTCTCTTGTACTGCTTAAATACTGCTCAGATGTTTTTACTAAGCGGTCCAAGACAGAACCGATTTAATAATAGCTAAGTACACGTCAAAATTTAAATTTTCATGTCCATTAAACTGAAATGAAGCTTATTAATTTATCGATATCGAAAACCATTTGAAAACTCGTTGCTTCATAGAAATTTTGTATATCTGATCTCGCAAAAGTGTTTTCAAATCGTCATTCCGGCCATGCCAATATTTAAAATATTAACGGTATTTAACCCCCAATTCGCAGTAAAATTTAAGTTACAAAAAAATTACAATACATATTCCAACACTTATCGTCTAAATTGCTCGAATAAGTTGTTATACTTATGTTAGTAGAAGTGGCCAACATGTCATGACAAGCTGTTATGGTATACTCACTTTAAATTCTCTCATTGCCTCTGTAAATTAACTTCTCCCGTACAATTAACGTCTGCTAATGTAAGATGATAAGTAAACGTCAAATATTTTATATAAATAAGTGTTTGCTGGCAACAAACGAACTCAGATTCGCGAAGGAGGTCGGTACCGCAGTATACGAATTGTAAATTTATTTAAATAAGCGCTAGGTACGGAATGTGCTTTTCATCCCGTTCCCGATATAAATGCAAAACAACTATAGGATACTGCTTCTAATAAATGCATTTCGAGGGAATAAGATACACGTTTAACAGGGCAGGTATTGATTACTTAAATGCGCTTTTAAGTTAATTTGGCAGAATATCTATCTACATATTTTAGTGTGGGATATATGAGGTAACCGTGTAATGTTGCTATCCAGTTCCTGATCTATCTATACTAATATAATACTAATATATAAAGCTGAAGAGTTTATTTGTTTTTTTGTATGTTTGTTTGTTTGTTTGTTTGTTTGTTTGTTTGAACGCGCTAATCTCAGGAAATACTGGACCGATTCGAAAAAATATTTTTGTGTTGGATAGTCCATTTGACAAGGAAGGTTTTAGGCTATTGGTAATCGAAATCGGCGAATCGGGTCGCGGGCGGCCGCTAGTAGGTATATAAGCCTATAAACGGCTATAAGCTATATAAACGACTTCAGTAAAAATTAAATAGATTATTTATTTATGTTATTGGTTCTCTCAGGAATTTGTGCTTTGTTCAACTTCATTATTTCATTATGAAAAGTATTGTAGCATTTGTTTTAGTCAAAACACTAATTAATCAGTTGACTGATGCAGTCGGGTATTTAATAATATTATCTCTGCAGCTCTTCGCAGCTAGATGTAACATGAAAGTAGAGATTTGCTATCAATATATTGGACTTAGAAGACATGAGCTAACTTAAGCTTGGCATATCGATAGCAACGGTTGACATCCGACTAATCTGCCAAGCACATATCGCATTATGTTTATTATCACAAACGGTAAGGGAGCATCATTACGTGTCGCACTTACGTACAAAACACCTGTTTCAAAACGTACCAGCCCAATAACATTCGACAAAATATGGACTTGGACCGGTCCAATATAATCGTGAAATAATTCTGGATCGGGGAGGTTCGAAAATAGAATGTGCGTCGAGCTCACCGCCCCTCTCCAATCGATACACATTGTTGCAAGGCGGGACCGAGCACAGATAAAAAATACTTATAAATAGTCGGCGGGAATCGCAGGTTTCGATAATTGGGTATTTGACTGCATACGAAATAAATTATGATATAACAACATCAAAGATGAAAACAAAAATTAAGCACATTTTTTTATCCCACAGTTACTTTTGAGCTTTTAACAAATTATTACACCTAATTGAAACTTAAAGAGTATTGATTTGACAATTCAATAATGTGACGTCACAATGTTGTATTCCATACAGTTCTCCCTACAAGTTTACGTTTTTGACATTTAATAAAAGAAGGTGATTTGACCTGTCAGTCAAATACCGGATTGGACTGGCCGTTTTAGATGAATGATGACGGTTCGAATTTTGAACGCGGGAATACAAAATGGCTGCCGGTAGAGTCTTCACACTTGACTTGTAATAATACTTTTTACACGTGCTCGTACTACTCAACATTTCGTAGATAAGATGACTTTTATCGTTACATTTAATTACCTACAATGTGAATAATTTAGATATCTACCAACACTACATAGGTACTTGATTTTATTTATGATAAAAATTATAATGAACGATGGGAATTAATTAATAACAATGATTTGATAAGATAGGTACTCTAAGTAGGTAGATACTTTTACAAATTAACCTCGTTTCCTAATCAAATCGAAATTTCTATGTACATTTTGGTGACTTTGCACATGAATATGAGTTATGAAAAATATTTCTCTACATTCTCTCTCGGTGCGTTCTTTTCGATGAAAGAAAATATTGCAAGCATAAAAAACAAATTGTATCCAATTGTACCTATAACATACCGGAGACAGCGCCATAGACTAAATTCGCCATCAATTTTTAATAGGAAAACAATAACTTGGAGGCAATTGTCTACCAGAGCGGTTTCAATTTGCGCACAGCTATAAATGTTTAGGTACATCTGGCGCCTCGATGAATCGTAATTTTATCGACGCGATGGCATTCCCCTGCAGTTCAATTAGTGTTTATTTCGTTTGTTGGGCGACAACCTTAACGGGAGTGCCGAGATCGATAAATTTGTTAATTGAATGTAAATAAGACTCTTGTTTACGATGGCTTCTGGACGCAGATTTTGACAAGAGAGCTTTTAATTACGATATCAACGTGTCTGCGTATTTTTGTGTCAAAATTTTTATTGAAATAAGTTTCAATAACTTACTATTTTTATAGTTATTTAGATACCGACTTCAGACATTTGACTAATGTTTATGTTTTAATTTTTGATTCATTTAAATATTCTTAAAACGCCATCACCATTTGTTTGGGGAACTGGCACCTATCATTGTTACCAAATGCCACATACAAAAGTCACACAATCATATCATAAGTATGTTTCTTATGAGTCCCTACATAAGAAAGTGTGAGCACCTAATAAACCAATGGAGTTCGTTGGCAGCGGTTGCATCCGCCTTCTTGATTGGATGAAAAATGTGTCTGTCGTCTGAGAGTGCGTTGTTTCGTGCCACTTACACTATTTTAGGTCATAAAGAAGCCAATGTTGCATACATTGCCTGTAGTTCTGTCTATTAAATCACATACATGCAAGTGCGTAATGCAATTGCATGGTATAAATGGTGTATCAGAACTAGCAAGGGTTACACAAAAATAACTCTTGTAAAAAAGTATACATATATAATTGAACTAAATGTATCAATAATGCTCTAAACTGAGAAGCGATTTTAGTTCACTCCTAATCATACGATGAAATAATTTCTCAAAGAATTCATAAATTATCATCTGCTCTACATCTCATTCGGATTGTAGAGTAAAAGTATCATGATTCTGACATTATAATGCATATTTGCACTTTATATTCATAGTAATGGCGTAACACTTCAGATTATTAAACCTGTCACTTTTGTAGTCAAATGCGTTAAAATATAAATTAAAAGTAAAGTAGCTTACACAGAGACAAGTAAATTGTTGACTGGAGCTGTGTTATGGCTTCATCAAAATAACTTGGCTAAGATACTCATTTTATGCAGATGAGCTGCCGTATGTGGTTCACAGTATGAAATAAGATTTGAGATAAAGTAAACTTACATATTTTGTAATATAAGGTTTGCCATACCTAATATTGTGCATAGTTTTAATTGTCTTAAGTGAAATAAAAATGAAAGATCTTAAATGCTTTTAAATATTTTAACCTCACATTCTATATTTAATATTTATTTACTGTTTTGAAAAAGTCTGCTATCAATCACTCAAATAATGATGTCAGTTTGTACCTAGGTACATAGCTTTTATCGACGCGAATAAATACTGGTGCAAGTAGATACATTTATTTATCGCCCGTCAGCTCCAATTACAAACGTAATTTTTTCGAATCATGATATTGTAATCAACGGCCGCATGGTTGTCACTTTCGAAACCGGCGCTGTTGTCGCCTCGGCCCGATAATTCAACCGGGGTCATCGACCGGCGATCAGATAACCGAACCAACTGCAACCAAAATGGAACAAGTTTTTCTTTTTACGTGCGTTTTTGTGCATCTTTTATTGTGACACTAATTTTCTTTACAACTAGCCACGATCCGTATGAAAACATTCTAATCACGCACTTTATATTCCATTGCAGGTATCCCGTGAGCTATGACGAAAGACACTCCGGCGCAGGTTGGTGCTCATTAAGAATAATTCCTATCCAAATATCTTCTACAAAAATGCTACGTATTAAGTAACGAACGAATTAAGTAATCAGGGGACTTGTACTTCTTAATTAGGTGGGAAAAGAGTGAGTCGGGAAAAATTCAAAACACCCACTGTCATTACTGGGGTCCCGGAGTTAATAAGCAGTCAGTGTTGTATAAAAAGAGTCTTTATATAAGAAGTTAATTCGACATCACACCTGTCACGGTCGTAACTTCTCCCTTGGTATAGCTTTACAATGAAGTCTGACCCCACGGACCATTCTTTCTCTTTTACCTCATCCGTCTTTGCGGCACAGTCAAAGGAAAAATTACATATAAAACCTTCATTATATCGACGTTTGACAGGTCTATTTCTAAAGTAACTATCGACCGCGCTATTAACTCATAACTTACGTTTTGATATCCATTGCATGGCAAATATGTTAAATAACTTAATTTGATAGCGTCGAAACCCTTTGTGAATAGGCGTCAAAACGTTTCATAGTAACTAATTTATTTTAGTCAGGTAGAAAAAACAATCTGATCCACATTTTTCATAGTGTATAAAAAACATAGCATCTATATTAAAGAGCATTTTTTATACGTTCGGGTTTCCACTTCTGAGTGTTATATTAAAAACGAAATGCTAGGAGGAATATTACATTACAGTCCCGAAATTTTCTCCTAAGCTGTGAGGTGAGTGAATGTAGCAAAAGTATGATGGCTGCCCTTAGCTAAGTAAAGCGAAGCGAATATTCGCTGGAATTTTCTACGCGAAATGTTCCAATTCCATTTCGGTAAGAGACTAATAATACACTTTTTTCCTCTTTTTACTTCTTACTTCCACCCTTTACTGTTATATACGAAAACAGAAAGGAATAGAGTCGAGCAATTCATAGAAAAATTTTCAATATTTTATCATCGTTATTTTCCACCCAAAAATTTGCTGAAATTATTAAGTAAATAATGAAATCTTGTTATGTAATCAAAGTTCGTTATTTCAGATAACGAAATCACCAATTAATCATTAATTGATCAACCAAATAAAATTAATAAATATTGCAATGCCTAAAAACTTAATACTTAGATAGTGGCGATAACATTTAGCTGCTGGTAGGATTAGGTACCACATGGATGGGCAATCGTACGACAATGCTTATGAGAATCGATTGAAATTATGTAGAACCGGTCACGAGTCGAAGGTGTTTAATATTCATCATAGATGGGTCCAATGCGGCTTTGTCTCGCCATACTAGGATGGAGCTACGCCCCCTCCATTTCATTTACAAACGTTGTACTCGCACGTGCTTACATCATCGGTATGAATTTGGTGGTGCTATTTAAATATTGGTCCGGCTGGAATTATAATTATAGTACGTAAAATATTTCTTAAAGACCTAAAAATTAACTGTGGGTCGATTTTTTTATTAAAACATTTGTAACTTTAACAACTAAAATAGCTTAAAAGGAATTTAATCTTATATTATACAACCGTTGCAAAGGTATTGATACTTACTGCATTTAATATACATATAATATAGGGATAACGAACATACCACAGCAATCAACGTTCACTTGGAAATATTAAATTTAACAACGAAACTCTCAACATAATTATCTGTATCTGTTTTACCTCAATATTTTTTTGGTCATGGCGCGCTGGCGCCAGTATTTTTCATATTTGGTACATGTATCTGATCAATATTCAATGGCAAAACGATCATTGAACTGATACCTATGTACGGTTGGCTTACTGTATTTGGCTGGACACGGTGTGTGTAATATTAACACTGGCAGGTTTTTAATAATTCCTAACAGAATATTTTTAGACCTCTCTTATCATTTTATAGAGACCTATACAAACATTAAACTTCTGCAGTTTTACGTAAGAGTGTTTAGGCGTTGAAATGAAAGATTTTTTTTTTTAATTCAATACATTAATATCAGTTCTTATTAATTTTGGTAAAATACAAAATCAAAGTCCACTTTTTGGTCTCACATGCTCCTTCGAAATATTACAGTTTGAAAATTATGCTTCATAAGTGACTTTTTTTAAGTGTACAAAAAATATTAACGCTTATCGACTCCATGGTAAACTTGTTCCGTACCAGAGCTGCAAGCCAGCGGACATCGGACGGGTCAATTATTTAGATTGGCGGCGGCGACGCTCGTACCTACTACGTGATGTGCCCGTACGTACTGCAGTGTAGACCGGCCCTTACTCCAACACTCTTGATGATTAAATTGTTGCCGGATTAAAGACGGAATGGAATTGTTGAAAGATTGCTCCGGAAAAATACAGATTTGGTTCAGTTTGACAAAGTATTGTGGGTTGAGGCACTTTCTTTCATTAACTTTAATGGAGTAAATGAAGTTTTGAGAGTAGTATGTAATGAAATTGAATTATATTGTCTTCATTACTGTACCACGTTTATAGCTGTGTGTTATAAAAAAAATCAACGTTGAATCACGTCGAAGCTCAGATGTTTGAACAAACATCTTTCATAAATTTTTGCCTTTAAAATCTTACAAGCACATGTTAAAACTGATTCAATAAGAATGCATTAAGATTAAGAGACTAAAATAATAGAATAGCTAACTACCTCGCTAACGTTCAACAACAGTTTCTAATTACCTAACTACAAAGTAACTTAGAGAGAGTCTTCTACAGTAGAGAGTGCACGCAAATACATGTTTACTTACTCGAATATTCTTGCCTCACTTTTACTTTTATTATTATAGATTCTGGTCTGAATAATATTCTTATATCGATAGCGGTCTTAGTCTAGACTCCAAATATGATTGAGCGGTTCACGCTATCTAATATAACATAAAATACAGCGTCAAACTTGCATGCTTGCTTACATTATGTTACAAACTTTACTCATTGTTCTTATCAAATAATTTCGTTTTATACTGATACCGAGCTCACAGATTAACTACTCAATCTATTTTATAACTCAAAGTTTAAACTTTGAGATTACCCACAAGGAACAAAATGTCTCTATTATTTTTATCTCTAAATAGTACCTATTATAGAAACGCATCAAGCTATTTCAACGGTTTCGAAATAAATTCTCTCCGGGCGTAGGTAGCGCGGTGGCTTACGTTAAAAATTCCACGTATGAGAAGGTATAATTTGTGGTACAAGTGATAAGTTAATGACGTTTAAGTATTTAATTTAATTAATTGAGTAAGTCATATCTACTACATCTGCAAAACTTATTAATGGTTGGAAATTGTAATTAACCAATTATTCACAAACGAACTTTTGAAGCTTTCCGCCAGCGGTGGACTACGGTTATATTGCAAACAATATTTTTGTTATCCCTCGGGAACATCCATTTTTTCCGGGATAAAAAGTACGCTTTTATCTAATCTAGACCGAACTTCCGAACATAAGTATCTCGCGTTTGTAGGTATGTCAATCCTTATTTGCCAAGCGTAACCTTTAAAGAACGATGTCATGCTTCACATCAAAGAGGCCAAGTCAGTAAAAACTTTTATTCTCATTCATACCCGCTCCCGTTTCTCACATGCACCACACACTACCCTACACAATCCAATACTTTGTGAGTCAGCAGGCGTTTGCTCCCCGTATATCAATGCTTGTCGACGCTACAGCTCTGCCGTGTTCAATACCTGTCCTGGTTGTTTAACAACAGTAGCTAACAACATTAAATACAAGTTACCTTAAAAAAAAAGAGTATTTGAACGGTATCAGTAAAAAAGAACACTACGATTTATATTAAATCAGTGCTTATGATTAAAACAGCTTTGAGCAGCGAAATACGGCATGTTTTCAGTATTGATGGCCTATCAGACTAAGTACTCTATAATAATTGTCATATGGCTTATGTTATTGCACTTAAATATATCTATATATAATATAAGTATGTATATCATATTTACCAAATGAAACAGACATTATTTTATGAATAATTAAAACCTACTCGTACTCTTTCTGATGCACGAGATAATTCAAAAGAGAAAAGCATGGTAGGTATTTTGGATGATTGATGCACACAACACCATCGTTTAACATAAATACAAAGTAGGTATTAAAATGAAACTCTTATACCGGTTATGTTAAGATTTGACATAATCTGCATGAAAAAAGATATTGAAACTTTAACATTATCGTTTCTGTTTCCTACCTACAACATTTGAATAGAAAGTGTTACTCAATGGTTCACTTGACATGCAAAGGGTAGCGGGAACACTACACGAGGTTGTAGTAAGTGGAGGTACTCGTATTATTCTACACCAGGGATGTTATGGATATGACATTTCGGATACGGATTTGATACGGATATTGGATTGATAACTATACCCGATACCTACGAATAATGATACGGATATGAAATTATAGTTTATATTTATAAGATTAACTTTAGCGCCTTGTGATTCAGCAGCGGCTGGTTGATGAAAATAACATATTATTATAATAACGTGTTTCAATTAGGCTTCGGCCTTATCCGATATATACGAAGCTTTAACTTTGGATTCGGTTACGGGTACGGATATTTTTTTACATTGGATATCCGATAGTTTCGATGTCATCGGTGGAGGTGATCGTTAGTATACTATAAAGGGGCCCCTTAAACCTACACGCTGGGTCGCAAGTCCCAGGCGCCGACTGACATTCCTCTCTGTTCCACGCGATGGACCCGGCACCCGCACGGAGAATCCATGGATAGCTAAGAAGTTCGTCTCTCTTCGGTTACGGAGCTCCCTAATATCTCTGTTCTTTACCAATGTAAGGTTCCTACTGTATTGCCACAAGTTTCAACATGGAAGCAAAACTCGAACTATGAAGTCGTTTACTTTATTCAAATCCCGCCTGACATTTGTGTGGGAACCTTCCTACGTGTTGAAGTCTCCTAATAATGCATTTTATATGCAAGTGTGGAGTAAAGTAAGCTTAAATACGTCATGAATATCAAGATGAAAATTACGGTTTGATTGGAATCGTGATAAACATGCCATTGGGAAGATACGGATACAGTTTAGTGAGATAAGCTGAAATTAAGTAATCGTTGTAATATGTAAGCGATTTGGAAAATTCAAATTATTCCTATCTGAAGATCTTAGAATAACTTATAGTTCGAAAATTGTATGTGCCGTTGATTATTTACTATTCATTATGACATTGCCATAATTCTGGCTTTAAACTACTAGAAAGAAAGTTCAATACACCTACCTACTTACAATTTTGAATTTTGTTAGTTCTAGGTACTACCATATTTTGTTTTTGTGTCTTTTACGCACCAACGGCAACATTTTGTTAGTTAAGTTAACTTTCCACATTATTACATACTTTTATATTAACCTAATGAATCTGACTTTATTCTTATTATTTTAAATGCATGAAGATACTTTATTAAATAATATTTGTATTACGAGTGTTCATAAAGTCAAACTAAATACGTAAAACGATATCCTCAAAAAACATTCCGCGCCCTTGCCTGTTTAAATTCATTTATGGAGAAGAGTGAATTTGCATCTAAACTGCGGTGGGAGTTGATTATGCAAAAATAATGCAGCCGCTATGGTCCTCCCAATTTGCGGTGCTCCGGAATACCGTCGTTGGGACAAACGAACTGTAAATAATTATTGCGTATCGTACTGCAATGATGTCTTCTCATTAATGCTAATGCTTTGAATGATTTTTCGATGTAGATGTAGATGTAAAATGGTCGGTTTTTGAATATTTTCTGGCGCCACGATGTTCCTGGAGCCGGATTTTTGGGTTGTAAAAATAAAATAAAAAGGGGATATTAAAAGTGAAAAATAATATTTTGAAAATACTTGCTAATGAGGACTACATAAATATGTAAATGAGTGTGTCAGTATTTTGTGCTATTTAGTGCTAAGTACTTTGTTAGATACCTATTATTGAAAAAAAAAAATTTGTCTAACAATAGAAGAACAAGACCTTATTGCGTCTACAGTCTTCAGAATGGTCTACTCTAGTAGTTTGCTTATTAAAATTTACTAATTATTTTACGAACTTTTTTTCAAGACCAACGTTCGCCATCTCCTACAGGCTTTGGTAAAAGGATTTCAGTTTACTCTACTATATACTATTCCCGTGTGCAATGAGGAATGAGTAGATAAATAAGTAAGCGGTCGGAACTACCTTAGACAGGTCGCGTATCTTTTATGCATTGTGACATAAAAATCATCTGTGTGGTACAGTCAGATGCTGAATTGTATTCGCTACTGATTTTTATGACGAAACCAATTTTCTTTGATAAAATTATTTAATCAAGAGATAGAAAAACATCTTTTCGAAAATTAAGACTAAGAAGAAGGTACTTAAAGCTTGTTAAAATGTTTTTACGTATATATTTTTTGATAAAATTGACAAGGAAGTGGATAAAAACAATTGCCACTTACATCAACAAATTACCACACCTGTTTTAATTCCACTAATGCATACTGAATGCCAACATATCACACACTTGCGGGATATACATATAACATGCGTTATCCTACAATTCACACTTAAACCCTTGAATAAAACATAGGGGAACTTTTTAGCTTAAATCAACGAGTAAATTATTCAAATGGTGCAAGATTCTAATCCCTTGATGCGGCCAAAGAACGGTATTAAATAAGGTTACGGTACATTTACATTTTTCCCGATCCTCCCTCTTCCTTAATAACATTGTAGCTTCTCTCTCTAATTAGAATTAATTATCTGAGTCTGTTTTATATAATAAGATATTTTAATTTAATTAGTCAAATTTTAATTCACGTAGCTCATGATAAGGTACTAATTGCTATGAAGTACCTACCTACTTAATGTAAATCAAAACTAGAAGATATTTCATACTGTTTTACGTCTTTCAATTCTAAAATTAGGATTCGACACCAAAAAAGACGTACAGAATAATGCGTGTACTTAGTCAAGAAATGTAATGATAAAAAATACTAATCAACGCAAAATAACAAAATTAATGACCCTGATATGTATTAATATGTGAAATATTAACATTAATAGACAAAATAGCGTATCTTGTGGATTAAAAGTTAAAATAGTTAATTAATTGTATACCGACATCCGACATAAAATAGACTTAGCAGTGTTCGTCCAAAATGTCTTAGCTGAGCTAGAACCACGCCTCGCAATTCTTTTGTAGTTAAAACCGCGCCGGCTACACTTAAATTTAAAAGCAAACCGACGTGTTTTGGTGAGAGGTGTTTATTCCTTACTAGTATTTTCAAGAACCACCTCCTTTACGATACTGTTATCCTGGTCTTAAGAATTTCTGTCCGACCAACCTGCACGGCGTACTAAAACCCAAGTGCAGTGCATTTTTAAAAGGGAACGCCCCTGGACCGTTGTCCGGGCTTTTCATTATTTTAAATATTCAGTGGCTTGCAGTGTGACCACTGCCAGAGTGTCCCGCCGGGCAACTAGGGTAAGTAGTATTTTACATCATATTTTCAAAACCACATGCTTTATATGACGGTACACCCGACGCTCTCAGCTCTGTAGCTCCGGTAGTTTAGCCTTATGGCCACAGTCTCTCAGTATAAAGACAGTAAATCCAACCGTGCCGAAACATTTCCTATAAAGGTAGGCCCGTCATTTCATACGCCGTTTAATCCACGCAGCTGAACCGTATTTTCCCAGCGAAAAGTTTAACTAAAACTCCGTTCGCCTTTTTTGACGACCCCAGTTTTAAATAAACTTGTACTGTCACAAATGGTTTGTTTTAAAATACGGCTCAGTTAAAGAATGATAAAAACTAAAGCGGTAAAAAGTTTAAATGCGCTGGGAGCGCTCGCGCTTGACTCATCTAAAATTCGGGCTAAACGTTCGTCTGACATTATCATAAAAATTAATCACCTGCACTCAAAATTAAAGTGATGCCCTATGAAAATATTCACACAACAAGTTGGGATGCCCAATAGGCTCATTAGTTCCCATCACCGCTTTCAGGGAACTCGTTACTGGAATAATTTTCGTCCTTGGTCCAGTATAACGCCGGCCTAAAACGACGTTTCGACACAACCTTACATTAAACACTCCCCGAGGCTTTACTATATTATTCGTACAATTATTCCCTGAAGGGAACCCTTCTCAGCCTACAATTACCTTCCATTCCGCTTGCGAGCGTTCCGCGTCGAAAATAAAATAAAATTGAGGCGGAAAATAAAATAAAATATCGGGAGAACCGTTCCAATTACCGCACGTATCTGCATTGTTAAAGCAGGGTACACATATGCAACTGTACTTTTGTGACTCACATAAATTTTGCGCTGCAATTAAAACGTTTGAGTGCGTATAGCGTCGCGTAAAATCCGACCGAAACCAATTGATCAATCCAAAATATAAACCCGGCGTTATTACAGTAGTCTGATTATGTTTGCATACATTAAAAACTTTATTTTAGCATGCGCCAGTTTATTATATTAAAACGTAAACGCTAGAGTACAGTCATGTTGGTTATTATACAATTTTATATTCTGAAAATCCGTTCCGTGAACATTTTATCCGCGCAAGTATATTAAACGGACGATATCTTGAAAAATTTCAAGAGAGCTTACGTCCGCACGTCACGAGTTTTTCTTCATAAGCTCCTCGAGCGTTAATTCAACGCTCCGGGGCCGAAATAAATTTAAGAGCCGGCTTAATCCTTTCGGAGCGAACTTAACCTAATATCATAAAGATGGAACAAGGCAACTTGTACAGAGTAAAGTCAAATATTATCCTTTCGAGGGATTAAGGAGTTATTAAAAGCACATAGGCACGTACATAGTGGATCGCTGAACCCTTAAATTAAACAGTATTAGATTCAGGGTTGACTTTCTGAAGTTAGCAGTATGATAGGACTTATATTATTAGAAGTTACTGTACTGAACTAATCTTCAGTGGCTTTGCTTATTGTATTTCAATGAAATCTCAAATATAAGTACTTATAAGTACCTAGGTATGTTCTCGTATGTAATCGTTTAATTTCCCGTATTTACTAATTACCTACCGAATTCATTGAAGTAATTTAGAAATGTTTACTTACAGCGGATACAAAACAGAACTATGCTGCCAAGCTATTTAAGGAGCATATTACCATTTGTCCAGGACTGGTTTGTTAATAGGTGCAAACTTTGTATGTACAATTTGGAATTGGTCCAGAGTTGTGAAAACGTAAACATGTAAATAAACATCCAATTTTAATTACATTAATACATTCCAACAACTCTGTAAGTAGGTATACGTAGTAACCTTTTCAATTTACATTTGGCCACAAAACTAATTTGTTTAAAATGTTTGTGCTAGTGAAATAAAAACTGAACTATGGAGGAAGGAAGTGAAAAGAATTATAATAATTTATTTCTTAAATACTCTTAATCAGGTTAAAGAGTTAACGTCCTTCAAATAGCAATGTAACGTTTTAATACCACCGTGCCCTGACAAATGGAAATGCAAAAAAAGCGGCGAGAAAAAAAAGCATGAGCGCAGTCAGCTGTGCGGCTGGCTGGCGGCCATCTTGTGAACGGGCCGGGGGGCGCGGCCCGCCGCCCCGGTGAATTATTCCCTATGGCGGAATGTCGACTGACATAGTTTTTTGTGACCGATTGTACGTAGGTAACGAGCGATTACTCGCTTGTTATTATTGTGTTTTTCTTCATTAGGACCGATGTTTTAACGAAATTGGGCATCGTCACGATTTTTTTCCCTTTTTTAACGAGAACCGCGGGATGCTTAATTAAAGGAATTTACAAAAATCTTTTCGTTTCCGTAATTTAGATAAGGAACGCGCGTGCAAGGGGAGCAGGAAAAGTCGTAAGGTGCAAATGATTGTCCCGTTGCTTTAGACAACTTTGTTTGGATTTTTCTTTCCCCTTAAAAGGCTAACTTTTCGCCCAATTTATAACTTCATGTTGAACAAAACTGAAATAATCATAATATTGTTAAAGATTGTTAAGCATTTTTTTATCAAACAAGATAAAATGTAGAATAACGTTCCCACATTTGATTATACACTTTAGGTATGTACTCCTGAAAGCAGCTTATATATTTTTTAATCAATTGGCATTCGGCTTGGTTGGCTGTTAGGTGTGTTTTTGTCGGCCTCCTTCCTCCTCCATTATACCTTCCCGTCAAAAAGCCCACCTACAATTTTTTACTGAAATTCCTCGCTGCGGTAGGTAAGTAAATTTGTAAGCTCATTAACTCCGCTAAATTAAATTTTATCAATTATTACCGCCATAATTACTGCCGTGGGTAAGCAACACTCGCGTAAATGTTACCCGACGGCATTCAAATCCACACAGAGACGGTTACATTGTAAGAAACAACTTGTGTCAAACTCATACTGTATGAAATCTTCAATTACGCCGCGCGAACGTTACATGCACAGCTCCGGTGTAATGAAATTTGATCCCTACTACGTTTGAATTACGGTCGGAATCTAATAAATTAGCATTTAGTCTTAATACGTTTCGTCTCGTATTGTTTTGGATTGAGTCGCAACATTGTTCCATCGAGATTAGTCCGGATAAAGTGCACCGTCCTTTTCCGACACAAATAAAGATATTGAATTTTGATAAGGCCGTCTCTGTCTGTCGAATGTCTTTGATATGTCCTGGTATAAAATAAGTATCATAAATGTTAGGAACCGATGTTCAATTAGGAAAAAATACTTATGATAATGCGATCCAATCATCGATGGTTAACCATGTAGAATTTTATTGGTTTATCCGACTACTTACTCGAATGTAAGGAGAATACATTTTGTCCTTTATTTTTGTTTTATTCGGTACGAGTATCTACGACTTCATCTTTATAGCAACTTCAGTTTTCCTGTCTATACCTATACCTTTATAGAATGATAACTTGAATAGTAATATCATCTATCATGTAGATAAGATACCTGAATCGTTTTTAACTTATTCAAGAACAGAAGTTTACTGATTTGGAAAGAAAATATTAATAATGTACAATGTACCTACACATTTAAGAATCTACAAAAAAATATGATAATTGCGTTGATTGATAACAGTAACTATCTCATCTTAATCGTACAAAAAACAAAAAAAAGCAACCCCAATTTTATAAAAAGAGCCAACTCAACAAAATATAACCGAAAATTCTCAAACGCAATTACACAGCGCTATGTAAATTGAGCCTAACATTTTCAAGTCGAACGGTTCGCAAAAGTAATGCCGGGGTATTCTGCTGTTTAAGACGTTTTCCTTTATCTTGAGAATTTCTCAGGACATTGACGGAGGTCTCGGGGAGCGGCATTATCTCGATGTTTCAGAGACTGGCGGCGTATTTCGTAAAGGGACAGCTGAAGCTGTGTAGGTTTTGTGAGATAAAATGTTGTTCGTAAAGTAGAGAATGGTTTGACGTAGAATTAACTGTAATTAGGGTAAAAGTGCGGAATGTGCGGAACAAGATGAATATTTCAACAAAAATATACTTTTAACAAAATGTTTCAATAAAAGAACAAAATCTTTTTTACAGGTTTCAGGTGCTTCATAAAATTATCATCTGAAATCAAGAAGTAAATTAGGCTTGCTTTACTTCATGGTTGTTTAACACTTTGATTCTTTAAAACCTTTAACAAATACTGTTTTCCTAAAATATCCACCTCCGTCCTTTATGACATATAACCTAACCTTATACCTACCAAAGAAATCTTCGAGATTAGAAAGGAATAAAAATGCCGAATTTATTTCAGCAATTTTTTTGTGTGAAAAAATGTACCTTAACCTCATTAGGTATTTAAGAGGCATCACTGCTAATATATTTCTTAGATTGTTTTTTAATTATTTTATAACCTTTCTTAGATGGTGGTGTTCGCCTACTCGCGTCCTGGTAATTTCACAATTTCACGCTGAGGCGGAGATCTCGTTACTCGTCCGGGATTCGGTGCCGGCTCCCCGGGCATCGCTAATGTCCCGGAACGAATCCGCGGCCGCATGTGAAAACTAATTAGGGATGGGGTAGAGAACGTTTGGTTATCGATGAGGTAGGTATGTGTCGGGTAAATTGGATGGAAAATTATAGAAGATAAGTTTGAAATAAAACTACTTTTAAACTGATAGAATCGTGGTATAAAATTACATTTTTACAGGAATCCACTAGGTTTCATGAGTAACAGTCGAGTAAACCTAAGAAAACATTAAGTACCTAGATAAGTTTATTTTCTTTGAAGAAGACAACAATGAAAACACTTCTAGAAGTTTATTTCACGGAGTATTGCATTTTTTGTTTCTAAAATAATATTGCCATCCACTATTAAGGGTGACTTGATTTACTATCTTGAATTTAACAGCAGTTCTTATTTAAGCATACTGCAATATTTATACTTTTGAATTAAACCTACAAGCAATCCTTAATTTTTATTTCCGAGGTTTTCGTCCGTAATGAGTAGGTACCTACCTACAGTTGTGTGATGATATTTAAGAATATTTTTTTTGGGGTTTGTTTGGGCGTAGGTGGTAGGTCCAATCACATTTATCGATACGTATCAGCGCAACCCTAAACAGTTATTTTTTCTTATAGAGTCGTCGGTCTGAATCAGTGTAGGTTTCGTGAGAACCTTCATTTAATGTGACGGAAATGGCTTATTTATCGCGGAACAAAAATTTATACGAATATGGGTCGCAATTCGAGCCAGCTACCGAGGCCGTGGGACCTACTACTCGGTGGTGATTGAAAATAGGTTTTAACTTTAAACAAATTGTTATAATCATCAAACATTTTAATACTATGTTACTAGATAGGTAGTATTGTTTTAACTGGTCAATATTTTTACTAATAAATTGATTTTCTATCATTTTAATCTCATACTTTGTTGCTCGAACTAAAAGGAATACCAAATTTCTCAAAAAAATATTTGAGTTCACTAAAAGAGTATTTGTCATAGTGAAAAAAATATTTTCATCTCAAACTCCTCCTAATATTCCGGGCGGACGATAAAAAAAACACTTGTTCCTCTCGCCGGCCACGAGGCGTACAAAACTCTTGTCAGCGATGGACGATAATCCACCGCTTAGTCGTTTTCTTTTTGCGTAAAAAACTTTTCCTTTTGAATAACTCCCTTATTTTTCCTCCGGCCGGCCCCTCTTTATTCATAAGCCGCTGACGTAACGTTGAAGAGCCCTAAATGAATGGTTGTTCGTTGTTTTACGCGTCTATTCACAATGCTTTAGCTTGGAAACTTCAGAGATTTACTCGAAGGAAAAATCGACGGGGGTCGGGTGGATGTCATATTATTCTCTGATGCACGACGGTATTGCTGTATTAACATGTGATTGTCTTCTTCCATAGGATTTCGTGTGCTTTTAACTTTAGTCTGCATAATTTGATAGATATACGTGTTTTGTATTGTTAAATATCTGGGCTTCTTACCCGAATAAATAAGGTAAAGATTTTCAGCACTAGCCAAATTAAAAAAAACACCATGAAATAAAAATAAAATATGTGGGAAAATAAACTACTCTTTTCTATTAGTCATTTATTTCAATTTTAATCGACAACATTTGTAGGTATATTTTTATCTATAATTATTTTGTGAATAGATAAACTTGTCATGATAAGAAGCAGCCACGCCCCCGCTATTTCAAATTGAGTCCTTCATTCAGCCTCAGTGACATTAGATTATAATTTAAATTAGCACTAAATTATAAATTTGATGACATCTTTCAGTGGTTCTAGTACCTACCTACTAAAGTGAGTAACGAACCCAAAGCAAAGTTAATTAAGTAAATAAGTTCATATAGGTACCTACATATTTTCACGTTAACGCCTACATTTTTCCATTGATTACGTATTTGAATTAATTTAAATATACTATTTCTCAGAAAGCTTGAATCATATGTGTTGGTTGGTCCATAAAAAAACTAATATTTTATACATGTCATGGCAATTATAGTAATTGAAGATGATTTTTACTGATAAAGACCATCACCCACAATACAAAATTAAGACATTTATGGACCAGTAACTTTGTTTATGCTCCTAATTATGCAAATGGTTAAAACATATTACAGAACGAAAACCGAGAAATTAGTATACATTTTGTATTTTATATGTTAAGGTTATGCGATTATAGAT
The DNA here is from genome assembly GCA_958496325.1 of Nomophila noctuella. Classification (NCBI taxonomy): domain Eukaryota; kingdom Metazoa; phylum Arthropoda; class Insecta; order Lepidoptera; family Crambidae; genus Nomophila; species Nomophila noctuella. The sequence continues at coordinate 10,080,278 of OY292491.1, forward strand.
AGTAGCTAGGTTTCTACAAGTACCTACTTAAACAGTCTTTTAAAATTTGTGGTTTCTAATTAGCTCTAGTATAGTGGATTTTACATCATCATTTCAGTAGGTCTAGTAAGCCAAAGTTGCGTAATACATATTTGCTAAAATTATTTCATACACTTCATACGTAAAGTGATATATTAAATAATTTATTTTGTCCACGTTCCGTCCTCAAAACAGGTATATCATGAAACAATTTGATTTTATACGTTTTCAAAATTTATCATGTACCTACTCGTAATACAATTTAATTTTACAAGTAACTTTATCGAATATTGAAACAACGAAAGACCGTAAAATATGATTGTACAGATAAAGAAGTAAGTAATAAATATCAGAAGGGACACTTCGTATTAAATTGGAAGGCATCGTAACCTGAAATAAGTTGAGTTTGGAAAATTTCTTTTAAACTTTGATGCCTACAGGGTGCAAAAGCTCGATCTAATCAGAACAATTGGTTTTTACAATGCATTTTCTTCGCTTTTTCTTTTTTCGTTATTTTAAATATTCATATAAAAGGAAGCGAAGTGTGTAATTGTTTTTTTTAATTCTAATTTTGAGGCTTTGGAACTTACTTGTTCCTACTTATGTATGATAATTTTGTCTTCCTAACTAATGTAACTTCTTAACAGAACAATAATAGAACTTTGTCTTTTTGTTCAGATTTTGTTAATTTTAATATAATAATTATTTAAAAATATTTTATCAAATCTCTCATGCATTCAAAATTCTTAAAAAATAGAATTTATTTATTTGTTATTCTATCTATGCCACCAAATGTTGATTAGGTATTAAAAAGTAGGCTTATACCAAAATATTCGTTCTGTATGTTACCTCTCTATCTTGTAGACCTAAAGGCTACCGTGTTTTCAATATTAATTAAACCGTCAAGGCGTATACGGAGACTTGAACGGTACATTGTAATATTGTAATCAGGCGGGCGGTGACTTAAAAGAGTTGTATAGTAACAGGTTGATCAGTATCGAACCAGTATATTGGACAGTTGCTTAATACCGTGAAATATGGACTGGTCTCGATTACTTAAACTTTGTAGAGCATTTGGAGAGAGAGGACTGGGTGAGTTCAATTTTGAAGAGGAAATCTTTTGAAAATATCGTAATGATTCAGTTATAATTATTACTACATATAGAACATTCACGTGGAAGTGCTAGTAGGGTGAATACCTAAATATTTGACGTGCAAAAGAATTTCAGTGTAAATCAAGTTGACTTTGACTACTAGTAAATTAGGTAATGATGCCATATTCAATGATGACTTTACAAGAAATTCGTTCATGATAAACATAGTAATGACTTAATGTTTTAACTAAGAAAGCGCGTTTAATTTATAACGTATTAAAGTATCTACGTGAAATGTTTAAAATCGAGTCGAATGAATTTCTGAAAGATAGCTTGGCATTAATATGCATGTTTATAAAGATTTATTTTTAAATAATCCAAAACGACAATAATTGTTTAACCACCAATGCAATTTAAAATTAAGTCATCTCAACCGTAGAGTGGTAAATAATCGCTTATATTCATTCTGCTGTATTTTAATATCCAATAATCGTATGACTTGTCATCGATTACAATATTTACTACCTACTTATGATCCACTAACAGCTGTTTTTACCCATCTTGCGATGCACATAAGTGGATAATCCTCGACATTGTTGCTAATTAGGTACAACGCATACGCAATTAACAGATCATTTCAAGTAGGTGCATTAATTGTGAATTCGAATTTAATATCCTTGGGAATTCGTTTGGGTGCATATGTAAGTATTTGTATCATACATACGTAGGTAAAGAAGTAAAAACTTCATTTCAGATATTAACAAAATTTGACATTTTAAATAATGATCGCTGTACCAGCCACTTTAACGTTTATTTCGCCTGAATAAATGAAGCAATTGGTTCAATGATTAATTAAATAAACCAACGTTCTCCCCCAGGCAATAACCGAGCTTCGAATCCCTTTTGACGTCACACAATCGCTTGTCAAAACGTTTAAAAACGATATCGCGAGGGACCCTAGGACTGTTTATCGGTGACACGAAACTTTCCTGATTCATGAAAACTTTATCACAAGGCCGGGGGCCAAGAAAACAAATAGATTTTACTGGCTCACTTGGATAAAATCTATAAAAGTGTTTTCTTTGGGAACACCTCCGTAGGTATTGGAGGGAAAAATTGGATGCAATATAAAATTCATCCGGTAGACAAATAAAAAGCTGCTTTGAGCCCTACGCAGAGTCTAGATTTTACACCGATTCCGTACCTGGATGCTAGATATACAAATCGATATACCCCTGCATAAAAATAGTGCGACAACGTACGTTATAAAATGAAATTCATCTCGTTTTATGCAGATAGGGGGGTCGTAAGGTCTGAGCGAAAAATTTGAATTTAGATGTCGAGTCTCGTGGTAACGGGTTCCGAGATCTTTCGCTTTACGACGCTCGGCTAAAATGCTGTTCTCGAGTCGGGCTGGAAACTGAGCACGGTTTATACGAAACGGAGGCGGGAAGTAGAGGAGCTGCGAGCCAAATGGCCACCTCTCGGGCAAATGCGAGCGGCGGCCGTTCGCCGGAATAGAGACCGGCGGTATTACGTGACGGGATGGACTCGTGGGGCCATTTTGATTATTTCTTTAAATTTTTTTTCGTGCACAATAATTCTATTCTGTTCTTTTACCAGATATGATTCTATGGAAGCTACGTCAAACTAAAGGAGATGTCCCAGAAATGTATGAAGCCGCGGCCTGGTCCATGTACGCTATACCTAAATATAGGCGAATAAGTGTACCAAAGTTTTAATCACTCCAATTCTTATGGAAAACCTTAGTTTTTTGGCTGAAACAATAAATTATACCACAATATTGCAACTCAGTACAATATGGCGGAGGACGCATCCATAGAGTAAAGTAAATATACCAAGACGCATCTTTGAAACTTGAATGACGTTTATGTTGTTTATCCGTCAGTTTATTTTTGTTTTGACAGTATGCAGTTTATTTCACAAAGTATTTATATTTTTAGGTTACAAACGACCTAAAAAGGCTGGGGCCAAAGCTGTAAATCCCAGTTAAGAAAAAAATTACAGTTGCCATCTTTACGAAGTAAAGTGAACAATTATGATTATTATAAAAATTATTAAATTATTATGTTACAAGGAACATCAACTTCGTCAAGGAAGGATCTACCAAGAAGTCCAAAGTCAAACCTTACTCCATCGTTAGTGTAGCTCCAGATTGGAAGATCATGATGGACACGTATGAAAAGCACTACAGTATTCCAGAGGACATTGCGTTATCGTCGTCTAGACCAGACCTTTTCATTTATTCTAGAAAACTTAAGCGCGTACTGTTGGTAGAACTTACTGTTCCATGGGAGACAAACATTCCCAAAGATCACGCGTTTAAAACAAATAAGTATTATGACCTAACCAACGAAATGACTAAAAATGGTTATATAGCACGGTTGTATGCTGTGGAAGTGGGTGCGAGAGGTATACCAGCGAAATCTCTCTACAACCTACTGAAGGACTTAGGATTACCAAGATCTAATATTAGCTCGTTACTGGAAAGAGCAACTAAAGCTGCTTTACTCGGCTCATACCAAATATGGTTGGGAAGGGAGAGGAATGTCATCGGTGGAGGTGATCGTTAGTATACTATAAAGGGGCCCCTTAAACCTACACGCTGGGTCGCAAGTCCCAGGCGCCGACTGACATTCCTCTCTGTTCCACGCGATGGACCCGGCACCCGCACGGAGAATCCATGGATAGCTAAGAAGTTCGTCTCTTTGATTTTATTTTTAAGCCGCTAAACTACGGAACACAAATGTTTTATTGTATTTTTAATGGAAATAGCAATATTTTACCGATTTTTTGGTACCACGTACATGGTGCGGGCCTGGGATGGGACATCTCATTTCTGACCAACTATTAAAAGAAATAATATGAAACTTATCAGTGGAGTAACAAAAAAAATGTGTTTGTATGCTTGCCACTAACGTGGCATACATTGGAAACAATATTTTTGATAATATCTATTATCAATTTGTTTGATAAATACTTTTTAATATTAGGGTAATATTTGGCGTTTTCTTCTCTAAAGTAGCACAAGTCCATAAATTAAGGCTCTATCTGTGCGTCTTCATTCAGATATGCGTGACAAAACCGCATCAACATTTTCCATGCCTAACGATACAGCACTGGCCACTTCCTATCTCGATACGTAATGCGCTCCATTATCGGACCCCGGAGGAAGCTTGCTCAAGTCCGTTACATACAAATGCCTTTCATTAACTTCCCGATGTTTCGTCCGAAATACAGCGGCCATTGTGTTTTAAGTCATCCACTCGTCCGTTGGAGCCTTAAGCGCAATTCTCGATTAACAGTAAAAATATTTTATGACGTCATCCATCTAGTCCTTCCGCATGCCTTATTTGGAGTCGGTATTTTACGGTTTGAATTTTTAATTAGGTCCGCTGTTTAAAGTTATGCCTCTATACTTCAACTTTAAAATGAGGATGTGTATGATCGTAGTTAAACCAAAAATTATTTAGCATTACTACAATATTTCACAAAAAAAAACTGGCATAAATAATCAAAATTAAAAATCGATTGCACTTCAGCTCCCTGATTACGTAGACGTAGGTAAGTACCTTTAATCAGACGTCTTATCTATACGACGATGAAATATCGACTCTAGATTATCCGTATTCTTGGAAATATATACATAGTAGGTACCTACTTACATGATTATATTATTTGCAAGAAAAGAAGAAGCAGACACATTCATTACATTACTACACTGAAAGCGTCTAGGCTTACGACAAATATTATGTAAAAAACTTTGGCATCGTTGAATACCAACCTCCTATCTGCTTGCGTATATGAATATTGATTGACACACTAGAACTATCCATGAATAGAATATAAAAAATGTGGAAATATAATCGTGATGTACGGACGGACATGGCATCTGAATGCTGAATAAAGATAATGCAAATCTGTGCCTACGCAGACATCTATCTTATTTATTACAATGCTGATTCTGATTCAAACAGAAATACCATAGAGTTTCGTTTCAATGACTTTTGTAACTAATGAATACCTACAGCAAAAAAAACACGCGAAAAATATATTAAGCTACGTGAATACGCACGTGAATGACCAGATAATATAGTTTTAGCCCAGTAGCTATTTGACTACTTTTTCAAGTGTTTATGTTTGTTTATTTATTTATATTGCTTAAATACGTCCTTGACATGAAAACCATATTACCATCCCGCTGGAGGCATCACCCGTGTTTCTGCTTATACAACTTTTTTTGATCAGCTTACTAATCTCATTCACTTCAACCATTTACCAAAAGCGGAATGCTAAACGAAAGTGAAAAGGCGTTAAACCCACATAGGCACGGGCCTCATCAGTATTCCGTTGGTTTGTTACTCGTATTTACTCCATCATTTTCCTCGAAGCTTTCAACAAAACAAAAGAGGTTTGTTATTTAACTCGTTTCCGATACGGCCTCTTCTGCCGTATCGAAGAAACAAATTTCCGCCAGCTAGGGACGTAGGGTGCGTCATGTGATATCTTAAAAATCACTGTTGCTACTGATAGTATTTTGCTATGTTTATCATTTGAAACTGCTTTAGTTGATTTTTTCTGGATAAGTTTACGATTAATGTATATTGCCCAAAATTCGTAATTCACAAAATGATGCGCTATTAGAGTAGGTATTCCAAAATATTGCAAAAATTATTTTATATGCAACAAAAACAGTCGATGTTATGTCCAATTTTTTTTAACTGTAATTGTAGTAAGGATTCGTTTTTCATTTTGCTGTTTAAATTTTGTCAAAAGATAGTAAGTAATACGTATTTTGTTATGTTTTACTAGTCTTCAAAATGTTTCTTACCGCTTTTTTTTTGTTTCGGTTACACTGCTGTCACAGCTAGTATCCACCAAGTCGTGCGCATCACTATACTCTATAGGAATAAGTTTCTGAGATCTCATTTGTCTCCGCGGAGATGGCAGCCGAACCGGGAATAACAATAGGTAAATTTATGTAAATGAACGTTGTCTACGTAACAAAAAGGAAATGGACTCGACTCGGATCATTCTATTTGAACGCCGTACGGCTTTGTGAGTCATTTTGAAATATGTCGAGGCGATATGGCCCGAGTTACTACCTATGCAGAATAAAGCGAAAGGAAAGCCTTATATATATCTTATATACAGTTACTTATTTACATGTCGGTACATTACGCCCTACTGTTGGCAATGTTTGAGCACTTTGAGAAAATGTACACCAAAGCATTTAGGAACATGGCGGTTCATGAGATATTCTACTATCATTAGATGCCAAAAAACCGGGGTCAATGAATAACAGTTATATGTTTTCTTATTTTATTCAATTTCTTATGTTTATTACATTTACATATTACAAGCAAACGAATACTTATCACCAAATACAAGTTATCCTTCAGGTGAGATCATAATTGTTGATTTAAAAGACATGATTTTACAAAAAGAAACATTATTATCACGTCAATAAACAGCCCGATGACGTCAACAACATTTACAAACTCTTAGAAAAACAACGCAAAAGCAAAATCACGCGAGGCGAAACATATTTTTTGCGTAGGTACAGAAACGGTGGGCGCGAGATGGGACAACTTTCACGACCTCTATCCGAACTGGGGCCTTATTACACTCGGGAGCGGAATATTAAGCCGTAAGACGAGTCCCAAGACATTTTGTACTCAATTGCTGTACTGGCCTCGCAAGGATGCGGCTAGTGTTGCCAGATATGTACCATAAACTCGGGTCCTTCGGTGAATTTGACATGGAGGCGGTGGTGAAACGTGCGTCTTTTGTTTATTCGTTAAAGAAGGTGTGGTGACTGGAACGCCTACGCAAAGGATTGTTTTTTAAATGCATTAGTAAGCGAACGCATTCCAAATAAATTATATTTAATAATAATGTTTTTGACGCGATTAAAAAGGCGCGTTTATCTCAGTATGTGGTATAGTCTAAAACCGGCTTCGTCCTTGTGTCCTGTAGGTTCATGCGATAACAAGTTTAATCAAATATAACTTAGATAAATAATAAAACAATAGAAACCAAGTTCACAATCTGACATAGGTAAAAATATAAAAATATCAGTACATAATACCTACGGATATTATTTCACAGTAATGAAAGGTGTCTTCGTTAATACCTAGCATATTCCACAAAATCGCACTCGGAACACCAGATGTACCCGAATACTCGACAATGTATTCAAACTCGGCAATCTAGCTGGTGTGAGACAAATTAATCTCGCTTACACAAGGAAACTTGATAACTGTGCACACGGCACGAATTGAGAGCGGGAATATTAACTGTAGCTTGTAACTATGAACAATGAAATTTTACACTCTGACTACAGTTATGTATACGCTGCAAGCTTCTTGTATCAGCTTTTTTATGTTTTTAGGAAGGAGTTTTGATTGTTATTAGCAATTGAGGGCGCCAACACCAAGTGTTAGTATGTAGTTTCAATAATAATCATTTAGTAGTGTTTGTTATCGTCTATTCGAAATTCGTTGCGCTTCTGTGTAACTTTTTGCATTTGCATACTTGTCAAGCCGCATTGGAAAATATTTATATTCATATCACGTTGAATTTGTAGACAGAGATCAAAAATACGTAGCTCATTCACAGGTGAATCTAAATTCACTTGTCAAGCGTTCCGAATATTGCAAAGGTCTGGCGACAGTTTCTCAGGTGGATTCAATGCCATTTTAATTTTCGTACCATATGTTTCTTGATCAGGACTCTGAACTCTTATTTGAATATATCAGAGTCAGCATCTTAAACAATCAGACCATTAAATGCATTTTAGCGATGATGAAAAAAAAATGAAAAAAAAAAAAAAATGATGATTTATAAAAAGTATAATTTATACCACTCGTCGATAGCGTTAAGCCACGAGTTATGCTTGAATAAAAGCAACCAGAAGAAATTATTGCTCAGTAGTTTTTGCGTGACTAGGATCATGTTCGATGCAAAAGTAATGGTCTGGTAGCATTTTTTAGGTTAATTGATTTGTTGCTTCCGTGAAAGATGCTCTTTTGTTTTCTTTGCTGCTTCGTCTTTTTTGCCTCTGCGCTTAAATATACCATAAGAGCAGGACCATAAAAGCCAAATATTTTCCCCAATGAATTTAATGTTTGAATTTTATTTTTCTACTGGAATTTCCGAAGTTCCACATAATCTAATACAAGACGTAAAAATCTCGAGTAAAACTCGAAACAACTATTTTTATTTCTGCATTCAGATGTAAGCTCTCCCGTGATTTTCTCAAATATATTCGTCAAGTTTGGGAACAAATATTTCTCAGCGACAAACACGGCGATAATACTCGGCTGTGACTCCCCTTGTTGTTCGTACAAAAGGAAAATACTGACATTGTTGCACGAACTCTCACGAAAATACGCTCACATATTTTGTCTGTTGATCCGAAATCGTCTTCGAGTACCAAAGTTTAAGGTCCTCGTTTCGCTTAATCTTATCTTTGAGCCAGTTAAATTGAAAGCGTCTTAAATATCTGATACAAACAAAATCGAGAATCAAATAAATGAACTATTAAATAATAATGGGTCCCATGATTCTAAACATTAAATAAAATAAATAAATAAATAAATATTTCACAATATCACATACATTGATCTGACCCCGTGTTAAGTAGCTTAAGCACTTGTGTTACAGACATCAGAATCAACAGTGGTATTACAAATATACTTAAATATATACATATAACACCCAGACCAGGACAAACAGACATGTTCATGCACACAAATGTTTGTCCTGTGCGGGGATCGAACCCGCGACCTCTTGCGTAATAGGCAACATCTTGACCATTACACCAAGCGGGTCGTCAAACATTACTTTTGCTATTCTTTCATACAATTGTAGAATTTTAATACGAACAATTTAAACTTTGACGAACAACTTAAGTTCAACTGTGAAATTAGCATTGATCTGAATCAATATTAAGTCAGATTTAAATATAAAAAAATATTATTTATTATTTCTCTGGTTATTTATTAATTTTTTTTTTATTAATGAAATTTATTAAACAACCCAAAACATAGAAATAAAACAAACTAAATATATCGAGACTAAACTGACAGTATTATATCTGCAGGTTTCGTATATACGCTGTGTACCAATTCACCTTTTACTTTATTCCGTCCATGTAGAAAGTGGAAAAACCTCGCAAAACTTTCATTGCAAGGCAAGCTTACTGCTTACCTACACGTGTGTGTCACATCACCGAAATATCTGCCAATTTCATTTCTCCTCTCACCTCCCTGGAGCGTAGTAAACACCACCCCCCACCTAGTCTCCGACCCCTCCTGTTTGTCCAACTGATATTCTTGAAGATACACGACCAGTTAACCTAGGCCCTCCTCGTCCCTCTGGGTTAACGTAGAAAGTACAGGATCAGTCGAAATTGTAATAAACTCCACAGGTCTCCGTAAACTGGCCAGGAATTTTAAGTTTGGAAGGTGCTCGGTGCACTTTTCAAGAAACATAATGACGCGTCTCAAAAGTTCTAAAGCTAGATATTTAGATAGGAGGTGGGAATGTTGACCATGGAGACCATTCCGCTGGGAAGTGGGTGGAAATGCAAAATTCATTTAACTTTTCCAAGCTCGCGTAAAGTTTTCGCTGGACTTTTATTATATAAAGTTTTTTCGGGTTTTTGTCCGCTTTTAAGTTTGAGGACGGCACATTTGTTCATTTATATTTTTTAAATGACGTATTTAATTTTATTTTTTTCGTACTCTTGGTATGCTTAATCAGAACTCACCTTTTAACTAATACGACCATCTTATTGAAAATATAGGGGTATAAACTTCCTCGAAAAATATGTTCCCAGAAAATTACACTATCTTATTCTTTCGTCTTCTATTTCTCGTTTTTAAACAAAATAAAAAAGAATTCTGGAGAAATTTAAAAATAATCTCACATTAACTCGTTATGCTGTATTAGGGTGAACTCACCAATTCCTCAACTGTCAATAAAGTCCAAAACTCCAAATCAGCAAACCCACGACAATAGCAAAATAAATAGTGTCCGCTTCATCGGCCTGGTCAAACAGCTTGTACCACATCCCTTATTGGCTACAAGGGCTCTCACCAGTGTTTGCGATCATTAGGTCTGTTTGTGCGTAGGTAATTTACGATGTGTTTGCTTTGTCGGCCCCTCTAATTGACCGATGACGGAGATAGGTAGGTCAGGCCGCTTGTTTTGACACTATACGAGTATACAAGTGCTTAGAAATAGCATGATATTTAGTTAAGAGAGAACAAAATAGAACACTACAGACTACAATATTTCGTGAACGTTTTAATTATTTTATTGATGATGTTGGCGCCGGAACTTTAATTAAAACTTGTGAAAAGTTGAATAAATTCTCTTTCTAATCTTGATTGTAATAAATAATATTGTTTAATGAAATATCCGTGGTGATCTTAAACCTTATGAAAACAAATGTTTTAATTAATTTTGTCTGTATCACGTATGTACATATCTGTCATCAAATCTACTTGGACATAAACGTTCAACGAAATGCATGGCATGGCTAGCAACTACATTTTAAGCATTTTACTCGAAGAGATAAAGATGACAAAAATCGTGACGTCAGAGGGCATTAACACGAGACAGCAGGCCTGTCAAAATGTCCCCAATCTTCACGTCATGTGCCAGCTGTCACTTAAATTATCTAATCTCCACTCAGAAGTCATCTAGCATGCGGTTGGTTTGGTGGAATGGTTAAGAAGTTGACTTTTACACCAAGACGTCGCGTGTTCGATCCATGCACTGTACCCGTTTGTGTGCGTTAACTTGTCTTGCTTCTGGGTGTTAATATGTAGGTATCTATTTAGGAGATATATATAATGTAATTCCACTGTTGGTACTTATTTCGGCAACATTGGTAAGTTCTTAAGCAACTTACCACAGAGTAAGATCAATGTTTGTGATGTTATAAGATATTTATTTATTTATGCTTAAATTTTATCTAATCCTGCTCAAAGCTCATCTATTTCATGCATATGCGGTAGCTTGCATCACTTTCTCTTAACTCGACCCCATATTCCTCAAGATGTGGGTACTTTACTTATCCGATTTTGGGAATTCTCATTTGTCCAAGCCCATTGGCTGCCATATTTATTATCCATTGGGCCTTACGACCTCGGACCAAACGTTTTCCGATCCGGCCACGAGTATCGAATAAAGCTACATACGTAGGTACATTTACATATATTGGACTTTTTATTCTGTATTAAATTGTAGTAAGGACATGTCGTTAGGTTACTGTTTTTGGTAATGAGGATCATGGGTCTTGTTTATTTTTATGTCAAATGTAAACTTAGTTGGGAATAAGCAATACGTATTTCTCTAAAATGACATTCATTCGGTAAATATCAGTCTGTGATACTAATTCTTGGTGATGTGGCAAAATGAAATATAACAGATATGATAAACTAATACTTGGCATGATAAATATACCAATATTAGAGAAATCCATTTGGCATTTTCTTATAAACAACAACGGTATGTTTTAATTACAATCCATGAAAGTCTTAATAAAAGCCTCAGTTTACGATAAAACTGAAATAGTGCTGGCGCACTCGTATTTTCTTCAAACTAATAGTGCATCTAAATACCCCAGATTTGTACTAGATAAAAATAAAAACCGAAGATAAGCAAGGCAAATATTACTCTGGCTATCGCATAAACTTTCATAATACTATTTGGCACAAAATCCCGCTGTGAAACGGACTTATTTTGAGAATAGCTCCGGTTTATTTGACTTGTTCCGAACGCAAAGTGCAGGAGTTGGCAGTGTATCCTGATCCACGGTACGTAGCTACCTACGAATTGAGTTAATAAAGTCAAGAATTTTAGATGGAACGAACGTCATACTGAAATAAGCACGTGAAATTAACTTTTCCACACAAATACCTATTAGTAACTGACTTGGAAATGTTTGGTAAGAATGCGAGTAGGTGTGTAATATTCGGCCAATTTTTGCTATGTTCAGGTGGTTTATTAAATATCAGTTACAAAAAGAGTTACGATTTTGTGTAGTACCTAACTATAATTTCTCGATTATTCGAGAACCAATCCTTCTTTATCGTTCAGTTTGAGAATAATTATTAGTTTACTTTCTTATCCCTGTCAAAGTAATCGATAAAACACTAAGTATAAAATATGTTAAAATTTTATTTTCTAGTTTCATTATCATAATTACAGTTGCGTCGGAGTCAAATTGAATGCAGTTCTTAATTCAGTTCATTTCCTGTTTCTATCTCACACTCAACTTACTTTATTAACCCTTTCCTGTCACTGATTACATTCAGATATTCATCAGTACCTACCTACGCAAGACAAGGTTCATTATTTTAAGTAAGCTTTCACTCCATCGAGAAACAAATTAATCTGCGTTAAGATTTTTTTATATTCTAAGTGAAATTAACACCATATTATGTCATCACTTTAATTATACCTGACGCCGCAATAATATTAATATTTATTTATTTATTCAAAGTGTGCTATTTTTCAAATTTAAACTTAATCGATCGAAACTGTGTTGAACACCTCACGCCCGATCGTAGAAGGTAGTAGACAAAATATTAAAATCTTATTTCATCAACCGTTTGTGAAGGATTTGGACATATTAAGATGTTGCCATATCATATTGTAACTGAAAAATGACCCAAACGAATAATTTAATAAACTTAAGTAAACTCATATTTTAATATTTAAATAAACGCGCTATATCCAAAATCTGCTCCACAATCTTAACTTCAGTTACACATCAGAAAAACTAGTAAAAAAACCTAATCAGAGCGTACCGTTAAACTCCGAAGTTCCGAGTGGAATCAAGCGATCACATCATCAGGCATTCTTGGAGCATAACCCTGCCCTAATGAGGCCGGCGTGTTCTTAGACGTCATTAGCGAACGGACTCTGCCCGGGTAACGAGCGGCCAGTACCCGGAATGACCGGACGGAACGATCGCCCGGCCAATATGGGGAAATGTGTTGTTTGTGTACACTGGTGCCTATAGGAGTTAAAGTTGGTTTATTGTGCTTTTGCGATGAGGGTTATGATTTAAACTGTTTTATTTACAGTGGCGATAAGTGTACGTGAGAATAAATTTTCTATTGGCCGTAACGATGTCAAACACCACCTTGTAATGCGTTTCGTTTACTTGTATTATGTGTTTATTTATATTATCTGCAAGTAGTAGTGTTTAAATATATACAAATGAGACAGCTTATTGCACTTACAAGGTCATTAGTAGGAAGCTTTCGTTACACCTTTCTTTCTTCTCGAATTAAATATACTGATACTGAGTTATGTTATGAAAACCAATTTAAATTAATTTATAATTGAACCATACAATATTTTCCAGAAGATAGCAGTGTAAGCTGACTTGTCAAATACACGATGCCAATATTCTGTCACTTTGGCTACACGCTTCTACGCGTATATCCGACGTTACACCTCGCACGGCCAAATGACCCTATTAAACCACCCTTAACCGCACCACTACCTCAAATATCTACCTTAAACACACACGGTAAGGTTGAAAATGATTTAATCCAACCCCTAATGTACCGGCCCGAACGAGTCAGCCTAAACTCGAATCAGATAATAACTTATGTATGGATACGAAGTTGATTTCGGGCAAAGCGTTGGGATTATCAAATTTCAATACGATACATAAAATTTGCATTCTGGTTATATTTCAGTAAATTGACTGCACTGTAACAGTATAAACGATGATAAGTTTAATAAGTTACTTATGAGATAAGGTTAGTAAATGGCTCTCGTTAATTTTGTGATTTTACGAGTAGTACCGTTCTTGCGGTGCGCTGGATTCAATTCTCATGACCAATAATTTCGGAATTTTCGGTTGCGCTATTGAAGCGGTTATTATTAACTTCATTTATTTTACCAGTAAACAGTATATAAGTTTTTTAATTTCGTCGTTTAAAGCCATATTAATAACGAGACGGGGTAGTCAGAATAATTCACAACTCCTATTTTTTTGTCACTTGTTAAAGCAAACTAATTTCGACAAATTAGTTTGGTTTAACTAGTAAGTCGTAAAGCGAGACATAATGTATTCATTTCAGTAAGATTTATTTATTTATTTATTTGCTCTCACATGGTCGCACGGTTTTTGAATGCCAACATACGAGTAGTCACATAAACTACAAATACCTTTAAAGGACAGGCTTACTAATGTATGAGTGCTAAAGAGCGACTTTATGTTACTAAATAAAAAGCGCTAAAAAACCTTAAGGATTTGATTAAATCAAGCCTTGGTAGGGATCATCTAATCTTACCGCTTAAGTAAATAAACCTTTTATTCACATGGTAGGTATACCCAAACCCAAAGGTTTATTCCAATGCATTACTTGATTAAATAAATTGCTGAACCAAAGTGAATCCGAGAAAGCAAGATTTTATATTATACATGTGAATAACTTTTACAACTCTTATACGAACTTACAAGGGATTTACCATATACCCAATAAAAACTTTTCGAATAATTGGCTCCTCGCTTAGATTCTACTCACTCGTTATGAGTTGCGGTAAATTAACGAATATACTAGTATGATGTAGGTAAGTGTTGATAGTATAGCAGTGTTTAAAAATAAACTAACTAGTGCTTAGATATTAACAGAATGATCAAATTGAATTGAATAAATAAATGAATAAAATCGTTGTTGTTTACTATGAGGTAAATATGTAGTAGGTAATATGCGTGATCATATAGGTAGTTTTTAACGTATTAATTAATCACATTTTTTTTATTAAATAGTTTAACAAAAACGAAGAACAACGAAAATGTACGGTATTTGATAAAATAATTTTGGCTAAGTGAATTCCAAGCTTACCTCCCAGTTAATAGAAGGTGAAAATTCTACTTCTAGACAAGATTATTACAGCTTTGCACATTGTCTGAGTCGAGACTGAGTAATCAGTTAGAAACAAAGCATTCTGATGAATAAACTGAAGCTGTTTTTTCTTTATCAGATGGAAACTCATCGTTATTAAAGTTCGCGTGGGTACATTCTGGTTAATTAGTATTAGCATTTAAAGAAAAAAAAATAGTAAAAGCCGTTTGCATATTATATTTTATCTCAAGGAATTTCATATATAAATTACTTTTTTTGCTGAAACTTAGCAGTGTAATCGATCAGTAAATATTACTGTGAGAAAACTACAAGTTAATTATGTTATATTTGTTATATTCACACCATTTTCACGTCTCTTTCTCCTGCAAAATATTCTAAGAATATTTTAAAAGTTATAGAAATATGATATCTAAGTTTATCTTTGACTCTGAGCACGTACCCAAATATAACAATACAATAAACAGCACCGCTAAATTCAACAATATTCGACTTAACCGCTCAGACAATTTCCATCATGTATGCTAAAATATAGAGATTTCAAAATCCCTGCAGATCCGTTGAACCTAAGAGCTTACTAAGAAATCGGTGCATCTACCCAATAATCTCTATAGCTAAGCATTCATGTAGATAGTCGTGCAGTCGGGTCATGGACGCTTAAAGCCCTTGAAAGCGATTAGGTTAAGGCCATATTACGTAAGCGACGCGGGGAAAATGGCCGCTGAGTATTCGATCATGTGTCTGGCGCGCCACCACCTTGTAAAAAAAAAAACGATGATTATTTTCTATATTGTGCATGTATACATTTGAACCTTGCTATTGAATTATTCTGTCTATTAAAAATCATCGGATCAAAATCCCGTGCGTAAAGATTTAAGCAAACATACAATACCTACTTAGGGACAAGGGAAGCGGCTTTGTTTCATACAATGTTAAGGTTCTAGTTTGGTGTATGATGCATGATGATACGATGCTTCTGTCAACTTTTTAATCCATCTGTAGCGTTTTCTGGCCAGCAAGTTAAAACCTACAATTTAAAAACTTTGTAAATTGATTCGAAAGGCATGAGGTAATAATGATTACTGCAGCATAGGTACCTATTTTTACTCTTGACTCATGTAAATTAATGATTTTCAAATTTCCCATCCATATTCTAAAACTAGCGGCCGCCCGCGGCTCCGTCCGCGTGGTCTCCGGTTTCCGCACACATACTATAGCCTAAAGCCTTCCTCGTCGAATGGACTATCCAACACACAAAGATTTGTTCAAAGCTGACCCATAGATCCTGACACTAGTGCGTTCAAACAACAAACAAACTCTTCAGCTTTATATATTAGTATAGATAAATTCAAACACATAGCAGTTTAAAGAATTATCATCATACTAAATATTAAGAATCCTCTGTTATTTTTCCAGAAACAATCACATCCCGCCATCCCCTATCACCGTCGACTAACCTAAAATTAAAGCTCCAATCGCGGTTCCACGGCGAAGCTCGTAAATCGTAACGAGTGCATGATTTACGTCCAGCGTACGCGCACATATATTTAGATCATCAAAAAATATGCTCCGTAGAGCTGCCAAGACGCTCTAAGCGATTGATGTAGAAGTGCCGGCTATTCTTTGTACTAGTATTGTGGTCCAATTATGATGGACATTCTTTTAGGGAGTTGTATGGCTGGTAAAGATAAGATCGATATTGAGCGAGATTCGTAGCGTTGAATTTGTTTACAATAATTCGTACCTTTTTGAATAAAAGACACTTATGTCAGTCTTTTATATCCACAACAATCTCAAACCAATTTTTTTAAATATTCTAATATTTAACTATTGATTAATGTGAAAGTGTTTCATGAAACTTCAGGATTATCAATTTCTTAATTCTTAATTTTATTATAAAACAGATAATACATAGTTTGGTTAAGGATAATAATTACTAACAGAAAGATACAAAATTATCATAAGCTTTTCTTTTCAATCCTTAGTTTCAATATTATAATTTCATTTTTAAAAGAAATATTCGCATGACCATTGGTGCCGTTTACTTAATAATTCTTGCTAGATTCCCTATCTACATTCCGGTTTACCGATTCAAGTTGTATGCAAAAATATTAACATGTTATTTGATTACAAGCATAAAGACATAAATGCTCACGTTAATTATTTAAATAAGACAACGATTGAATAACACCTAAGAATCTACTAATTGATACAAAGTATATATAAAACATATTATTTTCCGCTTCACGAGACCGTATTCCATCTTAATTGATAATCATAATTAAATTATGAATAAAATTCTATCATTTCTAAATGCAAGCTGCTTGAAGTAAAGGTGCATCTTCACATGTATTAAATATGTCGGTGTCGTTGGAATAAATAGTATTATAGTGTTTTACACAAAAGTAGAATTAAAAACTTCTTTTACTGAGAACAAAAAGAGTAGGTACTTTATATTTTACAAAGCTATATTATGATACTTTTAATGTAAAAGCAGACTCTAAAATCATTGAATAAGAAAAACATCTTTCCAAAAATAATTATCAAGGTAAAATTTAAGCTAGGGTACTTTAAAGTTTTGTGTTCATACAATATTTTACTTGTTTAAGCACTCGGCCCTAACGCGATCACCGAATTCAGCTGATATTTACATTACTCGGGTAAAAATATCACAAAATAAATACTTTATTTTAAATCTGTACGCGTCACTTGTAAAGGAATTCACGTGCAATTGACTTTTAAATTTGACACCATAATGTATCGCTCCGGCCACCTCCCCAATTATGGACTTTTATAGCCAATTACATAAGAATAGTTTCTTTGTGGTTCGTTTTCCTTATGACATTGGATCCCTTGTTTTACTATGGAGTAGGTATTTATATTTTCGGTTCTCTCTCATACGTTCTTCCGTTTTCCTTCGCTATTTGTGGATACTGCTTATTTTTTTTTATGTCGCCGTTTGATATTATTACGGTTTTTGGTATGTTTCGGTTATATTCGGGAGGAAATACGGACTCATTGCGGCAGATCGATTTAGTTCACTTATGAAGACAATAGGAATGGAGAGAATTCGTGTAAACTGGTTTAGTTTCTGGAATAGATATTTTGCAATACTCCTTCTCTTCTCTTACACCAGTAGGTAGGTATGCTATTACACAGCACAGCAATAAATAAGTAACATTTACATACTTTCATCATTTCGCTTGACCATAATAGGTCTCTATCTATTCATTTATCGGACACATCTGTACTTCTTTAGACACCGGTCACTACAGATAACAGAGACTATGCTAATTTAAAGCATTTTATGGTCCAGTTCGTTGCATGCAGCCTTCGCACAATAAGTTCCAAGGAATTCCACGACAATACCACTATTGTCCAAAACTTAAAAAAAAAACTTAACCCTTTTTTGCATATTGCATAACTAACGACTTCCCGGATTCAAAAAATTTACACAACAAACGTAACTGGAGCAAAAACTCCGTTACCTAGAAAGGGTTTAACTTTGCGGTTAACTGTTAAACAATCGCACAGTTATTGTGGAGGGTTTATGGCGGCGCGGCGTTGTAAATCATTTGAGAGAAAAAAAGGCGTGTGACGTCACAAGTCGTAAAGGTTTAACGGGCGATCAGCTGAGGTGTTCCGATGACCCTCTTGTGAAGGACATTACAGCAACTACCCACTTGTGATGCTCGATAATACTGTTGCTTGAAACGGGTCCACCGTTATTGTCTTGAGAAAATACGTTTTCTCGAATTCTCTTATCTTAAAAGTGACACATTTTTGAACTTTTTAAAAAGGTATCTAGGTTAGGTAGTACGTATCTATTCGTGATTGGTCTTATCCATACTAATATTATAAATGGGAAAGTGTGTCTGTCTGTCTGTCTGTCTGTATGTTTGTCTTTCTTTCACGGCAAAACGGAGCGACGGATTGACGTGATTTTTTTAGTGGAGATAGTTGAAGGGATGGAGAGTAACATAGGTTACTTTTTGACCCATTCCAACACCCCACTTCTCTAAAATGGGGGCTGGAAGTTTGTATGGAAAATCTATATCTATATATATAAAAATACTATTATTAGATAGACGCTTAAAATTTGGCATGCAGGTCCCTTGGTAAACTTGATGCTTAGTTTCAAAAGGATATTGCAAAATTCTCACGGGAACGGGAGTAAGCGGGAAAAAACATTTGTATCGTAAAATCCGATATCCACGCGGACAAAGTCGCGGGCGGCCGCCATCCATAATTCCATACTAATCCATACTATATACTATAATATTATAAATACTATTACTTTATACTATATTCATACTAATATATATATATGTATAAATGTATAAATATATATTATACATATAATTATTTATTATTTATATATATATATCCATACTATATTACTATATATATATATAATATTATAAATGGGAAAGTGTGTCTGTATGTCTGTCTGTCTGTATGTTTGTCTTTCTTTCACGGCAAAACGGACCGACGGATTGACGTGATTTTTAAAGAGGAGATTGTTGAAGGGATGGTGAGTAACTTAGGCTACTTTTTAACCGACTTCAAAAAAAGGAGGAGGTTCTCAAGTCGTTTGTATTTTTTTAAATGTTTGTTACCTCATAACTTTTGCCTGGGTGAACTGATTTGGATGTTTTTAATTTCATTTGAAAACTGGTGTTTTGGTCCCATAGCAATTTTGTCCCATTCTGACAGTCGCATCCATGAAAAAACTAAATAAGTCTGAAATTCACATTTAGTTTGTGCTCAACAAATGCACAATAAATCGATTTCGATTCTTTATTTATTTATTGGAAAAAATGTTATTTAATGGCAGTTTGATAAGAGTTTGGTTAGGTTTTCATAATAGGATCCATGGAAAAGTGACGGAACTCTTCAAATTTTAGGAGCAAATTAACGATACTCGAAGGAATCTTTAATTGGCTAAGGGCCGTCCGTAAACGGCGCTGTCTCATAATATATTAGTAGCACGCATTAGGTTACACATATTTAGGCAAATAAATGTATGTATAATATATATATACATATATATATATATACTAGCGGCCGCCCGCGTGATTTTACTAATAGTTCTACTAATATAATTTTTTTGCTGACTTCTGACCGACTGTATTTTTTTTTTATAGGATGTAACAAAATATACTGCAAATATTTTACCACCACTTGGCTTTTGGGGCAAGGCAAGTTTAGTAATTGTATTACACTGATAAGACACGACCAGCTGTCTTGCATATGACAAATTTTGTACTTATCCCAATTATTCACTCAATTTATTTTGTTGATTTTCTCGGAAACTAGCGTATTAACAAAAAAAATTACTAGACAAATTTATTACATTTCCACTTAACAATTCACCCTTGAAATATTTGCAGTATATTTTGTTACACCTTATATATTTGTTTCCTCACAACTTTTGCCTGGGTGAACCGATTTGGATGTTTGTGGTTTTATTTGAAAGCTGGTGCTTCCAGTTTGGTCCCATAGCAATCTGGTCCAGTTCTGACAGTGGCATCCGTGGAAAAAACTGAAAGTCTGAAATTTACATTAAGTACGTGCTCAACAAATTGACCGTCCGTAAAAGGCACTGTCTCATATGAGCAGCACAATATTAGGTCTACCCATATTTAGTTACCTTATTCAGATTAACAGAAAATAAAAAATAACAAAAAAAAACCGACTTCATGAAAACCTATTACAAAACAAACTTAAGTGCACTTCAAAGTAAAAAAGAATTTTCGGTGCCTGCCTAAAAACAAAAGAAAAAAGCACCAACTTCAGTTACTTTGTTTAAGGCAAATGGCAAATTCTTAAAAGTAAAATATTTTTTACTTTCAAGTGAATTTAAGTTTTCAAGTGAATTTAAGTTTTTCAAAAACTTTTTCTTATCTTAATATATAAAAGGAGAAACTGACTGATTGTCATATCATCGCACAGCCTAAACGGCTTAAGGAAGGCACTTGAAATTAGGAATGGACGTAGCTTAGGTACCGTAGAGGTGCACTAAGAAAGGAATTCCCGACTGGAGACTGGAGTTAGCAGGAAAAAACATCAGTATGAAAAGTCAAAACACCTCAAGTTAGACGCTTGAAATTAGGCATGCAGATAACTTAGTAAATGTATAGCTTAGCTGCAACAGATTCCCACGGGAACGGGAGTACGAGTATAACGTGTAAAAGTCCGTTTCGAGTTCTCCTCTGTGTCCAGAAAAGGAACATTGTGCGACCCCGAATTTAACGCGGGCGAAGCCGCGGGCGGCCGCTAGTTTTTGAAATATATGTTTAACATGGTGGCTTTATTATACTCTAAGTTTCATAATATAATAATAAGATGCGTAAAATTACTAATTTATTGATTATTTGTTCGCCTTAGTATGGATCACCAATAATTTTGAAAAGTGCTTTGCTCATAGGGGACAGAAAGTTTTATTTGTAGATTAAGTTATTTTGTCTTTACTATTCTCATATAACTTATTTAAATAAATTGCAGGAGTTTCATATCTAAAATATTAATACTTTTGCATTATCTTAACACAGCGTCGACTGTCGCGCGTCGCACGGGAGTAGTTTGCATGAAGAAACGAAACGAAACAGTTTTAAATAAGAAAATCGCCACAGACCATATACTGAGCACAATACGATTTCTGAGCGAAACTTTACTGATAACGAAATGGAACACGTCTCTACTGATAACCGGCTTTCACGCGTATTAAAGACGATAACAGAACGATAAGAGCCATTGTTGTTTAAATTACTAATCAAAAGATCTCGATTGAAAACCGTTCGAGAATATTATCAAGATTGAAAGGGGTTTTTGATAGGGTTGAAGACGACTATTTAGTCAGTGCTTCATTAATAGTATCTATTCTTGAAGATTATTTTAGTAACGTAGGTACCTACCTACACTTTTCATTTGATATTCAAATTGAAAACGGACAGATACCTTAATTTATCGAATGTAGATAATTCAAGTCTGAGCATTTTATTCATTCTTAATATCAGATACTTTGAATGGAAATATACCTACATTTTTTTTATGCGTTAACATAAAATACTGCACATTCATTATAAACTTAGCGATGGCTGTTGTAAAACGCCTGTCAACACGTCATAAGTGTTAAAATACTGAGTAATTACACAGTTATCAAATTTATTATTTTAATTTATTTATTTGCTAACTGCCGCCATAAAATATTCAACCTGTCTCTTAATATTATTACTTTCCGCTAATTTAGAAAGCTTATAAAATGCAACTTCACTTTCTGCGTAAATAAGTATAAAACTGAGATTATTCTCATAAATAGTGTTCTCGTGGCCTATTGAATGAGCTGCAAATCTGAGCTAACACATCGCCATTAAAATCTGCCTATAAAACGTATTATGACTCTTTTTATCGGTAATGCATCAATAAAAGCCGCAAGTGTAACCGACCCGTATAAATTGGCAAACTAAACAATGGTCGATGCAGTTTCGCTTCACATTTCCACGCGGAAAGTTTTTTTCTTCGTGAAACAAAATTCACGCTATTTATCACAGTTATGAGGAAACCACGCGCTGGCCAACACGTCTTTACGGCTTTAATTAAACTGTGCCCGAGTGCCTAATTCTGTTCTCGCACGCCGCATGCACGCGCCTAAAGAATGTAACGAGTTTACCAAAAACGTGTGAAAAATACATCAAGCCCACCTAGAGGGGTAAGTTGTGTGCCCAGCTTTACGGATCGTGGACTTCGAGTCTGCGTAACACCCAATGCCATCTATCTACCAAATAGATAACCGCAAGACACGACCGGCTTGTACAACCTTTTTGTACATGGGACTGACACATACGAAAACTTCACCACACGCACAAAGATGAGTTGTTTGTGTGCGGAGTCAGCGAACGCACACTAAGCCACGCGTTCGGTCGTAAAATGGCAATTGGAATAGTTCAGCCGTTCGCCGCGGGGTGGCGTTAAATCGAAGGTTCGTATAGCAGTCGGGAGACGGGAACTTTTCTCATTTGGCGCCACTGAGCCGCGGCAAACTTTTAAATTAGTTTATCTTATAGGATTTTGCTCCGATGAGCTTTAGCAATATCTTTCTAAGTTTCTAATTAGATTTCGTAGACGTTATTGGATTTTGTGATTGCTCGGATTTTATTTAAGCTAACATGTTTCATAAAATTTCCAATTATCAAGATAGGCACTTTGATGAAAACCTTTTCTTTGCTTATCTACAGAAGTAAATTAAACATTATTATTCATTAAAAAAAACACATTGACTCTATCAAATATGTCGTACCTACCTACATTATTTTTCTCTTACGGTTAAAGGTAGGTAGGTAGGTACTTGTTTTTTCAATAGCTCGGTTAACTTACTTATTATTTACTACCAATTAGGTATTTGTGGGCGTGGTGATAAGTTATAGCGCTAAACAATGCATACCATGACCTACCATAATTCTAGGCCCTGGTGAGATGAATAGGTATTTATAATTCATCATGAGTTTGTTGTGTATTATTTTTACAATCGTCTCTCCATCTCTAAAACTTAAAAAAAAAACTTGTCTTACCTATGTAATGCTTTGGATAAACATTTATTCATTATTTCGCAATTTTTTATTATTGTGTGAGCCAGGTAGGGATTTGTTCCCAAATATGTAAAACAAATTATTGTTATTCATTATTTCCGACAGCAAAATTTCAAATAAATAACAAGATTCGATTTTTAAAATAGCATTTTCTTTTTTTTTTCAATCATATTCTTATACCAATTCCATAAATTCAAGCTTCGAATTTCGAACGAACACAATAGTCCTGTTTCAAAATTGACTCAAACGCTACGGATATTCAAATAACTCACGAACGATGCGTAACAGGCTCGAAGTAGGTGGTCCGACAAGTTTTCATATCTACAACGTTGTAAATCATAAGGACGCGTTCGTACTGTCATTACCGTGCCTTACTAATGGTCTGTGGTCGTAATTCATAACCATGATGAATTCGGAATTTTAAACGTTGCTCTAATTAGTGATGTGATAAATCTGTCTGCTACTGATAGTAGTTTTATGACTGTAAAAAATAGTATCAGACATGGGGTGAATAATTTTAAGTTTCCGTCTGAAATTTGCTTTTGTTTTAAATTAACTTGTAACTTATGCAAGATGAAATGAAATTTCATTGGTTTGCGAGTATAATTTACTTATAAAAAAATTAAAGGAACGACTTATTATTCAAACATAAGCTGGAAAACTAACCCAATCGATTAAAAGCTCTACCACAGCGTCAGAAAGTTTAAAGTCAAACACCTCATCAACGTTTGTTGACTCGTCAAAAAATCACGCCGGAACGCCGTCACCCAGAACTGCCACCATACTATTTGCGTGAAATTAACTCGACTCATCTTTTTTACATCCCCATTTTAAAGTAACTCTAGTCGAAACTCAGCAAGTTTGGCGACGAACCCGGAGTGAAGTGGCGATGGAACGTCCCTCCCCCTCTCATCTAACTTGTTCCATTACGTTCCGTTACGTCCCGTTCGTTCCAATTTCAAATTTGAAGCGGATGCCACCGCGGATTGAGAGTTTCGGAACAATAAAAGGGATTCGGTAGGCGTGCGGGCTCCCCATGTGGAGATACACACGACGTATTTGTATCTGTTCGTACGCAATTCCGGAATATTAAATTTGAGGTTAAAATTGTCAGAGTATTCGTGCAGCTTTGCAGGCGCTTCGAGTTGTTTTTCCGATTGTTTTGCCACCCTTTGTACTCTATATTTTAAACTCTATTATTCTGCCCCTCTAAAAGCATCATTGTACAGATATTGTAAACATTAAAATAACTGTCAACGCGATATAACATTTACAAGTGTATGTATTAGTAGGTACTCGTCACTATTACAATATAAAATAATAAACTCTTATGAGTTTATTCATCAAGACAGGTTTAAATAAATGTCTTACTTCAGTGAGTGAACGATATGACATGAATGGATACGGTTTTTGTAGCTATAGCTTACTTGCACAATTGAGATTCCATTCAGCGGTACCGGTAAATAATTATAAGAAAAATCGTTAATAACTTTTAAATGCAAAATATTATAATCTTTGCATCGGTGAGTAAGCTGGATTCCTATCAGAGTATAATTTACATATTTGTGGCAAGTTTTTACTAGAATCAGTGACCTTTTACCATATTTGTACGTTTGTCCACCTTGCGTTGAGACGACCTACGATGATATTTTGAGAGTGCGTGTAAAACACGCGTTAGGTATTAAATTCGTCATTAAAATACCTAGTAACATACTGTACCTAATATATTACCTACTATTTAATCAAAAAATCTCTGGAGCAACAAATCATTGAAATCAAGTCATTGTTATTAAGAAACGATGAACCTAGGTATTGCTCGAGTAAAGCTTAGGTAAATTATGTATACCTCATTTTAATTCTTACTGGGTCTAAATGCTAACATTTTTAATGGTCTTATTATTTTTTTCTACCAATTTTTTTAACAAACCAAAAAAAAGGCATCGGCGATCACACTTTTTAGGTTTTCCTTTTCCAACCAAAACATCCATTTCATTATACCTACCACATACAGCTGTACTATTGTAACCTAATAAAAATACACAAAGCCAATAAATAGCTCAATTTACACTCATCAATTTTATAACTAGACAGGTGCAGACTCAACATTCACACGTGGTTTTACAGCAAACAAAATTATAGTCGGCCATATAACTCCGCGTCAATTCAATAAGAAGCCAATAATACTAAGGAGGATATTAACTTTACTGCGGTCGTTAGGTCTTCATTAAACTGCTGTATCAATAAATAATCGGCTTCATTTTATCTCATTCTTGTGGTTTATTGCCGAAAATAACTTGTTCAAACAATCGGCAGTTTCGACGAGTAGTTCAAATTTGGTATTTATGACGTACCTTCTGTTCAGATCGGGTAATTTACGGTAAAAAAATACCTTGTTCGATTTGGTACTTTGATGAAACGGACTAACTTCTTTTGTTTTTTTAGGACTTAACATAGCTCCCCTACGCACTTAGGTTACTCAATCAGCGCCTTTAATTGATTTTATACTCGTAAATTTAAACCAATGAACGATGTAGGTATGTATTTATCTCAATGGTGGAAAGTAGTTATCGGATATTATCAGCACAAAATTCTCAGTACGATTTCAGATTGAATGGTGTACCAAATGACTACTGTAGGTACTACTGAAAATAATGCAAGCGCTACCCAAAAAATCTGTTAAAATTACCGTCCTTATTTATGAAAGTTTGTATTGATTCAATTAGTACCGACACGATGATTATTTAAAATTAAAATATTACCTGTAATCCAGTATACTTACTTCACTTCACCTTCATTTCATGTCAATTGAAATATAAGAGATTTTAAAACTGGATATTTTTGATTTAATCACGTCATCTACAAAATAGGGTTAAATGAAATCGCAATAGGGCTGTTGCAAGTTGTTTATTTCTTTTTAAATTAAAACATACATCTACCTATATGTTTTTCGTTTCACATTATTTCATTCATTATTATGTGACATGTTGTGTCTCTTATAAGAATTTATCTCATATATTATTCAAGCTCTCAACAATAATTATTGATAAAGGTTGCTTTATCAACAATATATCATTTGTAACCGTTAATTTTTGGTTAAAACTCAAAACAATTTTTATAATACCCTCTTGAAATTGTATAGTACACTGCAAAACACATCGCCAAACTTTTGTAATACAGTGTTTACAAACTGACGTGTACTATCTTAAGGGTAAGCTTTTATTTAATACAAAAGTTTCTCTACAACACGTGTTTTGCCACGCCGACGAAGTTCCGGCACAAATATTTACTACGAGACTGGGTATAGGTACCCGTACATATAATATATAAATACGTGAGCCGTTTGGGTAGGGTTGTCGTATGGGGAACAATAAGTACCTACCTTTATTCAAACGGTAACAAATACCTTTTTATTTGAAAGGACCATTTATCTTTTATTACAAATATTATTTTATAATATCGAATATCAGAAAATTTTATTTACAGCTGATAGCCTAGTTTGATAAGTAACAAATGTGTAGGTATCCAACGGAGGTTTTGTAATTATAAAAAAAAACACTATTCTTTTTCAAACAGTTTAACATCATTAAAAATAATTATAATACTTTAATAGGAAGACTGGTGTAAGGCGAATTAACGGTCACTGTGTCTTTAAACTGAAAGCACTTCAATCCATTTCACATTTATTCAAAATTTACAATCAGCATTTATTATATACCTACATACATTACTAGCTGCCCGCCCCGGCTTCGCCCGTGGTACTTACTTACATGTATTATACCTACATACAAACCTTCCTTAAGAATCACTCTATCTATTAAAAAAGACCGCGTCAAAATCAGTTGCGTAGTTTTATAGATCTAAGCATACATACGGACATACAGCGAAAGCGACTTTGTTTTATACTATGTATTGATTAGGTACTATTTAAAGAGACTTATCCGCCACGTTTACATTCGTTGAAAAATATGTCAAAAATAAAAATAATGTTCTCGAAACTTAGACAAAAAAAAGTTAAAAAATAAAACACTCGTCAGTTCCATCTTATTCGATTGGTCCTAGGGGTGGCCAATCGATTATCCGAATACTGAAAAATGTAAACTTATGTTAGACAAAAAACAGGTTCAAAAATAAAACACTCTCGTCAGTATTTAAATATTCGGTTGGCCCTAGGGATGGCCAATCGAATATCTGAATAGTGAAAAATGTAAAAATATGCTCTCGAAAGTTGGACAAAAACATTGAAATATTAAAACACTCCTCAATATATAGATATTCGATTCGCCACCCCTAGATATGAACGACACACATCGACGCGCAATATCAGCCAATATGTGAATAGAGGCGTCCAATTTGTGAGAGAACAACTCGTTCCCGACTTGTCACTGTTTGTTGTTTGTAGGTAGGTAGGTACGTATGTTTAATACGACTGTTGTTCTGGAGGTTAATGAGAACTTGAGATAGCGGTCTGTCTTGTTACGTAACGTTGCATTGCTTGTTAGGCTAATTTAGAGGTTATTGGAAGGTAGGTTGATGTTAGTTCATTGGAAATTAGTGTCAGACAGAAGTTTTGGTTTTGAATAAATAATATAAATGATCTTAACAAAATATTATTGATAATCTAATCGGTCTTCATTGTCTGACAAAGTAAAAAAAAAATGAATTTTATTCTAAGACATCTAATCCAACATGGCAGAAATACCTACGTATAGATGCTTAAGAGGTATTTGGTATAACAGAATACCATATACCTCCGTTGTAATCGACATAAATGCTAGAGTATATGTAACATTCTTCTTTGCAACCAAAATCCTTGAAATTATGCGATTCCTTCACTATCTGCCATGACACGACGTCTTGCAATCTGAAA
The DNA here is from genome assembly GCA_958496325.1 of Nomophila noctuella. Classification (NCBI taxonomy): domain Eukaryota; kingdom Metazoa; phylum Arthropoda; class Insecta; order Lepidoptera; family Crambidae; genus Nomophila; species Nomophila noctuella. The sequence goes on from OY292491.1 coordinate 10,108,770, forward strand.
AGTAGTCTCATTACATAAACGTGATTCGTCCAATCTCTACAGTTGAGAGTCAACAGTTGCCAAAATGTTAGCAACAATTTCAATAAACCTCTTAATTTAATTGTTCAATCCACTTCGTCTGGACATAACCGCGTGCAAAATGAAAAGCGGAGGTAATCCACTTTGGACACCCCATTTGAGCATCTATTAGCTTGCCAAAAATATCCAAAAAGGCTTTCCAAAAATAACACTCGGTACACAAAGCACCTGTTTGTCTAGTGGTCTGAGGCTTCAATACCAAGGTTCGCGGGTTTGAATTCCGCTAATAGCAAATGTTTATGAGATGAACATTGGCATTTGTATTCGAGTCGTGAATGTTAATAAAAGTATTAAAGTATCGATCCGTTCCCTTGTATCCATCATAGTACAAGCTTCGAGCTTAGTTTGGGGATAGGCAATTGGTGCGTTAGTCCAGGAAATATATTATTACATAGTGTTATTCTATACCTTAAAGCCTTGCTCGACAAATGAACTATCCAAAACAAATTTTATATTATTTTCCAATTCGAACCAGTGTTTCCAGGTGCTAAAGTTTCAGGTGGTCAAAAATCAGGTGTTCAAAGTGGACCTTAAAAAGCGGGGATTGTCTCCGAACATTTACGATATTCGGCTGTTACGTACAATGTATGCAGCGGATCGATGTTGCGTATACTCATTTGTAATGGACACTAATGAAAACAACATGGTGCATTCAGTCAGTTGTTTATGTTAATTTTATTAAAAATACATGTATCAGATACAAGACATGTGTTTTTAATTAATTTGAAGAACCATGCCACAATATTTTTTTTACCGAGTGGTTCTTTTCAGGTATTTTAAAGATACATAATGGATTTTTCTTATTTTTATTGAACGAAGCTCTTGTATTAAAATAAAATTCGTCAGAACTGAAGAAAACAGTCAAAATTGTGATGTTTCAATATGACGAACGCACTCATCTCAGGAACTACGGGTTCGAATTGAAAAACTCTTTTTGTGTTAAATATTTCATTAGGCGAGGAAGGCTTTACGGCTGTGTGCGGAAACCAAATTCCACGTGGACAGAGCCGTGGGCGGCTGCTAGTTTAGAAGTACCTAATAAAAATAAATTGTATGAATTTTCTTTTCCGAACAATAATTATTATAATTAATATATTCAAACTAGTACAAAACATAACATTATTAACAATAAGAACTAGAACACCAGTTATACTTAGGTACGTAGAATTGTAGCGGCTAGGATGTGGGTCGCGATACAAAGGTTAAGGACCCGCGTTAGTAGGTTACCTCCTTCCAAGGAAATGTATGGGGCGATATGATTACGTTCACTCGTTGAATGAAGGAATGGGTAAAGTATTTTATAATTTTTATATATATTATTGTTCTGGCCACACATAATTTTCATATGTGATTTCGAAGAACCAACCAGTAAGTAAAAGTATTTATACGAAGACTGAGAAACCTCCATGTTTTTTCCGATTAGGTAAGCAATATTTGCTATTCTGTTAATTCGAAAAGATTGTCTTCAAGCCCGCTTTAGTGAATAAGCATTATCACTGAATAACAACTTCGTTTACTCGTGCAAAGCCGATATGTGCTACTAGCCTTTCATATTTTAAAAGTAAGTCATGAAAAGTCATCGGGCTTTTCAATAAATTAATTTTAAGTTCAGAATCCTAAGCTTACTACAGAAAAGTACATGATCATGTATGCGTTGTTCCCTTTCGCTCTTCTCAAAGAGCATTTATTATTACAATATTAGATATTTAAAGTCATGATGATATTGGTAATACATTTATTTTTATTACGTACGAAAATAAAAGATGTCTAATTTAGCAGACAGGGAATGTGTGAATAACATTAGAAGTGCCATAAAACCTAATTAACAAAACACACAAACACTATTAATGACTCTGTTTTGATTATTCTATTGTCACCTGTTACTTTATTTAAATAATTTGCTCAAACACTTTATTTTTGTTAAAAAAACATATGCAATCAAATTATGTTTTTGCTCTATTTTTAATATTAATTTAACGCAATTAAATTTAAGTATGCTTTACGAATTATTATTTACCGTCCGATGAAATTGAATAAAAAATTACACAATGATAATCATAATATTACTTTCGTTATTAATAGAAAAATCAGCATACCTACCAACTTGAAACACAGCTAAAAAATTATTTAGGTACCTATCCATTAACTTTGCATCAGATATAAATTTCTGATAAAAATGGCTGGTTAAAAAAAAACAATGCAGCCAAAAGTTCTAATTTCAAAAGTTCGGCGTTCTGCCGGCGGATCGCGGCATTTGGAAAAAATAAAAAACAGTTGCGAGGCACCGGCGCGGTCGGAGGCGCATTTGCGGCCTGGGGACATCACCCGCTTCATGCAAAATATATTGCTTCTGGGGTAGGGTTGACTGTGAAGATCATTGGTAAAAGTACATGCTTAAAAAATACCAAAAAGGCGAGAAACTTATGTTGAAATTCAGCTCTAACCATACACTTTTACAACGCTGATATTATGCTAAATAGCCAAATAGCCAAATTGTTCTGGCCAGTCAGCGAGATTTCTTTAGTTTTTAATTTGTAAAAAAGAAAATTTTGCTTTTATTGTGTTAAATAATTAATGAATACAAAATTCTCTTGTGATGTTAAATACTTTTTGTCAGAACGAAGTACAAAAAGTTTTTTTTTATTATCATATGTAGGTATTACCTACTTAGTAGTAATAATCTAACAATACGTTACGATTATCATGAACTTTGATATGAAAAACATTACTTACTAGTCTGTAAAAAATGTTATGTCAACCCTAAGCCCTCTTTGAAAATTGTATCAGAGTGAAGGTTCGGCGACAGTTTAGTGTCCTTCTTTGGAACTTCGATGCTTTTAGTGAAGTTGACGTCAGTTTCTATGAAAAACGTTGTTTCTTATTTTTTTCTGAAATCATCTTTTTCTTCTATACAGTTTTTCTATTTGGTCATCATTTTAGGTCAAGTTTTTACGGCTGACAAACTTTGAGGTCACTTTACCGAAGAGTTGTAAACCTTTTTCTATATTTTGGACGTTGAATTTTCTCTGTACATATTAATAAAGAAAAATATTGACGATCCATTTCGAGGACCTAATATTTAAGAAGTAGGTTGTTATCCTAGAGGCTCCATGTCCAATCTTAACACAATTTGAATACCTAAACATGTTTGCTCAGTTTGGTAAGACGGCGTTTGGCTAGAAAACGGCCGAGGGCACTTACCAAAATATTGAAAACAATGTCATTTAATTTTTAAAAATCTCTCTTCTAACTGTTTCACCGTCGAAAAAGTTTAAATAAGTACACATGTATCTATTTTACTGGATCATTTCATCTTATTCCTTCTCCAAGCGATTTGACGAACACTCGCGTATATTGCACGAGCAGCTACCATCGCACATCGCGCTCGAAAAAATCGTGTGTCGTGTTTTCCTTCCAAAACAATATTTTATCTCAAGTTCATGTGAAGGAGACACGCCATTCCTTCGGTTTATTTTTGGCGGAGTTTCCCTTCGTCGCGTACATAATTTAGCTGAGTTGTAGAACTGTAGGCCCCGCTCTGTCAGACGGGGAGGAAAACTAGTGTTTATGTTTACAATTATGAGTAGTTATACGTACATCAGGAAAGTTTGTGTCATAATTGAATAAATTTTTGGGGTTGCTAGTGTAGGTAGGGAGTGTTTTTGGTAATCACGAACCAATTAAATGTTATTATTGAATACTTACCCTATTTGGTCGCTTCATAGTCATAGTCGGACGACAGCGACGTTTAAATTCTGGGTCGAATAAAATATAATTGGTGTTTTTCATAATTATTATGTCGGTAATTCTTTAGAGTGAAATAGATGCACGTATTTTACTAAATAAATAATTAAATTCAGTCTATATTATACAAGATAGGTATTAAATAGTTGATAACGTTCATGAACCCTTTGATACCTACTACTAACGCCGCATACTTACTTTGTAGAGTTGCAGATGTTAGCTTTGAAACAGCAACAATCTTCCATCTAGTAAGTGAGTTTCTTAATTTAATATCAGAGATGTTAGAAGATACCTTTTTGAGTGAGGGATGCACCCACGCTCTTTTCAATTTACTGATACTTGATCAAGCAGGGAGCTGAGATAGACGCTCGATTTTGTTATAGGTTAGAAGTTTGAAGAGTTCTTTCGGATTAAAATGGAAGATTACATGCAGTTTCACATTACTTGGGCTCTGTTATAGGTTAGGATTATTTTGCTTTTTGTAATGATTGGGTAGTAAACTACACAATATTAAAATAAAATCATAGCAAAATATCTAAATTGTGCAATATACTTTCGTCTCTACCTCTATGCGGGAAAGTCCGAAGACCATCATCATTGTCACCCAAAAGTTGTCCGCTCTGTTATCAACTCTACACATTAGGTAAAAAGCAAGATAACATTCGTGGGTCCCACAACCGTGCCGGGTGTATCCCGTGTGGGGCAGCCCTAATCGTGGAAGACGGGGATGTAGCCCCCACTCTGATCCCTCGGGCGAGTTTTGCGCTAATGGTTGGTAACTAAAATCTCTGCCTTTGCACTTTTTGTTTAAAGCAAAATTAAAATATATGTAACCCACACGTTACTGACTGACTTACTGACTGAAATAGTGATCAATCAACGCACACCTCAAACCACAGGACGGATCGGGCTAAAATTTTGCATGCAGATTGATGTTATGGCGCAGGCATCCGCTAAGGTAGGATTTAGATCAATTAAAATAGCGGATGAACGTTTTTATGAAATTTTAATCCGAACAATTTTGAACCGTTTGGGCTGGCATACATACAGCTACTTTGACGTAAGCATCCCTTATGGGAATAAAGTCTTTAAAAAAATCAGAATTTATCGAATACAAAATGCATCATCGTTGGCAACCAAAACTTGTCTTCCATGCCATACTATTCAGCCATACCTAAACAGTAAGTCGCAACTGGGCCGGGCATGGGTCGCCCTAATCACAGACGAGTGGCCCCCACTCTTATCCCGCGGGCGAGCTTTGCGCAAATGGCCGGTAACTAAAAACTCAGGGTTTGTTCCGACGTTCCGGGCTCGGGTTAGGGAATGCGGTTTTTGCGGCAAGGAATGAGGAGAGAGCGGTTAGCGGTGATCCTATTTATTTCAATAACCTGGGGTCTTCCATTCTATAAATGGAATGCTTTTATTTTGTTTGATTTTTTAAATCAGTGATCTCATAGCAAGGATAAGCAAAACGCCAATGGATTTAATATCTAAAAAGATGCACTAATTACACATTATGTACATTCCTAGATCACATTGACAATAAAAAAAACAGGAAAGTTACCCATAAAATTCTGTTTTGTTACATTTTTATAATAGGTGCGATATTTACCTGCTCGCAAAATTTGTACACCTTTGTTTTTTACCGAAAGTGAAACTTGTTCATACTTTTTGTTAAAAGCGAAAGTTTGTTATGAATTCAACAATAGTAAAGAACGTTGTTTTGGAAGCAGTAGCAAAGCTTTTGTTCATAATAAAAGACGACAAGGAGTCGAAACGGCTTGTTAACAATTACTCTTATTTTTATGGTTGGTTTTAAAAGATTGATGTCGGTATTCATTTAAAAAGAGTTGTAGGAATTGGGTAGTCAAATATTTTAATTACGTTTTAAAGACCACTATGGTCTTACATTAAGTTGGTTAAATTGAAATGTAATGAGAAATTAGACCAAACTTTCTAAGCATATTTTTTGGAGCATCGTAGGTAGGTACCTACCTACCCAACACAATCTATGTCAGGAGACTGAATGTTATAACACGACATTATTTCTTCTTTCCTCTGAAATATTCATACAAAACCGCAAGCTCTTGAACAAATATCGCTTCCACTCGTGAGTTACGACATACTGAACTTGTTAGCAAGCCGCATACATACGGACGGCCGCACTACGAGATATATGCAGGTGATTGCAAACACTTGAAACTGTTTTGAACAACTTGAATATTATGTTTGAAACTCATACTCAAACCGCTTGGTTTAAATCCGTCTAATAGCTCGTGTTTTCTGTTTCTGTATAGCTACAGTTTGTGGCTACTGCTCTGTGGCGCAGCAAATAGAAGACTCATTCACACTTTCCAAAAAAGCTGCAGTAATCCTGAAAAAAAAACACGGTCTGGTAAATGATCTCGAATAAATAAATAAAAAGAACTAACTTCCAATAGTCGAGAGCTCAGCATTTAGACTGGCCAGAAAAGTATCAACAATTTTGAAGAAAAAAACAATATTATGAATGATCTCGAATTAATTAAATGAAAAAAAGTAACCTCCAATTTTTACATTTGGAAAACATTTTGCATTCACCATCATACAATAAATATTATAAGCCAGAAATAATACGTTTATCTTGAACCAAAAAAAAAATATAAAATCTCCGCCATAAACAAATAAAATATCACCGCCATATCAATACAAGGTAAACTCTTTCTCCGGCATGAAAACAAAACGAACCGTCTCCGTTTTACAATGTTAGTATAAATCATAATAATCCATACTTTATGTTGCTCTTTATATCGTAATAAATATGAAGTTCAGCGTATGCGGAGTATGAGCATTCATCGATCTCGATAAAACTTGTGTAAGAAAGACGTTTAGCGGCGTCTGTTTGTCTGTGTCATTATGTAAATAGATGTTTTAATCTACAAGAAGCTGTACAAAGGCAATACGAATTGAAATAGCTACAGCGCTGTTTCACTGAGATTCCTATAGAAAATGGAGATTATTAAATGGAATTACTTGCGCTGAGTACAATGAATCTAAACTTTTAAATGTTGTTTAAAAGAAAGTTCAATTAGTTGAGTTATTTAACGCTGTCGCTTTTATACTCGGAACAGATATGAAAAAACTTATTATTCATGATAAAATAAAAAGGGATTATAGATCTTTTTGTTTGGAAAATACTTAGCCACAGTCCAGAGTTTTTAAGATAACGGTGAAATTGCTTCAGCCCCGTGCCTCGAAGAGCACGCAAAGTCAATTGGCTTGTCGGCAGATTCTCGTAGGCATTAATTTACTCTTTGTAAGGTTATGCACTGTAATAATCTTGATTAATTAATCATAAAGATCGGCCGCCGTAGCTGAAAATAAGATAATGGTATTGTAGTTCCAGTCGTACGGTCAGTCACTTTGAATTCCGAATTCTAAGTATGTACTACTTTCGCTTAATCTTAGCTCCCAATCAGACCGTCTATTTTAGTAATTCTCCTGATTACGTCACGTCTGTGATTACATGGAAAGAATCCCAGTGACGTATATCTCGTCTTTAGGCCCGAGAACTTAATTCAAGTCACGGATGAACCCAATATCGACTCTGGGATTACCGAAACATGTAAATACGTGTGCTGTGGGAGCGATGACGGAGCCACTTTCGTATGAGCACTTCGGACCCTGAAACAAAGAGATTGATTTCATTAACATATCTGATATTTCGATTTGTATTCTCTGACGACGTTGTTTTGTGTCGACTGATGAATTATATTACTTTTCGTTGGTAGAATGCGAGGATTGGGTTGATTTGTGGTGGGAATCCGGGATTTTCTGTTGGTTGACCTCTATTTACAACAGTAGGTATACGTAGAAACTCGTATGAGTGTATTGAGAACTTGAATCTTAAGTAGGCAGGTTCTCATAAAATAAAAATCAAGTCAAGTAGCAGCCTCCTTATTCTCATTACAGAGAAAACGCCTGCATCATTTAAAATCGTGTTACTATTACCTTAAAATTACAGAAATATATTATTGTGATGACAGTGTTTGGTAGATAAAGGTCTTTGCCCTAGGGACTTTGATGGTCTGCTATATGCCCCATTTTTAACTTAAAGTGGACTTATTAAATTAAACAGTATAATTCATTGTCTTAATTTATCTTGTAATCTTGTGAAGATATAATTTAATTGTAAAGGCCCAAATTTACACAAAGAGCTATTTAAATTAAGATAAAAACTTGCTCGTGAAACATTGCTTGGGAAACTTAATTAGTCAAAGCTTCACACATTGTTTGGGTATCTTAAAAAGTAGTGAGAATATTTATTTGGAACGTGAAATTCATACTATAACAACAGTTAAGTATAACCAGAAATAATAAATGATATAGAAGTGTCTATTTTAAATGTGACTGAACAAGGTATTTTAGTAGCGTATGAAGCAATTGAATTAATGTATCTTTAGTATAAAGACGACACTACATACAGAGTCACTTGAGTGGCTTAGTAACTATTATTTGCTGTAATCTTAGTTTTCTATTATAGTAAAAATCTAAGTAATAATAGCATACACTAAGCCACTTCTAGCTTTTAATTAAGAAAAGGTTCACAATCGCAGTATAGTGTAGGTATTTTAAATAGCAATAAAACGTCGAAAAACATGTTTCGCCAAGCTGCACAAGTTTATGCAAATCATTATTAGCAAAGTCTCAACAACATGATTAATGCAAAGAGGGGGGTGAAAAACTCTTAATAATTCCCATTGCTCAGTTCGAGCCGAAAATATTGTAATTTACAAGAGCAAGAGTTGCTGTATTTGCATGGGAATGGGTGCAGTTGACATCGCTAAGGCACAGTATAAGAATGGACACAGAAGAAACAACTAAAATATTGATTAGTGATAGGTAGGTAGAGACATGGTTATCATTGCAGAATGTTTTGTATATAGTGCAACTTATGTATGAAGCATTGGATAACAATGCAGCCACTTTAAGGTGGTAGACCATTGCGAATTTTCCACTCTGATAAGCTGTTTATTTTGGAGTGTACTTTTCTCTTACGCAACATGTTCTGTCAATGTCGATTAGTCAGCTTGAAGTGTAAGGCCGGGAAAGAACCTGTAAAATCCGTGAACGTTAGAATTGTAGGTAATGTTCACCGCCGGAGGTGATTACTCAAGCACTCACTCACTGGAATGACTTTCCACGCTAGCTCGATTGCCTCACGCTCACTTTGTTTCTGTCAAACACGCCACCATAGTTGCCTCACTGTCTGTCATTGCGTTGCGCCATTGCTTTATTAAGGAAACCCCTCCTAAACACCTCGTAGCCGTGATCCGACAATCTTCGCCAGTTTTGTTTTGATCTCGTCGTAAATACTAATTTTTGAAGTCATTCCTTGTTTTTATTCGTTGTTCTGATGTATAAGAATGTTTCAGTCAAAATTAAGGAGACTGGTTCAAGTGGACCAATTCTTTTAAGGTCATTCACATGTTATGTTAAGCAAAGTATTTTTTCTATCATTCGTACATATAATAGCATAAATATTATTGATATGTTGTACTAAAGTTATTAACGTTTTTGAATTTACTTAGTTATGAAAAGAAATGTAACAATTTCATTAATATGTTTTTGCTTCTTGACGCGAGTCCTTCAATGGCATTAGCCGGAGTATATCCGTATCAGTTATTTAGTGTCTATGTATAAGCCTTCCAACAGTTTTCGCATTAACGTAGTTTCTGTCTGCATAAAATGTATCGAAGAAATCAGCAAGAGTACTAAATTAGCCTCTAATATTCAATTTAATAAACACACCTGCTCTTTAACATTAAATAGAGTCTAGCATATGATAGGTAATACTAGACCACTCAAAGTGGTTCCAAATGTTATCCTGCATACATTATCCGGACTGCAGCATTGCGGCATTCTTGGTATGCACTATGCAGTTTGCATGCAAGCAGTGTGCAAAAACTTATCCTCGGACATAGCACAGCGTCTTTAGACCGTCTGCTAGTGCAACGTTGAGAATAGGTATTTTTTGCATAACATTTTTGAGGTAATTTTGGGATTCGCCAAGGATTTTGCTACTTGAATTTTTTGCTTAGTATTTCAGCTAGCATAATTATTTGCATAGCAATATTTTGTACATCAAATTAAACATTTCTTTATGGCGTCTAGTTTAAGTTGCAATGAAATAAAAAAATACTTGATATTTTTATTAACTTGAACCGATTCAAAAAAGTAAAAAAGTTGGATTCCAATAAACCGAAGCTTAATTTTTTATCCGACCGGGTAAAAGTTAGACATTAATCGCTAAAAAATAATTGGAAACTCACATATATGCTTTTTTTATATTTAAAGTAGGTAATGTTAACTGAACACAATACAATTTTTTTCGAAAGCAATATATTATATCCTTAAAAAATATTTGGAAATTCCTACCAAAGAATTTTCTTTCGTGCCCTATATCATACAACGAAATACCCTCATTCCTCCGGCTAGCATTACTTGAACAACAAAGACTGTATTAGCATAGTATCTGAAGTATGTTCTATTTTTTCCTACACGTGTGCCCTTGGCCTGGTATGTAAATTTCCCGACTAACCGGTATTAATATATTAGGTACAATACCGTACTCTTGTGAGAAACTTATTAAGTAATATAAGGCATGGAGAAAGAGTTATAACCTCCATGCTAGCAAGTTCGCTCATCTAACTTTTGATACTATAACGACATATTCATCTTGAAATTTTAGTTTCAAAACCAAACAGTTGGGTACTAAACGGGTTTTTTTATAATGTAGACGTTTCGGCTGTAACAACAACCGTGTTCTTAAGCAGACTACATAATTAACTATCGCATTTATTCCCGTTTAGTTACTATTAGTGTTAAAATTATTGCTTATTTAAATTATATTACAGAATAGTTAGGTGAAAGGTGAGTTAGCTAATTTCTAGGTGAGCGAACTCGTTCCATCTTAGATCCAGTCTTTGTCCTCTTGCTAGATATTGAACAAAAGCAAACCAAGCTAACAAAACATCACAACTCAAGAGTAAAATCTTAAAATCAACATAGTGTACAAGTAAGTATTTTGAATATTTTCGATTTAAAATTCACTGTTTATTCACTTTGACATTCAACCTAAATATTTGAGACTTATTCAAACCGTTGACCCCATTTTTGCCGGGAATGCATTATGCATACTATGGGCACCCCGGGCGAGGGTTATATACCCACTAAACCCCACGGCACGTTTAGATGGCAGGAGACTGTGGTATAGGGATAGGAAAGGGGCACAGTATTTACCTACGTCTGTATTCATATTTAATTAATTAACAGAAAAATTAAAGTTAGGTACCTATCTCCGAAAGTATAAATTTTAGGTAGCTAAAGATAAGTTACCATGACCTCCTCCATACAAAATTTTGCTATTGCCGGGTCCAGTACCAGTCACCCTGTATTAAGCATAGCCCCAAAAGTTAACTACAAGGACCGTCTCTTTCTTTACTTTTGAACCTTTTTTATTATTTTATTTAGCTAGTGAATCTTTATCAGATAATAACACAAAACATGAAATGTTTTAATTAAAAAAAACTTTTACCTACCCATTCTGAAAAATAAATCTAAGCCCAAACGTTTATAATTAGCGCCCAGAACTAACGACAGCCACGTCACTCTATAGCACGAGCTCAAAACTATTTCCATAATTGTTCCAAAGCTTATGGTGTAAGTTCTTTCTCAAATGTCGGAGCTGGCCTAATTTTGGGCAGCGAATTCCACGCGGCAGTCGTTTGACGAGACCCGCGCCCGCGCACACGAGCGTGACAACCGCGAGGTTGTTTACCTATACAGGGTTGCCAGAAACGTTTTACTTATTAAATGTATATTTCATTATTGGTGGTCGAGTCATTAAGCCCAATAGAATATAGTATATTTTGAGTTTGAGTTTATTTATCCATTTCTGTCTTAGTTTTGGTAATAGTACCTATAATCCTATTTTTTTTTACTTTCTTCAAATCTCCTATATCCTCCGTTTTCAATGTATTCAAACCGTTATCGTAGGTATTCCCACAATAAATGCTATATAATACCTCAATATTTATTTATATGGTATTTTTCATGTAACTAACTGGCACACGCTATACGCAACATTTATTTCATCATTCATCATTTATTTTATTAAGAGACAAAAAAACCATCAAAAATGTTTTTAATGGTTTACAAAAATATGAACCAAATAAATTAGTTTATAATGTGAAGAATAAAGCCTTGTTTGTTGGTCATTTAACATTATTATTGAAAGGAAAAGATTTAGTTTGCAGGTCTGCAATTTTACTTGTATCTATTTAAATTCACAACCCTGTTATTATCTCAGTTATGTTAAATACATTGAAGGTTACCGTTAATATGTATGTTACGGGCAACGTGATTAATCGGGAATTATGAATAAGGGCCGGCCTTTATTAATAATTCCCAAGAGCGTTGGGCAAAGTGATTAATTTATCACTTTGACCGGCCCGTATTAATAATTCCCGACGCCTCTTGGTCCATGTAATAAATCAGTGTTTGAGATGGCTTGTATTTATCACTTGGACCGGGCATTATGATAAGAAATGTTTAAGGGTCACAAAAAAAAAACCCTTACCTATTTTAGACCACCTAAGAAGCGGAAGACTAATGGATGAATATAGGTTAGGGTTATTTTTTTTTATGACCTTTTAAAATTCCCCTAGTCACGAACATAACACATGTAACGACTTTTCATCTTATGTAATATTTTTATCTAAATAAAAGTAGGAAGTTAATGATATCAATAATTGCTTTTTTTTGTGTTTATTTTTAAATGTTCAATTGATGTGTCCTTTAACTTTTCATGTTAATATTGTTTAATAAGATTTAATTAGCAAAAGCACTTCAAATAACCTATTTTATCACTTTGCCCAATATGGGTTGGGAATTATTCATAATGGCCGGGAAAAGTGATTAATTTCGCTATTTTTATCACATTGCCCAATTGAGTAGGGAATTATTAATACAGACCGGGAATTATTAATACGGCCCGGGCTTATCACATGGCCCGTAACATGTTATAAGTCAAGTTCAGCTTTTATGTAATTGCATTTAATCTACCATTACGATGCAAGAATTTATAATGATGTAACTAATAGACTATTTTGGCCTAGAAGTTACAATTATCTAGTTATGCATCTAAAATCAAATAAATGATTATAATTGGCAGTAGTAACAGGTTTTGCTTTAAAATAATTACAAATGTGCAATTGTTTTTTTATCAGAGGGTCATTATTATCAAAACTCTTATTAACAAACCTGTAAATTATTGGCAGTTATCAGAAACATTTATACAAATAAATGCGTTTTTTCATTAATTACTCTTTATCTCGAAATGTTGCCATTGTTTAAAAAGAGATAAAAAGACGGAGTAAAATTACTCAAGTTTTATCTACGTTTTTTTAACCGCCCGTGTACACCCAAAAGAGGACCTAACGTGAAATTAGAAGGGAAAATAGGACGAGATAATTGCGAACCCGCCTTTCTCCCAGGCCCTCGTTACTTTAATCTGTTTAAACTTTTATTTACTTTGCTTACGTCAAATTGGACCGATTAGCCCGCCGGAGAAACGTCGTTTTGACGTTGTTACTTCAAATTAGGCTTTCCTATTGGTATCTGTCACGGTTCAAGCCTTTTTGTTGAACATTTTTTGTGTAAGCCTGTATAATTTGTATTCTAATCGTTGTATTAGATAAAAATTTAATGTACAGCTGAGGTATGATATAACCTAAGTCGCAGACCTCATTATAACTAATGGAAGAGTAAAACGACGTTCACGCATTCTTTAAATTAATTTGAGCCGTCAATTTAGTAAAATTTAAGTGATGATTTTGTTTCATAACTACTTAATTAAAAATATATGTTTTTAAACACACTTAACGCTCTTAGTTGGCAGAATGTACCTGTAACCAGGGAGTGTTTCTTCTATTTTTTTCAATTGCCATATAATATTTACCTAATCCTATTGGATTAGGTACCTACCTATAGATAACTCTTTGCCTAAACCTATCTTCTAAATAAAAAAAACATATGGTCTTGTTATACCTAAAAACTAAATATCACATATAATAACCTTCAATATCCAAAAACCGTCCCGCATCCCACGAAATCTTCTAAAATGAATGCAGTTGCAATAAACCGCCGCCATATTTCCACCCGTCTCCTTAAAACGCAACGGTCTCCCTATATCCATCTCGTTCTCTCTTTATTATAACCATATCTATCACTCTCTTTCTCAGGACTTCTAAAACAGAATTAGGACAATACGCATGCGTGGCTTGCCAATGTCAAATCAATCTTAGGCTGATGCAACGGAGTGGAACAATTTGCCGTCATAGAAGCAAGTTAAGTTTTATGCCTGCACTAATTGGCATTTATTATATTGTCTGGTTTTTTGTTTCAGGTGGCACTGTCGGCGATCTTGGATGAAATGGTAGGTGGTTATTATTTATAAAACCTGACTATAGATAACCTACTACCTACTGGAATAATTATTGCAGATACAAATAACTTCTCAACTGGCCTATACGAGGAATGATTGTTGTACCCAATGAGGCAATCCGTTTATACTTAGTCGTTCTAATTTTGAACTCGGAAACTCACGCTATAAATGTTTTAATCTCAATGTGTTTGATATATTTAACCGACATTTAGATGCTGGTACGTAAGTATGCATCGTTAAAGTGATTAATTATTCAAACATAGTCCAAGAGGCAGTCCACCTTTATCTCAAAGGAACTATTTACTGTCGTAATAGCCGTAGTAATTCACGCACATGACAAGTAAATAAGCCAAATAACAATCGGACGGGTCAAACGCACCCTACCTGTACCTCGTGATGTCAAGTTAGTTAAATATTTAGCCATAGACCGGGAGGCAGTCCATATTTTTACGAGTGTCGGGATCGGCTCATTACTATGTTATTACCGCGGCGTGGCTCGGCCGCGACGAGCCGCAACACATCCAATTTCCCAACTTCCCATTTATTGATATTGACTTGGAGAGGACGCCTCGAGAATGCTCCTAGGTTACGATGTAAATGTACTGGATATGGTATGATTGTTGAGTTTGAATGTGCAGCCATCTATGTATCTTATCACTTACTAAAGCTTCTAAAAGGGATCTGATTCAGAAGCAGAATAGTAAGTCAAAAGGTATCAGTTACATTTTAATTTAAAAGTAGGTACATATATAACATGTATGTGGAAAAGCAATAACATATTTTATTCTGGATTACTTCTTCCGTACTATTTTTTATTAATAGTGAAATGCTCTTTGCGTTTGATACAACATACACAAAAATAAAAATTAACTATGGGCTTTAAATAAAAAACTCCACTCATTAAAACACATTCTTAAACTAAATTTTACTTAAAAATATGACATCTAGTTTTAATTAATCTGAAGAAGTTTAATAACAATTCAATTAACAAACAAAATCCGAATGGCAGCCACATCTAGAATCGTAGCGTAACCTCCGCGCTACCGATATTTTGTGGTATCACTTATTATCATCAAACCTAACGCCAGATAAGCTCGAAAGACGTGACTTGCGAAAAATAGTCATTTGAACCCCAACTCTCAGATTCGTACACCCAACACGCGTAAGCAGAATGGATCCAGTAGGTATATTACTTATATTACTTATTCTCATCAGCAATCCCGTATAGAGGCAATTTCGTAAAAACCACGATAACGTAATGAGATTCTGCCGAGCCTTAAAGGATTCAGAGCTAAATTTATTTGAGAACTTTGATTGATTGGTTTATAATGATCAGATATTTAAGATGTTAAAAAGTTAGTAATTCTACTTTTAAGCTAGTCGAAATGTTGATTTACAAAATGACTGCATCACTTTTTCTCGTTACTTATTATTTTCCGTCAATTTTGTTAATAAAATGTGTGTTATCTAAATCATGCCAAATTAAATTCTAGACTAGCTAAAAGCTGGCATGATTATCAAGTTAGAGCTTACTTCTTAGAGCTAACTTTCCAATGAGCAAAAGTCTTTGCCTAGTCAGTTTTTACCTAATGTGAAAAACAGTGCTCAGTGCGTGAAAGAAATAATTGAAAACTGTATTTGGTTGAATTCCCACTTTTACTTTAATTTTCAAAATAGCAATATGCGTCAGTGTAATATTGTTTACTGAGAAAATAAAATAAACGCCGCAATCCTTTACACATTGTCATCATAACAATGATCTCTCTATCTGTCAAGAGGAATAAGATAAATCTCAGGCTTCACTAACATTCAATGTTGTGGTTATTTCCCGACCCGAAAATAAGGATGAAGATTGTGATAAAGAGGGTAGACTGCACAAATGTATGAATAGAACTTCCGTTGAGCGGAACATACAAAACTGCCGTTTGGCGAGAGCGCTCGGCAAATCTCTATCGATTGCATGAAATGCGAACAAGTTAGCTAAACTGTCAAAGTTTCTGTTATTCGGGTTATTGACCTACTTACGAGATACCGAGTTACATAAGTTAAAACGTTGAGTTAAATCATTGGATAGGCCCCGACTGTTTTGACGTCGTGTCATGGCATTTGTTAGTTCAAACCGATTACCCAAAGATGTCACTAAACAACTTTGAACCATCATGTCGAGACGATTTTTCGGCCACATGTACGAGCCATACCTATAGGCCGGCATTTTGACCGAAATCAGCTCTCTCAAGAAAAAGGTGTTTTATTTATTATACACCATTCCTACAGGTTTTGGGGCTCGTTTGTACCTACCTAGTCCTTCGAGCCGGAGCCAAAACTGTGGCACTAGTTTGTTTTACACGACGTATCTTCATTTCAACATGCTGTCAATGCTATAAGAAGCGACGGTCGCTACAAATTTTCGTGGCGATTTCAGAGCGCGTAAAAAAGAATGGTGAGGGCTCATCTAACAATTTTTATCTAAGTATCAGATAAAGTTATTAATTATTATCGAACATTAGATTAAACGACTCTTCGAAATGGTAGAGAAATTACGATCAAATTGACAGCCGGTAAAGTAATAGTACATGAATAGTAATGTTATAGCGATACGGGACGTAAGTTGAGTTATAAATTAACGCGATGAAGGTTTATGATTAAACGTGTTGGGCAATTGCGATTCATTTTAACATTTTGAACTTGCTTGAATGAACTTGCTTGTGTTAAGACAATTTATGTGGACATTAGATCAGGTTATTATGATTTTTGTTATAATAAAATAAGAAATAAGCAAATGGAATTTCTGAATCCCGTGCAAGTACAACATTTTCTTAGACGAATTTAGAAATTCCCTCTCTTATTTATTCAGTACCTAAGCGGTTGGTATCAACATAGTCATGCGAGCAAAAATACCGCATTCGTATGCACCCAAAGCGAATCTCCGTTCCGAATTCCCAATAAAAATCCTTCGCAAAGTTCAACAACACCCATGCACGTACCGAAAATCGATTCGCGGATTCAATTTTAAAAATCGAATTTCACGAAACCGCGCATTCGTTAGCATATCTAATTACGTAAACAGAAACGTATTCCGTTCGGAATTGGAACCTGTCTGTCAAAGTGGAATAAACGAAGCCAATCAGAGATAAATAACCGTCGGTCCGCGAGCGTGGCCCGTTTCATTTGCATGTCAATGACGGCGGAGCGGGGAGGGCGGGGTACATGCGGGCACAATGCTGCCGTCATAAGGAAATAGGGCGCTTCTACATAAAGTAGAAAACGGAGAAAAAAAATATTTTATGATTATGAAATGAAAAACGTTGCTGCTTAGTGGAAAATAGGTATTTTAATCTTTTTGCAATTTTAAAACTTGTATGATTAGGTAGCCTATCAGGACACATGAATTAAATTCAATTATATCAATATTATCTATTTAAAAAACGCGATTTTCTTTTTCTTCTTAGTAAAAAAAAAACAATAAACCCGCAATACTTCATTGAAAAGGCGTTTCTGGCTAGATACGTCTTTTCAACGTAGTAATTTTTGGAACGTTCTTTCATTGTATTGAAATTTGTTTCGAAGCTTACTAAAAAAGGGCGCATTTAGCTACTTGCTGCTTTTCTTCTAAGTATTGCAACACCAATTATAAAAGAAAACTGTTAACGCCCGTTATTTTTTTGCATTTAATGAGCAATAATTGAAGTTTAAGGTAATTTTTTGCTAAAAATGACCTTAAACTTCATATGATTATGATCCAATGTTGCTCAATGCCTTCTTTTTTTTATGTCAGAGGCGGCAAATGAGCTACCGGTTCGCCTGATGGTAAGCAATCACCGCCGCCCATAGACATCCGCGACACCAGAGGTATCGTTGATGTGTTGCCGGCCGTAACCCCATACCCTCCCCAACTGAGCTCTGGCAACCTTACTCAACAGCAGAAACATAGCACAACAGTTACGAGTTACGAAGTGCTACTTCACTGCGGTCTTCTGTAAGGTGTAGGTACTTCCCCAGACGAGCGACTCATTCGAGTGGAATTTCCACAAAGCTCTACCTCTCCGATAAAAACTGGAAAAGTGCAAAGTTGCTTTTTTATTTCACACATATTGATGCACTAGTTATAATTAAAACATTCAAAGAACTTATGTTAAAAACGATGGAAGATCTATGGGATATTTCAATACATATTCAAAAATCCATTATTATTCCCATTGCACTTGCACATATTTAGCATTGATATTTAGTTTATAAATCTTATGAAACATAGTATATTAACTTCTTTATTTAAATCAGGAGAAAAGAGTGATCCGTCAAACTTTAGACCCATATGCATACATCCATATCTCAGTAAAATTAATGAAAAAATATATTTTATCATTTATTGTTATATTTAAATTAAAATTCTTTGTTAAATGAAAATCAGTACGGATTTACTTACAAACAAATCTACAACTGATGCAGGAGTTTCTTTAGTAAAACATATTTATGACGTATGGGAGGCTAAGCAGGATGTTATTGGTAAATGTATTAAATTCACAATGCCAAATGTGCCACAAGTTATTACAAATATTTCAATGAATTATGAACATATTTATGTAGTCAACTCAAATGTCGTTTTAGAACTTACTATAGATTCAAAATTACAATGGTGCCCCCATATTGTTGCTTTGGCAGGGAGACTCAGTTTTGACGTTTGACTGATATTAAAACGGCGATATTGGTTTTATTCATCTATTTCCATAGTATTATGTCTTACAGTCTATTATTGTGGGGATCATCTGCTAATTTACAAACATTTTTTGTACATAATACAGAAAAGGGCGATTCGTGCAATGTTATGATCTTAAGCTGCGTGATTTACTCCGAAAGATATTTCAGGAGATTAACATTTTTACTACAGCGTCGCAATTCATCTTTGACTGCATAATTTATACATACGCAAGAACCTACACATTTTTTCTAGACAAAATAACTTTCATAGCTTTAATACAAGAAAAAAACATAAGCTTCCCGTTCCCAGTCAGAGGCTTCATAAGACTGGGAAGTCTTTTATTGGACTAAGTATCAAATATTTAAGAACCTTCCTGAAAATTTTATTCAATTTCCTAAACATGATTTGTTTATTAAATCATTCTTGATGAAGAAAGGTTACTATAAAATAAAGGCTTATTTAAATGACAAATATTTATTATATTTGACGAAATTGTCATATTGAAATTAATTTTTGAATAAGGCGTAACTGCTGAGTTTCTTCCGGCGTCTCTTCTCAGCAGGCCATTCCCTTTTCAGCTCGCCAAGTCGCTGGTTGGGTGAAAAAAGTTTTTACGAAAAAATAATTCACTAAGTGAATCAAATTGCTGAATAAATAATTTCATTTCATTTCTATACTTCTGGATTAAAATCTTCAAAATCATAGAGTTTTTTTTTTGCGCACTTGGATATACTCTTATATCTGGGCGCATCTGTTAGAACATGTTCTTTACCGCGGCTTCCACTTCCTCCCGCAAACGCAACAATACTTAGTAGAAAAGACGTTACTGCCACGTACGCCTTACCGATTCTCGTAATACTTAGAAGAAAAGACGCATCTACTCAGATGCGGTTTTCCTTCTTATGATCATGTAGTTACGCCTTTTCAACCTATGAACATTAATATATTTTGTAAACGAATAAGACTCTTCTACTCAGTTACGTCTTTACATCTTAGTATTATACAGAAACGTCTTTCCAATTTAGTAATCCACAATAAATTTTGTAGATAAGCCCTTTTTAGTTGTTCATAAAAGAAAAAGTATTCGTATTTCATAAAATTAAAAAATACTAGAAGGTGCGCCTTTTTCTGCTGATTCCGAATCACTATATAACTCAATTTTGACAAAAATGTTAGATGCGCCCTTTTTCATTATGACGGCAGAATGGCGGTTCACCTGTCAACTAAATAAAATCCATGGAGTAGTGTGCGCGTGTTGCGTGTCGTTCGTTTGTTTTTTTTGGCATTTTTTCGGAGATGAGATTATTGTTTTGGCGGATATAGCTGCGTATGATGAATGGAGACGAGATTTTATCAGTAAAATAGCTAAACGGGGTTCTTGCATAAAACATAGAACGAATAGAAATATTTGACTATCTTTTGTCAACAATTTTACACACAGTAAGCATGTATGATTCGTATCATGTATTATTTTCCAGTTTTATCGGACCTTTCAATAGTTTTCCAGGATTTTTTAATAGATTAGGTACAAAAAGCTTGGTATATTAAGAATGATTCATAGCAGTGATGCCCAAAATTATATCGCTTTGTTTATTTAAACAGCTTCTACTGCTTACTCAACATGCATTTTTCTATAAATCTTGCATTTTAACGGCTACAAAGCCCAAAAGATGAATAAAAAATATTTTATAAGTGGTTTGAGTGGCATCCGCATTGACGCTGGCACATAGCATATTACGGTAAAATACTAACTGACTAGTTCCCGTTTTAAATAGGAATAATTTGATGTCAATTGAAACATCGACAAGACTTTATACCTACGTCATGTAACCAGTTATGCTTTTTAGGAACCGTTTTGCTCTTTTAATTCTGAAGTTTATTTAGCGTAACTGGCGTTTTTTCAAAGAGCAGACAGTAAGATTTAGCTGTAGCAATAACTTGGACAATGATATTGATACTTTATGGGCGGCATATTCAATGTCAGTGTCTGATCTCAAGATAGCCTAACATGTTTTGCAAGAGTAAATCTAAAGAATTTAAAATTGTTCTTTGACGTTCCATCGCATTATCAGGGACAGATTGAGAAATAAGATTTTTCTGATTCATGATGAAGATATATATTTACGTTACCAACGACGGTGTTGTTGTAAGTAAAATATATGTGGTGCAACGACAGATAAAATAACGAGTATAAGTAAACGCCTCCAAAAAAAAAAAATAAGCTATGCTAGATAGCTTAAAGATGTTTATGTTACTCAGATTAATGCACATTCTCTCTACCAGAAACCTAATTTGCACACTATTAAAAATACACGCGCATCTCCAAGACTTGAAACCTTAAACAAGAAACTCTTAAAATATCTCAACTTCAAACTTTACTCGGAAGAAAAAGTGTTTTACTTAAATATAAACTAAAGCTTGTCGGTTTTGCTAATACCCGCTCCGGCTGGCAGAGCTCTTAGGTACACTCGAGTTCGAGGTCCCGCTGACTCGTGGCAAATGTTCTGCACCGCTGCCAACGTATTTTCTTATCTGGAAAATAAATTTAAAAAGTTCTCTCTGTCTTGCTTCGGAGTTTGGGTGAAGTTGGGAATTAAACGCAAAACGCCCAGTCTGGTGATGTGTTAATTTTCTTGCGATTTTTGAACGTTCTGGATGCTTAAATGCATGCATTTTTTACTTTGTTATTCATTCCGATATTCTAAAATTCTTTAGTTTCTATAAACGTTAAGTTTCATTATAATTAATTGAAGGATGATTAATCATAATCAAAGAATAATGAAATATATTCCAATCACTTGCACCTGTAATAAAACTGTCGAGTGAATATATTACGCTATTGAATCTACTCCAGTCAAAATAGACAAAATTAATGCAAACTTGAATGTCTATTTTGACTAGAGTAATCATCACTCTTTAAACACTTAACAAAACTCAAACAAAAACATATTTATGAAAAGTTACATAGTATCTAACGAACGCCAAATATCAAACATGGATTAACACCCGCCATTTTTATTAAATGACATTGAGACGCTCGCCCTCGTTACGTCACAACACAAACATTGCGACACGGATGACGTCATAAACCTCAGATTTAAGTGTCGGCGGTGAACGAGCCTTGTCACACCGATGTTAACTCGTGTTTTGTTCTGCCGCGAAACGTAACCGACGCTCGTGATATTAATGTTAATCGAACGCGACCTTTTTAGCTATCTAATTCATCATTCAGAAGACTAGTTGTATTCGTTTTCGAATTATGCAATTTATGAAACTAAAAGTATTGGAGCTGTGGCGTAAAATCAAATCATACATCTAGATGGGTGTGTTTAATAGGCAACGATAAATCTACTTCGATTAAACAAAGAAAACATTTCTTTCGTTTTTGTTTCGAAAAATCAATTATTGAAGAATTTGTTTCAT
This sequence comes from Nomophila noctuella, assembly GCA_958496325.1. Taxonomy (NCBI): domain Eukaryota; kingdom Metazoa; phylum Arthropoda; class Insecta; order Lepidoptera; family Crambidae; genus Nomophila; species Nomophila noctuella. The sequence goes on from OY292491.1 coordinate 10,131,197, forward strand.
TGAGATTATCAGCTTATAGGTACTTAATAACAAATCGATCCTTTTTAAGCATCTTACCTATTGAAAAGTGTGCTCATTTCATTCAAATTTAGGTATATTCAGCCACATGAGGTCAAGGAACGAACTAGAAAATCCTCGTACGGGTAGCGACTTAGCCATTCTATTTCTTAGCTTACCTAACTAGTTCATACCTAGTCGAAATACAAACCTAATTTTCATAAAGAGATGAAAATGCGTTCCGTTTTTCCTACTTAATATTCGTCTAGCTTAATAAATTTGCTGGAACCCGAATAGTGGTTATTATGTCATGCCGAAGGACGCCGGCTATCTCATTTGAGGTCGATTCTTGCTTCCCGGGCAAACTGAGAAATTCTTTTCCTCCAATGGACCATTCGGAAAATTAAAGAGATCTAGCCAGAATCTGTAGATTTCAATCTCTGAAGCGAACTAAGTTCGACGTTCTTAATTTGATTCTTCTATTTAAATTTTTTGGCTGGTTGGGTGCATTTAGTAATGAGTTTTGATCGAATGTTATTTTAAACAGATTTTTTTTTATAGATTATAGAGATTTTTCTATCTCGCTTATATTTTCTTATTGAACTACGAGTCTCACACGGTTTTGGCATTAGTCAAATAGTATTTGTGTCGGGCTTGCTGTTTAATATTTTCACGAGCGTGACTGGGCAGTCTACACTATACAGAGACCGAGCACCAGAAAATGATGGTTTTCAAAACAATTACATGCTATATATTCACCATTAGGTATTTATTAAAAAATATAAAAGCAACCTTACTTAGCTTGCTGATAAAAATAATATTTAAAAAAATCGAACATCTACTACGTCATTAAACAAAGACGGGATGATATCATCTGCAGATCTTACTAATAGCACGGTCTAATCAAATCAACGCTTGTGCCATCGGGAACGTTCGGCCCCCGTATAATATTCCGATCGGCTGACGTCCAACCTCGGACGTGTGGTGGGTAACGTCAAAGAGTATGTTATTGCAGAAGGTCTGAGTGCGTCCACATCTGCCTAATGGGCCGCGAATTTGCAGCTCGCGAGCTACATATAACTACATAATTAGAAGAAGAAATTTTATATATTCCTTGGACTGATACGCCAATTGTCTAGTACCAAACTTAGCTCGAAGCTTGTATAATTGATGCTAGGGAACGAATAGACATTCTTAAATAATTTTATCAACATCTACGACTCGAGTACAAATGCAGATTTTCATCACATAAACATTTGCCCCAAGTGGGATTCGAACCCGCGACCCTTGCTTTTGTAGCCAGGGTTTCTGACCACTAGGCCATCGGGTCATATTATATTATTATATGTTAGGTATATAATACTTATGTATTGTTGAAATGTTTTTTGAAAGCGGATACATTTTCTCTCAATCGATGTTAGAACAAAGTTTCCTGTTCGCGACAAACAAACAGCCATTATTTTACCCATATAGGTACACGTGCCGCTGTGTAAATGAGCCCATATTCCACGAACTTCGTTTATCAAAATAATACATCTCTACAATACAAATTCTAGTTTTGAATTATTCATTGACTAGTGCTGAGGTCATGAAACTCTTCTAAAAAGCAGCGCATTTTTGCAAGAATTTAAAATTGCAAATACATTCAAATTGTTTCTTATCGTGCCAAGCCTTCAAGTTGCATAAAATTCACTTTTCATGCAATATACTTGAATTGTTTCTCAGAATTAGTTTAAATCACGATTATGTTAAAGAAGTAGACCGACTCAACAAATAAATATCTTAAGTTGTAAGCAGAAAAACATGGTAAATTGGCATTTATGTAACAATTTGTAACGAGTAGCACCTAAGTAAAAGTTCTGTGTTCCGTTTCGCCTGTAACACGTGGTGTTTCTAAATTAATAAAAGGTTTGCTTTCGTATTAGGGAAAAGCTTAAGTAACTGATAGCATGTAAGTAGTCTGAGGTCAAACGATAAGTATATTATGTTTTGTTCTGTAAACGATAATTTATATCCTTTTCAATTATTCGTATAAGTTTAACATTTTTTTTACACTACATGTTTAAAACTTGCCTGTTCTCGTGTAATATACCCATTAGTTTGGTAATTAACTGATCTTCCTTTCTACGACTACGTACTCTTTGGCCTTGTCGGTTATCCGACTTAACTGGGAGCGTCATTTCGGCTATAGAGTCCATTGGTTGGGTACGTGACCTTCGTTCCCGCCAATTTCTTGCTGAGAAAACTATGGCTTTTTCCAACATCTTATTTCATATTAACTTATGCGATCGCATCTTCGCTCTGATACCTATCGGAGTGTAGAGATGAGTCAGTAAATTGCGTAGGGTTAGGTATATTATTATGGAGTTACTAAAACTTAGTGCATTTCAACAACTACTTGTCATCAAGAGCGTTCAACCATACTTACAAAAATTACTCTGAATTTTATGAGCTCAAAAATAAACACCGGATAATTAATTTAACACTAAGCTTTACATCTACAAAAGCTACACTTTAGTCTCAACTAAAGCAGCTTCTTATGATACAGTTTGAAAGAAAAATTAACAAGTATTAAACATTTTAAACATTTTTTATGTATTTATTAAGTGATTTCAATGACTGTATTTTTTTAATTTTAACCATTCATGTTTGTGGTTACATGATACTTGTATAATACTACGAAATAGTACGAAAACTTTTACATTCAATACGTACAAATACCTACATCTCCCTACCTATCAGAACGAAATAGTGAGAGGCGACACATCAGGTGGGTAGGGTGGATACAAATATACGCTGGGGATGTATGTGCTCATGTTTTATATTATTGAGGCTCTGCCTTGCTTACACGAACGGGGAGGAATTGTTATTCAGGGATTGGAACCAATGTTTTTAAAAATAAAATTTTCTCAAATTCGTTTTCGTCTGTTGTGCCAGTATGCAGTATCTTGATACAGATGCGAGTAGTTTGAAGAATGTGATACTCGCCAGACGGATTGTTGATAAAATGTGACAGAGAAAGTCTTTGTTGTAGGTACTGCGATGCGTCCACTCTCGCGTCAATATTTATGATATTTTATGACAGTCTTTGGAAATAAAACGAGTTGCTTTTTGTTATTTTTTGTATTTTGAAATAAAAAATATATGCACCTTTGTTTGTCAAACTTAAAAAATATTAAAATCATGTAGGTACCTACCTATTAGTGAATATTTTAAGAAGACTGGTAAACTTTTCGAGTTATTATGATGTTTTCCGTAATGACATGATAAATGAATAATAATAATTTCATAAAGCAATGATAAAATAAAATTATTAATACTTATACGTTATATGGTCTTCCAACATTCCAATATCACATTTTGTTCAAGATTTTTAATTGATTACGAAAACAAGCATTCATTCGATTAGTTCCATGATCCATCTGTAATCACACGCTTCGTACAAAAATTGTCCAGCGCAATTAAATAATTTAAAAATACATATCGCCACCGCGACAGTATCGGCGCGGTGGCATGTTTGTTTTTTTTTTTGTTGTAAGTATAATAACTTTAATTGAATGTGTAATTTGTTCCTAATAAATTAAGTTAAAAATGAGTTTAATAAATTTATGTAAGTTTTCCAAAGTAGGTATCAGCATGTCAGGTGATGTACTAAGGGTACTGCTTTAAATAAATGAATTTATGACGTTTTTACACTTATAACTGAGTTTTTCTCAAAATTTACTGATGAACTTAATCCATAAAATAATCTCATGTACCTACTGGTTCCATTTACGTCGATTGCTTTCCTCCGCATATATTCCGGCGTCCTCTCGAGAAAAGAAAACCACAAAGGACCCCGATCCAATATGAAGTTAAACATTTGCATTCCGTCATACCGCCCGCGATCCTTTCATATACCGCCGAATAAAACCAAAAGCATTGTTTGGCCGAAACTCCCATCCCTGATTATATTTGGACAAAATATTTTCTCGTATCTCGTGTAGACACAGTATAATAAGTCTCTTGGGCCGACAAATGGAGCCGAAAGGAAAACCATCGTGTCTCTAAGATATTCTTGGAGTTACGTGATCCGCGTATATGGGACGGACAAGGGTGAAATCTCTCAAGCTGTATTAAGGCCGAAAGGTGGGTTCTACTTCTCAATGGTTCGGTTATTTTGTCGTATTGCGAGGAAACGTCGTGCGCGTAGAAATTGAAAGTCGATGGTCGGATGGAAACATAAAAGGGGAATGTTGACGGAATGAGAAGTGTCCCTAGGTGCTGGGTGTCTAGGTGAGAGGTTTTGACAGTAAAATGTATTTGTTTTGATATTACATAGGCTTTTTTGCTGATAAAAAAAGCTCTTTGGGTGACCACATTCACGTAACGATGTGTGGCTAGCGCTGTCATCAAATTACTTTTTCCCTTTTATGAGATTGTTTAGGGAAAGTATTGATAGCCTTAATAAATTATGTTGTTTTGCAAAGGATTATTTATAATAATAACTAGTGAGAAACACATTTAAAATAATTTGTTCAAAACTTACACGAAATATGTAAATACATTCCAAACTTTTACAACAGAGCTTGAGAACAGAGCAAGCATATACGGATGAATTTTTAATGGGAACACCGAAATGTAAATTTGATACGATTAATAATTTAAGCAAAACAAAATGAATCGGAGATTAAATTCTAATCGATTTCACATTAACTTTTGATTGCTATGGTTCCAGGGGACACTTTAATCCTTTCTTCATTCCTTGTTTATTTGTAAGTGCACGTATACCTAAAACGTAATTTCCAGCTCAAATTAACGCCAAACCCGTTGCATAATTTGAAACAAATTACACCCAAAAGAATTTATTTAATCCTTGTTGTTCCGAAAACTGATGCTGTGACAGTACAGTTTTGGCAAAGAAATTTCGGATCGCTCTCAAAAGTTAGCAGGGAAGAATAAGCCTTAATGGTACATAGTGAAGAGTAAAATTCCTTCGTGTGAGCATGGGAGTGGTTTCGTCTCGTCTCCGAATAAGTTTGAGGCTTATTTTTGTTTGTATAAAGTTGTATTTTCGGGTTGGGTGGAGATTAGAGCGCGCCGCCCGCCGAGCGGAGCCCGCCAAATATTGCGGCCCTTATTTATGTCCACTTGAAGTTTAAACGGTCACATCGGGGTACATCGTTTTTTTGCAAAACATGCATCGACGCTAGACCCAACGGAAATCTTGTGAAATTGGATTTCACAAGTGCCAACTCATTGCACTAAGCTTTCATAAAGTTTGCGCGGTCGACCGTAATTTTACTGAGTTTTCACGTCGAGAATGTAATCGATGGTTATAATGTCAAAGGGCTTAAAGGACATTTTGGCGAAAATGACTTTTTGATGCAGTCCTATAGAGCTTTTTGAGCTCTATCGATTGGTATATATAAGGTTTTTCTATTCCCAATATTGAGCAAGATATTCACGGTCAAAAATCAGCCATTTTTGCACTTTAGGATTAAAGGACAGGACGATAGTTTTCTGGCCTTTACAGCCTACACACGTATAATTTTAGTCGCACCTGTTAGGCTTAAAGGACATAGTTAGCCTAGCAAAATAATATTCTTAAGGCTTAAAGGACATTTACTGCTACTGTTGTATTAAATTAGTATCCTTTAAGCTACATTTTTGTAGGTCATATTTCATCTTCTAAGTGACCATGGTGCAATGAAATGTATGAAGTTTATATTATAAAGATTATATTAAATTTATGTATTTTTCATCTGAGGAAGTATTATCTATCATTATAACTTACTTACTTGTGTGTTATGTTATATACATGTTTTACTATGTTTTTAATTCCTGCAATTCAAGATTTAACTTTAGAAGTTTTTATATTTATGTATTAAAATATACATCAAGAAATAGCTTGAAATAAAGAAAATATATTATTCTATCCTCTCATTTGTCACAATTGCCCCATATTGAATCTGTGAAAAAGAAGCCAATGCCAATTTTTGTAGTGGAGATGGTGTTTTTCTGTTTTGCTCGCGTCCATCAACCAAATATGGAAATTTATATTCTTGAGAGCTTTTCAAACGATATAAGCTAAGGCAGTAAAGCTATAACCTGAGTCAAAACTGAATGTGACATGCTAGAAGTTTTTCACTTCGATAGAAAAATGTATGAAGCAAGGAGTTCTACGCTGTCCCACTCAGTTCGGACTGAGTTTACAGCTATACTGCCTTAGCAAATATCATTTTTAATGCGTTTATTCTGTTATATGATGATTTATTCTATATATGACAATACATATTAAAAAAAATGCTGTTAGTAGCCACCATGTTCAAAACTTCCTCTGTAGTAAACTGCCTCCCTCTCCCCTACATGATAATTTGATGGACTAAAAATTGACAAAATTTATGTTTGCAGTGACTACCTATAGTAGTGGTAATGAGTAAAACTCAATTTCCATAACTCTGTGCAATATATGAAAGAGATTTACAATAAATTAAATAGTAATACCGTCGTTAATGCGTTTCTATCCTTTCTATTTATATTTCAACTTCTCAATAATTATTACAATTTCAAAGCGAAAAACGTTTTAAGGGACAAAATTATGTTTGGACCATTTAAGAGCAGTCCTTTAAGTCATAGTCGACAACTACTACAAAAAAAATGTTAAGCTTAAAGGACAAAATGTTAAAATTACAGTTCTTAAAGGACACCTATTTTAGAAACTACGCTATCTGGAATGTATTAGAAGGTCGCATACAGTTCGGCTTGAAAAAACAAAATCAATTGTCTTTAAGCGAAAGCGATAGCTTTAAAGACAAAAAAGTTTTGTTAATTTTTCTACTTTTTTTGTTTTTTGGCTCTCCTGAAAAGTGGCGATTTGTCCTTTAAGCCCTTTGACATTATAACCATCGTAATGATACTTTAGTTTGGATAACTTGGGAGGAATGGTAGTTATACCCACGTAGGTACAAGAGATGCGTTGTCATTATAAACTTTTAACAGGGAGTGTTGTGCATTCTTGATATTAATCTTAGTACTTTAACTACTACAATGTTGTTAGTTTAGTATTAACTGCACAAATTTTTTCGCTTTATTATAGACAGTAGAAGATAACTGATGTTGTTCAGGATTTTTTCTAGATCATTCTTCGAATTCAGAAACTCATTTATTTAACCTTTATCACAACTTGTTTACTTTAACTTTATCTACCAGAAAATCTCTATTTTCTTGTATGCTCACCTCGTATCTCTCCCAACCAGTTATCCCAAGTGGCATATATTCACAAGGGATCGCTGGAAATATTTCTTAGGCTCACGTTATTAAGCTTGTATTATCCTGTAACATTTGCTCAAATGAAACCCCTCCAAACAACGGAATGAAAATTGCCTCAGCCGCTAGATAACGTTGTCTACCTTGTAACACGTGACTGTGATGGAAGGCGATAACAAACCTTATTTGTACAAGGGTAAAGTACTTTTTGTATTGTATAAAGGGTATGTTAGACGGTTATCACAAACACACGTTGATATAAGCACAATAATGTTTTGTTGTATTTTTGCTGGGTATTTTTGGGTGGTTCGATATAAGAATTTTAAATAAATAGCTGTCGTTTTATAAAATTGCTTTGCCTACAAATGTCCAACGTTGAGCATTGCTAGATATTTTTTTTTAATAAATTGTTTTGTTTATCCTCTGATTTTGAATTACTTTTATCATACTTAGTTTACAAAAGTTTTCGGCACAACGTATGCACATATGAATAATTTAAACAACTCGCTATCAACAGTCATCATAAAACATAGACTGAATAAATCCTCATAAATAGTCAAGTGGTCTGGATTCATCTACTTAGTAAAATAGTTTTTCCAAAAATAAAAATCTTTCTTGCGAAGAATTCTCATATATTCGCATATGAAACAAAGCGTTCCAATATCATTGCTTGGATGTTGCGGGTAGGAAGTTTCAAATAAAGGAGACTGAACAAAACTAGTTCCGAACAATGAGATTCCCTCAAAAGTTTGTATTGAGTTTCCAAAGTAAAAGAAATTTCATTTCCCCGACTGAGTAAACACGAGTTAAAGTTTCTTACTTTAAATTGGTCTAGAAGTGTATGTATTTATGTGTGGAGTTTTTAATACTAAGGAAATCAGAAATCTTGCTAATCGCTTATATTTAAGTAGGTACCTACCTACTATGAATTAACACAACAACACCAGAAGTCACATTCTAGTACTTTTAACGTCTATATAGATAAGTTATTGCCCTTTAATGTACAACAACACAATACGAGTAAAATATGATGATTCGATTTTAAACTCAAAGAAAAATGTTCATCAAAATGTGGCTAAGTTTTTGAATAAGTAACCAATCATTGTTAGGATAACGTAACGTAAAATAATGACAGCATTTGTTTGTCCTGACTCATCAATGGTCTGATCTGATTATTCGCTTCAGACGTAAACTACTTCCAATGACTACCTACTATTTTCCTTCTGAAACAATAAGAAACGGTAATTTTAAGTATTGCAAAGGCTTGCAAATTGTTTCTTGTTCTTAGATGTATGTAAATTGAACTGTGGGCGACCGTCATCGTCCAGATTGGTCGCAAGGGCAGGTCTTTATGCTTAATGATTGAAGGAAATCAGTGCAGGAGCCCACGAGTAATCAAACTCAATTCGAACAATAGGATGATTATACCTATTCTGTACATCGGCTTGTTGTGGCATTGTAATTGTATGATATTATCTACTCATATATAGGTAGTCACGTATTTGAGTTATATGATTTGACTGTTAAAATTTATATTGGTATTCCCTTATAGTCTTATTAATACAAAGGATAACCTAACGTATTGGAAAATTAAACTCGTATAATCTATTAAATTTGCAAAATGTTAATAATACCTACAGAAAATTTTAAATCTGACCAAAAACTAAGGTAGGTACCTACCTACGTGTCGTGTGTGTGTAAGACGCATGTGCATATGAAATAAATTTTAGATAATTGTTTTGGGTCGTCTTGGTTGTTATCTGTTATAGTAAGGTATTGAAAGGCACCCTGCTGCGCTTGTATGACTTGTCGATGTCGATAAATAACGCGTCACCTCAATCCAACTTAATAAATGTTTCAATAAAACGCCGGTACCAATGTCGATGTCCGTTATTTGACATTGTGGTTAAATTGTGTTGATGATTGCTACTGTATATTGTAATACTTAAATCACTAAATATTGCCTAGGGTAGGTAGGTACTCTTTAAATACTCAAACGGGATGCGCTATAAATATAACAATACCACTCCAATATTTCATTCAGGTAATAGCTCAATACAACGCAACCTGAGCAATACACAAAAAAAATATGAATCTCCCATTCACACTCTAGAATATCTCGGTGTAGAGCTCGGAATCAATCAATTACTCAACGTGTAAGTTGGTACCTAATAACCCCTCCTCCGGGATCTGTGCTTCAATTCCTAAGACCTATTGGTTTGAGAGGTTACTACATAATATATAGATTTATGTTAAGTCCCATGTCAGATTTTGTCAGTACAATCTAACTGAAATAACTAACTTTACTAACTTTTATGGCTCGACGACCCAAAGTAAGGCACACTTTAGCCTCCGAAAAAGCACAAAAATAAAGACAGTTCCTATTCTACTCTCTCAACAATATTTCGGAGTGGGTACAATTAAAAGAACTCCCAATCAGTTACGCAACGTGTAGGTACCTAATTACCCCTCCCACGGGATCTGTGCTTTAGTTCCTTAGACCTCTCGGATTGAAAGTTAATACCGATCTGTGAACGCTCATGTTAAGTCCCATGTCAGATTAAGTCAGTACAACCTAACTTAAATAGCATAAAAAAAAGAAAGTTCCTAGTCTAGGTACCTACTCTCTCAACAATATCTCGGAGTGGGTACAATTAAAAGAACTCCCAATCAGTTACGCAACGTGTAGGTACCTAATTACCCCTCCCACGGGATCTGTGCTTTAGTTCCTAAGACCGGTCGGGTTGCGCTCTTGATTACGATTCCACTCTAAAAGCCGACGCGCTTTAACATGGAGATAACGAGAATGGACGCGGCATTTCATGGAAGGTCTGTGTGTAATGGCCAGTGATTTCAATGTGTACGATGCAGCTTGGTTTTATGTTTAAGTTTATAGTGCATAATGCAAATTGGAACTTAAGCATTTTCTTTCATACAGATAATACTTTGTTACTGATGTGATTGGTGAAATGATGGTGGGGAGAAAAGAAATTGGCAGGAAAAACCGATTTTCTGCAACCTGAAATTGATAAAAATCCTGCAGTGGTTTTGTTTCAAGCTTAAATATCAAAATAATCGAGATTGATCATTAACATATCTATCGACATCGTTAATGCATTTACAATAATATGAATCTATGATGAGATTCGACAAAAATAATGGGATAAATGTTATTTCTTGACTGTGTTGCTGCTAGTTATTGGACTAGAGCAGCCACAAAAATATGGCGTGAAACGTTAGGGCAACTACATGTTGGCGCAGCGGACGCGGTACCGACCCAACCACATGAAAATATTTTTAAACTGCGTTCTCACCTTTGGAGATGCTATGTTTGCATGGATTTTTCAATAAATTAACGTGTTTGACAGGCATAACCCACGCGATAAATTAATGTGTGCTACATCAAAGTAGAAAATAGAAGGAGAGAATTGCGGGGAAAAGGTGATTCGAATGCGTTTTATGTATTCTTGCTCTTAATTTAAAGTTAGTTTCATGTGAAAAGTGACAATACCATGTCCCAAAATTTACCTGTAGTTTTTTCTCCTACCATATGCCATCTCCATTATTTCTCACATCAACGCCCTAGCTTTGTTCAAACGACGAGGATTAAAACGTACATAGCTAATGTTCTAAGCTTGGAGTATTCGACACGGTTCACACTTTAATAAGCTTCGTGTGTGAGATATGGTATTAGAAGATGTGGAGGGTGTCTGTAAGATGCCACGTAGACTGTATTAACACGACATAAGCTGCTTGCATCGAAGATGAAAAAATACCTTTGTGCCTTATGAATAAATGTCTTTCAATACACGGTATAAGATGTATTGAAGTAGGCACTGGGACATTTCACTTTTATAGGTTGTCTTGTAGAGATCGGCGTAAATTATAGCTTGAAAAAAAATAATTACGATATTAACCTTGTAACATTGATCTCAATTGATAATGGAGAAAAAAAGGTAGTTTGCACATTTTCCGTTTTTGAGACGTGAAACTTCAATACTATGCATGTGATCAAAAGCAAAACACTAAAAAGAGTATTCGGAAACAGTTTATTTAATTTACACTATACACAAACGTATTGTTGAAAAAGTTACGAAGAATAGAAACAAATTATGTCTAAAAAGTGCGCATATCTTAATTAAGAAGAGAAAGCTTCTTGAGTTAAATTATGTCATGATAACACGAATGTTTTTGAATAGCGTACAAATGGTTCTGTTAGAATATTTTACTAGTGAGTATACGTTATGCTTAACGGTATCATGGCCTATCGTAGTGATGACTTCGAACGTAGGTATCGATATTTTTTAGCATTTGGTATTAATTTTGGATGGCTGTCGATGTAAATTAATTTTTCAAATCTGAGATGATAATACCAAATCTGTGACTGGCTGTCAATGTAACTTAGTTTTCAACTCTTAGATGCTACTACCAAATCTGTGACTAAATATTAGTTTACACAGTTTAGAAATACCTAAGTATTTTTAATTAATACAAGCGAATCTGTCCTTTCAGGTTTTCCACCAATGAATATTTATAAATAAATCAATGTATCATTTTATTGCAAGTATGAAACTATGAAAACCTGATAATATTCACTCGTCAAGTAATAGAAACCAAAAAACCTAATTTTCTCTCGAAATCGACAATACTTTATCGATAACTTCCCAACATTACCCCTTACAACTAATAGCGGTTAAGACATTGTTCTTTGAGTGCACTCGGTCGTGATACAAATGCATTTACATCTCGAAAAATTTTTCTTTCGTTCCCTACATCAAAATTTACACTAAATTTTAATCTCACATTTGCATAATATTCAGTTTAATATTTTAAACCATGCCAAGCCCATCTAGGTAAGATGTAGAGCAATGGTGGGCTTATCTTGTATTTCAAAGATATGATAAAAAGCCTCAAGAAAGAACAATTATTTGTCTCGCCCTATTTGCTTCAATAACTTGTGATTTTAATTTTATGATAAACTAGCGGCCCGCCCCGGCTTCGCCCGTGGTACTTGTTCACTATTTAATGGATGATATTATACATAAAAACCTTCCTCATGAGTTACTCTATCTATTAAAAAAAACCGCATCAAAATCCGTTGCGTAGTTTTAAAGATTTAAGCGTTCATAGGGACATACAACACACATAGGGACAGAAAAAGCGACTTTGTTTTATACTATGTAGTGATAATGTGTGTGTAATTATACGTGTACAAACACACTAAGCGGATAAAACGCGACCTAATTTGGCCATGTTTATTTTCTAACCTTATTTCGGAATCCGTCATCCTCCATTTAAAATACTTAGGCGTAATCCCGCCGAACTTCAGTCGCTTGTTTTTGGCCTAGTGTTTTTCTATAGTTAGGCATGTAAAGGACGTACATATTATAGCACCTCATAAGTTAATGTATAGTTGCATTTAAACCAATCAATAATTTACTAACCCGCCGTCTTAGGTACACTTGAGTGCATGGCATGTGTTGCTTGAGTGCAGCTTTTAGCTCATACAGGGTGTAGATAGATTCCTCTATTACTGCGGAATGCTTAAGTGCTTCGGAGAAATGCCAGTATCGGAGGGTTAAGTTTAAAATAACTAAGTATAGGGGAGCAAATGGAACTTGGAAGCTTTCAACGGTTATGGAACTGCCTTGGAAAAGTTTTGTCTGAAGGGTTATTTTAGCACTGTTGCGAATGGCCTTTTTCTTTCTCATTTCGTTTCTAATTGTGAGACTCGGATGAAATTATACCTAAATCCAAGTTTAAGAATATATACTAAATATACTTATACTAAAAATGAGAACGTGTAAAAATTACTTAAACTTAACAAAAAAACAACTAAAGTTGAAAAATATTAATATGTATTTAAATTAAACGTTTAGCTCACAATAAACTGTTATTTAATATTCCAAACGCAAATAATATATTATGAAGTAGGTAATATAGTATTATTCAAATACATTAGCATGAAGCATGTCTTGCGTGAAATTTCTTTTAATAATCTAGATGTGACTGCGTCAAATCGATTTGAGACTCTCGACTTGAAAAAGAAAATTAAAAATAATATTTTAGAAATTATGGTACACTTTCAACAAAAGCGACTCTAGAAAATAATGAACTGTGACGGAAATTAATTAAAATTCTGTGATAAAATGTACTGTAAGATACGTCGTTATTCCTCGGACGGTTCAATGAAATTATGTATCTACTGTAGTCTAGAGAGTATCGCTGTAATGGGAGCGAGACAATTAACGTCGTTGTATGCAGACAGACAGACAGTGGACACAACTCTGTGAGCAGATGGTACTTCAAAGGGTCTCGTATGAATAACGACACACTGGTATTTTAAAAGGTTGTAACTAACACGCTGTTGGTATGACAAATTGAATCGCATTGTACTGTTTTGTGTTTGCGGTGGTATAAATTATTGTACAAATACCTGCTTATAAAACTTATAAAATAATTATTATAACTATTCACGATGAAAAGATAAATAAAAAAGACCAAAAAATACTCACCAGTAAATGCATGATTCTCGTTTGTTATATAGGTCGAGTTCTTAAGTAATTAATCGAAAAGTTAGCTTAATACTTTTCCTTTGTTTTGAGTAAGTATTATCTGTTTATTCGAACAAAAATTAAACTTTATTTTCTGTAAAACGTTGCGCAAATCTTTATAATAGAAACGGCAGATCCGCTCTGGGCGATTTAACACAAAGGATTTATATTTAAAAGGGTCCCGGTGGCAAAAAATGGGGAAAGCGGTCCCTATTGTGACACCCTCACGGTAAAACTGGGCCAATGGGCTATGCTTATTCTTTGACAATAGATTTTTTCCTACCAATCGATACGGTTTCACAAAATGGCCTCTCGCATTTTTGGCGCTGAATGTCAAGCTTTTGTACAAAATAGAAAGCGGAGTGAGATAAGATTATAAAATAGACTTGCTATCTCTTTCACCCATATTTGCTGTAGTCATAGAGCGGCAAGGTGTATAAATTGTATTTTAATACTAGCATAAATTTTCTTAGTGCAATACTAATAATGTCATTAAACTTTTGTTATTAATTAAAGTAATGAGCATTATGTAGGGTTATTGCAGTGTTTACACTACTGTTAAATTAATATTATTGACTACTAGAAGTCCATAAACGCAGACTTTATAGTTAGTATCTACATTAAAATAAACACTTTAAGAGATTTAGTGCCCAGTAAAATCGTTATCGCATTTTGACTTTAAAGTATGATTTTTAATCACTGATTGCTTAATGTTTCAAATTAATCTTTTAAGGCAAATTGTCGATTTTCAATGTGATCATCAAAACAATATGTCAGTCAGATAAAAAAAACAATTTTTAGAAATAGAAAAATCCGTTCATCTTTTTAAATCACGCTAAGGTCCAATATCAGTTTGATTTGATAAGTTACAAATCGAACATAAAAAAACAAAACCTAGTCAGCCGTCGACGTCTCAAGTAGGTACCTCTAGACAAAAGCATGACGTGAAACTAAAACGTCTTGGAGCCAAAGACCACACTCAGGCGTAATAGGCCCCAATCGATACTCCGTACCATCGCAGACGAACTGACTTACTGACTCATGACGGTCGAACAGCTGTCAATCGTATATTCAGTGCATTCAACTTCGAAAATGATGTAAAATTGTATGAATTTCGTGAGATTTAGCCGCAATTTTTATATCATGAGCTGTAAACGTTATTTAAGGCTATTCTAAGTGTTCAAGCCGTTTGATTTAAAGATTTTTAATAAAGATGTTGATAAAACATTTATACTCAGCACTTTGACTGAAATATGAGGACAATAGATACTTATCCATCAATAAGTACTTGCGATGGGAAACTTTTCACCATTTCATTTCAATTTATTATGATAAAACTAAGGTCTCTCATACGACACTTAACATTGACAATCAGCTGATATTGATCAAAGATGTATCCATAACCTACCACCATTTTATTTAATAAATATTAATATTAACCTGTTACGTTTATTAAGTCTTACATAATCAAGTCAAATATTATGACTGTTTGTAGAAAGAAAAATATTCAACTCTTTATAATTTAACAGTAAACAATAAGTAATGCAGCGTTTTAAAATTGTATAGGTACTCATCACTCACAATTTAATTTGTCTTCCTGGCTCTAAATAACAGGATGCTTTTGTGATTTAAGTAGATATATTCCAGGATAAACAAACAGTATTTAAAACTTTATTTTTTATCGAACACTTTTAAATGTTTAACTCCATTGTTTATAAAACAAATTATATTATTATCCTTTATTGTTGCACAATTAATTGAAAGACAAAACATGTCCACAAAATAAAGAATCAGACAAAATAATACAATTTAAATTCTGTTTTGTCACTGAAATTGTACAATCTCCATGAATACTCCGAAAACGACTATTTCAAGTAACATGATTAACACAACGATCCCGAAATGTTTACTTTGTGGTAATACTAAATTTTGTCATATTTACTAAAATGCCAGATAAAAAGGTCTCGATATAAACTCCCTTCATACCTACCTTTACCTCCTAGAACTACGTAAATTCTTAAAACTCTACCTAACTTTCAAAGATCTGCGCGCCATCTACTGAGCGCCTTCGTAGCTCGATTTTACATAAAACATCTCTGTGTGTATCCAAACTTTACGTAAAGACGTTCCCCCGCACACTCTCCCAAGTATCTTTTACGTTTATTTTCCCCGTTTCGTATCAAAACAAGTCAAACAAACGTCTGTGTGTGCGTGACTCGTGTTTACACGGAATGCGTGAATACTCCTCTGGTTGTGTGAGTCACCCTTGTCGGGACGAAAGACATCGTTGCACACTACAAAAACTTTCTTCTCAACGAAGCTACCCCTAGCGCCATCTAGTAGGAAACCTTGGAACGATAATGCCACGCTACTAGTGGAGAAAGTTGTAAGTGCGTTTTCTAATTGGAAAATATTGGTACAAGAATTTTCTTTTTTCTAATAGTTATAGTGGTAGAGCAATCTTATTAGTTCTAAAGTAGGGGCAAAGCTGTAAAGGCACTATATTAAGTTAACAATATTCAGCAAAAAATTGTTTTTCTTAGTTTGAAGATTGATGGAACATGTGAAGCTATGAGGTATAGTGACTTCTTTGATTTTAATGTCGATATGCAGATCAAAATAGATTTCAATTGAAAACAATGTTAGGTAATCTAAAACAATAATTGTAACTATTGGAATTAAGAAATAAAGCAAGTAGCCCATTCCACTCTTTGTGATATCAAAATCTGAGCTGAAAATATATGTACTAAAAATGAAAACATCTTATCAAATCCGGCATCTATATACTTACTAATATAATAAAGCTAAATAGTTTGTTTGTTTGAACCCGCTAATCCCAGGTCCGATTTGAAAAAATATTTTTGTGTTGGATAGTCCATTTAACGGGGAAGGAACTATAATGTGCGGAAACCGAAAACCGAGCGGACGGAGTCACCGGTGGCAGCTAGTTTTAATTATAATCTTATTTGATTTAAAAACTCATAGCGAGCTTAGATTTTAGTTGTAAATTTGAATACGCCTGCAATTTCAACACTACTTAATTTTATAATGTTCATGAAGTTTTTTTATGGTAGAGTGTGTGATATAGCATAATGTAGAAACAAGAAGACACTACACACACTAAATCCGGAAAATAAGTTGTAAATTATGATCAAACATTTCACTAAAGATTATGGTTAGCTTCTAAAACTAATGTGTAGTGCCTTGTAAAAACTCAGTTTTCACATTTAATCCACGAATTAGCGTAGTTACTATCATCTACTAGAACAGAAAAAATATAAGGAAAATTCCTTCGAAGTTTTCAGCTACGACCTTTTTCTTCGGAAGCGTACAATAAAATGGACTACTTTATCAGAGTTGCTTGCGTCGATTGGAGTTCATTTGAATAGGTTTCAATTGTAATATTTATTAATAACCACTAGCTTAGATCAAAGGAATATAAACTAGAGACGTCCAATTAAAATATAATTAATTTGTCTACTACACTTTAAAAATGACTAGGAAAATATTCAGTATTAAAATTTGGCAACGAAAACTAGTTTCAAAGGCAATTGTTATAATCAGATGTTTCTTGATTGGATGTAGTATGATGACAGAAACGTTTTGTAATATTTTTGAAGTGCTTACATAACATTTATACCTACTTATCTACTGGTTATAAATAAGCATTCGTATCAATTCGACTCTATATTTTGTCGTAGGTCCTACGTAGATTACATCACTACATAGTATAAAACAAAGTCGCTTTTTCTGTCATGTTGTATGTTGTATGTCCCTATGAACGCCTAAATCTTTAAAACTACGCAACGGATTTTGATGCGGTTTTTTTAATAGATAGAGTAACACATGAGGAAGGTTTTTATGTATAATATCATCCATTAAATAGTGGACAAGTACCACGGGCGAAGCCGGGGCGGGCCGCTAGTTCAGTATAAATGAGTGTTTCTGAAGCGATATTTTTTAATTGTCTTATTTCATCGTTCTAATTTCATTAAGTATTGCCTTATTTACACTTTTTATCATTTTTAACATATTGAGTATTAAAATTTAAATATCGTTAAGCAATTAATGAAAAAGTCTCGAAACTGTCGGATCTCCTCTAACCGACGTTTTTCTTTTCAAACACCGACTGCAAATTCTGTAACTACCATTTATAGTCATGACCTCATTCGAGGTTCTAAACGTCTACACATAGCGACAGTCGACCTTCAGAATTTAAAACGTATGTGTATTTATTTTGATTCCATTCCAGAGATGCGTTGCGAATCCAAATTTACGCGGACACGAGGACGGATTTGTACATTTGTATCGCAGTCAGATTACCCAAGTTCATTGACGTTTCGTAGACGAACTGGGGGGCTCGGTGTCGAGCGTTCCATCTCTTTCTATCTCATACGAATAGAACGAGACAGTGGTATAGCCTAGCAAATTATCGGACGCGTCTCGTAGTAGCAGGTGCCAATTATATTATTGGCGTTCAGTCAGTCGCTGTTTGAACTTTTGAAGGTCGAAAAATAAACGCGCCCGTACAAGACGAAAGTTTGAGTCAGATTTATGATTACAACGGAGCAGATTTACCTGTTTTTGTCTCTGCGGTGCAGTTAGCGTCGATATAATCGATATTTACGGCGATTTTTTTTTGTATACAAGAAAAGTGGCTTTATTTGTATTGAAAATGCAACGGGTTTTGTAGGCAAAAGTAAAGATGGTGTGACGATCATTTTAGTTTCTCCTGCAATTGGCAAATTTTGGCCGCAGACAGATGCAGATAGAGAAATTTAAGAGAGACCTTTGCCCAGCAGAGGGACAATATTGGTAGATTAAAAAGAAGTCATTTTCTCGCCTTGACAATGCAAGGAGTATTTTTGCATTATTATTCCGTCTTTCGATAGGGGAGTCGGAAGAGGGACACCTGAAGTTAATTAACTTCCATCACAACGGGGGGAGTCACTATCGATGTCGGCCTTCAGAGCGTCCGGTGAATTCACTTATAGATGATAACGCAAAAAGTATTTTTAAGTAAGTAGGTAATTTTTTTTCTTTACGCCGGAGTCTTGTTTCATGAAACCTATGTT
The DNA here is from genome assembly GCA_958496325.1 of Nomophila noctuella. Taxonomy (NCBI): domain Eukaryota; kingdom Metazoa; phylum Arthropoda; class Insecta; order Lepidoptera; family Crambidae; genus Nomophila; species Nomophila noctuella. Next base: position 10,150,071 of record OY292491.1, read on the forward strand.
CTATTGAATCCGGTTTAAATGGTCCATTCTCTAATTTAATTGATACGAAAGAAACGGTCATTTTTAGGTAACAGTTGCTTTACTTCAAACCACTAAACATTATAGATAATTTGAATAATCAAAATATTATAAACGATATTTATAAGTGTTTCACTATTAATACAAATGGTGTTACGAAAATTCGTTCATGTTTATTTATCAAACTTGTTTTGAATGTCAATGATTTCTGAACATTTTTGTACATTAATGTACATGAGATGATTTATATCGATGTTTAAGTTTATGAGTATTTAAACTTTAACTTGATAATTAATTGATCATAAATACCGTGTTTAATGACTAATTAATTTCTTGTTGACACGCTATTCAAATGATATAAACATGCTTTAACGATAGTGTGATGTTCTACTAGTAGAAGTCATTGGTTCCAATCTCAAGACTTATACAAATTAAGCGTAAAAAATATAGGGGGTAAGTATCAGTTTTTCTTAAAGCAGATTTACCTTTCTTAACAATTTGATGTATCAAATCCTGTTATTAATAAAAACAGTTAAAGAATTGCATTTATTTAAATGTCTCTTGAAAAAACTACGTGAAAAATACAATATTCTTTCCTAATTTTTCTGACCAGCATTTGTAGATCCACGCCGCCCATACCTTGTTGTAGATTGTAGAGATAAATTTACTCTGGACATCCCGCGCCCTTCCTCGGAATTCGTCGTGTGTATGAATAAAACAAAACTTTGCTAATGTCCTTTACATTTAGTATAAAGTACGCCGGGAAGATTAGTATCATTTCTATAATTAAATTGTATGGTTATGCAAAAGTATTAAAGACCGTTTCTTCTAAGCGTTTATTGATGTGAAATTCTGTAATAGGTAATAACCATTAATTACCTACACAAAGAAGTTGGTCTGATCAAATTAAGAAGCAAAAAGGGTTAGAAAAATGTTTTTGTGCAATTATTGCACTTACGACAATTTTGATTGTGTATTGTACCGTTATGTAGCTAAGCAATTTGTTGAACATTAAATACCGCTAGATATTACGCGATCTTTGATAAGATAAATAGACCTCATGAAGATAGGTGCTTAAAATTGTTTTCTAATCAGATGCCCGGGAATAGAACCTGTCGCTTAACGATTAAGCAACGTCATAAATATGATTATCGAAATGCATGTACTCAAAATACAACGACACCAAGTATATCATAAAATTGAAATTACAACTTAATTTACCATTCATAATATTAGGTAACACACACTCACACACATAGATCTTATATTAAAATCAAAGGTAGGTACTTGCTTCGTAGAATACAAATATAAAATAAATGTATGTACAAATAGCCGATAAAAACTGGCCCCATACAGGTCAGATACGTCTAAATGCCTACATACGACAAAGAATCCCACATATTATTAATTCAAAGAGCTTTTCTCCCAATTTAATGCATTTCTGTAGATACACAACTGGATACAAAATAATTAATGAATTTGGATTCCTATCAATATTCAATACATGGAAACGTATTAATTTATGTAGGAAGTTAAAAGAGCCCCGCTGGCCTTTACGCGTTTATGTAATAGCTTCCTATCTCTGTCTAATCAGCCTCTGTTCGCAGTCATAAAGGGAGACAGATAGAAAGTAGGCTGCTGCGTCCTTAATAAGGCTTTACCGGGGAAACTGGTTTGGGGCGAATGCTGCGGGACGTTGATTCGGTTTTGAAAAAATGAAATAATATTCTCTTGCAATTTTCTTTCATTTAAAATTTATTTTATTTAGAAATTGTTGAAATGTATTGTTTATTCTTACAAAAAAAAATTGATGACTTCTAAAGTATATTATTATTTCGAAGAAATGTTTCAGTATTTTGAAGATACTTTGCAAATATTAAGGAAAAAAGGTTGGGTATTTTGGTAATTTATATATCCAAGCACGCTACGATTGCGTTTGCTATTTTATCTTTTGTACAACTTATCGCATAGTAACCATTATTAACGAGATAACTACGTACACGTGTTCATATTATGACTACAGATTCATAATTATCCTCTAGTATCATACCTATTTATTATTAATTAAGATCATAATTATTTTTAAAGATAATAATTACGGTCATACCTGAGGAATCAAAAACTTTGATGAATACTCGTAATACCAAGACTAATTGTATAATAATGATAATAAATTCGTTCCATATTGTTCATCACTAAACTTTTTCAAACAAAGTTTTCCAAGTGACGAAAAGAAAAAATACTGATTGGAATTTTCGTCGAGGTAATTCAGCAACGTCCCGTAGCATTCGGTCGGGTTTGGAAAAGCCTCGAAGGATTTCGGATAGATGGCGTTAGGCGCTTATAATGGCGCTCCCTTAGCGCCCGCCGGCAAGGGCGGATTCCCTTAAATCTCATCCTCTAGTTCGATACAAAATAAGCTATTACATCTAACCTTTTTTTAAGGCAACATGCAAATTGTAAACTTCTCAGTTGGTAGGTGGTCCGATAAGAATTCGGCTTGAATAAATTTGAATACGAATTCGGATCGAGACGTCCGAATTTGCTTATCTCGCTGATTGTGAAACGGATTTCTGAATAATTTTAGAATTAAACTAGAGCAATGCTTAAGTTTTAGCGATTTCGATTTTTGCAGTTCGTTTTGGAAACAATGACGTTTTTAACGAAAGCTACGTTTTCCAAACTTGGTAAGATTTGTGAACCATACCGATAGAACTCCTAAACTACCTCTGTAAATAGTATATACCTTCTTATTTAATAGTGATCTCCTAACCAAGAATATAAATAGATAATTATTGTCAACAATTAGGCCTGCGATACCAAATTCTAATTAGGTAAACAGTTTCAATCTTATTGGACAACGATGTAAATAAGATTGAAACGGCATTCAAAACCAATCGTTCTAAAACATAAAGATTCATACTTCCACACTCTCAGACAATTATACCATTTCCTCAATATATCTAATTGGATTTCGGTGAGAGGATGGGAGAGATTTATAAAGATGTTTCTGGATCAAGCGGCGTTGCATAACCGGCGTCGGGCGGGCGTCGCGGCGCCATATTTATAAGAGAACCCTCGCGCATGCGCGGAACTTCATCTTGATTGTTGGTAAACACGTGGTAGGTATAGACTATAGGTCGATATTGCAAGTAATAATGCCTCTGGTGCTTGTAAGAGGAATGCAGTCGGACGTTGTTACTGGTTTCTTGCAACGATGTGAGTTTAAGACGATTCACACGCGATTTGTCGAGACGTTTCGGATTTGAGAATCCGTTTGTCTTTTGAAGTCTGGGAATAGCTTAGAAATTAAGCTATTCAGCAAATATCAGGATTTGTTTAATGTTCAATTGATACACTATTCAACAGAAAAGGTTGTAGAGGCTCTATAATTTTTTTTATTCAATTAAGTGATTGAAGTAGCAACTAGCGCAAAAGCCTAGCTAAAATATCACAGTTAACTTTTTGTCACACAAATTATACATACAGCAAACTATGTAGAAGACTAGAAAACACGTGTCCAACAATCTAATAAATAATACCCAATAAGAACAAGGAACATCTTGTCTAAAATACAACCATTTACCCATACATCCCGCCATTCGTTGATTGAAACTGTCAGTGCATCATTCACCGGCACCATCTTGAACGCTCGCGGCCGCAAGTTTCCGTTCAATAAATCTTTTTGCTGACAGAATTAGGTTGAAAATAGAACAGCAAATATTTGTCTGCAGATAACTCGACTAGTTATAAGGAGATATAGGTTATCTTCAATCAGTGAACTCATGTCACAAATGTGCCGCACCTACACGAAATAAGTAGGATGTTTTCAATATTATCCCGACGTTGGAATTCTTATTAGGAAATGTTTGCTGGTCCAATAGTGTAATGGAAGCGAAAGGTCGACTAGTTAGAATAAGATTGGCTAACTAGTCTAAGATGTACAGTCGGTAGAAGAGGTCTTGCATTCACTCGGTTACTATTCTAATTAAACATAGATCCATGATGAAAAATTCCTCAGCCCCCTGAATTCTTGTCCCTGCGTTGTTTTCCAAGGTTATTTAAAATTGGTGCTTTAAGTTAAGACTAAGGCCTGTTTTACTTATTGTTGCTTTATTTGTCATTCATTCTTAAAAAATGCAACAATAGTTTCTTCTCTCACTATTCAAATACGAGTACCATGTTTTACATTGTTATATGTTGGCGCATTCATAGATCTATCACGTGTCTACATTTTCAAGTACAAAACAGCTTAAAAAAGGTGTAACTACACATACATCCACAAGAGTTGTTCACCCACATGCAATCCTTTTAGAATAAACAAAACAAAACAAAAGAAAAACAACACAACATCTCTCTGTCACAGCCGTGTGTTATCGAGCTATCGACGTCACGAAACAAAACATCAATAATTCCTGTCTCCGATAACGTTGATGTACGTTCGGAATATTTCAATTAGATAGTCGGTATCGTGCCGGCGCCGACGATATTTACATACGACGACGGCATAAATCTCCTCCTTTCATTGATACTCGCTAATGGAGCCCAGACACGCATTAACATCGCTTATATACAGGCTACTTATGTGGTTCTAGTGTGGTGACCACACGACGTACTTACACTGCAGTATGTGGGAGATACAACTATTTTACCTACTCACTGTTCGATTTTAGTTTTTGATTGAAATACTGAGAAGGTTGCTAACTGGTCGAAAAAAAACTTAAATGGACATGTGAATTACGCCATTGATTGTCAAAGGTAGCATAAAAACACTTCTCCGCATTATATTATGCCCATGTTATGTCCATTGTTGAATACATAATGATTAAAATTAGATCGCCTTTAGGTACTTCTATCACTTAATCTTAAAACTTAATCTCCATGAAATTATTTATAGATACCTACTTTATACGTCAATATAAAAATACCTAAAAAACACAAAAACGACAACCTAAAACAAAAATTTCCGCTTAAAAGCATGGTATAACTAATGTCAGTTGTCAAGATGTGGCACGGCATCGTAAGCTAAGCGCTTTATACGCTGTCAGCGCTGCATTAGCATCGGTACATAATTTGGCAGCGGCCCTTGCGTAACATGGCGAAAATAGATCAGCCCTTACGAGCGCTTGCCGATCGCGGTATGTTAAGAATGCGAGTGTTTGTTTTGTCTGAGTATGGAGAAGGATTTTTTTTTATAGTAAATATTAAAGATCCAGAGAAAAATGTGGGCCCAATTTTCACCTAGCACGAAAGACAAATCGGTTTTGTTTTGTAACGAATCTACAAAGGCTTTTTCCAATAACAATTTCGATGAAAATCTTCCACAAAGAGCAAAGAAGAAATTAAAGTTTAGATTAGATTGGTCTTCGTTTGCGTCTTCCATTATAGCAAAGTGTTATATTTTTCTACTAAGAAACGGATAAAAATCAGATACTGCTTCTTTAAAATTTAAAAGTTGTAGATTAACGTTTTCAAGCCCGCTTTACCTACTTTCATAATTTTAAAATCTTTTATTTTTAATGAATTTATAAGTTATATAACATACAAAAAGAAATGCACTTTAAAATGAACTTTAGCATTCCTAAAGTTCTTGATCTTCCATAGATTACTAGGAACGATGATTCAGATTCTTAAAAGGCTTTTAGTTTTATTGAGCTAAAAGCAAGGGATAAAAGCCGCTCAGGACACTCACATATTTCAAGTAATTATTTTCAGTCGTAAAAACGGCTTTCGTATCTTTTTAAATAATGCTTCTCAATATTTCTAGATTCTTGGAAAGGAATGACTGTATACAGGAAAGTATTTTAAGTGTTTTATTCGATTGGGAATCTTGCGAACATTAATGAGAGCTTATAACGAGAAATTGGAAGGGATATGATTTCGAAGGAGTATTTTTTTACAATATTTATATGATCGATACAATCTTAGTAGGTAGGTATTGTTATTATCGCGTCTTATGAATGGAAGAATAAACTTGTTTTTATTTCTTTAAACCAAGCCTTAATATAGGTAGGTATATTACGTTTTCGAAATCATACATCATATCAAACTCGTCTAAAAAGTCGAATGAAAAATAAAATAAATTGAGTAAAATTATCTATTGTATCTACCATGTTTTTTTAATGATGAATTCAACATTCATTCATTTGAAAAACATTCGTCAAACCAAAGCGAAAATCACAGTAAGCATTTTCCTACTAGAACAAAACCGCTAGGAGCAGACAAAATTAATTAACAAGATCTCTTTTACATAAAGGTCTTTGCGCAAACCAACCGTACGTTGCCGGCATCCACCTTTTGGCAGAGGCATTGAAACAAATAAACATCGGAACCCTCTACGACAGGGGGTTGGCTCCCCTAAAGGGAGACTTTACACGGGAGATACAATGGTCGTGATGTGAAATAGAATGAGTTAGGTATTGAAAATAATGAAAATGAAACAATGAAATACCTAAAATGTGTTTAAAAGATCATAAACCGATTAAAACTATGTAAAAAATTATAGTCAAGGGTATAATATTTTCTACAAGTTTGTTAAGTAAACATACTAAGCATTAAATATACTCTAAGATACCTATTAATGTAATTATAAAATTTAAAACGGCAATCTTAGGGCTATAAACTACAGTCATTTATTATTGTTAATAATGATAGAAGTAACGCCCCTATTGTGCATAACTTACCCGATAAATACTGATTTACACAGTAATAATAACTATACGAATTTGTGCCTTGTAAATTTAATACATAGAAAATAAACCATATACCTACAAACTTATAACAACATTAGATAATTTATCGGCTACATAACTTCTGAGAATGAACTACTCATAAAAAAAATCAGAAAACAAAACATTATTTAAGAGTCAATGTCTGAAAACTTTGACTTTGTTTTTAAAATATTATGCATACCAAATATAGTTTCAATACTAATAGCTCTCAAAGTATTTTAGAAAAATGAAATTTAATAAAATTGCTTTCGGGATTCGTTTTGCTGTTTAATACATTTCCGAGTTAATACGATTGTTTGGGAGAAGTATCTAATTGCGAGTAAGTAGCAGTTAGGTTACTACAGATAAAGCGTTTTCATCTGTTTTAAGAACATTTTCATTTCCTTTCATTTTAAGGTTTACAAGTCTTTGACAAGAGCTGCATAAACCGATAGGTGTAAACCCTCCCAGAATGCAGCAGGGTTCATTACAAGGTCCCACGTTGCACCGCGCCAAAGCCCGAGCATGCGAATACCCAAATTTACCAAATCACGGATTCTATATTCGAAAATGATATCGCGTCTTTGTCGGGACGAGATGAGATTTTGATGGAGCAGTTCGATTTGCGTTATCGAGTTTCTGCATTTAGTTAGGACGTGAGCCGGTTGTGCTAAGTCTCATTAGGGGGTCGAAACATTCGGATGCAAGGATCCCCGTGGAGGTTTAAACAAATGAATGTGCTTTGGGAGGTGGAAACTGGTAATATTGCAAGTTTCTTATAAGGTCTCATCCGAAGTAATTTGGAGGAAACTTTGATTATAAATTAGGTGGTTAATCGATTATTTGTTTTGACTAAAATTGAAATAAGAAACCTGCAAAGAGAGAATGTTTACTGTGTAGATATTTGTTTTGATTAAGAAATAAGCATTTGGTTATAATATGATTTGATTTATTACTTTTATGCAAAGAAATTATTATGTAATTTCAAAAGGTATATTGAGTGGTAGATTTTCTTGACTCTCTCGATAAAAATATCATTTGGAACTCGATTGTTAATTTATTCTGTAGGTATATTTCATAACTATTATATTATAACTATTATTTATTATTATTATTATTTAATATTATATTTCATAACTGATGATTCATAAGTGCCTCTGTGATATGTGTATCTAAACTCTATGCTACCAACCACAAAACACCAGGCAGATCCCAATTTTCTTCTTGAATATATGTATTACTAAATCAAGTCAAGTCTGAAAAGTAATAGTTTATGTTTGTTATACTCATGTTATACATCTTCTCTGTAGTGGAGGCGGCATTAGCGGCAATACGCCGCGTCAGCATCGGCAACCCTCATCCCTTAGCCGCTTGCACAAGTCTGAGTGGTTTTGCTTTGCAATGTTTTGATACGTAAGTTACAAGATGTGGCGGTTAAAATCGGCAATTTTTAATCGTTTAATGAACCTGTGTTGTAATAGTCTTCGTTCATTGGACGGTTTTTTTTCTTCAATTTATTGGCATCACAGTACCTACCCATATATATAGGTATATATGTCCATAAATGAAGCCAATGGCTTTATTAAATGTTAGAAAAAAATAATGAAAAATATATTTTTTTACTATTTTATCAGCTGAAACGTTTAAGCGTTATTTTGGCCCATGGCAGTTTTGATCTGCCTTATTAGTTTACCACATACTCGTCGCAAATAAATTAATAATTTACGTACCCATCTTCTTTAAATAGTATTATCTTGGTTTGATTACACGACTTAGATTCTAGTTGGGTTTATACCATATTTAACATAAATAACCTTTGAAAGAATAGTATCCTTGTGTAATATTTTAATAAAATTTTTCTTCATTAGAGCGACTAAGAGGGTACATTTTAAACCTTCACCGCCAAGTTCCCATACCTTGTGTCACGTCTAGTTTGCTCTTTAGTATAAACGGCTTTATTTCGCAAACGCCGCGTCGACGTCTGCCGGCTACGGGTAACGGGAAACACCGACCAGTAATTATGTAGGAAAGCTTAACATTTGAGAAAATAACACAAGTACTTACTGCTTTTTCTTTGATGGGCGATAAGGGTTCGAGACTCCCTTTACCTTTTACATGATACGCTAAAAAAGCTTTGTTACGGAAGATAAACACAGGAGGTAGGTATCTACTACTAAGAGCCTTGTTTGGTCTTGCGCAGAAAGACAAATGTAGGTACATGAGGCAGGTATGCTTTGTTGAGGCATATACCAAAAAAAACAGGGTATAGAGTAAATATGTATCTTATCTATATTCGTTTCAGTAATACAAGTGCTATGGTACTTTTAAATATAAATTTGCTTGAATATAACACCAACATTACCAGTTGAAAACGTTTCTTTGTATAAAAACACCAAATATTTATATTCCATACAAATGTTTTGTAGCCATTTTGTTTTTGCAAGATCTTGGCGCTCCCGCATTTCGCGATTCGGTGCGCCTTTTTTCGTCGCCACTCACAATCTTCTTTAAGCTACTACACACCCACAAACGAGGCCCTTCGCCTCTCTCATACATTGGAGCTTTGGAGCCTACCTTCATTTGTTATTTCTAGAAAAGCAGATTGGATAAGAAAATATTTATACCCCATCCGCACATATCTGGGTGCGCACGATTTCCACATATTTTATTCAGGAATGTCGAGGGAGGAAAACAAAGGTCCAATATGAGGGAACCGGGTAAATATTGCGAGTAGCTGACCTACGAAATTCATTAAAACAACATCTTGATAAATTAATTTCGAAACCAGAAACGCTGGTTGAATAAAATTACAACCGGGAGTATTAACAGAACAATTATATCCGACAAATAATTTGGACGTCATAACTCGTACAGAAACAACTCGTTGGGGGCATCTGTTTCAAACCCACGGCTGGATAGTCAACTACAACGCCCAACCCAAGATACTATTTACAAGTGAATCATTGTATCAGCAACCTTCCGCCCTAGATGTCATGGTTCAAATTGACTTGCCTACCGAAAGTCGCAGCTGTATGTACTTGGTGGTATTACTCTGTTCTTTAAATTAATTTGAGCCTCTTGAGACTTCAAGTTGGTTCCCAGTCGAGATTAAACCAATCTCAATTTGATGAAATTAGAGTTTTAAATACGGAAAACATGGATCGACGCGTAAATGTCCGAACCCTTCTAATAGGGGAGGCATTGCAAAGTTTGACGTTAATTAGGTTTATGTATTCAGTACCTCTAATGATACCGACCTTAATAACACTCCAGATGGGCGTCTAATTGTATTCAAGGGGCTAAAGTAAGCAGTTTAAAATTGTTTGTTTACGTTTAAAGGTAGACATTATTATATATTTTAAACATGACTAAAGTGTTGTTAAAGATACACTGTTCGTTCAAATCCGTATTTACTCAATTAACTTATTCACTTGGTTCATCGATTTAGATGCTGAATTTTGTTTAGGTACTTTAATCTGTGAAATAAAATAGTTTGTTGTAAAATCTATAACACTCTTTCAGGTTTCAGCGACATTATAATATAAAGTGTTTTAATTGTTAATATACTTACAATAAGGGCTATTTCAGGGTTCGTGTTTAATAGAAATAACTAACTTAAACATGATTGTGATCCCTAAATATAATGAGCAATGCCTGAGATTTATGAGACAATATCAGGTTTGTGAATTTGAATACGCCTTCACAAGAATTTAATTAAGATTATACTGCAACACACTTACACTTTATTTATACCGTCGTCGTTACTTTTACATATTACAATATAAGTCGATAATTCGATACGTAATATAAAAACTGTGAATTTATTCGCGATAAGACGTCTTAGCCGTACATAAATTGGCATTTCAACGATCATGTGTCAAGCAGGTGGTCCTGAAAGCACGCTGAGAAACTTTAACGGGACTGACTCTGCAATGCATTTAAATGCAGGATTATCTCGCAATCTTTAAACAACCGCTCCTAATTTTAAGATATTTACAACTTACGTATAGAGTCATTAGAGCCAATATCAGTGTGAGATTGGAAACGCTCGGCCTTCGCAAGTTTTTGGAAGTTGTTAATTTCAACGTGACACTATTTAAATCTCGAAGGTAGATTAAAACATGATGCGTTGACCCGTGAAATCAGAGCTTGATTAAAAAGGTTTGAGAAAAAAAAGGATACGCAGCGGCCATTTTCGAATCGTGTTCGATTTTTAAAAATGGTGCCGAGTGCAGCGAACCCCAATTCGATCTGTAACACCCGTCCATTTTAGTGAGAAACGTGAGACTATACAGGTTGCATTTTTGTGGCCTATGCATGTAAGGACTGAGGGCGGGGGGTGGGGTCTTGTTATGCTGGTGGTAGGATTAAGCGTAGCTCAGCCCTTGGGAGTGGGGACGCAACGGTAACCAACACGCGAGGGCTTGTCTATATCCATCATACATTTTATGGCAGCCGAGCTTGGAATCGGGCCGCTCAAACATGCGACTCTCATCATCAAGAATTGCGTTCGTTATTATAATTTCTATGCTCCTCACAAATGACGTAGTTAAACCGGTGAATCGATGGACTCGATTTGATCGTTTAGTGCGTATTATGCTAAAACATGTTCATTACTCGTTCATTCTCAGCAAGTTTAATTTCAAGGGATCTTATAATATAATTTATAATAATTTGGTTGGTTTATCTCAATCAACATAACTTTTAATTGGTATGTGCATTTTAAGTACACAATGCGACAAACCGTGTTTATCTTAAACAATATATATACTTAGGTATAATAAAATAATGTCTATAGGAGATCAATAGTTTTATGGAGGTTTGTTAAGTAATTAAAAGTATGAATACTACCTTGTTTTTGTAGAATACATATTTATCTACCCTTAACATTGATTGGTCTATTTATAATTTAGCATTAAGTGATTTGACTGGCACGTGGTCATATGAATATATCAGATAGCTGTCATACAAAATTATTAAACTGGCTGTAACTGTACTAAAGGTACTAAATAACTAAAGTTATTAAATTAAACCATAACTTCTTTGCACTTGACACGACCCGCAAGTTACGAAATTGGGACGTTTACGAAGCATCCTATCTTCCCGGATTACTCCGGACTTTAAACTGTTATCAAACTTCCATACTTAACTCGTAACCGCTAAATCCTTATTTGGGGCTTCACAAACCCCGATATTGGAAATCCAGCGTGATATTATTTGACGTCGAATCGATTGAAAACACCTCCGTGGCTGACGTGCATCCCAATCCCGCAAATACTGTCATATTTTACAAGGAACTTATCACCCAAAAATGTATTCGAAAAATAATCAGACTCAAACAATTTTCAACTGAATACCTTCAACCTCAAGACTCAAAACGAAACGACCTTCTTCCGTAAAAACTTCCTTGTGATGTTACAGCGTACAGATCAGAGACTGGTAGGTAAAGTTTGAATCCCCGTCCAATTTTGAGAGCGGCCATTTGCATCTTTTCTTGTATTAACTAAGGTGGGTGAGTCTTTTGAAGAAACTTTGAATCCGTCTCCTATCGGGATAAAGACAAAGAAAGTCGGCGTATTAAATGGAAACAAACAATAGTTAGAGTTGGATTAGGGAGACGTTTGTTTTTCATCGTGTTATCGACGCCCCACAGGCTCTATTAGGCGGGAACAATTGGCGTCGTGCGACGTAATCAACGCTTTATTGCGGCAAAAAGAAAAGACGCCGCGATTATCTGCAGCAGAACACATGTAATAACTGAAATAGTCGCTGGTGGCGACGTGTCACGCCTAGTTATGTGACATTTGACACGCCGGTTGGCACGTTCGCCAAATATTGTGCGACAGGCTCGGCAAATACGAGCCAAATGGGTATACCTTAGTGGTACACAGCAAACATTGGGACATAATACAGGGAGAATTGTACAAGACGATATGAAATTGCAAGAAACGTTTTCAGGCATTGTCTCTATTGAAGCACGTACGACGGTTATTGATGTTTAGATTCTGCATCGACAAACTAGAGTTTCAACTTCGTGTCTCACTTATCACGTTCTATTGCACTGAGAGGTTACACGAATCTACACTATTTGCATATCTACTTGTAATTCTCGGCGTAAAAGTTTTCCAAAGTAAATGAAACGAAGAGTGCAATCCGATGAAGAATAAACGATGTTTATCACAGGAATACTGCACCCACCAGTTCATTTCGAGATTATTGCTCTGATGAAGGTTCGCTGCCCACACCACATGTTGCTTTGGTGTTATTGTCTTATGTAGGTGTCTCTTTTTATGAGAGGCGTTTGATCACGTATAAATTGTTCTACGTTGACTTTAAGTACTGTTGTCTAAGGGATGTGAACACCAACTGAGTGAAAGGAGCGATCATCGATGAAATTTTAGAAATAAATTATGATTTCAAGGTCCAGCCTCACCTTCTATTGTTCCTCTCTTCGCAGCAATAAATCAGTGATCTCGTATAAAAGAAAGCAATTAAAAACCACGAGGAAGACAAACAAGCACATTATCACAATGACTAAGTCAACTTCATTATGTCACCTGTAATTTTGAACTGATGCATTACCTTTGCTACACAATTGTCGCAACGCGGAAGGGCTGGCCGATTTTTTGTTTGTGCTCTAAATTTTTATGACCGCACTAAAATACCGACAAAAAGTTAAACGGCCAGTAATTTAACAATACACTTTCAGTTTCTTTATAAATGAGTAACAAAGGCGAAATGGAGGACGGGGTAAGGTGTTTTTTGATATGCGCAAAACAATGGTTGTGTTACGCAACTTTTGTCTCGATGAATGCAGTGCATTTTTTACAACGACGATGTCTCGTATTAGACTAGATGCAAGATGTAGTCATTCTCGGAACATTTTGCTTAGACGTTCGGCAAAAAGTGAGCGTTTTTTGATAACGATAAAAAAGTTACAAATTGAGGAAATATACCATAAGTCAATACTATCGGCAGAGATAACTTGTGCGGACATAAGTCATAAACTCTAATGGTGATCGATTACTAATGTGATTATAACTGAGTACAAATAGTTTTTTGGTCATTCAGAAGTCGTTGCTGTCACCATCATAAAAAAGGTAAACACATATTTTTCTATATTGCCTTGGCATTTGGTATCTACTTACAAATTTTCTGACTAATATACATATAAACTATTATAGTGCAATCCATTTTCACACCAATAAAATTTCAAGGCGCATAAATTATTGTTTCTTGTTATCTGTAGAATAACTTTCATCAACAATATTTATCGCTGGATCGTAGCCATCATATAACTTGTTCTATGTTAATGTGTATATATTTCTCCGAAAAAGCTCAACTACAAAATAAATAATCTGAAAGAAAAACAACAAAATGAGAATAACATACAAATAAATCTTGTAAATACTAATATTTTTCTGCGTTCTGTATATCTCCTCAAGGTTGATTGAATTGAACTGACTCTTTCGTATCTGATTCAATAGCATGCTATTAGTATAAACAATGTATTATCCGATGATATATGCTATTGCAGCTGTTACTAAGAATGTGACAATGTTGATACATCAGATAATTATGGATATCGCTTGGCAAATTTTCTTTTTCTTTCACCGCATTTTGCGCGGAATGTTTTAGTGAAATTGGAGATTCGTGGGTGAGGAAACTTTTGGCTAGTTGTTCGCAAAAGTTCGATTGACATACTTTGGTGTCGCTGTATTCGTCGCTTTTCAAAAATTGTTAAAACTTGCGAATAATATGAGTAATCAAGAAAAATATTTATATAACAAATATTTCCATATAATTGCAAAAGTATTTATTTTTTTATTTATTTCAGATTAATTTATTGATTTTACGAATAAAAATATCTAAATAAGCTATCCATATTAAACACCAAATAAGCACTTTATAAATTGTATGGATGGAAAGCGGAGATCTATAAATTATTTACCTACCTGTAAGGCGTAACATTACAAATGTTACAAACATAGCAACAAGCAACATACCTTTTATGAGGCAAACACTATTTGCATAATGCTGGGTAAACCAGTTCAAAACTGCAATAAAAATCGTTCATACTCAGTTGTAATTGTAAAATTTTTTATTAATCTGCGTTATTCTATTGTTTTAATAGCACCCTACTGCGGCGCTAAGTGGCTGATACGCTTTTGATGATGTTTTGTAGACCATTTCAATGTACTTAACGCGAAACAATGTTGTATATGGTCTTTAGACACGCAAAGATATTTCATGGATGGAAAACAAACCATTTGACTTTATGAATCATGTCTATGCTGGCGGCTAATAAAACTTCTTAGAGCTTCTTATGCTTTTCTCGGAAATTCAGTTATTAGCAAATTATTAAAACTGACAATAATAAGACACAACAAACATTATATATTCTAACTATAACAACATTTAATTTTTTACCGCTACGACAATCTTATATGTAGATAATAGATAGCTACCCCATATTTCTTCAACTCACCGACATTATTTTTTATACGAGTATTTCAAGCGCTTGCCTAGAAGCGCAACATTTCATTCATATAAATAAATAAAAAGTTAGAATACCAAGGAAATAACTCATTCAACAAATTATTTTTATAACCAAAACCTAATCTTGTAGAACGGCAAGTGTTGACATTAGCAATTGCTCCGTAATAATTCGAACACGAGTTAAATGGGCATTTAAGGAAAAATAAATGTATGTGACTAGTCTGTAACTACATATTTTATAAGTTAGAAAAACATGTCGTAAATTATTAGTTTTTGGAATGTGAAGTACGGATAACGGATCCGATTGATCATAAAATAAAGTTAATTTCCAATGCTAGTTGGTTTCGATAGAGTTATGAATGAGAAGTGATAAAAATACATAAATTGAGTACAATTTGTTTATAATCTTTCCGAACATAATATAATTCATCACTTTTTGGTACAGAATACGATTTGTACTTGATTGCCCTAGGGGCCGATCGAATGATATTTCATTTTGTTAATAGTTTTGCTTCTAATTTTTTTTTAATTTAACTTATCATTATCAAAGATTTTTGTAAGTGGCTCTTCTTTTACTTTTAACTGTCTATACAACTTTTAAATTCACTGTAGGTACACGATTATATCAACTAAATTCTTGTTTTAATATGCAAAACACATTCACATTGTTACAATTAATGCAAAACCCGAACACACGTCCCATTGTATTTACCGATGTCATGAATTAGATTTTCATTTGTAATCATTCTGTGGTTGAACATTGAGTAATTAGTTCTTAGACAGGAATACGTGATCCATTAGGGGAACGTCGCGGGTACAAATAAGGTCATGTTTCTGTATGAGAACCGTTGTCTGAACCGATTCTATGAGAACGGCTGCCCTGTTCGTGTTTAATGGGATACGTGGCTATTTGTTTATGAGTTTGGGATTGGTTGACTTTTTTATTTGAAGGGAATGATTTGATGCTTTTTCCATTTACTTTAGAGTTCTTGTAATAGCGAAACAAAACATGTTGGCATTCCATGATGGCATATTCGAACTATACATATTTGAAAATGGTTACCTAAATAAAAATGTTAATGTTTTGTAAAGTTTAACGTAAAGGTGAATCAGATATACAGATCGTGTTTGTAAGTGTTTTGGAACTTAATATCCTTTTTTACCTACACAATCCTTAAAAGTGTGTAGGTACTTACACGGTGAAACAATCCTTTAGAATCGCCTACACTGATGGTGGATGGTATACCAAACGATTGAATTTACGTTTTAATTGATGAAGTATAAATCTTTCTGAAGTAGTACTAACGCCCTTGTAGATTCGAATATTGCTGGTCCAAAGGTAGCGATAGCTGATTATATTCAACAAATTTTATGGTTGAGAAACTTTGATACAGATAAAATAAACTAAATTAACCATAAAATCAATATTATTGGCAGATGAGGATTTGTAAAAGCTAATCTATTTCTTTTATATCAGCTTTAACATAGAAAATACGGTTTTGAAGCAATTCCTAAAGAATTAGAGTAAATCGACCGATCGGCAAGATATAGTGCCAAATTGGAGGAAGGCCAAGGATATTGCGCAATGGCTGAGCTGATAGACTCAACTGGCACATATAAGTTAACGGAATTACCGAGAAATACGTCGCAAGACAATAGGGTTCTTCATAATTGTCTTTTTGGTAAGATGAAAACCAATGTATGAAATAAAAACATTTTTTTCTTTAAATAAAATTATTTAAAATAGAACTGAAAAATGCTGGCTACAAAATAGTAGACTTGATTCTGTATACGTACTTAACAAAAATTATAGAAATAAGTTAACCATTTTGACCCAATTTTATTTATTTCCTTTAGTAAATTTTATTACAGGTACCTAACCTACAAAATGTTACTCAAAAGTTTTAAGTTGGAAAGTCAGTGTCGCGTCGTATCTTCAACTACAAACAGTTTATTATAACAGTTATTAATGTATTTGCACATAAATACTCCTTTTGATTGACAGACTTATAACATTCATTAATAAACAGATCGACATTATTTACTGTAGTATTTATACAACACAGATAGTTTACATTAAACACTCTAGATTCGCTCGTTATTTACAAACGTATGTAGGTACCTACTACATACACGTTAACGCTAACAGAAATCCAGGAATTTATTCCACTTCTAATCAGTGCAAGATATAAGACAGAATACGCTATATTTTTAAACAGAGAGCAACATTAAAGAAAATTGCACACTACACTCAACTAAATAGCGACTACATTGCAATAAAGCGAGCCACTCGAATAACAGCCACTGAATATATCAAGTGCTGTCAACATATAAACGTCAAATAAAAATTTCATCATTACCATTGTTATCAGCTATCGTGAATGTGATTTAAAAAATCACCCACATGTTCTAAATTGTACGAGTAGGTATTAGCGTTAAATGTGTGCATAAATCCAGTCGTGACAGAAGGAATGCTCGTATGTTATGCGAATGAGTAAGATAGTAAGAAATGTTTGGAGCACGGTGTAAATAAAAAACACGTAAGTACGTAATCTACTCATTATCTTTCATTTTGGAACCAGTCTGTTGCCGCCAGTATAATCTCGAGCTCGCAAAGCTGCTACAGAGACTAGAGACTAAGAGATTAAGAGTTTAACCTTAATAAGAAATGTCGAGTTGTTCAAATATGAAGACTACCTGAGGAAGGTGCTCTTAATATTGCAGTGTTATATTATGCAGATTCCTGCCTAAGTCTGATTGCCAGTGGATTTTATACGGAATTACTGGCTCAAGATTATAATCTCGAAAGTATCAAGGCTTTTCAAGCTAGTCTATGCATCATTAAATTACCTGGTTAAAGAAATCGACCTAGCACCGTAAATCAACCGTGTCGTTCAAATCTATGGTCGGCGGCACTCTCAAATATATACCTACTTCAGCCAGTTGCATCGTACCCCGTAGTTATCTTAGACATTTTATTTTAATAACCTTTATTTATCTTTTATCATATCCGTAGATTAGCTTGTTACCTATTATATTATATATATTATATTTAATTTTATATACATAACTGAATTCTTTTGTTTTGATTGTCTATCCCGTTCAAAGTTTTCGTGGTCACCGTCTCTAACTATTACTGGCTTGGAGCCAGCTCCGGTTCCTCATGTTTTAATATAGCCCAGAACTGGTATTAACAAGGTTCCTTGTTACTCTATTTCGATACTGGAGCCCCTTTGTCTTCTTAACAAGTGGCCTTTGATATTTTGAAGTACGAGTATACAAACTGTTTGTTGTTGATGTTTTGGGGTTAGGGATTGTTTATTGCCTTCAGGATTAACAGTCTACCAGGATTAACAGATTATAACTAGGCGTCCTTTGAAGAAACGTGCTTGGGTGTGGCTAGATTAGCTACGCCTTATTAAGTGTAATATTAAAGCTCGTGAGAGTATGTGCGTATTAAAATATGGGCGTAAAAACTGCTCTGTTTAATAAGTGGCTTAGCAAGATATTTAAAACTTTAATATCAGTAGTGCATACTTCAAGTCTTCTTCTACAATAAACTATACTGTAATATATATATTATATTTATTAAAACTTCATAGTACATCAAAAAGAGGTACAAATATTTCGACTGTGAATAAGTTAAGTAAGTAGGTGGTGTCGCCGAGTAAGGGAAAAATTAAAGTTTTGCCGAAGTAGGTATAAACTCCATGGTTGAAAATACATTCCCAAGTAAAACGCCCTTATCGAACAAACCATGATGCACAAAGGCATTACCGAAAAGCACCTTAAAAGGAGCGCCGGGCAATCTCGAAGATCAAGTGTCAGATTGACCCACAATTAACTTAACATCTTATGTAAGCCTTCAGTTTGTTTACCGCACCCATCTTTTTGTAAGGTCATTTACCCTTTGAGTTCAGTGTAGGTAGGTACATACGTTTGTAGGTATTAGAAGTACCTACCACATAAGGATGGAGTGAGTCATTGTTAATTTATTAACTCTTGATTCCTTGTTCAGATACTAATTGTTAAAAACTTGGTCGTTGTTTTTGTTTACTTAGATGATCGTACTACCTATCTGCTGCCAAACATATTTTTATTTCTCATACGAACAGAGTCTTCATTTCATTTTATACTTATTAAATAAATCAATATCTCTAGAGATGTAGTAGACTTGCTTTCAAAACTAAGAACTGTAATTTATAAATCACAGGGCGAGTTATCAAAACCCAGTATACTCAAGATCTCTTAAATAAATGAGTGTACTGCACACGAATAGGTATAAAACTTCAATCCCTTCCATTACTTTCAAAAGAAAAACGGAATGCAATAATTTACTTAGTTCACCCAAAGCTCTTTTCCAAAAGTAACTCCGACCTTTATAAAGTACATTTGCATGTAAAGCGGGTAGTTATTTTCCTTTGCCCGTGCAAGTCAGGAGCTCGTTATAGGAAAGAGAGGATTTGTAAAAGCTAATCTATTTCTTTTATATCAGCTTTAACATAGAAAATACGGTTTTGAAGCAATTCCTAAAGAATTAGAGTAAATCGACCGATCGGCAAGATAGTGCCAAATTGGAGGAAGGCCAAGGATATTGCGCAATGGCTGAGCTGATAGACTCAACTGGCACATATAAGTTAACGGAATTACCGAGAAATACGTCGCAAGACAATAGGGTTCTTCATAATTGTCTTTTTGGTAAGATGAAAACCAATGTATGAAATAAAAACATTTTTTTCTTTAAATAAAATTATTTAAAATAGAACTGAAAAATGCTGGCTACAAAATAGTAGACTTGATTCTGTATACGTACTTAACAAAAATTATAGAAATAAGTTAACCATTTTGACCCAATTTTATTTATTTCCTTTAGTAAATTTTATTACAGGTACCTAACCTACAAAATGTTACTCAAAAGTTTTAAGTTGGAAAGTCAGTGTCGCGTCGTATCTTCAACTACAAACAGTTTATTATAACAGTTATTAATGTATTTGCACATAAATACTCCTTTTGATTGACAGACTTATAACATTCATTAATAAACAGATCGACATTATTTACTGTAGTATTTATACAACACAGATAGTTTACATTAAACACTCTAGATTCGCTCGTTATTTACAAACGTATGTAGGTACCTACTACATACACGTTAACGCTAACAGAAATCCAGGAATTTATTCCACTTCTAATCAGTGCAAGATATAAGACAGAATACGCTATATTTTTAAACAGAGAGCAACATTAAAGAAAATTGCACACTACACTCAACTAAATAGCGACTACATTGCAATAAAGCGAGCCACTCGAATAACAGCCACTGAATATATCAAGTGCTGTCAACATATAAACGTCAAATAAAAATTTCATCATTACCATTGTTATCAGCTATCGTGAATGTGATTTAAAAAATCACCCACATGTTCTAAATTGTACGAGTAGGTATTAGCGTTAAATGTGTGCATAAATCCAGTCGTGACAGAAGGAATGCTCGTATGTTATGCGAATGAGTAAGATAGTAAGAAATGTTTGGAGCACGGTGTAAATAAAAAACACGTAAGTACGTAATCTACTCATTATCTTTCATTTTGGAACCAGTCTGTTGCCGCCAGTATAATCTCGAGCTCGCAAAGCTGCTACAGAGACTAGAGACTAAGAGATTAAGAGTTTAACCTTAATAAGAAATGTCGAGTTGTTCAAATATGAAGACTACCTGAGGAAGGTGCTCTTAATATTGCAGTGTTATATTATGCAGATTCCTGCCTAAGTCTGATTGCCAGTGGATTTTATACGGAATTACTGGCTCAAGATTATAATCTCGAAAGTATCAAGGCTTTTCAAGCTAGTCTATGCATCATTAAATTACCTGGTTAAAGAAATCGACCTAGCACCGTAAATCAACCGTGTCGTTCAAATCTATGGTCGGCGGCACTCTCAAATATATACCTACTTCAGCCAGTTGCATCGTACCCCGTAGTTATCTTAGACATTTTATTTTAATAACCTTTATTTATCTTTTATCATATCCGTAGATTAGCTTGTTACCTATTATATTATATATATTATATTTAATTTTATATACATAACTGAATTCTTTTGTTTTGATTGTCTATCCCGTTCAAAGTTTTCGTGGTCACCGTCTCTAACTATTACTGGCTTGGAGCCAGCTCCGGTTCCTCATGTTTTAATATAGCCCAGAACTGGTATTAACAAGGTTCCTTGTTACTCTATTTCGATACTGGAGCCCCTTTGTCTTCTTAACAAGTGGCCTTTGATATTTTGAAGTACGAGTATACAAACTGTTTGTTGTTGATGTTTTGGGGTTAGGGATTGTTTATTGCCTTCAGGATTAACAGTCTACCAGGATTAACAGATTATAACTAGGCGTCCTTTGAAGAAACGTGCTTGGGTGTGGCTAGATTAGCTACGCCTTATTAAGTGTAATATTAAAGCTCGTGAGAGTATGTGCGTATTAAAATATGGGCGTAAAAACTGCTCTGTTTAATAAGTGGCTTAGCAAGATATTTAAAACTTTAATATCAGTAGTGCATACTTCAAGTCTTCTTCTACAATAAACTATACTGTAATATATATATTATATTTATTAAAACTTCATAGTACATCAAAAAGAGGTACAAATATTTCGACTGTGAATAAGTTAAGTAAGTAGGTGGTGTCGCCGAGTAAGGGAAAAATTAAAGTTTTGCCGAAGTAGGTATAAACTCCATGGTTGAAAATACATTCCCAAGTAAAACGCCCTTATCGAACAAACCATGATGCACAAAGGCATTACCGAAAAGCACCTTAAAAGGAGCGCCGGGCAATCTCGAAGATCAAGTGTCAGATTGACCCACAATTAACTTAACATCTTATGTAAGCCTTCAGTTTGTTTACCGCACCCATCTTTTTGTAAGGTCATTTACCCTTTGAGTTCAGTGTAGGTAGGTACATACGTTTGTAGGTATTAGAAGTACCTACCACATAAGGATGGAGTGAGTCATTGTTAATTTATTAACTCTTGATTCCTTGTTCAGATACTAATTGTTAAAAACTTGGTCGTTGTTTTTGTTTACTTAGATGATCGTACTACCTATCTGCTGCCAAACATATTTTTATTTCTCATACGAACAGAGTCTTCATTTCATTTTATACTTATTAAATAAATCAATATCTCTAGAGATGTAGTAGACTTGCTTTCAAAACTAAGAACTGTAATTTATAAATCACAGGGCGAGTTATCAAAACCCAGTATACTCAAGATCTCTTAAATAAATGAGTGTACTGCACACGAATAGGTATAAAACTTCAATCCCTTCCATTACTTTCAAAAGAAAAACGGAATGCAATAATTTACTTAGTTCACCCAAAGCTCTTTTCCAAAAGTAACTCCGACCTTTATAAAGTACATTTGCATGTAAAGCGGGTAGTTATTTTCCTTTGCCCGTGCAAGTCAGGAGCTCGTTATAGGAAAGAGCTTGCATTCCCTAAGGATCTCGCAGACGGGATGATTTCTATGTAGCATACGAATGTCATGCTCGTTTCCCGATGTCGGGGCCAGGATGCATTTCCTGCACTTCGAGTACCGATAGCAGATGCGGGTTGTCTAGTTTATATTTCTATTTTAATCTAGGTTTGGTTTTAGTTACCTACAACTGTAAAGAACTTTATAACAACATAATCTACTTAGATACTTACTTAGGTATATGACATCTTTTATAAACTTATCATTATTATTATTTTCTCTAACCTCACTTACACGGGTAGGTATTTAAACTTTATAATAATTGAAAATACTTAATACTAATGGATTATTTTTTAATTTCATTATGTTTATAAGTAAAAAGTAGTCATGGATTGTTACGAACTTTTGTTAAGCACATGTGACAAACAGCTTCCGTAGACGTTAAAAGCAAACGCATTTGAATATTCACAGCATGTACTTTGAACAAACAATAGAAGCCCTATTGAGTTTTGATCTTGTTTATTTAAAAACAGGCTTTGATTTACATTTGTCAAAGAATTTGTATGGAAAGGTATTTATCAGTCAATACAAAATCACTAAAAGCGCCGCCATCAATGCAAAAAAGGGTGAATAAAAATCTCAAGTAAACGGCTGAGAAAGTCTAAACCTGAGATGGCAGAATAAAAAGTTATTTTTATGCTGACGCTAGCACTCTGTGTGTGCAATCTCGGCGCCCATCTTGTAAGATTATATCGTTCGGTTAAAAAATACGAAACAAACAAGAAACGAAATGTACCTAAGCGAAACGTGAAATTTTTACAGAGACGACCACAGATACCTGTTTCCAAAAATTCAAAATGTCGAAAGTAAGGTCAAAGCCTGTCACATAATGTGGATAATTTTATTCGCACATTTAAGTGGTTTTCGGAATGCGTAATGCAGAAACGGTGTTAACATTGCATTTTATGCATTTAGAGAGTTCGCGTTGGTTGATTAAAAATTGTGTAAATTCAGTAATATTGGGACGCGCCTACCGATATCTGGAAATAAGATGTTTTTTACGATAGGTGAACGTAATAATATTTGATGTTTACGACTCGTAGAAATTATACCTTGTGAATCACTTATACTACCAGTACATACTCAATAAAAATTCCTGTTATTTGCTCTTAGATAAGTACCTAAGTTGTTATTATTGATACTGAGGTACTATCGGAATCAATTTTTTGATAAAAACGCAACGGAATATTATAATTTTTTTAAACATAAATTTCTTTCTTTCTTTCTAGTTCAATACAACACCACAATAATTTGTATGCAAAATAGTAATGTTTGCTGCTACATTGGATAGTTAACTTGTAAATATTATAACTTAAGGTCGTAGGTTCAATTGCCGGCGGGGTATATTTTATTGCTTAATTATGTACAATCCTGCTCAAAATTATAAGAGTCAGCCTAAAATAAACTTCGAGGCATAATTCTTATTCGTGAATATTACCTAGCATTAGTCTGCATAACAATGAGGTGAATATCTTAAAATATTCGTCTGGTATTCAAATAGCACGGTGACTTACAACATACTCTTTCCATGAGATTGATTAATCAAAGGCAGGTTAAAGGGCAAAAGTCCGCATTATGAGTTCAAAAACCAGTAAACACATGTTTAATCATGTTTTCAAAAACAAATATGTATACATATTTTTAACAATTATTATTACACTGTTTGGGTATATAGGTACGTTTCAATTATATTAACGAATATTATTTCTATTAATTGAGGAATTGCGCTCCGTACGGAAAAGTTTTATTACACTATTACATTCGGGCCATCAATGAACATATTTATCACTCATACGTAAGTTCGTAAGCACTCAGACTAATGTCAAATGATCCTAATCAGTACTCCAACGATACTTTTGCAAGAATAACAAGCGGCTAAAAGCCTGTAATCCGCGGCGGGCGGGAAACTTTCCCTATCAATAATACATACGTTACTCGCCCAATTTTCCATCAAGCCTTCCCCCAAAGGGCAAACACGCCGAGGGAGACGTAAGGTAATAACAAAAATATTTACCAAAGCTCGCTACGAATAAAAAGATGTCCCTTAATACCCAGATGCATCCCACCTATTATTTGTTTCCCCAAAAAAGGTTGCCTTCGGAGAAATATGTAATGCAAATTCGAATTTCTCCGTCGGGATGGAAAGAATTCTTTTGCGATTTTTCCATCCTTATTCGTATAGAGCACCTCTGGGGAAAATGTTATCAAAGATAGATAAGAGGGTCGAGCCTCGCGGGCTTTGCTAGGCTGACTGGGCACTGAAAATAAGTAGGAGCACCAGAAGTAGGTTGTTCCAATCCTAACTTATGTATATCTTCTGCGTGATAGGTCCTTAATAAGCAAGCAATTTACACTGAAAGATTTAGTCGACTCGAAGACTATGATTGTGACTTTCTCTTATTTAATTAGATCTGATCATGTTCTTGGAGCACTCAACATTAACTGGAACCTGGTTAAAAGAATTCCAATTATAAGATTTTAAACAAATTTAATGAATTGATATCGACACTTGGCAGTTATAAAATTAAAAACGGCGTCAGAAAGTAAATGTACCCATAATAAAAACACTTACCAAAAGTGTCAATATTTTTTCTCCTGTTATGAGTAGCCAGTTCATAAGCCTTGACATTTAAACGTTATATCAACTTGAAAATTAATTTTACAACTTATAAAAGATTTAGGTACAGAATTGTTCAATAATTGTTAAAATTATTAACTATAATATTTTTATAGCTCGTTGTCTGAAAAAGAAGGTTATTTCATTAATTATCAGTATTTTTCTTACCGCCACCCCACTTTTCCACCTGACAAAAGAGTTTGTACCTACCTAAAAGCCATCGTCCTTTAAGAGAGTCAACTATGTACTATCTCCGTTAATCATTAATGTCATCTTGGATAAAAATCCCAACGTTACAAAAAATATTTCAAATCTTCTATTGGAGCACGCGATATTGTAATCAAATAAAGTTTTTTACTTCGTCTATATAGGTAAGTGCCGGTTTTGAATCTGACATGCAAATGTAATATTAACTTTTAAATTCCATTAAAATCGCTCATATCGCTTATTTTTGTCTAGCTATGAAGTAACTACAAAGTGTATGTAGATAAATAAAAACTTAGGTACTTCCATTTATTTTTGGTAATGTTAATACTTCAATTTCCCAACTCTCTAATAACATGTCATTCAATACGTTAATTTTCAAGTAAGTTAGTAAGTAAGTAGGGATTTACTTTGATACAACACGCCAATCATTTCTCTGATCGAACAATACCTATTAAACGTCGACTAGACACATCTCAGACGCAAAATGACACTATAAAACACATTTTACAACAAAAACAGCTGAACATCACGAATTTAAATGCTCGCGTGTTTCCTAGGAGGCGTTGAAATTGAAAGTTGCCATAAATGAATGAGTCATGGCCGACGTCAGATTACGAGGTAGTAAAACGCTGCCATTGAGTGGAACAATAAAACACGATTTGGATCAAACGGTGTCACTAGCGCCTCAAGTTCAAGTGCGCTATTATGTTGCACAACGGTTATAAATGTTTGGAATAAAAAGTCGGGGAGCGAGCGCGCGTCGTGTGAGTTCCGTATGTTGGGAAATGTTTAGAAATGGCCGAATATGGGTAAAATTGGGAGCGAAGTATTATTTTTAAATACTGAATACTACAATCAATCCCTTTTTTATTAAAAAAAAATCTCTGATGTGTTCTCGAGTTTTGAATGTTGTCAGCCATATTGTGGATATCCGTAAACAGTGCATTTTTAATCGATAATGCCAATAAAAGAATGAATAATCATTTTTTTTAAATAGTCATTTTCATTACGAAATAATTTGGTCGCTGGAATTCATGATATGTAGGTAGAGCAAACCAGTACGTCCACCCGTCCAGGCCCAAGGCGCATATTATATTAGATCATCTCGCCATACACTCATTGAAATCAATTATTCAGTCGCAAAAAAACTTCCTTCCCAAAACTAATAACAGTGGTCATTGACCCCTAGTTTTGACGTGACCCGCGGAACCCTACAACTCGGTGGTGTCATTTAACGACCGCATACATGCATGTTTTATGCCTCTGGTTATTTTTATCAGCGAGTAGCTCGTAAAAACAGTAGACTAGCGGCAGACGCTACATAGAGTCGGGACAGGTGACAGAGCTCTATCTTTCACTAGATCAATGCGGATTCACAATGACAGTTATACTAGCAAAGTTATGAGGAGAGATGACGACAAAGTTCATACATGTAGGTACTACGAGTACCTAGTTCACTGGTTTATCTCGACACGCGGAACGGGAAAGTTTGTAGAGCAAACAAAAGACAGTATGCATTATGAACTTTCAACTATTTGACACAATACAAAATATTTATGAATAAGTAAGAGACCACACATAATTGCAGCATTTTATGTTTTTAAAAAATCTTATTTTAATCTTACAGAGTAAAATAATAATATGTATAAAAATCAACTTAGTTTTTAGTTAATTACTTTTGCCTTACACTATCTCTTTAGATTAATCAGGGCGGTGATAAAAATCCTTTTAATCGTAATTCCATTAAAAATATCGATGAAAATCATATTTTTACTTCCAATACCTAACCACTTAAGTTGTAAACGTACGTCTCTACCTTTAAGGGGTATCCAACCGAGAGAAGAGTAAACAAGACTGTCGAATAAAATGTAAAGCCTATTGACATTGACTGTGTATTTTTGTTTCAGATGCATAAAGAACACGGATGACCAGATAAGGCAGCTCTTTTGGATCTGGTAAGGAATCGCATAACGATAATGTATTTGTAGTTTATGTACCCTTTAGTCGAGATAAGGAAATGATGTGAAATATAAATTCTACCACGGTAACAATATTGCTGCCATTTACTTAAAATAACTCTTGGTTGCAATTACTGATATATCCGACACGCATCCCTATTATGTACTTGATAATTTATTGATTATTTTGAGTGGAAACCATATTCATCTTATACCTACTTACTTAATTTTTTTCTATAATTACATATTCTTTTGAGTTTTCGAATGAAATCAAAATTAATTCACATAAACACTCCGACATTTATTAAAAATATTACTTAGGTTTTCTGTTCCACAATTTCATTCCTTTCCACCCAAAAAGTTATCTTTCCACTTCCTCCCAAAAATGTTTATCTAAAAATCAAAACTCGTTCACCAAAAGAGATTCGACGCGTGATATTCTTAGGAATTCAGCCAATCCAATCTATGGCAATGTATGTCGATTCATAACCCGGCGGGTCCAGTTCGTTCGGAATCAGCGGAAAGATAATAAGATGGGGTCCGCGATGCCTCGGGCCCGGGTTATAATGAATGCTGGAATATAGAACCGTGTTTGCGGGTTCGGATTTTAGGTGTAGGAGAATGAATGTGGTACGTACATAGGTATGTTCGATTATGGTGGATAGTTATTACAAATTAGGTATACAGTTTTTTTAAATAGCCACAAAAGTTGTTGTTTATTCGGAATCAGTCATTACAACACATATAATTTTGCAATAAAGAACTTTCCCGCGAGATCGGTAAATGAAATATTCAGTTTAATCTCAGAGCTTTTCTTTATTCTAAATAATAATCTCGATATCTGTACAAACATCTATTAGGTTTAATACCACATGAAAAAATCCCCGGAGAAATCGATTGCAAATGTTACAAAATACTTTTAATATGAGTCAAACGACTCGACATGTCTTCCAAAGCGTTAATGGGAGACGATCCGATCTCGATTCATAAAGACGTGTCCACTGAAAATCACATAAAACTTAACACATCATTCGGACTATAATGTTCTATTAGGGGCAATTCGAGCGCTCTTACAATTTTACGATTTTGACGTCGGTTTATGGGGAGCCACGCGCCGTCGGCTCGTAAAAACCTACGGTCACCTGTTGTCGGAAACTCTACATTGTGTCAATAAAATTTCGTCAATGAACCACGTTTTAATGCGCTATAATTGGCTGGATGTTTCATTCAAGAGTTACGTTTACGATGTGTCGGTAGAGTCGATTGCGAACAATAAACACCGCTGGCGCTATGTTATAAATTTTTCATTCGTATTTAATTGTCCGTGTTTTGATTCACTATTTTTTATGAGTGGTAGAGTTCGGACATAAAAATGTTTACGATCGCGCATTGTAATTAGTTAGGAGCGGTTAACTAAACGACGAGATATGGCAACTAATTCGTACAAATTATTTGATGGTTTTACAGCCGTGATTATATTTTATTGTTTATTTACTGACATCCTTCAAGGCTCGGTGCATTCATTTTTATTAGGTCAAATTAACATACACTCATGTAATATGAATGAGTTTGTTTTATACAGCCTTTTTCATCTCTTTGCTGCGTAATAAAAATAAATGTTATTTTTATAATTTCAAGTTCAAGTTATACTATTATGATGCAACGCTACTACATAAATAAATCCTACCCTTTCCGACTCGAAAATACCTACCTACTCTGTATGTGTAGAGTCTCTTCTTTCATATTTTATACCTACAGATACCAAAACATACGGAAACGGAATACATATCTTAACAAACATTGTGTACTCAACCAAAGTGTGTATGAATCTATCCAATAATATTACGATGAAAGGGAAACTCAGCAGAATTCCTAAAAAATACGTATTCCTACGCCATGTTTCATAACTCAAATGACTGCATACGTCAGGAATATTAAGGAGGTCCTTGATACTTGCCCCGCCTAAAATAGCATGGCCGCCTGACCCGCACCCGCCTCGCGCGATCCCATTGGTCAAACCCCGAAAAACTAGTTTGCCATTACGCGTATTGACCAATCAACGCGCTGCAACATTTTAAAGGCAATTTGGCAGACATCTTGCGCTGTACGCTCATCTCTCTCATTACGTATGCGAGTGAGCAGCGCGGGGATAGTTTTTGAATGTGGTCGTGTGTGATTAGGCAGCTTCGCGATAAGTGAGGTAGATGGCGCTGTTGGGTACGAAGTTCATCTCTCCCTCGCTAGATGGCGTTGTGTTTATGCTCAAATATTGTTAGGAAAATCAGCTGTTTGTGTGATGACAATGACATTGTATTACATTATTGACCTTATTATAACCTAAAAAATCTAAAATATGTACTTATTATTATACCAAGAATAAGATAGTCAGGATTTTTCACTATACATTAGACAATAAATATAACCTATGAGACTGATAACAATGAATCAGGTTTTCAAAAATAAGACAGATTAGAATTCGTATTGTAACCTCATGCATTAGGTTCACGAAAACACAATTAAAAAGTTAGATAAAAGAATATGATGTGTTACCTTTATTGTCAAATGAGTTCCACTCAAGGCTGGTAGGTACACAAAAAGGTGCATAGTTGATCACCATTGCATCTTGTTTAATTGACTAGGTAAAGAAGGTAGGAATGTTACACCGTCCACATGCCAAGATATTTGCGTTTGTAAGTACCTATAACCTATAAAGTTACGCATACGTATTTTTTTTAATGTAGAGTAACTTGCTCTACATTAATCATGTTCTACGATGAAATTATGCTTATTTCTTAATTATTCTTTTTATTTTACCACAATTATAACCACTTTGTACTATCGCTTACTCGACCAAACAATAATTCTTATTGGAACAGGCCCATGAAGTTTCACCGAAATAGACAAAAAATATAAGAATTGAATAAAGATTATAATTGGTAATTTATTGTAAAAGCCTTATGCCTACATAATAATGAACTTAGTAGGTAATAAAAGTTTGTTCTGAATATATTTTGCGGAAAGCAATACCTACCTAGCAGTTAAATACCTAAAGTTGAAATAATTCCGTTAAAAGTGTGCTTGCTAGCAGTTCTCACAAATATGCAAGGTTTTGAAACTCAGAATTTAGGATAACGTAGGCCTCAAAATAAAAAATAGACGCGCTGAAGTTGGCAAAACTCATTTTGTGTATCTACAAGTTTACCTGAAAGGCATGAAAATAGAAACAAGTACCTAAGCTAGGTAAAAGGTTCTTTATTACCTACTAGGAAAAAAAAACAATACGTACATACATGAATAAACACAAATCCTTATTTTCAAAATAAACTTTTGAGAATATTCTAATAATCATGTTAGTAATGTTACAGTATTATTGTATCCTTATGGCTGGAACCTGCTTTGCCGTCGGGCGGTGAAAAGTTTGTCATAAGCGTTGGTTCATATTTTCTGTTTATTATTAATTTCTCATGAAAAATAAGATAAATTAAAAATGTATTCACAATTTTTGTAGAAGAGTTTCCAAGAATTTTTAAATACTTACCTACTCAAGCCAATAATTTACCATCTTGGTTTGGGTGTTTCAGATCTGGTACCACTTTCTGGATTTTAAGGTTAAGGAAACATCTGATATTTCTCAGATTCAGCTTTTAAGCAATATAAATAAAATGGTAATTTTGATATAATAAATATAAGTTGTGAACATAATCATTACAACATTATCACGTGGTTTCAAAGAAAGATAAAATTCTATACATAGTAAGTATTTAATCTCTTGTGTACCTTCTGTCAGACCATTATTCCAAAACAGTTCCATACCTTACTCACCTTGAAAATATCTATAACTCGGCAATCTCCCATCAAAATAAGAGACACCACTGAACCTTTGAATGTAAGTAGATAACATTAACCCGGCAGTTACAATAAAGCACCCATTCCTCCCACATCAAATGACGGTCCAAAAAATCAATAACAATCATCAATGTGGTAGCCAGTCGGTTATAAAACGATTCTCGGCTCGATAATACTCACTTCTATACAGGTAAAACGATTTCTCAGCAATCGAATGACGAAATCAATTGCTTATGGCAACATTGTATCGATCATTCGGGGATACTATTATGTTCTATATGTACCGGCTCATGGCCATTCAATTGCTTCGGCGTCTGATGTAGGAGATAGGCATCGAACTATTTAAATAAAATCAGTTATTGCTTTGGTACGTGGAACCAATTATGTTTTAGTAGGTACAGTCGTGCCGTACAGCTTTTGATGTGTCTGTTAATTAGTTAACGACTTAGGTATTACCATTAAGTTGTAAGTATTAGTAGGTAGGTGTAGCAAAACCAACCTCAATTTATGAACAATGTGTGTATAGTAAGATTCGAACTCACTTGACCCCATTATAGTATATCACTTCATTTTTTTATTATATTTGTGCCATGTAACGCATATTTCGAAAGGCTTCAATGGTTCTGTGTCTACTAAAGCGACGTGGGTGTCCAAGGGTGGCCGCTTGTGATCAGGATTCAGGTGATACTCTTGCTCGTTCACCTCATACTTACTTACAAAAATTTACTCTTTCTGCTGAGATATGCATTCTAATTTATATTTTTATAACATTTTATGTGAAGCCCCATGTTTACTAATATATTTCAGAGACTCAAACAAAGAACCCATAGCCTTATTATTCAGTTGAATACGATTTCACCTGTTCATACTTCCGAAACTTTCCAAATACTTTTGTAAGTTAAAAATACTTCGAGCATTCCCTTTACAAAGATATCACCCTTGTATAAATAACACACGTTCGCTATCGAGCCCAGAGTGCCCTGTGTACGCATTGTGTCGATGACAGTACTAAATAAACCCGATGTTTAATGCCCAAAGTTTATGCTAGCGTCAGAATATAATCGAAAACCACTTTTCACAAGTTTTATCGACAGTACCTTGTCATTTACTTTCTTTGAATGTACCAACTGTATAACGATTTGTCGATCAATTTGTGTATATCTCTTTAGGTCCGTACTATTTACTATTTCCACAGAAACCGTCAATATCGCTCTTAAAATATGTACTTTGTTACTATCATGTACTTATCTGGACCTATAAGAAAGGTGAGTCCCTGGTTCTTGGTCAATACAATTGTATTTTTACTGGGATAACTATAAGGTTTGATTTTGCTCGACGGATTGTTGTCAAGTGGTTCGCGTGAGTATTCCAAAGTCACAAATTTGTATTCAAAAGATACCTACCATCGAAGTACACAATAATCGTAAAACGAACAATTTAAACTCTGATTTTGTCGAGTTTCGATTATGCTGGTCGATGGAACAGTAAATAAGTACATAGGCTGGACTGATTTGGGTATCTAGGTGGATCGTGGTGAATATCAAACTGCACTCGCATAAAGGTTTTATTTTATAGCAATACAGTCAAATTGTTCACCGGTTTGGGATTATGATCACCAATAATAAACACGAGAGTCCCAAACTTGACAATGTTGCGTAATCTGCAGTAAAAACTTTTATCACTCTGACATAATGTTTGTTTCAAACGCTATATTTCTATAAGATGATAGAACATTCAACTTATTTTTACTATGAACTAATTAAATAAATAAATAAATATTTACAAAAAAGGTGGAGTAATATCATTTATATTTTTTTCTAATTAAATTGCCATGAAGCACTTATTACCAATGACAATTACACGTAATGTCTTAATACAACCTTAATATTTTACTGCATGATTTAACTTAGTATTATCTCATTTTAATGAAATCTATTCTTTCCATTCTTTTCTTTCTACGTACATGTAGTAATAGAATTTTCGCTGAAATAATGTAATAAACTCTAGATATGATTGAAACGATTACTTCCACAATTTTGGTTAGTATTAGTTCCTCACTTACATCTGCACAGTGTTTTAAACAATCCGCAAGCATGCTTACCTACGTTTAATACAAACAAATATACAATATCCGGTCGATGTCAAATGTTATGTGTAGATAAAACGGAAGGTTAGAATAACAACTATCTATGTAGTTATAATTACATTGCAAGATTTTCTTTTATTTTTAGTTTTGATACGCATAGGCAATCATTAAGTTAATAAAGCTGTTAAAAAACTTTAACTTAAAAACTATGTTAGCTTAAAGATTTAATGAATATATCATATTCAATACGAATATGTACTTGATAATAATATGAAAGTCGCATTAGGTATACCAACATGAAATAAATTCCAAATAAAACTTTCTTTCCGACTAACGATACATTTTAATGGAACGGACACAACATCTCTAGCCATAAACCTGTCCTCTTATTAGATTAAAAATGGCTCCTTAATAGCTAAATCTATTACAATAATTCAAACGACGTGCAAAATACAGTTTATCAATAGTTTATCAATTTAACGTTTTATAGCCACATAAACTTACACTCAAAAACTAGCTCGATTCTCGCAATAAATTTCCACATTTTACATAATTTTACGATCTGCGATAGAAGCTGTTTTAGAAGTAGATAAGTTCTGTGAGCACATCGGTCCGATGTGGCATTATGACAATTTTGTACTCAAATATGTAGGTACATTTGAAGTAAAATCTTTGATCGTCATCTTAAGTGAATTTAAATACTTAGAGTATGTAATAGGGGTCGTAAGTTTTGTTGGTTCGCTTTGTTTATTAGAAATAGATTGTTAATGCAAACAAAAGAATTTCCAAATAGCAAGCATTTTTTTCGGAATAGATATTAATACAGTCTTATTCATAAACTAACAAGTTAACGATTTGAAAATATAGAACTCGCGACCTCTGATGTAATAATAATTTCCATTAGATACGTGAAATCGGTCGCAGAACAAATTCAAAAAAAATATCTTAAAAATATGATATAGCTTCCATAATTACCACTTGCTGCTATAAATTATGCCAACATCAATAAACATTAGTTTCTTGCAAGTAAAGGACATGCTTAAATATCTATCTGGTATTATTTTGTTTATAAAAATGTTGTTAACATTTACTTAAGTATTTTATGTTAATTGTTTTCTTTAAAATGACCTATTTATGCAAATCATTGTGGTTGACATTACTCTTTTTACTATCGGGAAGATAAACATTAGTTATAAAAAGGCCTTAAAATTTTAGTTACTCGCTATTCAGATTAAAATGCTATCTCTAAAGCAACATACATTAATACATAAGCGCTATTACAATTACTCCACGACGTTTTATTGCTCGTTCGTTTACTTCCTTTTACTTTAAATAAATGGTAGCGTTTAATTAGCACCCCCGTTTGGAAGTTGTGGTATAAAATAAAACAGGTTTTT
Organism: Nomophila noctuella; assembly: GCA_958496325.1. Lineage (NCBI taxonomy): Eukaryota > Metazoa > Arthropoda > Insecta > Lepidoptera > Crambidae > Nomophila > Nomophila noctuella. The sequence continues at coordinate 10,184,931 of OY292491.1, forward strand.
AATTCAACATGATAAAATCCCTGATACGTCGAGGCGTAAGGAAACAATGTTTATAACTCGTGGCTTAACGTGTTTATTGCATTTGTGCTATCTTGCGATCGTTGCAGGTTAAGGTGCATCCAACGCACTGAGTAATACTTCCCGATTCAGTAGGTAATTTAGTTGAGAAAGGACGAAATTGCCGCTTTCCGCAGGTGGGCAGCTGAAACCAAACATAAAAGCATTTTAAATAGGAATTATATCAATGGTAACAAGGACTGCTGATTCCAAGACTTATGGTAAACAAATAGTTATAAAAGAAGTACTTTTATGTTATAGTTATTATGAACAGGATTTGCTCGCAGACTCTCCGAATTTTACATTTTAGCTTGGTTTTCTTTTTCAATCCGCAATTTTTACACTGGAAGTCTAGACTGCCCCTCAGGGTAGAAACTGTCCGAATAAGCCATGCCAAAAGCTTTCCAGATTTTGGCGTCACAAATGCAGTATGGTAGAGTGGAAGATATTTCTATCTTCTATCCATTTTCAATATTTCTGTCCTGAAAATAACAACATTCTGTAAGTCAAACAATGTTAGAAGTCACAATAATTTGTAGTTTAAAACTGAGGGAGACTTAATCTTTTTATAATATCTACTACCGTAAATAATATAAAAAAGTACAATAAAGCAACACTTGATATTTTTGTGGAAAATCGTCAAGGTACTGACACATTTTATGAATGCATATTCTATCCAATTTCACGTGAACACTCCCCCGTAAATTATAACAAAAGAACATCGCTTCCAAAACAAAGTCAATATCGGATTGTTTATACAACAATACTCGGCTACCTAGTAAGAGAAAGTGAACTATACTCATTACTACAACTCAACCCTTGCTCATTGTGTCCCCGGCACATCTGCTCACGAACGCAATCTTGCGTTATTGTTAAAACTATGGGGATCTTTCGAAGTGGCCGCATTGAATATCGATTATTTTGAACCTAAAATATTGTCTCGGTTGGGATATAATTTTGTACCTAATTGTTTAGTAAATCATATTAGTATGATTTACTAAACAGTTAGGACCAAAATTAGGATCTAATATTATAAATGCGAAAGTAATTCTGTGTGTCTGTCTTTCTGTCTGTGTCTTACGCTTTCTCGCTTGAACCTCTCAACCGATTTGGCTGAAAAGAGATGTCCGAGAAATGTATGAGGCCTCGGCCTGGTCCATGTAGGTGCGCTATACCTAAATATAGGCGAATAAGTGTACTACAGTTTTCATCACTCCAATTCTTATGGAAAACCTTAGTTTTTTGGCTGAAACAATAAATTATACCACAATATTGCAACTCAGTACAATATGGCGGAGGACGCATCCATAGAGTAAAGTAAATATACCAAGACTGACCAAGACGCATCTTTGAAACTTGAATGACGTTTATGTCGTTTATTCGTCAGTTTTTTTTTGTTTTGACAGTATGCAGTTTATTTCACAAAGTATTTATATTTTTAGGTTACAAACGACCTAAAAAGGCTGGGGCCCAGAGCTGTAAATCCCAGTAAGGAAAAAAATTACAGTTGCCATCTTTACGAAATAAAGTGAACCAATAAGTATTTGATTTTATTTTTTAGCCACTAAACTACGGACCAAAAATGTTTTATTGTATTTTTAATGGAAATAGCAATATTTTACCGATTTTTTGGTACCACGTACATGGTGCGGGCCTGGGATGGGACATCTCATTTGGCACATACAATTTTTAGACTCTGAGAAAGAACATAGGAAAATACTTTTAATGCAATAAAGGGATCAGAAATCCACTCGGACAAAGACGCTTGTCATCCATATTGTCATCCTACATATACCTACTAGTGCCACTAGGAACGTAGCTCAAAAATACCGTACCTGTAAAGACATAAAATTTGAAATAACCCCTATAAAACAGGCAGACAGAGCAATGCATCGCGTCTCATAAATAGGCCAAGAAATTCGCCTAAAACACCAGTTACGTGTTCCGAATTCGGGCATCGGTGCGTAATGTTCGCTTGTACGCGTACTGTGTAACAGACATGTGTGTGCACTTTGCCTGGAAGACTAAGTGGGTACAGAAGGGGATATAAATGTAAAGTACCTAATAGAAAGCCTGTAACTATATTAATTGTGTGATAATTCATTAGTCTCGTTTCATATTGGCTTAAATTCATCGGCAGATACAAACAAAATACTATTGATGGTTTTTATTGATTAAATTATAACTTTGAAGAAGAAGCACTTCGAACAAATATAATTATATTGCTAAGATATAAATTGCAAGTAAAAAATGGAATATCTGTCTGAGCCGCAAAGAGGCGATATTATGCACTATTCTTCATTTTTCAAAACTTAGCTGCCGCCCGTGACTCTATCCGCGTAGATTTCGGATTCCGCACAAATATAGTGTTATAAAATAGCCTAAAGCCTTCCTAGAAAACGGACAATCCATCGCAAAATTATTTTTTTTAAATCACCCGAGATTTCTGAGATTAGCGCGTTCAAACAAAGAACCAAGCAAACTCTTTAGCCTCATTATATTCGTATCGACTTAGATGATCATATTGTTATCCAAATACCTCCACCCTATTGTCACCCAAATCTAAACATTTGAACATACAATCTTTAAGCACAATTAGTATCACCTGTACCATCTGTACTCCACACGTTGTCTCATGTCGGCCTATACTCTTGTAGATGTGGGTAGCTGTTCTATATGCCGGCCGGGAGCTCTGAAGTGCAGTTTGGGAATACCGCACCGACTGATACGCCGTAAAGTACCGGGGTGGGTGAAGCAGGGAGGCAGTGGGAATGATTCGTCCGGAGATATACGAGTAGTAGATGGTATTGGGAAGCTGGAATAAAATTAAATGAGTTAAAATTTAAAATCAAATTACAAATTATTATATTAATTACTTGCGTCGTCTACAGGAGATTATTTTTGTTTGTTTAATAAAAAACAAAAAAACTGTATAACTATACTTGTTTTTTCTTTATTTTAAAACTAATCAGATAGTCAATCTTAAAATGATTTTAAGATTCATTGCTTTAAGCCCTGATTCCATTTTTAATATACAGAGCTAAGTTAGTACAGAAAAACCGGTGTTTTAAGATATGTTACTATACTTAATTGTTTAAATATTTTGATCTAAATGCAACTTCTTTCTGTTTAACATTGTTTTAAAAGGTTATAGAACATAGTTACAATAGTTAGGTACATTCACCAAATCGAAAGTTGAACATAGGAATGTTTTCACTTCAGGTGAGAAAGTATTTTGAGAATAATGTTTTATTCATATTATTTGACGTCATTAGCCTTTCAAGCAGAAAAATATTGCCCCATTATACTTAGAATTAGTACCTATTGAAAAATTCAGTTGGTATGTGAATAGCATGTAACACGCAATTACGAATACAAAGTTTTATTATAATTATGTAGGTAGTTACCTAAATAGCCGACGTCAACTTGTAAGTATTAATTTACTCTAAATTAATGGGTTTTATCGAGCTATAAAATAAACGCTTAATGAATATTTAAGCTATTTAAAATGGGGTAGCGAGATAAGAATTTTACTTTTTCAGTGTTAGAAAATGGCAAATGCTAACAAGGTGTTTCTACTTTCTTGTTAAATCTAGTTGAACACAGAATGGGAACAATGCAAAAACGATGAGATGTCGTTTTGATTTATAAAAGTCATTATGAATGTTCATATTAATTGCGTATGTACGCAAGCATCCAAAAAAATACTTATTACTTTTAAATTTCACAGGCCCGTTGGTCGAGTGGCTAGAGACCCTGGCTACAAAACCAAGGGTCGTGGGTTCGAATCCCGCTAGGGGCAAATGTTTGTGTGATGAACATAGGCATTTGTACTCGAGTCGTGGATGTTTATAAAAGTATTTAAGTATGTCTATCCGTTCCCTAGCTTCCATAGTACAAGCTTCGAGCTTACTTTGGGGCTAGGCAATTGGTGTGTTAGTCCAGGGCATTTATTTATTTATTTAAATTAAAATATCACCATCCATCTTGCGTAATATTTTCCTTGCAATAAACAGCGTGGCCTCTGATATCCCCACACTTGTCCTTGTCTTCGCTTCCATGTAAGTCGCTCGGGGTCAATAAAATATGTAGGCAGACGCGGCATGTGAGCTTCGGTCCTCGTGCCTTTCCTATAACAAGAAAGAATTTTTCTATGCATTTATTTTCTTACTGAATACACTTAAGATACGAGTTTTATAGGCACTTTTTTACACGCGGCAGGGCGTATTTAGAACAACTACCTTTTTTCCTTTTTTCCAAAACGTGACGTTTCGATATTCTGTCCTTTATTTTGTGAGGTTTTCAATTAGTGTAGTTAATTATACCGACATAATGATATGCGGAGATGTCATAGATTGTAAATTAAAATGGAATTGGGATATTGGAGTTTTGGAAATTTGTTACGGTGTTCGCGTGTAGGTGTCTCGTTTGTTACAACGGGGAGTCGGGTAACTGATATACTGTAGAGAAGTTTGTGTCTTAGGTGTATACAAAAGTTATTTGGGGTTACGCTGATCTTATCACATGGTTATTATTTATTGACCTTATGATCTATAAATCTTAGCCAGAATAGAACTGATATCAATAAGGACTGTACGTGAGAAAGTTTTTATAGACTTGGATGTTCCGATTCAGTCTAAAACTGCTCCCATTAATAGGTATATGTCGATGAAACTTCACATAGACTTTTTACTCCAGCTTTTTAATCCTAAAACTTCCGAGCATTTAATTAAAGTTTCCCTTATAAAAAACATGATCGTTTTCCTTTAAACGTGATCCAGATATTAGCAAGAACGGTTATTGCGGTAAAGCTATTAATATAGGCGGTTGCATGATATGTAGTACAACTGCCTTCTGGGTGGTCCGACATTATTACAGACAATCCGCAGCGTATTTTCTGAGAAACTTACGCTTTGATTTAAAATTCTTAAATTTTATATTAATAGTGGTACTAATAATTTTGAATATCAACAGTCTTCAACAACTTTCAAAAACTACTAGATAATTAAATAGTATATCTAAACACATGTGTGTCAACTCTATATTTGTTCCGTGTTTGTGACTGGAATGCCGTAGCCAAAATACGTAACTTAATAAGTTGTCTAAATATAGTTCCCTTTACTGACAAACTAATGGTAAAATACGCTTCAAATGTGCTAATTTTCCAGCGATTGAACATGAGGGACAATCATGAACTAGTTAAGAAGTATTTGAAATAGTCTCATGCTTACTAATTCAACTCCCACAACTTTTAGGTTAAATACTGATTTATTCAAAATATATTGATAGCGAAAGGGATTCTCATGGCGTATCGATTACACATTGAGTTATGTAATTATTTTAAATTACAAGTAGTAGCAAAATCACGTGATTTAATTCTCACCGGTTGCCAGTTTCTAATTCAATTTTGAATAAATTCTCAATCAGATGTGACTTAAAAGATGTTTTCCGATTGAATTTTACGCTTCGAATAACATAAACTCAGTAGATAATGTAATTGTAGAGACATAATTGTATAATTGTAAGACCCGGTCGTTTACTTTGTCAGAAACCTGTTTATTAGAATATCACATTTCAGCTTTAGTTAAATTGCTAATATTATACAGTTAAAGTGTTTATTAAGTCATAACAACTTAAACATTATGTCTTGTAGTTACGAGTCATCGAACTCATGTATGGGATCATTTTACTACATTGCTTCTGTTACGTTTCAATTGATTTAGAGTGCCACAGTGTAGTAACACATAGTTACAGTTAACTACGTAGTATCTACCACACTTCAGAACATGTCTAGTGTTGTACTGATAAACATTATTGTGGGACATGGCTTACATAAATTACTTATTTGACGAATGGTGAAGTTACCCCCTATAAAATGTATTGTTATGTCTAGCATCTTCACAGCGGTTTTACAAGTTAAAAGTATTTAATAAACAAAGCTTCTCATAGCTGAAATTCGATTAAATGCGTTATTTCATCGGTTATAGTTGATTTGTGTTAAATGAACTATAAACGATCTTTTCCTACTTTTTTAAAAGAATCTAGTCATTATAAAACTTAAATACTGATATTAAATATAATTTCGTAAAAATATGTTAAGTCCAGGACACAGTTAAAGCCGTGCTTAGGCTACATAGTTGTTATACTTATGATATGTAAGTAGCCTGTTCTAAGAATAGCAGGACTTTAAATAATGACAAAGTGGGACACAGTTGACTAGATACAGCCCTATCCTCAGACATTGTACACTACAGTCAAATGTGCTCGGCTTTAACAAGTGTTGACACTGGTCCCAACATTAACTTATCGTGACATTTACGCCCCTTTCGGGATTGTTAATGGCACTTCAGTCGTTTGCTCTCTAAACACTGTTGTCATTTATTTCTGACCGTTAACAAGAAAAACTGTATGTGCGTCATTTATATTCAATATTATTATTAGATGAAATTGGAATGGACTGTTGTAGTGTCAGTCTGTTATAAATATGAGCTGTAACTACATTTAAATTTACTGTCGTTTTTGTGAGACCTATCTATATAATGCCTGCATTATATTTGGTGTCTGTAAATGTTTCCGTTTATTTCGTTTGTTTTATGAATGCTTCATCTTTCCTGTACCTAATATCCCAAAAAAAGGTGGGCCCTAGTGACATAGCACATCGAGTTTATTTTTAAGCATTAAATTATCAATGCATAAAATATATAAATGTATGCGATATATTATTCACGAACTATTTACCCGACATCGTATCTTTATCAGCTCAGTATTTAGGTGTTCGACCTGAATATTATTAATTAGATACTTAATCAAAATACGCACTAAAACACTAGTTTTACTAAATAATGTGATGTCATTCACAATAGTCACATTCATTCTCTCAAACACACATTACGAAATTATTAAGTACCTACCTACCTACGTAATTATACCTAACAAGACTTGAACCGTACCTAAATAAACAAGCCTATACCGAAGCGCAAATTAAAAAATAAGATCACACGTCCGCGCGTATATTTCAGGCGAAAGTTATTTTCGATGTACTTTATATGCCACTAAATGGCAATACGCGTGGGTAAGGCGACATTTTTCTTTTAGCAAGCAACATTTGACAGTAAAACCATGCTGTCTCATTAATGGAGAGGCACTGCCCGTTGTGGTAAGTTACTGTCGGCCGGTGCAGTAAACTGTTGTATGTTATTGTCGAGCAAACACGGCCTCGATGTTACTTACTTACTGACGCAAGGGAAATGTTGTGAAAGCTAGTATCGATTCGGACTCGTTTGCCTTACCTGTGTAGGCTTGACAATGTATGTCCCGGAATAAGTATGATGATACATTATGAACCTATCAAAGCAATATACTTTACATAATACAATGGAGAACTACATAAAGCTATATTATGTACACCTATGCGTAAATTATTACCAGGCTGGTCAATTCAGGATCATAGTCGTAGCGTAACCTTGGCTTCGACGCAATCAATGGCCGAGAATGCAACCGGAATAAGCGCTTAGATCATGATGATGCATAACTGATGAAATTTTAATGGATAGTTCCAATTACTTACGTAATAATCTAGCATGTTATATCAATGCATTACTAAAGCATACTTCAATGTAAATAACGAATAACTTTAAGTTAAACTATATGATAACAAATATGTTTCAAAGTCTTTAAAATCACGAAGAAGATGAATTAAAATGGCATTTAATTGGATTTAAAGCATGTTCATGATTACTAATAACATCATCTACAATCAATAATAGTCGATTACAAATAATTTATTCAATTAAATCTGTGTCTATTAATGAACCGAGAAAATACTATACCTACGAGTACTTATGCAGGTAATGTTGCGTTACACAGGCATTCCTACGTTGCAATTATGTTATTTTACGTCTATTAATGCATTTATGATGTATTTGTACTTACTAAAAATATTGATAAATGTGTTTAGCGGTCTTAGGAAAAAATACTTGCTCTCATTTAAAATTTTCTTTTAAAAGGGTGCTATTTCCACCGCCAAACGCAACAGTGTTTAAAAAAGCGCAAAATGTTTACATTACTGTATTTTAGGTACGTTAATAAGGTGTCGAGTGTAATCTTAATCCCCTGAAATGCCCAGCCTCCTTGTGAGCCCGCCGGCGATCCAACTGGTCTGATAATCACGACCCGCAGTTACATTAGTGATTTTATGTGACATCTCACGTTATATGTATTTTTAAACCTATGTATGTAAGCGCACACAGTATAACCTTTAATATATTACCTTCCCGCGCGACGTGTGTTCCGTATTCCGACCTTCCGATAACTTTAAGCCGGCTAATTTAACAATAAATAATTATGATTTATCCGCTACCAAAAGAACTTGGTAACCTTCGGACTTTTGTGCAAACAAATACGTATTTAAATTTTATCAGCGGAATTAAAAAGTTAAGAGATTAAAGAAGATACTGGCAGCGCGGGATTAAAAAACTGGCTTCAGAATTCGCTTCGAAGATCGCGAAATAAACCGTGAAACAACTTTTTACTCAGAACGCTACGGTATGCATTACCCGACCAGATATTCTAGACGTTTTTCGAGTATCAAGTTCCTTTGAACGTGAGTCTAATCAATTCGGTAGCGTTGTACCTATTACAAAATTACCGAGCCATGCGATGGAAAAATTAAGCTACTTGAGAAGCATCGATTTCGCACTCTATAATGCAAAAATCGATTTCCATGTTCATGAATCATTCACACAAATAACAACGATTTACCGCGCGGAATTATTACGAGTTTTTAATTTACTACGACGGTGCTTCAGGCTCTTTCTTTTGAAATTATTAACACATAATAATGTAATTTTATGGTTTCTTTTAATGGAAGGCTGGGGTCCCGATATGGGTCCATAACGCTCGATGTTAATGGGCCGCTACTCGGTGGAGTGACGTGTTTGTAGATACACACACCCCGATACGAATGTACCTACTCGTAATCTTTAAATACATAGATTAGTGCGTAGTTAATGTTTTGTTTTTGAGGGTTTTCAACGAGTATTTACTGATATTCAAAACATTCAGACAACGCATGTTTTTGGGCCGATAATGAACGTTAGTTTAGTAAACTTTTCCAATACCTACTTAACACGTGGTCAGATCAATGTAGGTATGTGATGTTGAGAAATACCTACACACGTCCATAATAGTCTTAATAAAAATTCAATCGCCAGTGCATCGAATAATTAGCTTATTGAAGGTTTTGATACCTAAAGAATTTGTTTATCCTTTAAATTAAGTTTTTAATGGTCCGTGAACTACTTTCTTTACAATGATAACGTAAAGAAAGTTTGTAGTTTGATATTGCTTACATATTAAAATCTTTAATGATTTGCTTATTCACATCCTTGCTGTGTTCATGTGTTCGGTCTAGGAATAAATTTCATACGATGTTATTCAATTATTATAATTACGTTTTTAAAATCAATCGTTCCAGTTTCAAGTTTCTAATTACTCGAGTCAATGATAAAGTCTTATAAATGCAGCATTTAATATTAGCTCCAACGTAAACACCTGCCTACCTACTTATACGAGGGCAGTTCAATAAATACTTAGCCTAAATATGAAAAAATCAAATTTTTAATAAAGTTTAGATTTATTTTACAACACTGTCTCCTTTCAAATTGATACACTTGGCACAGCGATGCTGCAACCATTTTAACCCATTCAAAAAATACGATTTCCCGAGGTCTTCAAAATGGGTCACTGGGGTGGCGATGACCGCATCATTCGGCTGAAAACTTTTTCTGGCGAGTGATTTTTTCGAATTTGAGAACATGAAGAAGTCACAAGAAGTCCAAATTGGGGATTATGATGGATTGAGCAACAATTTGTAGCACAATTCTACCAATTTGGCCATGACAACGGCGAAGGTGTTTGCCGCCGCGTTGCCGTGGTGGAGCAGCACTTTTTGCTTTGCCAAATGCAGCCGTTTTTTTTTTCAATTTGTCGTCGAATCGGCCTGGTATGTTAGAATAGTGGAGCCCCATAGTTGTTTTACCCTTCTCGATGCAATCGATGTAGATCATACCTCGTGAATATAAAAAAAACAGCGGCCATTGCCTTTCCGGCCGATTTAACAGTCTTCACCTTCCTAGGAGCACATTTGCCGGGAAAAGTCCACTATTTCAACTGTTCCCTGGGTTTGGTGTGTTCCAGCGAACCCACGATTTGTTGAAGGTCATAAAACGCTGAAAGAATTGCGCTGGAAAGCGTTGCAACAGGGCCTAACATGTTGACGATGTTTTTTTACGGTTGCGCTTGTTGTCAGGTGATAGCAAACGCGGCAGCCTCCGTGCAAACATCTTTTTCACACCCAATTCATAGTGCAGAATATGATGAAGTGTTCTTTTTGCAATGCCCACAGTCTCAGCTATCTCGTGAATCTTCAATCGCTGGTCTGCTAACACGATAACGTGGATTTTTTTAACCTTTTCCTCCGTAGAAGCCGTATTTAGCTTGGGTTGGCCTCGCTCATCAAAAACCGACGTGCCGCTACGATCAAATTCATTAAACCAATTTTTGTCGGTCAACATGAAAGGAGAAGAGTCACCGATCACAGCATTCAAGCGCTCTTTGATTTCCATGCGCATTTTCCTTTCCAAAAACAAGAATCTTATCACTGAACGATTTTGTTCCTTTCCATTTTTGTACAAACCGACCGACAAGCTCACTTCCATAGGCTGTCAAAATAAAACAAATGAAGGGAGAAGACTGAAAAGTCCTCAGTATACTTCAAAACATATTTATTGCACGATAGTAAAACATTTTTTAAATAATAGCGTCATCTGGCAGCGAGGCTAAGTACTTATTGAATGGCCTAGGTAAATATCGTTAAAATGTACTCCGAATTCACATCACGATTATACGCATCTAAATAAATTATGTTGAAAACTATTATACCCAAAACTAATTTCATTATGTGCTCAAATCCTTAGAACCTCATGGGCCATCTATCAAACACAATACGATTAAATAACAGTGCAATGTCGTAACTCTGCCCGGGCTTATACGCCTATTAACACTTTATCTAGCTCCAGTAAAATATCGGAACGTTTTGTTTTCAAAATTTATAAGTCCGCTAGTTTGCCGCCATACAAATGGATCTTGAAAAACAACCAGCTATTTTGACATCGCGCGCTTTCAAATAAGCCGTAAACTGCATAATTCACAAACTAAACTCGTCCTTACTACTACAGTAGTAGAGCACGTTTCAGCTCGCAACGCCACGAGAAAATATGAGATTCTTTTCTTTAGTTACGCTAGACCTTAATTTTAATTTGGAATGAGCTTTTTATAGAGGACTCTGAAGAGAAACGATTTTTCATAAGTGATGAGGCGGCACTGATTGTGTATATTGGATAAATATTTTTAAGAAAAACTCCGCGGTCGGAAAAATGTGAGGCCGTTATAAATATTAAGCGAAAGCTACGTCGACACGTGTTACTAATCGCTCGATTATACGTACGACGGAATTGGAGGGAGTTTAATCAGTTCTCGAGGATTTGTATGGGTATGGCCGTCTAATTCTGGATGATATTTAAATATATTTGCATATAAACTCAAAACGCATTGGTGATTCCAAAAAGAAACGCCCAAGGGAAGAACGAAAATGACATAATTCGTATCAGAAGTAATAGGTGCTTACTTATTTACTTGCGAGCTGAAAGTATGCGACACAGATGTCAGTAATGGTTTCATTTTGCCTAAAATCCTCGATATCGGGGTTCGTGTACCCAAATTAATACAAATGTACGACTAATCTACATTTTTGTCGTTCGCTTTAATATAAAATTCACTTTCGTCCAATTTCCTACTTTCGTTTTCCGACGGTTTTATTCTTACAGAATTAATGACAATAGGGTTGTAATAAAAAAAAATATTGCATTGTTTAGGATTTGACACAAAATAGAAAAACATTTTTGTAGTAGGTATAAAAGAGTTACTGCGAAGTCACTTTCAAGAAAAAAAAACCGTTTAGGTAGTTTATTTTCATTCTCGACTCCTAGGTAGGTAGGTATCGGTATTACCTTCTACTACTGACTCACACAAATAAATCATAGCCGGGCATGATGTAATTTGAATTTTATTACAAAACTCATGACAAATGCTGATTTATATTTCGGATCGCTTGGAAGTGGGCACGTACAGATAAGTTGTCGGGTAAAGCCTCCCATAGCCTCTATAATGTTTAGTAAATTAAGTTTCGATTTGCATTTTAATGACTTTGGACTCTTCACATACATATTTTGCTAGAATTTACACGCATCGGATTGTCAGCCGTTGGCAATTGGAAACCAATAAAAATGCTATAAAATCCGATCGTAAAAGAATTGTAATTCTCTTGCTTATATTTTTTAAAGTGTTATTGAAACGGCACCACTTTTGAGTCGTTACGTAATTATGTATTTTAATAAAGTTTAATATTGTTACATGTAAAATCGGCTTTTTAAAATAGGTTAATGTATGTGTTTTGAACTTTTTAAGGCTTACGATTGCATTTTTTCGAGTACTTACTTTTTTGCTTTTGTTAAGCTTTATTTCCATAACAAAAAGAATGTTATAACCATCTTTGCCTTCAAACTTTTGTGTTAAAGGCCTTATATACCTACTAAGAATTTCTTTAAGTATAAGGGTAAAATTTTAAATCAAAGTCACGTGCATCAAAAGCAAAATCATTGTATCGCACGAATAAGAATGTAGATATCCCTTCGCTTACCCATCATAAATAACAGCAAAATATTCTTACATCCACGTTAAGTCTGCGTTCCGACAAACACATTTCCGTATATCATAATCAAACTTTCCCAGAAAGTATTCACCGACGGCACAAGTAATGGGACTCCCTGAAATGCCTTATCAAAGTAAAAGATAAAAGTTTTAAGATTTTATTTAAGAACTCGCTCGAGTTGCCCAACTTTTCCCATAATACCCCCAACCCCTGAACCCTGACTCAAAACTAAAATATTTATCGGGGGTGGATATCTACATAATGAATAGTCGGACTGAAATATTTATATGCATTTAGAATGGTAATGCGCAGATCGATAAGTTAATTCGTGTTTGGGAGAGGGCGTTGCGACGCAACTTTGTATTTAGTTATCGGCCTTTATATACATAGGTGTGTATCGATAAATAGGCAATGTACCTATTTGTAATTAATACGGTAGGTGCGTATATTTTAATCTAAATTCGCAGCACTAATTAAATGGAACGAGTTCAGAGTAAATACACTTGCTCTATGTTTATGAAATTTGATTTTGTGCCTATTCATTATACTTTGGTTGATTCCGTCACTAAAGTTTTATCTACACTGTTATCTCAAACTGGTAGTGTGTAGATCTGTTAAACTAACCAATAGATGTAATGGTTTCAGAAATAAAATTGTGTTTCAAAATGATTCATTTGTGATGTTATAGAAAAACATTGATCATTTCCATAAGATGCCGGGGAGTTAGCATGTCATAAATATCAATAAGCTATCAATAACGCAGAAACCTAAAATACTACTAGTAGGTAGGAAATTTCTTGGTTTAGTCGTGACGTGCATAGGCTTTGTACGGAATACTTGCGGAAACTGAATGCCGCGGTCACTCACCGTTTTTAATATTATGCTCGAATGAACTTTTCTGCTGGAATGTACGAATTTTAAAAGAGGAAAGAAAACAAATAGGTGTGTATTCATATAGAAGGTATAGTTATCTCGTTGATTTTAAAGATTTAACCCTGATATATTGACCATTCATCATGAAGTTTGATATTAAGAGATCATAATTATTAATGTAAGGAAGATTATTTTTTCAATACTTACAATTACAAATATACATTAGGTATTCGTTTTTATCTAACCTTCAAATGAACGATAGTGTTATTTATTGAAAACTTAGTTATCCGTCGACTCTATGTGGGAAAGTAAACAGTTTACCCGCAAAACTAATTTTCTTTCCTACCGCAAAGATAATTCGCTGTAATTTAAAGAATGAGAATAGGAAAACCTTCACTCCCCAACTCCATTGCAACAGTGGCATCACAAAGCAAATTACACACGGACCCTACAACTCTTGTTTCCATTAGTTTGATTAAGAAACCTCTAACGTGTAATATTTAACTTTTAACTATCTCCGTACGAGCGTGTGTGCTACCGCCGAAAGCAAACATTCCTTTTCAACACAGCCAACTTTTGTTTCTATTCATATGGCGTGTGGGTTTAGTTTTCTGTGTGATGTGTTAGTATTTACGTCGTTACGAGGGTACGGGACGTGTATCGATTGGTCGTGGCTGAGCCGATACAATCGCTGCTATTTACGCTCCTTACCTATTTATAAAGCGAGATCCCTACCTGATCGAAGCCCGAAGCTTTGGTACCCACGTAGCACATACAAAGTATCGTGTTATGGCGTTCGCTATGAAAACATTGGATTACTGACTTTAAACTGTGACGGAGGTCTTGTATCCTCGTACGTACAATACGATACTCTTTTTAAGCGGTTTATTTTTAATTCTAACGGTCTCGAGCCACAAATAAGGTCGAAGCTACGTGGGACTCTCTACTTAAAGTAATTCATTATCTGTTTGTATTGACTCCGAAGAAAGAAATATGGGCTTGCTTGCGTTATAATAAGATACAATCTCTTTTATAGCTAACAAGATTCTTGAGGCACAAAGTAAATTATTTATTTGATTCTTATCACGGCTTTATTCTTTCTCTAAAAAAACAACAAGTTTAAATAAAAAAAAATCCTTTTTATTAAATAGCTTTGTTATAAAGTAAAGTCTAAGTTGTGAATCTAGTTTGAACTGCATATCCTACTGTTTACAAAACATACATACATGCATGCATAAATGTATTGTCACATAGTATTAGTACCGGCTCGGTTCATTGGCATTCACGCCGTGTTTTGCTACCTATTGGCATTCCCGTGGCAGATATGCCAACCCCTATCAGTTTATTGAGCGACCTATAATACGTAGGTACCTACCCAGCGTTGATATGTTGTCGTGATATTGAACGGATTATATTAAAAATCTAAACATTTTTATTTTAAACCTAATCTAAAACTGTATTTCAGAATGACGCTAATTTCTTTTCGTCTAGGTATTAGAAATACCAATCGTACCCATACGGTGGGGATTTAAGTATATCTTAGTGTGTATATATGCTCAAAATTATTAACTACTAGCGGCCGCCCGCGACTCCGTCCGCGTTGATTTATATTTCCAATATCCTATGTGTTATTCTGATGTATAAGCTATATTGTAGTAAAGTTTCATTCAAATCCATTCAGTAGTGAAAGAGTAACAAACATCCATACATCCATACATCCGTACTTACAAACTTTCGCCTTAATATTAATAATAGTAGTAGGATTATGTAATTATGTATGATATGAAATATGCCTCAGTTAGGAATCAAAATTTCGTATTTATATATAAGGACGATCAAGGTCGATCTAGACAGAAGTTACATTTTTTGTAAACATCCAGACTTCATAAGTCCAATAGCCTTTTTATGTCAGTTCTGAGTGCTTTTTGAAACCACGACCCTTGACGCAAAGGGCAGTACTAACGCCCATCAAGCTCATCAAACATTAGTTCTATTAGACTAATTACTATTTTCTTTTCAAGGTTTAGTTAAGTATAAAGGTCGAACGTTTTCTCTACTGTGACCTCTGATCTCAAAGATCTTTGGCCTCTGCTTAAAAACTATTTCCATTTCGTTTCTTTACAAAAAATAGAGCATAATCGTAATAGTTTTCTAAATCAAGACCAAAGTGGCATAAAATAATAGGTACGATAAGAAACGTCTAATATTTAACTTAACCTATTACTTAAGTACTAAACATTCGATGAAATTTAAAAAACAAAAACTCTTTTATCTTTCAAGTGTTACAAATAACAAAGCTTTAACTGTTATATTTTACTACTACAGTTAGATACTTGCTTATTCTCTTTAACTGTAATGAGCAACGTTTTAAAGAAGATATATTGTTGTAAACTAGTTTCATAATATTATCTCATGCTTTCTACCGTGAAAACAAAGTAGGTATCTACTTAGGTTTCTAAAGTTTCAGGTAAAACGAAGCACTGAAAAATTACTATTTTAATTACTAATTTATACAGATTATTCCAACTGTAATATCATGGCACATATTACCCACTAGGCTACTCAACATTTTTCAGCCTTCCACTTTCCACCTTCTAAAAACAACTAGGAATTATTTATTTTGCGGGGCAAACACCGTTCGTTTCGGTGTTGAATTCTATCTTTAATCTTCAGTTCAGAAGTTTTCTCACGTAGCACGGGTCTTAAAAGTACCTTTTATTTTTTATTTATTTATAGATTATATTATAACTACAAATTTTGAACGATCGAAAAAGTTATTTTTATTTCTAAAAGTTGACATCGTTAGTTTTAGTTAGATTACGAGATCTACACTTTGTAATTATATGTGTCAAACAATACCTACACCTACTTATATGTATAACGTGATGTTCAATAATTTCATGCCGTAATAACAATTTAATCTGACCAATATTAAATCAAAAGAGTTCAGATTTAAATTCTAGAACTGACATAAGGTGAGTTGTAAATTTGATAATTTATAATAAAGTACCCGTTCAACATTAGAAAGTTTGAAAAACAGTGATACATTACTTGATACAATATATGTATTTACTTATGCATTTTAACTAACACAACGCAAATAGTATTAACATTCTTAGTAGCATATTGATATTGATGCGGAATGTGGTATCAAAAAAAAACATTTTAATAAATCAGTCAAAGTAATTTCCATGACAGAATATATAATCCTTGGTTTTAATAAAAGCTGTCATAAATTATGATTCAAATTCAGCTTAAATACGTTTTAATATTTAATGATGAGGTTGTAATATGCTGGGATTATATAAAAGCTGTATGAGAGTATATGTAATTTTTTTTCATTATAATCCTGATATCTAGTAGTTAATAAAGAACCAAAAAAAAAACATTTTATGGAGCATATTTATATTTTATTCACTGATCGTATCCTGATCTGTAAATAAAACTTTTATTAAAAAAACAGTCGTACATTTACGATGTTACTGCACCATGTTCAATTGTTTATAGGAAATTCGCACGTCTCGAGAAACAAAAGCCTCGAAAAGAAGTAATATCTCCGAGTTTAAATAACCAATTATTTCCTTTTTTGTTTTTGTATATTAATGCATTGATCGATTCCACATAACCGCAATTCCGCATCACTAACTAAAGGTTAACTCATTGTCGCCAAACACGACGCGTGCCAACTTTACCGTCCATAAACCGACGCTTAGAGGCTCATCTTTCTTTTTAACGAGCGGTGGGAATTGTTTATAGTTAAAAACCGGCCAAGAGCGTGTCGGACACGCCCATGAAAGGGTTCCGTAGCTAAAAGATAGCCCGACCGCTTAATTAAGACAACATTTAGTAAGGGCAACTGCACGTCATAAGTTGGTCGAAATGTATAAAAATAACTATGTATGATACAGAGTTCGCTATAGTTTTCGTTGAAAGTACTTACTTGGAGGTATACAGGACATTTTTTTCAGAATTATTGTAATAGTATTTCAAAAGTTAAGGGGGGGGGGACACTCTAATTTTAACTTTGTATTAATATATCTCGAGACTGGGGTGTTTGATCCACATGGTTTCAAGGCGAGTTTTATTGTATTTAAAAATACCTGTTTAACGATACCCTACACGATGGGTTAAGTCGATTTTTTTTTTTAGAATTAACTTTTCGCTCTATGGGAGGGGGGGTAAAAAATGATTAATTTTCGATAATTTTAAAAACCAATTCTTGAATTATTACTATACATCTCTCCACCAATTTTCGTGGCAATCGGTTCAGAAACGGCGGAGAACGAACCAGGACAGACAGACAGACAGACAGACAGACATGACGAAACTATAAGGGTTCCGTTTTTGCCATTTGGCTACGGAACCCTAAAAAGGCACCAAGTCTAAGAGTTGTTGAATTAACGACCAGGATTATTTATGTTTATCGTCCCGTCTGGTTGTTGAGTGTTCGGAAGCTGGCCGCGATCGGTTACGTTTGCGATATTAATTGATGTTTAATTAATAGAAACTTTTTTCTATAAACCAATTGCTTTTCTATAAGAAAATTCTTATCAGATAACCGCCGATCTGACAGAATTTTGAACCTTGCCCCGATTGCATTCATTCAAACTACCTACGAATCCGATTCAAGACTTCGTACATTCAAACACGGCCCATACCTCATTCTCCGGTATTGCGCAACGCCCCATTTATTATTAAAGTAGATCATAAAATGCTTGAGTTACCGATTCTACGGACGTTTAATGTCGAACAATCGGCCATAGTGTGAGTCAACTGGCGCCGGGAGCGAGCTACGCCTACAAATCGGAAAATAACCCTAACTGTGTAAACCCGCTTGAAGTATATCTGTTGAACGGATCGAACCCAATCCACTTTGACCTCCCAATTTTTGAGAACCCACAATTTAGACACTTGGCCTTGTCCTCTTTGAGCTCCGATTTATTTTTTGGTTGGACTTTTTATATTTTTGACAATCCTATAATATAAATAGGCACTCAAAGTGTTATTGTCCGGGTGTTCGAATAACGGGTGGTTAAAAATTAGGTGCGCAAAGTGGACTCCTTCTAACTGTGTAAACCCGCTTTATATCTGTTGAACGGATCGATCCCGTACGTACCATACATAAGGCAAACATATTTACGCACTACTACACCCTTGAAAAGTTCGGGACAAACATACTGCTTATGTAGATCTATTTGATGGATATTTTCGCAAACTATCATTCGTTTCTAGACGCTTTCTGGGTCGTGTGTAGCAATAAATATTGAAAACACGCGTAACCTTGGCTATAGGCGTGGAAGAAGAAGTACGGAAAATCCTTGAATTTTAATTCTTAAATGTTTCTATGGAATTTATTAGCTGAACAAAACCAGAAAAGATGAAAGGCTATTTCCGAGATGAAAATGAGCAAATAATTTTGACAGCACACATTTGCAATAAAAAAAAAACTCTAATTTAAAACCCTTAGCCGCCAGACTTCCTATTTATAACTTGCGAAACCATAATTTATTTTAATCAATGCACGTTTAAACTGTCCCACTATGCCTATCCTTATCGTTGGCTTAATAAGTAGCACTTCATTCCACACAGCAAACGTGACGATAAGTGCACATTGCAATTGCATATCGCATGACGAGACTCCTAGAATTCTCGCAACTCTGTACGCCAAGCTAATTTTTACATCACTCACGTTTATTTTATAATTTATAATTTCAAACCCATGCTAATAGGTTCATAGTACGAACAACATACAAAATAGGCATTTGATTAGTCTTGTTTTATTCCGTTCGCGGCTTGTACAAGGAAACAGCTCAGCCCTCGCAGATGGGACGAAGCCTGTTTCGCTCGAACCTTAATTAAATATTTTAATATATTCCCTTCATCCTTTCCGAGTATAACTTAGGTATTATCGTATACCGACGCGGAATGTTAAATTAAAGTGCGTAAAGTACTTTAATATACGCCCCGCGTTCATATCGCTAGGAGAATTCCTTAGAGATTTATTTAAACGGAATCGTAATATAAAAACTTAATGGTCGCACTAAAGTCGCTGACCTACCTCAAAAAAACGTGTGAAAACCCCTAAAACCGCGTGAAACAATTAAAACGTCATAAAAGCGGTGGTTTCCCATAATCGTCGTGTAAGTCTGACTGGTTGCTACGGGATGATAAACACGCCTCTCGTGCCAAACGTAAAAACAACTTTTGTTACCATTTTATGACAACAATTACGAGCTATAAAACGTGTAGCGATTATACCTCGGAGCGATTCTTGTGGTCCCGCTGTCATCGGTCGCGGCGCGGCTACTTACCGCCGCGGGCCGGGCGCAGACGGCGTATGTCCCACACCCGACTAGCTAAACTGCGCTTTGTTTTATTAGAAATAGAACAGCTAATTGATTGCACAAGCTGACCTTAGATAAAACACAAGTTTACTAGGAAGGAGGGCAATGAATCTACGAGCCTGAACGGGCCTTGACTTCGTTCGTTAAGTATTTTTATAATTCGTCAATTGACGGTTTTTTTACTATCCGCGCTTTATAGTATCGCGCCGGGATGCGGTCACGTTGTGTAAGGTAAATACTGCTTATGGGCGTTTTACGATTTCCCTTATGTTGCTTTTATTTTCAGATGTTCATTGTGACCTACATTATGTTGGAGTTTTATGACGATTCCTTCTTTGAACTGTGGTTTCGTACCAACTCACGCAAATGAATGTTGTTTTGTTTGAAGTAGGGAAGCTACAATACAATGCTTTGTTTAGTGTCTCTTTGACTATATATCTTATGCGAAAAGTCATACATATTATTTGTTTATTTGACTAAAAAATATTCTAAAATCAGTTGTACCTATGTATTTATATCATACGTAATCAAGGAATAAACAACTATTACGTTCTTCGTTACCTATATTTGTTTACTACAAAGATTGAACGTAACTTTAAATTTCAAAAACTGATTCCATCACACCGAAAGCTATTCGTGTAAGCTGTCACATTGGTTTCCGATAACAGTCAAGACCTGTTCTTACTGTCTTCCGAAACGGAGGAAATTGATCCTAACATTTCTGGTCACGTGCTGCCTACCGAGTTTTGTTTCAACTCAATATTACTTCCAGTTCGGGAGACATTGGCCGTTTCATCAAAAAACGATTAAAATTTACATAGGACGATAGGAGCTCAATTCATTATGGTACGATGACTATAAATATCTTGGCAGGTTTTCTAATTTTAGATGGCTGAAAAAATGACGTTGAGTTAACGAACAATAACTTTAAATATGAAGAGAAAATTTTATACAATTTCACGGTTAAAATATTCATCTGAAGAAATAAAGACAAGATATTATAATGCGTTAAAAAACAATATTTTGGAATTAAGTAAAATTACTTATTCAGGTAATTGTTTACCTACTTATATATTTAACAGAATATTTTTATTAGAACAATATTTTTAATTAGACAACATTTAAATTTTCAGTTTATTCAAATTTACCAGTTGCCTTGCTAATCAACACACATTTCAAAACTATCTGTCATGATAACATAAAGCCAAGCGTGCACGTTTCGTCAGAGAAGTGCAAATTAGCGACTGCCATTGGCCGATCGATCAGGTGTATACCCTTGTAACTTCCAAGTCGAGCCGTAACATAAATGTTTTGTTTTGCATTCCATCCTGTCCAGTAATAAACGACGCCTACCTAAATAATCCTAATCATATTATCTACAGCTTGTCAAAACGAGTCCTTAATAACCAGAAGGGTGCGTTTACAAAACCGTATCGTAGAAATTTCGCGTTGAAATGCACCCAATTTGGCGGATGGCAACAAGGGTTACAATTTGTGTTGATATTTGTTATCTAGCGGACCCATCGTCCGTACCGCCGACAAAAAAGATGGGAACGGCCCACAGATACAGATAAAATGAGAAAAAAATACAATACTTCGAAAAGGAAAACTATCAGATGAAAGGATGATATGAGCGGCCTACGCGGTTCAAGTTGTGTGACCCGGAGCAATTTAATAAAAAGGTGAGATACCCGAAACGTCATGGAAGGCCAGACTAGTTTCAAAAGATACTCATCGAATATATAACAAAGAAAATAGAGTATCTTTGTTATATACGTTCATTTAAAGATTATAATTTTACCAAAGTACCTACTTATTCAGAAATCTGAATAAAATTCTGCATGAAATCTTAAAGTACTACAAATCAATTGATTGCAAGATATCTTGGAAGCGTGAAGGTACACACGCTATTTATGTAAGTAGGTACTTTGCTCAAGATAATATAATATGCAGTTATTTATTAATTTAACCAAACTAAGACATCTATGAACACAAAGTCTATCATAATTTCAATGCTTTATCGTCCAACATTCCGCAATATGTGCCAGGATCTAAAGATCAAATATCTGGGATACCCTTTATGATTGCTTGTCGACACAAACCATGCCCCGCGTTGATAGCGCTAGCATTTCAGTGCTCACCGGCCTTTCCCAGACACCGCCTGCATGACATTTAATTTAATATCCATCGCGATATTTTACAAACATTGCTGGATAAAGGTTCCTATCGACGCGGCAACGTGGACTTAAAGGGCAATGGATGACAAACAGCCGAAGCGCACATAAAAGTCATTCCTATGTAATAAATATCGGATTATTATAATGCACGCCTACGTTTTATCTATTTTAGGTGATGTCGGGCAGTTTGAACTGTTTATGGGCTGTGTAGTGATAAATGTAGTTTAATTGCCGATTCGGGCTACGATAGCGTTGACAGAATTTAGTTAAAGTCTCATGTCCGGATTTTTAGCATATATTTAGTTAGGATTTGCGTTGATTCAATAGATAACAATTTTATATAAATTATTGTATTTGGTCTTTAGTCTATAAACGTTTAGCAAAATTTTCATTTCTTTATATTTATAGATGACAACTGACACTTTTATCTTTTTTAAGACGCAAATTATCGTCACAACAATCTACGTTACAATTTCTTAAATAGATAGTTTTAGTCACAATATGTCGTCACAACTTCGACAAAACCCTGATGAAACTATAACCGCGTTCGCAATATCAAAAGGGAAAAGGTACCAATACGCAAAAAGAGACAATAAGTGACAGCGTGGAAAAATATTCCCACAACTTACATGAGGACACAATTTGCAAATATTGCTCCCTTATTTGTCGACGGTACGCGTTTCATATTCGCGTCGCGCGTTGCCATATTTTGAATGAGACAGGCTCCAGACCTCCCTGAATGTAGCATACGGGGAAGTGATACAACACATACAATGCTTTAGATATAAGAAATGTAATGTATGATGATAGACGGGTTATCTGGTAATAACGTGTTGTTTGCTTAGATTAACGTGTCTTTGTCTAAGGATGTTTTTTTTTCATATGTATGTATAGGTACCGGAAATTATTATAACTGAACAAGTAGGTACATTTTTGGTAGTTTATTTTTTTGCAGAACTTGGTTTAAAGAAGAATGTTTTTAACCAGAAATAGCTACAACGTAGTTACTGTAAAATTATGAATTCAAAAGTTCGTCAGAAATAATGAATACATTTCCTTTCACGTCCCACACCTCATTTTACCTCAAACCTCATTACCAAAGACGACGATAACATCCAAATCGATATTCTATCCGATATGAATAGTCGTATAGAAAAATAATTATTTATCTTTAGTTGTCACATCGAGAAAGTTTATATTTAGTCGAGTTGCGTCCCCACAAAGCCTGACTTCAATGTCAATTCGATTTAAATCGAACATTCATAACCGTATATAACCATTTTTGTGTCAAAACACTTTTTAACTTACAGGTACTTATTGTCAGAGTAAAGTGATAGGGAATGAAAAATTTCCACATACGCTGTAAAATGTGTTGAAAAATGTCGAGATTAAATGCGCTGTATTTTATTCCGATATACTCCGTACCTGATGTCAAAACCGTGTATTTCTGTTATCAAAAAAGCTTGCATCTCAGAGGGACACAAATTCGGAAAACTTATTAAGCCGTCAAGAGCCCGCTTCAAGGAGAGATGTGCAAATAAACTTATCAACGGTATGAATATTTATGAAAAGATTTTCGCATGTAATTAATGCTCGGCGTAAGCCCTGCCAGAAATTTTATCTTGGAAAATAAAAATGTATGACGTGTGGTTTTGCTCATTTTTCGTCGTGAGAAATGCCTTCACCTTCCACGACTTGGTAATCGACCTTTCCTTTATGGAAAAAGTTGGAGTGAATGTTTACATGAAAACTTTTTATAACAAAAATCGTTATTTATAGAGATTGCTTTCGAAGTTGATTCGATTACTTGCATGTATTCTTAATAATATTATTCACTCGAGTTATTCTTCTGAGTTACTGCAATTAAACTGAAAGCGGTAAAAAAATTATCTATGAATCAAACTAGACTATTACTTAAACATTATTGTAATTTAAGATATTTATCTTATTACAATTCTTTAAAAACTTTAAAATCCATTCTTGCACACACCACTACATTTCTCTATCCAATATGTCCGCACTCCCAACTTTCTCCCCGTATCAAAAACAGATTGCCCTATACACACTTATAGCGATATACATAGTATTCGCAAGAGGGTGAGTGTGCTAAATGTTGTCCCACAAGTGCCAAGGGTCTGTCCCTTGCAAATGCCGCATAACTTTATTTTGAGATTAACATAATTAGACGGCACTGTAGGTTTAGGGTAAACAAGACCGCCGTTTGTTTGAGCAGCCTGCGGTGAATTCCACGAGAGGAATTTTTGTACATGACATTCCACGCTCCTGAAGTTTGGACCCATTTGGGCGAATAGGGCCTTTTGTGAAAAGAAAAAGTTGTTTGCCAAAAAAAAGATGAGCTTATACGGGTTAATTTTCTTGAACAAATTGGTTTTTGGATTAAACGCAAAGAGATGGATTTGTCGGGATTTATGGTAGGTATATTTATTAAAGACCATCAACAGCTTGTATTCTAATTAACCCTTAAAAGTGGAAACAAACTGTACTTGGATCATAATTATCTAATAAGCATTTGTTATTTAGGAATATGACTCATCCATTAAATGTAGATGTAGATGTAGGTAATATTTTGCCCATGTTCTATTAAATAATACCTACAAATATGAGTAAAGATGTATTTACAAAACCAAAATGTTGCCAAGATTAATAGAGTAAGCATGTGTGACAAACATACAACGAATACCGAATATCAAAACTACAAATAAGGCTCAGCTATTTCAAACAGCTCCTAAAGGGTTCATAGATAAAAAAGAACTTCTAACAATGATAATAGTATTCATGACACATTGGATATTTGGCTTTGAGTCACCGTCTTGTCTGTCTTCTGGCGCCTCCATTTACGAATGCAATCGACCGCCCTGGGTGACATAATGTTATGATGTGATAATATCAATAATGACATAATGGCTTTCGATTGCAAATCTTATTTTAAAATCATTCCGATAATGATAAGTACGATTTTAATTCTCAAGTGGTTAATGTAACTGTTTGTGTTTGCGGTTGAATTTTAAAGCAATGGTTCTGATTGCATACTTGAAATGTATAATGTAGCACATAAGTTCAATTAAGGATTCATATGCCTTTTGGCATTTTATCAATTACTTAATAAGGACCATGAACATTTAAAATGGTTTTATCTTTACAACTACAGAAAAATATAACAAAAAATATCAGTTAGATGCTCATTTGTTCAATTCACTCATGGCAATATAAAGCAGTGATAATTATACTTTTAAAGGTAATTAGATATAATTAAAGGACATTGACTACAGGTGACAACTCGCACGCAACGAATGGAACTCCCCCCCTTTGTCTAGGGAATCGGGCGATGTTTGAAAACAGGTGCTAATTAAATCTAATTAAGGGGTGTGTTGATTGCTTCAAGCCATTGGAACGACGCGCGTGCTGAGTTGTTAAATGGTTTGATTTATTTAACTGACTACCTACATGATATGAATTTCTCAATGACTCAAGACATATTAAATTTCGCTTGTAACTGAACAGCACCGATAATCCATTTCACTATATCCTAAACTCGAGATAGATTTGTCATAAACGATTGGTAACAAAAATATACAGCTCAGGTATGCGTGATTGAATAAGTGCATAAATGTATAAAAGCATAAAATGTACTTTATTTCTTCCTGTTTTTTTTTTTATGTATTGAGTTTAAGGTTCAAATGATGATCGATCGAATGACATCATATCGCAAAAGTGGGACCCAAATAGACCCCAAATATACATAATATTTTATGAGTCATTCCATATTTCCGCTCAATGCAACACACTGCGTAACGACAGATTTAGAGACGGAGGTATAGGCCTTAAAAATGTTTATATCAATCGGTTAGTAAAACGTTTGATTTAACAACGTCGACTTTCTATCAAAACAAAGAGACTCAAAAAAAAAAGTGGAAAAATATATTTTTTATTTATTGATTCGCTCGGAAAATTCTTTGAGTTTTTAAGTATAACCTTTCGAAAGACTCATGAACATTTCACTTGCTTTTAAAACAGTTTAAGGTATAAATTTTTCATTTAACATATGCCACGTCTGCAAGCATGTGGTCTAAAACGGTAAATATAATTTAGCTAAGTACTTTACTGAGCAATATCCAAAATAAATCTAAAAGGCAAGTTAATTTACAAAGATAACGCACTTTATCTTTGTAAATTAACTTGCCTTTTAGATGTTTTTTGTTTTTCTAAAACCAATATTGGACAACAAGATGAGTTGACATCCCCAAAACGACAAAACTGGGTATCAGGTGGTTTAAACTGTTCCTCAAGGAAAGTATCATCCGGAACATATTTCCCAGACTAGGGTCGTGCAAGGGACGACGTTGGGGCCAATTTGAATAAATTACTTAACATTGATTTTTTCCACCACTTTACATTGATAAAAATATTGCAGAAAAAGCTTTAGCTCTGGCTTGCGTTGTTGTAATCGTTTTAGCATAATCTTGTATGCAGTTCTATTAAGGTGCCGTTTTATGGATTATTAAAGTCAAGGTCTAAAGGGAGTGATGTCGAAAAAAATGTTTACTCCAATTAAGATAGCAACAGCCATTTTTATGCGTTGAAACGGTGAAGATAATTTTAATTGAAGCATGTATTTCATTTATACAAATGAAAACCGTCACAACAATAATTTCGCATCGACACCTTGTTTCAATGTTATAAGTAGTTTTTAGTTTCACGCCCTTTAAGTACAACTTCCATGAGGGAAACAATTTTGTAGCATAAAATATTTCTCAGCGAAATAAAATTATGTTCTTGTTAACAATAATTCCTAATTTTTAAAATTACAAGCCTCTTATTCGCAATGAACAAAATTATTATTCATCACATTCTAAGCTTAAAACAAACAACTTACAAAGGAGGACGTCTGCAAAACGTTCTAAAATTAATTTAGCAGGGGAAAATATTGTCTCGCCGCAGCCGTTTCAGTTCGCCCATTTGCTTTCAAAGTCGCATGGAATTACGTTAGGCGATCTTGTTACAACGAAAAAAGAAGGAGAAAATGAGTGAGAAAAATGTAATGTCAAAAGCACAACAATGTGGATATTTTTCGATATTTTCTTTCAATTTCGTGATGACCTTTCGTCCGGGGCTACGACCGGGCGAAGCTCGTCTAGACGTGCCCTCGACGCCTCGATGAAGGATTGTGATATTTCGCTTTTTTAACAAAACACAATCGAAAATTCAGAAGTTGCAAAGGAGTTCGTAATTGGGTTTTGGGGCGGTGACTTGCAAGAATTTTGAGGGAGTTTTTTTAGATGTTTGCTTAAATGGAACTGATAGGTACATATAAATAACCTAGGTCCGTCGCGTGAAATTAAGTTTCCGCACACATATTGTCATACTACCTATAGCTCAAAGCTTTCCTCAACTAATAGACAATCCAACGCAACCATTATTTTTCAATTTGAACCAGCAACTCCTGAAGTTCAAACAAACAAACTCTTCAGCTTTATTTAATTAGGATAGATATAGATCATAGATACTATATGTAGATTTTTTTGTATAAATATTATTTTATAGGTAATCCATTAAAAGTTTAAAATAGTTCAGACTGTTTCCTATTTTCAAAATGTTACTAAAATACACTTTCATACAAATAACACCAAATGATAAATTTTCCTCAGCGCATTAAGCCGTCACAATCACTTCACTGTCTAGTCACATCAAGCCAGTAAGAATGAACGACATACTACACATTTTCTTCTTTTATCTCGTCAATCTGTATTTTCATGATAATATTAACAAGTATAACCATTTTCCATACAAATGTCACAACTCACAAGTATACGTTAACCCTCCGATGCAGCGGGCTTGCATGAGCCAGTTTATTTTATTTTACGAGCCGAAGTCTGTATGAGATACGCCTAAACGTGTTATGTAATACGTTTAAATTGGACGGAGAAACAACGAGAGAAGAGGGTTGAGACGTACAGCCAAATGCAGTATTTTGTTGTTTCGTGTTGTTATTTTCATGAATATTTTTATAAAGACACATTACAAGTAGGTATTAGATGTAGGTCCATACAAAAACATTCATAAATATACCTAACATACGTTACTTTATTGGTCTTATAACACTCTTAAAATCTCTTAAAATGAAGTCACAAAAATATTCATCATCATTCTCATGTCCTTATCCCGCACTAGGAGTCGGCCCATCATGTTTTTGAGACAAAATAATTAATATTAATTATATATGATATACATTTATTGAAATATACATGAGATATAATTCTCGCACCTTTACTTTAAAAAAGTGATAAAAAAATTATACGAAAAGTACACCTTACTAGGTACTAAAAGCATGACTAATAATTTTGTCTTGAGATGTCACTTTAAAGTGCATACTACGAAGCAGAAATTATGCTACTCAATAATATCAAATATGTTGCTTGTTTAAGAAAGATATCTTCGTTTATTGGCACCCAGGGATTCCTCAGGGTAGGGGGTAGTTTTGAGAAAGTCGAACTTCTCAAGGAAATGTTGAACATAATATTAAAAGGGAGGGCAGGCAAAATAGCAATGGTCATTATTGTATAAGTAGGTACTTAAAATAAAAGTATATTGTTATTGCACGCATTATTCCAATAATCCGCAAATAATTCGAATAATGGGTATGTGTTAATATCAATAAAAATAATAATGAGTTTATTTTACCTTCACTATTCTGTAGTCAATTGAACTTCTAACTACAAAATCAAAAGCTATAGGTATTTTCAGTTATTCAGACTTTTCATTATCTTCATCATGAAAAAAAGTAGTGCTGTCTCACTATGCCATTCTATTATTTGTAAAAGAAATGTCATCACACTAAATTCATCCTAACCAAACTTTAAGTAAGTTAAATTCCTTTTTGTTTCAGATGTAACATCCCGAGACGGACTGCCCCGGATAAAGTAAGAGGTAAGACCCATTGAACTAGAAAGAGGCAATGTAACTTTTTCTTTTAAAAATTTCCTTTGAAATTGTCTCGGAGAACATCTTTCGTCTGAAATAACTGAAGGGCAGGTAGTACGTAGAATATCGCTTAATCGAGGCACAGGCTCCAACGAAGGATCGACATTAATCGGAGGCTTTACGAGGGGAATCTGAGCCGCAGACGAGGCACACTCGCTCGACGTAGTAAACGGCAACGTTGCAGATAAAACGATAAGGTTTTATTAGAACTACGCTATCGTTTCGTTCGGCTCGCTGAGGGTTTTTATGTCAATTAACTTTGAATTTGATTGCCGCGTCTTTGGATGATATCTTAATGCTAGGTCGTCAATTAGTAGATCGAATAACGACGTGTTTATTATGATAGCAATTCAAAATATTCCTACAGCACTTTACAATAAATTAATATACCTTAATACTTTATTACCCCATAAATGTTGAGAAGGTAGTCCAAGTTACAAAACGACCATATCAACAATACCTATATCATGTATATTTACTATAAAAAATAATACGATCTTATTATACAAACAGAAAGTTCATAGAAAAAATACTACTACAAAGGTGAAAAAACGTTCAATGTTGCATACTCTACATTTCCCTTATCCTACACGTCCCTACATAGAAGGAAAAAGTAGCGCTGGAATCGAAGGAGTACGTCCAAACTGGAAATATAATTTTAAAGATGGCTGCCGCTCTCGACCTACCCTCCCCCCGCGCGCCTCACGCCGCACCCCGACGCAGCCTAAAATATTATGCACCCGAAAACCATTGTCTGTTGTCATGACAACGGGCCGCTCGATACCGCGGCCTCGCAGACGCACAATCAATGTTATAGTCATCTCGCTTACTCTCTAAGTGGTCAGATGCTGGATCCGGATTTGGGCGATCTTCGTTCTCGCACCGCGATGGCTGAATGCCAGCATTGTAGGGTTAGCAGAAACGTAACGTACCGACTATCGTTGTCTAGTTAGAAAGCATTTTCAAACAAGAACCGAGATGATGTATGGACTTATGCAAATTAGGGTTAAGTTTTATGCAAACTGAATTGAGCTGACCTAATTTGTGCTGCATGCAGACTTGCAAATTTTATCTTCTCTTTTTTGCATATTGGCTAGTTAAATAAAACAGACCGCATTTTTTTCAGTTTTGCATAATAATATCAGAAAGAGAATATTAATCACAAACCGGAATATAAAATTGAGGTATTTATTAAAATTGAGATTATTGATTTAGTACTGACCTTTATGGCTTTGCAGAATTGGTTTTACCAGTTCATTTTAAATCCGTTTCACGTATAATGTGTTGCAAAAAAATTAATGACCCTTTTATTTTCAATTTTTCGGTTACACCACTGCTAATGTGGGGTTTCGCCAATTTGTAATTTGTTAGACACATCTTATTTCTTCATTCCATTATTAACATGACATACCGTTGTAATTTCTGGATTATGCAACACTTCACTTTTATTACCCACTTAACATGACACTTAACTATTTTTAATAATTTTCTCTAGTTTCTAGATGTTTGCTATCTACGTACTCTTCTTCAAAGCTACCGTGCAAATGTTTCCAGAGATAAACGAGGCAGTCCCAAATCAAAATTAGAAAGTTACATTCCCGCCTCCTGATTGGTCAGTTGGACAAGTTACAAATATTTTTACCTTAACAATGACTTTCTCTTTTTTGTTCCAATTCCTATTCTCCCTGGTAACCTCAACGCGGAAGGGATCGGAAACTTTCACCCCTGAAACAATGCCTATTGTGCCCCTTTGAAGGTTTGAGGTTTATGACAAGCCAGACAATGTTAAAAAATTCAAGGAGCATCTTCGAGACACCGTGTTATAAAAATTGTGTTACTTTCTCGAATAAAGTTTCTTTTCTTATTAAGAAGTTTGGTTTTTTAAAGGTGTCCGAAATTCAAGCAAGAATGGTTGTTGGTTTGGTTCAAAGAAAAAAATATTTTTGTTTGACAAATAAATAACAATAAAACAACGAGCCGCTATGTAGAGTCAGCTTAATAATTCATTAAATCTTGCTGTTCTTAATTCATCAAAAATATGAAAGTTTCATCAGGGTACTTATCTACTACATAGGGGAGACCGGGGCTGGATGTGACACGGGTAGGTTGTTACAGAGACATTGGCCGCGAAACAGAGAGCGCAATTTTAACGTCAAAAAGAGCCAAATACTCTCCCCACCACCGGCTACCATGGTGCGAGAGCCGGGGTCGCCAGCGTTTTTGTGAGAGGAGCCTGCGCATGCCGCCCTTAAAATTGCAGTTTAGTAAAATTTTACTCTTTTAGTAATATTGGTTTACAAGCTATGTTTCATAATGTCAGAGGTGCCCTTCTTCTGCTATGTTTTCCCTAATGGTTTCGCTTTGCAATGAATATTCGGTTTTACAGATAAAATTAATAATGTTTTCACTACATAACCTTGTATGCTTAGATTTGGGGTTGGGGCAAAAAGTTACATTTGCTCGGGGCAGGTTGTGACAGTTGTTTTAACAGATTCGCATGATAAAAATGCTTAAGCACTGAGACAGAACAAGAAAAATGTAAATAAATCCAAGAAAGGAAAGTCTGCCAAAGGGGGAAAATCTAAAAGAAAGAGGGCAGATCAGGAAAATGAGTCTTATGCCAATAAGGAAAAGAGAAAAAATAACAAAAAAGCATGCGGTAACAGGAAGATCCTACATTACATTAAAATACATACTATTAGTATATAACATACTAATAGAATAGTTTTGATTGATGCAGAGCTATACGTATAATCTATCTATCTTACATTTATATAAAACTTAAAGGTGACTGACTGACTGACTGACATAGTGATCTATCAACGCACAGCCCAACCAAACCACTTATATAAAACTCAAAAGTTACTGACTGACATAGTGATCTATCAACGCACAGCCCAAACCACTGGACGGATCGGGCTGAAATTTGGCATGCAGGTGGATGTTATGACGTAGCATCCGCTAAGAAAAGATTTTGATCAATTCAACCCCCAAGGGGGTAAAATAGGGGATGAACGGTTTTATGAAACTTTGTCAATTTTAAACCGATCGGGTTGATACTTTGCATTAAAAAAGCTACTATGACGTAGGCAGCGCTTAAGAAATTATTTTGATAAATTCCACCCCTAACGGGATAAAATAGGGGCTGAAATTTGAATGAAACTTTGTCAATTTAAAACCGATCGGGTTGAAAATTTGAATGCATAAAGGTACTATGACGTAGGCATCCTCTAAGAAGGGATTTTGATGAATTCCACTCCAAAGGGGGTAAAATAGGGAATGAAATTTTGTATGAAATCAAAATCCACGCGGACGGAGTCGCGGGCGCCCTCTAGTCTATTTATAAATTGATAAATTATCTGGATTTTGTTTTTGCGCAGTAGAAGGCCTAATATTAAATTTGTAATTTCGTTTCATTTTGATGCATTATTATGTTTTCCTTGGTATGAGGCAGGCAGGACTGCTTTTATATGTTATGTTATTTAAATGTTATTTGAATAAAGAAAAGTAACAATTTTTGATAAATTATTTCTAGTAAAAGATTATACAATACGTTTGTTTTCAATTGTAACAACTTGCCCCATGTAGTGTAACAATCTGCCCCGAGCACGGGG
Organism: Nomophila noctuella; assembly: GCA_958496325.1. Classification (NCBI taxonomy): domain Eukaryota; kingdom Metazoa; phylum Arthropoda; class Insecta; order Lepidoptera; family Crambidae; genus Nomophila; species Nomophila noctuella. Next base: position 10,217,764 of record OY292491.1, read on the forward strand.
TTGAATGTTACACAGGTTTTTTTCCACAAATCACACATTTATGTCTAAACTATTAGTCTACAACATAACATTTATTTTGAATAAGGTTCCTAGATAGTTTCTTTATCAAACAAGCCTAGACTCAGGTAAATCAATCAAACCTACGAAAAGATATGACAGTTTGAAAAAAAAATGTCACTACCGGCCCCGGTCTCCCCTACATTATACTAAATAATAACTACAATATTTTGCTAGAATCAAGTAGGCTTCAATGACGGACGGATTTTGTATGACAAAGATTAAGAATAGGTACAATTTTATTAAGTTTATTTTGAATTAAAGACCAAGCAAAAACACCTGTATCAGTAGTCACCTAAATAGAAACCAACACCTGTTCTGAACTTATACTTAATATCATTGAAAGTTTTTTCATTGAATAACTTTTCTCTTCCATACAACCAACGAGAAGTTATTGATTCACCATAAATCAATCTCTTAGCTTTCAGATTATTCCTAAGTCGTATTATTATCATGATCTCCTATAATATTTCCATATTATTGTCCATTATGCGTTGTGATTGCTTTCGGATTGCTGTGCTTGCGACTACAATGCTGGTTCGTAGCTGGATTCACGAAGTTCTACCGTTCGTACAGAGATGGCGCTAGTTTCGTTTCAATAAAAAAATACTTTACGATGTATGAGCGATCATAAAAATTACCAAATGTTATGATAGGGATTCAGAATTTGAAATGAATATTGATGTACCTATATTCGGAAGTGTTTAGTCTTTGACTCGAAGAATTGAAAGCAAATCTCTTTTGTTTTCATGTAGTTTAAACTGAAATCAACTTTTAAAACCCAATATAATACACTTATGTGCTAAAGAAACTACTTATTTTATTACAGTAAAAAGGTTTTCCGATATTTACAATTGATATATTTTTTAATAACAAACTATACTGTTAAAATGCTAAATTCATTATCCCGGCAACGGCATTCCTTAAAATATTTTGCATTGTCATTAATGATGCGATGCACCTTGACTAAATTTATTCTCATAGATTATCTGCCCTACGTCATCCATTTTTGCATAAATATTCGCTATAACACATGTTTTTTCATCTACTTACACCTACATAAGTCAGTGAATATGAATGTACCTACTCTATGTAAAGGAGATTTATTTTTCTGTATTCGAGAACAGTACTACCGATGTTCTTATTATTGAAATCATTCTGTATTTGCAAAACTTCAATTAAAACACCCTTTGCTTATAACTTTCTTATCCAACTTTCATACCGAGGAGCCCAATCTATAATGACATCAGTGTATTCAAATTAAATTAGGGGAATCAAACCCCTTTTGCTGTATTTTTACACAACTAGGTACTTATCATGTTTTTTCCCGATTTCTTATTTTAAACAAAACCTTCCTACTTATTATTTTGTTTCATTTGGGTAAGTTTAAGTAGTATGTACGATAAGGCTTGAATCATTTGTCATCATCAGCCTGCCGCAGTCACAAGCATATGTTCTGTCATATTTATATAAAATTGCATTACTTCTTACATTGCAATTTGAAGCTATCACGCAGCAAATATTACAACGTTATACTTTACTTCATCAGCCCACATCAATCCATTGCCTGCCTCTCCAAGGGCTCTCCTTGTAGCCCGATCCTCGGCAACTTGCAACAGTGGCAGCTGTAGCTAACTTTACTTTTCTTACAATTAATATTTAATACTTACAAAGTTATCCCCAAAACGGTAGGACAAGAAAAATAATAACGTTTTTATGCTCATCAAATATTTATTACGACTCCTACATATTTGATATACTTTAGTATCAAAATATTATTAAGATCATTACAATTATATTGTTTAAGTAAGTACTGAATAACTTAGAAAATATTATCTTGATTTAAGTTTCATTCATCTTATGTGTAGGTACTTTGTTACATTTTATTTTGTAAAAATGTAATGTAAATATGTATAGTGATCATAATTATTTCATTTGTATAAATACAGAAAAATAGAAGCACAAGTCAAAAGTAACTTATAAGTATGTTGATTTATGAGTTAAGCGTAAAGTTTAAAGCAAAATTTATTTATAATAATACCAACCTACTATTTTTCCAAAGTTCAATGCTATCTTAGTCAAATTATAAAAACTTGTAAATTGATAAGCTTTAACTAATTCAGGTCTGATTGTAATGAAACAAGTTTTGGCATCGAATATTTATTTTAATCAAATTGAAATCTTAAAACATGCCATATCACAGTACGAAATATTGTAATGTAAATGTTTTAATTTAGTGCTGACTAACGGCTTAATATCTACGAAGTCTTATTCTTAATCCATTTCATAGGCACTTAAATATGTTATAGAAAATATTTACAATATTATTATCAAAAATAACTAGGTGTAAAACTATAAATTTATTTAAGTAACAGTAAAGTAACACATAAATGTTAAAACTCATATTCATATGATATTAAAGAAACATTAAGTTTTGATTAAATGTGAGTAGTGTACATATAAAACATTTAAAATATATCGTAACAATTATAGTAACAATCTTAATTAATAAGCATGTAACGAGAAGAAAGAGCACAGAACTCAAGAAAACAACAACAAAAACGATTCTTCGTGAAGGTCTTCGATCGCAGGCCAGTGTCATCTTCTGTTACGTATACTGAAGGTATACCGGAAAGAATGAGGCACTCAGGATACATTCAGTATACGTACAGAAGGCGACGCGTTTTCGTCTCTTCTGGCTTCATCTTCAACTTCAGCTCGAAGAAGAAAGTACCTGAAAAACTGAAGACAAATGTTAAAATCCACAATTGTCAAAAAAGACACCAAAGGAATTCAGAACATCGTATTTTTTTTATGAAGAACGAAGTCAAAAAATCTTTTGTTAAAAAATGTCCAAGCGATAAAAAAGTTGGGAGTTAAAAACGTAAAAGATCAGATAGAGTAGTTTACGATTCAAAACCGGCAGTTTCACACCACATCGAGGTCCCTTCCAATATCTTAAAAGCTCACCGACCGCCGTAACGCCAGACCCGCCGCTCTCCTCAGGGAACACCATCTATAAAATAAAGCAACCGATTTATAACACGCCTGGGTTTTCAAGCGAAAAGGGTAACACTGATAGCACATAAGTTCCGCTATCGAAATGCCTCCTGCGAAACCGAACCAATTATGTACGACCGTAAATAAGACGATGAAAAGCGAAATTGTTTTAGAAAACTTTAAAACCATTCATAGACTGTCGCGAAACAACGTATTGTGCACAGGGACCAATGAGAGATCGCGGAGGATCGCAAAACACGCGATTGGTTTGCAAAAATTATTTTCGCAACCGTCCGAGCCGTTAGCGAGTTTTTATTTTTTACTATCTTCCGAACGACAATTGCAGGGCTTTTGTCCGCAGACCTTTGTCGCACATAAAGGATAAATTACAAAAGGTTCGGACCACCACTCGTAAAGATAACTAAAGAATTCCGAACCTCGCGTCCGGATGAATAGAGCGACGTGAAAGGGCACAAGGGTGCATTATATTCGTAATTTACGACGCGGAGGTCTGCACCGGGCGGAGTGCAGCGTCGCGGCGGCGGCAGCGCGAGGCAGCACGTGACTTACCGGTCAGCTGTTCTCGTGGTCCGATGTGTAAACATTGCAGGATGGCCGGTGTCGCGCGCCGGGGAGCGTCTGTTCGGGGTCGGCGTAGCCGGGCGTCTGACAGTCTGGGCGTCGGGGCGCGCTCCTGCCATCGATTGCCGCCCTCGCGGCGCGCGCCGACACACCACTACTAATCCCGATGCAAGATTTTCATTACATACCGTGATCGTTGTTATTTGCACCCCGTAATGTTTTTTGATAGTTTGCTTAGGCTCGCCACCGGCTCGGTGCGCTTATCTAAACCGATAATATAATTTTATTCTCCTCATCTGGCTAAATGTGAGCCCTGTGTGTGGTCTCTGATAAAAAAGTCGATATTATACAGGGACGTGGCCTGCGCCACCTGTTCCTGTACAGTCGGGAATTAGCATTTTGCAGCGCCTCCCTCCACTTTTTTCGTAAATCAGGCTCTTTCATGTCATAAGGCGATATGATTACTTACTCATCTTCCTATCTTTTTACTTAATAAGCACTTAGCCGGTTCCCTATCGAAGTTTTCTTATTACGTATCCAAGTCGTCTTTATTAAATCTCTGATGCGGTCATCTTGCAGATTCAGGCAATCATAGACAAATACGATACAGTTGTCGGTTTTTCCGAGGATGGTTATTAAGACTGGAGTCCAGTGGTATAGGTGACTTCCCAGTATCTTGCGTTGTATTTTCCTTATATTATTTAGGCAGCGCAAAATTGCCTTTTCCAGAGCGTAGTAACGATTTCATTTTAAAAAGACGGTCATAATGTTTGAGTTTATATGGGCCCGGGGCGTGCACGAAATGTGACCGAGCTACGTAGATAGGCGTCTACTGCTCTCTGCCTCTGTATTACACAGCGCAATTTAGGTATAAAATACTATATTTATCGTTGAATCTGTATCATAATTTACTTGAACATTTACTTAGATTAACTTGCGAAAGTATTTCAGTTTAGCTTTCGAATATTGCAGTATTGTATCGTAATAAAAGCACCGTTGGAATATTGGCTATGCGTACAATGAATTGAGTTTTGGCTGTTTACTGGAAATATTAATATTGAACCAGCATATTAATTGGAACTTAAAGCACTGATAGGTATTTTAATGAAATTACTCTATATAGTAACTAGTTAAGCTCAAAACTCACCTATGCACTTATTACTTCTTGAAACGATACCTATCGTTGCTTAGCAACTAAATTCGCATGTAAGTTCTATTGTATACCATGTGCCTATAACTAACATAAGACGAAGACTCGTACATTTTTATAAGTGAAGGTGGCTTGCAAAAATCCCACCATTTTCTGAACTAACATGATTAAGCCGAGGCTATTCGGCCGGGATGTACCTGTGCAAACGTTTCCCTCGCCGTTTGTAAAATAACTAGGGACGGGCTTATGTTTTCACGGGAAAATTACACAAAATGTAATGCTTTTTTCCTAGATCCTCGTTTTGTTGTAATTGTAAGTGGACAATTTTCTTGTTGGTTACATAAGTGACTGTTAGTTTACGTTAATTATAATACTATTTAGTTAGATAATGCAGAGTTTGTAATTTTACAGTCAAAACATTGAGTTTCCGCTTCAATCTCTTGTGTTTAGGAGTAGCCTTACCTACTATATTTTTAATGTTTCTACCGATTGAAACGCGGATTTCTCGCACATGATTTTCTCTTATTTTGTTATGTTGTTTCTGCAATGTAGACCAAAGAATTTTATGTGCAAACTATCTGTGTATGTGTTCTTTACCAATACCAAAATTACCAAAGTTCACTCTCCACAACTGAATAATAATTTTCGTTACTATCCAACACCAAAGTTTGGTAGCCGGGAGCAGAATGCACGGCTAACTGCACACCATTGAGGGGTGGGGTTGACAATAGAAAAAGCGGGAGGGATCATACCCCAAGCAAAAAACCGATGATTTATCTATATAGCCGTGACTTCTAATAGCAATAATGGGCGTATGATGGTGTGCGTGAGTACGGGGCGCACGCAGCGGAAAGCCAAGTTCTTTAGTTTCTGATTATTCATTGCATAGGACATCGTGAACAGGTCGATGATGTTGATATTCATTCTTCTTATGATATAACAAAAGGGACGAGGTTTTGGGGTATTTTTGCGTTTTTGTGACAGTATTTTTGATTAGCAAAATAAGACATTCTTTTGAAAGGTTTTTTTTATTATTATCGATAAAATACAGTTATTGGAGTATAACCATTCATGGGTTCTTTTTTTTTATTGGAAATGTCAATAAGTATATCGTCACGTAAGTTGCGTGTCTCTCTGCAAAGTACCTACAGCAGAAAAAGCCATAGATAAGGCCGATAATTATAAAGGGCATATTTTTTAAGGAAAGTATTTTCTAGTAACGTTCTTATTTTTAAAACCTCTCAACAACATTTCCAATTCAGTTGCCTGATGATTATCTCGTATTGCAAATAATGCAACGTACGGCAAAGATATTTTAGTTTCTTATCTATTATCCATGCAAATGTAATTCATAGGCTACATAAATAAATAATTAGCGATTTAATTAACACGTACTTCTTATCGGACCAATCACATTTTATTACGTTGGTCCTTCATTAAAATACTCGAAGCCTACGTATATAGGTCGAATAATGAATACGCTCTCGACATTCTTATACAGTTTGAAAACTAGTTTGTTAGATAGAGACCTTTCACTGTTAATGCACAGTCATTTGCATGAAGTCTGATATATTTTATTTATTTACCGATAGCTGGTAATTGCCGGAAAATGTCAGATTTATTAAGTAAACAGGCTAAGCAATGTTTGCTAAACAATTATCTATGTAAATTCTTTACTATTTGTAATAGTTGATTGCAGGTGGGTACATAATTATATAAAGTCTGTGCTTGTAAATTTCTATGTAGGTATGTTAACTACTCACATAAACAGATTAAACTTCAATAAATAACTTAAGCTGAATTTTGAATAAGTTCTCCCAATGGAATAGTTGTATAGGTGACTATTTTTTTAGGCACATGAGCAAATAGATGCACTACAACTTGCAATCAATTTTAGTAAAGAATTCGCTAATACGATAAAACGCATTTTGAATGTTACATCCTTTCAACCTCCCATTATTATGTTTCATTTTATTAGAGAAAAAATAATGAAACGATGCTTATTAGTAGGAAACACTTGGTTTGCCATTATTGCATTATTGGAGCATTAGTTGCTACAAAAAAACTCGCAGCACCGACGAAATAACCATGCGTTCTTTCCGTCCTTGAACAGTACAGCAACCCCATAAGCGATAAGCAATGTGTCTAACTGCTTATGAGTTCGAGTCACTTTTGATGATGACATAGATATAAGTAGAACGGCGCCTTACTGCCGATTAGGGGGCATATCGACGAGTCATAACTCAAATCGTTGGTGGGTTCAACTAGGAACCGTTAATGGTTTGTTGGGAGATACATTTTCATAGAAAGTAATTACTGCTGTGAGATGATGTATCTCAATTATATTAGTGGTGCAAGCGTGTGGGATTGTTGATGTGGTATTGTTATGTCTATACATTTGGAAGACAGCTCCCAGTCCACTAAATAAGCTACTGCTTATACGGTGAAAAATATTAACATTCCGAAATGCCAGAAACATTAGAACTTATTAAAGGACTCAAGGCAGCAAACCAATAGATAATTATACTCGTATAACCACAACAAATTCTGTAAAGATTGCTGTTTCTTTGTTAAATAGAAAAGTGAGGATTTTTTAAAGACATTACCATTTCATGTGAAATTAAGTTATGAATGAGTTGCTGTAATAAATTCTTATTAGAACTGTTTCATTGTATATGCATGAGAATTAATTATAACAGAACTAATATAAATGCTCACAAGTTTCCGCTCGCCCATTTACATTAAAGGTCAAATTTGAATAACATAATTTATAAAACTGCCTTAGGTAGGTTACGGACCTTAAATTCCGTATTAATTTTGGCTCCACATATTCGTATAAAAATGTACAACACGTCCGCATAGTCGAATAAAGAATGGCTTCCGATGTAGGTAAATGAATTCCGTCGTTGCCTATTCTAGAAGGTAATGTTCCGCCTCGGAATCGAACCTCGGACCACCGCCCACGGCGGCATTGTCTGCGTCGTACCTCTTCGACCTAATGGCATGGAACGGAGGACTTTGACAACGATATTTTGTTTGTTTAGCGCTGTTTTATATTCGGTGTATCGGATATAAGTAGTTGATATTCATTGTACCTAACGGGTACATTATAAGCAAGGCAGTAGTTGAATGATATTATTATGAATGTTACACTTTGTTTACGCTAAAAATACAAAAATCTGCATTTCAATTTCTTAAGAAATTGTAGGTACGCGATAAGCATCGTTTTCCCACTCAAATAAGATTTGAATTTCTGAAGGCTAGTTTACCTACCTACTACAATTTACGAGTATTTCACTACCTTCTGCTTTGTGCAATCTTACATTTTTATTTTAAAATTACTAAACTCGCCTGAAATTATCCTACTACTATTATAAAGGCGAAAGTTTGTATGTGTGGATGTATGGATGTTTGTTACATTTTCACGTAAAAACTACTGAATGGATTTGAATGAAACTTTACCACAATATAGCTTATACATCAGAATAACACATAGGATATTGGAAATCGAAATCCACGCGGACGGAGTCGCGAGCGGCCGCTAGTACCATTATATGATTATTTTGATGCTTACAGCTTCAAATTTTTTTATTCATTGGTCTCAATGTGTGAGAAATGGGCTATTCAAGGCTTACTTTAAAATCACTGGAAATGTGCATTGTGCAATGTTCATAGAAAATATTTGTTAGGTATCCATGTTTTGGTGGTGAAAAGTATACCATAATACGTACCCAAATAGTTTCAGCAGGTAAAGTTTCCTCAGACTTGGTAGAATCCATCCTGCGAAACAAAAATGTTGCTAGTTTCATACACTGTAGAAATTAGAAGACAAGTGGAAGGAAGAAGAATTAAGAGTTGTCTATGTAACAAAACGTTTCTATTTTTTAAGCCGGTTAATTAGGTCCGTCTTAAAAAATCTGTCATGACTAATTATGATTATATTATTGCACGGCGAACAGTTTAATTGTCTATGATCTTAAATTGTCCTTTATGAATTGCAATGTCATATTCTGTTTATAACTTTTCAATTAGCACATATTTAAACCAAAAATTGCAGGAAGAGGCTTATCAACACTCATACCAATCCAGCCACACAGGCAGATCTTCACAAAATTCTGAAATTACCGTCGTGTCATGCGACCAAAATATGGTCAATAAAATGACACGTCACCCCCAACTAAGTGAAACTTTTGTTACATGTAAACGTCTACGTGGCTACTAAAAGTCGCTATAAACGTGTTAAATTTTTTCTCACCACCAACACTTCCAATAAATAAAGCGTTAAAGAGATACAATGTGTTAACTCATAATACTCGCGGAATTTTACAAGCGCGATTCAGGAACCCTTTGATGTGTCGGGTGCGCAGACGCCGGTCGTCCGCCCGTAAATCGACGCGATGTAACTGCTCCCAGAGAGGCAGTAATTCTGCCAGGTTTGAATTACGCACGGACGTCGATATTGGTAATTTATACACACCCCGTATGGGATATTATCGTATTAAAATGTTAGTGTTTATGCGTTTCCCACGTGGGGGCGGACGGGCGTGTGGTTACTCCGGTGATAGACTGACACAGGTTACATTTTAATTCGTATACGATCGTGACTAATATTTTTGATTGCGATTTGAATAATTCGAATTGTCTTTTGCTCATAAAAAATAAGTTTTATATTTCTGTATTAACACACATCAAATGAACTTGAATTTCACCTCTCCTCTTTCCGGATGACGCAATTATTTTATTCATTGATTTCATTTATCCATATACCTACCCATTCAAACACGATCATACGGTCTTTCAGCCCGCCTATCACTATCAGGATTCATCTGTATAGGAGAGAGCCAGTCTATAATGACCTATAATTGAGTAACGCAATAAACTAATTTCTATGTAATATAAGAAAATATAATAAACAAAATAACATGTCAAGCCTAGTAAATTCTCTTCGAAAAAAGTTAAAAGTTTTAGTTCGAAGGAAATTTACACTTAGGTTATCAACAAAATATTTAAATTTTAGTGTGAATAGGTTGGTAGGAATGTAGAGGTTAAGTAGAGTTAAATGTAGTGGCTTTTAAGCTGTTTTTATCAATTTAAAATAAAAGACCCTATGTTGAAGCCTAAAATATGAGTTAAAAATTTTACATAGTAAGTATAAGTATACCTAGAAGCTTACTTACCTACTCATTCAGTAGACAAGTATTTAAGTTATGACCATGACATGCAGCAAAACCATGCTAATTATCTAATAAACATTCTTATACATATTATTATGTACAATCCTAAGGAAAACAATGCAGATAACTCAGCATTCACACACTGTATGACAATGTAATTATAATTAATTGTAAGTTATTAAGTCATAAAATTACACCTAGCAAATTCTTTTACCGTATTATAGTATTAATTGATCGTAAAACAAAGTTGAAATGAGAACAATTTAAAATTATTGTTCATATAATAACAATGAAACACAACCGCATAAAATTTTATTACAATGGCATGTAAACAAATATTTTTATTGTAATGTTATCTACCTAATGTGGATTTAATTTAGCACACCTTCGCATGGTGTTACATGCCTAGGTTATAACATGCCGTTAATTGACTTAAAAAAATTAGGAAAATAAAAATTACTCCTACTTGATTATTTAATTGGTAAAATTATTATTTCTTTTATGGTTTTATTAATGCAACGAACTTTGATATCAAAAGACAGGATACACACAATAGGTTACCTACCTTTTCAATGTTTGATGTTAAGAAACGAAATCGCTCTACCAAAGTAAATATTTACAGACAAGTATTTTTTTTCTAAAAACTGAATACTTATTTATTGAAATCAAATGTTACCATTATTTTGTTCTAAAAATTATCTAATTGGAAAAAAATAGAACCAAATCATGTCCGTTGCCTATATCGAAATTCAAGGGCTTTTATTTTATATAATTTATTTTCATTATTATAATTTTATTCATGCACTTACTTCGATTTTATAATATTAATAAATTAGGTTTATCTATAGTAATAATTAATACCTATAATACACATACCTTCTCACAACAACCGGCACACCAACACGATTTTAGCACGAAATACATTCAAAACAAGAACAGATGAGTACTAGGGCTTGTTAAATGGCCCGTAAAAGCTAAATTTTACGTAAAAAACCACAAAATTACAGCATTTTTAGCGGAACAACGAAAATATCTGTGACATTTAGGCCTAATCACAACAAAAGTGACGGCAAGAGCCCGTCGGCGGCCATCTTGTGGCGCTGCCGTCGCGCCGCGCCGCGCGCTCATTGGCCGGCTGACGTCACAGGCGCCATGACACTCAACCATTCCTACCGACCGACAAACTTAGTTCGACCGCTTTGTTTTCGGATAAAGAACTTTATTCCCTCAACATAAATGATTGTCAGTGTGCAAACCAATTATTTGCATCGCCACTGCGCGCCTATGCTAGTCGGTCCGCATTCTTGTGTTCCGAATTATCGTTTTGGAAGCTTTTAGGATGCACCCTAATCGGACAAGGGGAGCTTTACATCGCAACTGAGTCGGATGGGTTGAGAGATTTTAATTGGCTGCTGATTTTTGTCGTCTACTCGGAACGACTTGAAATTAAGCCGGATCATTGAGGCTCTTCCTTGAAATTAGGTTCATCCATCCCGCTGAGTTTTCAGTGCGCAAATTGCTAGGAATATTTTAGTAGGCTTTTTATTGCGGGTCTGTAGCCAATGCACTGGTTATCTTTAGTACAAGTATTTAATTTTATAAAAAATAGGTATCATGTTTTGAAGCAAAATAGAGTTTTAGACCTGGTACTAACATGTGGAATGAATTTTCAATAGAAAAGCCAGAAGTAAGATTAATTTTAGCGTTAGGCAAGGGTGCCTGCTAGCAAATAGACAAAAATGTAGAGCCACATTATAACACATGCATTTATAATGAAGTAAAATAAAAAATAATACAAGTTATTACCGTACGTTCCTTCCAAGTATTCATATTTCCAGTCTTACTGGGTTTCATTAACTTTTATCAATTAAATATAACCATGCAGCCAGCTAACTACGAAGCAAGATGTTAATACTTATTTATAATGTAGAGCCGTTTTGTTTTACAGACTCTCTCAGTGGGTAGAGCCTCGTTTCCATAAGTACCTGCCATAAAGGTGTAGTGTTTTGTTATAAACACTAATAACAAGTTTCTATAGTAAAGGTCCAATCTTCAAGTAAATACAAAGGTTGTAATAAAGTTTTAAATAGTTGTTATTATTTTTAGTAGATAATAATGTTAATTTGAATATGTTTATCTCCATGTAGATTAAAAGAAAAAATATTTAATTGTAAACTCTACCTTGCGAGGTAAAATTTTAACTTTATTATTTTTACCAGTGAAAAGGTTAGTTCTACTCAGTACCTATTTAAAAAAAAGAAATATGAATAGAGAATTGATGACTAAATATAATGGTATTCCATAAGGCGGCGTGAGTTTTATAAGTAATTAATGAGTTAATCTCAGACTATTGGGTTCGATATCTGCGCCATAAATAATGTTCTGGTGTTTTATGTGTATTTCTGTTTTTCTTTTACGTTCTTAGTAAATTACATTCAATTATTTGTTTGTGATGGAGATTGAGATTGAACCATTATCACAATCTAGATTGAGATACCAAAATATAAAGACAGTTATAAAACACGTACAAAACTACATCAAATTAGGTATAAATATTTCGCCAAAATATGGGTAGGTATACTATACATTTTAAGTTTGAGACGTGGCATAATAAATAAATATCAGATATTAATTTATTTATTTAGTACAGATACCATTTTAAACCTTATATTAAATCTTATAACAGACTAAGACCGCGACAATTTCAGATTCAAAAACTCATTCCGCCAAGAAAGTTTAAACAATTAAAAGCAAAACGTGCCAAGTTAGCTAGTTTATTTTCATCTCACCCCATCGGAATCCACCCTTTATTCTAATGAAATCTCTGTCTGAGATGCAGTTAGATATACGTAGGATTAGATATGTAAGGGCTGAGCTTAATGTACGAAAGAATTCACGAAGTTGGTTTGTAATATCTGAGAGTTGTCTGAGTCATTTCGAATAGTAGGTACAAACAGCTTAATTAAGTAATTTTAATTTGTACTTCGAATGTGTTTTTGTTCTCATTTCAGAACTCTTATTACCGACTCTATTTTACTTTTTAAAATAGCTGGTGAAAATGTGGAGGATAGGATGTTTTGGGTTCAGATAAAAAATACAAACGCTAAGTTGATTAGGTATATTCTCGGATTTAGAACCAAGTGATTTCATATTTTATGTAAATTGTAAAAGTGAAACATGATTCAAAATCCACTTTAATACATTGAATAGTGGCCTTGTAAGTGCAGCCTTGTAGATGCCGCATTGCAAGGGTTACAAGGTCTCACATAAAGTATGCAAAACACGACAAAGCGTCTTTAAATTTACTTAAAATACATATAACTTTGGAAGACCACAGCGTTCCAACGTTTTGGCATGGATAAGTATCTTGATAACATCGATAAATTTATGGTGGGAAAGCTACGTTAGTGCACTAACTGAAGTATAATAAGTAGGTACTCAAAAATAACCACCGTGTGGAGTAGTCTTCGGGCTTCATAAAATCAATAAAGCAGTACCTACCTACATAATAAGTCCAGAGTAGTGATGGCCTAAAATAGTACCATTTCTTCCCGTAGGCGTCGAAGAAGCAGCTAAGGCACAATCCAGTAGGGTGGGTGGACTGATCAGCGCCCTCCTGTAATTTATCCACCAATTCTACGGTTAACTAACTGATTTTGGGAACTATGAATAATTCTCACCTGGGGAAGACCTAAGTACGTCCAGTAGTGGACTGCTAGAGGTTTAAGATGATGATGATAATTATAAGAAGAAAATAACATGATCGTTTCAATGCAATTTAACAAAGTTGGTACAGTTAGGTATATCAAGACCATCTTAATGTACACGCCTAGGTAATGAGCGAGGAATATTCAATTAACGGCTTTAGGAAGAACTCTAATTGAGTGAAACGTAACTAACACCTATTTTCTCAACTAATATTTTCCCTGATTAAAATAACGAAAGTGTATAAGTATAGTATTTAACATTTAAATGGATATCACATATTTCTGTGGATAAAAGAAATGTTAAGAAATCTCTTAATTAAATTAAATTGAAAAAAATACCATGCCAGCCTCTAGTTTGTGTAGGTAATATATTCAAATGATTGGTAGCAAATACCAGCCAGGTAAATAGTGTTGGAATGTACCTATCTATCGCTTTAGTACGTTTCATAAAGTCAATTAAAATGCCTACAAAGATCCGTGAGTTCGTCAATGACCATTTTTTCAAACGAAGCAATTTTAAATTGCCTATTTAAGATATTTAGACTCATATATAACTCAGTTTACTTCGTTAGATCTAAATTGTTTCACATTATAAATATTCCCTCTGGTAAAAGGTTATTTAGAAAATTCCTTACCGTCAAAGGAACTAAAAACCCAATTAATTAGTCTATTGTGAAAGCACAAATTTTATTCAAGTGTTATATAAGGCAAATGTAAGACAATGAATGATTCATCATAAATATATATTTTGGTAGAATAAGATTTGTATTGAAAAAAAAATTACCAAGTACATTGTTTAATGATTAAGCCATACATGTCTTTGTCATCATCCTTGTCAAATACTGATATACCTATTTATCAAACATGCTTTTTAGGGTTCCGTAGCCAAAATGGCAAAAAAACGGAACCCTTATAGATTCGTCATGTCTGTCTGTCTGTCTGTCTGTCTGTCTGTCTGTCTGTCTGTCTGTCTGTCCGCCAGTCTGTCACAGCCACTTTTTTCCGAAACTATAAGTACTATACTGTTGAAACTTAGTGAGTAGATGTATTCTGTGAACCGCAACAAGGTTTTTACACGAAAATAGAAAAAAATAAAAAAAGTGGGGGGTCCCCATAGTCAGAACTGAAACTCGAAATTTTTTTTTTCATTGAACATATACGTGTGTGGTATCTATGGATAGGTCTTTAAAAATTATATTAAGGTTTCTAATATCACTTTTTTCTAAAGTGAATACTTTGCGTGGCAGACCCTTCCAAAGTTGAAAAAAGTGTGTCCCCCCCCCTCTAACTTCTAAAATAAGAGGATGATAAAGTTGAAATAAATATATAATGTACATAACCATAAAAACTACCAACGAAAATTGGTTCGAGCGAAATCTATTCAGTAGTTTTTTTAATACGTCAAAAATAGAATTTGTACGGAACCCACAGTGCGGGAGTCCGACTCGCACTTGGCCAATTTTTTAATTTATGTACCTTGAATATTTTCTTACGAAGATATCAAAGTAAACCTTTAGAGTAAACATCTGTCGCCAGGCGGAAAATCCTGAAGCCGGTAATTACGCCTATCTGCATCATTAATCCTTAATCTATGGCAGTTCTTACGAACGACGGGTCTGTACGCTCCTTCCATAGGCACATGTCGTTACCCAACGTACATATCTTATCTCCATCTAAAACGTAGATTAAACCTCCCCAAAACGTGTTATCATAATTCCTTCTCTCACACTCGTTACAAAGCGACGCTTCAAATTATTTATTACCACCAAAATTACTTGGAGTCGCTTAATGAAGTACTATCATATATTTATCTCAAATAATTAAAGACCACCTGACCACCTCTCGAATTAACAACTGTATCTCTCTTTGTGAAGCCGACAATTCTTGTATTTTTTTTTCTCTTTCCGTCTGTACAATTTATTGTTGTAAAATATGAAATCGGAACGAAAAAGTTGTAAGAGGGGAACGCCATCTGTTGTTTTCGTTATTTATGTGATTATTTCAAAGATTAGTCCCGTGTATATCGTATGTGTTTTTTATTTAAAATCGCCAATTTATGGTTATTATATCTTGCTCTGAACCAATCAAGAATTGATCATAATTTTGGCCCGAATGCTACCTAAGCTCGATTCGGAACATTAGTTGTTAACCATTTATCATACTAGTTCTTTTGTATAAAAAAAATGATACTCTTTTTATTCAAAAAGATGAGCCATAAGAAAAATTCGGATGGAGTATTCGATATTAGCAAATTGACTATTTGTCTATAAACATACTCATAAACTTGCAGCTTTACGATCAATTTCGTGACGAATTGTGTACTAAGAGAATGTCCCGCCCAAAGGACAAGTGTTGATGTAAGATCTTGATAAAATGGAGTGTTTAACGATCTAAGGAAACGACATGCTATCCAGCTGTTTTGGCTGAAACTAAAAAAATAATAGACAAAAATTACCGTTTCAACAGTCATAACCATAACCATTTGACTAAGTATAGAGTATTAACTTATATGATAATCATGTTTTGATGGTATCTATCGATCGGCAGCTTTGTTGTTTTGTACGTCAAGAATACATAGTTAGTTATAAGTAGGTAGGTACTTGTAGACCCTTTGACATCAAAATCAACTCAGCGTAAACACGGAAATATTCCGTCGAAACTGCTAAGTGGGGGTTCCATTTGGGAACATACATACTTGTATTTGCTACCAATCATTTGATAATATTACACAGCTATTTCCCTTATGCGATAGTTTTTTCGTTCCCTTATATAGAAAACCCGTTTGCAGAAGTGTTTCTTAATTCCAGAAGCGAAACATAATACTTAAAGGTTTACCTGAACAAGATGAAGAAGATAAAACACAATGTCAGAAAATAGATGAGTTAGAGATCAAGAACATTCTTTCTAGCATAGTAAGTGATTGTCCAAGCCCAATTAAAATCATCCGCCTCGGTAAACGTGTTTCAG
The DNA here is from genome assembly GCA_958496325.1 of Nomophila noctuella. Classification (NCBI taxonomy): domain Eukaryota; kingdom Metazoa; phylum Arthropoda; class Insecta; order Lepidoptera; family Crambidae; genus Nomophila; species Nomophila noctuella. The sequence continues at coordinate 10,234,401 of OY292491.1, forward strand.
GTAAAAACCGTAATATAAAACTTTGTTTTGAGTATCGGCGCACTGCAAATCTCCTTCTCCGAAACAAATCCAAGCTGACTGGTACTATCAAAATATTTTCAGACCAGACGCCAGCACAACAAAAATACCTACAGGAAGTTAAAAATGAACTGACACGAAGACAAGAGAATGGTGAAAAGAACATAACAATTAAGTACATAAAGGGTATACCTACTATAACTGAGACTACACCAAAAAACTACGATCATCTGCCACAAACACAATAGACGCTCCATCGGAAGATTACTCTTTAAATCATGTAGTTACCTATCAACTGATAAATGATTACCAAAGCTTAAACGTAAACAAAACACGACTGAACTTCTTTTACACTAACATTCGAAGTATACGCAGAAGAGGAAAACTTGATGAGTTAAAGTGCATTATAAAGTCTATACCCTGCACAATACATGTGATCGCATTAACAGAAACCTGGCTCAAGTCTGAACAACATGTACAGGAAACAAATATAGAAAACTACACACACTATCACAGCTACAGGAACGACAGGACAGGAGGAGGGGTATCGATGTATGTGCACAATGATCTAACACATACTCTAATAGAATCTATATATGCCGAGGGAAACAACTACTTATGGGTAAAACTAGACAGATGTGCTCTAGAAATAGGACTAGTCTACTATCCTGGAGATACTAACTACCAAAACTTCTTACATGACCTTGACCTTCAACTTCAGAGAAGAAACAGGGCTATAATACTCGGAGACTTCAATATAAACCTACTGACTAGAGATATAAAAACCAAATCGTACAAGTCATTACTGAAAGAGTCTGGTTATAATATTCTCAATAAAATCAACCCGAAATATAGCACTCGAGAAACTGCAGATAGCAACACGATCATAGATCACATTCTCACCAATCTGAAAGATGAGTACTTTCATTTAGTCAATATTGACTCTAAACTCTCAGACCACAAGCAGATGCTATTGCAACTGAAAAAGATAAAACCACCAGGAAAGAAAAAGATCACGTATGATGCCGTCAACTACAGAAGATTATACCAGTCATTTCAAGCAAATGCAACGGAAGAGCCAATAGAAATATACAGTCTACTAGAAAATCATATCAAGGAACAGATAATGAACAACAAGGAAACAAAGTCAAAAATACTCAACTTACCCAGACGAGACTGGATTAACAAACAGATAATACAACACATCGATAAAAGGAATGAAGCTTGGAGAAAGCACAGAAAAAACCCAAATGACGAGGAGGCCAAAAAGGCTTATATATTATACAGAGATGTCGCAGCAAGTGAAATTAGAATGGCGAAGGAATCCTACTACAATAAATTGTTCATAAGTAATTCAAAAGAACCAAAGAAAACGTGGGCTTTAATCAATAATCTAGCAGCCAACAAAATTAAAAATTATGTCACTACTATCCCCAAACTTATGTCTGAAGCTGGCCCAGTCACTAATCCAGTCGAAATATGTGACGTATTCAATAGATTCTTTTCCACGATTGGTTCTACTTTAGCTTCACAAATTCCATCAAAATATCACAATACTTCTCAAAACTCCCTAAAACCAAGCAATAACACTAACCTATTTTCCGATTTTGAACCATGCAGCACAGATGAAATAGGTAAAATTATTGATAGTCTGGATCCGAATTCAAGTACGGGAATAGATGGCATCTCCACAAAATCCATCAAATGTTTAAAGGACCTAATCTTAGTTGATTTAGTCACATGTTTTAATAGTTTATTAGAGAAAGGGGAGTTCCCAAATACTTTAAAAACGGGGAAAATAAGTCCTATATACAAATCAGGCTCGAAGACGGATCCAGGCAATTATCGCCCCGTTTCGGTGTTACCAGTAATTTCTAAAATATTCGAGAAAATTTTGTACAAAAGATTAGATCAATACCTTACGTCAATAGACTTCATTTCAACTAAGCAATATGGTTTCAGACAAAAGTCTAGCACCCTCTCCGCTACAATTGACTTAGTCACAAAAATAAGACTAAACTTAGATACCAAAAATATAGCTGTGGGAATATTCATTGATCTCAAAAAAGCCTTTGACACCGTAAGCCATTCCTTACTATTACACAAACTAGAGAACATTGGCGTCCACGGCACTGTATTGAGGATGTTTCAATCATACCTAGAAGGTAGGAATCAAATGGTAAAGATCAATGATGCCCACAGCAGTCTACTGCCAGTTACATGTGGCGTCCCACAAGGCTCCATATTAGGTCCATTATTGTTTTTATTGTACGTAAATAGCATTGACGATATAGGATTGCATGGTCAACTCACTTTATATGCTGATGACACATGTCTTTTTTACTTTGGCTCTGACATTGATAAAATTATGAAAACTGCACAAGAAGACTTAGATAACTTATTTGAATGGTTCCAATCCAACCTGCTTACCGTTAATATATCGAAAACTTGCTACTTAATTTTTAAACCGAAAAACAAAAAAATACTACCTTATTCTCCCCTCACTATTAACAAAATACCTCTTGAAGAAAAGCAGTCTGAAAAATATTTAGGACTAAGAATTGACACAAATTTAACTTGGTATAACCATATAGATTTTATAAAATCTAAGATCTCACCCATGATAAGCTCATTACGTAAAATAGCAAAATGTCTTCCAGTGAAAGTTCGCAACACTATTTATGATTCGTTAGTAAAATCTCACCTTCTATATCTCATAGAAATATGGGGGTGCGCTTCAAAATTTAAAATTAGCGAACTTCAAATCCTACAAAATAAAGTAATAAAGGCTCTTTTTCACTACCCATACTTAACACCCACTGTCAAACTTTACAAAGAGACATCTCTTATGAATATTAAACAACTATACAGCTACACCACATGCATATTAATAAGAAAAATACTAAATAAAAATATCCATTCGCAAATAACTTTCACAAAAAAAAATCAAACACATAACTACATACGTCGAAGAGGAGATCACATAGTACTTCCCACAATAAGAACCAATTATGGAAGAAAGTCAATAACTTTTGAAGGAGTCCAAATCTACAATAAACTACCTCCAGACATAAAAAATGCAGAATCATTCGGAATGTTCAAGTCGAAATTAATTAAATACATTAAAGATAAATTATCCTAAGGTGGAAACTGTACCTAATATTTTATGTTTAGTATAATTAGCTATAAGTTCTCATGTAAGTGACTTTGTCTTAATGAGAATAAATAAATGTCTTTGAACTGAAGCGAAGATAAAAGTGGCAGTTAAAATGTAAAAAATATGGCAACGCGGGTATTTAAATGCATTACAGGAGTAGCTGTTTAATATTACGTTGATATCTACTTTTGCAACGATAAAACCTTCGACAAAACCCATCAGGCACAAAATAACTCAAATGCAGTAACATGTATTCCTCGCTCCAACCTCTAAAATACCAACGAAAGTAACATCTTGAAACATTAAGCCAAGCAAACAGTATTCCCGTGGATCGAGGTCATTGCACCTACTATTTTTACACCAACACTTAACACGACGGCGCAGAGTCCACTTTCGTCTGGCGCTGCAGCTTGATATCAATGTAGACGATCAGATGCAGATCTGTGACATGAGTCGACGTGACCTTGAACTGTGGATGACGGATTCCGTCCTTGCGAGGTCGCCGCACTCCAAATATGTAGGTTACTTAGTAATCTAGCTGCGACTCCGTTTCGGGTCACAGATAAAACCGACTGTACACGATAAGTCGACTTTACATATTATTTTTCAAATGGTGCGACATCAACGCCTTATCTTCTTCAGGTGTTAAATTGAAATTGAAATGAGCGAGAGAGTCGTCGCAAAGGAAATGAAGAAAATTTAATTTTCACGCGGACGTATTCTGAGCTATTTTTGAATATCTTGAGAAGCTCGGCAGATGTAAATGTAATGTTAATAACGTCAGTTTCTTAGCGGAAAATCCAATAAAGATTCCGATCAAAGTGATAATATAAAATTATAGTCTTTTAAGTTGATATTAGTTATGAAAACTGAGGAAGAAAGTTGCTTAGCTTTATCTAGGGAACGTAACGTTTATGAAGTGCGTTATAACAGTAGGTAATGTAATGAGTTTTAAATAAATAGCGGTGCGACAATGCAGATAACGTCAGACATTCATGCGAATTGTGGAGGCGAACCGACGTATGCCGTTCCACGAAAAATTATGTTAAAACACTCCTTGCCCGTAATTGAATGTGCCTGTACCTACATTGAATTTTAAATGTAATACGGCCTTTGTTTTCGCAAACTGCAAAGAGGCTGGGTTTAATAAATTATTTGGGACGAGACAGTCTTATTGTTGATTTTATTACGCGTTTAAACGCTAACAACCTGTAGTTATCATCACCGTGCCGTGGGTAATTTAGAAAATTATATCAAAAGTAATTATATGTGATGTTCACCGTAATCTTCAATCTGATCCTACTCCGAATTGCGTCTTAAATTAAGCCAAATGCACTCCCAAGTAGGGACAAAAATTTAGCGGTGCATAAATTCATGAAGCGACCGTGTACGTACTAAATTATTTATTAGCCTCAACAAAGAAACGATTTTGGGCTTACAAATTGTTCCTGAATTCATTGAGTTTGATTTAAAACAGGTATTTGACCGAGTTGCCACTTGCGCGGAATATAATGAGCTTATTTACGATGATAGAGGCGGCGGACACACTTATTGTCGTGATTAGTTCGGATCCCAGGCGAATTGAACCCGTTTTAAGTATATAACAAGAAGAGGCCGTTATTTACTCGGATGACGTACTTACTGTCATATTCTTATTAATTTAACTGCTCAAACCGCAACATAGCAAATAAATTGCACGTCTAGCTATTGAATTAAATTTATTGAGGCGCTATAAGTCAGTCAGGGGCTTGAAAACAGAGATAAATCGTCTTTATTTTCGTCTGACTCGCTGATACCTTGCGTAAGTTAGTCATTAATTACAGAATAAATCGTACGAGGTGTCAGCAAGAGTTTTTGTTCGGTGCAACGTCGCCAAACTCAAATGGAGGAGGCAGGGTTTTGTCCGCCTGCCAAATATCCCAGCTGTGGACAGAAAACGCGCACGCTGAATACTGATTAAATCTGCGTTATTGTTTTCGTTTTTTTTTCACTTTCGTTCCCGGGACTTGGCCGTCGACCTATTGAATTTTTCATGGCGTTCTTTATTGGAATTTGTTATGAGCTCCTCTGGGCAACCGGCGCGCTTAACGTCTATCTATATGATCGAATGACTCCGTAAGAGGAAGTTTCGTCAATTATACCTACTCGGCGGTAGCATTAGCATACATTTCGCATCCAATCGAATGATCCTTTATGGACGTTTGAATTGATTTTATTTGCTAAATAAAAATAAATGAGTCTATGTCCTGACAATCAATTCGCTCAGTTGAAACGGAATCAATGACAGGCCCAATAAGACATCCGACAATATTACACGCGTAGTAGCTCGTGTACAGACTCAAATGTTCAATTTGTAGCTCCTCCCGTGCACAAAAATATCAAAACATTGTAACACAAATTTGAAGCATGACAATACAGCTACGTAAACATATTAAAACGTATGAATGGCATCGACAAAAAGCACTAAAAATGACAATTAATAGGAGAATTCAAAACATCGTGACTCTTGCCGTACTATGTCTAAAATATGCGGTAGGGGGCTTTAGCCCTCCGGCATGGATGTATCCCTCTCTAACAGGCACACCAGTCGTTTCCCAAAGAGTAGGCTAGACATACACCCCTGCTATCTACTAAAGCGCATTCGGAATAGTAAAGTAGATGGTTTTATGAAGGTTACATTGCACATTTTTATTGAGGGCAAACAAGAACATATAGTACTAACTCATGCAAATCATATATGTATGTATCACGAATTTCACTTTGAAATTTAAAAATGTTTACCCACCCGACGCTCAGCATTTACGAAAATAAAACTCCATTAAGAAAATGTAAGCAAAAGATTGATTTAAAAATAAATATCCTTTTTGAAATTGTAAACAAAGAATGAAGATTTTCATTTGATTCTAAGTATTCTGATTTGTATTAAGTGTTTAATCCTTTTAGCGTTAAATTTTACGTAACACACACCACCTGGTCGGGAGAGTAAAAGGATTGTGGCCCTTTGTATACTTAAGGAGTTATACCGACAGGCTTTTTAAATCACGTTTTAGGATAAAAAGTTGCTCGAGATAGGGATCCGTATTTACTGATACTGGCGAGTGTAAGTTCAACTTGCGTAAAATTTTTAAACACTACTATCTCCTTGGGAGGCGCGTTTGAAATTACATCTTATTCGTACGTATTTAGATGTGTTTTCGCATATGCATCGAAAGAGTATACGCCTTTCATCTCCGGAGCGGGAACTGATGTAGGACGTGCAAATAAACATGGTATTTTTATCGCCACAAACCTTTATATAGTTGCGGTCGATTTCGCCTCTTTATCTTCACAGAGCGGTGTTTGCTTTATCTCGAATAAAAAGAAAGGTATGTATAGAGTGCCGGGGGGCTTTGTGGCAATTGATTGCGGCCCTACGACTCGACAAGGCGCTGTAACAACTGGTTCTTATTGTGTGTAACTGGACCTCAACTGGCTTGAAACTCTTAATAATTCTATTTTATTGCAAATTTTCTTATAGCAGATAATCTACCTCGGTTACTTCTGCTTTATACGTCGCCGTAAAATGCGAGAGAAAATTATGAAGCTTTAGTTAAGGTCATAAAAATAATATGAATTTTGTATATTTATTTTATAATGGCTGTTTTTTCATCTTCATCGATACAGTATTGCCACGAGTATTTTATAGCCTTTAGTTTACAGTAGTAAACTTAAGCTTTATTACATAAATTAACAAGGTTATAAAAGCGATTGTCAAATAGTTGTAAAAATACGATAATCGACGGGAATGTGTGAAATTAGTAAATTTATTGCTTCTATCAACTAATTCCTTGTAGCTCGAATTAGGTCTTTATTGGAGTTACACATTTGTTAGGAAGAGAATTTTCGATTCGATAAGAGGTCGTAAAACACTGCCCCCTGTATCGTAAAATCAGTCAATCAACGTCACGCGAATGTGAACCTTAGCCTGAGGTGATAAAGATTTAGCTTCATCTTTTTGCATAACGCGACATCGCTGCATTGTTTTATGTTGGGAGAAGGGTTACCGAGTTACGTAATCTTACTGTAAACGTTTTGGGGCCAATAAATTTTAATAGAGCAGAAATTTATGGTCAATTTGTGGGGACATTTACAGCTGATGAACAAAAAAGTTTATTTCCCGTGGCCCAGTTTTGTTGCAGCATAAAAAGCCTCTGAATTTTGAGTATCCCATAGAAGCAAATAGGGTGCTTAAGCGTCCATAGCAACAATTTCGCGTAAGTATACTACATATAATAAAAAAGCGTTAATTTTTCTACTGATCGTAAATACTATGTTTCATTATTTTGAAAATTGTATTTTATTGTCCTGTCTAAAGTACCTACTACCTACCCACGTAAAATATTTCTTTGTCATGCAAATGTCGTGTGGTTTTCGAACAGTTTCCTTGGTAGGTATCAAAGTTTTTATTCTCTGTTTTATATCAAATGATAACAAAGCGACTATCGTAAAATTTATTTTTAATTTAAAGTCAGCACTTAAACCAGGTGAAATACCTATAAAATATTCCAACCAATCAAAGACTTGAATGCAAATAAAATATTGTGTCCCGAATCTAGTTTTGGTATAAAACTGTATGATGGAGTACAGTGCAGTTAACGAGATTTAAGCAGAACTTTACATAGGTTCAGTAGGCATTCTTAAAATGTTACTCTAGGAAATGGTATGGGTGCATTCAGTCTAATGTCCACTCAATAAATATTAATAAAATAAAATCACAGCGCTGACAGTTACTATGAAGAAAACCAAACAAATGCTTACATCGCTTATTCTAGAATTCCAATATATTGAAATTGTAATACAGATGGGGCAAGTTCTTTCATTAGGGTTGGAAAATAAAAACAATACAAGTGAAAAGGGTATCGGATAGCTTGCGCATACACGCCAGAGAAAATTTCCTATTATGATCCCTTCCCTAAAGTCAACTACATATACGTACACACTACCGAAGCAATTGTCTGTCCTTGCTTTAGGGATGAGTGGGTCGCTCCAATATGTCGATAAAACGCTGGCTCTTGGTTTTATCGATATCTTACCGTATTGTAAATAATATTTAAGTCAACTTCATCTTATCGTTAAGCTAACTGTTAAAAGCTTAGAGATTTTGATTGGAAACTGAAATCTTATTTTGGGTCTTAAAAGCGATCAAACTAATTAGCGAACCAGTTGTTTGGATTTTGAACTTTTTTCAATTAATAAGTATGGAATACGTCGACAGGGTGAGATCTTGACATCACTAGTGTAACCTTACAACAAAATCTCTTATACAGCTGACAATACTCAGACAAATACGTTGACACAAAGCTTAATGTATGTATTTAGAGATAGTTTCACCCGCGGGCAAGAGTGGAAAATTCAATAAAAATGCAAATTTTTCCTTAGCAATTTCCTTCTCACCACTAGCCCCGTTATTGGGTCCTACTGCATTATCTTCGGGTTTGCTTATAACAGGGCCAGATTATACCTAGTCGTGGGTATACCGCAATTTACTTGTTAATTTTGTGTACCATCGAATTACTGTTATCTCACGCGCGCAAGAATGGAGTATAATCTCGGTAAATTGCCACTTTGTGAAGTTAAACCGAGTTGTAAACTGTATGAACTCGAGTTAATTCGGTTCGTTCTAGTTTTCTCGCTAGTTTCTTTTGTTGTACAAAATATAATTAGCACCGTAAACACGCTTGTAAATCACGTTGTAAAAGGCGGGTACCGAAAAATCTGCATAATATTGCAGTGTATTTAAAACTTTCCACTCGGGGTGGCCGAGGGATGAGTAGGGTGGGGCGAGGGCAGATTAAGGACGTCGGAAGCGAGGAAAGAATACACAATTAGCTTTCTGCTACCTGCTGCTGATAACGCATCCAGCTTAGCTTGAGCCCCACTCTCCTTCAAGTATTGGCCGATTTCTAACTGCGGCGATAGGAGGCGAGTCCCAATTTAACTTGGACGGGTTTTAAGTCGGGGATTTTAAAAACGGGCGCTGAGTTTAGCTGCGACCGGAACCGAGGGGTCCGGATCGATCTACGGAACCCGGGATACTCGTTGGCTTTTGTTGAAAAATCTAAATTAGGCACTTAGTATTCGCGCCCGTCAAGAGTGAAGTAGATAGCCTCTACTCGAGTTATTTGGAGGATAAAATATAATCGTTATTTGAAGCCGGCTTATTTTTGTGTGCGCAAATTGGGGACGTCAACAACAGAACAAGAACTAAAGCAATTTATAAGGGGATAAGTGTGCCGAATAAATTCCGCTGGCTTAGTGGCTTTTCCTTTGCTGAACTTTTTCAGTAAAGCTACGGTTAATTGATGGGTTCCTTATGAAACTAGTCTGAACTGAGACTATAAATGTAGTTTCTACGTTGCTTGAATAGAACTATTCCTTTCAATTGTTTAGAGAGGAGAACAGCTGGCTTTCCTAAAGAAATGGCGGTGGAATATACCTGTATTTGTAGGATCGCTCGAGCTAAAATTCCGTCGTAAAAGAGCGACCGTCGTGAACGCGCTGCAACCCCATATTGCCGGGATACCCTAGCGCACATAACCGATATATTACAACAGCCATTATTTCCTCCACATAAAGCTTATACTCCGGCAAAACTATTCCAAATCGTCCGTAAATACAGCGTACGTTTCAACCTACAGATAAAATTTGCAACCATAAAATAATGCAGAGTTATTTATCGTTAAACTTTGTATTGTTCACACAACACTTATCGAGTTTTATGTATTTTAATTATTAAGTCTGATGAGTAATAAGTACTTGTGGACATAATTTTGTAGGGAACGTTGCATTTAAGAGATTTTATATGAAAGCCCTTTGCGGATAAGGTTTCGTAATAATTCATATCTGCATATACCTGTGGCCTGTTGGTAAAGTGATATCGCAACGGCAATACACCTGTATTTACTCATGTTATGATGTTAACTGCACAGTACCCGGGTATATTACTTAATTTATTGCTAAATGTCTATTGGTATTTGCATTAACAAAGTTGTGTTTATAGCGCAATTTTCTCTTTGGCGTCCTCCAATGAAATAACATAAGTAATAAATAATTTAGCGACCGTTTAGTAAGTTTAGTTATTTCTAACTTTTATCCACGGCTTTGCTTGCCTAGAATAAGAAAAGTGGACAAAATCCGTTCAGTACTTTCGGCGTGATTGAAGATTCCTGTTTTACCCCATGGGAGCATTTATTCTGCCCATATCCTGCCTGTATATCAAAATCCAATTAGTAGTTTCAGCGTGATTGATGGAGAAACAAACAAGTTTTCACATTTTTAATATTAGTGTGAGTGTGATACTAAGCAACACTTTTTTATTGTATAATTACAGGTAACGGTTTAACACTCACCGACATTATTTATTCATTCGTGACGTACATGTTTATAGGTACTTCGTATTTACCACATTTAATCACATAGGTACTTATTCTCAGAATTCAATTCCAAAGCCTCTGAATCTAAAAAAACAGTTTAACGTTAAAGCCAACAATCCATTATTAACAATTTGTCTTATAATTTTCTGTCTCTTAAGCAAAACAAAACATGAACTCCATAATTGAACTGTCTTTAGCGTGCCTGCTTATAGTTGCAAATGAACAACTCAAATATTTCCTGCGAAGGGTATTCACAAACATTATTTCACGTAAACAGACAGTAGGCTAATTAAATTTTCTCATCAACGATACCTTGCCTGCAGGTAGAATAAAAGCTAAAATTTCTTAATACCTCGAGCCACCCTTCGTAATAAGCCGGAGCCCTAGGGAGGATCTACAAGTGATTTAAAGAGATTGTCGGTTAATCGCCCCGTGTAGACCACAAATTTAGTCTTACAGCACCTATAGGGTTGTGAGCCCTTTTAGGCTCACGTGAACTATATTAGGCGTAGAATTATGAATGGGCGTTTTACCTAACGCGTTTTAGGGTTGAGTTAAACTTTGATGGCGTATAAAGTACCTTCTTTGAAATAGGTATTCTGATAATTTGATGAGTGGAATTATATGTTTGTGAAAATACATATATAGTGGACATTAAATCACACGGTAATCCAGATTAACACTTTTTTCTTAGAACAGATTAAAATTAAAAAAACATTTTATGCGTTTCGGTACATTTAATACTAATCGGGTATCGAACTCGCGACCTCTGTTGTTGAAGCTGACATCGCAACCGAATCGGCCGTTAGAATGCTTAAAGACAAGGTTAAGCTTAAGGTTAATACGTATTAAAGTTAAAGCAACGAGTTCAGAGGCACGCCTTGACTTTCTTATAACATTTTTTGCGTCGGATCTCTTTCGTATAAATATTTATTAGCCAAAAATAATGCGAAATCGTGTATGGCGGCCAGCACCGACGTAACCGCCAAACAGTGCGGCATAACCACAGCCCGAATAATCAACATTAGCATCTTAACGTCGAAAAAGACAAGACAATCAATTCACGTGTAAGAGACAAATAAAAATAGCCACTATATATATAAGGATCGTAGCATTAACCTACGTAAAAATTACCATGGTAATACCCACAGCTGCAAATTAAACCACAAAAATAATTACCCATCCAATATAGAATGTACAGAGGTTTAAATGTACAAGTTATCGCTCCAACATCTGCATAACCTGTTCGGTTTATATCTAGCACGCCCTATGTGCGAAGAAAGGAATCTCTGATATCCCGATGTTGCTCTACACAATTTATCCGTGTTCGATCAAGCGTGCGAGCGTCTCATTCGGCGGTGTTCCCACACCTTACCTGCCCCGGTATCTACAAGATAACAAAAAAAATATACACATACCATCTAAAATGCTTTCGTTCACGCGGCACCACGATAAAGTTATTCCATTCTAACGTTCTATATGAGCTTCGATGGCTCTTATGATCTGAATTAATGTCATAATTGCGGCAGTTTCGGATAAAATAAATCGATATTGCGTGCTTACATAATACCGCCCGCAGTTTGTCTGTAGAACGAATGCCAATAACCACTTTAAATTGAACCCTATAAATTCACCGGACTGCGACGTCCGTGAGCGTTTTCAAAGGCAAGCGGGGCGCGTGGGAGGTCTACGTAAGTGGAACGAAATTGAGCTATACAAGGCCATTTCAAATGGATTTTCTTATCTGAATGCTTTGATTTATATCCGCCTATATTGCCTATTATAATCAATTTATGTCTATACCTTAACAGGTAATGTCCTACTCATTGCAAAGTGTTGCCATTAGGTACATCGTTAGGGTAAATTGTATTTTTACAACCGAATGGCTAGTAAATAGCGACATTTTATGGTAATTTTATTTACAACAAACTGCCCAGTTTTAAATACGGCCGGTACGAAATTGGAATAGCGCCAGTTAAGGGCACTTCTGCGTTTAAATATAAATGTATCTTAAATAACATATATCTTTGTCTTAACCCGACGTAAGTTTCGTTAGAGGGACATTAGTGGAAGCTTAAAACGTCTCCAGAGAATATTCTAATTTAGCTTCCCAGTCTGTCTAGTTATTTCCGTCTAATGTAACTTGTCCAGGGTAAATTGACCTGCGCAATTTCTTTCATCTCGCATATTTTGTTGGTGAGTTTTGAGCGAGGGCGGGGCCTGGTAAGACTGGTCGTAGATACGTGTATGTACATATACATTGCATAGACAATGGTAGGTGTGTATTGCGTTTTGTGAAATTGCAAGGAAGCAGAGAGCGTTCCCGGCGCGCCCAGGGGAGATCGTCTGGACTAAACACCTCGTTGTTTTGTTTTTGTTTTATATTTTGTTCCCTTACACTGTACATTATGTGGCTGTTTACCTTAGCTATGTTTGGGTTCAATTAATTCTACTTAAAAATCACATCCGCTACAAATTTTGTGAAATACCTACTCATCTTTATTAAATTTTATTGCATGAAAATCAACCGTCATGTATTTTGGAGGACATGAATCGATCAGTTTAATAAAAATCTTAATTTTAATTTGTTTAACGTTTAAAAATGTTGTTTACTTTGTTAATTAATAAAATAAGCTGTAATGTCAAACACAAGTAAGAGTCCAAGCTAGCATAAGTCTATTATTATAAATTACTTCATACTAACCACATTATTAAAGCAAACATAATTTTAGTAACATACAACCGATAAATGATTTCCAAATCTCACTTAGATTATGAAGTTATAACTAAAATATTTAATACATAAGGACATTCAAGTGCGAAGCGGCAATAAAGTGTGTGACTGACTGCGTAATATCAAACTTATCGTGAAAGTTGAGCCTAATCTCGTTATGCTCGTAGTCCTAGGGCTGTTGTGATAATTTTATTTATTAACCATGAAGCGAGATAACTGGTACACTCGCACGTTTCATCTGCCACAAAATAACACCAAACTTGTTTACAAAGCTTCAGGTGGACAAATGAGCGCAGCACAATGCCGGCCCCTAGACATTAATTCCCAAAATTATTAGACATCCACTGCGTTATAATATGTCATATGGGATCCGACATCGAGTTATAGAGATCTCTATTGCGTGTCGCGATGAAATTCGATGCTTTTCTGCTGCTGGTGTATTAATTAATTCAATAGTTTGGTGGTTTCTATGGATATACACCTTCACGAACGAAGAGATTACAATATTTAAAAATTGTTTAATAGCAAATGTAAATTAAATTACATTTGGCAGCAAATCAGTTCATCGAAATTGTTTATATCAGGTATTTTGCTATAGGTTATTAAATGATAAAAGATTTAGCTTAGCCTCAAAGTTATAATAAAATTTATAAGTATATTTTTTTTGACACTGATGATCTGACCTACATAGTGGTCAGATCATCAGTCATTCTTTTGGTCACTTAAATACTCATCTCCCAATAATAATAAAATATTCCTATCCCAACACGAAATGGGATCAACAACCCTCAAATTCGAGCATCCATTTACAGAATCGCAAGATATCATCCCTTACTCTCCTTAATCCTTCGCATTACCCTTAATTATTGTCCGCACAATTGTCCAGTCATTCTTCACAGCATTACCGACACTCGTTATGCTATATCTGCTATGAAATATGCTTTTACTGTCATCAGCAATCTTGCGAGCAATTGTGTCCTGTACAACGGTTAGCTAAAGGTGAAAATCGAATATAACCATCGAAGGGTGAGATTAACAAGATAGATGTGTTGAGAAAAGCCAAGTTCGGATGAACTTTTGCATTAAATGAAGAAAATATTTTCGGCTGATAGAAAATTGAAACCATAGACGTAACTATTGGAATTTTTTTCTTATACTTTTCAATTTGTATGCGAATCTTTATTCTGTCTGATAAAGCTAGACCATGGAGGCAGAGGCAGATCTTGATTGAAAATGCAGAGTCGCAGCAAAGTTAAGCAAATATTATTTTCATGATTATAACGATAATGTGTAAGCTAGTAGTAAAGTATTGACTTATAGAATACTGCACTATTGGGTACATTCAATCGTTTCACTTTTTTTTTCATGGAATGTAGCTTATATTGCCAGTTATAAACAAAACTATGCTCTCAATCATTAATTCTCGAACTTGGCCAGCCCACTTCCGTGGCTTGATTTTAAAGGGAGGGTACTAATGTTTGGTCACCGGGCTCTCGCTTGACCGAAGGGGTAATTTGGAGGCAGACAGCGGGCCCATTTGCATCACAATGAGCGGGATCCGTAGGTGGGGGCTTCCGTCGCAGGATAAGCCCACGTTTTGTATGTGTAATATGTATAAATGTATGTAACCCCGTCTGGCAGCTTGCTGAATTGTTGAATATTAATTTTTATTCCTAGTAAAACTTGCAGGGCCCTTAACGCGTGAGTAGCTATTGTTTCCACATTTGTGGTTGGATGCGTATGGCTCGAATGCAAAGGGCTGAGAGTTGTTTTACATATTTTTGTATTCAGACAGATAGAACTGATGGATTTATGAGCATTGGTGTGAATTTATACTGGAATAAGTCAGGCTCTTGGAGCCATTCGTTCAGACTTTGGCATGTCTCGGAAACATTATTTTACGAAAACAATATGACTTAAGTTCTCTCAACGTACCTTTTGAAATCATACTAATGTTATAAATGTGAAAGTTTGTTTGTTTGGATGTTCGTCCATCAGCGATGCTGTAAGTATAAGATAAAATTTGGTACACAGGCAGGATATAGGCTGACTTAGATAATAAGATACTTTTAATCCCAATTAAATGCTCCCACAGAAATCTTAATAACGCCGGTACAGCCGCGGGTAAAATTATTTCAATATCGCAATTGATAAAAATATATTTAGGGGAGACCGGGGCCGGTAGTGACATTTTTTTTTCAAACTGTCATATCTTTTCGTAGGTTTGATTGATTTACCTGAGTCTAGGCTTGTTTGATAAAGAATCTATCTAGGATCTTTATTCAAAATAAATGTTATGTTGTAGACTAATAATTAAGACATAAATGTGTGATTTGTGGAAAAAAACCTGTGTAACATTCAACCCCGTGCTCGGGGCAGATTGTTACAATACATGGGGCAAGTTGTTACAATTGAAAACAAACGTATTGTATAATCTTTGACTAGAAATAATTTATCAAAAATTGTTACTTTTCTTTATATAAATAACATTTAAATAACATAACATAATATAAAAGCAGTCCTGCCTGCCTCATACCAGGGAAAACATAATAATGCATCAAAATGAAACGAAATTACAAATTTAATATTAGGCCTTCTACTGCGCAAAAACAAAATCCAGATAATTTCTCGATTTATAAATAGACTAGCGGGCGCCCGCAACTCCGTCCGCGTGGATTTCGGTTTCATACAAAATTTAATTCCCTATTTTATCCCCTTTGGAGTGGAATTAATCAAAATCTCTTCTTAGAGGATGCCTACGTCATAGTACCTTTATGCATTCAAATTTTCAACCCGATCGTTATAAATTGACAAAGTTTCATTCAAATTTCAGCCCCTGTTTTATCCTGTTAGGGGTGGAATTTATCAAAATAATTTCTTAAACGCTGCCTACGTCATAGTAGCTTTTTTAATGCAAAGTATCAACCCGATCGGTTTAAAATTGACAAAGTTTCATAAAACCGTTCATCCCCTATTTTACCCCCTTGGGGGTTGAATTGATCAAAATCCTTTCTAAGCGGATGCTACGTCATAACATCCACCTGCATGCCAAATTTCAGCCCGATCCGTCCAGTGGTTTGGGCTGTGCGTTGATAGATCACTATGTCAGTCAGTCAGTCAGTCACCTTTGAGTTTTATATATATGTAAGATAGATAGATTATACGTATAGCTCTGCATTCATCAAAACTATTCTATTAGTATGTTATATACTAATAGTATGTATTTTAATGTAATGTAGGATCTTCCTGTTACCGCAAACTTTTTTGTTTTTTTTTTCTCTTTTCCTTATTGGCATAAGACTCATTTTCCTGATCTGCCCTCTTTCCGTTAGATTTTCCCCCTTTGGCAGACTTTCCTTTCTTGGATTTATTTACCTTTTTCTTGTTCTGTCTCAGTGCTTAAGCATTTTTATCATGCGTATCTGTTAAAACAACTGTCACAACCTGCCCCGAGCAAATGTAACTTTTTGCCCCAACCCCAAATCTAAGCATACAAGGTTATGTAGTGAAAAGAATAATAATTTTATCTGTAAAACCGAATTTTCATTGCAAAGCGAAACCATTCGGGAAAACATAGCAGAAGAAGGGCTCCTCTTACATTATGAAACATAGCTTGAAAACCAATATTACTAAAAGAGTAAAATTTTACTAAACTGCAATTTTAAGGGCGGCATGCGCAGGCTCCTCTCACAAAAACGCTGGCGACCCCGGCTCTCGCACCATGGTAGCCGGTGGTGGGGAGAGTATTTGGCTCTTTTTGACGTTAAAATTGCGCTCTCTGTTTCGCGGCCAATGTCTCTGTAACAACCTACCCGTGTCACATCCAGCCCCGGTCTCCCCTACTTGTCGCCACCGAGCGATATATTTTTATCAATCATATTATATAGCCACATACATATTTCTCATACCCATTGCTTAGATCGCTATCTGATAAGCATTCAAGTCACCTGAAGTTTCTCTCCACTACGAGTGGAGTAGCTTTGCGCTGTAGCTTTCTGCAGAGGAAATTGCCGCCATTTCCAGTTCGAGCTTGGAAACTTGGTTTTCAGAAAATATCTTCTCTTTCATGCGTAACACCTGAAACTAAAGACAGAAAAAACACTTTTATTAAGCTGTTGATTGTCATTGCCAATTTATTTAAATTATTTTGATATACCATTATTAACCAATTCCTGAAAAATAAATCTTTTTTGACCCTTTTCCCTATAAATGGTAAACAACATAATTCTCAAATAAAAAAACTGATTCCATAGCCACCGCAATGTATGAGTAACAAACTATCTTTAAAATGGTTAATATCGTCTTTATAGTATTTAAGTACCTACCTATACTACAAAAGAAATATCACGTAAGTACAATTCACACCTCTGTCTGTTAGTTATTAAATTCAGTCATGAACATTGCCGTCTCAATAGCGAGTATTGTTACGACAAAGAAAGTGATACGTGATATCACGCCTTTTCAATCACTTGCGCTTTGCTAATATCATATCATACGGAGGCACTTCACGCGTAGTCAAGCATGATAACGGAGTTTTTAAATAGAGTGTGAAATGCAATAATTATTCAGTGATGTCATTTATCACTCGTAATATGTCTGTAACGTAGTGCACGTTGGGGTGAAGATACATTAAGTACCTACCTATCATCAGAACCAATGAAATCATCAAATTAGTTTTCTTAGGAACTTCATTTTTTTATCTATACCCTACATAAAAACTTAACACATACAAGTATGTATCTAACAAGTACTTTTACACAAATTCAAAGCAGTTAAATAAATTGTATTTTAATTTAGATACCTACTCCGATCACCCATCGGCTCATATCAAATGTTAATCAGTAATATTTATCTCATATATCTACGGTATGTCAACGGTACTATACCTACCTATATCAACGGAATGACAACGGTACCTAATGTTTTCATATTCACATTAATACTATCCTTTTCATTTTGTTTACTCTAAAGTTTAAACTTAGTCTCAAGTTGAACATTGCGAGTGATATCACAATCCGGGCTATGATACAATATCACATCACTATTTCCCATCTCTACGACATTGCACCGACGGCCTTCTTAATCAATGCAAGCGTCGTGCACAATCAGCGACAATGGCCTGATGTATGGCCGTGTTGATGCAGTTTTGTATGCAACCCTGTGCAACGATCCGCAATGCGCTATGCAGATGCGTTGGGCAAACCCGACCGTGTTGTATATGAGAATGGTTTGATATAATAATGACGTTATGGTAACTTAATAAATCGATTAGGTGTTTTAGATTCGTTTAACAATTTTTTTGTCATTTTGCTACACGTCTCTTCACACATTATCTAAGTTTAAAACATTACTTCTTAAAAAGTTTGTAAATAAGAATTTGATTTTTAGATAAAGTAGGTACTTATTGCGAAGCTTTTATTGACCGTACCTTCTTTAATAACCCCAAATTTTCAGAAAATTACCTGTATACACTAAATTTCGTAAAATAGTAAAATAAAGTTTTTTTTTTCTGATACACAAACACCATAGACGCTTTATTTGTTAATTAAAATAACAACATTTATCTTAGATAGTCAAGTACTTTAACACCTTTTCTCTTTCTAAGAAATATTTGCGTATTAAAATAAACTCACTATATATATGTTACGGGCCATGTGATAAGCCCGGGCCGTATTAATAATTCCCGGTCTGTATTAATAATTCCCTACTCAATTGGTCAATGTGATAAAAATAGCGAAATTAATCACTTTTCCCGGCCATTATGAATAATTCCCAACCCATATTGGGCAAAGTGATAAAATAGGTTATTTGAAGTGTTTTTGCTAATAAAATCTTATTAAACTTACAATATTAACATGAAAAGTTAAAGGACACATCAATTGAACATTTAAAAATAAACACTAAAAAAAGCAATTATTGATATAACTAATTAACTTCCTACTTTTATTTAGATAAAAATATTACATAAGATGAAAAGTCGTTACCATGTGTTATGTTCGTGACTAGGGGAATTTTAAAAGGTCACTTTGCCCAACGCTTTTGGGAATTATTAATAAAGGCCGGCCCTTATTCATAATTCCCGATTAATCACGTTGCCCGTAACATATACACCTATCTTTTATGAATACGGGATATACCCCACCCTACAAATATACAGTAAACGGACCGAATTGGCACAATTTGGGCTCGAAAATTGGTGTCAGCCTTCGCCAAAGGGTTCTTGAAATTACAAAGGTAATCTACTTTAAATATACATAGGTCACTTGAGAGAAGATCCTCGGTGTAGGTGGAAACGAAGTTGCCTTTTCTCTGTTGAAAATGCATTACGAAAAATTTCGGCTCCCCCTGTCCTACTTTTTGCTAACATAGCACTCTTAATTTTTTTATACAACTAAAAGTGACGAAACTAGCGATAAATATGAAGATAAACGGGGAGCAAAGAAGAGGTAGATGGATTATTTGACAAGTTAAGATTAAACATAAATTAATTGCCTTCCTCCTCGCGTCGGTCTCCTCAATGCTGAGGGTCGTGATCACCCTGCTGACGGAGCACTTTGTTGCGAATTATTTGTCGCCATCTGTCTCTGTCCGAAGCAGAGCGCAGCGCATCGTGGACTGTAGTTCCGAGGGTAGTGCGAATTTGGTCACTCCAACGCATTGGGCTCCTTCCTCTCGGTCTTTTCCCCTCGACTTTCCCGGTGATAATTAATTTCTCCAGGTTTAATTGCCTTAGGTGAGACTAAATATGTAGGTACCTTAGTGCTACATTCGTACCTTAGTGCGTACGGCTAGTAGTGCTATGAACATACAAAAATATTATGCTACAGACGAATTGAAAACCTCCTCCTTTTTTGAAGTCGGTTGAAAACTTGCCACAAACATGAATTCCTGTTGAGATAAATATGTAGTTACGACATGATTTCGTTGCAGTTGTAGCCATGGTTTATTTCCGTGATGGATAGACTCAATTTAAAACAAAATGTCGCTAATATAAATCGCATTTATTACTAATACTAATATAAATAGCATTTACGAGTCTCAATAACATATCACACGACTTATATTCACATAATTCAAATGGTAGATGTTTCTTTAAAACACATTCAAACCAACAATCGCAACGATACAAATAAACTCTTTATTATTTTGAAGGTTACTTTATTGCTGTTACGGCTCCGACAATGCATCTGGAGTCTCGAGTGCACTTCGAATGCATTCCACGTTACGTATTGCAATTTACGACTGCAAATTGGTATTTCTAGCGCATTGGATGAATTGGCGCCATTTCCAAGTACCTATTTGTGATCGATCACACGCAGTGTAATATTTTATGCAATAGGCAATAACTGCATACTTTGAGAGATAAAGTTGCTGAGTTTAAAGTGTGAACCATTATGAACAGATTTAAATCACATTCAGTTTTGACTTAATTTGATCATTTTATATAGAGTGAATCGTGGTTTAAAATTGTTGATATTTTTTTATTTTTTTTGATGAAGCGGTTCTACACTTAAAATTCAGATTGAATAAAGTACGTATATAGGTGTGTTTATACATATAAGTATGTGTATACTTGAAACACGTAATTCAGGTTTTTTCGCACGAAGGCAAATTAATATTTACTTCCCTAACGCTTTTAGTTCAAGCTAATTACAAAGAACCACAATAATTGATTTTTTTTTAATAAGAGCATTAAATCAACTTTATCTAGCAATTTAATCTTCTCGCAGTAACTTCTGAACTGCAGTTATCTAATACACGAGGTCGATATTGCGTTTCCTCTGTACTGCATTATCCGGCAGACAATGCGCTATGAATGCAAACAATGCAGCTAGAAGCGATGCACCCGGGTAGCGTTGGGGAAAATTATCTCCCACTATGTACATTTTGAATATATTTAGGGAGAAGTGGACAGTTTTGTTGTGTTAAATAGTTAGACTCTAAAATAAATTGCGTTTACATAATATGTTGTGTGCCTGTGTCTCGGGATTTTAGGTAAGATACCCAATTTTGGCAGCTGTTGTGTAGGATTTTTAATAAATAATGAGTATAACGTCTTTACGTAGAAATTAATTCATTGTTAATTTGAGGGCTAGGTACATAAGTATCTACATACATTTTCAGATTTTTTTAAAGCCTTGCAAGATAACGGTATTTTTATTTTAAAACCATACCTAATTATTATTTTGTGCATTTCAAGAAAAGGAAAATATGGTTACTTATTTTTTTTCCAATTTTGCAAAATTGCTAATTAATAAATTCCTCTGTTAAATAAGTTTCTACCTACTCGTCCATTGACAATAATCGAATACCTACCTAACAGGATTTTTTAAAAAATATTCACAATATGTACGAATTTCAATTTCGCGTAGAGCAAGAAAACGCAAGCAATAAGCATGAATTCGATTGAGCGCGCTCGACATGATATCATTCCAAGCTTTTGTTTATTAAATTAAAATGTGAAATGTGACCTGTGTAACTTACAATATGGGCTAACTCAAAAGTCAACATTTCAATTCGCAAGGGTGCCTAATTGTGTATCTAAATATAAACTAGATTATATTATTCTTAGTCAGTCAATTGTTTTACCTAATAATAAAAATCTGGCCTTCTGTCTTACGAAATGCAAAATGAAGCTTCAGAGTCTTAAATGTCATGAAATGACACATGTATAGAATTTACAAGCTTATCATTACAAGACTTTTTTTAAAAGACAGTATTTTAACGTCATTGCTTAAAATGTTAGAACGAAACCTCACTAGAAATGCACAATAGGGGAGACCGGGGCCGGTAGTGACATTTTTTTTTCAAACTGTCATATCTTTTTGTAGGTTTGATTAATTTACCTGAGTCTAGGCTTGTTTGATAAAGAAACTATCTAGGATCTTTATTCAAAATAAATGTTATGTTGTAGACTAATAGTTAAGACATAAATGTGTGAATTGTGGAAAAAAACCTGTGTAACATTCAACCCCGTGCTCGGGGCAGATTGTTACACTACATGGGGCAAGTTGTTACAATTGAAAACAAACGTATTGTATAATCTTTTACTAGAAATAATTTATCAAAAATTGTTACTTTCCTTAATTTAAATAACATAACATATAAAAGCAGCCCTGCCTGCCTCATACCAAGGAAAACATAATAATGCATCAAAATGAAACGAAATTACAAATTTAATATTAGGTCTTCTACTGCGCAAAAACAAAATCCAGATAATTTCTCAATTTATAAATAGACTAGGCCCCCGCGACTTCGTCCGCGTGGATTTCGGTTTCATACAAAATTTCATTCCCTATTTTATCCCCTTTGGGGTGGAATTCATCAAAATCCCTTCTTAGAGGATGCCTACGTCATAGTACCTTTATGCATTCAAATTTTCAACCCGATCGGTTTTAAATTGACAAAGTTTCATTCAAATTTCAGCCCCTATTTTATCCAATTAGGGGTGGAATTTATCAAAATAATTTCTCAACGCTGCCTACATCATAGTAGCTTTTTTAATGCAAAGTATCAACCCGATCGGTTTAAAATTGACAAAAACCGTTCATCCCCTATTTTACCCCCTTGGGGGTTGAATTGATCAAAATCCTTTCTTAGCGGCTGCTACGTCATAACATCCACCAGCATGCCAAATTTCAGCCCGATCCGTCCAGTGGTTTGGGCTGTGCGTTGATAGATCAGCTCTGCATTATCGATCATACGTATAGCTCTGCATTAATCAAAACTATCCTATTAGTATGTTATATACTAATAGTATGTATTTTAATGTAATGTAGGATCTTCCTGTTGCCGCCAGCTTTTTTGTTATTTTTTCCCTTTTTCTTATTGGCATAAGACGCATTTTTCTGATCTGCCCTCTTTCCGTCAGATATTCCCCCTCTGGCAGACTTTCCTTTCTTGGATTTATTTACCTTTTTCTTGTTCTGTCTCAGTGCTTAAGCATTTTATCATGCGTATCTGTTAAAACAACTGTCACAACCTGCCCCGAGCAAATGTAACTTTTTGCCCCAACCCCAAATCTAAGCATACAAGGTTATGTAATGAAAACATTAATAATTTTATCTGTAAAACCGAATATTCATTGCAAAGCGAAACCATTAGGGAAAACATAGCAGAAGAAGGGCACCTCTGACATTATGAAACATAGCTTGTAAACCAATATTACTAAAAGAGTAAAATTTTACTAAACTGCAATTTTAAGGGCGGCATGCGCAGGCTCCTCTCACAAAAACGCTGGCGACCCCGGCTCTCGCACCATGGTAGCCGGTGGTGGGGAGAGTATTTGGCTCTTTTTGACGTTAAAATTGCGCTCTCTGTTTCGCGGCCAATGTCTCTGTAACAACCTACCCGTGTCACATCCAGCCCCGGTCTCCCCTACAACACCTAGACCTACAAAATGAATTACCAAAAAGCCGCGCAAATGGAACGCTCTTCAGAAATTATAAAAACAACATAAAAACGTTAAAAAGAAACAATGGCTTTACAACAATAAGACATGGCTATTAAAAAACAAAACAATGAGAGAACAACAAAAATATCGTTGTACAATAAACTAACCCTTTCGTCAAAATACGTCGCATTGACACTTCCTTATTGCTCCATAAATAACGAGTTCCATACAGATCTTTTGAGACAATAAACTTTTTTTATTTTCATCGGAAATATGCTACTACCAAAATATTGTCTTGCTTTTTGGTAGTCACGTGTTTCGTCGTGACATGTTTTTTAAAACAATCTTGTTTAGTTGCCAGTTTGTCGTGATCGATGTACTACAATGTTTTATATTTAAAAATAGAACAATGTAAAACAGTGTTTTAAAATAAAAATACAATTAATGTGTGTGGTTTAATAAATATTGGAGAAGCGTGTAAGTATTTGTTGATTGTTGGTACGTAAAACCGTTTTATTTTCATCTCATGTTTAAACCTGCATGAAATTCAAAATAGTTTTTATATGCTTAAAATGCTTATTTTTTAATTGTTGTCACAAAATAAATACATTTAATTCCCCTCAATCGATTTGATCTATGAAGGAAAACGAATACTTACTTTGTTGACCTAAGTACGTTAATATTATGACAGATCTATTTTTCTTTTCCGTTGATTTTTCTCTCTTTTGAATTAAAAACCAGGGTTGGCTAATGTATTATATGATATCTCAAAATCGAATCGAAAACTCAAATATCAAATCAACCTTAACCAACCGGATATGACATTAACGTCGCGGTACATAAATAAATATTTTATGTACGCAGTTAAATACAAAGTTATACAATAACAAAGCCAGTGGAACATATCGTGAGCATATTTTAAAAGCTGTCAGAACAATATGGCGCTCAAGCCCGTATTACAATTTGAAACTTAGTCGAGAACTTAAATTAGGGGAAACTTGTGGACTTACGAACTATAGCCGATGTGTCCAACTTATGTGATACGGTGAAGGACTTTGTACAGTCATGAGCAATAACATGTATACACCTCGGATCTTATGTCAAAGCAGTAAAGTTCATATTTCAATGTGTTTGTATACATGTTAGTGCTCATGACTGTACAGATATTCATGGAAACTAGTTTGGTTTTGAAGTCAATAAAACTGTGGAAAGTATGCAGTTGTAGTAAGGTAATTAATGTAGTAAAATATGTAGTAACAGGTAAATAAAATTTGCTCGGTATAATCGCGTGAAAAATTGCGGCAACGATCACTGCGACCACTTTAATTCATTTTATCCGAACCACTAAACACCTACCTAAACGAATGTCTTAATTCTACGCAACTTTTTCTTCGATATCAGGTGTGAAACATCATAGAAAAAAGTTTCGTTAAATTCGTAGTACGAGTAATTACAGATCACGTGCCGGCCCATCGTGAAATCAACCTGACACCGGAAAACAACGAATTGACATGCGATTGCATCGCTTCCTTACTGTCAGTTAAAAAAAACATTGTAAGCTTTACAGTAGGTAATGATGGTTAAATTATTAAAAAACATGTCGCCAACGTATAAAACTACTTGTAACTTGTACCACGGGGACGTATTGTACCAAATAACAAGGACATTGCAACTGTCAAAGTGTCGTAGCCGTCACATAACGAATATATAATTGACGGCTCTTTTAATTAAACTGTGCCCGACAGTACACTTGCTTTCATGAACGAGTGTCCAAAAATATAAGTTTCCAATCAATTATGAACTTTATTTCCTTAATCATAGAGCGTTTATTCCCCGCTTTAATTTATAGTGGCGTTGGCTACGATATTTCGGGCATTTAGGTGGCGCATTTAATGTGGTTTACACACGTAATTAAGCAATAACTTGGTGAGAAAATATTGGTTAATTACATTTATTACGTTTTTGCTTTTCCTACCAGTGAAGTTGTATTTTATTTAGCTCTATTTCTACTAAGATTTGTTTAAATATCCCCTAATTAAATACTTAAGAATTTGGAATATCACGGTAACGCTTCTCTGGTCGAGTAATTTAAAACCGGTCCTGATCCATTTCGATCAAGATTTGAACTTTTCGGAAGACAGTTTGCTATTTAATGAAAACCGTAGTAAACGATGAGAATTGGTAAAAATAATTAGTTGGATTTTTAAATCAATCGAGGCGGGTCAATTGATTTCAAAATTAAATAATTCCATGCTCATTAGTCATTATCTCATTCGGTGTTTTTGATATTCGTCTTCTGAATATCAAATGGACATTAAGTTTTCTTTCTATATTAAAAAGATTGGTTCGACCATGTCATATTAATCTATGAAAAGTGTCATCCTCGTATTTGCGATGGCCAAAAAGGTGACAAATTGTTTAAAAATAATCATCATAATTACTTTACTTTGATATATCCGAAAAAAAACCGGCCAAGAGCGTGTCGGACACGCCCATGAAAGGGTTCCGTAGCTAAAAGATAGCCCGACCGCTTAAGACAACATTTAGTAAGGGCAACTGCACGTCATAAGTTGGTCGAGTTGTATAAAAATAACTATGTATGATACAGAGTTCGCTATAGTTTTCGTTGAAAGTACTTACTTAGAGGTATACAGGACATTTTTTTCAGAATTATTGTAATAGTATTTCAAAAGTTAAGGGGGGGGGGACGCTCTAATTTTAACTTTGTATTAATATATCTCGAGACTGGGGTGTTTGATCCACATGGTTGCAAGGCGAGTTTTATTGTATTTAAAAATACCTGTTTAATGATACCCTACACGATGGGTTAAGTCGAATTTTTTTTTAGAATTAACTTTTCGCTGTATGGGAGGGGGGGTAAAAAATGATTATTTTTCGATAATTTTAAAAACCAATTCTTGAATTATCACTATACATCTCTCCACCAATTTTCGTGGCAATCGGTTCAGAAACGGCGGAGAACGAACCAGGACAGACAGACAGACAGACAGACAGACAGACAGACATGACGAAACTATAAGGGTTCCGTTTTTTGCCATTTGGCTACGGAACCCTAAAAAGGCAACAACCTAAAAAATAAGTTCCTACCTACCTAGAACTAAAATCTAAATTAACTTATCGTTTATAAATGGAATGTTTACCTAACCTACAGTTAAAAGCGTTTATGTAAACAACTAAACATGTCTTTATGATGCCATAAATCAGTTATGATAAGATAAATTATTAATTAATGCCTTTTCTAATTATGGCTTTATAATCATTCACTTCACTTCATAAATTAAAGGGTTCTATTTAATTGAAGGAATTTATTGACCTGATAGCAGTTACGGATGTTATTTTAGTCACAAAATAGCATTCCCGTTTTATTTAATTTCATACATGAATAATTTATACATGATTAGACCTTATTAAGGGCATGGAAAACGATGTTAAAATTTAAGGAATGATTTTCCTTTCCTTCTTTTAACACTGGAATATCATACCCACATAGTCGAAATACCCATGCAAAGGGCAACGACCTCTTTCTGAATTTTGATTAAAAAACAAACAAGTAAGTTGATGATTTTAAGGGGAGAATATTACCAAAAATATTAAGTGGCGTTTCTAAATGATCTCATATTCACCCTTATGAGATTTTGGTCGCAGTAAATACTCACGGGTAGGTTAATGCTGACTGTTCACGCATACACCCCAGCAGGTGGTTCAACTATATCTCACTTAATAACAAAAAGGTATTTTTGCCCCCATAAATTGAGATTCCTTTCTAAATTCAAGGCGGCATTCCACAGAATCTTCGGGCAACAAAAATTAAGTCGATGCTATAAGCGATAAAGGCGAAGCAATTTAATAGGACAGAACTGACGGCCGGCACTTAATTACATTAGGAGTAATTGAAAGTTCGCTCGTCTACCTTTTCCTTTGTTCGAGATTCTATTCTATTGTTGTGTTATGTCTTGAATAGGATAGACATGTAATCTAGTAAACCTTAGGCAGGTTCAGGTGGACTTTGATTGGGGGTACTTTGTTAATGCCACTCATATTCGAAAAAAAACCTACACAGTGAGATGATTTTTAGTACGAAACCCACGGAGTTTTCAAGATAAACCATACCTTGTATGAATATTTAGAATTTTCACATTTTATTAATTTAGTGCATTGTGCAGTATTTTTCATTACATTTCATCTAAACAAAAATATTATGATTGATAATTTTATCGTGCCTACGTAAGATTTGACTACGTCATTACATTTTGTTAATTTAACATTTCATCAGAATGCGAACACTCATCCAAATATGAAGTCATCTTCAATAACTCACAAAATGAAATAAGATGACTGTCAAATTGTAATAATGGCTGCCATGCGTTTCGGGACGCCATGTTTGTTTACTTTTTTTTTATTAAATTGGATTGGACAGAGCTCTGCGGTTGGGGTGTGGTTCTATGCCGGCCTACCTATCTATTGTGCACAGTGCATGGAGGATGGACTCAATGGTTAGATGCTACTGTGATATTTTAGGAGTTTGAGGTTTAGTTCAGTCATTGTAAGATTTTTCAACACGTGCAAAAAATTATGTAATTCGATAATTAAGAGAAGAATTTAAAAACGTTTTAGACACTATGTATTCAATTAATAAATATAAATAACAGTAGTATTTTTTGTTCTTTCTGTCCCTTGTCACAAACGGGGGATAGGGTTATATGGAAGCGGGTATATTTTTTTTTTAAATTAACATTATATAACAGCTTTTTGCTTAATTTGGCAGCAGCAAATAAGTATATATTTTCCTACAATTAGGTACTTTTGAGTCTCCATTAAATTCAGTAAAGCCTCCTAGGGGTATAAAACCATGGTCTTAATGCACTGCATTATTTATTAACGTAGACAAAAAGCAACAAAGAAGTCTCTTAGAGAAAATATTCAAGACGGCAATCAATTGGAATACCTAAAACGCAAAGCTGAAGATTGGAAAAGTTTTACAACGGGTTGTGTTGTACGTGACCCCGGTTCATAGCTATGTATATAAACATAGCTATATACATACTAATGTTAATCAGTAGCCGTAGACTGGGATCGTGGAATAAAGCAACAATTAAGCAAGTTTCGACCCCAAATTAACGACGGCGCGAACTTTCACCAAGTCGTTCGACGGAATAGAAATAGGTAAGATGAGAGTTTTTAGGTACCGACAGTTTGAACTGAAGATTCTATGTTCTCAAACATTTAAATGCAAGTTGAATTGGTTAGTTTTATTGTACTAATTAATTTCTAATTGCAAACGTTAAAACCTCCGTCATTTAAGCCAAAACGTCTTTATAACTAGGCAACAATCATCAAGCAAGCAAGCGCTATACCTCTGCTTATGTTTCTTCTATATTACCCCACCTATATTCACTTGTTACGTAATAAGATTGATGGTTTTTTTTACACGATTGTATGTAACATACGAACTGCTGCAAAATTTATAATGGAGCCGATATTAGGTATTCAAATAGTTATTTTAATTAATTATAATAGATGATAGTAATTAAAAATTTGCAAAATTTATCCATTAACGGTTGATTGATAATTATGTCGTTTTAAAAAGATATAATTTGTGGATTTGATGGCATATAATATTTACAGATTTGAATATTCCGAAAACATGTGATATTGGTTGTACATTTAGTGCTTCGAACTTTCTAATGCATTATTATATAATTATTTAATTCGTCTAGCTTGCTATTAATAAATGATTGATATCAGATTATCTCCATACGTTAGATAAGAAATAACATTAACTGTATTTTTTTAAATTAAAACGATAAAAAATAAAACCAAAGTAGGTACTAAAATTTACCTTAATGTATGTACCTAAGTAAGATATAAACAAAAAAAAACTCTTTTTAAGTTAATGACGACCTACATTTTATCGTATTTTTAACGTGAATGCCACCACCGCTAAATGTTTGCTGCAACATATAATTTTCAGAGAAATATAAAGTGAGCCATAATTTACCTGAGTGAATTATTAAAGGGAATTTTAACCTACCTGCGTGAATTATTATTAAAGGGAATTTTATTTTATACGTACCTAGTAGACTGAAACAAAAAGTTCACTTTGACTACAATGTACCTACTACCGCATGAGGTTTGCGGATGTCCGAAAAGTACAGTCGGACATATTGATTTTTGAATTATCACAATTATTTAAATTAAAATTGAAATCAAGCCTTAAATTTAATAATTACAATAAGTACTTGAAGTTGATTTATCTATTACAGAAGTAGTAATTTCAATACTCTGATAGATTGAATAGTCATGATTTTGAAAATAAAATCTACTGAAACCTAATCCAGAAAACTAAAAACCCAAAAAAAAATTTTGTTCTTACAATTTTTGTTTTTGAATCCATTAAAAATGTACTCACAAAATATCTGCAAACTTTTCCACAACTTATTTTCGCTTCATTATGAACCCGAGATAAATGAACCACTTTCCGTTCTACCTATCCTCTGTAATTTTTCCTAAGTGCGCTCATAATTTCCCACACTAAAAACCAGTTGAAAAGGGAACAAAAACACTTAGCGTACTGTACCGCCGAGAAACAGGGCCGGCGGTCGTAAAGGGCCAGAGTTGTAAAATAAGTAAAAATAAAAGGGCTCGACGGTACGGAACGGACGAAGTTCAAAAGCAACTTTTGCTTTTTAACCAGTCGGCACAACTTTAAATTGGTTCTCCTGGACAAGGATTGGACCAACTAGTAACACTGAGTTTAGCACGGCCAAGTTTATACGCTCAACTTCTGAGTAGTTTTACCTAGAAAGTTATGGTTTGTGTTGGCTCTGGGCGAGTTTGGATAGTTGGATGGTTAGCCTCGTTTTTCAGACGTCCAAGTTTCCTTGTCTACTAATTAAATATGGTTTGTTCGAGAACACTTTATTCTGCATAAAAAGGATTTTGCCTTAACTGAATTAGCCAATATTAAACATCACTCGTACCTATTATAAATGTCATTCTGACATGTTGGGATATTCGGACAATTTCTTTTTGAGTCTATTTTAGATGGATTTAAAGCGAATTGTCGACTTGATCTGTCAACGGTTTGGCATACCATATTTTTTAATTTGAAGAGTCTGATGTTGGATTACGCAAAACATGATGACTGGTAAAAAAGTACATAATACTCGATGATGTACATAAACATAGGTATTCGGAGTGGTGGAAGTAAAACGCTATTAAGCCATGGTCTGGCCTTGTACAAGCCGTAACTCCAAAACATCGCTATAATTGATAATCGATCTCTTGATTAAAATTTATAGCTCCGCAAACATGGCGATGGTTATCTTCTATAGACTTGCTTTTTTATTACCTGTTTTAACTTTAGAAAATACAGGCCGAATTGTGATACTTGGATTGTAAGGCTTTTTGGAGTTACTTTAAGCGCCCACGCATTAACAATAAATCTTACTTTGAAGTTAATGTACCTACTTCTGACATCAGTAAATAAAGACCCATTGTTTGAATCTTCTCCATCATCATCATAATCAACCAAGTCATAGACACAGTCAACTTCTAAATATAGGCGACTCCAAATTATTAGCTTTTACTTTGAAATTAAATTATAAGTACCTACATAGTAGGTGTGTATTGTAATCTTAGTTTAATGCGAATTTTTATTACAATAAAAGCTACCGGCTACGGTATTTTGAAATTACTATCTTGTTAAATTATAATCAAGATTCGAAACCACAAAAACTGTTATATTTATACCTACTCATAGTTAGGCTCATTTACAGTCAAGAAGCGTAACTAGATTAACTAGATTAGAGATCTACATAAAAGGTTATGTCTTACATTTTGGTAACTATTATAACACTATAATGTCTATTAACATTTTTTGTTAATGTTACAGTGGCATCAGTTTGTGTCTATATCATCAATCAAAACAAAAATCTTTATGCATCGTTCAATACATTTTATCACAGAGAAAATACAGAACTACAAAATGAGTTTCACTGTGAAACCGGAATTTACAACCGATTGACAATCGGTTTAGAGGCGGTATAAATCGATACGGTCTCTAGTTTCACGGATCCCGGTAACATGACGTGATGACAGATAGTTTAGGTATCTGACTGTGAAATCGCGATTTTTCTTAGGTTCTAACAGAGGTGTGAAACTGGAGTTACGAAGTAAATATCCGATCAGGCTTGAACGATAACTAATCGATTTTCGGCTTTTCTTGTTAGTAAAGTCGTTTTAAGCAAAAAGTTGGCAATGAAATTGGCACCTGAGGACGTAAAAGATAATAGGAAACCATTTTGCATTAGTATCAAAGTATAAGTATAAAAAATTATGAAGGGAAAAGGGAAGGGGGAAACGTTTTTTTTCCTCCTAATCCATAGGTAGGTATTAATAGTACAAGTAATCTACGCATCTACACATGTAACGCCCAATTTAAATAAAAATGTCATGTTCAAGAACACAAGTGTTTGAGAATGAAGATCGAACACGCGTCTTGGTACAAAACGGTTTGTCGACCATCAAACAAAATCGGTCAACTACGAGTAGGTAGGTACTTCTAACGCGCTCTCGAGTTCAACGCCACTCAAATCAGCTGCCGTCGAAACAATTTACAACCGGCCGATAACAACAATGTAGTATATAAAAAGGAAACCTAAATCATCCACGATGTAAACTTGATTCATTATAACAATAAAATTCGCGAGAGAGACAAACCAAGGTCGTAAATGTCATAAAATTATTTACTCAAGCAAACCCTTGCCGCGTAGTTTGCTTATAACGTATATTATTGATGATTTATTATTGTACATATCTGTTTAATGTGTGTACGTATGGACCATAAAACGTTTTATGGGACAGTTTACGGCAGAGCAACCTCGGAAATGCTTTTATTGATATCTAAGCGCCATACAAAATTGATATTATTGGTCGAGGTGTTTCCCAAAGGCAGTGAAGGCTCGATAACTAATGACTTAAGTGGACAAGTAGGTACACTATATCTTAGTATGTAGCGATAAGATAGGTTCCGATATGAGATATTGACTATCTTTATCCTTCTTACTGAAGAAAAATAGCAAATATCCAGTACTAATTCAAGTTACATTGTTTTGTGCCTGCTGCATACCTAATGTTTATAAAACAATTAGCAAAAAAACTAACTTAGTATGTACTTATTGTAATAATAACGTACTGATGACAAACTTTAAAAAAATATGTTATATTCATCCGGAATGCATAGGTAGCTTTTATCGTATTAAAGAAAAATTTAACTAATAAAAAGGAAGTGTAGGTACACGAATGGATCGCAAAATATTCATATTTTATTATTAAAGCCATGTCGAGATATGTTTAAACTAAAGCAATAAAAAATATCTTACCTCAATTAATCCTGTAGTAATAATTAAACACCATCAAAATGAATATAGTATTATGTACGAATTAACCACAATTTCGATATTGCACAAGCCGTGTAACACTACAAAAATAACTTTTTCTGCTCACGACCAAAGTTACACTGGGAACATTTTGCGTTTTTTCACCCTAATACCTGTGATCATTGCTTTAACTCTTTGCTATTGTTCGATAATTACCTTAACAGTTACGATTTTACAAAAGCTCAGCTTTATGTCTTTTCCTGTTAAACAAATTACAACCGTAACCAGATTGCATAAAGTACAGTTTGCGTTTGAATAACGTTGTCAGTATTGACAGGGAAAATTATTACACCTCAAAGGGTAGAGTAATAGTGTGATGGTTTTATGGTTTTTCGTTGCGCAATTTTCTTTCATTGTATACTGTTAATACTCTGCCTGGGTTTGAGAGAAATTGGTACTTGCTATTTTTAGTAATTTTTAGCCAAGTGTAAAACTAAAATAATTATGTAAAACTACAAAGCTTATGAAGCTTTTGTAGAAGAATACCTTTAGCTATTCTGTATGCTTAAAAAAATATATGTTTTGAGCCTGTTTAACTGACTTGAAAAGGAATAGACATGGTGAGTAGCTGAGTAGGTAATAATGTTTTATTAAAATTTTGAACAACCGGATTTCCGTGATTTAACCAAATAAGGTTTGATAGAATATAAATGTTGTTAGTACAATATTGATAAATAAATTCAAAAAAAATAGATTGTTATAGATGAGAGACGATTTTGTCTTTAAGGGTGTGTGATCGCGAACGGACGAAAATAAATACCTACCCAAAAAAAATGTCTACAACTTCCAAGTATCAAGACTTAAAAGACAGCGTCCAGTGTTTGTTTTAGTCCGCAATCACCACTAGCCGTCAATAAATCGAACAAGTTGGACAGTACCTCAACAATGACAGCATTGTCGTGTCACGCAACCCTTTCTCGACTCTATCTGTATAAGAGTTGTAAAGTAGAAACAATGAATTCCTTGTTTTGTCCCGATGAGGTTGCGGTACCTGCGCAAATGAGGTATTGACTCGATGTTGATTGACGTACCTGAATGCAGCCCTTAATGCAAAGAATGCCGTTGGTCTTTTGAATTTGGAATTTTATGACGTAGGTTATTTATTGACCTTATAGCTTTAGCTTTGTGATTAGGCCCGTTAATAAACATAACAGTAACTCTGATTCGGTTTCATTGGTGAATCATCGTCAACATCTTCAATATACGAGTCTGTCGCAGACCTTTGCTTAACAGACTCCATATACAGCGATATAGAGAACTACTACTATTAAAATCATAGGCTTACTATATACGCTGCTGCCCATCACCATTTCTTAGTCAAATGGAGAAGAACAATAAAATACTAGGCCGACTCTCTACTCGACGCTTTGACGGATACCTGACCTTATTTTTGCGTAACCCTCAATATATTTTATTTGATAAATAATCAAAATCATGGAAAAAATAAACCATTCTCAATTGAAATAATAATATGTGAGACAAATATGAGACCATGATAATAAAATAATAATATGAAACCATAATACCATAGATGATTGCTTTTGGTCCAAGCCTACGTCTTCCATTAAACCTCAAGATCAATTACGACTATTCTGACGTCATTTACCAACGCTACGGAACCGACCTTACTCCTCTGTCTATTAATACATTTCATAGCTTTACGAGTGATAGGTACGTTCAAACATCGGTGACGCAACTATTTTAACCGTGTTACACTTGTAATTTATTAAATATCCAGATTAGACTATTGACCATTCGTTTTAAGGCTAATCATACATTAGACGCGAGGTTGAATACAACTTTTTGTTAGCTACGAGTAGAGTCTACAAGATTACAGTTTCTACGTTATTAGCGATGTTTTATAGTGATGTATTATTCAGAAGATTAGACTAGACTAATATAATAGATGTAACAAACACACTCGTACTATTATTTCAATGAGGATACTTTATTTCAGAATCATTGCTCAGTATTTATTGTTTTTTTTACCACTTACCTATCTTTCAATGACGATCAAGTTTGATATGGAGAAGAATCATATTATAAACAGGGGTATAAATTTTACAATGTTGTAAGCATTTATTTAAATAAACATCTGATCTACTTTTACACATTTTTAACTTATAAGATACTTAAATAATCTTAGAATTAAGTAGTTTAAAAATAAAAATAGAATACACATACGATACAACACCTACTGATAAAAGTTCAGAACACATCGTAAGAACAAGACCATACAATGCAAATACAAATAAGGCTTGGTTAATATGCCTTTAGCCATAAACATAATTTTCTATCCCAATAAATGACTTGTAGAAATAGACAATAAAGATACAATTGCTGATCGTAACATGTACATAAAAGTGGATTAGTCAGTATTTACGACACAATCGGGCGTTATCAAAGAATTGTAGGCGTAAATCAGTCATGGGAAGGCTGTTGATTCGACTGGAAATCGAATATTATACCATCTGTTGCCAAATTCATCCGCGAATTAAAAGTTTAAATCTACTTACGCTTAATAATGAGGCATAGGTAGGCGCACAAATCTTGTTCTTCTTCCTAGCGTTTGTCCCGTTTCTATACGGGGTCCGCTTTGACCATGATCCAGGATTTGGCAAGTCTGGTTATTACAGTGAAGCGACTGCCATCAGACATTCGTAACCCATAGAGGGGAAGGTAGGCGCACAAATAAGAATAAAAAATGCTCAAGAAAAATAATTGCGATGCATATTTTTTTCTATTTTTAAAAAATGTTGCAATATCGTACAGCTCCACCTAGGCATCAAAACGTGAACTAGCTACTATTCAAAATACAGTAGCTCCATCTGCAAGGGTGGCTGTTTGCACGGCGCTCACCCCTATCTATGCCGATTGCGCCGAGGGGTGACAATGAGATCGCTCATTACGTGACTCGTCTGATAGACATCATAGGTTTTACTTGCTATCAGATTCTATCGCCAAAGGAATCGACGTGAGATGTTGAAGATGACTAGCTTCTTGTGGCATTGCATTTCATATCTTTTTTTACTCTAGTTTAATTTTATTTGAACCGACTTCAAAAACAGGAGGAGGTTCTCAATTCGTCTGTATTTTTTTTTATGTTTTCTAGTCAGTGACTTTGTACTCGTACTCACCAAAACAGATGTGAAGTTCTTTAAGAGCATCTTTTTTTTGTGATGATATGAGTCTAATGGCATATACCTACCTAATTACACAAGATCATAAACCATCGAATATTAAACAAAAGTAGAATACCTACTGTCTCTTTAATCAATCGGTCAACATTCAGCCACATCTCACTAACTATAAGCCTACTTTACTGTGTACTGCCTACTTTCATTTCAAAATGTTGATCGAGCTACTTTGCTAATAATGTTAATTTAAAAGCTATGGAAAAGACTTATTAGAAAAAACGAGGTTTACAAGGTCATGACAAAATTCCTTACATAATTCAACTCAACAAATTAATCGCACTTATCTATCAGTTTTAACATTTTCCGTAGATAAAGGTCGGTACTCAATAATGTTGTAATTGAGAATAATATTTTACGGCCCATTTAAGGCAGTAAATTGGTTGTAACTTTTAATTAATAAATACGGCCGCACCTTTGAATAAATCATTCCGGATACCTTACAATGTACGTAAATGTCCTTGCAAAATTATGTAGGTTTGCGATTGCGGCCGGCTACCACCGACACTGTTGCAAATGGATACTAAAGGTGACGTAATGGGCGATTATCTACTAATACAACGAGGTTGTTACGTGTTTCTGTCGCTGCGTAGAACAATGTTAAATTGTAAGACCGGCTTTTTGCAAGCAATTCCGATCTAATAAAAGTAAAGTGTCCGCCTATTAATGTCCCATTGCAGGTCAAAGAACTCCATAAATTATGTCAAGTTATCTCTACGACCATGGCTGCCAATTTATTCTCCACGCTTGCAAGTATTGAGACTGGCAAAAAACCCAGGCTTTGTTAAATCGATCCAGATATTGAACCTTAAACTTAAAATTATCTTAACAAACTATAAAGATAATAAAAGCATGGATTTCCTTTACACGTAATAAAAGCATTTCTATCCAATATATCGACAGGGCCATATCTAATTAACTTTTCAGATGAAAAATGCATTGAATAAGTGAAAATCTTATTAGATTTTCTAGGTACCTACTAAAGTAATATTTATCGGGTTCTACAAAATGTGCACCCAAACGGTGACTGACACGGTAGGAGATTGGGAAACATATTTTTTTATTGTTTAAATTGGCGGAGTGAATTTGATTGGTCCTTATGTTAAGTAAGCAAATAGGAATTCATCAAATATATAGGTTGATAACAAAATGTTCATGGTGGCGATACACCTATTTTGTTTGTCAGTGAACAATGATCGTAAAAATCATAACTTTTTCACTATAGGTACTTAATGCTGGTAGTTCACGATGTACTTAATACGTACGCCTACTCAAAGCTTGTTAATGATTTCCAAAGAGTAGTTTTACTATGCAATTAACTCTTTAATTATTTTATAGTTCCCCATTGTACATATTTTGAATACTTACAGTACATTTACGAGTAAATATAGCGATAACAAACATAAATGGGCATAAATAACTGTATTCCACCTAAAGCTTGCCCTAAGCATTTTCTTGCAAAATGACTTACCATATTGACGTTAATTGGTTTGTAAGTCGGAATCATTAAGGACCGGGTTCCATAACCAGTGACGGATTAACCCTTAATCAAATTAAGCAATTGCCTAGGGCACCACGTCTGGGGGGGGCACCAGAAGAAGCACAAAAAAGGCCGTCCATAGGGCATTACGAATCACGTCTCACTCTCACGTCACCATAAACCAAATCAAAAAAATATTCTAGGAATAATTTGAAAAATTGCGCGTTTTTGTGTTACCAAATAAGGGTTATTCCCCCTAGATATAGGAGCCAAATAAGTGATATAGGATTTTTAGGGCCTGAAATAATAAGAGGTATTTTCAGGGTTTTTTTGTCTAGCTATTCAGATGTTGCATCCTGATGGTCCGATTTACAATGAATGTAAATGGTGCCTCATGTACAACATTTGATCAACTCAAAACAATAAACTTTTTTTAATTTAACAATGTATGATATCAAAAAAACGCAATCTTCAGATAAAAGCTATATACATATTTAATATAATAAAAAAACTAGCGGCCCACCCTGGCTATGCACGGTTAAAAGTTTTACTCAATGTACCCTATGTCACTCAGGGATAGCGAAGCTTACCAACGGTGAAAGAATTTTTAAAATCGGTCCGACCTCATAATTAAACTCACGCACTGAGGATTCCGTACAAATTCTATTTTTGACGTATTAAAAAAACTATGTACTTGCTCGATTTCGTTCGAACCAATATTCGTTGGTAGTTTTTATGGATATGTACATTATATATTTACTTTAGTTTTATCCCTCTTACTTTAGAAGTTAGAGGGTGGGACACCCGTTTTTCCACTTTGGAAGGGTCTCTCACGCAAAGTATTCACTTTATAAAAAAAATTTAGAAAGCCCAATATCATTTTTAAAGACCTATCCATAGATACCTCACACGTGTATATGATCAATGAAAAAAACAATCCCGTTTCAATTATAACTATGGAGACCCCCATTTTAGTTATATTTTTTTCTATTTTCGTGTGAAAACTTTAATGCGGTTCACAGAATACATCTACTCACCAAGTTTCAACAGTATAGTACATATAGTTGTGTAAAAAAGTGTCTGTGACAGACTGGCGGACAGACATGACGAATCTATAAGGGTACTGTTTTTAGCCATTTAACTACGGAACGGAACCCTAAAAAGGACAAGTAAGGCTCATAATTACGCATTTCAATAAATAAATATAAATAATGCTTTGGTTTCTATTGTTGTCGCACCACTTCTTAGGTACGATCTCATCTCGTTATCTTATTTTACAAAAACCGGCCAAGAGCGTGTCGGACACGCCCATGAAAGGGTTCCGTAGCCATAAGATGGGCCAACCGCTTGACACACCATTTAGTAAGGGCAACTGCACGTCATAAGTTGGTCGAGTTCGCTATAGTTTTCGTTGAAAGTACTTACTTGGAGGTATACAGGACATTTTTTTTCAGAATTATTGTAATAGTATATCAAAAGTTAAGGGGGGGAGGGGGGGCACTCTAATTTTAACTTTGTATTAATATATCTCGAGACTGGGGTGTTTGATCCACATGGTTTCAAGGCAATTTTTGTTGTATATTAAAATACCTTTTTAACGATACCCCACACGATGGGGTAAGTCGAATTTTTTTTTTGGAATTCACTTTTCTCTGTATGGGAGGGGGGGTAAAAAATAATTATTTTTATATTATTTTAAAAACCAATTCTTGAATTATCATTCTACATCTCTCCACCAATTTTCGTGGCAATCGGTGCAGAAGCGGCGGAGAACGAGCCAGGACAGACAGACAGACATGACGAAACTATAAGGGTTCCGTTTTTTGCCATTTGGCTACGGAACCCTAAAAACTAACGTTTTTAGGCATTGTAGACTGATTCTAGTAGACATACGGATAGGGGGGGCCCACAGGGGTGGATTGCTTAGGGCATCAAGTAGTCTTAATCCGTCACTGTCCATAACTGTAGCTCAAATTGAAAATCCGTGCAGCTAATATCGTGTCGCCCTACGATAAATTGTTCATAATTGAGCCACTTTCCACCGCAGCCCATGGCTCGGCGGAAAAAATTCAAAACCCGCCGAACCGAAAATTGCGTGACTTAAATAAATACTCCTTTTATATACGCACTTATATAAATATAAGAACACGTGTTCGTGAGGAAACGTGCGATACGCGCCGAATGACAATAGGGATTTCCCTTTCGAGCTGGAAAATTTACGTGATAAACATTCTAAATCGTCGCGTGTGAAAAAAAATTGTATGTGGTCCAAAAATAAAGTGGCTGCGGTAGGTGTCATTACTGAGTCTTATAGCGGTTTTGCGCTGGTCGTAAATCAGTGAGAACGTGAGAATGGATTCATTATCTAGACAATATACGCGGGCTTACGTGCGGGCGTTCCCGCCTTGAAGCCGCGAAGCCGTCATTGAGATATGTATTTTGCATATTTGGACAGAACGGTTAGGGTGACAGAGGTAGGCAGACGTGCCGCTGAAGTCAGTGGCAGTTTGTATCAGCCTATTTATAAAGGGCAAAGGCCCATCATAGATTATTTTTCGTTACAAAGATGGGTTTTGGATAAATCACCACGCTTACCAAATGCGGGTTGGCGGACATAATCCCGAGTTTGTTTAGAAAAATAAATAAAATTGCCCAACCCGGGAATCGACCCCAGGACCTCGAGGCCATGTCCCGGTAC
This sequence comes from Nomophila noctuella, assembly GCA_958496325.1. Lineage (NCBI taxonomy): Eukaryota > Metazoa > Arthropoda > Insecta > Lepidoptera > Crambidae > Nomophila > Nomophila noctuella. Next base: position 10,274,948 of record OY292491.1, read on the forward strand.
TTAAACCACTTAACCATCGAGGCCGTGAGATGCTTCATTCATCATCATAAGATAAGGAAATATTTTTAAAGGGGTAGCTGTACTATTCAACGTAAGGACGAATACATTCTTTAAAGCCATGAACCATCTACTTAATTTATAAATCCATGGGCGAAATTTTAAAAACATTGGAAGGTAGGTTTGTATTTCAAAATGATCGAATTGTACCTCAAATCAAGCCACGTTTGCCAATGGTCAGTTTCACCCATTAATCATTGTTAGAATGGTTTGATTTAACTTTTGTATATGTATTTGCCACTTTTTTTTTTGATTTTGTATTGAACAGGTTCTCTTGTTCCAAAACTAATGATGATTATGCAGTACAAGCAAACATTTTCAAAGCAGATTATTTTAATTGAATAAATCAAAAATTATTATTATTTATTGATACAAACAAGTAGTTTAATAGTGCTCATAGTTATTTCTTCAGTATCTTCTTAATGCCAAACATACCAAAGCTTCAACCTCTCCCTCAAAAGTTTCAAGGTTTTCTCGCTAGGGATCGATTGCAAAACAATCCCTTTGTCTGCGAGTTGCACCATTGCAAATTGCATAGCACAGCCAACAATGCAATTCAACATGCAAGTGCACCCCCTTAAATACGTAGTACTTGCACCCCCCGAGAGATGGCGCTGATGTCAACGTATTTTTTAAAGTAGTTTTTAAATAATCTTATTTAAAATATTTAAAAAACTGTTTCAAATATACCAATAGAATGTGATATATTAAGCTTCGCTGTAAAACAATAGGTAACACAATAAAGTTCATTGTTCCAGTTCTAAATATGGACGTTATAGTTCCAAACAGGATTCAGAGATGTCACCACTATCGTCGCGCTAAAATTCCTCACAAAAATAACTAAAGGCTAATCCGAAACGAAGTATTTGTAGAACTGTGACATTGGCGTTATTGTGACATTTACACGACGTAAAATAGGAAATAAAAACGCTAACGTTTATTCTAAACGCTTTGTAAAGTATCCTAAGTGTATAAAATTGCATATCACTTTTATTTATTGCATATTACAGAAAAGACATGTTGACAGAAACTTTTATATTGTTACATATATTTTGTTTTATTTACACATCATCAGTGTCCATTTTCGGGTTGATAGCGTCTTTAATGTCATCGAAATGATCAATAGCAATAAATTAATGCATTGTGACATGTTTATCGTAATTCCGTCTAGAATAAAGAATTAGGAGTCGTCTAGCTTGTTGTCGTTGTTCTTTTATATTTTGTCGTTTTGTTTTGATCTTTATGCCGCTATGATGCTGGCATCGTGATTTTAAGACTAGACTAAGTAGGATAGGTTAGGTCTAAAACTAATCTTTATCTTATCGTAAGTTAAGTGGGTCTTAATGAGCACTTTCTTGGTTCAACTTTGGTGGTGGTGAATAATAAATTCGTATACCACCGATAACAAACAAATATCACCTGAGATATTAAATCCACCAAAGGCCAGTTAGATTATTCAGCAAATGACTGGTAAGTATTTTCAGAGAACATAGAACGGATTTTTCTGCGAAGGTGCGAGATATCCATTTAGAGCATGATACTCTCAGCTCAGATAGACCGTTGATAAACAATACCTACCTACTGGAATTAAACTTACGAAATCCAGATTTTATAAGCAAAGTAATATTACTCCGTTGAGGTAACATCAATGAATATCTTCATCGAATACATATACCTACATTACTTATATTGTGTATTTTTTCATTCACCGACGAAAAACTCTGCCTACTATGACGGTTATATTTCCTGCTACAACAAATTGCTGACTGAAGGCAAAGTTATGAAGCTGAAAGACATAAAATCAAATCCATACAACCTGTACATTGCTTCAAAATTGTATCTCCGAGGTGCAAACATACTCCATACATCGGGCTCACGTACGAAACGCTAAATAAGAAATACCTTCAACGTCTCTCGCGACAACGGTTTCATACAAAAGGGCATTTTTCTCAACAAAAGGAGAGAAATGACGAACACACTTCGTAACAGCCTAAACGTCCCGTAAAAGTATTGGGAGCGCAAAGTCGCTAAATTTGAGGCGTTCCTAGCGGCTTTTGAGGAAAGCCCGATGCTTCTCTTATAGGCTATGAGGGCCGGGAGGGAGCCTCTATAGGCACTTTACACGCTCTGCCGCCGCTAACCTCCTCCCGAATGTAATAACATGCCGCCTGCTCTCTGTTTCAATTTGGGAACAAATTGAAATTGTTTTTATTTGAATAATATGGAGGTGTGGATTCGGACTCGGCTAGTTTTAACCGATAAGATGGTTTTGATTTGTTTGTACATATGTCTTTGTGATACAATGGAAGTCCATTGTATTATTTGACTTTAAAACAGTGTTATTCTTAGTTATTTTCTGGTAATTATGACTTCTTCCATTCAGGCATATCATTCGAAATCGAGTATTGTCATAGGTACCTTCTTGAATTTTTATTTTTGTCTGATTATTACAAGAAACAAAAATTAAACAAATATCATAAATTTAAACTAATTTAACAAAAATCCCAGACAAAAATGCTTAAGTAAACTACCGCAAAACAATTTAGTTAAGTGACTGCATTGTTGTAAGAGCGAATAAATTTACTGAAACAGTCCAACTTATTGAAACTCGTCGAGTATAGAGGTTTCTTTTCAAAATAGCTGGAGAAAACTACCCAAGTTCAGTTATTTATTGGTTATTGGTATGTGCTCAATTTGTATAATGTAGGTATATCTCTAGTTAATTTATATTCCTAAGACCTAGTAACTTAGGATCATAAATGTGTTACTTAATCTACTAACGTACGTATTTTTATATCCAAATTGATGTAGGTGATGATATGAAAACTAGCAAGGGGAATTCTACGAAACATAACTCTTAATTTTCCTTAATATGAAAACGCAAAATTAAGAGTTTTGCTAAAATTTATGGCCTAGGTAAATTGGAGTGAAACCGAAAGACGCCTCCATTTTCTATAATAGCTCTCACCTTTTGTACAAGACGTAGCATGTACAACCAAACGCAAATACTTTTACTTAAAAATTGAATGTTAAGTATTAAACACCACCAGTCTTCCGAGATAACTCTTCTCAACCATCGTCAATAATGCAGAAAAATTATAACATTATGAAAATTGATCATTGTTACGCAATTGGAGGGGGCACCGCTGCATCCAGGGGGGAGGGGGGGGGGGTTTAGCGGGAAAAATTGCACATAAATATTGAAGCTGCCACTTACACGTGCGGCCCGCTTTGCGACTGGCTTAGGGTGGATAAGACTCTTCAGATCGACGATATTTTGAAACGGTGTGAAGCAGTGTTCTGATGGCGTGGGTCATTGAATTTGTGTGTGGTTTTGCATTCGTCGCTGAAAAATGCTTATGTGGATTTCGCAATTTATTGTTTTTGTTTGTTTTAGTGACGCAGTTCGGTTGCAGTTAAATAAATGCGTCAAGATTTCAATACGTCGCTTCTAAAGAAAAAAATCTTTATTCGTTTTTATTTATAATTTATTATAAATAAAAACGAATAAAGATATGCGAAATAAGAATAAATAAATGCATTTCTCAGTCAGTTTTATTGGTTTTTTATACACTTTTACAGAAGTGCAATTATTTAATCCTACAAAAAGTATTGAATGACTGTTATTATTATCGTTAATCCAATATTAGTGCAACCGAAAGATGATTTAATAATTTTTCGTTTCTTCCTCATTTATTAATATCGCATCAATTGATACTTATTAAAATAGTATTTGAATAGACAGGAAAATTTTGATAAACATACCTATAAAATGACAATAGTTATTGCTTACAAGCTTCATGGAAGTAATATATGCCAAACCTATAATATCATAGATACTGATTATAAGAATGAAAGTTCTGTTACGTGACATAAAATTCCTTCTTTCTCAATTACAAGCACAATCTTTTACAACAGAAAAAATATCATACACACCTTCGTCGTCGTATCCACGTTAACCAACCACGCGCGCGGTGCGGGCCCTCTTTCTTTTTCTTGTAGCAAATTTCGCAACAATCTCACTTATTATGCCACACAAATTTCCTCGCCCGCCCTCCAGACGTGAAATTAAAATTTCCTACTTACCCCCTCCTGGTATTCGCCTGGAATTGCTAAATAAATATTGCTACTTACGAACCTGCTTCATGCATACTTTTTGCCCACTTCAAATATTTTTATCTACAAGTTGAAGTTTGACCGTTACGTGTGTTTATGTTGCTCGGTTTCGTGCTAACCGATTTTCGAACTTAGGTGGTGGACGCAAAGTTTTTTATCGTGATGGAAATTAGTGGTGTTTCAGATGCTTTGGATCTTTACTTTATGGTGTTGTTGGACATAAATATTATAAGATATTTGGCTAGGATTTATATCACAAACACGATGATATAAGTAGATAAACTTAAGCACTATTTAGTTAAACTTACATTATAAATTATCTAATAAATTATCTAGAATCATGTAAATATTGTTTACCAAAACTGAATGAAATTAACAAAACTTTTATTTTGTTACAGGTGGGATGGAGAAATGAGGTATGTCAATACAAGTTTTTCTTTAAGGAATAAGGCATTTAATGGTGGAGGAGCACTTTATTATCAAGCAACTGCAATGCAAAGCAACATATTATGTATACTTGCACATTAACATATAACTTTATTACTAATGTTATTTACGTATTCACCAATAAAAAAAATATGTTTGGGTACATTATTTATTTATTTAAACGTAACATATTATAAAAGATGTTTTGGAACAAATGGGCTTACCCTATGATGTTAGAATAGGTACCTACTTTAAATTGAAATTCTGAAGACGTATGACTCTGAATATATAAATTGTCTTCCTTACAAATGGACTTTATGCCTGTTCAAATGAAAGGTCATTTTTCAAAAACAATTATCTCTACAGCTCGATGTAAAATACACATTTCTTTTACGTCGCAACTCACCAGCTTATGGAATCATAATATTCTGTTCGTCCATAAGCTCTTTATTTACGGCCCATTAACCTAGCGCTAAACATTTAGTCGAGTCAACCTAAATTCTTATTTTCAAACAGATCGTCTTTAAACCCCTTCGCAATTACGCGAGCTCTGATATACGGCCATCCACGTCTAAAACCACGTACATATTGAGACAAAGCAAGTTTATATTGAGTTTTAAAGCGTCCAATCTATAAACTGCTCGTTAAATCTCGCTCGATAGTTGTAAATTTTGTGAGTAGTCGTGGACTTTTACGACGCAGCAAACTCCGCCCACCTGAGCCAGCTAGATAGCCCTTTGTACATCGATCGCCGATAAAGGCAGGCCTCTGAAAGGCTTGTAAATATCACGTATTAGGTAATAAGTGGTCTTTAATAATTGACGTTCGGATCTGATGTGGACTAAGACCTTCTACTTGGGATTAGGTATTGCTGTCTAGGTAATTTATGAGGCTTGCTAAAGTCCGTTTTGATGCAAGATTCATAACATTTAAACTGAGAATTCTCACATACAACTGACAACATTGGCATAACCAGAGGCGGCCTTACACATTGCGAGGCCCCGGGCGACAGGTCTTTGCGAGGCCCTTTGCCCTACGGAAAACCTACCTATGTATGTGATGCGAAAGTTGGTCTGGTTGTTTTATAGGTATCCATTATGTTATTATTATTATTTATAGGTACTCTTTTGAGATCACGGGTCCACAGGGACCCGGTCCTTTGAAGCATGCGTGGGTCAAAGCCAACAGCGCAGAGGCTTTTTTGTACTATTTGATCTAATGCGATTGGTAGGTCTGCCATCAGGTTCTGACCAAATACAGTTCAAGTCAAAGACAGCACCTGGCAAATGTAAGGACTATCACTACATAGTATAAAACAAAGTCGCTTTCTCTGTCCCTATGTTCCTTTGTATGCTTAAATCTTTGAAACTACGCAACGGATTTTGATGCGGTTTTTTTTATAGATAGAATGATTCAAGAGGAAGGTTTTTATGTATAATACATGCATAATATAGTAGAGAAACATTAATAAACTTAGTTGCACCCGTGCGAAGTCGGGGCGGGTCGCTAGTTACAAAATAAAAGGAAACAAAATCTGGTGCTATTGTGAACAGTTTGATGGTTTGGTTAACTGGGCTATTGGATGAGACAACGGACGTCTGCCAGCCGAAATGTATCAAGTTTTCTCACTCCACGCGGCTACTAGGGTCGCGGGCAGCAACGGAGCAACACCGGCGTGATTGGCTGGTGCCGAGAGGTGTGCACCTGTTTTTGGATCGCGTTAGGTCGGTCCGCCGTTCCCCGCTATTACCTATGCAGATTGAGCACTTCCATCCATCAAGCATATAGCTCTTGCGCTCCACTCTGGACGGCCAATTAAGGCAAGCCAGAGGAGGGGGAGGATATGGTAAAGTTCCCCCGGGAGGCCTCGGATCCGTGGTGCCGCCACACACCAACAGCTCGCCCCAAGCTGCCCTTGACTGATTGCATTGATGCAAGTTGTAATTCCTCAAGGAGGAGCTATAACTTCTACCAACGGGCGACATTATTATACATTGATATGGTGATATTAATATACATACAAAATTATCATATATGTTTTACAAAATGAACAAATACAGATATGTTAGTCCAGTAAAAATAGACAAAATTGTGATGCAAGTTTGCATTCATTCCCTACTTACAAGCCGGATTTTTGTGCAGACCTTGGATTCATAAAAGTTCGAGCCTGTGTCACTCAGTTCGGACTATACTGTCTTTGCAAATATTGTTTGTAATGCCCTCAAGAATATGTTACCATTTATGATAGGTGGAGACTTGAAATAAGACTCCAGTTTAAGGCATTGATTTTTCAATGTGTGATCGCTGATCGCAACCATGAAAGACCTTATATGAACGGAAAATCGAAACGCAACCGTTATATAACGTACTGATCCTGCCGTGGGGCCCCGCGCTTGGCGGGGCCTCGCACTTGGCCGGGCCTCGCACTTGGCCGGGCCTCGCGCTTGGAGGGGCCACGCCCTTGGAGAGGAATCGGACCCTCCGGGCGCGAGGCCCCTCCAAGCGCGAGGCCCCGGGCGGTTGCCCGGTTCGCCCCCCCCTAAGGCCGCCTCTGCATAAGGCTGTGTTTAAATCTTGACGATATTGTTTTAGTAGGGTAAACGTTAGGTATCCATTCTCAAATGATGATGTAATGAAATAATACATCAATTGTTGACTTGACATTTCAAAACATCGATACCTAGTGATTAGGAGAAGTAAAATTACTAAAGTTATACTGATATACCTAGCTATGCAGTGGTTGTAAACTTCTGAGAAGGCGTGTTTTTCTAGCACAACTTTCAACTGAGCAATTCTAAATATTAGTATAGTTATTACTTACTTGAAATAATAATTAAATAATAAGCTTGTGTAGCAGGGTACAGGCTTTTCGTGATTAAAGAGAGACACGAGAGTGTGTTGCCAGCCATGCCTTCCAAATTTCGTTTATAACAATAATACTCTTCAGGCCGTTTTCGACCATGAATAAAGCAGGATAAATTATAGTGCACAAGTGAGTGCGCAAGCACGGGTGCACTCCCTGCTCCCTCGCTCTCATAGTTCAGCAGTCTAACACGACCATAGAGGGATCAGGCGCTGGACCAACGGCTCAACGTGCCTTCCGAAGCACGGAGGTGCCTAGATGGATTATTTTTCGGTCACCCGTGCTATGATTGACCTCTTCGGGTGTTGCTTAACTTAGCAGTCTCAGGCCGAGCGCGCTAACCACTGCGCCATGGAGCTCCTCCCTTGGGTATTTTCAGAACAGAAACGGCCAAGCACTTGTTTGGTCCTAACCTGGTTTTGCTATTTAAAGTACAACCATTATGCGTTTCTTCTGACAATTGAGTAACAAGTAAGAAGTTCTTCTTATTTGAGGGATTTTCTAAGATACATACTTACCTACGTGTCTTTTGGTAATGGGTCATAATTATGTTCAAAGGATTTAATCTTCCCTTAAAGATACTGATGATTTCATTTAATAGCTCTATAATTAATGTAGTGCCTTTTATCGTAATAATATAATAGTCGAATGTGTTAATTACAACTGTCAAATAAGAAAAACTCATAACTTTGAACGATTTCATTACGAATCATATTGTATAAGAATTCTTATCAGATGGTTTGATCTTAAGTCGATCCAACAATATTTCAAATGGTGTTAGAATGAATAGGATTTATGTTTACGTGTGCATATAAATATTATAGGATGGGTCAACTTCGACAAATTGACTATGCTAAATTGACATATTTTAATAGGTATTTGAATTTTAAACATAAGATTTAATACTGATGCGGTCGGCACTTATTTCAAAACATTGCTATTCACCATAAAAATGATCTCTTTCCCAAATCTCCCAATATCTCCCGATTATGGGATTTTTCCAACAGAAACTGTCATTCTTCCTGTTTTTCAACTCCTTTCAAGACCTTGAGTGTAAGAACAGTGAATAGAAGTTTTTATCAAAATTACTAATTATTTTTAGGTAACAAATATCGTCTCAATAATATTGTAATATCTTTTCCAAACATACCTACAAGGTAGTTAAACATAAATCTTCAATACCTACATTAGTAAATCACTTATATAAAAGCTCGTAATATTAAATTAAAATAATCTCGACAATCAGGTATATAAAACTCTACTTTATATAAAAATTAAAAGACGTTTACTTTACCTAAGTAAGTTTCTATTTATTTTAATTAGACAAAATATAGGAATTGGATATTAGAGCGGGCATTTTTCTAATTGGAAAAACAATTTAACTTGTAGAGTCATTGACAATGTCAGCCTATCGCCATCAACAGTAATTCTTAGAGAATTTATTTTTCACAAGGTTTAGCTAATTAATTACTTATTAACATATAAATTAGAAAGAAAAATGCTATTGAACTTTAAACATCTCTACCTTTTTCTAGGAAGGTGATTATGAGAATAGTTTATTGTGTGATCTCTATCGTTTATTTGTTCATTAATTTTGATCACATCCTTGAAGACATCTACCCTTAGCTCTATTAAGGTGATTTAAAGCTCTACATTAATATTATGTGTCGTGTTTAAGTACCTATGAGGTCATAAGCAATTTTCGGACTTACCTATTTAAAATACTATCCTTGACCAAGATTCTAAAAATGTCGATTTGAGTAATTTATTCCAAAAAAAAAAAATCTTCAAAATGCAAATCTCTGAATTCTTAAAAAATGAAAAGCTCCCTAGGATTAAATTTTGTAAAAAAATATTTTTACATCATTACGTATGAAACATACTTGTAATACAACATGAAATATACTAGTTAGTTGGACTAAGTAGTTTATTGTCCTGTCTCCATATTAATGCTGAATTCAGTAAACCAAGAAGCTTTTTTCAAAGCAATATTCCGTTTGTTATACATAGCTCAAAGTTCATCTCGTTAATTAATGCGGTACGCATCATTGACCCCCGCTTTACGATCGAAAAACAATTATAAAACAATAAAGGAAAAATGCCTCTATCGTAAAATAAATGACCCTAACTGTCCATATCAGAATTCCGTACGTTTACGACATAAACATCGCAATAACAACATAAAATCTATACTTATGCAATGTTCCAGTGCCTCACAGTCGAACCACCGACCTGATAAAGCTGAAAAGGCAACTAAACTCTATAAAAACCATGCACTAAACGCAGGTAACAATCATAAGTGTAATAAATAAACAAACTTCTCACGCAATAAACGGTTTTATTTTAATAGCCGTAAAGATTGTTATTGCACATGTATTCGGTGCGGTTACGACTTGTGAAGATGAATGAAACGCGCGAGTGAGACGGCAAGTGTTGTGCGAGTGGGAGAGGTGTTGCTCTCCAGTCCACGTGGCCGGCGTAACGCAAACTGGTGCAATTCATACAATTAGTTTTATAATGTTTACAAGAGGATCTGAATATACAGGTAAAAGTTTATGTAATGTATGTAATATTTGCCATTTGAATTAAATAATGTCATCGTATGATATTGTGTTCATTTTTCATACTAATATTATCAGTTAATTTATTTATTATTTATAAATACCTATTCAATAGAAATAAATGCAACAACGTGTTGAATTTTGTTCACGCATTGAAATGCCCAATGAACAATTTTCGATTTCCTAAACGTTTTAATTAATGTATAATAATATCAAACATAGCTTTATCAATGCCTATTCAAGTTTTATTTGCAAAAAATTAAATAGGTTATTTCAGTAATGCAAGTGTATTGTGTAGGTATTTCATTTTACAACTGTAACATTGATCAAATATAAAAATATTGTTCGGTACATTATTATTAATTTCAAAAGTTGATTTCAGTTGCTTCCGTATTATTTTACTGATATAATTTAATTGCTGCGATTAAAATTAAATAACCGTGTCAAACATTTATTACATGATCATTTAAATAAAATTTTATACAAATTGAAATTAATATAAAACAATACGGAATCACAAATTTAATGTTTACTAAATGCTGCAATTTCGCTTAAAGCCATTCAGTTTGACAGCTAGAAATGCCGGAATGGTTTGTGATTGGCGGTGAATGTTCTGCACCGGATCACTATTGGCGTAGACGAGGTGGGCGCGGGGGAGCGCGGGGCCCGGCGCCATTACGAACAATGGCCGTCGGAATGGTCGTTAGCGAATAGCTTTTATCTCTTTCTAATATAAGCCACGCAGGTAGGAATTAATGAGACGGAGAGGGTTCCGGCGCGTCGCCCCTCGGCGTGCGTGCGTCCCGCTCGCACCCACGTGCCGCGGTGCGCCGTCTCGCGAGCGGCGCGCGGCAGCGGCGACGCTCGGCACGACGGGGAATTCGGAGTCGTAGAGCCTCATACGCGGGTCATAAACGATCCGCGGCCATAGTAGAGGTGCACGCGCGAGAATCGATCCGAATCGCCGGCGATAAACGCATCTCCCGCGAGGCGATCGTCGCGCGCCGCGTCGCCGAGCGATGAGTTCCAAGTTCATCATCGATAGCATGCTCCCGAAGTACCACCAGCAGTTCCACCACCAGAACTTGTTCGCGGGTGCCGGGGCGTCGCCGATCGAGGCGTCGCTGTCGTCGTCGCTGTCGTCGTCGTTGTCGACGTCGCTGTCGTCGTCGCTGTCGGGCGGGCTGGGCGCGGCGGCGCTGGGCGCGGGCTCGCCGGGCGCGGGCAGCCCGCAGCGGTCGTCGTCGTCGTCGTCGGCGTCGCCGGGCGCGCCGGCCAGGATGTACCCGTACGTGTCGCACCACCAGCAGTTCGCCGGCTCGGTGCCCTTCTCGGGCGGCGGGCTGGGCGCGGGCGACGACAAGAGCTGCCGCTACCCGGCGGCGGTGGGCGCGGACCCGATGGTGAACTACGCGCTGGGCCAGCACAACGGCGGCGCGGCGGTGTCGGCGGCGTCGGCCAGCATGGCGGCGGCGGCGCAGTTCTACCACCAGGCCGCGGCCGCCAGCGCCGCCTCGGCCGCCTCCGCCGCCTCCGTGGACGCCATGGGCGCCGCCTGCTCGCAGCCCTCGGCCCAGCCGCTGCCAGACATACCGCGCTACCCCTGGATGTCCATCACTGGTAAATGTTTCACTCTTTGCATGCCGCCATGTTCCTGCAAAACATATGGAACTGAGTCGCTTGTCTGATAGCGTTACGTCGTCATCCTATGATGACATGTTTTTATTTTGCATCCTAGTGTTTAAATTATTATTTTTATTTCTGTTGAATGATTTTATCAATGTTTTCTTTTTTATGTAAACAGTATAAATGCTCATTATCAGGCTTCGTATTTATAGCTTTTATACTATCGCAAAATTATTGAAAATGGTTCGTTAATTCATAAAGTAACGCAAAGATAGTAAAATTGAAAATTAAAGAAAAATGACAACCCTTTTCAAATAAGATCTGATTGCATTCCAATCAGAACCGCGTATCTACCTATTTATTGCTAATTAAACCCGCCTAATGTCTGTCTATCACTTATATAACAATAAAATATTTCAACCAGAGCAATATAAATGCAATAAAAAGGCCATTATTATTTTTATCGACGTTGAATCATTATAAATACCGGCGGTACAAAGCTTCGATTTGCACAAATGTCTAATACCTACAAATTTTACTGCTGCCTATAAAGTGTTTTTGGCATAATTTTAATCTGTGCCGTTATGTTTTAAAGATGTTGAATTATAATGCGTTGTAAACGCTCACAAATGTCGCGGTTCTCATATAAAAGGGCTATAAAACAATGAGTCCAGCCATAAAAGAACAATACGAGAGAAACCAAAGTGGCCTACCGCCGGCCGATGGCGGCAAGCAAAGGAATAACTTTAGTTCAATTTTCATTTCAGTAAAATATTCTTATACAAAAACAATTATAATGAAATATCACAGTTATAATTAACCCGGGTAATTACAATTTATCTTGTAATAAAATAATTTATTTATTACCTATATTCGTTGCTACTGAAGTAAGTAATTAAAAATATTTATTATAATTTTATTCTTAATTATCCAAGGAAACAATTAAAATATATAAAATAATTGTTGTGTAATAAGTCCTGTAATTTAATTTTGGGGTTGATTCTTCGGGCGCTCGTTATGTAGGACATAATGAATGTTTCATTAATTTTATTGAAAACAGAACAATTGCAAGGAATGACACGATAATATTGTCAATATTTCAGTTCAGGCCGTACCGAGTTAACGTGACATTTAATTAATACCTACATAAAATTAGGTATACAGGATTTAAGTACATAATTAACTTTAAATTATTTTGATTACTTACTTTATTAATTACATGTAATATGTATATAATTTTTATATTAATATTTGATTTTTAATTACTATTTCATTTACTAAGACCTACGTAAAAAGCAGGTTACACTGACCTATGATACTATAGTCTTAAGTTCCTAATTCTTGGTAGTCGTCTAGATTTGCCTAGATACCTACTACGATACCTGAGGTCCACTTAGTACCCAAATAAGGAGGGCCATTACAAACAAAACAGCCTGTACGTATGGAATACAATGGCATGATTATTTTTATGTGCAGTTTTATTGTCAAACACTTCTTTCGTAGTGTTTATCAATTGATAAACGGCTATTAAAAAGAACAGAGATATTAAATAAGAAAATTGCTTTGATTGCATATTAAAATTATGAGACTTGATACCTATATTTTCTGCAAAGGTAACATTAATGAAATTTCAATCGTTTATTTATTTATTTTATAATTGCAAAACATTTAATGGTCTTTTAAATAAGTTTTAATGAATGAAACAAATTATTTTCAAGTACATTAATCAAAGAATTGCAAACTCACATTTTTTTAAAAAGCGTTTTTGGCATATAATTCTGTTATCTATTAATTAAATAAATTTGAATTTGATCCAAATTATTAGGGGAAAAATGTTTAAAGCTGTTCGGCACATTCCTAAGTACCTAGGTACCAACTACCAACTAAGTAACTTAGACGTTATTATTTAAAAAATTGGAATAGGCATATAATTATTTAAGATTTTTTTTACGATTAACTTAATTTTGTTTATAATGTTCAAATATTAAGATAGGTACTCATAGTAATTATGATATACTTAGTTATATACTCGTACTTATGAATAATAATATAGGTACCATTGAGGAACCTGGAAGCTCATCTTAATACCTAATGGTAGCAATTCTTTGATCACAATTACAATTTCACCTACGTAGGTACCAAACGCATTACAATATTGAGGATAGTTATTGTAAATTCTAGTTATTTACAAGCTGGTAATGAATAAATGCTTGGTATCTACGATGAAAACTACTTAATTATTATCACTCCATAAATTTAACAATAAAATCAATTAAGTAAAAGCATTGTCTCATAAAATAAACTTTGCATTATACTTATATCTAATAGGTGAAGTACATAGTTAGCATTTCAGATTGCCAGAAAATTGGATGCTCAATTTTAATAACAATAAATAATGTGAACAGAAATATAAAACCACTTTAAAAAACACAATAACCTACCACAGAAACATTAATAATTTTAATTAATGTCACATTGAAAACTACTTGAAATGTCAAACAGAAAGATAAATCAATTTGTTTGCGTTTTTCCTCTGTTAATGAATAATTCAGGAACCTTTATTTAGAACATAGCCGTTTAAATTTATTCAACATTGTTGTTGTGATCATAATTTTTCACTTAGGCACGCATTTTTTAGTGTAATGTAAACGAAAACTGGTTAAAAGCCGCGGTTATTAATGTGTTGAGTTTTGCGACTACGAAAAACAGTCGATTAGCCGTTTAATTGACGATTAGAAACACATTTGCACTCTATATTTCACAGTTACCTATGCTGAAATATGTTATCAATGCAATTCTTTGAATGAACACAAACGGAAAAGTTTGCTCCCTATTACATTCGAAGTACCTACATACATAAAATATATTCTACCAATATTAATTAAAATTAAACAACCTTGTTAATTGTTAATATTGTAGGTACGTTACTATTATGTACCTTTTTATATTTGAATTCAATATCTTAAGATTAAACAATCTTAGGTAGGTAGGTACATATCATTTTATAACATCATTTATATTTTATATTTCTTATAAATACATAATAAATAAATGGCTTGCTAGCTTGTAGATTTATACACAAAAGGATTCATGATGGATTTTTTCATAGGAATACGAAAACGCTTGTTCTTTTTAATATTTAGGTAGGTACTAGCACTATACAATTAACGCAAAATATTCTAATTAACAATACTTTAGGTTTGAAAATAAGTATAACATCAAACGATCTACGAAACCGTAGAATAAAATAGACAAACGCTGTGTTTACAAAAATAACTCCGAGTCGAAAAGAACAAGGGAATGAATCAAAACGATTTTAGAGCGAGTAGACTCGGCCACATGTGTCGGCAATCAATAACGTTGACATGTAAAAAACGTAATCAAAGCCATGTAGCGTCGTAACAGCGTCGTAGCTCAGTAAAATTATATAAAATGGCCTATAATCGGCTTGTTTTTATTTAAGAACCGACTATTCCCTTGATTTGTTGCTAATGTACGGTTATAAAAATGTCCGGGGCGGTCGAGACACGAATCCGTCTCGGCCGAGACAGAAATATCGCGGCAGGTGCCTGCTCTTGCGCACCCAAAATGAAAATGGCGGACGTGTCAGCCGGCCGACAGTTATACGCCGTAATGCCCAGCATTCTACAACAATTTGACAATATAACAGCGCATTACGCTCAAACATCACTAAAAAGTTAGTTTGAATGAAGTTTCCTCTGATTCAATGGATGTTTTTAGTGTTACGCTAAGAAATAAAGAAAGGAACGCGATACGCGCGCGTCCAACTAAAATAGTTCGGTGTAAACGAGTTTGTTTTCACATGCGTTTTCAGTATTGGTAGGAAAAATAAATATTATGCCACGTGAAAGCTAAATGTTTTATTGATAGTGCACGAATATCATTAGAGACCATCAAGTGCTTTTTGAGTTTTAGCAGACAAGACATTAACCGTACATTCGGAAGAATCAATATAGCCGTAACACATTATTCAATTAAACATAGGTACATAATACATTCCTAACATATGTTGGTTATGTTTCAACATAATTAAATAGGTCGATAGTAAACACTCTAATGTTATTTTATTATTCCATAAAATTTTCTTAAAAATAAAAACAGGACTATATCTAAACACAAATCAATAAAAAATAGTAAAAACAATAAAATGAAAATAATTTATCATTGCTGGTAGGTACTTATCATTGCTGGTAGGTACTCATTGTCATTGCTGGTACTTACAGTTTAATAATTATATTCAATGAAACAAAAATAACAAAATGTAGGTTACCTACCTTTTGGATAGTTTTAAAATTATTTTCATAGGGCAAAAATGTGTCTTATTTAAGATATAGGTAACCCCTTTTTGACGTTTCGGATACGTCAACCATATGTGATCACACTATACACAGCGGTCACATGTGTGCGCACGGCGCATGCGCAAACAAACATGGCGGCGCGTGCAGCCAATCAGCGGCCGCGCACCTCACTCTGAGACGAAACTCCTATTGATTGTAGTGGTTTATTAATTACTCTGTGGATCCATTTGTGATTTAGTGTCGTTTCAACACACATTTTGAGTAACGTAATGTATATTTGTCTGTTATAATGGTATTTTCTTATAGTGAAGAATGCCAATTCGTGCAATCTAATGTTAGGTAGATACTCTCATAAATTGTACATTCCAGGAGAGGATGATAATATACTTACTTAGGTCCTTTTTTTTGTAACTAATCTACAATTATGTAAACTTACAGTGCAGGATCTGTACGAGGTAAAATAATATAATCTAAATATTTATTACAATAACACCTTGGATTTTAATAGTAAATAGGTGCTCTATAGCATCAAATTATCATCATGTTGAAGTCAAAAATGGTCGATACATGAGTGTTTATAGCATCGCGTTTCCCATACAAATGAAGCTCAATACATTGTTGTATCACAAAAACAATAAAAATTCTCCCGCCTCCAAAATAACATTATTATCTTTCACCGTGATATATGTGACCGATACCAAACCCAGCATCCACTTTAGGGTTAAGCCTCTTTTCGAATAGTTGATTTTTTACTTTTTCTTCAACCCATACTTTATCTTTTCGGTTATTTGTGGGTATCGATGCATGGCACGTCACTCGATTAATCGAAGTCTTTTATGCACATTCCGATTTCCGTGTAATTAACGATTGCACTCGAATGAGACAGTTTAAATGTTTCCGATGGTAAAACTCGTTAGGTAAAGAACTGGAGTAACTGATACATTTTTAATGGACCGTTTCACTTATGATAATGGGGCGCTTATTTTGTGAACATTTCATTTACTTCTTTTTTTAATTCAAACGAGTACATTTAGTCGCTATATTTATTAATTAGAATTTGGTGTCATTTTTCAATTGTCAACAACCTACAATTGGTTATCAATCTATTAAAATCAAAATGACACTGATTTAATAGTAAATTGATTTATCAATTAAGCAGCCCTTACATTTAAGTCTGTCTAAAAGGAATCATAGTTTAATAAAATATTAAGAATATTTTTTTAATCTTTGTTACAACAACGGTGATAGGCATGGTTCATTTCTAGTATAATGTTCATAAAGCCAAACGGATCTTTGATAAACCCAGCTAAGTTTATTGGTGCATAAGAGCTTAGAACTCACTGTATTACATTGTATTTAAATAATCGTTATAAGTACTCGTATTTGCTGGTTTCAATGATTTAATACGTCTAGCGAGTTTTTTGTCACGTCTTTTTGCGTTCAAAAGCTTTATTAATTAAAAATTCTGGATCCAATGTAATAAATTATTAACGGTATTCAAATCTGCGTTCTGTTTTTTTGTTTATATACATTGCGGTTTTGGTCCGTCTTATTTTGAGCATAACTAATAAATAATTGCAATGTCTCTATCGAATTAATTTGTCAACAAAGACATGCGCTCTTGAAAATGATCATGATGTTATCAGTTTTAAAAAAAAAAACATATTAATTTTAATAAAACATGTTTTTATAAAATACTCAGATTCTTTTCAATTCTGTAAGTAGGCATTTAGTATAAAAGGCTGTTGTACTTATTTCAACAATCAAAACCATCAAAATATGCTAACATTATTCAACAATTCCTTTGAAACTAATTAGCTACTGTATTAGTAGGAAATCGAATGCGAGTAAAGACTGACCTCAACCTTAAGTATTAATTAGTTAATGGTTCTAATTGAAGGTGATATTGGAAGTCACGAAAACAGTTTAACCGCGATTAAGTACTCAGCATAGTATCACGCAGTTTCTATAGAATCTTGTAGTTAGTTATCTACAAGAAATGAAAAAATAAACCAATGGTTTATTGCAAGAAAAATCATATTATTTTGATTTTTTTTCAGTGGATACTTCATATATAATGCATATTTATTTACCTTATATGTATCCTCAGATGTTGAATTTTCCAGTATAAAACAATGTACCCACCTACCTATGTAGGTACCAGACTGATAAGTCACGTATCTTAAATGCTAGGTATTTTTTAAGCTATCTTCAATTATGTGTACATAATATGTACAATCGTACCACCCTAGTGACTACTCGTAGGTACTATAAAAATAAGTATTTAATACTGAATATGGATTATGTACTTTCTATTACAAATCATAATTATAATTATTACTAACAGTTGTCACAGCAAAAGAAATAAATTTAAAATAAAACAGTCAAAACCGTAGTCATTTTGACTTAAATTCAGTGACGTCATTTATTTATTGATTTTTAATTTAATGTGATATATTTTTCTGAATTTCTACACAGTAGGTTGGAAGGTTTTTGTTATACATACATATTTACCAACCTTTCTTTTGTTGGCTAAAATATTAAAGAAGAACAGTTTTATTAAATTAGATATTTTGACTGATTTACTGGTACCTACTAGCTAACTTTATAACCCACTCGGAATTCTAATCAAAACATCGACATTCAAATGAACATGACTTTGAACTTACCGCTACTAATTAATTAATAGCTTCAACTCAATTACGAATGATATTATTACAATGGATGAAAAAAATACACTTTATCGATTTATAATTGCAACTTTGAAGTTGAACTCATAAAACTGACATAATGACGATGAAAAATAATTAACCACCGATTGTAATCTGTGTAACTAGTTGTTTTTACATGCTTTACCTGTGGGAATCTCTGCCTTGCATGCCTATGTTGATCTCTAATTGTTTTTATTGTGTTTACTTTGTAATTCAATTGTGCTGTGTTTTAGTATTTTAATTGTTAAAGTATTTATGTTTTCATTCTAAGTGCATTGTTGGAGCTTATTAGAATACTGGTGAAATTAAGTGATGCTTAAAACTTAACTTATGTTAATTAAAGAGCTACCTCGATCGATTGTAGGTACATCTCATAACATATTCGCAGTTTATATGTTACTTAGAATGTAAAATTGAACGTTATAATATTATTTTGATGCATCTGACTAAAATGATATTTAGTAAAATCTCTTAATCACCTCTGTAGATCCATTCGGTGGATGTTTACTCTAGAATCCCAGTTCCCTCCGTTTCCACATTTAGCATAGTTAAGTTAGCACAGTGGTATATGCTTTATGTTCAGTTATAACTCCGTAGGTAAATGGTAGATTGTGTGCCATTCTGCCATCTGGAAAATAATTAAAACCATTTAAATAATTATTAAGCGAATGCGAATTTTACTTCTTATTTTCATAGTTCAAGCTTTGTATTTTCATGTATTGGATATGATTACATTTGGAAAGTATAATTATTAGAGTAGTATTATTAGTCTATTTTCTATTTTATTTTTAGAAATAATTTAACAAAAAGAAAAGATTCAAGGCACAAAATGAAACACCATGATATTATCATGGTTTTAATATTATATTACGCTTATTTTACGCTTATTATTATATAAAAGTATTATATTTTGCCAAACTTGAATACGCATTAGATTAAGTAAAAACGCTTGAAACATTGTGCATGCTATTCGGCCGAAAGAATGAACTTTCAATACGATTGATAATAGATTTTCCATTTCCAGATTGGATGAGTCCCTTCGACCGCGTGGTCTGCGGTGAGTTCAATGGTATTTATCGTTTCAAATTTATTTTCTTTTAGTTTTAAGTACTTATAGTTTAGTTAAGAACCTTTTCGGTCATGCAATCAGAGCGAAAATGCAACGCGGTAAAAGATCTAAGGACAACATTCTTCGGCTGTGTTTGTGGAAATAAAGATAATGTCTTAGTCTTGACAGAGCATTACAAATATGTAAATAATAATGTAATAAACTATATTTAGTTGATATTTTATGCACTATATACCGGTATAGTGACAATTGTGCCTGATTGTATGGACGACAAGGAAAATATAATTGAAATATCAGCGCCTACCTACGGTTATGTTGCAATGATTCATTTAACATTGCTTTGTTGCATATTTGCAAATAAATGTTAGGTATAATTTAATTGATTGCTATACCGATTTTGAATTGGGAGAATTACATAATTATGTCCAATTTACCCGCCTTAAAGAAGAAACGTGTGTTATTTTAATGGATGTCGTCATTTGGGATTTTAACAACTATTGCATCGTGTAAAAAATGTTTCGGGTTACTGTTCTTTATAACACTTCTATTACCGTCTTAGATAAATGGCTTAGAAAGGTGAGGAATAGAAAATGCTACCTGTACCCAAAAAAAAAAATATTTATGCGTTACGCTTTTTGCAAACTAAAGCTGTTTATTGCCAAAAACTATCGTTTGCACAATTGAAACAAACGGTTGAATGGTCATTGTGTCTTTATTTGCAAAAAGTAGCGAAAAGGGTTTAACAAATTCGCAATGAATACAAACTTTCTCATACAACAAAAGACTCATTGTTGGTCAATGTTCCAAAACCAATGACATTAAGGTACTAAAAATTAAAGGATTAATTTCGTAGATTTATCGGGTTCCGTATATATTTTAAAATGATGTTTTGTTGCCGTGGTACTAGTCTGTGGAAATTTATTCAAAACAAGAAATAAAATGTCAGTAACTACTTTAATTAAGTACCTATTCTATGATAAGAAAGATTTATGTGCTGCTTAAATTCAGATAAAAACGTAATTTTAAGCTTTGTATTTAAAAGGACAAATACTGTTCACTTTGAATCTAAAACTCTTAAATCTTCTTAAGTTAAAATGGCCCTAGATTTTCCAAAATACTTCAATTAAAATTGACTCATAATTACAATATCGTCTATGACAAATAAGTAAATTATGACAAAGGTTGCTAGTCCTTTATATTCAATAAACATGTGTAATTTAAATTTTTCTGTATATAAAGCTGAAAGCTCACATAGCTCTGTTATTTTTTTTTATTGCAAAACTATTTTGTGATTATAAGTACCAAACGATCCCTAAAATAGTCGAAACTTTCACAGATCGCCAATGCTATTAAAAAAGATCGAAACAAAAGCACACGGCAACGAGTTGTGCTAAAACATTTTTAGCAAGAGCCCATTGTGCGTTGTTTACAAATACGCTGTCAAAGGGTTTTAAATCAATCTGCAGGCCTGTTGACAATGCCGTTCTTTTTTCAAATTAAGTAACGTTTTTTGGAAGGACAATGACCTTCGATTGTGAAATATTTGGTTTCGTGACATTTTTCGTACTTTGTACAATAACTTTGTACTTCGGAAAAAGTCTTTCATAAAATTGTTTAATGGTATTAAAATATTCATATTTTTTGATAAGTTTCTCAATTAATGTGTGCTGTTAAAATATAATTTATTCTATCGAATAAAAAAGTCGACCTTGCGATATTTTGTAAAATTAGGTGTCTCATGTTTTTTTTCCATATATTTTGACTACTTAAGTATTAAAATATCTGAAGATAGTTGAAGAACACTATCTTTGTAACTTTCACCAATCCCAGTTTAAATCTTAAAAGGTAACACACTGCATACCGTTTCGTTGTGCAAACCTTTTTCGGGAACAGCACCCTTTGTCCAAGTGTTTACAAATGCAGTCAAAGGGTTTTAAATCAGCCGTAGAAAGCTTTAAAACAAGCTTAGGCCATTGTTTTGCGTTCGGCCACAAATTGCTTTATTACATTCGTTCTTGGAAAGCCGATATTGCCCAAATCGCAGTCATAACATCGTTTGTTATCATTCGGTTCAAAACGTGTGGGTAAAGAATAAAGATTGAACTTGAGTGTAAGTGCGGAGTAAATATGAGTATTTTCAGGTGTAATGAATATGTTTATGCAGTGCCGAGGAGTTATAAAGTGTTTTTGTGCTAACAGTTAACATTAAGAAAACTGCATCGGTCGAAAGCTTGTTTTATGCTCAACTGATAAACATACTGCTATTCTTTTTCGTAATATGTAAATAAATTAACACAACATTTCGGCTATTCTTTTCTAGAGTGAATTATGTATGTACGTAGGAAATACCTACATAATTTCCTGTCGATTGCACATTTGAAAGTTGCAAAGTCCTCATAGCAAATGTATCATAGTGTTATTTCCGTTTAATTTACTTTCACATGAAGATACAGATAAATGAAAATATTAACATTAAAACATATTTTGACTAGATCACAGGAAGATTGGCATCACAGACTTCCTTAATTGACATCTTGAGTAAGATCATGATCTAGTATACCTATACATATTCTTAATAACAAGACAAGTAAATAACAAACAACGTAGAAATAGACTTGAGTAAATTGATTATGATTAAATGCTACGGTGTCTAAGCCACTAATGGGCATACAAGGACTGTGTACCTAATGAAAGATGATTCTACAAGATCTTGTACAATAACGAACTACTCGTAACATCTTATAAATACATATTTCTGAGCCTATTTGGCCTTTGAAAACGCAATTGATATTGACCCTTAAGAACTAGCGGTTGTAGTTGCGAATCCCAGATTGGACTATCATTTAAGTGATAAACATTTGTATTTGGTCTATTTCTGAAAGTGATATTGAATTAGTACTATCTTTGATAGATAGATATCCATTACAAAGCATGAACTACCTTTCAATTAGATTAATGTACCTACTTATGTGATGTCCGAATTTATTGTATCTAATACATAATTGTAAAACATTAGTCACAGAGTAACTCAACGTAATGGATAGTGCCTCAAACCTCTAAAATCAATTATGTTAAACCGTAAAAGCTATTCTTATTAAACGAAAATCGTTGTCTCATTAAATAGTGAATACATAATTTTCCTAAGTTGTTCGTACGATTCTCAACGAGTGAGTACT
Source organism: Nomophila noctuella (assembly GCA_958496325.1). Classification (NCBI taxonomy): domain Eukaryota; kingdom Metazoa; phylum Arthropoda; class Insecta; order Lepidoptera; family Crambidae; genus Nomophila; species Nomophila noctuella. Next base: position 10,297,872 of record OY292491.1, read on the forward strand.
TTACGGCATGTTGTGTTGACCTCTGACCACTTCTAAAGTTCTTCTTAAGAAAACAACACGTAGGAGTAATAACTAAATCCCGTCAATTAATTTAATCAAGATTAAAGTCAAAATTGTCGGCGCATTTCCTATAATAAACATCACTTCACTTCTTTCCGTGTTCCTTTCCCCATTACTCACGATAACTAGACAACGGTATCTTATCTGCTTTTCCTTAAACTTGAATTCCTTATCAAACATTATCTGTTCCGAAAATGTATGGCTCATTGACTGTATCAACATGTTTCGATCTAGTGGCTATTGGTCGGGGCTTTGTCAAGTGCCGTTACGTTCAGCCAGACGTCTGACGTCACAAAATGAAAGAAACGACAAAAAACCGGTGAAGCTTTAGGAAATGTTCACCAATGTTTTACCTACAATTATTCAAGATAGAATTAAAAATAATTTTATTGTGATAGCGTGACGTTTTGAAAATTGCTCAGTTACATTTGCTGTCGAGTGTACAAAGAAGAAGGCACTGGGTTTGTTTTCATTGAAAATTTACAATACATAAAACGCATGTAGTCATCATTTGTAACAGCATTAATAAACCTTTATCATCTGAACATTACACAGTCAGTAAGCAGCCAAACAAAACATATTATAACACTTTCCGAGGCTTATAAAGACGTTTTATAGCGTCATAACAATTAAGGCCTAATCACTGTCAATCGTAACTCTACCGTTATAAAGTGATTGACTCTAGTTGTAAAAAAAGTTGGTCCGCGAACAATAACTTGAGAATTGACCATAAAGTGGCGACCTTGTGGCAATAAAAATTTAACGAGCGAAGCCCGTAGTACAAACAGAGCGAGATTCGTGGCTGTTGAACGTGACCGTCATAGAAACAGCTGGGAACACATCTGCACTCCGGCGTCACACATATTGAGCCATTAAAAAGTAAAGAGTTAACGCAACGCAAATACTTGATTTATTGCGGGTGAGTTTTTTTCTCAGCGATTGTTGAAGGGTTAATGCTTAGTTTTGGTCGATAAACGCTCATTGTTTTCGCCCGATCGAAGCACAGGATACATTCCTGCGTTCAAAACCTTTATAAAGTCCGCGTATCACTTTATTTAAAAACTATAGGGCGAACTTTACTTCGAGATAAGTAAACATGTTACTTTCTGCGCGCTAAAGTGAAATGTCAATGTCGTTTTTCTCGTAGTATTCGCGCTTAGTCACAAGATAGCCGTACGTTAGATTGAAGACAATGCACGCACATACGCCTACTCGTTCGTTCAAGGTTGCACTTGTTGTTGCCGTTTCGCCAGTTACGTAACCAACTATTTTTAGATTAGGAAAAACTTTAGTTTGTCGACCTCAAAGACGTGATGCGAGCGGGTTAGACGTCGCGAGAATATTTTGTGTCTCGGTATTGACGATCTGTTGATCTTTGACTGATGTTTGGCAATAAATTAAAAATGGAATTCAAGTTTTCTGAATTTTAACATATAATACACAACACAATTATCATTATTGTGATTAAATTTTCGCAAAATTGTAAATAAATAAATAATAATAAATAAATAAGGCTAAGATAATCAAGTAAGTACCTACCTATCTGAAAAATTACAGCCTCATTATGTGCAAAATTGTGATAATTGCCCATTAAACTATTATAGACTATTAAAGTATTAATAAGACAGTCAATATGAGAGGAAATCGCTTACGGATATAATAAATTTCACGAAAAGCGCCTACTGTTAGCACTTGTACAGAATAGTGAGATTTCACATGATTCTATGTTAACAAGATTTCTAAGAAAAAAATCTACAAAGCAGCTTTAAATCCTTGACATAGAGGTCACTTTCGTATGACCGGTTAACCATTCGACTGTTTAAGTAAACATATTGTATTAATGGGAAAACACGAGTGTCGTTTTGCAATTTTAATTTGCATCCTGTTGACATAAAAGTTAAACTTTATCGCCCATAGATCGTGGTGAAGTATTGTTTAAGGCTTGTAAGCTTATACTCTAAGTAACACATTTCTTGAAATGATTTATGACGGATGCATTTGAAACACAGTTAAAGTATTGAACTGAATGCATTTGTGAATTGGTCATATTGCAGAAAATACGTGTTAAATATTGCATCCAGGGAGTTTTGTGCGATTCGCTTGTAAAATATCAGAATATTGAATGTCCCAGTGTTGAGAACAATCTTCCCTCATTAAGGGCTTTTTTGTAAAATAAGCTGGTACCTACTAGCTTAATCGCCTAGCTCGCAAAATGCAATTGACAACTGCATACTATAGTTTAAATTGTCAATTGCGTATTGCTTGCCACAGAGAGTTCGAAAAAGCCACGTTTTAATATACGATCTCTTTTCTCGCCGTCTGACGAGCGCTAAAATAGTGAAAGGGAGGAAAATATCAACTAAAACTAAAACTCCTCGACTCAGTACAGTAGGGGAGACCGGGGCTGGATGTGACACGGGTAGGTTGTTACAGAGACATTGGCCGCGAAACAGAAAGCGCAATTTTAACGTCAAAAAGAGCCAAATACTCTCCCCACCACCGGCTACCATGGTGCGAGAGCCGGGGTCGCCAGCGTTTTTGTGAGAGGAGCCTGCGCATGCCGCCCTTAAAATTGTAGTTTAGTAAAATTTTACTCTTTTAGTAATATTGGTTTACATGCTATGTTTTTAATGTCAGAGATGCCCTTCTTCTGCTATGTTTTCCCTAATGGTTTCGCTTTGAAATGAATATTCGGTTTTACAAATAAAATTATTAATGTTTTCACTACATAACCTTGTATGCTTAGATTTGGGGTTGGGGCTAAAAGTTACATTTGCTCGGGGCAGGTTGTGACAGTTATTCTAACAGATACGCATGATAAAAATGCTTAAGCACTGAGACAGAACAAGAAAAAGGTAAATAAATCCAAGAAAAGAAAGTCTGCCAAAAGGGTTTAATCTAACGGAAAGAGAGCAGATCAGGAAAATGCAACTTATGCCAATAAGGAAAAGAGAATAAAACAAAAAAGCTTGCGGCAACAGGAAGATCCTACAATACATTAAAATACATACTATTAGTATATAACATACTAATAGAATAGTTTTGATTAATGCAGAGCTATACGTATAATCTATCTATCCTACTACTATTATAAAGGCGAAAATTTGTATGTATGGATGTATGGATGTTTTGAATGAAACTTTACCACAATATAGCTTATACATCAGAATAACACATAGGATATTGGAAATCGAAATCCACGCGGACGGAGTCGCGGGCGGCCGCTAGTCTTACATATATATATCTTACATATATATATGAAACTCAAAAGTGACTGACTGACTGGCTGACATAGTGATCTATCAACGCACAGCCCAAACCACTGGACGGATCGGGCTGAAATTTGGCATGCAGGTGGATGTTATGACGTAGCATCCGCTTAGAAAGGATTTTGATCAATTCAACCCCCAAGGGGGTAAAATAGGGGATGAACGGTTGTATGAAACTTTGTCAATTTTAAACCGATCGGGCTGATGAAAATTTGAATGCATAAAGGTACTATGACGTAGGCATCCCCTAAGAAGGGATTTTGATGAATTCCACCCCAAAGGGGATAAAATAGGGGATGAAATTTTGTATGAAACCGAAATCCACGCGGACGGAGTCGCGGGCGCCCGCTAGTCTATTTATAAATTGAGAATATATCTGGATTTTGATTTTGCGCTGTAGAAGACCTAATATTAAATTTGTAATATCGTTTCATTTTGATGCATTATTATGTTTTCCTTGGTATGAGGCAGGCAGGACTGCTTTCATATGTTATGTTATTTAAATTAAGAAAAGTAACTATTTTTGATAAATTATTTCCAGTAAAAGATTATATAATACATTTGTTTTCAATTGTAACAACTTGCCCCATGTAGTGTAACAATCTGCCCCGAGCACGGGGTTGAATGTTACACAGGTTTTTTTCCACAAATCACACATTTATGTCTTAACTATTAGTCTACAACATAACATTTATTATAAATAAAGATCCTAGATAGTTTCTTTATCAAACAAGCCTAGACTCAGGTAAATCAATCAAACCTACGAAAAAATATGACAGTTTGAAAAAAAAATGTCACTACCGGCCCCGGTCTCCCCTATGAAATGAGCGTCATGGGATCTAACGTATCGTATGACACAAGACGCCTGGCCCGGCGAAGCTAAGCTGAGCGTAGCGCTCTAGCATAGAAGCGAACTTGTATATTCCCCTGAGCCATAAAGCAAAACTCCTCAGTATGACACAAAGGAATCATTTTGTCGGTTATATTAACGACGACAATTTTTTTTTTCCAAAAAGTTTTTTCGACTTTTTTTCACTATATCATTTGAGTTCTTTTAAGACTGTAGTTACATCTCACATAAATTTATATTGTGTAGAATAGGTTTTGTAAAAAAAAATTTACTTCTTTTAAGTAACAAACGTAAAAAGACAATTGTTGATAAAAAAATAAGCATGAAAAATTCAACAAACGTGTCTCATACGAATGAATAATAAATATGATTTAGTAATCGCTACCATGAGAATTCCAAGAATGAATAAATATGTTTGAAGTAAGTAAAGAATCACAAGTACACTGAATTGATTAAAACATCATACAAATATGGTATGTAGCTATTAACTATCTGGCTGGTTCCACTAACTAAGGAATATGCATGAGTTTCACATATTTTAATTTGGTAACAATGCACAGAGGTAAAGAAAAAAGTCTTGACGTGTTTCGAATATTTCTAAAGTAATTTGAATAATGTTAAATGTTCTGAAGATATAATTTTAATGGAGTTAGCATGACAGATTATAAACTGTATAATTGTTTTTAGTTTAAAACTTTAATAATCGTTATCACAGTTATCGTCACTAGTGAAAGCGTTTATTAAAAAGAAAAATGAAATTAAGATCGCAAACTTAGTAGAAAAAGAACTCTTTTGAGCTGAAATCACTTTCTTGCGGGATGTACCTGTCCCAAATACCAGTGATTAATATTGATTCTAATCGAAAAACTAGCCTCTTGAATAAGCCTCTATGTCTTATTATAGAGGCTAGTAACAACAGTATACTAGTAACAAAGTAAACCACAATAAGAGTTTCTTAATAATAACAAAGTATTTTCAAAGATATAAGACGGTTAGTTGAGCTAGATTAATAGATTATGTTCATCGTAATTTTATGCATTTATGAAAATATACAAAATGCTCATACATTAGCTATCCGTTCGGGCTTATTTAACATTGCTTAACATCATTTGTATCTGAAACGCTTAACAATGCGTACTCTTAATCATGATTCAGTTTATTTAGGGTCAAACTTATGAAATGCAAGTAAGATAATTTTATTGTAAGTTACCTTTTTTTGAACTGCTAGAGTCTGCATAGATTGGCACCTTGCATTATAAGGTAATATTGGTTTAGGTGTTTATAAAAGGCTGAATATGAATATTAATATCGACGGGTTTTCAAATTATGTCGCATTAAACAATATTTGAAGCGCTTTCATGACTTGAACAAGAGAGACTTATTTGCAAATACATAAAATCACATCTTATCGTACTCACACACTTATAACAGAGTGGAAGTTAGTTCTTAACGTACGTGAGTCAACCTCACATGAGTGGAGGCATTGTTAGGATCGTCGAACTCGAGAAAGCTCGTTGGTTCAGTCACTACAATATGCTAATATGCGTCTGACTCTAAATTTATTTTATTCGTCTGGTATTACTCGAGAACTACCGATGCTAATGATTCTAGACGGTTCGTTATATAAATTAGACGATGCGTTTGATGTCATTGGATTATTTGAATTTGGAATGAATACTTTCCTCTCTCTGTGATAAGTTTTGAGCGGCAAATTAAAAAGTAGACGATTTATGAGAGTTGTGAATTTGTTTGAACTGAAAATTACATCAAACTGACTTGAAGAAACGTATTTGCGCTATTTTCTCTACATATAAATTATGGTATGTTTTGGTTCTTTGGGACACGCAATTATATTTCAAATGAATTATTGTCGCAATCACAAGAATTTCTGTTTATCTGAAAATACTGATTGCATATTTTTCACACCCAATTATATGATACAAGTTAATTCGGGTTGAATCCACAATTTTTCGAAATATTTTAGACAAAAATACTTCACTAATTCGTCTGTGCATTGCAGAAGTTTTATTGCGTATGTTAATAAATACATAACAACAACTGCCAATGCTGCTTTTCCGTAAGCATACGAAACTGGAAAGACCGTATGAAACGCCACCATAACTACTAGCAAGCATCGTGGTGTGTGTATCACGTTACATTACACATTACACACAAAGACGACCCGCCATAGGGACAAACTAAAGAGAGAAGGGTTAAACTTGTACCGTGGATGAAATGAAACAGATTTTATTACTGCGCAAGCGGGAAATTATTGATAACTAACAGGGGATGGTACACAACGCCCGATGTTAGCTTAGGCCCGTTCCATTTGACTTTTCCGACGTGTAAATACAGTAAAGCACGCGTGTTATAGCATAAACGCGTCTGTACGGACCGATAACAGATTTCATAATAAGCGATCGCACTCAAAGGGATTAAATGAAATGCTTACAATTTATATCTCTATTAGCGTTTAGTATTGTTTATACTCGGCTGACCTCTCCGGGCCGAAGCGAGCTTGTGAAAACATTCGCGCGAGATTAAAGGTAGCGCAGGAGTCCAGGGCCAACTGAACCGTCGAAGGATACGCTACGTATGGGTTTGGAGGTCAAGTGAAACTGGCCGGGAGTTTGTTTACACTTAGCTCAGCGTTTTCCTACCAGTTTGCATAACTCGGGGGGTAGTCTCAATAAAAACAAATTGGCTCGCTGACCAGATTTTCGCACTTACACACGTACGAGGAAGCCGTCGTCGGCTCGAAGGTGATTTAGTGGCGTTGCACGCACCGCCCGGAATGCGCAGAACGGAATGAACTATGACATTTACGACAGATTATATTTCTTTCCTCGAGGTTTGCTTGGAAAAGTGGATGGGCAGGTTTACGAGATTTCGGCCGGTGAATTATGTTCCTTAAATCCTTAAATTATGTTTATCGCATTTTATTTCGCGTAATCGAAGTCGACGACATGAACTGCAGCACTGAACTTTTATGACCGATTAAATTAATTAAACGTTTAATTATGCACGCTATTAAACTACTGACTGTGGTTTGACTGTGGACTAAAAGTTTGTTGAACATTAAATATGTTTAATATCACTAAATATTGCTTATTAAAATTTGTTGAAAAACGTTATTAAACTTAACGGCTAATTAACACCTTAAGTTAATGTTCAAACGATGTCCTAAATAAAGTTGTTCCCTCTAGTTAATGTAATTAAAACAATTAATTACATCCATTCAGTAAGTTGGTTCACAAAACCATAGAAATTCCACACTAACATTAAAACTTGGACATGGTAGATAATGTTATATAAATACACTTGCAGCTTTCAAGTATTCAAGTACGATTTACACGGGTCGGTTTAATGTAACTGACGTTTTTTAACCGTTTTTAATGACGTCTAAAAGTGAAAATAACACACGTAAAACAATTGTAGCCAAGTGATATCGTGTGTGAAAATCTATTGTTTCCATGTCAGCTAGTTCAGTTAGCTTTAATTAATATAGCTACGAAAAAGTAGTTAGCCAAAACAGAAGTGAGTAGAAGTAGAATGCTTCAATATTCAACAGATTATTTATTGATTTAAACAAACCTGATGGTAACTGCTGTTTTTCATAATCGAAAAACACTTTTCTCTTTAATCTTATTACCTACTTAAAAGCTTAAAAACTCTATCCTGCCAATTCTCATAGTAGTCTGACTGTCCTGATAGAATTTGAAATAAGTTAGAAAACAAGAAAATAAAATATTGAAAACATCGTCAATAGATACTTGATTTTCTTTTGCAAATCCCCAAAAACACATCGGTCCGTCCAAATAGTTCATTTACATCCAAAAAACCCTAAGAACACATAGGTCCGTTCAAATAGTTAATTTACTTTCGAAAAAGTCTTGCCGTATCAACGCCGCTCAAGTTGCGTTAGCCGGCCCGGCGCATTAATCTGAGATATCTACACTACAATCGCGGGCCGCGACGTAAATCTCTGATACAAATCTTGCTGTGTAAAGGGGACATTTCACCTTCAAACGAGACCTTTAGGGCAACGCCTTGGTTTCTTTCTGTTCGTATTGTAGGTAGGTAACGTTCGAAGTGTATGGATGGGGTAGTTATTTTTAACGATATTTAGGTCGATCGGCTGATAGAGATCTGTGTACTTCTATTATGTACAACGGAGATGGTTTAAAAAGTTTCTTTTATATAACAGTCTAACTAAATGAACATCGACATATTTCTTGCTTTCTTGAAGGCTATCAAAACTAGACGAATTAGTTTTCCTTCAAGTAATACTACCTAATCACTTAATCCATGTTAATTTCCTTTACCAATTCCCTTTCCTGTTTTCTTATAATTAAGCATTTACGTGCTCATTGTTACTTATCTATAATTAGCCATACCTATTAAAATTTCTACTTATAAGAAGGTTCCATGAAACTCTGTAAGGCTACCGGATCCATATGTAAACAACGGTTCTGATCCTATCTGTTACGGAAGCATGACTCGCATAAGTTACGTGCAAAATAACTACATATACTTTGCTATGTGTTTTTCGCCTCTTTAGTAAATTAATAATCATATAAAAATGGAGAAAGGATTTACCCGTAACTCGTTTTGGAGAATTTAATTTTCAAAAAAAATATATTATTTTTAATCTGAGCTGCTTGAAGAAATAGTTTGGGTAATGACTTTTTACTGCAATAAGAAGTTATATATCCTACCTTTATGAAATCTAATTCGTTAAAAATGTGTCACGCTGAGTGGCGCTTTACCGTGTTGACTAACTTCCACATTTTTTACACAAATTTCAATTAATTAACTCTGGGACAAGTTTTCCAAATTCTCTTAATATAGCTATTATCATAATTTGTGTCGGGTCACCATGTTGGGGCGACGAATATTTCCATGGACGCCCAATCCATAGCCACTTCCTTTCTTTAATTGATTAAAAAACACAAAACAACCGGACTATAATTTTAAAGTCTTTGGTAACAAAAAACTACGCAGAAACACATGAATCACGATTTAAATATGAACAAAATAAAGAGCCGAAAATGTTTTTTTGCCACGATCACCTGTCTAGTGTAAATGGCCCGCCGGTCCAATTAAAGACATTCGAGTAATATAATTGGCACTAATAAGTAATTAAATCGCGATTTTATTGTAGAGAAACTTAATTGTGCGGTACTTGCATATTTGACGCACCTTTTAAGGTTTGAACTCGTTACTGGGCCAAATGGCGACGGATTGGTACGATCTGGCTCCTGGGATTGAAAATAATCTTAAACGTTACTGACCTATACCTTCCTCAATTATTCATTATGATATCTGATATCTTATTATTAATTATGATATCTTACCCAGTTGTTTGTTGGTAAAATATAATTGATTTCGCAAACCGATGACTCAAGATTGAAAGTTATAACATTTATGTGTCCTCGTAAAACTGAACTTCAAACGGCATTTCAATCCTTACATCCGTTTCAAGCAACATCCAGTAGGATTTAATAATCAAGCATGTTTAATATCTCTATCCGTACGTAATCATCGCATACATGAATCACGAATTTAATCTAGGTTTACTCGTAATGCCTAGGTTTTATGGAAATTAAGGGCTCCGAAGTGACCGGGAATAGTTAATTACTGCCCGGTAGGAGCCACCCACGATCCGCGGCGATTACAAACAAAACTGATACATTACGTTATTTTATTTCATTAATATAAAAGCTGAGGATTTTGCAAATTGTTTAATTCGAACGCTTTGATCGTGTGCTCATATAAGGACATTGCTATCGTGGTTGATAACAGCGATATTAAGATGATGTCTTGATGAAAAATATATTTATTTAAAGTACCATAACGACCAACGTAGCCAAATTTATCGTTTCCTACCAGTAACAGTAATGTGCAATTGTACAATCAATCCATTGAGGGGACTTCACTGGTACGCAATAAGTTACGTTTTTGCGTAATTATTTTCGTAAATTTGAAACAGTATTGTTTGACTTTATCTTAAAAACCAGTTTGTGACTACAAATAAAAAGAATGCAGATTTTTTAAAATATTTAATAAATAAATCTGATAAGATTGGCAACTTTGAATTTTTTGCATAACGAACATAATTTATTTGTCTGATTTTATACATATTTTAATAAATATTCTCTGGTAGGTAGTAGAGCTCACATAGATAGTTTCCTGATGGAAAAAAATGTAGCAAAAAAATATCATCCCTTGCGATGACTTTTTTCTAAACATCTTATTATACGTAATTAATTGAAATTATGACTTTTGCAAACAAATGCTTATACAGCTTAACGTGACTCAATGTAAATAAAAACTGAGTTTTGTCGTTAAACTTGCTAATTAATTCTCCTATACCTACTATAAAAGGCTTAACAAACCCACAAAAAAGGTTAAAACATATTTCTTTACATTAATGACTGCCTACGCAAACATCACGTCTTCATACCAAGCCCTAGTAATTAAATAGTATTTGCATATACGTTTTTTTACTCATTACCATGTTCCTTAGTATTTGCCGACACCGACTGCGAATAACGTAGTATTTACATAATTTACTGATCGTATATGTGACTTACAAACTGTCGGTTGTCAAAGAACCGACGTTATTTACTCCGTCCAAGCGATTGTTCTGAATAGATAATCAGATGCAACTTTTTACTTGGCAAGGTCTACTTTTACGATTTTTATGTCGTCTTGTTTTGGCAGCCATATTTCTTGAAGCTTGTTAGCTCTGGTCAGTTATAATGTAATATTTACATATTCAAAACACGTAAGTTTTCCATAGTAATACTGAAATACATGGGCAGTTACCCGCTAACCCACCATTCTAACCCACTGGTGGGTGGAGGGGTAACTTTTTATCAAGAATAACATTGCCTTTTTTCATTTCATTATAAACTCAACATCTCATTTATTTGGAATATTAAGATCGCATTCTTATTATATAAAATAAATAATCAGTTTTTTTTCGAAATTTATCACCAAAATAAGGCAATGTGTCTATTCTATTCAAGATATAAATCTTATCTATCTTAACATACGTGTTCTAAATCTATTCAGCTTCATCTTTTCTTAGATCACTAACTACGTGTTGAGACTGGATGAACAGGTCAAAGTATTTCATACGTGAATTTCACACGAATAGAATTAGGTATTCTTGATACGACTACAACCGGTTACAATCTAAGTTACGAAATCACTACATTCAAATTCAAAATTACTACAATTTAAAATGCCTAGGTGATAACGATGATGATGATTTTGATGATAGATTTTAATACATTTAAGTGTCAAGGAAGAGACTTAACAATTAAAAAAAACTTTCAATGAGGAGATACATAGTGGATAGAATTTAGTTTGCACGAATAAGACTATAACCCTATTATTACCTATTTTCATGTCATAAACATTTTATTTCCTATCAGCCGGCCACAGGCGGCCATCTTAACCCTTCCACTGCATGGCGACAAACGAGGTGCCAAATCTGAAATTGTAATTCGACAATAAAATCCATGCAATTGATATAATTTTATATAGCCATTGAAGCCCTTAGCATTCGAGCGGTGTTGTGTAATGCGTGTTAGGGCCGGGGGTTTGAGGGTAAGGGGACAACACAGGGTGCGTCTGACATTGAAGAAGTGCCAATAACTGGAGTATAAATAGCGGGGGCCGGCAGCTGAGGGCGTTACTTTAGTACGAGTTCGGAATATTTTGCCGGTTCGTATCGTGTCCTAAACAACGGATTACAATGCGGGAAGGCGAGTTCGGAACGATACTGATCTGTGTCTACTTGATAAATTGTAAAGCTGAGCGGAATTTATCGCTCTTTCGTGTCTGGTGTGAAGCGCGGTGTCAATACACGCATTCCGTAGTTTGCATGACAAAGGAATGTAGTATAAGCAGTAAATGCATTTAAATATTTGTTAAAGATTAATTAGGTATGTAATTTATTTTATATTTATATAAGTAAATTACATCATGTATTTACCCAGCAAGTCTTTACAAGATGAGTAAAGACTTTACATTCAGTATTCTAAATACGTGGAAGATTAATAAACAATCATATACTATCTTAAATAATTATATTACTCTAAAAGACCGAATTTATTCTGGTGTTAGTAGCAAAGTAGATACATAAATATCAACTTAACTAGTAAATACGAGTAATGTACGATTACAAAACTACCAACAAAAATGACCAAACCTGTAAATCGTTAGATGCCATCTATCAGGTTTAAGGCATTATTAGCACCGAAAAGGTACAATAGACGCTATAAATTCTCCCCTAAAAATTGGTCACCCTCGAAGTAGACAAAAATGACCAGAATAAATTGGTGTAGCGGTGGCAGCCGATAAAACATTCAGTTTATGGGGTGTCATATTTACATTCGGGAAGATATCGACGTGGGAATACAGATAAGTACTCACTTTAGTGGACGCGGTGGGTACAATATGTTTCTATTCTTCTTCATCTGAATTGGCCCGAGCTTACCATACACATCTAATCTACATAGGAAAAACAGCGTGGGGGTAAAAAAGACCACACGTTAACAACGAAGTGTTATTACGCGGTTTACTTTTCTCATCCATTAGTTAATACCTACAGTCATTACTCGCGTGCGTATCTATACGTAGATGTGAGCCAATCCAATTATCGAAGCGATCCAATTAAACAAAGCGCCTCCCATACGGGCGCTAATTGATTGCCAATAAATAGGGATCGGTACTAGCTACTGCATAATGCCATGCACCCTGCTGGATACACGGCAGTTCCAGATAACGGTAGCGGTACCTACTCGCAACACGCATTTCGCAGCGGCACCCATTATAAGGCATTACGGCTCGTGTTCTGTTCCCGTAAAGGTGACATTAGCGTGCACCATTACGCGGTTCCATTAACAGCATCCACATACGAGACGCGTGTAATCTTCGGCTATATTTATACGGAACAGGCGCGAAAACTCCCCCAAATGGTGGCCCAAGATTAGTCTGCGCAATACCGCCGCGCGAATGCGATGCTACCAAATAAAATGTTTAGGGTCATTTTCGCCGACAACGATCGCGGCTAGCAGAAAAGCGCCGATCGCCCTATTCCGCCCGAGGGGAGCTATAGCAACGTCATAAATTGCTGCCCGCAAATTTGCAATCCTATCTTTTTGGCCCGGTGAGGGAGGTCCAACATTAACATAACTGTATGTCGGGCAATTCGCCGTGTAGCTTTATGAATATAAGCGTACGCAAACGCGTACGATGCTCTCGAAATTTTACGTTTGGAAAGCACCCCGCGTCGCGTTTGTGAAAAAAATATTCCTACGTTATAACTCCCTCGTATAACCTGGCAATAAGAGCGTTTTCCCTTTTGTTTTATAAAAACATCTGTAAATTACGAAAGAAGCGGAGTCGCGTACCTGTCTCTTCGGATAAACAAATTGTAATATTTCTTTAAGGGAAAATAAGAAAACGTTTGCCAGCGTGATGGTGTTCGTGATCACGTCACGTACTGTATAATTTTACGATTAAAATAGATATAGTGGTTACCCACGGTGAATACGGTTTGTCTTTTGTTTTTGTTTCATGGAAAAGGTTACCTCTGAGTTCTAAAAATAATTTAATCAAAGCGACAAAATTCAGATTAAGTTATCACTTTTATAGCATAAACTTGGATGAAATTTTTTATTCTACGAAGTATGATGTCCTTAACGTCCGAACAGACCTTATGAAATGAGTAGCTTAGAGTAATTAAAATAATCATCCATTACGTATTCCCTCGATTTGCTCCTCGAGATTAACCACGAAGCATTTTAATGAACCTTTTCTTAGGGGCGGATTAATTTTTAATTATAACTGCGCCATGGAAAAATGCTCTCGTTCTGAATGCGTGAGAGGCGCGATTTAATCACTCAGCCCATAAATAGGGGAGAAACGGGAATATTAAACACATTCCTGAGTTATAAGGACCCCTTAATTGTGCCTAGATGGGCACTGCTGTATTTTAATGCCTACAATTTGTATGGGACTGTTTGAAAGAGCAAAATTGGCAGCGTGACTAGACTTTACATTAGGGAGACCCTTTGTAATGGCCTGAGACGGTCATTGAGAAAAAGCTTAAGTTTTTGCGAGTGCCGTAGTGCTAAAATACTATTTGGATTATACTTTCAATAATTTTGTGCACTTTTTCACTTTTATATTAAAAAGAACCTGTTCTGATAAAATTCAGAACTTGACATAAAATAGCCATAAATGTTGAAGCCACTTAAACACTTCTTCGGTTTCTATTTCCTATGTCGATGTGTTAACAGCCTAATCACAGCTAAATCTCAAATAGTCCAGGCCATAACACAGATAATAAAATACATCGTACGTTGAATTACCTCAAGTGTCAAGCCTTTAAGCATAATAAACCACCTATTAACACAATAAAGTCAACAGTATTAAACCGTAACATTTAAGCACCTAGCCAGTGCGTTACGTGGTCCTATCATAGTTTACATGCCTTTGGGCCGAGAGCCGACCCGTTTGCCGCTTTAGAGCCTATTTTGCCCTCGGAATAGGGCCTCTGTAATTAAAACGCTGTAAACTTACAATTATTAAGTATGAACAGCCGTTGGCCTCTTAAAACATTTCAGGTGATAACCCTAGAGTCCGTATAGTAGTGGTATAATTTCTTAAACTGGATCTCTAATGGAATGGCGTTTGTTGTTAATGTTTGGAAGTTTTGACACAGAAAATTACTTAATAAATAAACTCAATGGGTTTTCTGATATTTAATGTCATGATTTCTTATGTTTTAGGAGCGACAGTTAAAATATGTTTTAATATTTTGTTCGACGGGTTTTAATATTCATTAATCATAATTTCCACCCACACCCGCCCACAGTTAAGTAACGTTGGTGCATTTTAAATGATTTTACTTTGAATTTGAATGAAATTAAACGCATTTTAATTATCTGTATTTGTTAACATAATTCACAATAATTTATCTCCTGAGCCCGCGAGGTGTATGCGATTGGATTCAATAGATACGTTAGCTTAAAGAGTCGTTTTTGTTATCTATCCTTCAATTATTCGACAGAGAGTTATCAAGCATCGGGCTACGCACATGCATGCCCGCATTAAGTTTCAATTAAAAACAATTTATGCGTCCGATACTCAATGAGTAAGAACTCATAAATTATAGTTGAATTAATAAGTGCACAATAGACTGGCTAACGAGCGACACTGGAGGCCGGCACATGGACAAATTAAATTTGCATGTTTCCAACCCCTGCCGTTTTACCCCATTCTCCCCCTTAACACCCTACTGGACATGAGAGTTATTAGCAGTAGCCATTTTTAAACGACTTGACCGAGGGGTGGAATGGGGTGCATTGCGGTTTCCATGCCATTTGTAGGAAATGCATGTTTCCGTATCAAATATTAAAGGTGTTTGAATGGGAAAAGAGGGAAATTTTGAAGGACTTATGTAATGATATTTCTTTTTGGTTTATTTTATTAGCCAAGTTCGTTTTCTGTGGTAGCGGATTTGTTGAGGAGTGGGTTTAGAGACTGTTCAACCGATATTTTTTTACAACGTTGTAGCATGTTGGCAGTTACATACATACAAAGTGGATTCAGTCCTTATTTCAGTCCTTCAACAGCAAACCTTAAACAAATCGAATACCCATTTGCAATTCATAAGTTGCACCTTGAAAAATGCTGATACAAACACAACCTTGGCTAACATACAATTCTAGAACAAAATAAAACGCAATTCCTCAGAAGAATCAAGTATAACGGCACGTGTAAATATCAAATTGCAAGGTATCTAAATATTAGGAGTTAGTAAATAATAAAAAACATTTGCATTTCATAACACTATCTGGCGAAACAACAATTTTCTCTCAGATAAAGGATCCCATTTTTGCGAGGGAGCATCTCTAGCTAGAAATTCGAGTACATTAGGGGGCCTATTCTGTACTCGCTCGCCTCTCGACTCTCGACTCGGGCGGGGCGAAATTATAAAATATAACAACAACACGCCTCCCTCTCGTTTTTTAAAGAGGGAGCGTCGGAATTTACCCTTCGAGTCTTAAGTCACAATTATCTTTTTGTTTAGTATTATTTTACATTTAGTTATATCATATAATTATCTCAATGCCACATGTTATATTTTGCTCTAGTATATTTTGAAAAATCAATATTCAAACGTGAATAAAGTAATACGATTATTAGTCAAATAAGTATTTTTCGGGCCTTGGTTTTTTATTTCATTCCTATCCAATATTGGGAAAATAAATACTAAAACGTAAAATATGAAGAAACTCGATCGATCTTAATTATGCGGTTCGCTTGAGCTCCGCTTTTTCAGCAATTTGAGTAGGCACTGAGTAAGATTGTATTCAGGACATAGATTATTGGTATTTCAAGAGTGCCTTTTACAGGCTTATAGAAGCCTGTTGGCTCTTAAAGTCGCGTGTCTCAAGGTCAGAATATTTTTATTCTAAAGTAAATCATTTGTTTGGCACTTCTTATAATGGAACTAGACTACTTGACTACAAGTAGTAACTCGTAATTTAAACTGCTGCTAAGGTAAAATATAATATGTGCCAAATATAACATGAATGAGTCGTAATTTAAGAAAGAAAAGTAAATGTTCATTGTTACGTAACAAATAGTTTTATTTAACTTAAAGTGAGCCTCGAGTTATAAGACCTCCGATTATGGGATCGATTTTGCATAACATTCTCATCCTTTATGTACATGAACACTGCCGCGAAATTATAAAATATACATAACAACACGGCTCCCTTTGTTTTTTCAAAACACGAAAGGGCGCGTACATACAATATTCAAATACACGGCAGGGGAAACTAATTCGTTTTAAATTACGTTACGATATTGCGTTTCGAGTTAAAATATTGCCGGTATAAACAGACGAGAGAGGGTTGGGATAAAATATTAGAAGGCGCTCAGGTTTCTGCACAATTAGATTATCTATTAGACACGCTCGCGCGCTTAGAGATTTATTGTTGCTAAATGTGTTCGGGATTAATTCAAGGCGTGTTCAGAGCGGCGCGTAATTAAATCTATTAAAACAAACAAATGCTGCTTAACATTTTATTATTTATTACATTAAAGATATTAAACCAAATATGTTATTTAAATATTTCTTACTCGTTACGCTTTGCGCTGCGCAATACCAATATTGGTAACAAGCAAAACTATCATTCTTCTCTGTTGTGTCGATGTCAATGCTGTTAGTGAGCTGGCAACTTAGTAAGTAGGTTCATTTTACAAGAAGTAATTTGATCAATAATTTTCATAAAATGCGATCGTAAAATTGCCTCAGTCTTCAAGGTGAGGCGTGTAGAAACATCCAATCTAGAACCACATTGTGAAATCATTTTGGTTTGATAGTTGCGGTTTTCAGCTATGCCCTGAATCACAGGTAATCTCAATTTCGAAACGTTTAATAAATAGTACCGCAAAATTGTTTTATTCCTCATTACACAATATGTTACAAGAGTTCGAGTTTAAGATTTAAGAACGCTCAAAACTCATCCACCCACAAAGTTAATTTACAACTTGAGAGCGGAACCCTGTTATCGCAACACGTTTCGCACTGATATTTATTAGACAGGTGCATATTTTATTAGCTTTCGAACATAAAACAACACATAAAAACTATCACTCGCTCGCAGTCCCGAGCACAAATCTTATACGCAATAAACGAGACGAAACGAAACGGGAACGTTAATAAAGATATAATAATAAATATCCAAGGGAAAACCTTCGGGAATCGAATTAAACTAAGGGTAGGAAAATTGCGAGGATCCCCAAGGAGGTGGGTGAGCGACAGCTGCGGAGCCTAATGTCCTTCCTATTTATCTGTGATCGGGAAAACACTCCTCGTAGATGGATATTAAGGGCATATCGCATGCGATATTGCGTCCCCGTACGAGCACATTACACAGGACAGATGCGACGGTATAAACGCGATTAATGTCATAATCGACGCCCCGAATTCCGCGCGTTATTACCGCGTGTGTCATCGGTAAGAACTCGCGAACCGACTCCTCGACTGAATAAACTAAACGTAAACATGATTTACAGTTAATAAAACTAGCGTACAAAACACGAATTAATAGTGCGCTATCGCTTATAGGCACGATGATTGCGTAAGGCGCGATGACAATCTCTGTTTTATGGAGGATACCTCGTAAATGTCTATTAATATGAATGGACTCCAATTACTTTTATGATTCGCGTTTTGTCGAGAGACGGTCTAAAAAAAGTTTACGACTGAGCGCCCCTGGTCTGCTTGGTTTATGTCCTGAGGGTGTGACGCTATTGGAATGGAAGGACGCCTCGGCAGATGGCGCGGATCTCCTCTCGTCACCTGCCCGAATGGGATTAGTTTTGCTAATAGCTGCTTTGATGAAAAGCTAAAAACCTCCTCTGAATAGATAGTGCCGATTTTATGTCCTTTGAAGATGATTTAATAACAAAAACGTATCAAAGACTTCTCGTTGCTACAGCGTTATTCGAAGTAAAATGTCTCATATGTTGAATCAATATAACAGATGGCATCCGTTCAATGTGTATGGATTATTCATTGACTAAGGTCAGTATGTATGGACTGTTATCCTGTCGTTAAATGCTATATTTTAATTTTAATCCAATACTATTTGTTTCATCAATGAAATAATGCAAACATGCATGATTGAAAGAGTAGAACAACATTCTAATGGACTTTTCTGATTTAAGAGGTGCAGGTTTCGTGTTAAATCACCTATCAAAGCATTATATATGAACTTGTGAACGTTTCACGATTCGCGAGAGGCGACGATGAAGCAATTACGATTCCACATGCTTTGGAGAGGACGCGAATCGTTTCATTTGAATTTAAAACGCATATTTGTTTACTCTCCTAAATTAATTAACCGCGAATCGCCCTCTTTATTCGACAGTGTTATGATTATTTTCATCCTCGCACGGGGTACTCGATCTCAGAAAACGAAAACACCTCGTGACTCATAAAGCTTAAATAACAATAAGACTAGTCACGGATACGGCCTGTAACTCGCACAAAGCGAACAATACGACGTCTGAACATCTGAAACGTACAATAATTCCCATTCAAAGAATCGGAATGCGTCGATCCGAACGACTATAGGCCAATAACGTAGTGCCAACTTCCTCCAGCGGCGGGCTGGGACGCTCCATCACACGATATGACCCGCTGAATGCGTCTTATTACACTTTTATCGGTCGTATCAGTCATAAAATGCTAATGAACGGGCGTTTCGGACCAAACATCCGAGCGCGAGATTCAAATGACGGTATAAAACGTAACCCGAAGTCGTCACTTCGTCGAAACGTAATCGTAATAGTCAACGCGCTTTCAAAACAACGAAACTCGACCGCCTGAATGGCTGCTAAGATAGCGCGATGTTTTTAAAAGCTCTTTTATTGTGCGACCGATGTGCATGGCACCGTCCCAGGGCTGGCTATACCTTGTGCCCTGGATTTTGCCCAGTCGAGATAAGGTATACAAACATGTTTTCGAGATGTGCTCTGGCTTTGATTACGCAATTTATCATGATTCGATATCGTTAATCCGACGTTAAATTTATTGAACTTTAATAGTAGTGAGATTTAAGACGTAAAATCAAAGAGTTCCGAAGTCTATTTTCTTGAATGGCATCCCTACAGATACTCGAGAGCTCTTTGGCAACATGTCCGCCACTTTGGGCTATAAATGCATCTGAGAACACGTAACTAAATGAATCATTCATCTGGGTTTTACCGCAATATTAGTTGTGAATAATTAATAAACTTTATTGAAAGATTAATCTATATGTCTGAACGTTAAAATGCCTAACATCAATGTGTATGGCTATATTCAATAATCAAACGAAATAAGTTTGCGATGTTTCATCACTGTTTTAAATTAACTCTGTAGGTACTCAAATTCATTTGTAAGGGGCGCCCCTTGTGTCTTTATTTCAATATTAAAATGACTAATTGGTAAAAATCAACACATTTGACTACCCTGTATTTAAATAACCTTTCGGGAAATGCCAATTTTTTTACACATTCATATTATTTTTTACCGTAGAAACTGCATTTCTAGTTTTTATATCATCGATACCGGTTAAGAAGAAGCTAATCGCTCATCGTTTTAATATTAATATAAGAATTTATTAGTAAAATTATAATACGGTATTCACGTCTCAACATTTATTGTTACAATTGCCAATGAATGAGATGACCAAATATAATTTGTTAATTTTAAAAAGTGCAAGGTCTTTAGAACTTTGTATATTTTTTTATTTTGCGTGTATTATTAAATGCTGCAACTTAATAAAATCCCAACTAGCTTTGGAGATTTGATTTTATAATTTTATTTCGAAATATTAATCATTATTTATTTTAAAAGGTGATGAGTTTCCGTCGTCAATCACAATCAATATGTTTTTTATTAATGGTATGTCAAAACTAAGATAATTTTGTTAAAAGGCAAAATTTTCTATTTCGTGAAATCTTTTCTGCGGTGGAAGTGGTGCAATATTTTAAAAACAAACTGAAAACACTCTCATCTCCAGAAAAATGGATTCAAACATTGGAATGTAAAATAAACTATACGAAAAGGTTCTGACCAGTTAGTTCGGGTCCGTCCAATTTCCTTCACCGGCACGGCCATCCTATTCTTATGAAAAATTACACTTTCAGCAGTTATTCAGGGCAAAATACGATAGCTTATGAAAATGTTCTCTGAATATTTGAATAACTGCGTCAGTAGCCCAGTTTCTATTCAAACGTTTGTTCATTTCTAGATTTTCCCATTGGCACAACATACAAAAGTCAAAGGCAATATCACAAATCTTCTTTTTGATTCAATTAAGAGGACTTGCCTTTGTATAAATTAAGTCTGCGGTCGACTTCAGTTCGTAACGACCAATAACGTCAATGAAATATCTACGGAGCTCGTAGAAACAATATTTAGTTACTCTCGTCGCTGGAAGACATATAATACATGCCATAACGGTTATTTTTTTTCTGACGCCCGTCACATTATCAGAGACTGATGGAGTCATTCTCAAAAATAAAACGGTCCCTCCTAACACGATATATTGCCACTTCACATTAATATATTATCGAAACGGAGCTTTTTCTGAGTGCGGGCTTATCTCGCCGATACACAAATAATGTATAATAGGAAATGAAGTATGTACTTAGCGGTCAATTTGGAGTTTCAAACATCCTGGGTTGGTACTAACACGTGGGCTCTAACGTAAATAATTAGAGAGAAAAAATTAAACCTCTGTAAGCCGATTGTTTCCGGCAGCCGAAATAGAGCTGCGTTGATTTCTGAGTAACGAAGTGCGTACGTCATTAGAATGCCCTTTGATATTGTTATCTAAAGTTTCGTCGGCTATAACCTGAGTTGGTTTACTTACATGGCAGTTTAACTCTTTCGTTTCGTTTGGGAAACTATGGGGTGTTTGTTTTTATATATGTAAAATTGTAAAGTAAAGTATCAGCCTATTAATGTCCCACTGCAGGGCCCTCGTCATTTGAAATCGTGTTTTCGTTACAAAGATATGTAGGTAATAACACAAAAAAAAGTTGAAGTCTATGGAGCATCGTTTAGTTCTCCAGACTGTACTTTGATTAAACCATTTATAGCCTTTCAACAACTGAGAGACCACACATTTATTCAACCTTTTTTAGAAAATCCATTCCACGCCCATTTAAATTCGTAGACTCAAGACATCTCCAGCCTTATTTAAAAACGTAAGCAATTCCATTTCTTTTACATCGTCTGTACTCCAATACCTACTCATAAATTACATTAAAATGTTACTTGACCACGTTATTTTACATAAAGAATAAAAAGTTAAAAATGCAAAAGAGTTCTTTAATTAAAACATCACAAAGGCAAGCTGAATTAATCCCTGCACTACGGTGGGCGGTAGTATGCACTTATTTTGTGCATTCTGGTATATTCGGACTTTTGGAGATAGCCACCAAAGGGGAAATCCACGCGGGGTCCTAAGGCTCTTTTGCTGTTACAAAAGCAACCTTGTGCTTATGATAGAAAGTGTATTTTGGCAAGGCTGGTTTGCTATTATGAGTTTCATTCCGATCTACGTGAGCGCATTCTGCCAGACTTTGTAATTACGTCGCTGGGATTCGGGACTGTGTTATTATAACTTGCAAATAGGTATCTATGTGCATATTCTTTTATTATGTTTACAAATTAACATACAACTGTGATTGTTGCTAAGCAAAGATAATAAGCTCAAAGAAGATAAACTAAGATTAAAGAGATCAATATACAATTAAAGGCATCAGTGTTTTTTTCGTATTTCTAGATTCAATAATAATGTTAATTTGAAAATGAATATGAATAGTAGGTTAACTTTTTACTGTATAAGCAGACGTTATATTCTACAACCTATTTAATTTGATTGGAGCGTTTATCACAGTAACTTTCAATTATTATCATGTAGGTATATAGTAGGAAAGCTGTATGCATATAATTAATTTGTATCGTAAGCGTAACTGTCCTACATCAAGTAAGCCAATAATTGAAAGGAGATATTTGCTCCAAATTAATGATAAGTAGTTGTTATTTACCTAAAAACATGATAAAAATTGAGGTAGCTACACGACACGATTGATAATATTTTATGTGTCGTGTATGTGTCCAAAATACACATACCTACCTATTATAATACATTATATTCCCGTTAAAATTATGTAAGCACATAAACTATACTGGAAGAATTACGTAACATTATAAAATAATTCAAATCATATGAAACTTGAGATCACTTATAAACAGACGTCCTGTGACATCACTATAAATTTATTAATCACTACATTACTGGCATACAAAGGGACCTCTTATGCTTCAAGTTACATTCAAACTTAGATTCTATTACATCGACTGGAATTGCTTCCCTTATTGAAATATTATTCAAAGAAATGCAATTTTTTATCGACACATCCCAGATGGCGCCACATTCTCCTTTATATGCTCTACGATACATCGCTTAAGGATTCCGTCCATGAAATACTGGTGCAATGCGATGCAGAGCTATGCAATGCTATAGCATTGTTTATTTGTAATTTTCAGACTGATAAAGAAAATAAAACTAGTTTTTCTAAATTCTAAATTATTCTAAATTAACTTTATAGGAATTTCTTTTAAAAAAATGGTTTTATTTCCTAGTTAATTTAGCAAAACTTGTAGATTTTTTATTTGCTTGTATGATTAGAAGACAGCATTTAATAGGTATGAATGAACTATTAAACTACACGTCGACTTATTGTATACAACATCAGACACAAATTAACCGAAAATTAGATAAAGTTATCTAAAATGATGCATCAAGCAAATAAAATCGATGAAAATTCATCTTAAACTATGTGAATGTTGACAGCAAAGAACTACACAAAAACCAGTGTCCAACATAAACCCATATTTAATTAATTAGATTCCGCACTTAGTGAAGTGAAGGGGCTAGTGAGCCAACCTACAAAGGAGGAATAGGCTCATTCGTTCATTTAACTAGTCCATTCACTCTTCCTAGATTTAATTAAACCTGCGAACTATCCCGTAATTTATGGTAGCATTCGCTTGGCTCCCTCATTGGTCACACGGGTTTAGAAGCATCGTTGGCTCATTGCACATTCTGCATGCATTATGTGCCGTGCACTATGTGCATACAAACCGGTCCGGCTGGCTACCGAGAACGCATTTACGATGCAAGACAGTGATCTATGGCGGTTTTTGAGATAACCAAGGCATTAAAATGAAAATTCACCCGAATGGTGCGGCTAAATGGGGCTGTGTGAACTTGTATGAGTGATTTGCGGTTGGAGTTTTAAAATGCGCGCGAGTTGGAGGTTACGGAGTTTTAACCGGTTTTAAAAGAACTGTAATACGTTGCATTATTTAAAAAATCTCAACTAAAAGTGTTTGAAGTCAGTATTTTTTATGAAAAAGGAGATGGCAGTTAAAAACACACCATTTAGGAAAACCGTAAACGTTATACGTAGCATTTTTTGTACTATTTAGAATTGATCAGGAAAAAATAATATTTAAAGTACACATAATATATATTTACGAGATTTATTTTCAGGAACGTAGACGAAGTTCAAAATATATGAGGCTTTGTTATGAGCACAATTGATCAATTACCACATTACTTCACAGTAATATGTCACTTCCCTTGACCTCTTCTATCTTTAGCAGGTAAATTGCACAAGCACATAATGCATCGTCCTGCTATTTATATAGATATCAATAATATTCATATATCATGGATACAAATTAAAATGAAGGAAAAATCAGCACATTGTGTTCGATTTACCATGCGACGATTTTGGCTTGATTGACAGATTTTAGTATAGAAACGCACAAGGCGAAAAAAACTCAACTAAAGTTCGACATAGGATAATGTCGCGTAATTTTCTATAGAAAATGCATTGCCACGGAACTTCGGTTGCGTAAATTCAACCTAGTGTTCCTACACTAAAGTAAATAAATAATAAAAAAATATCATCACAAATATACAAGATTAGTCGCGTCCGTCTAATACAACCTAAAAATTAAAATAAAACTAATGTGACGACGGTTATAAAATATTCATTTCACATTTTTATCGTTACATAAAATTATGTAACGGCAATACGGAATGACATATTTGTATGTTAAGTATATGTAACTGATAATGCGAACATTCAAGCTAATTAAATCGAACATTATATGCCATTTGAGATATGAACTGACCTATATATCTCGGATAAAGTCATCAATTTCAATAATTATTGTCATAATATTCACATTGTCAATGTATGCTTTCAATAAATAGCGTTTTATCGCAATAACTGTGCACTGATCTTCAAACTGGCTGTCTGTCTTTCTGTCTGTATAATTGAGTCATATAATACAGGCTTGTGTTCGGAAGAGCTTTATACTGTTCCTGATAAAGGCTGTCTTTCAAAGACTTGGTTACTGGTTACTCTTTTTTAAAGTGCTTGATAAATTGTTATACCTAAATATAAAGGAAATTATTCCTTGTTAAGTGAAGAGTAAACGACAAATAGCTCATATGATTGCTTTTAAAATAATCTCCTAAGGATGTCCTATTGCCGTAGAAAGGAAGGTACTATACCAAAAAGCAAGCCTAAGCTGACACTGGTTTAAGTTCCTGGGAAGTTTCCTAGCTACATAAGTTAATAATTTTTTCACAACATCACATATGTACATTGATCTGATTCCGTGTACCGTTCCGTAGCTTAACGACTTATGTAATAGACATCAGAATCAACAGTGCCATTACAAATATACCTACTTGAAAAGTTAAATAAAACACCCAGATCGGGACAAACGGTCATAATCAGTGTTCATGCATACAAAATGTTAGTCCTGTGCCAGGATTCGCTTGGTCTAAAAGGTAACAACATCTTTACCATTACACCAAGCGGGTCGTCAAAATACTTATAAAAATACATATATTACCAGATGATAAAGGAGTAGTATAGGTGTATATAAAACCTATTAAATTTTCCTTGTTTGTAATCCTTGTTTTACAATCGTTTGTGTTTCACGTTCGAACAGTCGGTTTCATTCATAGTTTCAATGATATCATCATATCTTTGAATACAATGTACGAGTGAGTACACAAATATTTTTTGCGTTGCTGAGTTTTGTTCAAATCAGTTGTTTACTTTCGTAGATATAGTTCTACGAAACCTTAATAAATATCTTGTAAAGTTCTGATGCAATATATTTGTCTATTATTATATGAACAGGTACCTACTACATATTTCGATTCATTAATAATGTGCAGATGACACCAATATGTCGATGATACATTGCGAAACATTTGCCAATAAACAAGTTTAATATCTTCTAAGAAGTTTCAATGCATATTTAAATGAATTGACATTTACTTAGCCTACACACAATGGTACATTATTATTATTTATTAAGGAAATAAAAGGTTCATGTGGAATATCTGGTGAATTCAAAATTTCAGAAAGCTCTTTGCTTTCTGTATTTTGCAATTTCATTTCAACTCGATATTAGATTATGATAAAATGAAAATTAATTATTGTTCATTTAACATTGAAAGTAGAAATATCTACTTTTATCGCTTCAACTCAACATCTAATTACTTATTTTTAAAACCGTTTGACTTTATTTCACTTCATACCCACTTTCATATGCCCAAATTTGTATGGCTTTATTCCCGTCATGCTCACTGTCATGTGCTCAAAAATCCATCCTCACTTGAAAATCTATCGTCTCAAAGGTACACAGTCCTCAGTCCATTGACCTGGCTTTAAATCGGCCAGTCTGCGGTTGTTACTTCGTTTGTGCGTCTGAGCTGAGAGGTGTATTCAGATGTGTGATGCACTGCTATGTTATATTAGGTACTTAGCGGGTACTACCGGTGAGAGAATTTGAAGAAGACAGAAATTCTCTTTAATTTTGAATACGTTAAAAAAACTATTGGCCATTTTTGTACAAACGTTAGGTATATATTACTGCTCGTCAGTATCATGTTTCTTAAATTTAGCGCAAAATCAGTTTAAATAATATTATGTACCTACCTGATAATCTATTACAAAAAAACATATTCCAAAATAACTCTCACAGCAATTTGTCAGTATGATCATTTAAGGTTTCAATGCCAGCCCAATAGTCTGATGATATTGAAGACTTTTATGAGAAAAAGGTTGACTTGAGCAAACATAACAACGTCATCCCTTACAATTTTACAAACCAAGTCAATTTCCTCAGTTAAAATCTATTAAAATAACCTCTTTATAACGATCAAACGAATATTACCAATGACTGTACCAGCCAGAATGAAATCGGGATGAATAAATCGTGACGTCACCGAGGCGCGCCATCCCGGATCAAAGATCGTTTCGCTCCAACTCTCCACTGTGCGCGACTGTACTACCGGTAGGGCTGGTTCTGTAAACATACATCAAAGCCACTTTATTAAAGTAAATTAATAAAAAAAATGATACAGACTTGTAAACTATTCCAAAAAATAATTTATATTTCAATAGTATTTACGGAAAAATTCTCCCACAATACTATAAATCTCAAATTAATACAAAAGCGTTTCTCTTAGTAAAAAAAATCCTATAAACACTGGACAATTTTTATTAAAAATGTGATGTACCCTCCCAACATACTGACACATGTTTCCCTCTTTTGACATGGATACCAAAGCATGAAGCGTGACGAAGAATTTCTTGATCACTACAGAATACGGATTATAACGGATAATATATTTTAGTGTTCAAAAGACTTATCATTGTGTAAAATGCAAAGTTTTATTAATGATTTTTGATCCAGGTATATAGTAGATTCTTTCAATAAGTAGACAACCTATGATTTGTCTTTACAACTTATGATTTGATTTGTGTTTACGCCAATTATGTATAACAATATAACAAGAGTTGAATAAATGCTTCCACCAAGGTTACTTGTTGCTACCACTCGTACTGTTGTGTAGTAGTTATAAAGATTACATTGGTCTAGCCATGTATAGTACCAACTTGTAATATTAAATACCAATCATTTAATTTTATAGTATTGCAAGTACATACTATTTTTTACAAAAAAGGCAAATAGCCGTTAATGTTATCACAAGTAAGTACTTACATTCGCAACGCAAATAGCTAATACTTTGACAGTTTACATGAAGACAACCCTGAGGCCAAGGCAATGTCCTTTAGCGAAGAGCACAGAACAACATTGTGATGATTTAACTGGCGCTCGCGACGAGCAAAAATAGGCCTTTCCGACTCTCCTCTGAAATATACGTGTTGTGTTAATGTAAGACCACGTTTTGTGATCCCTTTTTTCTTTATCAATTTGTTTGAGGATGGAAGTGCTGTATCAAGGTTGCCAATTTTTCATATGGAAGTTGAATCAAACAGAAATATATCATTATCATGCCTTCTTATTTTAGGCCGTCTGTTAATTTTGACCCTTACGATGAATGAAAACGATTGTAATTAATATTGATACTACAATGAGCTAGAATATGACTCCATCAGACAAAAAAATCAAGACAGCTAATTATTGTAATCTTCTTTAAAATTTTACTACGAAAAACATTTTATACAGTTATGTTACAAGAAGTTTTCGCAATTGAGTGAAAAGTGCTTATAATAACACTTGAGAATCTAAATGCTTTTCTTCCGCAAAACGTTTTATTACATTTCAGCCTCATAATAAAATTAATCACCAAGATTTAATTCATAAATCTCATTAACATAATGGTTCTCGTACAAAATTAAACCACGCCTCGCTTTCGATGTAGCTTATCAATTAATCATCTTGAAAACGTTAAATTTACGAGTATCACAAACACTGTTACTTTAATATAACTGCCAGTAAAACGGCAGGGCTCCGTGATGTCGAATAATAAACCAGCCTGCTCCATATTAAATTAAACCGAAACAATTTGAATACAGGTTGTTAATAGAGAGTTTTGTCTTTAATGCGAAAACGATTTTACCTACAATGTGGACTCTGTTTCGTCGGCAGAAGCGCGAAAATCGTGATTTCTTTTTCCATTAAAAATACGCATTGGCATTTAATCCGATGCGTCAGGTTTCAAAGGTCTGTAGGCATTTTTGTACGTGACTGTACTTGTGCGTCGCGTGCTTGCCATGAGATTCTAACATGGTCACGCTTTTAAAATACCTACTTAAGTTTTAGAATGATATTCGGAGAATGCGATTGAAGATTTAATGGCATACTTTTTATTAAAAACAATGCTATTCTGAACGCCGTTTACTAAAACCTTGGTAACTTTAACACGTAATTTTACTTGTCATTAGGTATAGCATTGGTATGATTTAAAATGAACTTTCTTTTCAAGGACTTTTCTGTTGTCGGATAGCTAAATTACGGCAGAAATGTTTACTTCCATCAATAAAACGTCAACAAATTATAAAGGACCTTAGTGATGTGTATGGTTCTAAACCGATAATTTTCGATTCGCTAGTTACAACAAATAAACCGTGACGTCACAACTCGGTAACTTAACAGCCCTTTAATTGGTATAACTCATTATTATTGATTGTCAATGGTGAATTAATTCTATTATCGTTATACAATTTTGTTTACACCGTAACATTGTAAATGACACGTTTCGACATAATAGGGATACGAAGAATTTTGATAATGAAAACCTACAGATCATAGATTTAATATATTTAAATTCCAACTGAAAGATCCAAAACAAACCTTTCAAAAATTAATAAAATCTATGAATATTAAGTCATTGAATCTAGACTAATAAATTCAAGTCAACCATTTTAAAAGGACACAATAAATTATATTTGTATAATTTCAATCCGAACGTAAATTCTAACATAGAATGTGGATCAAGGCCTGCATACATTTTGTGATACAATTTATTAATAAGTTCTAATTTACCGTACAATGTTGCTGTTGACTTACGACTATGCTTTCTCGCTTCAGATTTAACAAAACTTTCTTTATAATAATATTTCCAGCTGACCGCAAGTCTAGATGTCTCATAAATAACCGTCTTACCAAACAAAAAACTCTTATAATTCACAATCGGACATTTAATATTCCGATGCAACGAGCGCGTATTAATCAAAGTACATGGAACAGGTTTCCACAAAGGGCCGGTGTGTAGAGGTACAAAGTTAAATAAAGTATAAGGAGCGGGCATTCCGTGAGATTTATTTCGAAGAAAAAGGGAGGTAAGGTAAGAGCTCGGGCTGCCCGTCGCGGAGTGTTTATAGCCATCCCTATATCGCCCGAGTCGCCGCACAATGTACGGCCCCAATTAATGCTGCCTCGGAGCACTAAGAGATATATTGCGTTGTCTCGACGCTTCTTTTCTAACAAATAAATACCCTCTCCGCTTATCGTGAGTTACACCATTTAAATTTGGAACGAAACAAAGCCGACTCGCCGTTGAATTACTGCGACAGTTGAAACGCTGGGATTGTAATCGTGGTGATATTAAGTTACCCGGACTAACGCATTGCGTCGACATCTGACGGCAAGAAATAAGAAATGGGAAAAGAAATAGGAGTAGTACCGTTACAAAAAGTTTTTAAATTGAAAACAGTTGTTTGAGAATCCAATAAAGCGGAATAATAATTAAAAATGCAAATGAGATTGCGCATCCTGTGCGATTTTCAATCAGATCTTTATCAGTCCATGGGAAACGGGCGGCCGATCCCATTAAAAAGAAACTACAGGTATACAATGCATCCAACCTCCTCGCGACTACAATGCTGCAGAGAATAATGGAAGCCAGCTGACGGGAGGTGCCTTAACGCCCGTTGTCATGGCGACCGTGAAGGGTGGCCAACCTGCCTCGCTAACATATCGCCGACCCCAACAAAAAACGGTCGATCTCACCCTCATCGCACTGATTTTCGACTTTACCCCATAAACCAGAAGGATCCCTTTCACGCATCATCAAACAACACTTACGACCTTTCTCCTTAATAGCATTATTTGGACGCGTGTATTGTGTTTTGGGTTCCATCTTTGCTTTTTAAAATTAGAATGGCTATCGCTATCTCTGTCCCGCCTGTTAAGGTGCGTCCCCTAATCTTCCTAACCACACTTGTATAATTATTCCATTCTCTATTTATGACATTTTAAACAGATTTTAAGTTTTTGTTGAAGTAAGCATAGGCCGTAAACGTTATTAAGGCAGTAAAAATGCAGTTTCCGTAATTTATGGCGTATGTTAATGCGGCATCCTACTTTTGGGCGACTTAATGATTTATTCTGTCGCACATTTTTTTACGACGTAAAAGCTGTCACGGAATACGAAAATTAATATCGTTTTATGTGATATTAAAATTAATATGATTTAACTGTTTGTAAGATTAAAATAAGTAGAGTGACGCGTTTCCAACGGTACAATGCGCCTACGCTGATTTTATCTGGTCTCTTTACGAAGCAATTAAAATATTTCTAACTGTAATTACAACTCAATTCGTTTCAACTATTTTACATTTCACACACTGATTGATTTTATCATTTGACTCCTCATTCACTTCATTCCATCCATACTTCTTAATCAAAAACGAGTTAAGGGAAGTTAAATAATAGGCCTACTTAGGTATTGTTACTTGCGAAAAAATAAAATGTGTATGTATTCGGTGAATCAAACGCAAAATTATTTAATAGAATTTAGAACGTAGCCACATAACATCACTTTTTCTCAACTTTAATTGCCATGGGTGGTAAAAAATATTGAATCGGAGATTAAAATAAATGCGTCGGGCGTATCTACACGTTTCCAACGCGCAGGTAACTTAGGCCCAGCCTACACGACTGACATTCCACGACGCTGGTCCGCTATCAATTTTATACGCGATGGGAACACCATTTATCTTACCTTATTTATTGGCTGACTCCGAAACCAGTCGGGCCTCGGCACAACCACATATCTCTATGTATACCGCCTTATGTGGACTTCACGTGAGAAATTATGTGATAAAACCTAATAATTAATGTTAGCCGATGCATCATAATAAACTACGATTTCTAACTCACATATTTTATTCACGGGTGACTTTCTCGGATTCTAAGAAAGCTACTCCACGGGTCCCAGCATAAAGAGACACCTTACAAAGAATTAGAAAGTTGCACAACCCTTCTTTACGCATCCCTGAGTTTTTTGTAGCGACTCCTTTATAGAAGGCACGCTATTGTTACTTCGCGGACCGTTTCTCCCTAACCCTTTCCGTTACTTTTTTGCTCCGAGGAGATTGTTTTTACTTATTTTTACTGGAGATACAATCACGACTCGGACGGACTCGCCCGCTCCATCGGATCCTTTGAACTCGCCTACATTAGGCGGAGCATTTAGTTTTTCACTCTCCACATATAAAACTCGGTAATTAATCTACATTGAGGTTGGTCTCAGTAGCGGATAACTCTAAAATTAACTTTATTGCGGCAATAAAATATTAATGAGCCATTAAAATCTAAGATGGTATAAGAGTGAAATTTAATGGGTTCGGTCCGGAGCGTTCGCGCTGCGAATCCGAACGCGAGCGCACGATTGTGATATACGATGCAATAAATCGATTTAAAATCCCTATAACGCGACTATAACTGTAACTCGCACAGTTGTACTGTTTATAACGTCTTTTGTTGATGTCATTCGATGCAATGAGGGTCTAAATTGGTTTTAATTTCTTTCCAGGACCGAACGGCTGCCCACGAAGGCGGGGTCGACAAACCTACACGAGGTTCCAGACGCTAGAGCTAGAGAAGGAGTTCCACTTCAACCACTACCTGACGCGCCGGCGCAGGATAGAGATCGCGCACGCGCTGTGCCTGACCGAGCGGCAGATCAAGATCTGGTTCCAGAACCGGCGCATGAAGCTCAAGAAGGAGCTGCGCGCCGTGAAGGAGATCAACGAGCAGGCGCGCCGCGAGCGCGAGGAGCAGGACCGCATGAAGCAGCAGCAGCAGGAGAAGCAGGCCAAGCTCGACGGCCAGCACCACGGACACCACGTCACCCACCACCACGACCCCATGAAGATGCCCATCGACAAGGGCTCCAACGACCTCCTCAAAGTGAATAAAGTCCCTACGTAAGCGCGCGCGAGTGCGTGGGAGACCCTGACTGATTCTGTATCATATAGTGTGAATACATGGGGAAGTGTTGCGTCCACTGGGACACGGGCAGCGTTAGTCGTTTCGTATCCACTAGTTTTATGTTTTGCGGCTGGTTCGGTAGCGGGCCTCGTTGTGGAGGCGGGGACTTTATTTGTAATTATGTTCCTTTAGTGCGATCGGGCCGTCTCGTCGGCTCGGCGTCGCTGGGTGGACAGGCTGGTGATGTGCTTTAAGCATTTATTTTGTTGCCATAACCACACCTTATTGCAATAATATTTTACTAAAATTTACAAAAGCGTTAGAATCGCTCTAAGATTTACATAGAAGCCCGAGTGAACTTCGGTATTGTTAGATAAGATTTTAAATCTGTGAATCTCATAGTATTTATTGCTACCACTTACTCTAATCCATTATGTTATATTTTTTATTAATAGATATTATATTATGTACATTTTGATGTATATTTTATTATTTGTCCGCGGTTAGTGGGCTGGTTATGTTTTACGGTCACAATTTTTTCTTTAAATTGTAAAATTTGTTGTATTTTTGACAGTTTTGGTTTCAAAAGAGTTGCTTTTATTTTTGACCAGATTGTGATTCACTTCAGTAGTTAAGGCCCGTGAATTGTTGTATGATTTGATCCTTAGTTCTGATAGTGATAATTATCGAGAAATATAATTACCTGTGTAGCTAATTCCGTAAGAACTTAAATTGTGTAGGTATTTATGACAAAATACGTATGGAAGTACAATTTGCAAATACATAAGTCTTCGTCATAACGAACGTTATGTTTAATATTTTGTCTTCGGGACATTTTAATATAAAAATTAGACGGTATTTTTTGATAATTCTAGTTAAAAAATACCATGTCCAGTTATCGAAATAGATCATGAACAGAAAATATGGATTGGTCGGTAATGCATGAAAAATGGTGTTGTCCAAAATCCCGAGTCATCTGATGTTCAAAATTATATACGTAACGATGATACATATAATATTACAATAATGTGACTAAATATAAATTTTACACCTAATATTAAAGTTGAATAGTGTAAGTGTATTATACATAGTTATAAATAGGTTCGACTTTGTATGAAGTATTGCTAAGAACATTAATAGGAAGACGGACTCCTGTATGGTAGTGTTACAGAATGAGCTATTCCACTCACCGGTCCTCATTTAACAGTTCATTTGCTAATAAACTGTATTAACCAACTAGAGAAGCATTGATCAGTTAACCTTCGATTATTTTGAGTTAATGACGTAACATTACAAAGTCGAAGTTAAGGTTGTATGAATGATGCTTTATAAATAAAACAAGCTGATTCCCTTCGCCTAAAACCATATTATTATTTTACTTCAAATTCCGTATTGTGCCAAAATATTATTATAGCATTAAAACACTGTCTCTACCGCGTCCAATTCAATAATAATGTGAATTTTAATTTTTTATCTCTATACGTAATTACTGAACAAAAATTAGGATGTTAAAAATTAGTGTTTATAGTCACCATTATACGTAAATTAATGTCAGGGTAGAAATAAAGAAGAATAAATTAAATAGACGTATCTGTATTGAAATTGGAGTCTTCGCTTAATTTTGATAAACCACCTCTGACTATCTGTCCACTGCGTTATTGGTAAATAGTGAATCAATGTCGTGATATCATTAGTCAAGGTTTAATACGTCTTCTGTAGATTAAGAGATTCGCG
Organism: Nomophila noctuella; assembly: GCA_958496325.1. Taxonomy (NCBI): domain Eukaryota; kingdom Metazoa; phylum Arthropoda; class Insecta; order Lepidoptera; family Crambidae; genus Nomophila; species Nomophila noctuella. Next base: position 10,332,448 of record OY292491.1, read on the forward strand.
TAAAAAATCCACTGTCTTATTCATTCTGACAAGTCAATTTATTTTTCAAAAAATAAACCTTGAAAATTATTATTCATAAATTTCCAACAAGCAATTTGTTTTCCGGACAGAAAATATAATAGAAAAGTTTGAGAATATCAGACTACCTACTGATTAAAAGCAGTACTTTAAAATATTTAATATTTATTTTCACAAAAGCGAATATCATCAGAAATCCTTCTAACATTATGAAATAAGGTTGTCGTTAGTATAAAGATTTATCCCATCTTATTTTAAACTATGAAATCGAGAATGAAAAAATCGAACAAAATGTACTTAAGTAACTTTGATATAAGTAGGCTTTATAAATTATAATGCATAGTTAAATATCGTAGACACTTGTAATTTATAAGCGTAATGATCCGATGGTTAGTATTTGAATAAAAAACGCTTAAAAATTATTTAGTATCGTTCGTAATCGTCGTCTGGATTGACACAGGGGCCTACTCGAATTCTCAGAAATTTTAATACTATTTTTTTCAATTACTTTGTTAGTTTTGTTTTTATAATAAAAATAGCGTAATTTTTCCGGAAACGAGAGTTCAATCTGAACATTTTTTTATGTTTATATTTTTTAATGATAGTCTTTATTTTAATTTTAAGAATTAGAGTGCGCCCCTCTGGACCGAAGCTTTCATTATGGGACGTGCACAGAATTCGCAATGACGTTTGAATATTTTAATGACACAATTTGTGTATACGATATAAATTGTTGTTTTTGCATTTGATGATCCCTATTAGATAGTTATTTTGTTCCGTTATTATTTGCTTTTAACAAAATTGTTTTGTTAATTTTCATGGGACTGTGCAAGTTGACGTCAGTTACGATTATATTTGTATGACAACTGCTTGTGGCATAGTAGGTACATGCGCGAACACTATGCCTTTTGATTTACGACAAGTTTCTATATTGTTTCTGCGTCGTAAAGAACTATAATTCACGTGAAACAATGAGCAATTTGCTAAATAGATTATATACATACGTCCTCCATCCGTAATGCTGTCTTGCCATATTACTAGTGTTTTCGTAGTCTAGGTATCGATGCGTACCTAACTCATCATATTCTACAGTATTTATTTTAATTAATGTAACATTCGGTTTAATATCACGCTTTCAATTTCGATTCATCATTCGATTTATTTTCTATTAAGTTTCTTATTGTTAAGTTGTTGGCGTTCTTCTTAATGAACGTGTTAACAGTAACAAGACTTCCGTTTTATTAGTTATTATATATGAAAATAATCATTTTTATCTTAATATAAATGTAGCTATGTATGTATGTACCTATATCTATATTTTTGAATATAGTAATTAAAATCGTCTTAAAATTAAGTAACTGTAAATAGTCGTGAAAGTTTTATGTGGCGCATTATTTTTTGTTTATAATTTTTTTGTTTATGTTATGTATTTATGTAATGAGATTTGTGTCGTATGGCATTTGGTCTTGATTATTAAGTGTCTATGTAAAATCATTTTACGAGAACTTCTAAGTAAAATGAATTAATGAATGATTAATCCTTGCCGTTTTTATATCGGCATAATCATACTTAAGGATATCTAAATATTATTCAAACAGAATGAGTCCTATGCAATTACAAGAAATTACGCAAGCATTTCGAAGACGCATGAAAGGAGCAATATCTACTTCTTGTCAAAAGAAAAAAATACTGTATTTGTATTTTTGTTAATAAACGAAACAAAGATGAAATTGTAACAGAATCTTTGCTTTGATTTTTGTAATGACAAAGAAGATCACAAATCTGTCTTCAACTTTGCGACTGCGTAAATTTTTGTTTTTGAACTTTTTACATATTATAAAAATATGTACCAAGTGACAATGTTTTGAGTAAATAATCATAGGTACATAATAACCAAGGCCATATGTATTTAAGGTACGATTCAACGTGACTGTGTCGTGGTATATAAGCAAATAGTTGGGTGATTGTATATGGAGCCCACATTGAATATTGTAATATTAATTTCAAAAATTCAAGAGAATAAAGAGTTAATAAAAATACATGGCTTTATTTTTCTTTCAAAGTTTTCACCCTTCTCTTTTTCCCTTTAGCATTTTTAATCCTTTTATTATTTATTAATCCTTAGATTAAAGAGAGGGAAATATGTTCATGATTTATTTATTTATTTATTTTTGATATAACACTACTACAATTATTATTGACTTTATGACTTTTAAAAGTGAACAATTCATTAAAATTAATGGTCATGAATATTTTTTATTAAGTGCATGTGTTTCTAATGAAATCTCTGTTTTACGAGCTGCTTTTCGTATTTGTGGACTTAGGGCCAAGAAATGAATATTATTATTTGAAAAAAATGACAGTGTAAATAGGTACTTAAGTTTTTCAGTGTGCAGACAATTGCCTTACTTCCTATACATAATACACAATTTCCTAACGATAACCTCCTAGCAAAAACTTGATTAAGCACAAATTCGTTTTGCGTATCTGTCACTGAAATTTGGGATAGTTTTATCCAATAAGGTTGTGTTCTAATCATTAATATTTAACAATTTGATATACCTTTACAATTTGGCATCAGGTTTAGTGTGGGGCATAGCCTGTTAGAATTTTACGCGCTAAAATTATTTCATTATCACCATCCGTGTTTGATCTGAAATTAAATAATTGAAATATCTATTTCACATTATAGCTTTAACCTATTTCTCATGAAAATGAAACACCACTTTACCCGATCTTCCTCTTTATCGACTTAGTAACATATTCGTTATAAGCATTATTACGAAATCAATTTCAATATTTGAATACCTACTGTTCAGATATCTTGATTCGAACAGTGGGAGGTCCGACCGCGATCTACTGACCACTGACCTACAGACACGGTCGAAACACGAGCTAAGAATTATTGTCTTTCGTAAATAAATAAACAGTTTATTTCGTAAAACTTTTTTTACTCCTTTTCTATTTTCTCCTTCAATATGCAAACCCCGCACTGCCTGCATGTGTGTTTTCCAAAAATTATAACTTTAGGGCAAGATCAACAGCCTATTTCACTGTTTACAAGCAAGCATGATAGATCTTCGACCCCGTTTGTACCTAGCAGGTTAGACAGCAATACTAGGCAGGGCAGCCTATCTGCAAAAAAAAAACATTTCTTTGTTTAAAAATATCGCTAAAACCAGCAAAAAAAAGTGGCACGAAGTCATATTTTTTCAAAACATGTATTCGAGCCACTATTTTTGTATTATTCCGAATATCCGTAGCACCTAGTATATTTACAATAAGATGAAAGCTATTTAAAGATATTTAAATTGAATACAGAAAAACATGGATCAAATAATATCAACATCTTAAAGGTTTTTAATACGTATTTTAACACAAAAATTATTTTATCAAAATATTTCTAAGAATGTATGCTTCCTTAATTTAAGACAAATTTATTCCATATACATAACCTTTATTTATTATTCAAAAAACATTTATTAATTTAGAAATTGACTAATATTTCTAGGTTGGAGATAATTTCTAATACAACTTGGGGGTAGACTGAAATTTGCCATACTGAAGGCAGTCTGTTTTTCTTTGACACATTACTAGTCTCGGTCGTACCACAGCTCGGGAAGCATTACCATCGATTGCATTTTTCCTGAGCTATAATTATTGTGAACTAATTACGGAATATTACGCGAAATCTTTGTGAGTGCTGTGTTTGGTAAAGTTATTGAGTAAAATCGTCATATAGTTGAAATTTCTTCTTTTTGGTCTGTAGTGATGTGAATGTGTAAACGAGTGAAATGGCCGGTAGTTAATCGATGATGGAAAATCTTTGTGTAATTCGATATTATTCCTAACAAGCGGCCGCCCACGGCTCCGTCCGCGTGGAATTCGGTTTCCGCGCACATAGTGTTATATTGTAGCTTCCTTGATTTGTGGACTAACTTACACAAAAATATTTTTCAATTCGCACCAGTTTGTTCCCGAGATTAGCGCATTCAAACAAACATTAAAACTCTTCAGCTTCATTATATTAGTTGATCAGTACCTATAGAATTTCGGTCGGTTTGTGAATATGTGAATCAGGGAGTTCAATGTGGTAGAAGATTCGTGGATGTTTGAGCACTTCAGGAGATGGCAGGTAAGCACCCTACGCTTCCTATTTTGCCTTACACACTGTATTGCAGTGATCAAGGATAGCATAATGATGATAGCATAAATTCATTTCGGACTACAAATTACGTTAATACTATAGACATTCAATTTATACCAATCTACGCTGATCTTGAATATTAAAAGTAATTTCCCATTTGAAATCACGGGTGGAATATTAGGTTATAATAAAACTTTGTGTGGGTATGTCTGGGTAAAGTAGGTGTAGCAAAAAATGATATCATGACGATATTGCGCACATAGAAATTAGAATGTCAGATAAATTAGTGTAAATGTGTGATATTATCTATTATGTTCATTAATGAAAATTATACCGTGATATTACAATTTAACAAGGTACCTAAGTAAGTTATTATAATTAAAGGTTTCTAATAATGCTCCTGCGTATGGTAATATTATATTATTTTTATGAAAAAAAAAAATACTCAGCTTTGTACCTACTATCTGTGTGTAAGGCCCAACTCATGGTGACAGTCTACCATAGCCTACTGTCCTACTGAGGGACATTATGTTTAAAGCCACAGTAACTGTAGCAATTTAAACTGTGGCCTGAATGGTGCAGGGAAAACCGCAAATGATAGTAGTCTCAAGAAGGGTCGGCAGCTAGCCAGGGGAATGAAACGGGCTAGGAAAACTTTGTGTAATATGCAGAAAAAACATAACTTGGCAGTCCAAAATTACCTACTAGTTTTATAATACCTAAAGATTAAGCAGAGAGTATTCTGTAAAATAGAAGATAATTTTATTATTACAATGCATACGCATTTGTATACACAAAGTACACAGCTATATCGTATAACATTTAAAATGCTGCGCCTCTTCGAAATTGTAGATGTTAACTACGACAGCGCATTTGTGAAGCCCTTGCCATATTATTATTGGAGCTGTAATGTTATCTTTTTTTACAATACTAAATTTATTCCCCTACCGTAGAAAATAATACGAATTTCCAACATTCTCAACTATCACATTATCAGACTTTAATTTCATTTATTTATTTTTAAATGAAATTACAGTCGTTATACTAATATTCTTTGCAAGTTAGTTTTATTTTTATATTCTTGAGAAAAACATTTAGCCATTGTACCACTTTGTAACCAAGAACAAAAAATCACATTAGTATGTACCCTTAGGCGGTTGAAAACCCGCCTCCTTGAGTTTTTCTACCTCGACATACTTAAAACAATATTAATTCCCACCGTAACTAACAGTCCCACTGTCGGCGACTCATTCTTATAACAGTCACTGTCTCATATTTCACTAAGAAAAGAAAAAAACATTACCCCTAATAGATAAACGGCCCTAAATACCAATAACGTTTGTCGGATCCCCGCCAAAAACAAACCATGAGTTATGTCCATAATGCAATTTATTCTCCCATTCCGCCATTTTCCATTCTCCACAGACTTTGCTCCTGTCAAATAAATATCAGACCTACGGAATTCACAATAGGTGGGACGGTGCCACAGTAAATCTAAAATCCTTTGACAGATTTCCATTTTTCCTTAACGAAAACATTGCGATGCGGCGTCGCGTTGCAGGCAATTTTGAACTCAATCGGCAAACAACTTTTTTGCATCGACCTTTCGTCTGTTATTTCTGCCTTTATAGTTTTTGTTGATAGTTTTTTGGAGTACCCCTATCTTGACATTACCTTTATGGCGCCTGATATCTGTAGGAGCGATCGTAGCAAATTTTAATGGATGTTGTAAGTGGCTAAAGTCGCTTGTTATTTACCAAAACAAATTCGGCTGCTATTGAATTAACTGTTATGGGAACTATATGGCTTTGACCTCATAGAAGCTTTTGTTTGGTGTATTAATTTTAATTGCAGGTTGTGGTTTCGTAAGAGTTATTAATTTTGGTTCAACGGCTTTTCAAATACGGGTAATGGCTGGAGCCGAGTCAAAACGTGACTGTCTTCTGGTTTAATTGCAAGAAGATAGATAAATTTTCGAAGGGCAGTGAAGTATTTATTAGTTGAGCTGTGTACCATATAATACATATTATAGTTGATTTACGTCAGAAATCTCTATTGTCTTAGAATATTTATTGTAATACATAAAGCAATTAAAATGACATGCATTTAATTATTATCTGAGCACTCACAAGATGTTAATAAATAACCATTATCAAATAAATAGTAACTTTGAATTGAACTTAAGGAAAGAGTACCTAACTAATAATATGAAAGTTCTTATTTATTTAATAGCGAAATATGTTATTACTTTTAAATATTAACATTGTAAGAAACGTATATCCTTCCAGAAATGGACTAAATACCAGTTCAATAATATTACCAACGACAACACCGATATTAGGTACAACCTGTTAAAAATACCTAGTATTTCGTATCACGTATCGACAGTAATCCGGCGCAGTTATTTATGAAAGCATCCGAAAGCCCATCCGCAGTTGCTATTAACGCGGATGCGTTGCCCCGGCATGGCCTGGCCAATTTCATGGTCTAACGCTCCCTCCCTGCATCGTGGAGGGAATACGTGACTTGATGGCAATCACTTTCTATTTCTGATAGCAATTGACCGTTCAATGTCTATGGTGTAGTTGTAATCAATAGAATTTTACAAAATCATTTGGCGAATTTCTCTTTGAAACTGGGCAAGGTGTTGTCCGTTTATTGAATTTCATATTGAAGGAATCACTTCACATTAAAAAATATACATATCTGTTAAAGGTCTACAAATTATCAAAGTGTTTTATTTTAAACATAAGAATCTAAGTCTTTAGAAACTACGACGAACTCGTAACGATTCAGGATTATTTTCAAATCAAATTATTTTACTTACACTCGTTATTGTTTGTCATTACTTTTTCTTCTTGATAACTCAAAAAGTACCAGTACCACAATATTTGTATGAGGTATCTATGCTGGACCTATCGGTAACCTAAAAAGTTAGCATTCAGATCTTTATAATCTTTATAATCTTTATTGAAACCAGAAACACTTATAACCAATTACAGTTAGCGTTAACACCTGCAGTAGTCAAGGACTGTGTCGCACTGTGTTAGCGCCCACCTCACAAATAGACGGGCGTTTCAGATACATGATATATATATTTTTTTTCTAATTTAAAACTACTTACTCAAAATTTACATAGAAGTACATTAAAAAGCATATAAAAGTAGGTGTGTGTAAGTTTGTGCTCGCGTGTGTGTGTGAATGTGTGTGTGTGTGTGTGTGTGTGTGTGTGTGTGTGTGTGTGTGTGTTGTGTATGTAAAAAGTCTATTTAATTAAAGATTCCACTCTATCATAATCAAGGCAGAGGAGCCATTCAGTTAAAATAATTTTACATTTGTGTAAGGGGACTAGATATATGTTTAGTTCTTTACTTATTCTGTTATAAAGTAGCGAAGCTAAATAGTCATAATGGTGTTTTGCCAATACAAGCCTACAGCCCACCACAGGACACACTTTATCCTTTCTTCGTTTGTGTGCCAGTAAGCTGGGATCATACGTAAGGGTTTTGTGCTTGCGAAGGACAGTGTTCAGAATAAACAATTTGCGTACGGAAAGAACCTCCCAAAAACTAAATATTACGTTCGTCGGATACCTAATTGGTTTGTAAGCCATGACTTTCAAGACTGCTCTTTGCGCCCGTTCTAGCTGTAAAAGTTTAGTCTTACCGGCTGCACCCCAGCTCGTAATACAGTAACTGAGTATGGATTGGGCTAGGGCAAAATAAGCAGTCCTAAGAGTAGTCACGTCAGCGCCAATCCTCAGCTTACTGAAGACAAAGATGAGCTTTCGCATACGCGCTGTCAAACACTTTATCTGTTCACTCCATGACAAGACACTATCAATCATTACACCTAAATATTTAATATAGTGTGTGCGCGATATTAAAGGACAGGTACATGGAAGCACATCACAGCTGTGAACCGATATTGTAAACGATGAGTCGGGTTGCAGGACACGCTTAGGAGCAAATGTGACAAATTTTGTTTTTTCTAAGTTTAACGTCAGGAGATTACGGGAAAGCCACGCCTTGACCGAGCGCAACGCCGATTCCGCATGAGAGCGTGCCTCTTCCCAACTCTTGCCGTGGATAATGATCGCCGTGTCATCAGCATAAGTGACTATTTTACTGTTAGGTAATTTTAAATGACACAGCTCATTTATATAAATGAGGAACAGAGTTGGGCCGAGGACACTACCCTGCGGTACGCCATATGCAATTGATTCAGCCCGGCTTATAAAATTGCCAATCGTTACAAATTGCGCCCGATCAGAGAGGTAGCTTTTAAAAATTTCGAACGCAATACCTCGAATCCCGAGGCACTGGAGTTTAGAAAGAAGAATGGGAACAGATACAGTGTCGAACGCTTTTTTGAGATCTAGGAATATACATAATGACTTCTTTTTACTGTTTAAATGGTTAACGACTGAGCTGGTCAGATCTTCATCAGCTGAAGACTGCGTCTTCTGTTGACTTCCCAGACCTGAAACCAAATTGATTTGAAGCAATCAGCGTATTAGAGTCTAAATAATTTATAAGTCTTTTGTTTAACAGCTTTTCTAAAATTTTTGAAAGAACCGGCAGAACAGATATTGGTCTATAATTGTTGACACTGCATCTGTCTCCACCCTTATAAATTGGATGAACTAAGGCCTTTTTAAATATCGTTGGAAATATTCCAGTGGCTAGGCAAAGATTAAAAACGTAATTAAGGACCGGTACCAGGACATGTCTCGCCTCCCGAATCAACGAGGTTGGTATACTGCCACAACCAACCGAACTAACCCGTTTCATTCCCAAAATGATGTTTTCAATCTCCTTACAGTCAGTGTCCAACAAAGCCATGGAGTCCAAAACGGAAATATCCGGTTCTAAGGAATTTGAGGACACTCTATCCGGAAAGCTATTGAGCAAGTTTGAGGCAAGGTCTCTCCCCACTCCTGCAAAAAAGCTATTGACTGAGTCAATAGCAGATTGGGGCTCACCAAAGGTGGTCAACAGTTGGTCAGAGAAAAATGTTTTTTGGTTCATGTTGGTAACATTTTTAATGAGATTCCACAGCTTTTTTGGACTTTTCTTGTGTTTTTCAAATTCTGACCGTTCATACTCTCTTTTGACTTTTTTAAGCAAATTATTGCAGAAAGATTTATAACGTCTATAAATTGTGCCCAACAATTCATTGTGTGGTTGTTTTTTCATTTTTCTGTAAAGTTTGTCTCTGTGTCGGATACATCGGAGTAAACCAGGCGTTATCCAGGGTTTAATTATTCTCTTTCTACTGGAGGTGGTTATACAGCGGGTATTACTTTGTATTACTGCGGATAGAGTCTCAGTCAAACGAGTCGCTGCGTTTTCCGCATTTGACGTATTAAACACATCAGAGAAGTCTTTGGTTTCAAGTTCCCTCACACAGGCTTCAATATCTACTCGTTTTACTGTGCGGGTTTTAGATTGACCAACTTTAACTTTTAGTGAGTAGGAAAATAACAAGGGAGAATGATCTGTGATCAAAGAATCCAATACTATGGTGACTGAGCTGCTTTCACCCTTGAGCATCACATGATCAATGCAGTTACTATTTCGAGTTGGAATAGTATGAGCAGGTAACATGGAATGGGTCGCCAACATATTGAGATATGTGTGAGTGTTTTGATCAGTACTATCCTGAGCTATATTAATATTAAGATCTCCTATTATGGAAATCATTTTGAAAGATCTCAGTGACGTTAGAACAGCATCCAATGTGTTTATAAAAGATTCAATATTTTTAAATGAAGGTGAGCGATATATAGCGAGGATAACCAATTCGTTGGACAGTTGGATAGTCAAGCAGTTTGCATCAGATACAGTAGGTTCATAGACTTTTGCGAAGATTTGGTCCTTTACATACACGACTATACCGTCATTTTGATTACAATGTTTGGAACTATGGGTTTGATAGCCTGGTAATCTAGGGAGATGTGAACACACAACCAGCACTCTGATAAAATTATAAGGTCTAGATCGAGATTTATTCTATTCAGGAGAATTTCTAGATTAGCAAAGTTAGTGTTGTTTCCGATGCTTCTTATATTGACGTGAAAAACTTTAAGGTGATCCGATGAATCTTTAATGTATTCTAAAGCGTTTTCTGGAGAGCAACTATATGAGGTACTAACAGAAAATTTATCAATTTCCGATGCTACTAATAGGTGATCATCCATATCGGAACAGTAAAAGTTTACAATTATTCCGAAACGAGAGGAGAGCACATGTCCCGTACGCTAGTCCCAACCGACTCAAAAAACATTTGTGAATTATTGGTATTGTGGTATTTTTTTCATAACAGACAATCACAAAGGTATTTGAAGAGAAGATATTATGTGTTAGTGTACGGCTAAAATTAACTTGTGTAAGAAAGAGTGGAAGTGTGTGTGTGTGATTATTTGCAACTATACTAATATTACTATAAATAATCTTACAAAAAATAGAAAAAGTCTTAAATCGGAATAATGTTACATATGGTGATAGTTTTTCGAGAATGAGCACAATTAAACAAGAAGTTCTTACGAGCACTAGTCATTGACATTTCACCAGTTTGTTTAAGTCATCTTCGTCCTTAATCAAATGAAATGGAGCGCCATCTCGTTCTCTTATGAATATTTTGCCATTTGTACACCAGCAATACGTGTAATTGTTGCTATTTGCGAAAACGCGTGCTAGGTAAAATATTTTCTTCATCTTTGCTGTCAGATTTTCGGAGATGAAGATGGGTTTCGTGGGGCCACTCATTCTTAGGTTTTCGGTGTTGAGCTTGGTATTGTGCTTGTTGTAATTTTTATATGCTTTTAACAGGTTTTCCTTCTTGATAACACTAATAAGATCAACTATCACAGTTTTACTTTCAGGGTCTCTTGTAGCTATGCGGAAAATGTCCTTAATGTCATTTGGTTGTATATTCACTTTCAGAGTTTCTCCAATTTTACTCACAGTTTCAATGAGACTATTCTTCGACTCCGGCTTGTTAACTGGGATGTTTTTAATTTCTACACAGGTTGAGCGAGCGCTTTTTTCGAAATTTTCCAGTTTGCTTTCGAGCATGTGAATATGTTCCAAATTATGCGAATTTTCTTTTTTGAGCCCATTGACTTGTTCGATAAGTGTCTCATATTTGTTAGCCAAAAATTCAATCGACGTTCTAATTTCAGTGTTTTGATTTCTTATTTCTTCAATAACCGTGTGGAGTTTTTCCATACTAGTGTCCTGCTGGGTTTTGAAATTAGAAAGCATACCCCCTACCTCTGCCATAAAGTTCGATAGCTGGATGTCTGTCGTACTAGTTCTTTTACGCTTCTGGCGCTGTGATGCACTAAAATTTGACGTATCCTCTGGCATGCATTGTACGTCGCTTTCAATCTCACCGAGTGGTTGTGTCGAAGAATCTTTGTACATTTCGACATTGATTGCTGGCCGCCCGGACCCGCAGACATCTTCTTGTGACGCGCAAGCGGTCTTAGCGGGGGCAGGAGGGGAGTGTCTCAGAGGCATTATGAATTTGTATTGAAACTACCAGGGCGTAAGAAAATAATAGAAGTTATTACCGCAGGTGGATCGCCAGGGGTCAGTTTAAATTTGTCGGTCGCGACACGATTTGGTACAAAATGTCGTTCCGTCCACTGTAACTAGACCTCTGACTAGTTGTAAATGTTATGAATGAAATGTTCACTCACGTAGTAAAATGTTGACTCTTGCGTAGTTATGCGCTCCTATTATTTCGTTCTTGAATTAAGTTGAAATTTTTGATATTTTTTACGTTTTTTCACATATACGGGTTAGCTTGCACACACGTCTGATCGCCTCAGATGTCCGGGAGGGAGCTGAGATCAATATTGATCTGAGCTAAAATTTTTAACGAAATCGCAAATACGTAATACGTCAGATTCGAATTGAACATGGCGACTGCGATCCGCTTGCAAACTATTCCGGATACGATAGAAAACTCAATTCTTTTATTTTATTTCGATTTTGTTTTTATTCTATTGGGAAAACTGTTTCGTTTCACTCTGTAAAGTTCCGATTGGAAAATTAGAGAGAAGTTGTAAAGCGCTCTGCTCCAGATGAGAATGATTTGGTGACGGCGATGGAATAGAAAATAGGGAATTTTATGCTCGAACATATGCTCGTTGTGACGTTAACATTTCACATGGAGTAAATACATTTTTATAAATGGAAATAAATTAGCAGGTTTATCATGAAATTCATGCGGTTTTTAAGTCAGTTGAAGTTTCGAAGGAAAATTTATAAAATAAATAACCTATGTACCTACTCGTATGTTTCGAAGGAAAATTTATACGAGTATAATAATTGTACTCGTATAAATTTTCCTTCGAAACATACGAGTACATAGGTTATTTATGTAGATAACCTACATGCTTACTGTTTATTTGTTCAGTCATAACTCTTTGGTGTAATAACTGAATAGTACTCAACTATTTTGGTAGGTAGATACCTACTCGAATTTGCTGTAACATCTTAGTAAATACTAAATACTAAATAAAAAAATTTTTCCTCTACAGACCAATCAATCAAGTAGCTTAACTAAGTAGGTATAAGAAGTGTAAAAATGGTGGAAAATGCAAATTTAGCATACCCGTTGCTAACACTGCCATCACATAAAAATACTAAACCGAACTAGGTACCTTTCATAAATCGACTCACCAAAAATTAACTCAAAAGCAATCTATAAGTTAACAACTCCTGCTCGTACCTCAACATGAGCGATTGGCAACTAACGTTAATGTTATATAAAAGTTTTATGGTCGAAACAAGTTAGTGCTTAACTAAATCGCTTTGCTTATGGCATCTGAGCTCAACTTCATATACATGATTTACATCCATCCTCAGGTTTACGATCCCTAAACGCATACTATAAATGTTTTGTCTGCGATTACTTAGAATTAACACCTGGGTAGTGCCTACATTTAAGAGAAGGGCTTATGAGAAAATGGATATTGTGTGTAGTTTAATTAAGGAAATATTACTGAGAGTCCAGATAGCTAATTATAGGCTACGATACTACGATCACTTTGTAAAGAGATGATAATTATAATTTAAAATTTCATTGGATAAGCAAAGGAAATGGTCTTCATTGATTTTAATGATGCTAACGAAAATTAAATAAACCACGCTTTAGACTCTGTTTTTAATAAAATAAAATTACCTATTTGACATTATTTTTAATAATTTTCAATTAAAGGAAATTTAGTCAAGCTTATTTAAACACAAGCCTGAAAATACAATTAACGTTTTAATTATCAAAAAAGGTTGTTCCCACCTCCTTTTAAGAATCAATTTTTTTTCGAATCATATCCGTCTCTAAATATTTCAGCCAGTACTCTTCAAACTAAAAAGTTGTAGATATCAAAAGAGTTTGCTTCACTAAAATCGCGCTACAATTATCTGCGAAGCGTGGATTTGGTAAAAGGTGCCTTTGGCGAGAGGCGGGCCAGTGCAGTATCGATTTGGGCAACGGTTATCGCTCCGTTCCGTCTACACAACTACCGACACCTTATAGGTGCTTTTAAACATTCAGGGGAGGAACGCCTAGTCGGTTCTTGTAGATGTTTTTTGCTGCGAAAGTAACGTTTTGATCTTTCATTTGTTTTCCCTTCTAACTACTATGTAGATTGTATTGTGCCTGGTTGGTAATAATATGAATAAATGTTTCGTTAATAATTAATATTCACGAATCATTTCTAAATCAACGATTCAAACCTATTTGAATTTGGGACTAGGTATCTTTTCAGATTTTGGCTTCGTACTTAAGTGTAATACTTGTGAAAAGTACATTAGCGTTAAAAAAGAAATCCCTCATATGTAAGCGTGAAAAACATAAAATTGTAGGTAACTAGAACTGGTAATTTATTGCTGCCAACACCCCATGTGGATTGGTACAAGGCAAAATTACATATATTCCCACCTTTTAAGAGTGTATTCTTAACTCTGGTCTTAACTTGCTCTTTCGACTACCTCCCTTAATCACTTCATATTAAAAAATCATAATAGAAGATTTTGCTCACATTCGTGATATTAAGAGCATTTCCCAGACGTTTGATCGTCACCGACAAGTACCTACCTAACCTCAAAGAACCTCACTCAATGAAGCCTCTAACCGGTTTAGCGCTGTCTATGAACTTGCGGAGTTTTCAAACTTAATAGATACGATTAACGTTTTTTCTTTATTTTATTATTGAAAAGTTTCAATTCTGTAGTTAGGTTGGTAAATTGTTTTGTAATGTGACCAATGTTTTTCCTCTCGGCCTCCTTATTTCAAATCTTAAGTTATCAGATTCAATATTCACTGACTTGGTCTACTACTTGGCTTACTTGGCTGTTTTCTTCTACTTATAAACATAATAAACACATCCTGATTTGGCTACCTGGTTATTGTAACATAAGGGCAACTGCCATAATACCATTACGCCTAAAGTAAAATAAAACTAGAGTCCACGAAACTATTCGAATGAACACACGAGTTAAGGATGCAGTATCGATTTGACGGTATCTAATCCCTCCGCACCCCTACGCTTTAAACATTCACGAGAATACCACGCTTTGCATTGAGTGCGAACTTGGCTTATAAATATTACGTGAAAACTGAATATGTACTAGCTTTTTGTTGACTTCTTTTTACTTACTGACAATCAAAAATATTAGTTAATTTTTATTATCTACATGCAGCTTAAAAATAAATATAATTTACAAGATATATAAAAGTTTTCGTAAAAGATATGAAAATTATATCCCTTTGTGTAAGTTAGTTTCTTTTCCTTGCAAAATTTAAAACACAAGCATAATATCTACGAAATGAAAATTTCATAATACCCTAAGCTACCTAAGCTTTTAGACTACATAATTACCTATACATCAGGTTTAGTCCCGTTTACTATAAAAGCAGTGTTAATATGACTAAACCTAGATAGGTACTCAAAAATTCACAGTCTCATACGATTTTACTAATTAGCATAGTAAAATTAGACATTTACTAATTTAAAAACAATAAACTAGGTTGTTATAGGTGACATAAAACCATTTTAAACTAGAGTAACTTGACTGAATACGACACCAAACCTCAGTATCGAGTTACAAATTAACGACAAATTAATTTAATTTATTTCACTTAAAATACATACAATTATCAGACGGTTATATGTAAATCGATTCACATAAATCAACATACACTTTGTGTCTTATTAGAACGCAGTTAACAAATCTTATTATGCCAGTTCATTTGAAATAATTTGAATTAGCATAAACATTAGTCAATGAGTATTTAATTTGTTGTTTAAATAATTTATAGCCGATCAAAATGGAGATTAAAATCTCTGAATGGTTACCACGTTATTTACAAAACCGACTTTGGTTTCCTCAAATGAAACGATACCCTATGAAGCTTTTCCGGTAATATAACAATTTAAACTTGTATGAAAGCTTCCTGGTAACTTAATACACTAGATCTTGAATGACAAATACTAAAAAGTAATCATGACCTATAATATATGTATCTGGTTTTTGTGAACTGTCAAATGACAGTTCGCTAATGAGGCCACAAAATATTTTTAAATGCACATTACATACATGCAGCCTAGCATTTTCAATCTTGTCACCTAATAAATATATGAGTATTTATACTGTACGGTAATCGAAATCTGCGACATTTTGGTTAAAAAAATAATTCTTATCCATTACACTGAATCGTTTGTAAGCCATCGTAACCAGTTAAGTGTTCCAACCAAAATTAAAATAATTCTTATTAGATTTAGATAGATATTTGTTTTTCTGACATAGTTAAACAGTTGCATGATCATAAAACTATTTTTACTAGCAATAAAAAATATCAGACAGTAAAACATATTAATATACTGCCTAGGACATTTATAGCCAAAAACAGAATTAGACTTATTATATAAATTTATAAAAGCTTCTTATTGATAACTCTTATGGCCAAATTTATTTTATTCATTTGTCATTTAAATAAAGGCGAATATAAATAAATAATAAACGAAAACTATTTATGGCTAGATTATACCTACTGTTTCTTTTTACTGTTGTATAATAATAGGTCATATATTCATACTCCTTGACATTTTAAGCCCTTCTTTTGTCCTATAGCAGTAATTTAGTCTCGTCTTCTCAAAACTTAAAGTTACTTCAATCAATAGATTCAACAAAGCTGTTACCAAATCTCCTTCACACACAAAGAGGAGTAATTTTGCTAATATTCAAATTGGTGCATTATTTTTGACAAAACTTAAGAGTTGACATTTGTCGAAAAATTCAACCACCCTATCCCCAAAACCCCTTCGATCAAAGCAATTTAGCTAACATTGTCATTTATTCAATTATTTTCGACTTCGCTTAAAAGTTGATGTTGTCAAAAATTCAGCTGAAATCTGCATGCAGCGCGGCGTCCGAGGCTCGGCCGTCACTCGACCGTCGGTTTGCGACTGCGCGAGAACCCGCTAATAGCCACATTGATTTTGCAGATAGAAGCCAGGTCGGAGCGTGCAAACCTACGTCCTTTCCGGGAGTCCACCACCGCCGGACGAAAATACTCCCCCGAATATCCATTACGCTTTACACACCCCTTTCCATTTCGACAACTCATACTGAACACGCAATGGATAATGACTTTGTCAATACGGTCGCTTGATGGATGTGTAGTTGTAAAGGTTAGGTTACGGAGTAGGTATAACAATAACTATATTATTATTACCTATGTTCGTTTTTCCACCGTACTTACTTGAACTCGATGAGGACGAATTGACATTCGGGAGGGAAACCTTTATTGTATCACAAAAAGGAAATATTACTGCTCACGGTCGACTGCCGTTTGTAAGGAAAATAAGGAAATTGAAAGTGATATCGTCCTTTAATAGGATAAGGAAGAGACTTCATTAATTTCATATCCTTCACGGTCTATCAGAAAGGTCTTTTAACTGAGAAGATTACGACACAATTCTTTTTAAGTATCTTAAATTAAAGATGAAATCTCTTTCTCATTTTACTTTTTTCTTTTCTTCAGTGTTTAACTAATTTGTTAGTCAAAATTTATTAATCTTTTTTAGTTTAAAAATAATACATTGAAGTATTCTAATGCTTTGACTTTTTCCACAGATTTCAAAAAGTGTCTATCAAAAATCACTTAACGTTATAAGGAGAACCTCTATAAGAATAATTTATGCAGTAAATTCAATAGCTTTCCCTCGGGCCAAATCGGTTTATACAAACGAAATCTTAGTAATTGACTAGGGACCACTGCAATTTAAAACATCTAGCTTTCGTTAATAATAGTTTACTTACAGAAAGAAGTTACTTACTTAAATATATGACAAGACATCATCATTAATTGTTGTAGAAATAGGTACCAAAATGATAATCAGTTACTGCCAAACTTGGTGAAGTTAAATAAGCATGTGATAGTATGGTGATAGCAACTAAACAAATCCTCTATTTTAGTACCATTTTTTTTAGTTCAATTTCAATCAAACTATCCTACTGGTCAAAAATGTATTAAGTAAGTATTGTTGCTTCACTCAGAATATAAAAAAAATGCGTCCCTATAATCTTTTTCCCGCACAAAAAAGCTTTTGCGCCGCCTAATAAATAATACATTAGTAAGAAAACCTGTAATAATCAAACTTAAAAAATCCTTCAAATGCAACTAGGGAATTAATTAATCTAAATTAAAATTATATAATTAATCTGAATAAAAGCTTTATAAAAGCAATCCTAATACCAATTCAAGAGTAAACAAAAATGCTTTTAATGATCAAACTTAAAAATCCTTCCAATGCAAATAGGGGATTCAATCTTAAGGTAACTATGTAAAGCAAAAAAATACAATTACATGCCCATCTATTGTTAAAACAGACGAAATTAGAGACACCTCCCGCGGGTGTTGTGTACACATAAATTCGCAGCAATTTAATTGGATCGTGTTAGGTTGCGGGCCGCGGCAATATCGCGCGTTATTCGTACGGTTAACTATCCGGGCACAAGTTACGACTAGCCAGCTCGTTCTGTTGTCCCGGACGGGGTGTGTTGTGCCGAGCTAGCGAGTTAACTTGAACTTGAAGGGGTGACTCGACTCGCTGTATCATGAGAACGAATACTTTCTCTAAAAATAATCACTCCTCATTCGATGCTTGAAAATACATTTTGATAACCGTGATGTTTGGAATTTTTATTAAGTAATATACAGTTGACAGATTCGTCACATTTTCTTCTTCTACTACGTCGTTTGGTCCATTCCGCTTAGGAATTACAATGTATGTGTAATTTCATTAGTTTGCTTTTTTTGTCTTTTATTAACATTAATTTTGCAGCATTTTAATTGGATCGTGTTAGGTTGCAGGCCGCGGCAATATCGCGCGTTATTCGTACGGTTAACTATCCGGGCACAAGTTACGACTAGCCAGCTCGTTCTGTTGTCCCGGACGGGGTGTGTTGTACTTGTGCCAAGCTTGCCAGTCAACTGGCTGGGGTGACTCGACTCGACTCACTTTTGTAGTAGAATTAACTTGAACGACTCGACTCGATTTGGTGAGTCAAGAAACCCGTTATTGCTTGAAGGTATTGCCTGAGACGTGGACTTGTATTTGACTCATTTAAAAATATTCAAGAGAACATTTCTCTGTTATTCCAACTAGCCTACATATCATTGACTTTATGATAAAAATTCTTTTAGACAGTACACAACAATTCACAATTACAATTCTTGCTACGTAAGACTGCTACGGGAGAGCAGTCTTATTACTTCGTAGCAATTCGTAGAACGCTATCCACGCGCAGCGGTTACTAATATACAAAATAGATTACCTTATTTCAACTACTTAATAATGAATTTGTCATTATTTTTTTTACAAAATGCCTTAATGTTTATTATGTACTAAACTTTTTTATTTTCTTCTTCTTTTAAAACAAAATTCATTATTTATATTGGACATTAAATTGTTGCCTTTCAAGTGATTTTTGAGGTTACGAGCGAGTCGCTCCAACCACCTAAACACTCCCTTAGATATCACACGGCCGAATTAACCAGAGCTCCCGAATTGATATCTCCATTCCCCTCTTTTGTCCGGTCCCCAAATAACGGAGGTACCGTGGGAGGCCTAGATTAATTGGTCACCGGTCTGGTTGTGTGAGTGGGGTGAATACTACAGGTAGGGTGGCGCGAATGTGTGGGGTTTGGTGCACCGACGAATATCTGCGTAGCTATAGATCGGCCCGGTACAATTGTATACAATCAGTTTACGTCGTTTTATGATATTTTAAGTCGTCAAAATTTCTTCTTCGTGCTTTAAATTACCTGAAGTAAAAGTTCTGTCTTAGATATTATTAATATTCAATTTAGGTTTTTATTTAAATTACAAAAAAAATACATTCATGTCTATAGGTCCTGTCCAACAAACCTCTAAAAGATTACGTAGGTACCCCCTAACACAGCTTGACGTAGCTGCTCTTTAAGACGATACAATACCTTAGAGATACGTTATTTAAAAAAAGTAGGTTATAGTGGAATTATATAATTCGTAGATAGATATAGAACAAATGAGTGATTCCATAAAAGATAATCGAAAAGAAAGCAACGCATGCATCGTAAAATATCTCATTACTCAACGCCAATTTACATTTCAGAAGATAAAATCCGAACTTGCAAAGTTTCAAAGAAAATAAAACCATCCGAATTTATATGAAAAAGAGAGCCAATTTTGATTTACGACGCTCTAATGTATGTACCAACGTATTCAAATTGTTCTATCTCTTATCTCGGAGCGGGAACATTTTTCGTCGCGACTGTACGGAGAGGGTCCGTTCATCGAACGAGTTTGGAACACAATAACGAAACGTCGTAAAGCAACCGAAACGCGAGGCAACTAGCACCGTTTCGACGTCCGGAATGTATCCGGTACGGCCCCGCTTTCAAACGCTTCAAGACCTCTGCACGGGCTCGGCAGATACGACCTTCTACTTTTGCGCCACACGAAAATTCCCCCGCGCGAATCAAAAAGGCAGTAAGCGCACACACATTATCAGCACTTACGACTTTTTACCACCGACCGTATTCAGTCTTATCTCGCCTGTAGCAAGGTGATTTACTATAATTAGAAAGATAGCGGTAGATGCCTTTTGTTATAATTTTCCAGGCGGGCTCACGAGCGTTTTCCCGCGCAAACTCATGAAAATGGCGGCCATTTTGTAATGTGCCTTGTTTTTTGATAAGGGTATTAAAATAACGGCGTATTCGGACGGTTCTTTACTTTACTATAGGGCGTTGTTTGTGTAGGTGTTTATATAGGGAACTAAGTACGTGAGCGCACATTTTGAATGCAAATTGGAAGAGTTGCTAATGAAATTTAATAATATTATGGGCTGTTGTGTTTTGGGATCTAAGCCTTTTGTAAATGAGATTAATAATAAGTTACTATCTAAAGATCTTACGAAATAAACTTTTAGTTTTCAATGGAAAATGTACGTATTAAAAATAATTTCTACTTCTTGACAAATCTTTAGGCAGTTAATCATCTTACAATAGCCATTTACTTAAAAAAAAAGTACTATCAGTAGGTACCGTCCCAAAATTCTTCTACCAAATGGTCTGATCGCATTATTATTCCACCGAAATAAAGGTGTCAACGAAGAAAATACTCCCCAAGTTACATTTTTGTTGCGTCAACGACATAACTGTTGTTATTGCAACCAAGTATTAATATCGGGGTAATACCTACCGGCGGAAGGCCCATTTCGCGCAGTTAGCGAAAATTCGCAACGCCTGCGAAGGCTTACAGGCATTTGTGTTTACACTACGAGGAATAAATAGGTAACGTGGGTACGTACCAGGGATGTTACGGAGCTTCGACTCCGACTCCGTTAAGTCGGAACTTCCGATTAATATTACACCTTCGGTTCCGACTTCGGTTCCGATACTTTTGAGTCGGAGGTTGAATCGGAGGTCGAAGCATAGTAAATATCGGCGACGGCCTGGGTTGACCGTTCTGAACAGGTTTATGCATGTCGCGCGGACCTCCCCTGACTCCTGTTCGTGCGTTCTTTCGTCTTAGTGCAGGCGCTGGAGTAAAAATGCTTATGGTGGGTTATCCCTAAGAGATAGACATATACCATGCTGGACTTTTTTGTGGAACATTTCAAGGTGGACAATACTGTAGTACATTATTTTGGTCTATCTAGTAGGGTTTAGCAAGCGTTATTACAATATAAGCTCAAAAAACGTGCTTTTTCACGACATTACATTAGAAACCCCTAAAATTATCAGTGTTTCTCTACTATAGTATGCAAGTATTATACATGTAAACCTTCGTTATGAATTACTCAATCTATTAAAAAAAACCGCATCAAAATCGGTGACGTATATACGAAAATACGACTAACAAAGCGAAGGAATGGACGCAGAAACACACCAAACGCGTACGCGCCATATGTTTTTGTATGGGCGAGGAGGGGATGTGAATGGAGGGAAAATGGACCATCAGACCCGGCGGCAAGATTGGTTTTCTCATTATTGAGAGTCTCAGCAACAAGAATCCGGTCATAGTTGCCGTGACTCGGTTTTTGCATACTCACATACCTCCAGCGCCTCCTCTATCTATTATTTTTTCACTTATTAGTTTGTTAACTACCTCCGTGGTGTAGTGGTGAGCACTGTGCTCAAAAACTACAAACTCGAAGGTCGTGGGTTCGAATCCCGCAGAGAACACTTTCACTTTCTGTTGGTTTTCCTAGTTTGGTTAGGACATTGCAGGCTTGAATCACCTGATTGTCCGATAAGAATGTTATTCCGTGCTTCGGAAGCCTCGTTAAGCCGTTGGTCCCGATTATGATCCAACTGGTCTGGTTTCTCTTGTGGTTACGGAGGTCAGACGACAGTCGCTCCATTGTAATAACCAGGCTTGTCAATTCAGGTTCATAGTCGCAGCGTACCCTGGGCTCCAAGGCAATGGCCGAGGATGCCACCGGGACAGGCGCTAGGATGATGACGATGAGTTTGTTACACACGCGACACGTTCTCAAGGTTATTTATCGTGTCCACCGGGCTCCGTGGCTAGTGAACAACTTTTTAGTGGAGCTGGTCTTATCTACAACTCGTTAAGAAATAGATTGGACGAAGACAAAACTTCAAAACTTTTGTTCGTGAAGTATAATACACTTCTTTTGGAGTCGATAAAATTTATTAATTATTTTGTCCTTAAATAAAATATCTCTCTACTTCTGACCCTGCCTCCGACTCCGGTTCCGACTCCGACTCCGACTCCGACTCCGAAAAATAAAATCAAAAAACTCCGACTCCGACTCCGATTCCGATATGACACCTCCGTTACATCCCTAGTACGTACGTATTATCTACTGCGTATTGCGTAATTTGAGAAAAATATTTTTCCTTTAGATCTAAGTAGATGATGACAATTTTTATAATTTTGCTTTAGATCTAAGTAGATGATGACAATTTTAATAAGTTTTGCTTTAGATCTAAGTAGCTGATGACAATTTTAATAATAGCATCTAAAAGCCAGTGAGATTTCTTTTGATGATGATTTTCAACTCTTGTCATAAGTAGGAACAAAGGTACCTACTTTTATTTTTGCTTTAGATCTAAGTAGATGATGACAATTTTAATAATACCATCTAAAATCAATGAGACTTCGTTCGATGATGATTTTTAACTCTTGTCCAATGTGAAAAAGTCATGGCTTTGAATCCATGGATCAAAGCTTATCCATGGGACTTAGATATTGTCCAATGTTGTCAAAAAAGACGTAACGACGCTCTATTACTGCTTGCCCTTAAATATTTAAGATTTTTTTTTCTTTAACACAAAGTGTCGAAACAAAATGTTACAAACTATATTTTTTTAATACAGATAGAGTAACTTTCTCAGTAATTTTCATATACTGCTGCAATATCCGCACTGCATTCAAAGAGGAGACGATAAAAATCCGATGTGACGTCGACACGCCGTAACGTCTTTTATTCAATTGCTCGGAAAATCGGCGGATTTCAGCGGTCGACCCTTCCTCGCATATTCTGTCCTAGTCACTCCTTCACAACATTCACAAGTGTGAAAGAGACACAAAACGCGGCAAGGTAATTGAGGGTAATGCAGAATAGTTTCAGTCTAGACGGGTAAAGTTGTAGTGTGTAATTGCAAGCGTGATGCTGGTTAAAATATATTGTAATGACAGTTTAAAGTTACGCTTACTTTAATTTATGAAGGGATTTGGGATTACTGTGTAGTGATGTTACAACATAATGTTCAACATTTCTCATCAGGACAAATGCTTTCAAGGTACGTAGTACCATTTTTATTAAAAGTTTACATTGTCTACTGTATTAGGTAGATTTTCGCTTGGAAATTCTTAAGTTCAGTGGAGTAGGTAGATCAAAAAGATATTCCTTTATAGATAGGTACTTCGGAAGCTTGTTCCAGGCACCAAGTAATCAATAAATTAACTTTTTCACCAGAAAAGTACTCCAATACAGTATCAACGCGTACTTTGTTCACTTGATCGCCTGATAACACCATCGTAACTATAAACGATAGCTCGGAACACCTGCGGTCAACTTAAAACAAATACAGAGCCGCAGTCACCTGCGCATTTACGCCCCTATAAACCATCGCAAGCACCCATAAAGGCATTATTACCTATTAATTTCACACCACATTAGCGAAACAAACAATAAAAGTTTAACATTTGGTCCGGTGACAGTGATTCGAGTTTTGTGTTAAGCGCCCTCTATCGGCGGGTTGCGGAGACGCACAGAAAAAGATTATGGCCCCTTACTATGGAGTTTACGACGTCGTAAAAGTATGCAGTAAAGGAAAAGGGCACGCATGCCCTCTGTTAATCGTTCTGAAACCGATATTGCGGTGAGGCCGGAGATAGATTGCTCGACGTCAGGAATAACTTCTCGGCGATTGTCTATTTATGGGCAGAGCCGAATTGCGGTGTGAATACCATGTTTTCACCTAACGAAATTACTCAGCTTAATTTGTACGAGTAAGCCAAATGCATAAAATGGTTGGTAGATATAACGCTGCAAATACGCGGAGGTTAATTGGTATAATTGCCGATAAAACGAATTTAGTGGTACCTACCTACCTATTTTAATTACACGACTATAGTGGTTCTGATTTATCATAACATAAGCCTGTCTACTTCTTACCTACATGTGAAGACCTCTCCTAGGTGGGGACCCGCTTATCAGAATTAACCAAGGTGTACCTACCTATTTGTTCTGTGGTTATACCCATTGTCATCTCACGCTATGAACGCGTCAGTCCCTTAGACACTACCTACGATACCACAGCAAGAAACACAGTCCATCCAAACGAAGCATTCATACCTACTGCTTCAAAACTTACCTACTTTGACGACGGAATTATCTCCAAATCACTTCCTATATCCAAAGTCGTCATTTTTTTTCTTAAAACCCACATTCGTGATCAAAAATACACAGGAAACGGCTTGAACACTAAAAAAATCGATGATTGACCTCCCGAAGACAAGAAGTACCGTAAAATGGGTAACAATATCATCCGGGGCACCCTCACTATCGTTAAATTTTTATTGACTCCAAACTGCGAGACTTTAAAAATATACAAATTTATGGTCACTCAAACTGGGAACGATTATTCAACACGTCGTAACTATTTTATTGCACCAATGTAAACAAAGCATCAATTTAGACAGTGATGGCCCTCCCTTTTTTCTTATAGAATGGAAGGTTTTTGGAATCTATATTATGTAGGACCTATCACCTTAGGAGGAAAGGTTACGCACCTATTAAGCTAAGCAATTGTATGCCAAGTCAATGGCAAGGTGGGTTACCGACGTTGAGGTGATTTTTTCAGATTCTGAGAAGCTAGTTTTGTGGTAGCCAGAACATAACACACGAATAAAACGTGGTCCCAAAAGCAATAGTTAGGTACCTGAAGAAATACAGGTCACATTATTTTAATTTAATAAAAATATTATTATTTCATTCGCATAATAAAAAAACACGGTAACATAGGTAGGTACCAAATACCTTCCTACACCTCTGCCACACTGTCTGATAGTGAAGTAATAATACCTATCAGGAGTCATATAAATTTTTGGGATGTTATGAAATAGTGAATTATTTAATAACTATTGCCTGCTAAAATAATTTAATAGGTATGAGATCACGTAGGTGACCAAAGCCATGATACCATAGAACTGCATAACACCGTTACCTACCTTGGTACCTATTTATTATTTCAGATAAAACCAATACGACTTTTATATTTAACTGCGTAACTGAACAGCCAATAAATTTAATACGGGCAAAGAAATAAAAGTGCCATTAAAAATACAGGGGATTTTTAAAAAAATATTTACACTAAAATAACATCTACTTAGCTAGATACTTCATTTGCTTTTATGATTCTCCGTTCGTGCTATTTTACATTACAAAACTTTTATTCAATTATACATATGTATAACGTAAACTAATGTTTAAATATTAAAATTTATTGTCCATTTATTAAGTACTCCATTTTATTGTTCTCAGTCAACTATTATGTAGTATGAAAACAATTTTCATAGTTTTCAATATGCAACACTATCGGACTCTAGTGAGTTTTTTAAAAACTATTGAGTAAGTTGATTGCAGTTAGCACGCCGACGTGTGCGTGCTAATGCGCGCGCGCGCTCACAGATGGCAGTGCAAGTCGTGCTGGATTAAAAAATAGCACGCTAATGCTGCTTTGTAGTGATTTAGCATGCTGCCAATAGATGGTGCTGTTTTAGAATTTTTAACCACATTATTTTTTTTAATATTTTTATAAACTAAAAATTGCATCCAAAGTTTATATCTTACGTTAATAATATTAATAAATTAAATAATTAATTTTAACTTTACATTATGTTATTATTTTTATAGGTAGGTAGCATTCTTATTTACATTCTTATTATTTTTTTGGTTAATTAAACTCTTGTGCCCAGTTAGTAAAAGGTATTATTTATGTTTCTCATAGGTATGAGTTTGTATAAAAACGCTTCTTGCATATACAATCTTGAACTTTGAGCATGTGTTATGCAGATCAAAGTACCTACCTTCTAACTTAAGTAGGTAGGATGAAGTTATTTCAAAGAGTTATTTAATTTATCTAAGGTAGTTTTATTAAGTGTTCTCGTACATACAAGGAAGGAGTAACAAACATTTTGAAAACTTACCTCCGCATGACTTGATAACTTCCTGTAGAGCTGGTTCATCAAACTCGTCAAAAATGGGTTTTTCCAGTAGATGTTGAGTGTGTAGGTTGATTGATGGCCATACTTAACTAGTCTGGCCTAATTAATATTTATAAGCATGTGTTTAATCACATTAAAAACTTTTAACACTCTGTGGAACGGTTTTTTGGTAAAACAAAGCTTCACTGCAGAACATTTTTCCTTTAGATAATTTTGTGTATTTATTTAAGAAAATACATAATTTATAATTATCGAATGAAAATTTCACTAAACATTTGTAAAAATTAACTAAATTTAACACCCTCTTACAACAACTAGCACATTACTGAATCATAACTAAGACAGAACTTGAAACCCTTAACTTATTAACGGTAAACATAACTAATCGTAATTTTACAAGGGTTTATTTTATTACTCGCCGACACAAGAAAGCTTAAAAGTCGGCAACCATTAAAGTGTAGTAAAAATATTAAAACAGTATTGCGTAATTGTACCGTAGTAAAATAAAAATGGTTAACAAATATTCTCTATTGTTACAGATAGGAGGGACCATTTCAAGGCATTGGATTTTTTGGTAAGTACCTACCTAGGATAAACTTTTTTTGTTCTTTTTATTACAGCATATTTTCTTATATTTTTTTATTTTTATTTCATCTAGGTGTATTGTTGATGGGCTTCCCTGACCGCTGAACTTTTGTATTTTATTTTATACTTTATTAAGTTGACGATCTCCGACTTTTTATGCTGTGGGATGTGCTATGTGTAGCATATAAATGCATGGCTGTAAAGGCATTTTTATTGTGTTTGGTGCCGAAGACACATGGTGCGCAAAATGATTTTAAGTACTTATACCTATGTTATATATTTTTTTATCAAGACAATCATGTTTTTCGTAGCCGTATTGGTCTGTCACTTATAGTAGGTAGATATTCTGCTTCTAATCTGTTGACTCTCCAATAGAATATACCCCTCATTTGTTTTCATTGCAACAAATCAGAACACCAACAAAACAGAAACCTTGAATTAAGAGACCAATTAATGTACACGCACCTTCCTATTGTTTCAAATCAAAAAATCTACCAATAAAATCTGCTTTTTCGAAGCCGTTGTAGGTTACACTAGTAACCACATACCTACATATTATAATCTTCAAAAATAAGGATGTGCATTATTTACTCTCACGTTCATCCTCGAGTGTAAAAAGCATATTTATTTATCTCGGAGTTATCTCGTGGAGTCATCTAGCTCCGCCTGAGTTATCTGACGATTACATCGCCCCTAGCTACCCCTTTATGGGAGGGTTTCCTGTTGTTTGTTTTCCACGGACTTGATTACATTTAGATATGTGTGAATGGCAAATAACCTGTCTGTTATTCCAGACAGACAGTGAAGGACCTGGCCTGGAATTTGGGCTGCTTCATGGCTAATAATTTTTTAAAGTACAAATACGATTTACAAACAACTAAAGTTTTCACGACCCTTGAGCGATATTCGCGTCGCGAAATGTGCGCCGGTCAGGACTCGGTCGTGCAGCGGTCGGTGAACACTAGTGCTTCCACGTACAGTCACTAGTTGCGGGCCTCGTTACGTTCGCGAGCGCGCAGCGCGGTGCGCGGGTACGGGGCGCGGGCGCGAGCACGGAGCGCGGGATCAAGCGCGGGGCGCGGGCCGCGGGGCACGGGGCGCGGCGGTACGGCGACGCGGGCGCGGGGCGCGGGCCGCGGGACACAGGCGTCGCGGCGGTACGGCGGCGCAGGGCGCGGGGCGCGGGACGTAGGCGTCGCGGCGGCACGGCGACTCGGCGGCGCTGGGCGCGGGGCACGGTGACTCGGTGACTCGGCGGCGCGGGATACGGGCGCAGGGCGCAGGGCGTAGGGCGCGTAGTGGTACACGGCCCTATGTGGTTACGCGGCCTATGTGGTTACTCGGCCTTATGTGGTTACGGGTGGTCGGAGTGAAACGCCACTGTCGGTACAACTGGGTACACTTTCCCGCCTAGCCGCGTCAAGCCCGCCGATATTCAGCCTTCTGGGTAGGCTTCTTGTGGTTTTCTTGTGGTTTCCTTTAGGGCTTCTTAGTACTGGATCCTCCGGTGAACTACGATTTGGCCCCTGACCAGGCTCGCTTAAGTGCGATTTGGCTGGTCTCAGCTAGCGATAGCTGAGACGAGCACAACTTTTCCAACCTGGTCAGGGTAAAACAGTCTAACTTTGTGATAAGGACAAAACATATGGGCGCGACTTGACGATGCTAGTTGGTACGATCTACCCTTCTTTATTTTAATATTTCTATGCATACAAATTTCTTAGTTATTATCCTAAATAAGGCAAAACAAACATTTATTTGCTTAATCTATACACTTCTTTAACATTTTCTTACGATCAAATGCTACATTTACTTATCCTCTAAATAAAAGAAGCCCCGAAAATAGTCATTTATTTGCTACATAAACATAATATTACAAACGTCACCCACCACTTGCATGCACTCCCATTACTAGTTGTTTATTTATTTACTTTAAACAATATGTTACAAAGTATATTTAAACATTTTAAATATTAAACCGCGTTTTGTTGGCCGTCCTGTACATTCTCCCGCCGTGCGTCGGCTGTTGTGGCGACGCATCTCCTGCTGCTGGAAGGGCGGCCGACTCCGTGGGCAGGATCACCAGCTTCTTCGTGGGGCGGCGCAGGACTCCCCCTTGTGTCTGCACGTCGACTGCGCGGACCACTCCGTCTGCTCCCGGGTAGACCGCTATGACTCGTCCCAGCGGCCACGTGTTGCGTGGCTGGTTGTTGTCGGCAATGATGACGATGTGGCCGACCCTCAAGCCTTCTCCTCGTCCGTGGGGCTCCCGCCGGTTTTGGAGTTCCGGCAGGTATTCTTTGAGCCATCGGCCCCAGAACATGTCGGCGAGGCGCTGTGAGGCGCGCCAGTGTGTCCGCCCGAGGAGGTCTCTGTCTGAGGAGACCCCCATCGGCGGCTCGTGGGCTGGACCAAGCAGGATGAAGTGGTTTGGCGTCAGCGGATCGGGATCCTCTGGGTCGACGCTGACGTGTGTGAGCGGACGGCTGTTGACCGTCAGCTCCGCTTCGGCGAGAAGGGTGGCGAGTATCTCGTCGCTCACCGCTCGCCCCGACGTGACCGCCGCGAGTGCGGTCTTCACAGAGCGCACCATGCGCTCCCAGGCCCCTCCCATGAAGGGCGCGCTCGGCGGGATGTATTTCCAGACGATCTTCTTTCTTGACGCTTCAAACTCGGTGGCCTCGTCGATCGCTTGCCGGAGCTCTTTATCGGCTCCCTGCAAGTTGGTGCCGTTGTCGCTCCATATCTCCTTGGGGCAGCCTCTGCGCGCAATCATTCTGCGCAGAGCCATGACTGCCGAATCGGTGGTGAGGCTGGCGGCCAGCTCCAGGTGGACCGCTCTCGTCGTGAGGCAGGTGAAGAGAGCCACGTACCGTTTGACCGTGGCCCTCCCCATCGTGGCTTGCAGCGGACCGAAGTAGTCGACGCCTGCATAGGTGAAGGCTCGCTGATGGTGAGCGAGCCGACTCGGCGGATGGTTCCCCGTAGCTGGTTCCGGAGGCGCGGCTTTGCGCACTCGACAGGGCAGACATCCCCGTACAATTTGCCTCGCGACTGGACGCACGCCGATTATGTGGAAACGTTGTCGGCAGTGGTTAATGGTTGCTTCCACCCCTTGGTGGTGGTGTCTACGGTGGGCATCTTCGATGAAGAGACGAGAGATGTGGTGTCTCCCGTCCAGCACGGCAGGCCTCTTTGTCTCTTCTGCGACGTCTTCCAACTTGTTTATGCGAGACCTTATGACGATGAGCCCGGCTTGTATGTCTATAGCCAAAGCTCTGAGTTTGCTTTGGTTATTCACGCGGCGCCCGTGTCGTAGATCCTCTAGTTCTTCTGCGAAAGCGTCTTCCTGAACGGCTCGGACTAAAAGTTTTTCGGCTTCTATGAGTTGCTCGGCTGGCAACTTGATAAAATTGAGAGTCTTCTTTCCTCTCGATTCTTTTTCTTCTTTGAGAGTTTTACTAACCTCTCTTCTTCTTTTTCCAGTGTAATCCGGGTCTTCCAATTTATTTCTCTTCGTGCGGGCGTAATTAACCCGTTGTGTTTTCCTTTTAATTATGTTTATGAATTGAACTACTCGCGCCGTCGTTCGCAGCAGTCGTTCCCAACGCGAGAAGCGGGTGAAGTCGGGGACAGCTTCTAATATACTCTCCCGCCGGTGACGGGCCCTTATAGTCATCACCGATTCTTCGCCTGTGTGTATCTCTTCCTCCTTATTGATCTCTCTTGGCCATTCCTCTTCTGGTCCCTTTAGGAAGGCGGGACCTCGGAACCATCTATGTTCCGAGTTAAATGTGCTTGGCACGTCTCTGGTGGCGTCGTCTGCGACGTTCAAACTGGTAGGCACCCATCTCCATTCTGCCACTCTGGTGTGCTCCTCGATCTCGGCGAGTCTGTGCGCGACGAACGGCTTGTAGGCGCGTGCTCCTCTTCGCAGCCAGGTGAGCACGGTCTTGGAGTCCGTCCAGAACACCCTCTGATCTGGCTTCTCGTCGTGTTCTTCTATTACTGCGTTCGCCATTCGGACGCCTATCAGCGCCGCCTGCAGCTCGAGCCTCGGGATCGATGTCAGTTTCAGCGGGGCCACTCTCGCCTTGGCAAGAACCAGCGAGATGGCTATCTTCCCCATCGCGTCCTCGGTGCGCCAGTACAGCGCAGCAGCGTAGGCAGCCTCGCTCGCGTCCACGAAGATGTGGAGCTCTCTCCTGCGCGCCCCGCTGAAACCTGGAACACAACGTGGGATCGTTAAGTCTTTGAGTGAGAGTAGATGTCCCAGCCAGGTCCGCCATTGGTCTGCGAGGTCCTCGTCGAGCTGGTCGTCCCAGCCCGTTCCTCTCCGCCAGGTCTCCTGCAGTATCTGCTTCGCCCGAGCTGTGACTGGCGAAGCGAAGCCGAGCGGGTCGTAGAGAGACATGACGACCCTCAGCAGTTGTCTCTTCGTGGGCTTTTCTGAAATCAAAATATTATCTGGGAGTCTTTTCATTTCTAAATTGAATGTAATAACGTCGCGATCGGGACGCCAGATCAGACCGAGTACTCGTTCAGTCTTTTCACCATCATTAAGGGCTTTGGTCGTGGACTCTGTGTCGCTGACCTCCCCCAGTTCTTTCAATATGTCTGGGTCGTTGGAGGCCCACTGTCTTAGCTCGTAGTGGGCTTCCAGTTGTATCCACTTTACGTCGCGCGCTGTCCTGATCGCCTCGTCTCGATCCCGAAAGCTCTGCAGGTAGTCGTCGACGTAATGATTTCTTATTATAGCTTTGCATGCCTCCGGGTGAGTCTGTTCATATCTCTTGGCATTTTCATCTTTTACGAAGATTGCGGTGGCTGGCGATGAAGTGGCACCGAAGATCAGCGAGGTCATTCGGTACTCTTCCGGCGGGTGATCTCCTCGGTGTTGACCTCTCCAAAGGTAACGCAGCGCATCGCGGTCTTCAGCCTTTATTTTTACTTGCATAAACATTTCCTTTATATCTGCAGTGACAGCGATGGGGTACTGCCGGAACCGCATCAGCACGCCGGGCAATGACTGCAGCAAATCTGGGCCTGTCAGAAGGTGGTCGTTCAGTGAGACTCCTCCTGTTTTGGCGGCGGCGTCGTGAACCACTCTCACCTTCCCTGGCTTCATCGGATTGAGAACTGGGAAGTGGGGAAGGTACCATAACTTCCCCGGAACAGCATAGGGTGGCGCCTTCTCTGCGTAACCCTTCTTTATCAAATCGTCCATTTGTTCTTCATATTTTTTCTTTAAGTTGGGATCCTTGTCTATTTTCTTTTCAGTGGCGAACAGCCTCTTGATGGCGTTTTCTCTATTGTTCGGCATTTGCGGCGGCTCCTTCTTCCACAGAAGCCGTGTTTCGTATGCACCATTCTCCAATTTAGTGGTTCTTTCTTGAAGTTGTTGGAGTGCACGCTGCTCGGGGTCGCTCTGAGGTCTTCTCGGCTCCACCGTGAGTGCCTCCATTGTGAAATAATGCTTGAGTTCTTCATCCATTTTCCTTTCTACTTCGCCAAGTTGGTTTACAAAATGCACACGTTGTCCTGTGATTCGGGTGTGGGCGCCGTGCAGCACCCAGCCTAGCGCCGTGCGTGAGGCAACTGGTTGATCACGTCTTCCCCTCCTGGTCTCCTGTGCCAGGAGGAGGCTCCAGTTGTCCTGCCCGATCAGCATCTTCGGTCTTGTGCTCGCATAAGTTATCTCGCCTAGTATGTCCTTTAGGTGAGTACAACTCTTGATGTCTTCTTCCCGTACTTGCTGGGCCGATAACTGGAGGTTGGCGAACGTTCTCGCCCTCAACTTCTTCCTGCCAGCTGCTCCAACCAATGTTACGGTGACCCGTCGTGACTGCGATGCACTCATTTCTTCATTCCCGATTGATTCTATATGTAGGGGTTCGACTCGTCCCCTGGTTCCTGTTCGCTGTGCTATTTCTTCATCAATAAGGGTGACGGTGGACCCATCATCCAACAAGGCATGTATGTCTACGGCGCCCTTCGGTCCTACGACTCTCACTGGTACAATCTTGAGGTACGCCTGTGTTTTTATCGGTGTCCAGGTAGAAGCCACTATTTCCTTGTCTTCCTCCTTCGAGTGGGCGTGTAGCAGGGTGTGGTGCAATCTTCCACAGCCCTTCTCTTCACACGGTTTTGCGCGGCAGTTGAACTTCCGGTGTTTTCCCTTCAGACACCGGAAGCACAAAGCTTTCTCCTTCGCAAATTCCCACCGCTTGTTCACGTCCATTTCCTTGAAATGGCGGCAAGCGGGGGTAAGGTGGTCCTGCCTCCCACATGCAGGACACTCGGGTTCGGTTCTCTTCTGAGATGTGATGTATGTCTTCTGTTTTCTTACAGGAGCGCGGCCGGAGGCTTCATTTATTCGCGTCATCTCCACTTGTTCTGGCTGCGCGTACATACTACATCTGTCTGCTTCTCTCTGGAGGAAACGCGCCAACTTAGGAAGGTCCGCTTCATCTTGACTCTGCTCTGCTGCGAAGTCGAACCACCTGTATCGCAGTGACGGGGTGAGCTTTTCAATGGTCGCCTTTGTAGCCTCGGGACTGTAGAGGTAATGTGTCTTCTCGAGTGCTCGAAGCGTGGCCACAATGTTAGCCACTCTCGTTGCGAATATGCAGAGTTCCCTCGGGGCGTCTGTAGGGCGTGGCAAGCTCTTCAGGCGTTCGATCTCTGCCAGGGCGATCGCATCTGGTCGTCCAAACCTTGACTCGAGAGTCTTCATGACAATAGCCGGCTGAGCGCTGTAGATAAGCAGGTCCTCAACTGCTTCCTTTGCTCTTCCCTTCAGGCTTCGGCGTAGGCGGGCTAAGTTTTCTAATTCAGAGTAGGCGTCTTCAGATTCCCTATAGGCCGCTCTGAATGATAACCATTCTTGGTACGAACCGCTGTATATCGGTAGCTCTGTGCGATGTCGTTGTCCTCCTCTTGCTGCGAGTGCTATCGCAGATGCTAATTCACTTAAGTCAACCTTCTGTTGTAAGGCGACTGTTCCATCTCCCGCCGGTACTATCGTATTCACTGGCTGGGGTACGTACATTGGTTGGGCAGGTCTCGCTGGCTGCGAGGTGTGCTGGGGCTGCTCGAAAGTGCGCCGTTCTGTGCACTCCGGTGGCGGCGCCTGTTGCTGCTGTGCATACCTTGGCTCGGGATCCCTGATGACAAACGTCTGTTCTGGTGCTGTAGCACGGCGGGCTTGATATGAGGCAGTGTCTTCCATGTGCGGCTGATCAGCAATAGCCGGCACGACCCGACGGCCGCTCTCCTCGATCCAGTCGGTGACTCGCTGCTCCGTATCTTCCTGCGTTATGACGGTGTCATCATCATCTTCATCTTCTTCCTCGGCCTCTATTGTAGCAACACGAGCGGCCGCTAATTGTACTTGAAGCCACAACAATTCTTCTTTAGCTTTAGCTAGGCGGGTTGCTTTATGTTTCGACCTCCGGTCCACACTAATCACTGTCGACTTACATGCTTGTCGTTGTTCGGACGGGTCCCTGTTCTCTTCCACAGGGTTCTGGGAGGCTGCTGCGGTGGGGGCGGTTGGTAGTTCAGTTTGGGCTGCGCCCTCCCTAATTTTTCGAGCCCTTCTTGTTTCCGGAGGATCCAGTCTTGTAGTTACAGTCGTCTCTGAGTTGCCCTTCTTAAATGTTGTATCAGTGGTCGCGATGCCAGTAGTCGTGGTTCCAGTGGCGGTCGTATCAGTGGCAGTGTTATCGGTGGACGTAGCTCCACTCGTAGTAGCCGTGCCTGATACCGTCGAGTTGCCCGGAGCGGTCGCCGTGCTCCTCGCCTGCATAGCGCTTGCTGCTCGTTCAGCCTGAGCAGCATCGAGGCGGGGTGCATTGTCGATCTGGGCGGCCGCAGCATCCCTCAGCGGCTCAGCCGATGTCCTTTCTCGCGAAGCGGTCTTTCCGCTCATGGACCTTGTGCACGGCATAGTCACTATCACTTAGTCACTGAGTCACTATAGCACTGAGTCACAGTAGCACTGAATTACTGTTGCACTGAGTCACTGTTGCACTGAGTCACTGTTGCACTGAGTCACTGTTGCACTGAGTCTCTGTTGCACTGAGTCACTGTTGCACTGAGTCTCTGTTGCACTGAGTCTCTGTTGCACTGAGTCACTGTTGCACTGAGTCACTGTTGCACTGAGTCACTGTTTCACTAATGTTCACTTATTGTTCGTTCACTTCACTGACTGTCCACAGTATCCGGCTCGAAGGACCAATTTTCACGACCCTTGAGCGATATTCGCGTCGCGAAATGTGCGCCGGTCAGGACTCGGTCGTGCAGCGGTCGGTGAACACTAGTGCTTCCACGTACAGTCACTAGTTGCGGGCCTCGTTACGTTCGCGAGCGCGCAGCGCGGTGCGCGGGTACGGGGCGCGGGCGCGAGCACGGAGCGCGGGATCAAGCGCGGGGCGCGGGCCGCGGGGCACGGGGCGCGGCGGTACGGCGACGCGGGCGCGGGGCGCGGGCCGCGGGACACAGGCGTCGCGGCGGTACGGCGGCGCAGGGCGCGGGGCGCGGGACGTAGGCGTCGCGGCGGCACGGCGACTCGGCGGCGCTGGGCGCGGGGCACGGTGACTCGGTGACTCGGCGGCGCGGGATACGGGCGCAGGGCGCAGGGCGTAGGGCGCGTAGTGGTACACGGCCCTATGTGGTTACGCGGCCTATGTGGTTACTCGGCCTTATGTGGTTACGGGTGGTCGGAGTGAAACGCCACTGTCGGTACAACTGGGTACACTTTCCCGCCTAGCCGCGTCAAGCCCGCCGATATTCAGCCTTCTGGGTAGGCTTCTTGTGGTTTTCTTGTGGTTTCCTTTAGGGCTTCTTAGTACTGGATCCTCCGGTGAACTACGATTTGGCCCCTGACCAGGCTCGCTTAAGTGCGATTTGGCTGGTCTCAGCTAGCGATAGCTGAGACGAGCACAACTTTTCCAACCTGGTCAGGGTAAAACAGTCTAACTTTGTGATAAGGACAAAACATATGGGCGCGACTTGACGATGCTAGTTGGTACGATCTACCCTTCTTTATTTTAATATTTCTATGCATACAAATTTCTTAGTTATTATCCTAAATAAGGCAAAACAAACATTTATTTGCTTAATCTATACACTTCTTTAACATTTTCTTACGATCAAATGCTACATTTACTTATCCTCTAAATAAAAGAAGCCCCGAAAATAGTCATTTATTTGCTACATAAACATAATATTACAAACGTCACCCACCACTTGCATGCACTCCCATTACTAGTTGTTTATTTATTTACTTTAAACAATATGTTACAAAGTATATTTAAACATTTTAAATATTAAACCGCGTTTTGTTGGCCGTCCTGTACAAAAGATTTAATACCTTAATTCATTTATTTATTTATACAACTTGAATACAGAGGAGAAAATAAGAATCTGTAAAGTACCTACGTTATTTTAAATATAAAATAGCATAGTGTTTGTTGGTTGAAAATAATCCAGAAACGCAACATGTATATAATTATAACAAGTACAATTGCTTTGTCCAAACTCAAAAAGGGAACGGCTTCCAGAATTTAAAGAAAACTTTGTACCTATTGTAATATTGATATAATAATATGATTGTAGTCAAAACATCTAAAGCTACCTTTCTAAAACTAAAATTACGTCATTATTACCAAGTTAACCAACATCTTATCTAATTGATGGCACCATAAGACTGATAGAAAATTGCTTTATCAAAGCCCCGCGTACATTACAGTAAATAATTACCTATTTACATTTTCGCAGATAAGCAAATGTATTGGTTAGCAAACGTCTTTCCTTTCGTATATCCGAACATAATTATCTTCTTAAGAATTAGCTACCTGACATTTCCATTATCCATGATTAATGGGACCAGATAACTCTGCATCCACCATTTATCTCGTGGATAAAGAAAAATCTTAATTTAAACTGGAGATTTGTGTATCGGATTGATATAAAGTAGGTGCAGCGGAGACTGCCCCTGTTGTTTCGCTTTTATTCCGTTTCCGATAGAGCTGAGATTTGCTTGCGTTGGAAGGTTGGGCCATTAATGAGTGTAGGTCGATTTACGACCAATTAAAATCTATACGGGTCCAATTAAAGCGTGGCTGGTTTATTGGTATGGCTGCTATCAGGCGTCTGGTGGGGCTACCGACATTCCGTCGTGTACCACCTCCTTATATCTTTCTTGGGTATGTACTTACCTGTTTATTAGGGTTCTCTGTGGCTACATGGTACAGCTGAAGATCTTATCACATTAAAATATAGTCTTCCTCTGAGCTAGATCGCCTTTGTTAAAGGGCTAACAACTCTCTATATGTCGTCAATATTAGGGTTCTTACTATGGAAGCTGTATTCCACACAAATCGTTGGTTTGTGGTGTGAGACAGTATAACAAACTGCATAAGTCTTAAGACTCTTTTGGACGATATTTTTATCTAAACGAATATAATAAAGCTGAATAGTTTGTTCGTTTGTTGACCACGCTTATCTCAGGAACATTTTTTTTCGTTAAATAGTCCATTCGTCAAGGCAGGCTTTAGCTATAGTATAACACTACATAATTATGTGTGCGGTAATCGAAATACACGTGGACGGAGTCGCATCCGTCCGCTAGTAGTCCAGTAATTTTAGCAATTTTGATCCACGATCTGCGGAATAATTCCTAGTGAGCTGAATTTTTGTATACACCTTTATTATGATATTGTAATGATGATGTGAAAAATCGACATTGATATCGTGCCGGCTAAAAAAGTTATAGGGGTCCAAACGTCGCGAAAATCAGTTTTTCGCAAATATCTCGCGATCTATTGCTCAGAGGTCAACAATGGTTTCATAAAAGTTGTTCGTCGTAAAATTGTCTACAAAAAAGGTCTCTTGCAATTTTCTGTAGAGTTAACCGTTTTTGAAATAGAGACTAGAATGCACTCACATATGGTATTGTATACCGTACACCGCATACCAAGGCATAAACCATATTGTATATTTTTTTACCTTTTTTGTTTGTTTGTTTTTTGTTAGTATAATGTTCTACATATAGGAATATAAAGGACTTGTAATACTAGTACAGTAAGGAAAATAGGAATATCAGCTATAAAAAACTAAGTGGCAATTTTTTTTGTCACTTTATAACTCAAGGACGGGCTCACCGATCCAAACCAAATTTTCAGGGTTTGTACAGACTATTTAGTAGATGTTTTATGTGAATTTGGAACAAAATCGGTCGTTCTTTTTATACGTAGCGAAGCACGTACCGGGCTGCTAGTAATGATATAGATGTGCTATGTCCAGTGACGTTTGGACCCCTATAACTTTTTTAGCCGGCACGATATCAATGTCGATTTTTCACATCTTCATCATAATATCATAATAAAAGCGTATACAAAAATTCAGCCCACTAGGATTTTTTCCGCAGATCGTGGATCAAAATTGCTTAAATTTACATTGCATATCTATATCATTACTAGCGGCCCGGTACGTGCTTCGCTACGTATAAAGTAAAGCGACCGATTTTGTTCAAACTTCACATAAAACATAAACTAAATAGTCTGTACAAACCCTGAAAATTTGGTTTGGATCGATGAGCCCGTTCTTGAGTTATAAAGTGACAAAAAAAATTGCCACTTAGTTTTTTATAGTTGATATTCCTATTTTCCTGACTGTACTAGTATTACAAGTCCTCTATATTTCTATATGTAGATCATCATACTAACAAAAAACAGACAAACGAAAAAGGGAAAAAAACAAACAAAAGGGTTTATGCCTTGGTATGCGCCGTACGGTATACAATACCATATGTGAGTGCGTTCTAGTCTCTATTTCAAAAACGGTTAATTGTACAGAAAAATGCAAGAGACCTTTTTGTAGACAATTTTACGACAAACAACTTTCATGAACCCATTATTGACCTCTGAGCAATAGATCACGAGATATTTGCGAAAAACTGATTTTCGTGACGTTTGGACCCCTATAACTTTTTTAGCCGGCACGATATCAATGTCGATTTTTCACTGCATCATTACAATGTCATAATAAAGGTGTTTACAAAAATTCAGCTCACTAGGAATTATTCCGCAGATAAAATCTAAAATTCCTGGACTACTAGTGTATGTAAATAATAAAGAAAGCTGGCCTGAGTTGCCTAGGTAATTTTTGGAACAGAATATTTTTTAATGGAATACATATCTAGTTAAGCCGTATGAGGGAGGGATTATAGAGTACTGATTTAAAGAACTAACAGCAAAGAGGTCTACACAAATCGACAAGGAGGTAATAATACTTATACGAAGAAAGTAAATAAAACAGTATGTAACCCATAGTGAAATTGTATATTTTGCAATCAACATTATGAAACACAAGAACATCTTCTAAAGCTATAGGCAAATAACAGTTGCAATAAGTATTTATTAAAATATCAAAGGATAACTTAAGGTGCTACCTTAGAAATCAAATAAGACAAATGCATATTTTTTTGTTTAACATTTTCTACTTAGAAATGCTAATCTTTGAACATGTTTATGTTAATCGTGAAAGTCAAAATAGATATTTTGACTAATAATAAATTACATTATTAGTTACATTTTAACATATTATTCATACTTATAATTTTGATGTCCTATACTGCTTAATAAAGTAACAGAATACGGTTATTTTTATTACTTATTAGGTATTAAAGCAACCAATAAACAGATTGTTTTTAAGTTGGCTATGTTTTAACGATTATTTAGTAAGTAGGTCAATGTCTGTGTCATTTGATCATGCTCTGACACCTGGTTTTCCTTATATCAGTATTTGTTATTGTTAAAAGTTTCGAAACGAGGGCCAAGGAGTTAACTTTTGACTTGCCTCTTTTACTATTTATTAAAGCAACAAAATGTCGTCAAGATTTTCTGCCAATGACTTCCATAATCCAATAAGAATACAAAAACGTTGACAGCAATCAAAATACCATTCCGTTTATCAATTCCATATTTATTCCACAAAGCGAATACGAAACGCGAAGCCGATTCGCAAAAACACAGGGCCTTTCAAATAATTACATTCCCATACAATACAACTCGCGTAACGATCTTTTAAGCTATGAAACTGAAATTAAACCAATCACTTAGTTGACTGGGGCCTACGCTCGTTGGGGTCAATACAACAAATTTTCAATTACCCCGAACGGTCGCAAATTCAGCTGAAAATGTAAATTATTTCAGCGAGTGCATTATAAATACGATTGGAGGTGTTTGTGGGCGGGGCCTGTTGGCCAATGGAGGCTCGGCGGCGCGGGTGGGCGGGGCCAGTGGTAAGACTGATGTTGTTCCGCCGAAGCCTTCGCGGGGAACGCTCGCTGCACTCTGGAACAAACGGAACGAAATGATACAAAACTTTTTTTTTCTTTGAGCGTAACTTGATTGGTCAATTCATATTATTTCGGAAAGTGGCCATTTTACATTATGTCGTCCTTATAGCAATTGAATATGCTATAAGGACAACATAATAAAATGTTAATTAATTTTTGAAGAAGATTTGTTGGTGTTTTTCGTTCACTGAAACAGATTAGCACTGAAGCAAATAAATAAGAAAGCAGCTAAATCGTCTGCTTACAGTATAAAATCTATTTTGTATTAAGTACGAGTAGGTAGGTATGTAGTTCCTGTTAATCTGATTTACCTAACGTCAACTTACCTAAGTAAGCATTGGTTAATGCTAACGCTGATTTTATCTTAAGCACAAACCATTTATTCCCATCCTTTTAGCATGAAATAACACTAACAAAGTTTAGGTTTTTAGTTTACATAAAAATAATA
Source organism: Nomophila noctuella (assembly GCA_958496325.1). Lineage (NCBI taxonomy): Eukaryota > Metazoa > Arthropoda > Insecta > Lepidoptera > Crambidae > Nomophila > Nomophila noctuella. The sequence goes on from OY292491.1 coordinate 10,373,282, forward strand.
ATTTAGAATTGATTACCCACCTAAAATTGAAAAGCAGTCATCCCGATTTAACATGGTTTTTATGGTTGATTTACACAAGCTAATACCTACCTACCTAGTTCCTAGCGTAGGTTTACCTTATTATCTTCTAGCTACATGACGATTCGAAATAACACACCTAGCCGAAAAAATTACGCCTACGCCTGTAATATACATATTTTTAATGGAGGCTGACACACCATACCAAAATAACGTCGCGTAATACTGTTTAGAAATGCATTGCCGCCTATTTTTCGTTGCGTAATTTCAGCCTGGTGCGTTTCTACATTTAACCTTAATCAAACCGTTTTTGCTTAAAATGGACATGGCTTCACATCAACACTCAAGTGCTTAAAATAAACAGCTTAAGAACTTTGTAACCAGTAGCAAACAATCAAAGGCGCGACCGAACGCATTCACCATCACGGACATTTACGGCCAATAAACGACACATAAAATCTTCCAAATTACCCACAACACATAAATACTTCTCGCAACACGTCATTTAGGTTATAAAACCGTCCAGAGATTGCCCCAAAAGTCGCGTTCCCCACACGTCAATCATTCCAGTCAAACAAAGCATAAAACTGAATTTATACAGTTTTTTTCACTTCATACAAAATCACATTGTGCGGTTTTGATGGCTTCATTATCCAACACTTCTCACCAAACAGTTCCAACATATAACTCAGTAGCAATAATTTAAATTGTCTGTAATAATACTTTGTCCATTGTTAATTCGAACCACTGTGCGCCTCGGTACAATAAATTTGCGATTAGATATTACATTGAAATGCGTCTAGTAAGATTTATAAGACAGGGTAGTATCTATTTACCTGAAGTGGCATTGTATAGGCTGGCAATTTGAGAGCGACCACAATGTGAGATGGAAAAAGTCATTTTTTTCATTGTGTGTGAAATGCGATTTTGCACAACCATTACGCAAGGGTCTTTTGTTGCGCCGACAAAGTGCAGTGACCCTTTTTTTAATGGCCCATAGAAAGTGCCTACCTGGGAGAAAAGTGCAGGAATCATTTCATGAAATAAATTGCATATTTTTTGTTTATTCCCTTTAATTATCGTGAATCTATTGTATACTAGACCAATAATAATTGGGGAACCTGTTTTTTTTACTTTTTCACTAAACTGTTATTATATTGGTTATTTTTAATCAGAACGTACCTAGTGGACGAATAATCGGAGATATTTCTTTTCACTTATATTTCGGACAAACTAATACACTATTAAAAAAATTAAAAATTATAAAAATTGCCCCCTGTTGGACTTCTACATATTTTGATTTGTTTAATTTAAAAACAGATTTCTTTGTATGAAAGCATTCAAAGAATTATTCCAAAAATATCCAAAATATGCGTTTAAAATTAGTCACCGAATATTTAGATGGTTTAATTTCAAATGACTAGCTAATAAACCAGATTTTTATGATAATTCAGTAGTTTGAAAACTTGTCCTTTAACGGATTTAAGTCAAATGTCTTCATTTAGAATTTTAAAACAATTTAGCTCCGTTTATTTAATTTGATATATTGCTTATTGCTTTAAATGATTTGTTTATTATGAAATCTTTAAAAGGTATGGAAGAGATCGTTACCTAAATAAATTACAATCAAGATCACATTATGTAGAATGCCGATTTCCGTAACTTATCACAAGAAATATTATATTACTTATGATATTTGATATTCGAATGTATAATGTGGTAAATGCATGAATCAATCTCTTGAAATTAATACTATTTTTAAATATTTAGGTCTTCTTATTTGAATATGAGGGTTGCTAACAATGTTTTAGTATAAATAAATAAAAATGTGGCAACAGGCTGTCATGATTAAAACTGACTTCTTCATATTTTTATTAAAGTCCCATAATAATATTTGTATGTTAAAATTGGAGGCTTCCGGCAACTGACCCCGCAACAAACTGGACCCGCGGTGCCAGTTGCCGGATTTATTAAATTCTTATATTTTCCTCCGGCGAGTGGCCCCACTCATATATGTATATGAAAATCTATTGTTCGAGCTAAACGAGTACAGTCAATCGAAAAATTGTTTAAAGTTGAAATCAAGAAAAAACCTTTGGTTTTAAAATATCATTTATTTATAGAATAAGATACACAATAAAAGAACAACGAAAAATAATCAACAATTTACATACAAATATTAACTAGTAAGTAGCCTTAACGATGTTAAAATGTAATAAAGGTATACACATAAATCAACGGAATATATAGTCTATGATCACAGATAAAAAATATAAAAAATTACCGTCATAAAGCTTCACATCAGTCTTAATGATTTTTGTTATCTAACTCTCTTATTTAAAATATGTTCTTACAAAATTAACAGGCAACAATCACAATTACTTATAATTTCAATTATCGCTTATCAGAATTAGTATTAATGACCGTTTGTTTATTATTTAAAAAATAATAGAAATATAATCAACATCAGCTAATTATTAAAAGTCAACTTAGCAAATAAAACAATTTTACGTACGTTCAGGATAGTGTTCATCGTAGTCTGTCCAAACATTGCTTACACAGATATAAAAACTAACACAATTTATAATAACAAATAGTCAACATATTGAATACAAAACTAAGAAAACTTATACTTTGTAAAACTATTTCAAACACTTTTTCGCTTGACAGTAGGTACTGGTCTTGGCTTGAACAATAGATATTTTATTATTAACATATGGGTGGGTCCAGTCGCCGGAGGAAAATATAAGAATTTAATAAATCCGGCAAGTGGCCCCGCGGGTCCAGTTTGTTGTGGGGTCAGTCGCCGGGAACCTCAAAATTGCAATTGCATCAATGAAATATTAAAAATAATCTTATTGACTCAATCTAAAATATTTCCACAATGACGAATCATCTTGATACAATAGGAATGTCTTGCGATCATTCCTATTTAAATGAAATACCATAAACCGATTAAAATATATAACATCCACCCGTAATAAAGGTTACATCTTGATAATAACATGGTGAGTCCACGAATACTTTATCAAATATCAAAAAAATAACAGTAGGCACATAACTGGTCCTTATCGCACTAATTTTCGGCGAAAACAAAGACGTCGGACAACAAACCCTTCCGATTTACGACTTTTAAAGGACCATAGAACCACTCGAGTTTCAACATATTCTTTATGTGACCATTAATATTTTCCCGGGACTTATTTATTGAGTCCCAAAGGCGAACCTGGGCAGGTGGTCCCTACTTAATCAAGATGTTACCGAAATAAAAAACGTGTAGCTATATATTCTTTTTTGCCTGAATTATAGTTTTGTTCGAGGTAAGTTACTGTTGGGATAGGACGGTTTTTGTCCAGTTATTTATATAGGGTATTTAAATTTCGATGGGAAAGATGTATAGCGCAATGAATACATTAGCAGTAAAGTAGGTAGGAGACCAGTTGTTGGCTATAAAGTGGTTGAGACATGTAAATGGTGTCCTGTAACAGCTTTATTTGATAGAAACTTGTTTGTAATTTCTAAGGTGAAACTGTATTTGGAACAAGTTTGGGTGGGGTTTGTTATATTCTCTTAATGTTATTAGGAAATGCTGGTTGCGATTTGTACGACGCCAAATAATTAATGCTCGAGTTTGATCCACGGGTTAGATCGATAAAGATATCTTGTTAGGTAATACTGTTACATCAGTAACATAAATATAAATATATAATGTATGGAAAGGTGTGAGTTCTACGCCTGACCTCCATCCTGCCATACTTATTTGTAACACAATCATGATAATTTACAATGTTTCAGTAACAATTTTACGTCCCAATAAATACTCGCGTTTGATCCACAGGCTAGATCGATAAAGATAATATTTTTGGGTAATAACGTTACATCAGCAACAAAGATACAAGCATGTTATACGTAATATACCTATGTAAAGGTGTGACGTGTGGTGTTCGAATTGCCCAAATCCATCAAGTTTTTTAATCCATTCAGTAGATAGTAGATACCTAAAACATATTTAATAGTCTCATTCTCATTGAGGTAATACTACTACGTAGTACATATCTCGAACTCGAAGAAGTATTTTCTTATAAGTACGCATTGTTGTCCATGAACAACAGTTGCGGTCTATTTTAACTATGTTTGTAATCGAAAAATGCCGTCGTATGTTTTAAAAACATGATAAAATAAGTCATTTCATAGAGGAAAAGACAAAAAGGTCACTAAATTATCCGCTACCTTCCCTCCAAGTTGACGCATGGATTTTGTTATCGATGTCCACTCTACACGTAGTAGTAATACCTCAATGTATGTATTTAATTTCCTTAAATGAAGTAGGTAGGTAAGTTGTTGTATAGAGAAAAATGAAGCAGTGCCATTGTTCACGCCTTTATATCCTTTCTCGATTGTCAAGACAAAGATGTCCAACAAAGCCAATAAAATGCCAACCTAAAACGAGACTTGTTACACGTTCTCGATTGAGCAAAGTCAGTAAACAACGGCAGATCGCTTCTCAGATACCGCTTGATTTAGTCATTCCGAGCCCAGGATTTATTTAATAGCCGGATAGGTTTATTAAGATTAAGGTAACCTTTGCGAACGGCGAGATAATTCTGCGACTGCAATAATTAACTTGCTAGCCTTTGGTTCTCAGATACTAAGGTATGGTCGGTCGTAGATTGCGAGGTTCTATGCTGGAGTGAGAGTTCAAGTTATGGAGGGAAAGTTGAAGCTGTGGTCTTTATTTGAATTACATAGAATGGAAATTCTGTCACTTATATAATTGTAGGTACTAGTTTAACCCTCGCCTTTTCCCGCGTTATCAAGACTCCTGGTTTATCCCATAGGAGCATTTCATCGGGGTAAATCATATCACCTAAGTCAGCCCATACCCTGCCTGTATACCAAATTTCATCAAAATCCGTTCCGAAGTTGTTATACTACGCTTTAATATAAATTAATTGTTAGTAGGTACGCCAGAGATCATGCTCAATAAGTAAAAGAACAGCATAAAATGAAGTTTTACATCTTCCATTTAATTTTTTCACATTCTTTTAATGCTATGAGGCTCGTCAAAGTTGTTCTTTTAAATACCTTTTAGGATTACGATTAATTTGCACATTTTAATCTAGTGACTTGTTGTTTATGCATACAAATGTTTCTAGATTATGACAAGAATTAAAGTCACGACCTCCTCAATTGTAGGAATCGTCCGTCCTATAACAACTAAGGTTTGACAACTTGATCTTTATCAAAAGATTTATTAAACTATTCTTTATATATTAATATCATCCTTGTCATCTACATTAACAACACGACAATTAAATATCAAAAGCAATTCTGCTGGACCATTGAAAATGAGAACAATGTACCAACATGTATATAAATTGTATAATTGCATTCGTCCATTCCCATGGCGCGACAATGGATTACAATTAGATGCAAATATTCTGGGATGGGGTAATATACACCAAGGGTTGTAGGGGTCAGTATACGCAAATACAATGAATGGGAGTGCATTTCCCTGGTGACCAATAAGTGAGATGTTAGAAGATGTACACTGTTTGTTTTATATCTATTTTCTTTTACGATTTCAAAATTCTAAATATTTTTTCATTATTAGGTACCTACTACTTATACTAAACCGTAGTAGGTAATAGGATATTTTGTCATTATTAAATGCGGAAAATTTTCAAAACTTCCATTCCCGTAGTCATTTTGAATTTAACATTTTGTAATTACTTTTTGTGCTGTACAAATTCAGTTTTAAGAATTATTGTTACCTTGACGCTTTGCTTATAATCCGAGATGGTAGAAAAAATATCTTGATACTTGTTTGTCAAAATATTAAATATACTTACAATTAGTTACAATGCAACAATAAATTATCAATAACAAGTAAGGCTACTGTATTATTTTCCAATTAGAATAAAAAATAATAATACAAAAAACGTATGCACTTATGTAGTGTTGATTGAATTCAAGTACCTACCTATTACTAATTATGATTTACTACAATCTTAATCAACATAATATTTTATTATTTGTTTTTCGTAATATTTATTTGAAAAAACAGATCTCCAATCAAAAAGTAAAAATTGTGTAAATGATAGAATGTGTGTGTAATTCTCTATTATGTAAAATGACTTCGATATTGTGGTATGGTTCGTCAACAACACTTTTCTCCATAATCATTTTAACTTATAATTTTATAATTCGCTCGCGGCCTTTAATTTAAAAAAGCATTACGCGTAAAAAATCGCTGCGATTTTAAACATTCGGCCGGGCTTTCGGCCCTCGCAACTTCCGTTTTCCGCGACATTGGACGCAATTTGAAATATTTTACTGCTGTTGTAACGACTTGATGGCACGGCCGAGGGCCACTTATATATCTCTTTTATCTTTTGTTGGCCTAGCCCCTTTGCCCTCTCGGATAAGTCGACGGAACGACACTTTTTCGCCCTGAATTTTGTAGTGGATTACGCGGGATCGAGATTTCGATGGCGAATAATTTAGTGATCGAGGGAGTTGTAAGAACTGATGGTAATATGAAAGAAATATAAGTATTCGAAAATTATGAAAGGTATCTTGTAAGTTGAAAGTGTTTTTTTTTCAAATTCCTACGGATTTTTCTGCTAATAAAAGGAACAAAAACATTCAAAAAGAAACTGTAACGGACGAAATACAAATTGTTTGAATGCCTTAGTCTAAAATGCCAAGGCTAGGTACATAATAAAGGGCTAAAAGTCGATTTTTAAAGCTTCAAAAAAACTAAAACACAAACGCCTAAAAGTACACTACCTTTAAACGGATGAAATCGTGGTTTAATTAACAAAACATTATAAGTGGTTTTATTTAAATAATTACTAGTCCTAAACCTAAGAAAGCATTATTTATGTTATGTTTCGAAAAGTGATAACAAATTTTTGTTACATTTAAAGTTTGATCAACAACTTGTAACAAACAATATGAATTTCCACGGCCAGCCGAGCGGTGTGGGTCATTTTCACGGTCGGCTGCGGTGGTATGACGACCACTCTATAACGATATGTCTGTCTTATTGAGCCATTTGTTTTGCTGTTATTGCGTCGATTTGGCTAGCAATAAAAATACGGCTATACTTAAAGTTACCTATGAAGCCTAAAATAAAATGTCGGCAGCCACATTCCGTTTGAAAATGAAATGAAAATGCCCTGTGTTGAAGCGGAAACGAGTTCCCGAAGTGGGACTTAATTTCTCCAAAATATTTTTTTTTTCAATTAATTTTTGGACCATTTTTAATCACACTGAAAAAGCATTTTGTTATAGGTTACAGCACTAACACCCTCTCCTTCAGCAGTTGTCTTCAAGCATATTTAAAGTTGTTGATAAAGTTAAGAATTTTCACTTTTAAACTTAATTTTAAATCAAAATAACAATCCAACTCGCCATTTAAATAACTCTCAACTTCACCCAACAGATGGCGCTCCCTACCTCGTCTTGCACCATTTCATTTGTAACAAACGTCTCCATTTACCCTTAGATTACCGCCAGCTATAGGCTGACCAGTGCCTGACAATAACGCATAACTGGTCTGTGTTCAACGGAGGGTGCAGGCGTTTTCACGGTCGACTCGGTATCATGATCACTTCGCAGTGTTATAGTTGTTATATTTAAGTAGATACTATAGTTTGAGCAGGAGCTATGATTATTGGTTGTATAAGTTATGTATTACTGCATACAGCTGTAAACAGACTGTTAAATCGCACCAAAAAAATATAGGGTAACCCTCTTGATACTAGCGCAATCTAATAAAAGTACTCAATTTGTCTCGTCAAACTTCCGATGATCTATCTAATCTGATCTGAAGTTTGAGGAGATAAAAGAGATTTAGAGGGAGTGTTAGAGTATATCCTCTCACATGTCGTGAGTCTAAATTACATTGTTTTGATGGCTAGATAGCATGAAAAAAAGAATTTATCTTATGAACGATTGAGTCTTCTCTGTATAGGGTAGGTAATAGGGTAACTTACCATTAAGGTGGCGTTCAAGCCTACAGCTTACCGACATTGTCATTCCATGCCTCTCCAACTAAGCTCTAAAGACCTTAACCATCCATAATTGTGTTAATGAAATTAAATTTTCTTAGTGTAATTATCACTTAAATAATGAAATAAGACGTGAGTAGATCATCGTCCCAGTCGAAAGACAAACTTACTTGTTGCGAACAGAAACGGTACAATTTTTTTCCCACTTATTGTTTCTTCCTAATCCCAATAATAGGGAAAAACACAAACAATAGGGTTTATGCCTTGGTATGCGGCGTACGGTATACAATACCATATGTGAGTGCATTCTAGTCTCTATTTCAAAAACGGTAAATTCTACAGAAAAATGCAAGAGACCATTTTTGTAGACAATTTTACGACGAACAACTTTTAAAAAGCCATTATTGACCTCTGAGCAATAGATCGCGAGATATTTGCGAAAAACTGATTTTCGTGACGTTTGGACCCCTACTACTTTTTTAGCCGGCACAATATCAATGTCGATTTTTCACATCATTATTACAATATCATAATAAAGGTGTATACAAAAATTCAGCTCACTAGGAATTATTCCGCAGATAAAAACTAAAATTCCTGGACTATAACCCGTGAACTTGTCACCATAACTTCCATATTCCTCTACATTATGCATGTGAATGCTCTTTAGGTGCTCACGCGGAAATTATTCCAAGTAGGCATTCCTTGTGACGTTTATTCGCTTGTTGAATAATGCTTTATTTTTATGGGGATCGTAACATGGCTGGAAGGGCGGAGGTAGGTGATAGCGGACGCTACTATCGGTCTGCGATAACGGGGTTATTTGGAAATAAATAGTAGTTTGATCTGAAGTTATTTTATTACAAGTAAAAAAATACAGATCCAGCGGTCTTCATTAAGTGCGGTCCCAGTAAACAGAAGCCTCAAAATTACTTATCCTTCTACTTCAAGCAAACAAACGACTATTTAAACAAGAAGTAATATTTAAATTACCTACATTATAATTTTAATTTATTATTTATTAAGTCAATGGTCTTTCCACCCAGGATGCCCAAGACCGTGCGAAGTGGAGTAGGTGCAGCAGGAAAGCGGACCCTGGACTCCGAGGCAACAGCCGAGGATGCGACCGGGACAAGCGCTAGGATGATGATGATGATGATTTATTAAGTCAAAACTATGTAGGTATATGATTATCTGCTTCAGTTTATCGAATCGAGTACTTAATGAAGCGAGAAACGGTTATGTGACCACTATTATTGTTATAAAATGATTAAATAATATATGATGTCGCTGTCCTGAAACACAGTCCTCATGTCTTATTACTTGATCCATCTATCCATCCATTAAATATAGTAAAAATAAATTATTCCTATTTTTTCAAATCGTTTAACCCCTCCCTGGAAAATACAAACAAGCTTTTTAAAATTTCCAAAGCTCAACATCTCACGAGATTCTCATAGTAAAGGCCTGAGGTAGAATAAACATAACATAGTGTCCCTTTGTGTAGGGCCGTTGTTATTGAAATAAGGGCCTAGTATAGCATCCGTAACGCGCTTCGGTTATCGGTAGGGCTTTATCCATAACACCTTATGTGAAACTTCCTATACCTTTTGCTTCCTTTTCGAGGTCACAGAGGAAGAATTGAAAATCTTGAACGTTTTTACCTGGTTTGAAGGGAAACTGTATACTTGTTTATTTAAATAAATAAAAAATCATCCTTGTAAGGTAATGTCGATTTTGTACCTTAAATTTTATTGCCAGACATTCAAAGGTGAAAAAGTAGTTATCTTAGTTATGGAACCTGATAAACTATATGTCAAACTAGCGGCCGCCCGCGACTCCATCCGCGTGGATTTCGGTTTCCAATAGCCTAAACAATGTTAGAATGCGCTAATCTTTCAATTTGAAAGATTAGCGCATTCAAACACACAAACAAACAAACAAACGAACTCTTCAGCTTTTTTATTTAGTATAGATTATTGATAGAAAATTGTTGGCCTTAACAAGTTACTAACAATATATTGCACCTAATAGGTTCAAAGACATTTTGGTTTACCATAAGTAGGAATCCCAATCAAAACAATAAAGTGTGTTCACTAATTACAACTATTAGTTGACAAAATACAGAAAATCAAATGAAGCATTTTAATGGTCCCACGGAATTCTCACTTCAATATCACATGCAGTCCAAATGACCAGGCAATTTTAATATCATAACTATTTCGTAACACGAAACGGGCTTAATAAAACCATATATCTCTTTTAATACCACATTTCAGGATTGGAACACGCATGGCGTGGATTTATAAGAGTTTGTCACGACACGACAATCTGCTAATGAAATCTTCGTTTGCGTTAATGAGTACACTTCTTTTTGGAAGTCGGTTAAAATCGTGTGCGAGTATGGTTTAGTTACGATTACAGCTGCTGGATTTTTTTTCATGTATAAAGCTAAGTAGATAGGGTTGCTACAGTATGATTTTAGGTAACACCGTCCTGCATAGTTACCAATATATTTTTTACGACTCTTTTTTATTGATGGTTGGTCTGATGGCCAAGAAGTTGCCTATTAGACTCGTCTTTGAAATTAGGTTCGAAACCCGGACAGGACAAATATTTTGATTGGTCCACGTTGATAACTGATATTTCGTAACCAGCTACGAAAACGGATTGTGTGCATAAACATGTCTGTTTGTCCTGGTCTTGGTGTTATATGTATCTATTAGAGTATATTTGTAATACCACTGTTGAGTCTGGTATCTGTAACATGAGTGCCTAAGATACTTAACACGGAGTCAGATCAGTAATATGTGATGTTGTGTTATGTTTATAATGGCTCTTAAAGAAAATCATCAGGCTCAAAAAATAAAGTATATTTCCCAAGATATAGTTGCTAGCCAGCTCAACAACAATATCTTTAAATACATACTTGCAGTGGTTTTGATCTCCCCCAAACAGCGCATACTCGTAAGATGGTCATCTCCTGAGTTTTATGGGGTTCCTATTTGGGCACTTTATCCCATGTTTTCAGTCCCACACACACTCCCTACCATTGGTGCCTATGATAGTGGAAATAATAGAGTGCAAAATATTTTTTTATGCAAAGCTGGTACATTTCATAGAGCGTGTCTGTTTACAAAATTATATTTTCTATTTATCTCAATGTAAAACAGTGTAATTTGAAAATAAATCAAATTATGTTATATCGACGGCGAAGTGCCAATATCTCCTATCTAACATTTATTGGCAAAATTGATTTTTATATTTTATTGGCATCAAGGTAGGTTTCCACATGTTTTGATGAAATATTTGAGTGTCTTATTTATTCTTAAGCATGACATACATGTATATTTTCTACTTAAATTAATTTACAAATTTTAATTATTACAGAAAACTAAACGTTTTTTTCACTTTGTGTATAATTTTGTCTGTGTTACATAGGAGGTATTGGCACTTCGCCGTCGATATGTAACTTATTGCTACATTGTATAGGTACGGCCGAAAGGGTATTAATCTAGAAACATCATCTGTTGCATTTTATTTGAACAGTGTAACCGAACATATTTAAAAAGACTATGATGAACTCTGAAACAGTATAGCATTTTCATATGTAAATCATATAGGAAAATGCTATTCAAATGAAACATAAACGACATACTAAAATTTTACTGACTACCTAACAGAATTTAATAGTATTTTCTTTAGTTATGTTTTGTGAAGTTGTGCAAATAGCTTATATATTTCTTAACTTATTGTTAGAATAAAAGTTTTACAATCATACTATCACAATAATGATTTTATTACTTCAATTCAAAATTATGTGCAATCAACCATTTGTTCTTAGAATTATATTGAAAATTGTATGTGAAAATTTTCTTAGCATTCTGTCGGTTCTCAAACACACCTTACTAGAAACCTGAAATTGAATTATTTTATGTACCTACAACCTAAGCTGGTTAACTTCAACATAACTTGTCATTCAAAGGGCCGTATAAAAATTAGTTGTCAACAAACAAAAAAAACAATCTCCACAACATCTCCCCAAAAAATATCTATTATTCCGTCTGACAACCGATTGCATTTCCATTTCGCGAACGTTGTCGAAATCGCAACGTACATGTTACACAACAGAACTAGTAACAATCGCCCACGAACGCATAACTTAGACGGCGATACGCGAACCAAATACGCTTTCGGCAATAACCGAGGTACATTCTAACAATTTAATGCGGCATAAACAATACAAATACTCTCTGGTATACGCGCCGGCATATGTAGCGTACACACCATATTTATCGACTATGGTATTGTGGTGCGATCGTTACCGTATATCTAAAGTGGGGGTGTGCAGGGGTGTCCTATCATGAATTCTGATACAGACCGTCCAGTTTGTGTTGACCCCCGCGACTGAGGCCGGCAACCCTAACACGTATAGCAATGTTAGAAGCGCGCGGGGTGCGGGGGTTCTTTGTACAGTGGGTAAGCATAAAAGGGTTTTGTTGATTGGACGGGGACATTCTCTAGGGCCTTAGTGACCCGTGCGTTGTGTTAATGGACTTAATCGTCCGTATAGTCCGTCTGAGCAATTTATGTTTCATTTTCGATCCCGTTATGCGCGGGATTATGCGACCCCCCAATTCGAGATGCGTAATGCTGATGGCGAGATATGTATGTAAATTTGTAATGTTATTCATTGCGATTGTTTTAGTTCGGGCCGGTTTTGAGTTTCACATTAATTTCCTATGTATGTGTTCTTGCTAGCTCGTAGTATAAGAGAAAGATCTTCTATGAAGGTACCTAAGTTTGTTTGGAAATCTAAAGTTATACTTACACTTACCTATAAATGTCAGGCGATTATAATAAGACATTTCAATTCATAATAAATATTACACACAATCGTGTTACTTGTATCTGTTAGACATTTTATGTGATACAAGCATCAAGTTACGGAAACGTCATCCTTATAATAAATAACTACTTCAGAGGTGCCATTATTTATTAAATACAGCACATAAGATGTTACTCAACCTTTCTTTTCACAGACGAACTGAAAAGTAGAAAATGGAAAATCTAAAGTCAAAGGGCGTTCAGATTATTCAAGAATCTGAGTTTTTACTCACTGTCTTACTATTTTTTTTTTTTTTTTTTTTTTTGTTTGTTTGATATTTCACTTTACAGTGGGCATATCAATTATATTACAATCTAGTCAATAAAGACTAATGAGTAATTTAAATCTAACTTAAACTGCTAAATAGAGATAAACTAAGAATGTGTCCATTAACACCTTATTCTTATTGTCTCTAATTAAGGGGAAGTCACTTTGTTCTTGTAACTTTATTATTGCACTCACTGTACATTGTCACTATTCACTACACTAATTCGTGCGGTTTAGTCCTTTTAAGTCTTTTCACTATGTCCGTGGTGTCGAGAAGCTGGATCGCCTCAACATTCACGTGGTGATGAAGTCTCCGTTCGTGAGCTTCGGCGTATTGCTTTATCATGTCTGTGACGAGCTTGACGTTCAGGTCTCTGTGAAGGTCGTCATTTCTAATGTACCAGGGTGCATTTACAATGCCCCTTAAAACTTTGTTCTGAAACCTTTGAATCAATTGCACATTACTCGGTGTGGTACAACCCCATAGTTGAATACCATAAGTCCAAACAGGCATGAGGACTTGTTTATAAAGGACTAGTTTGTTGTGTACTGACAGTGAGGAGTGTTTACCCAAAAGCCAATACATCCTTCTGTAGCGCAATTCTAGTTCTTCGCGTTTCTTTTTGACGTGAGCCTTCCAGCGTAGCTTTGCGTCCAATGTCATACCAAGATATTTGGCCGTATTCTCGTATGGTATTGCCTTGCCATTAATGAAAACTGGATGGTAGTCAGCTTTTTTATTTGTAAAGTCAATGTGGACCGATTTGGTTTCATTGAGATTAATTCGCCATGTCTTAGTCCACTTATATACGGTGTCAATGGCAGTTTGTACTTTACTTGTTGCTTCGGCATGAGTGGAATCGATACTCATGATAGCCGTATCGTCGGCAAATGTCGCGATTAGGCAGTTTTCTAGCTTGGGGATATCAGCGGTGTACAAGAGATAAAGTACCGGTCCAAGAACACTTCCTTGTGGTACACCAGCTTTGATTTCTTTAAGCTCAGAATATGCGCCTTCATGTCTTACTCTGAACATTCTGTCGGTCAGGTAAGACTTGAGTATATCAGCATATTGCTTTGGTAGAAATTGTTCTAACTTATGTATCAGACCTTCGTGCCAAACTTTGTCAAATGCCTGAGCCACATCGAGGAAGACAGTAGAACAAACTTGTTTTTGTTCTAGGGCATTCTCTATTTGGTTTACAATTCTATGCACCTGGTCTATGGTGGCATGTTTTTCTCTAAAACCAAACTGAAAGTCCGGAATTAAGTATTTCTCGTCGATTAAAGGTTTCAATCTTCTCAACAACAATTTCTCAAACAGTTTTGAGATGATTGGCAGCAGAGAAATCGGTCTGTAAGATGTGGTTTCATGTGGTGGCTTGCCAGGTTTAGGTAGCATTATAACTTCGGCTACTTTCCACAAACACGGGACATATTTCAATCGGAAGGATGCATTCACTAATGTGGTTAGTTTTACTATACCTTTCCGAGGCAGGTTTGCTAAGATTTCCCCAGTTATAAGATCATAACCAGGAGATTTCTTTTTATTCAAACGTTTGATTTCGTTAGCAACTTCTCGCGGAGTAACCAGTTTTATCTCCAGCTCTTCCTGTGAATTCTCTATAAGGTAATCAATTTCAGGGTTGATTGCGGATGATGATTCATTAGGCTGGAATATTTGCTCCAAGTGTTCTGCAAATCTGTCTGCTTTTTGAGCATTGTTTATAGCCCATGCTCCGTCTGCTTTCCTGATTGGAGGCACTTGCAATACTGGTCTATTTGTGTCCCTTGTCACCTTCCACAATGAGTAGTCTGTGGTACGGTCACTGGTTAGCTGACTAAGGTTATTGCTTGTGTTTTCATCATCAAACGTTCGAATTCTTCGTTGAAGTCTCTTTGTCAGGGTATTCAACAAAGTTTTATCTTTAGGATGTCTTGTTTCCTGCCATCTTTTCCTTTGTTTTCTTTTCTCAACTACTAGATTGCGGATGTCTATGGGGTAGCAATGGCCATTTGTTTTTATTTTAGGTGTTGGCGTGTTATTCCATGCGCAATTTTGAATGTTTACTATGAATTGGTGCACATTTTCGTCTAACTGGTCTTTGGTTTTCAAAGGCACTTTAAGATTGATCACTGAGTCTAGTTCTTTCTGAAAACTATTCCAATCGGTTTGTTTGTTAACTAGCCTAGGAATGTTTTCTTTTAAAGCTACAGATTGACGTAATATTAATATTATGGGTGAATGATCAGAACTCATATCGTAGCCTTCTTGGATATGTATGAGGTCGCAAGATATATTTTTACTGTCTTACTATGAAAGTAAACTTATCCGACCTAGGTATATCGTAGGCTACAGTCCTATTTTAATAGGTTAATTAAAACTTCATCAAAATATAACCCATGAACTCACCCACAAACTTCAACTATTAGGCTAAGCGCACACCTAATCACAGTTACACACTAATGGCCGTAATACACTATATGCATTAATACAGGTGAGGCTTTTATCAGAATTTAAAACGGGGATTAACACCGTACATCTAGGCCGGGCCGTATCGCCGGGTAGCACCCGGTTCCACCCGGATCCGGCCGCATTTAAGCGGATCTAACCGGATCCAACCGGATTTACCGGATTAATCCGACCGAGCCGGCCGTGCTTTGTTGCGATATCGGATTGTTTATTTTACATTTTAAATTGCGAATGGTTTGCATCAGTTAGGAGTATTACGGAATGGGAGTGGAATTACTTTTACTGTGCGTTTTGAATATTCTTTTGAAGTAATTAGAAATTATAATGAACAAAAATTACGGATAGCATTTTTGTATTGTTTTATTCCATTCACTGGTCTTTGTTACTCATTACAGGGATAGTAATAAAATAATCGAATTACCTACTTATATTAAAAATATTAAAATAAGATATACAGACAGGTATAACAAAGTAAATATAGTTTCTTTTTAAACTTATACAGCATGTTACCTAACTTTTAATTGCACAAAAAACATATTGAATAGAAGCGTAACATACAAAATTACACTTAAACAATTTTGCCTACCATAAGGTAAAACAGTTGCGCCTTAAACAATAACAGAGACATTATCTCTTAACTTTATTAACCTCAAAGTTACTTCGTAACAGCAACTAGGATTGCATTATTGCCCCTTATCGCAGTCTAAATCGAACCCGAAATGCCAAAGTTCAGCACCCATACATTCTGCCGAATTGAAAGCGCAGCATAAAACTCAGAGAACCCCAACGTGGTACTAACATATAATCCTTTTCGCTACAATAGCAATTTCAAACTTCCTTAGGGGCTTCGGATAATCTTTCTTTATATCGACCTACGAGGCACAATCGCGAACATCAACTATCTCACTCTAACACATAGTTTAAACCAACGAGTGACAAAGACAGCAACGCTATACAGAATGTCTCCACTCGACTTCTCAATACAGAGGGTGTAGTAATGTTTATTTAAATTTTCGTTCGAGTGTTGTAATTTTGTTTTTAATTTAATTTGTAATGGCGCTGGGGCGACGTAAATCTACTAAATCTAGGAAGCAATATTGAGTGCTTACGTTAAAGATGGGAGACTCCGGGTTATTTTTTTACGGTAAATTACATTACATTAATATATATTTCAATATATTATTGTTATGATTCATTAGAGCTTTGTAGAAAACAGGAGTTTTATACATACACTGAAAAAAAGTTTTCAACACTTCAACAAAGTGAACACTTGCATAGGTACTTTTACTAAATGAAAATAAACAGACAAACATGAATCACTTTTATATGATTGGGCGGGTAAGAGTAGATTAACAGTTTTGACATTTTTATAACTTAACAATAAAAATAAGTCTATTATTACGTAGTACAGTAGGTAACCTGAATGCTGGAATCAACCTTACATTTACTATTATGAAACAAATACAAATATTCATACAAAGATGAGATGACACAATGAATAAAATATTACACCGATGATTTTCAATGTCATAATGGAATCTATTAAAGTGTTCAAATAATATTTTGCCAAGTTGTTGTTTAATTTAGACGGTGCTTAACATTATATTTGAATACTGATATAAGTTAAATTACACCAATAACCTACTTTAGAAAAGTCACGCAACCCCCGAAAAAAAAGTCCAATATCAATTTCCTTATTAATTTCTGGAGTGGCAACAGCGTTACTTCCATAGCCACTTTAATGGGTAATTTTCATAAACAAAGTTGAGAATCCCTCGGGCGAGTCGCGGGGAGGAGAAGGGGGCGGCTTGGCGCGGCTCCTTCCCGAGATAGAAAACAGCTCCAGTGCTGGTATAATGGGTTTTTGGAATGGCATCGTCCGTCTTTCACCCCCGCTCGCCCCTCTCACCCCGCTTACACCCCCGGGGTGAGAAAGGATGAATTCTTATTTCCTCATCTCGGCCGTCCGCCGCGTACCCTCCATGTAGATTGCCTTTTTCTCGTGAAACCTCCGTATAACATAACAATGGCTTGTTTTCAATTTTGCCTCTGCTATTCCTTTTTTGGGACCTGAAATGAGAGATATCGCTGAGTTTACGACGAGGATAATAACGTAATGATGGTATGTCACGAATGCCGAGTTGCGTTGTTATCGATTTTTATTTTATATTTTTTGTCGTCAATTTCGGGATAAGAGTGTAATAAAATTTAAAATGAAATAAAAGATTGTTGATTTTGTGATTTTATTAATTCATTTTTTTAAGATATTTAACATTTTAATCACTCACTCAGTTTAGAAGTCCATATTTTCCGGTATCAATGTGATCCAACCTAATTTTCAGCACCTGTGAACAAATGAATGGGTAATTAATTATCTTTTATTGATGAGTGTTAAAAGTTACATAATACAGAATTCTGGATATGCAAAAAGAATGTACAATTGTAATAAAAAGTTTAGGGACAAATGGTATTATTTATAAAAATAAATCTCCTTAATTTTTTTGTCAAAGCCCTGAAAAGTGGTATCTAGTCGCTCTAATGTTAACACAAACTAGTAAAATCTTAAAAATTGGTTTAACTTTGCATTTATCAAATCGGAAAAGAGTTATTTTACTCCACTGTATCGTCAAAATTAATAACAAAATTAGGTTCGGCAAATAAATGTGATTGATACGATATTTTTGGCAAATGACTTAGGTACTGCTCCCATAACCAAGGTATATGATTCTACCGAACTGCATTCATGAAGTGTGTAATGGAGCCAAAAATAATTTGATAGTCTGCCAAACCAGGCCACTGCTCATATAAAATAACCTCTCTGTTATTATGACATAAGTATGTTATTCGATAATTGCTTTAAGTAGGTTTGAAAATAAAATTAGGAATGATAATGACTTTCTGTTTTTTTTTTTAATGCACCTACTAAGTAAATGTTCTGAGTTAGAAATACTCTGAGTTGTTGTTGTTTTAGTTAATTTTTTCTGGCAATATTTTCTTCCACTTGATGGCGTAAGTTGTTTTAGAATGATAATGTGATATTTATAATTCACATTTTGTTTTTAAAACTTCTTTGTTTTACATTGTTACAGTCCGTTGTTGTAAGCCACAAAAAAATAATGCCTAAATATGTGAATGCCTAATCAACGTAAAGACAAGTTCGAGCGTTGCAAAATAACTATCTCCATGTAAACAAGCGTTGAGACACCATAGTCCAGTAATTTTAGCAATTTTGAACCACGATCTGCGGAATAATTCCTAGTGAGCTGAATTTTTGTATACACCTTTATTATGATATTGTAATGATGATGTGAAAAATCGACATTGATATCGTGCCGGCTAAAAAAGTTATAGGGGTCCAAACGTCACGAAAATCAGTTTTTCGCAAATATCTCGCGATTTATTGCTCAGAGGTCAATAATGGTTTCATAAAAGTTGTTTGTCGTAAAATTGTCTACAAAAAAGGTCTCTCGCATTCTTCTGTACAATTAACCGTTTTTTAAATAGAGACTAAAATGCACTCACAAATGGTATTGTATACCGCACGGCGCATACCAAGGCATAAACCCTATTGTTTGTTTTATTCCCTTTTTTGTTTGTGTGTTATTTGTTACTATGATGTTCTACATATAGAAATATCAAGGACTTGAAATACTAGTACAGTCAGGAAAATAGGAATATCAACTATAAAAAACTAAATGGCAATTTTTTTTGTCACTTTATAACTCAAGAACGGGATCAACGATCCAAACCAAATATTCAGGGTTTGTACAGACTATTTAGAAGATGTTTTATGTGAAGTTTGAACAAAATCGGTCGTTCACTTTATACGTAGCGAAGCACGTACCGGGCCGCTAGTAATGATATATAGATATGCTATATCCAGTGACGTTTGGACCCCTATAACTTTTTTAGCCGGCACGATATCAATGTCGATTTTTCACATCTTCATCACAATATCATAATAAAGGCGTATACGAAAATTCAGCCCACTAGGATTTTTTACGCAGATCGTGGATCAAAATTGCTAAAATTCACATTGCATATCTATTTCATTACTAGCGGCCCGGTACGTGCTTCGCTACGTATAAAGTGAAGCAACCGATTTTGTTCAAACTTCACATAAAACATATACTAAATAGTCTGTACAAACCCTGAAAATTTGGTTTGGATCGTTGAGCCCGTTCTTGAGTTATAAAGTGACAAAAAAAATTGCCACTTAGTTTTTTATAGTTGATATTCCTACTTTCCTGACTGTACTAGTATTTCAAGTCCTTTATATTTCTATATGTAGAACATCATACTAACAAAAAACACACAAACAAAAAAGGGAAAAAAAACAAACAATAGGGTTTATGCCTTGGTATGCGCCGTACGGTATACAATACCATATGTGAGTGCATTTTAGTCTCTATTTCAAAAACGGTTAATTCTACAGAAAAATGCAACAGACCTTTTTTGTAGACAATTTCACGACGAACAACTTTTATGAAACCATTATTGACCTCTGAGCAATAGATCGCGAGATATTTGCGAAAAACTGATTTTCGTGACGTTTGGACCCCTATAACTTTTTTAGCCGGCACGATATCAATGTCGATTTTTCACAACATCATTACAATATCATAATGAAGGTGTATACAAAAATTCAGCTCACTAGGAATTATTCCGCAGATAAAATCTAAAATTCCTGGACTACCAGTAAACAGCAGAACTAATATCACCGAGCATATTAAGGGTCATAATCAGTTGCCGAAAATCTGCCTTCATTCGGCGCGCGTACTCGCGAAAATGCTTAAGCACGACCAGTTTAACTAGACCCCTATCTTTAAATGTGCCACCGTGTTCATTACGCGACATTGAAGTAAGAGGGAGGCGGGGTATGTCAGGTTACACTGGCGATTATATAGCAATCATAGCAGTTGGATGAAATGAGAAGTCTCCCTTAAAAGGATAAACAAGTAACGTGTGCGCGTAACAGCCGAGTCGCGCCGAATTCATATTTTACCCCGGCCTCCCTTCGCTGGAGTCTTGCGATATAGAAACGTCTTATATGGAATGATACTCCACTTTACATAAAATAAAAAAATTAAAATTTAATCGTCATCATAATCATCATCGGCCTGTTACGTAACTGCAAGTGCCTTCCACAGATGTAGGATGTGCCAATAGTCTCCAAGCTGAAGTAGCGTGTATTTATTTAACTTTTTTTATATAAGCGGTGGGAAAACGTGCAACTGAATCACCGGATGATAAGTGATCATCGCTACCCATGATCATCAACAACCCCAGAAGGATCGCTGATGTAT
Source organism: Nomophila noctuella (assembly GCA_958496325.1). Lineage (NCBI taxonomy): Eukaryota > Metazoa > Arthropoda > Insecta > Lepidoptera > Crambidae > Nomophila > Nomophila noctuella. The sequence continues at coordinate 10,394,249 of OY292491.1, forward strand.
TGCCTGATTCTAACGCCCCATACATTAGGAAGGTCCCACTGAGCACTGGAAACTTTACACAGCAGCAGAAACATAGCAAAACAGTTTTGAAGAGGCATTTCACTACTAATTATTTTACTAAATCTGTTGTTACAGGCACTTCTTTGAAATGAAATGAATATCTCAGTTTTAGCCCTTAAAGTGTATTTTGTACTATTTTGTATTATTTTTTAGAACTATACATAAGATGTGAAAGCATTCTATAGAACCTGATTAACTTTTTGTTTCTTATAAATAAGAACAACGAAACAAAATGTTAGCACTACCTGAAAGTAGAGCACCATTCGATGCGTACCGCCTAAGCAATGTACCAAAACGTTCCAGTTGTACCATTCCACCATCAAAATTGCTTTCCTTATATCTTCAATAAATGTTTAAAACATCCCGGCAAGCATGTGTTTTATCGTTTTTAGGGCTTGTTATATTAATTTTACTGGTTTTTGTATTTACGGTGTAAGGGGAAGCTTTCAGATGTGCCTAGGCAATGGATTATCTATCAGTACTATTGCTATTAGGGAGTACCAACCAAACCTTAGTATACGTGGGGTTGAAAGTCTCATAACGGTGGTTCTGATTTCATTCTAAATCATGGTTATGTTTTCTGTGACTTCGTATTGTAAAATATTGTATCAATACTTTTTGGTTGTAGATCGGGTTTTACATTTGAACCGAAAATGCATTTTATTTTTTACCCGGCAGTTAGCGATGTGACTTAAACAAACTTTGTACATATTTAAATTACGAAGGGATTGCTCTGACATATAAACTTGAACATTGATATCATGGTTAATTGAATTGCCTTGTAATTATTTAATTCAAGGTTTCTTTGCGCGTTGGTAAAACTTCTTGTAAGGGGATACAATTTTTTCATTTTTTATCCAATTTGGGATACCTCTCTTGTTAACTAAAACGGATTTGCAAGTTGGAGTACTCCTAGCTCCGTGTCATGCAATCTCTGTTTCTTTAGTCACTTAAATAATAGACAAAATCACGACTCGACATTCTCAGTCAGTCAACAGACCTATACAAACACACATATAGTCGTATCTCTTCATCTACCCTATTTTATAGCTTCATAGTGTTGCTTCCCGCGCACCTAAATATAAAACGGCAGGATAAAACAATGAGAGATCCGAAAGTTTATCTTTTTACATTTACTCTGACAATTTGGCCGTTCATAAATAAATTCAGAGGATAACAGTAAAGTGGGATGTAGATACGTCGGTCCGCCTGCCGCTAGATTTATGCTTATCTCACTAACATAAACCGGTATTAATGCATATAAATATATCAGGAGTAAGAGACAGTAGGGTGGCCACGGCTTAGATTTTTTTGTATCTTTTCTTTTTGTTCAAGCAACCTTTATTAAGCACTGCCTTTGCACTCCGCTTCTACATAGATGTAGTATTGCTTAGATTAAGAATACCTACCTACTTAACAAAGTAAAAATCATGAGCAATTAGTTTTGTGCCTCACATTAAAAAATATTAAGCCTTAAAATTATTCATAATAAACAATAAACACGTGTTTTAAAAAAAATTAAAATGATATTACCTGCTAATTTAATAAAAGCTGTAACTTACGACTCTTCAATTTGTCATAACACAATTTTGAAGATTCATAAAATTTGCAAAGAATGCGTCTACATCTACAACACGTATAAAGACCAATCATTGATTTTGCCGGTGTTTATTTAAAAACAAAAATTGTTTTTTTTTTGCTATGTTTTCACAAAAATATCTTCTAATCTAAACCAACAATCATATCCACCCCACGGGTCCAGGATGCTCTCCCTTGCCGGGTCGGCGGGAAAGTTCCACAGATCCGTTTCCTGAGTTCCCCCTACCTCCCCCAGACGTACTGCTCACAAATAAATACATACGACATACCCCGAAAATAAATCGGACGATTCGAAAAAGAACGGTTATTCCAGAGGGTAACTTTGGTTAAATATAATGTTGGGAAACTCAGTGACTTGAGGAGATAAATTAGTCGTTTTCCCCTATCTAGTTTTATTAAGGTCATTGACGGATCGGTTGAAAGGTCGAAGTCGTGCGCACTAAATAGCAGCTTTTAATTTTATATGGACTGTTTGAAAAAAAAACTTAGGTATGTACCTAAAGCTTTTTTTTAAATTAGCCATCGTTTTGTCACTATAATTATTAAACGGGACTTAATTATGTAGAACATGTAGGAATACTACTTGCTGTTTAACGATTCTGTTGCATTTTATTAGTGTCAAAATGCAACGCCATCTAGTTTAAAATTTTATATTGTTAATAAGTATGTGAATTCATCAGCGTGAAAATCTAGCTGTTCTAGACCGAGATTCTATTTTATTTGTATAAAATAAATAAAATTATCATTATTTATTAATAAATCGGACAACATCGATGTACCTACGTAACGATTAGTAAAAGGAGCCATTTAAGGCTAGTAATCATATACTCGTAAATAAAAGAATCATAGATTTTTCTTTGTAGATCTATCCACAAATACCTTAATAGATGACGAGGACGACTCTACAAAGAAAAGAGTGAGTCAGTCACCATTCGACATTGTTCCGCGGGCGATTGCATGTCCCCGGTCCGTAAATGCAGTAAATGCAACAAAAACCCGTGTCGACCAGCTCCTAACACTAAATCAAACAGATACCAAGAAGCGAAAACATCACATAAAAGCAATTCCGATCAAACGCTAACGTCTCCTCGGAGTTATAAAAGCGATTTATGACCGTCCCAAAAGGAAACTTGGAATGAAAATTGTGAGATTTTTTAAATAAACCATTAGAGAAAAAGTTCCGGACCATTTGAGGCGGTTTATTGTGGCACTATCGGAGCCATTGTTGACTGCAGAGCTGGTTGCGTGCATGTGTAGACGATGGAACCGCCTTTTGATATGTAAAACCGTCGTGATTGTTCATGATGACCTTTTCGATGTTTTTTAATGATGAATTAGTTTTTTTTTACGCTCTTGAAGGAACCAGTGTTATAGGATGGCGGAAACATGCATGCTGACAACGCATTCCAGTTATTAGTAGTATATTACGTTTGCCTAAAATACCTATATCATCTTCATTCACTTGACCTACCTACATATGATTTTTACCATGACACAACTACAATAATAATATAAAATGGGTGAGTGGCTAGAGACCCTGGCTACAAAACCAAGGGTCGCGGGTTCGAATCCCGCTAGGGGCAAATGTTTGTGTGATGAACATCGGCATTTGTACTCGAGTCATGGATGTTTATAAAAGTATTTATGTATGTCTATCCGTTCCCTAGCTTCCATAGTACCTACAAGCTTCGAGCTTAGTTTGGGGCTAGGCAATTGGTGTGTAAGTCCAAGGAATTTATTTATTTATAATTTATTTATTTATTTATAATCCAAGAAAATAAAATACATAATTATGTATATTAAACATCTTGCCCTTTTTACTAAGTCTATCATTTTTGACCAACATTATAACAAGAAGTTAAGTGACCTACAACGTTAGCAAGCATTAAATTAGAAATCCTTCTTTAAATTTAACAAATCCTTTGCAGCATTACAGAGTTCAAATCGTTTCACGAAACCAACTTTCCTTTGACACTTCCAGCCCCTTCTTAGTCTTGACCGTCGGATCCCCGCGATCCGAGATTTGCCTTCAACTTCTAATATTATGTGTGTTTGGAATGGAGTGTTTGTAACCATTAATTTTTATGTCCGACCGCGTCTTTTGATTCCTTCCTTATAATTGAGTCGTTTCTATGCGGAAAATTTGAGTTATGAAGACATAAAATTACTCAAATGTAGCGTTAAAATCTTACCTTTAATGAGGGCGCCTTATAAAAAAGCATAGATCATGTTACGTGCAATTAAGAATTCAACGCGAGATCTTCATTATGATATTTAAATTTAATTTCGTGCCGGAATCAATACCCGTGAGATTTTCATATTTAATAAGGAAGTGACTAGACGATTTCGTGATAATGTCTCTGTTTCGTAGGTTGTAAACAATAACTATGATTTTAATGACTGTATTCTACTCAAGTCGTTAACTAAAAGAATAGAAAGAAAATAATCAAACAATGGTATTTTATTAGTAATTAAATCTATAAAGCCATAGAAGCACGCAACTGGAAAAAGATGTTAATAAATCTATTTATTGCATCGTAACAACATATTTTCTAAATGTCGTGTTACGTACGATTCACATAATATGAAAATCTTATAGGTACGAGAATTAAAAATAAAAGAAATACTGTGTAAAAATTACAATAATGAAGACCCCATTGTAATATTTTCTTCACCACCCCTTGTTGCGTTGTAAAACTCTTATAAAAAACATAACACTGGTCGTTGTGATTCTCGCACCGCCGCAAGGAAGCAGATACGTCCTTGTTCCGCACGCAGGGTCCAGAGACAATCGCGTTTACGACGCATAAAAGTTAGTCTTTATAGGTCGGTGGCGTATAAAAGTGGCGTTTATGCTTTTTTAATTAATTGTCCTGTCGTTAAACGTCGTATCAGCTTTGTCGCCGATGCTGATGGCTGGAAAATTGTTACTCGAGTAGTGATTTAATAAAAAAACGAATTTGATGGCCGGTTGGTTCATAAAAGCGTCGTAAACGTCGGCTGTAAACTGCCGCGTATGTTGGCGGTGATTCACGATATCAGTATCGCAATGGACTACGACGTTAATAGTTTGTTTTACCTTTCATAATATGCTAATGTGGGTATAAAGGCTTGATTCAATTTATAGTTGGGTGCGTGGGCATTTTCATTATACGTACGCAACTCCTTGTATGATGTAGGATCTAACATTTTCTACAATGTTTGCGAATGTCTGATTCTTGATTCGAAAAACAAGAACCTATAGCATTTCATAACAATGTTGCTGGCCGAAAGAAGAACGCACATTAGACGAATGCTCATCTACACGAAAAACAAAATGATGACTATCGAAAAAACCGAACTGTCAATAAAATACAGCTTCCAAATTTAAACGTCCCAGTTAATTAAAAAAGTCGAAAATGATGCAATCGGAACATTTTTATACGAAATAAATTACTTAATCAGTGATTCTCAACATTTTTTTCGAACTATAGCAGTTAATTGAGCGGGCTCGTGGGCGGAGTTAAAAATGTCTTCATCCCATTATAAATTAAATCTAATGTTCGGTTATACAAGTTACAAAAGCAGCTTCCATTAGTCACAGCGTGGAGTCCCATCTATTCTTATTTACTGGTCGTTTTATCCGTGTAATAAATAAAAAGATTCTCCAAATCATTTCACGATACCAACCTCCCTTATTTCCCTTCTAACTATGCCTTACCTACGAACAAATAAAAGCGAAATTTCTTTGTCATGAACGACAATAGTGTTTATAAAGGATAGGATAAATAAACAGCCTCTTACAGAGGGCTATTAATAACGAGACTCGCTTTCAAGCTATGCACGTGTCGTCTTATGAAAATAAATTCAATGCCATGGGATTTCCATGTTTATTGTAATAAAGCCCTCGTAGGAATATTGTCAATGTAACAATTTTGGAAGTAAAACATGGTTTTTCAATATCATTGACTATTTAAACATGAGTCTATAATACGCAGAGTAAAATTTAACCCTGTAATGCCGGCGTGGGTTTTTGCACCCCCGGCCAATTATTTTTTTCTCTCCTCTTTTTAACTCCGTCAACGGTAAAGAGTACAAAGTGGCCATAGACACAAATACAAGTGGCTATAAAATGAATGTAGCTGAGTCAGTGGGAGCGGGTGTCTCTATTGCGCATGTGCGGTACATTCCGGTACTTTTATTGATTTCAGTAGCACTAACGGTCCATAAAGCCGACGTGCTGGACTGGAGCCTCCACTCTATGCCCCTTATTAGGTACTCACGATTTCTACTGAAATCTACTTGTTAACTTTTTAAGTAGTGGGGAGTTTTTGTTCGTTTTTTAATTAATTGGAACGAGTTTTAAAGAGGTTTTTAAGAGAAAGAGGTTTTTGTTGTTTAATGTTGTTTTGAAATACAGGATGATGCTGATTTGTATTTGAGTAATTAATGTGATAGATGACATTCTGAATTAGAATATTATTTCATTGTAAATAAGCATACTACAATGAAATACAGAAAATTACAACGAATTTAATTTGTATTTTATTGTTATGATTGTTCAAAGATTTTATTTATCTCATAAGGGACGGGTTAAACAGTTTGAATGTACAAATATTATTGTTCAAAAATCAAAATATCCCTACTCTGTATTCACAAAGATAGTTATGAGACCCATTCTACACAACTATTGTCGCTCATAAAACTAATAAAAACAAACGCCCTGCGTTATTTACGTTCCTCTAACTATAAAGTACGCAAAGCCAGCCAATTTTTCTTTCCAAAACAAACGGTCTCGTAAACGCCGTCGGCAGTCAATAAACACCCGGGGCACGTATTTTCGGATTAACTACATAGGGAGTCGCCAATCTTAATTGCCGGTCTTTGCGACCTGCGGACCTGCAGTGTATTATTTTGTTTGCATGGGTCATTTAGAGGGTTGGCTAATGGTGCTCTATGTGCGGTTGCAGTGGAGTTGAGATGTTTGTTTTACGCTACACAACTCTTTTTAATTGTATCATCTGACCCCTAGAGGCTTGTTTTGTGTAGGCTTGTAGCGAGAGTTAATGATACATTAAATCAACTTTTGATGGTGTTTAAATGAACTATTGAACAAAATTTATTTTATTTATGACAGAAAAGTTGACATCTTTAAATAACATGATTTACTCATTATAAGAAGCAAGGCAATGGCCGAGGATGCGACCGGGACAAGCGCTAGGATGATGATGACTCATTATAAGAAGCTTATTACCCAACACACCGTATGCGTAGTCGAGATAAACGTTATGTATATAGAAAATTATATCCAACAGTTATTCCACACCCTTCCCTTAGTCTAGTCAAATAGTGCCCTTCCTCGCCTAAAGCCATATTCCCATGCAAATCTCACCACAGCTTAAAACACCAGCAACCGTTGCGCTTAAACCTATCGCCCTCGGTTACATAAGACCAAGGCAGTAAGACAGAGATTGTCAACCCTAAGCACATAATAATGCTTCAGCGTAATATCTGAGCGAGCATTAGTGGTGTTCGCCATGTCTAATATCGCGAGCGACGGCTGCGATGCCCGCAATAGGGCCTTTATTAAAACAAAATTTCTCGCCGCAAAACGTCCGCAAGCAGTGGAGGGTTATTTTAGCTAGACGAAATCTGGGATTCCGATATGTTGTTCACTTCGCGTTTGCCGACATTAAAACTCCTTTGATATAATAGTTCCAAAGAGATCCAAACAAAATAATATATTATAACAAAATTTCTCGCCATAAAACGTCTGCAAGCAGTGGAAGGTTATTTTAGCACAAAATCTGGGATTCCAATTTGTAATACACTTCTAGTTAACCGAGATTAATCCCTCTAGATAGTAATAATTATTACAAATTTTAAAATCTGCATATACTTAACAAGCATGGGGTATAAAAATGGAATTACCAAAGCAGAAAATCTAAATCTAGTGGTGAGATAAATTACGTAAAAAAAATACGATAAACTCCCTTATATTAACCAAAAAATCTATGAGACATCTGATGCCCTCTACGTTAAGTCCATTCGTCTGCAAAGGAAATAAGAAACCAAATCGACTATCTTCCTCTGCTCATCGTATACTCCACAACTTTCCCAGCGAATCTATCATCAACCCAATACGTTACCGAACTTCATCTCAATACCAAAGTTGAAATTGAATATCTAGCTCCTATAGCTACAATATGCCCGGACTGAGGCTATGAAGCGATGATTTCGGTACATTTCCCGCGACCGTAACTGCGCTCAGAATCGCCTTGATGGACGCTACGAATGAGCTCTCACAACATAAAGAAATCCCCTTAAAAAGGGTACCGCTGGGGTGGAATAACTGGGCGAGCGGTTCTCAAAGTTTTTCCGTTCCGATGAATATTGACTTTTTTTTGGGTAAAGACGACCTATTTGCGGCATATACAAATAATTAACAAGATACATTTTTAAATTTGGAAAAAGATACATCCATTAATGAATGTAAAAATATTATGTACTTCTACGTACCTATGTATATAATATACGAACCTACCAGTGCGATATAATGTAAATTCTAGTAAATAGACAGCGCCTACATATTTGCTAAATGAGGGATTCGCTAAGTTTGAGCACCTCTTTTTTGCTATTTTTTTTCTTAGATACAGACCAGTGTCATTGTAAAGTTAAAAAATTGACGTTGTAGCATCTCTCTTTTTCAAATAAACTGACGTATATTAACAATGTGTAATGTCGTCTATTTCCCACTAGTACCTAAACTGTTAAAGGCAAGTTCAGCCATTTTACAAATTGTCTCAATAGAAATCCGCTAAGTTACGGCGCTTGGGAGCTAAGACGAGGCGCGGCTGAGCTGAGCCGCCATTCCTCGACATTCCGCCTCGGAGCGGGTTCACACTATCTGCGGAACTGCATAGACGCTTACCCTACCTTCAGACACTTATTTAAATTGTTTAAATACCTACTCTCTATTATAAGTATGAAGGCCATAGTACACTAACAGCTTTTATGTTTTTATTTTTTGAGCAAAATCAAGTGACATTCGACGTACCTAAAAGCAATCATCTTCCGTATTAACTGTCGCATTTTGACAGTGTCCATTCCGCGACACTCCGCCTCGGAGCGGGTTCACACTAGCTGCGGAACTGCATAGACGCTTATCCTACTTCCAGACACTTAGTCAAATTGTTAAAATACTTTCCTTTTAACCGTATGGAGGTTATAGTACACTTACGGCTTTTACGACATTTTTTTTGAAAAGATAAGTGTTATTCTATAGTAAAAAAATCAACGTACCTAAAAGCAATCACCTTACGTATTAACTGTCGTATTTTGACAACGTGTTATATACAGACACGAACCTTAACTGTCAAAGACAAGTTTAACTATTTTAACTATAAGTTTGAGCACCTCTGTAATGGAATACGGCGCTTGGGAGCTAAGACGAGGCGCGGCTGAGCCGAGCCGCCATTCCGCGGCATTCCGCCTCGGAGCGGGTTCACACTAGCTGCGGAACTGCATAGACGCTTACCCTACTTCCAGACACTTAGTTAAATTGTTTAAATCTTTGAGCTCTCTGTTTAATAGGGAGGCGATTGCCGAATACATTACTAAGGTACTTCATATTCGGATATTTTTCATCTCATTGCTTCTTGTGTAAGACAAAGGTTGGTTGCAAGATGCCTTTCCAATAAACAAGTAAAGTATTAAAAATTTATTTTCTGATGTACATACATTTTGAGTACCGCTGAACCATAATAATAATAAATACCTATGTATGTATTTCAGAACATCACATTATGTGATGTTCTGAAATACATACATGTGATTCACATACAATGATATGTCTGTTAATTAGCTTAAGCGCTTGTGTTACAGATATCAGAATCAACACTGATAATAAAAATATACCTAAATAAACATATAACACCCAGATCAGGACAAAACAGACATGTTCATGCACACAAATGTATCTCCTGTGCGGGGATCGAAACCGGGACCTTTTGATCTAATAGTCAACTTCTTGACCATTACAACAAGCGGGTCGTCCATTTTCACTATGGCTGTCTAGCACGTTTAACACCTATGTGCATCATCACTACATAGTATAAAACAAAGTCGCTTTTTCTGTCCCTATGTCCCTTTGTATGCTTAAAACTTTGAAACTACGCAACGGATTTTGACGCGGTTTTTTTTAATAGATAGAGTGATTCAAGAGAAAGGTTTTTATGTATAATACATGCATAATATAGTTGAGAAACACTAATTAACTTAGTTGCACCCGTGCGAAGTCGGGGCGGGTCGCTAGTAATTTATAAGATCTATAAATTACTAGCGAGTCTTGATTAGTCAAAAGACCTGAACTGCAACTTTCAACAATATTGTATAATAGAGATACATCTTGCATTCGATGTTTCATTGAAAGCTACAAACAATTTGTGTAAATTTATTCATAAGGACATTGAAGTATCCTATCCAAGTAACTCGATGAATAATAAGATTACGTAAAACAGACAAGATACTAGTAAAATTGGAATACGTGTTTCAAGAATAGATTGCTCGATAGTGAAAGTTAATGAAATATTTTTTTTAGTACATATCTGACTCTCTTCCATTAATCTGCTGAAAAATGAATAAATAAAAAAATATTAATAAATTCATTCTAAGGCTGGCTAGACTAAACGTCGAATTAATCACTACTAAATTCGACGTTTAGTCTAGCCAGCCATTGTTGTTTATAATAATTTAGTTATATTCAATAATATGGAGAAACTAATATATTCAATAGATATATTTAAAGGCCGTATGGAAATCTATAAGAAGAAGGAAACATCGATTACCTACTAAGAAAAATCAGACGGACACTAATATTTCATAGATATAAAAAGGAAAACCAATATTGCCTCTGTTTTCTTCCCGCAGCAAATCAAACTTACAAATGTGACTGCTCCATATAAAATATAAATAACAAAGTTCCACAAACTAGGTAACATAACATTACTCCTCTAGATTTACAGTAGCAAAACAAGCAGAAATATCTCCTTGGGTTGGATAGTAAATCGACCAAAGTTGCTACAGAAGCTCAAGATTCCCCTACCAAGGGGAGTATACAAAACAACTTTTTTCCTATTCAGATGAATAAATGAGACTAGGGTCGCAGTTCGTTCAAATAGTTACAATACCTCTTCACCCACTGTTTCTTAATACCACGGCATAGAGTCCAATATTGAACGAGCTTATCGCCTGGAATGGATTTTGTAATAGGGAGAATCCCCGAAGTTAAAATTGGTGCTTGTTTGATTTGCATGTTTTAATCCTTTCGGATATCTCGGGCCTCAGATGGAACGGTGAAAGATAATGGATTGGTAAACTCATTATTTTAAGTATTCACACATTTTAATGTAAAACAAACAACCATTTTATAGATCCGAGCTGACAGATTTAATGATTTTCTGTATTTATGACGCTTAATAGAATATTGTGTAAATAATATTGTGTGTATAATATTGTGTGTAAACAGGCCACTTGTTGGTTTTGAACAAAACACTCGGAAGTTAAAATGTTAAAAATCCTGAAAGTCCGTTTGACGTTAAAACTATATACATATTAAGTTTTTTTAAATTTCCCAAGATAGTGTGTTTAGTAATCTAAACTAACTGCACAAATGCACTTAAATTTAGTGCAATTCCGTGATATTATCAGTTAACTTCAAGATACAGGGATATTAGACATAATTTAACTAAATATTATTAATAAATACCAATAGTAATGAGTCAGAGCTAGCAATTGTTATTTATAGTCCAGGAGCTACTTGTAACGACATTGTTGTAAACAATTTACCAATAAATTACAATAGGATATATTGCAACATTGACTTTAATGTTTGACATAAATAATTATTACATTATAACTACTAACATAAATTATAAATTGGTTTTCGATGTCAGATTTGACTTAACATCATAATTAACAATAAAATAGATGATAAGGCAACATACATTTTAGTTTAAAAAGTTTACTTAAAGTCAAGGATCGTCCAATTTAACTCTTCTCATAGTACTAAAATCGATCGTGTTTGAAGGTATCTAAAAGTTATAACAGTTTTTTTTCATAAACTCTGACACTTATCGTCTGTTGTAAATTGGTCAGTTCTGTTTTAATTGCCCTTTGTTATTGCCGCAATGTGAACAAAGAGACTATATTGGATATGATTGCTATGACAAAGGACCCACATGTATACATAAAAGTATTAGGTCGGGGAAAAAGTCTTTTCGCAATAAGTATGCACAGACTTATAATAAAATCTCTTTGGCTGTATAAGTTGTAGCTGGCTGATTTTGGTTCCATTAAAAAGGTAACATTTTAAAAAAAGAAAAATAATATAAGTAGTGTGCTTCCCGCCATCTTTCATTTGTTTTTCATGACCTCAAAATGAGTGACTCTAATGAAGAAATTCGGTATATTTTGAAATTTTATTACAAAAAAGGAAAGAATGCAACGCAAGCCGCAAAAAAAAATTGTGCCGTTTATGGACCTAATGCAGTATCAGTCCGAGTAGCACAGAATTGGTTTAATCGATTTCAGTCCGGGAATTTTGATGTCAAAGATGCAGCTCGCTCTGGTCGCCCTGTTACGGATCAAGTGGACGCCATTCTTGAAAAAGTGGAGCAAGATCGCCATATTAGCAGTTATGATGTAGCTGAAGAACTAATGATTGACCATAAAACCGTTTTGACCCATTTGAAAAAGACTGGGTACAAAAAGAATCTCGATATTTGGGTCCCGCATGAGCTTGCTGAAAGAAACTTAATGAACCGCGTTCTCATTTGCGATTCTCTGTTAAGACGTAACGTAACCGAACCATTTTTTGAAAGGGTTGATCACTGGTGATGATGGTGATGAAAAGTGGATCACGTGCGACAAAAAAGTGCGAAAGAGTTCGTGGAAAAAGACCGGCCAGGCTCCGCAAACTGTTGCAAAGCCCGGATTAACGCGCAATAAGGTAATGCTCTGTGTGTGGTGGGATTGGAAGGGTATTGTGCATCATGAGCTCTTGCCACCGGGCAAAACCATCGATTCGGAGCTCTACTGCCAACAGCTAACGAGACTAAGCAACAAATTCAATTAAAACGGCCGGAATTGATCAACCGAAGAGGTGTGGTCTTTCATCATGATAATGCTAGACCACACACATCTTCAGCCACTTTGCAAAAGTTGAGAGAGTTTGGCTGGTAGGTTTTGATCCATCCGCCGTATAGCCCTGACCTCGCACCCTCAGATTTCCACCTGTTTCGGTCTCTTCAGAACTCTCTAGGTAGTGTCAGGTTAACATCAAGAGAGGATTGTCAAAACTACTTGTCGCAGTTTTTTGCTCAAAAGTCTAAAAATTTCTATAGCAACGGGATCATGTCTCTGCCTGTTAGATGGCAACAAGATGTTGAACAAAATGGTACATATATACTATAATTGAATATAAGTAAAGTTTTAAAAAAATGGTTTTGATTTTTCATATAAAATACGAAAAGTCTTTTTCCCCGACCTTATATTTAAAAATACTATAATAGTTCACTTCAATAATATATGTAGGTAGGTGGGTACTATTTAGTCATTAAGATGGAGATACGTCTATATTCGTCGGAATGTGTACCTTTCGATTTACTCAAACCTTTTCAAAACACATTCTTGAAACGAAAACAGGCAATACTCATAAAAATAAACAAAACCCGCCGTCTTGGACAAAACACATAACTCTCTTTCTGCCTTCGCACGGAAGGGAATGCCCCGGTGACCCCCGGCGATGAAACTAACGACCCCTGGTATCAACAAAGGGGCAATAAGATATGCTTGGAGAAACTAGTGGATGTTTCCCCAAGGCGCTGTGGAGCCTGCTCCACTGTGGGGTTAAAGCCTACGCGTGTACTTCGGGAATGACGATCGAAATCCTTCCGTCTTGTTGGATTGGACTTTGTTTTCGGGAGTATTTGAAATTTGGTGGTAGGTATTTAAGAACTCACCATAAAAATATTTTTTTAAATATCTTAAGTGGTTATTTTGTAAAGTGATGAAATTAAATGACCTTAACATCCTACTACTATTATAAAGGCGAAAGTTTGTAAGTATGGATGTATGGATGTGTGGATGTATGGATGTTTGTTACTCTTTCACGTAAAAACTACTAAATGGATTTGAATGAAACTTTACAACAATATAGCTTATACATCAGAATAACACATAGGATATTGGAAATCGAAATCCACGCGGACGGAGTCGCGGGCGGCCGCTAGTTTGAAATAAATGTGCCACCACTGGAGAATTCTTATGCATATATATTTTATGTATGTATTAAACTAATTGGATGTTCAATTTCTTCTCTTAACATCATCTCGGCTCTTAACATCACATTATGTAATTTAGAATGTTGTTTTATTTTATTTAACACGTCAAGTTTATAAGTTTAATATTTATTTGCTGTCAATGCGAATTGATAAAATAAAATCACTGATACCAATAGTATCAAATTAAAACGCCGTTTAAAAGCATCCCGTGAAAAAAAAAAGATAAAATCGACTTTATAGTTTCAAATATACGCGGCCCAGTTGCGATATATACCATTTGGGATCTCGCCTATATGTATAATTGCCGGGCGGCCGGGACCCGGCAACTCGTCACCGGGATTGCCGCGTATATCCCGGTAATTGGAGCGAAACCCGGGATTCCACTTTCTTTATTGCAAATAAACTAGTCCCGCACTGGTGCTGTTCTTTAGACCTGGTCTGAGTTTGGGGGAGAAGCGTTTTTGAATGTGAAAGAAAAGATTTACAGTATGTAACAATTGACAAAGTGCAACAACAGATGGCGTTAGTTGTAATGAAATATATTGTTGGTACCACAAAGGAGCAGCTTGAGCAAGCTACCCACCTATGAATATGAAATACTAATATTAAAATAGGGACACCTGTAATCGAAAATTAAAAATTGTTTACAAGTGTTATTTTTTTTTATAATTTTGGCATCTACTTAATTTGGGATATGTTTGTAAGGTTGCTGGCTTTCGCATACGAGCAATTAAAAACTGTAGGTCCTCTATTTAATTGATCGATAGGTATCAATATGGCAAGGAAGTAATTTTTAATTTATCATTAAATTACATTATAATTAAATTCTATGAAATCATGAGATAATCGCTTCTGCTTGTAAACTGTATAGATAAAATTGAAGATAGCATTTGCGAAATTTACTGGTTTAACTTAAGATCGTTCTCATTACTGGAAGTGTTTAGGTAACGATTCCAAATAGAGAGTTTTATTTGAAGAGATTGCTGTAGTTCGTTGCCAAATACGATTTGGTAATTTTGTTCGGGCAAATGATGTCTATAATGGTGAAACTTTCAGGAATTAGTGCGAACAATTTTATTTCGTTATCATTTAGATATTGATGAATTCACGCCTTTGTTTTAGCCGGTTTCTGAGGTACCTACATGAGTCGTAGTTTATCTGTTTGTTATCTATTGTTAACGAACTTTAAACTACGGTCTAAAGTAACTTAAGATCTAATCTAATCTAGAAATCACGTGACATCTAAAACTTAAAGATCTCATTAACAATCACATCCAATTATAATCTGATAATAATTATTATTTTTGCTTAGGTTAATTCACATGAAGCGTTATTTAAAAATATGATTTCCTTTGTGTGCTGTAAATCTAGCTGAATCTTGACCATTAATTAGAAAATTTACAAAAAATAGGCTACTAAATGTTTGAGCTCGTACGTTTAGTTTGATTATTTTTTGTTATTTAAATGAAATATACTCTAAATATCATTCATCATTTTATCAAAAAAAAAAACTACACACCAACATGTTTGTTCGCCTAAGAAATTAAAACCCACAACAAACACGCAAAGAAAATAAAGATAAAAAATAATAAATAAACAAGAATTTCATAAGAGAGAAATACAAAAATTTCCTCACAGCTCCGTCGTATTTCTGGAGGCGCATAAAACAGACTCTGCCGCCGGCGTGCAGCATGCAGACAATGTAATTATGACATTTTTCTTCGCCTTTGTGCACTTTTGTTTGCGAAATACGAATTTTAAAAATTGGCCAAGTGCGAGTCGGACTCCCGCACTGAGGGTTCCGTACAAATTCTATTTTTGACGTAATAAAAAAACTACTGAATAGATTTCGTTCGAACTAATTTTCGTTGGTAGTTTTTGTGGTAATGTACATTATATATTTATTTCAGATTTATCATCTTCTTACTTTAGAAGTTAGCGGGGGGGGGGGACACTTTTTTCCACTTTGGAAGAGTCTGTCACGCAAAGTATTCACTTAAGAAAAAAACCGGCCAAGAGCGTGTCGGACATGCCCATGAAAGGGTTCCGTAGCTAAAAGATGGCCCGACTGCTTAAGACACCATTTAGTAAGGGCAACTGCACGTCATAAGTTGGTCGAGTTGTATAAAAATAACTATGTATGATACAGAGTTCGCTATAGTTTTCGTTGAAAGTACTTACTTGGAGGTATACAGGACATTTTTTTCAGAATTATTGTAATAGTATTTCAAAAGTTAAGGGGGGGGGGACGCTCTAATTTTAACTTTGTATTAATATATCTCGAGACTGGGGTGTTTGATCCACATAGTTTCAAGGCAAGTTTTATTGTATTTAAAAATACCTTTTTAACGATACCCCACACGATGGGGTAAGTCGAATTTTGTTTTTCGGATTTACTTTTCGATGTATGGGAGGGGGGGTAAAAATAATTATTTTTCGATTATTTTAAAAACCGATTCTTGAATTATCACTATACATCTCTCCACTAATTTTCGTGGCAATCGGTTCAGAAACAGCGGAGAACGAGCCAGGACAGACAGACAGACAGACAGACAGACAGACAGACAGACATGACGAAACTATAAGGGTTCCGTTTTTTGCCATTTGGCTACGGAACCCTAAAAAAATGAGCTTTGAAACCTCAATATATTTTTTAAAGACCTATCCATAGATACCCCACACGTATATGTTCAATGAAAAAAAATATTTTCAGTTTCAGTTCTAACTATGGGGACCCCCCATTTTTTTTATTTTTCTTCTACTTTCGTGTAAAAACCTTGTTGCGGTTCACAGAATACATCTACTCACCAAGTTTCAATAGTATAGTACTTATAGTTTCGGAAAAAAGTGGCTGTGACAGACTGGCGGACAGACAGACAGACAGACAGACAGACATGACGAATCTATAAGGGTTCCGTTTTTTTGCCATTTTGGCTACGGAACCCTAAAAAGTAAAACTAGTGCCAGATTGTGCAAGACGTTTGGTTAGTATGTTTTTTTTATACGATTTTTAATCTGTAGGCTGATAAGGAGATTCAATTGTGTAGACGGCTGTGGTGCAAATATTGAATGCTAAAAAAATATTCTTAAAGATACTATTACTTTGTGAGTGGTGGGAATGTGAGGGTAAATTACCTAAATTAATTAATTAAGGCTAAATTAGATTACTGCGATAAAAAAATCCTAAAAAATGTATTATTTATCTATTCCTTTAACACTAGGAAAAAGCGGCCGATAAGTAAAACATTTATTGATATATTTGTTTTTAATTATAACAAGGAAAAATAATCATTTCATTTTATTACTTTT
The DNA here is from genome assembly GCA_958496325.1 of Nomophila noctuella. Classification (NCBI taxonomy): domain Eukaryota; kingdom Metazoa; phylum Arthropoda; class Insecta; order Lepidoptera; family Crambidae; genus Nomophila; species Nomophila noctuella. The sequence goes on from OY292491.1 coordinate 10,411,537, forward strand.
ATTCTACAGTTTTAATGTAATGACTATCGTGATATCAATAAAATTAAGTCTTACTACGCATTCTATATTTAAAATATCTGCTTCGCATCTTGGCAAGGAGGCAATGACGACTTTCCTTTGTTTTGTCATTTGTCACTTCATACACCACAGAGGCTATTTCAGTCGCTTTCACAAGAGATGTTTCACAGGCGGCGTGTGAAATACAAACAATTAAATGTATGTTGATTCAAACTTTATTTTAAACGTTTAATTTTAAATCCACGATACTTACTTTAGATTTATGAAAAACTCTATTATTATTATTTTTATTTTTTTTTCGGATGGACGTCGCTAGTAGTTGCAGAAAGCTACCTTAACAGCTTAACCGGACAATTGTGGGAGCGGAAGGCACCACACTAAAATTAAGCAGCGACACTCTCTTATTTGAAAATGTGTAATAAATACCAAGAGAATTGAATATTTCAAAAGTTAATTAGTAGCTTTTCATTCCAGTTTAATTAACCTCAAATAATAACAGTTCAGTAAATGTTAGTTTTTCATTTATAAACCAAAGTTGATGGGTAATCTTGGTGTAAGAATTCTAGAATCTCTAGTTTTAATTGAGTCCTAAATTGAAATGTAGGTGAATTGCGGATCTCATTAAGAAAGGTCACAGCGCAGTAAATGAACACTTAAATGGTCCAAGATAGCGATCGCTCAGTGAAATCGGTAGCAGACTGTAGATGCAATGATGGTACAGTTGCAATTAAATCAGCATGGTATCTCTAAATATAAAAAAAATATTCACATTAACTTTTTGGTGCAGTGACCAAAAAAAAGTCTTAGCCTCAAATTTCAACATTTTAAGTAATTTTTGATTTAAGTAAATTATAATCTCCCTAAAAATATTTTATTGCCTTACAATGTGAATCATAATATCAGCCGGCAGACCGGTAGATATCGCCTGCTGTCCATGTATAATAGTTTTATATCAACAATAATTTGATAGGTATTTAACAAAGTTTAATGATAGGTACATCACTGTGCCTTTATCTGCATTGTGGCGCAAATGCAACTGCTGGTAGCAGACGCAACGGGCGCAATGAATAGCAATTTATACGCGCTTAATGTGCCGAGCAATTAAACCGCCGGTGCTGTCCTGCAGATAGATAGACCACTGTAGATACCTGACTATCTATAAGTACTTGAGTGCAACTAGGTACTAATTAACAATTGAGATTTGTCAGCTTGATTCTGTCTTGGTTTAGGTTGACACAGAACGATGGGCATCTAATTGGTTGGTAGTAATATTGCTCTTGATGTTTCAAGCAATAAAACTAACCTATGTAAATTCGTCAGAATAAAAAAGGTACCATCGATCATCGCCCGCCCGTCAATCATTAAATTCATGATGTAAGAAAATGAATAAGGCACTGTGCAAAATAAATACGACAAGTTGGCAAATTTTACTCAAACCTAATGCACAAATCTTAAACAAAGTTTTTAGTTATCAGCTCCTTATTGCGATTTAAAGCGAATTATGAGTAACTTTCAAAATTCGACGTAAGAAAGATCTTTAACTAATTATTTCCTACTCATAAAGTAAACATAAAATATAAATAAACAAGCAACTATCACTTAAGATAAAAATACAACCCAAAAGGCCAATTAAGTGCAGTTAATTCTTTCTAACTTCAAAATAACGAGAGAGCACAAACGTCGACAATTAAAAGAGTTACAGCAACAATGCGATGGGATTGGAACAACATCGAAACTGCGTTAAAAAATAAAGGTGAAGTCGGAATTTATCTGTAATGGCCGCCGTACTCTATACAACCGGGTTGATATTACAAGAAAATACACTGAGAGTAGGGTTGGCGGAAATATCGGATACGAGTTTCGAACGGCTCCGATTTTGGTTTGTGACATTTTACTATTTGTTTTGTTATTATACATGGCTATTTATAGAGAAAATTCTAGTTATTTTTTGTTACAAAATGCTGATTTATATCAACAAAAAAAAAACATTAACACAACGTAGGTAAGAAAAAATGAGCTAAAAGCATTCCGAAATTGATATGTTGTAAAGCAGCGTCAAAATAATGGACTCAGGTCATTTGAAAATATTTTATTAAATCTTAGATATATTTGGGCAGGATTAATCATATTTCAATAACTTTTTAATAAATATCTCACTCAGCAAGTAGATCAGTTGAGAAATCGTTTAGTTTGATGAATACTTTTCAAATGTTTGCTTTTATTATGTATGGAAAATACACAATAATTAAAAATATATATTATTGAAATTAAAATGTTTATAAAATAACACTGTCTTTCTTTGCTCTGGCAGCCCTCGCGGCTTGCTGAGCGGCGCGCGGCGTTCCCATATAGAGTTGTCAAGGGCGGGGTCTCGTGATGAATTGGTAACATTCCGGGCGGGTGGCAGGGGGGCCTCGGTTTTTTCAGGGGGCCCCGAGGAGGGGGCGGGGTGATTAACGACCCCCGCCAGAGGGAGCCATGTTCATTATACCGACGGAACGATGTGTTACTCGCCTAATAATACATTCTGCTTTCGAAGCCATTCGTATTAGTTCATTATTTTAACAATTTTATCTCTTCCGGAGATAAAAAATGACAGGTCACTGATTACGGGCCGTTCGAAAAAATAAATAAACCTTCTTTTTCTGAACAATAAGTCAGGCGGTAGCTATTGATATTAAAATATCACCTTTAATTAATGTAAATAACTCCATTTGAAATCAGTTGTCGGCCTTTAATGGTCAAAAGACTGCTACATTATAATTCAAAAGGTTTTTGCTATGTCTGCTCTGAAATAGCATTCAGAGAAAAAATCTAGCAAAAGAAAACAAGGAATTATCAGTATCCGCCTTGGTATTAGTTTTGTATTTCATTACTTAGTAATTTAATTGATGAGAAGGAAAGAGACATCGAAACCAGCTAGATAAGTAGGTACATACAGCTGCTAGTTAGGAAATCTTTCGAAAGCAGATCAAATTGTCTTCATTATTTTTAAAATAAGAACTCCTTTCTTCTTTAACGTAACACAACAAGAGGCCAGTTTTTTGTTCTTTAAAATCTGAAAATATTTGAAAAACTTTTGTAGATTGCCTTTTATGAATTAAAATAATACACAATAAAAAAAAATATCAACCGCAATAATTTCGATCGTCGAATTCCATAATTTTAAATTTGGAACGCCAGTTCTTTTTGACGGCAGCTTGCGTTTCAATATTAATGATTAATCTGCCCGCATTTTTCATAAGGGGGACAATATTGTGAATCTGCGAGTCTGCAAGACTGGGACTGCAAGTTTGTTCTGGCAGGAATCAGAAATGAAGACTGCGAGCTAATATCCGCCTCTAATGCGCTGTAAATACGCAGCGCGCGTGGAGCTGCGAGATAGCGGAGGGCGGGAGGGCTGCCACTCTGTTATTGGGTGTTTTTACAAAAATGTGATATAGATTTCGAATACACCAAACCTGCATTTTTTTTAAACTCAAAGGAGTAGAATAACCTATTGTAGGTACTCATAGATTTTATTCATTTATCTAGGGATACGGTTTTATAAAAATCGAACACTTTACAATCAAAGCATCTGAATTTTATATAATTTAAATTCCTTTAAATACTTATAAAACTGTCTCCTTTAGTACCAATGTACTTTGGGACGGTTTCAACGTTGAGGAGATTAACTTTAAAATATTAACAACTCAAAATAGTATATTTGAGGTGTTTAAAGGATTAAAGAATATAAAATACGGATGTTTTAATTGTAAAGCGTTCGATTTTTATACATTTTCTTTGATAATATGGCGCATAATTGACACTTTAACTTAATCTTTGCTAATAGATAGCTAATTATTATTGGATTTTAAGATCACCATCAAAAAATATTTAAACTTTTGAAAATAAATAAGAAGGCATTTATTAAACAAAGAAATTATAGTATAGGCTACTCAAAAGTAGTTAAAAAATTGTAACAATGAATGTAAGAAATACTCCCTAAGTAGGTATTTACGGGACAACCCTACAGACGCGGTGTTAGCTCGGTTATAAATATGTATGTGTTATAATATTATAACAGTATTTCAGTAGGCGTGACGAAAATCCGATATTAGACATTAAGAAAAAATATTAACGTTGTGAAAATGGAATGACATTAGGCGGCACCTACAAACCTTTGCTTCTAACGGGCGGGAGCCGATTTTATAATCGTAATAATATTATTTAAGTGAAAACATTTTTATTTAGGTGATTTAGTAGTTTTTTTGAAGAAGCCAAATCTACAAATAAATCATGTTTTCTTAACTATAAGTAAACATTAATATTTTAATAACATTCATAAACCTAAACTAAGCTCGTTTACATTTGCGCTAATTCAAAAAAGTTTTTTTTATATTCCTTTATCAACGGACAATCTTTAGTCAGTAGCGACTCTTCGCCACCAGACGAGTGGCACGCTTCTACTGGAAGTAACTAAATAAACAAAAATCTCAGAACAAAAGAAACACAGCAACCGTCTTTAAAACAAAACACTACAAGAACACGACACTTGGTAAACAAAGAACGGGCCGAACTTAAGTATTCCATTCGCACGCCGCTTTTAAAATAGAAACAATGGCCCCATTAAAAATCCGCTCTCTGGATATTTCCCGAGGATCCCGTAGCTCGAATAAATCGCCAGCTTTCCACCGAAGCTATTTTCAAAGGAGCGTTTTCTATTCCGAACCGTGCACCCGTTTTTCTTAGCCTCCCATTATAAGAACCCCTCAGTGGGGTGCCTCCCGAAAGTAGAGGTTAAGTCGACATATAGGCCGTTATGAAAGTTTATAAGTAGAATGGATGATAATTATAAGGCTTTATGTACGAAGCGTGCTTTACTGTATCCACGGAAGAGTTTGTGAATTGCAAATTGGAGCGGGCCGCGAGTATGAATAATTCCGCGATTAGTGGGACGGGCTATGATTTTATGCGTCGTGTCGTTTAGCTGTTAGCGAATGTTTTAAACGGTTGTGATGCTGTGTTTAGACAGTTTGAATTCCGAATGAAGCACTTGAACACTATAGTATTTTAACACACCATGTTTTTACTAAATCCCGAACACTCACTATGTAAAAGATTACTTATATGGTACGTACATCGAGAAGTACTACACATTTTATAATTTTGATGCTGTGTTCAATAACTTTTTTTTGGAACTAAATCGAATTAGTAATCTAAAATCTTATCCCAAAGCACCACCAAAAAGTAAGCTTATAACGTCGCTATTTAAATTCACGTTAATATCTAGGTTCAACTGAAAAACTATCAGTGTTTACTTTGCTATATGCATCACAATAATGGCTTAGCATCAAAAATACTTCTTTAAACATAAAGTAGGTATTTCCCGTTTAATACAAAACCGCCTCAAGATAACGCACCCGAAAAATAACGGAAGATTAAGGCAAAATCTAAACCTTTAAACATGCCAAAAGAACTGTTAAAGCTGGATAAGCAACGTCTATATGGCCGGAAGCAGCCACCACAACAGGCCAACTCTATTTACATGTAAATACTTTGAAAAAGTAATTTGCGCTCGTCTCCGCGCCCGCCCTCGAGATTGCGAAAAGGCGCATTAAGCTCCCAGGTGATGCATGGTAACTGTTATAGCCGAATATAATTTTCTCAACCCCGCCACGGCCCCTTAATCCCCGCAAAGAACCTTCGGAATTATTCCTACTGATATTTACGGTTTCGTGAATAAATAAAATTATGGATCACAGGCTAAGTCCGGCGATTGTTTATTATTATGCCTATATTAAGTTATCTTTTTAATGGACGCGGTGAGTTATGCGGGTACAGATTTACTGCGAGTAGGATAAGACGCGGGAAAAAGAATAAGAAAGCTACGGAGCTCGAATTGGATTTTTAAATTTAGATGTGATACGGTCGTCGTTTGTTTTGTTAGCTCCGGTTGGTATTATATGAAACTAGCTGTGCCTACGGCGCCGTTTTTATTGTTTTATCTATGACACGTAGAATGCATTAACTCGATCTGTTCCTAATTCTCAGTCAGATGCACAGTTGAAAATATCGACAATGGACTCGATGGAATTGGTGTACTAGGTAATTTCTATTTGCACCAATACATACCTGATGCTCTGTTTTCAAATAACCACATCTTATTTTTAAAATCACTTCAACGCACCACCGGTCAACGCTTCTCACTGGCCAGTTAGACTGTGAAAAATTTAAGAGGAATATTTTTTTAAAACCGAACGGTCATCCCACATTGCGAGACAATGAGGACTCGCTAACAATTCCAAACAGTATTGTCGAAAACACAAAACGGCACTTTGTGCAATCTTTTCTTAACTTCATAACAATAAACAAAGAAAGGGTGACAAAGAAGCGATCACCCTGAACCCTTTTATTACTTCAGGAAGAATAGCAACCCTTCCATTGATGAACGGAGGTCTTTTGTCTCACGAGAGCCCGTTATTTTTACGCAACTCGGGACATTTTCTTGGAAAAAGTAGAATCAGTAGAATGCTACGCAACTCACGTAATGTTTTTTTATTGCTGGCAGGTAAGCATTTGTTAAAAAACGAACCGCAACGGGTAAATAAATGTTCCACGGTCAGTTATATTGTGGCGTCGAAAAATGTAGACAGTCCGTATGAAATACGATGATGACCGATACAAATTAAATAAAAAATACGAAGTACTTAACGCTGGCACTTACAAAAGACATAATGTTTTGCCTTACAATTTCTCACAATTGTGTTAAACGTCATCGCGTTATGGACAAAATATGGAAAATGACCAGGTAAATATAAGTATTACTTAAAGTGCATTATTGTACCTAAATATTTCATCAATTTGTTTATATAATTTAATTGAGATAGTCTTAGTCTTTCTGCTTCGATCAAAGATGCATATACCTAATATGATTAGCAAAGTATAAATTTTAGTAAAATTACTAACCGAACTCATCATCATCATCCTAGCGCTTCTCCCGGTTGCATCCTCGGCCATCGCCGCGGAGCCCAGGGCACGCTTCGACTATGATCCAGAATTGACTTTATTTACCATACCATATTACCATAACATTATTTACCGAACTATAGCTACTAAATAATATGTATATTGTTAGTTCGGTAGTTCCTATCAACCGGACTGCTGGAACTTAAAAATTGCAGTAGTTCGGGACCAGACAAATAACCGAACTACTGTCACTAGAGGAAATAATCATAACTAGGTAATTCATAACTACCCAGCATTACAAATACAGTAGAACCTCGATAAGTTAAAGTCCAAGGGAAACACAAAATATTTTAAGTTATGGAGGTTTTAAGTTATCAAGGGTCTATGTTAGGTGAAGGTTATTATAGAGGTAGGTATGTATGTACGTACATATTTGTATGTACCCTTGCTCCTATTTTCACTCGAATGCATCAGAAGGATTGGTTCATTAAAATACTGAAATTTAACTATTTAATCATATTTATTTACATAACATAAAAAATATAACAACAACAGTAACTCAAGGGTTAGAGTACTTATAAAATCTGCGATTTTCTTTTGTTTTAATCAATTCACAGTTTCTAAATCGATTTGATTTTTTCAATGGCAAATAGAGAGAAGAATACCTTATCTTTTATGTTGCTTCACTGCTCTATAAATGATTAACAGTTGTTAAAACTCTTTTTACTTCGTGGATTGATACACTTTTAAATGAAGTTTGTGGCTATATCAAAAACTTATGATGCAAGTAGGTAAGTTGTTGCTACAAAGCTAACCGCCGCAAAGCTTTGAAGAATTAAGATAAAGCAAACAATAGGTAATGTATTGTTTACGTTAACAATACATAGTAAACACGTGCAAGCAATAAAAATACCGAAACCATTTGTTTTTTGAAACTCTTACAAAATGACTCATTGACAAACAATTTTATGTTATAGAGGTTGTGGAAACATTTTTTTAAGTTACTGAGGTCAAAACAGAGATTATTTATTTAAGTTATAGAGGTTACATATTTTAAGTTATAGAGGTTTTGAGCTCTAATGGGAAGGGAACATATTATTTTTTGAAGTTACAGAGGTTTTTATGTTACCGAGGTTTAAGTTATCGAGGTTCTACTGTATAATGAAACACTCACCTACTTTTGCCTCCATAAAAATCACCCCACTTATTCAGCTTGAGTGCAATGACCCCGTCGGAAACCCCAAGTCAGGACACTAAAACATTTATGGTCTATAAAAGCCAGTACTATGTCAAGGACTCGAAATTCACAGGCACTAAAGAGGCGTTAGGTATGTGAGGTACTGAAGTATCGAATTTGATCTGATTTTCTATAATTTTAAATAATTATCGCTTCAATGTTGGTTTAAGTAACTGGCCGTGGTCTCGAGGTCCCGGGATCGGTCAATTCGGGTCGGTTTTGTGTCGCTTTCGAACACAGCCTGGGTTTGTGATCACCAATCCGCAATCGGAAAGCATGGTGATAAATCGAAAACCCATATTAGTACCGAAAAAATATTTTACATTTTCGCGGGCTTTGCTTTGCTATTGGATATTTATATCTAGGCTGATACTTCATTTATACTATTTTTTTTTTCTTTTTAATAAAATTGGCATGGTGCCACTGCCACTGCATTTATTATTGATTATTATTAGTATAGTAGGATAGTAAGTACCTAATCATTCACTTAGCTACAGTTTTATCCAAGCTTTACCTCTTGTATTAGGCTTTTGGGTTTATTATTAATCCCAGAGCAGTCGTAGTAAGTCTCATTATAACTGTACTTGTCTCATAATAGTGCTTGTCAAAATGACACCTTAGTGCAGCCACAATGGAATGAAAGACAGTGTGTAAATTGAACATTAAAATACATAGGTATTAAAACAATGTTTAACTTATCTACGAGTACGTACCCAGTTCGTATTTACGAAGGGAGCGTCAGAATATCTTTACGGCACATTGTAATAATGATTTGTCCCGTAAATATTTGACTTCGGAGAGGCAAATTAAACTTGAATTTATACCTGCTTAAGACAGATTTATAATCATCATCATCAGTCTGTTGAAGGCATGCTTCCGCATCAGACACGATGGATGAGTAGGCAGATTTTTAAATAATCGTCACTCGTCATCATCAGTCCATATCTGTCTTAGTAGCCTATCCTAAACATCACTAGTTTGTTACAACAAACTGCAGGGAAGCCCGATCTATACTGCTTTTATACGACTGTGGTGCAACGACCTCATTGCAGACCCCACAAGGTCGGCTAGTAAAACGTTGATGGTCTATAAAACCCGTCTCTGTGTCAAGGACACCAGACTTTATTGACCATTTGACGAGACAATATTTACAACCGACACCCCTTTTGACGAGCAGATGGGCCGTGTTTAGACGTTTTTATTCTAATGACAATAAGAGTCATTTTCGAGGATCGTTTTTATGACGAATGTGGTCTTAAGCAGATGTGACTTTGTGAGCTGTGAATGGGACTTCCAGCTTTCAGGCGTATATCATTATGACGTCTTCAGAGATTTTGTTTGACATTTGGGAAAAGTTAACTATGTCTTCTATTTATTTATAATGTAATTATGAAGGATACATGTTTTGAAATTACGTTACTAAAATTGAATAGCAGCTGGTATTTTGTTTTCGCATTTGAAAACACGAGGTTCCGCATAAGGGATGTCAAAGCCAGAAGAGTAAATATTTACCCGTGATGCAAAACTAGGCACATAAAACGCCCCAAGACGGAACACCCCAAATTAAATATTCCATAAAATCGCAGCAGTTCTCGAAGAAAAGCAATATCGGTAGCGAGTGGCTAATGACGATTTGATGCCGGCCGAATGGCGCACTCGTAAAAAATCACTAGAAATGATCCCATTTTGATTAAAAAATCACGAGCGCCCACCCTTGAAGCGGCAAACGGAATGATTTAAAAGTTTTAATAACGAAATTCTAGTGAAATGACATTATACTTTCAAATTAGGAGTGAAAATTTAATTTAAAAGAGAGACAACTCGCTGTTTCGAGGGGCGAATGAGATTCGCCGTCGTAAAAATGTACAAGCTCTTCTTTCGCGGAGTTTCTTTTCAGGCTGCAAAATTTATGCCGCTTAAATCTCTCGGAGGGAAATTAGAAGGGTCCTGTATTTATTAAAGGATGGTTCTACTCGTTAGAGGAATTTTAATCGCGAAACTTTCCGTTATGAATGCGTGCGGTGTGATCCGAGTTATCTTTTATTACGCCTTAGCCTCTAATTAGCGTTGTTAAGTGGCTCGGAATGAAATCTTGAATCGGTTATATAGTTCTTTTTGTTTTAATTATGGCTTCCTGCAAGTAGCGGTGTTGACAGTTGAGCACCATTAGCTATTATGAATATCTGTTATGTCCTCCGGAAGGCTAAAAGCTTTTCTAGCAAATGTGTTCCAAATGTAGCATAGAGATAAAAAAATGTAAGAGATTGAACTTACCGAAAGTTCTTGTTCCTCAATATTTAATTAAGGTAATTGAAAAGGTATTGCTATGTTTTACAATGAATCGAAATGAGTAATTTAACACAATGATAGAGTGCACAACGTTCTCATCCGAGCCATATATCAAAACACCCCAAGTTATTGTACGTACAGACTGAGAACTCTACACAATATGCACACGGAATAGTTACTATTTGAAATTTAACACAAACGACATAGCATGTTCCCCGAACCCTAAAATTAACATTATCTTTCCACCATCAATGCTCTCCATTTTACGTCCGAACTTCTCAAAAACTTCAAGCTCACAACACGAGGTTGCTTTTTAACTTTAAATATTCTAATTACATTAATTACAAGTGCAAACAAACTAACAACGAACACGAATGTGATATTGTCATTATAATTTCGCTTAATGCGCTGCCGGCGAGCATTTTCAAAGCATTTTCGTGTATCGCTAATTAAAATACGCTGTCGCAGAGCTAACGGTGGAAACGCGATTATCCCGCTTCTTATGAAAATGAGATTTTATTTATACATACGTGGTTTTGAATGGGATTACCTAGCAGCCTGGTTGGGGTTGTGGTCCTTCTTTTAGTTACGTAGATATAACTGCAGTTGCCGTTGGGTGTAGGTAATTTTTAATCATGTTGAGGAAATTAATTTATGGGAAATACACAGCAAGGGTATGCAATTTTAATTTTGAGATTCATCGCACTTGTCTTTATGTCGGTAAATAATAACGCATAGGTCCGAGTTTGGGGTTTAATCCTTGACATGCTTTTAGAACTTACCTATTTAGGACAATTTGGAAGGAAAATATATTTTGGAAGAACAACGCAAGTTATTTTGAATTCTACTCACCATTTAGTTATTACTTTTCAACACTGACCACTGACCACCGAATGGCGCCTAAAATTAACATTAAAAAATCACGAGCGACTGACTGACTGAGAGGTCAGTGCTTTTCAAATAGATTACTAGACAGTTGGCGCTTGAAAGCCTAGAATTTGTATATTGGTCATAACCTTGATTTGATTTCATTAATTGATCGACACAAAACACATAGGTATTTTCAAATGAATCAACAGATATTTAAAATTGAGAAACAAGAATTTTAATCACCTACTCCATATTTTCTAAATACTTAATGAACGCAAGTACATTTGAACAAGTAATTACCCCGTTTATTATCATCACACATAGGTATTCCAAAATAACTTCAAAACCACGAAACAACGAAAGCTTATTAATAGCACCTCTTTGTGTGCGAAGTTGGCATGTTTTAATGGCATTTAAAAAAGTGAGCATCTGAGAGCCGGGTTGCCATTAGCCACCGTTTGCCGTAAACTCGCGTCATAAAGATAATCCGAACACACGACACAGTTTATGACAAACTTCTTGACTCGGAACGATCTGATTCACCATTAACACTCAATCTCATTTATCTTTTATAGCCGTTCGATTGGAAGTCTTAATGCCACCTTTGATATTTTAAAAGGTAAACAAAGAGGAAAATGGATGAGTTTTTTATGCTATACTTACTACAAAACAGAAAATTGTGACATGAAGGGCGGGTCAGATTTCGCAATTAAATAGTAAAAAAAGTTTTTTTTATATTCTAAGCAGTTTTCATTTTCATTTCACTTATACCACCTTAATAGACTAAAATACAAAAGCTTAAAAACATTATATTCATGTGTCTCACGTAAAGTGTAGGTACTTTACTAACGCAAGAAATACAAGCGGCCACGTGGGCGGAGTCTATTCCATTAATGTTTCAAACGTATAATTATGCAATAATGCCATGTATAATGCAAGTGCATGTAAATCATGCGTTAGCGTAGCTATGAATCATGTTTCCTTGGGTTAATTGTGTTTACACATTACGCGCATTGTAGCGTACCCTGGGCACCGAGCCACAACGGCCGAAGATGCAACCGGGAGAGGCGCTAGGATGATGACAACATTACACGATTGAAAATATGTTTTAATTATCGAATGTCGCTTTCGTTGAGTCAAAGTAGGTTCATCATAAACTAAATACTTTTTATCCCAATCAAATGATTGTCAATCCCATGGGATTAAACAGGAATCTTGATGACCCGGGCAAACCGACGGGTAAAAACTAGTTGTTTATAAGCACTTGTGTTGGAAAACAAACCGACCACACAAAGAGGACTTTAAAATTCTAAAGATCTGTTTGTTAAGAAAAAAACATGTTGTGGTACCTCTTTGTCAAACCATATTTCAATATTTCAGCATAGTACCTATATTTAGGTCTTCAAACCAATGAACAGCGTGTAAAGACAACTTCATTAAAAAACAATTGGATTTTAAAATGATTTATTTTAAAACTAGCGGCCGCCCACGACTTCGTCCGCGTGGATTTCGATTTCCAATATCCTATGTGTTATTCTGATGTATAAGCTATATTGTGGTAAAGTTTCATTCAAATCCATTCAGTAGTTTTTACGTGAAAGAGTAACAAACATCCATACGTCCATACATCCATACATCCACACATACAAACTTTCGCCTTTATAATAGTAGTAGGATTAATTCTGTTGCTCTTCTCTACTAGTCAATCGTTGAATTGTGTTATTTAATAAAATAAATAATAACGGTAGGTATAATCACAGTAAAATGTTTTATTTTACGCTCCAATTGAATAAAACAAATGTTGGACAAATTTTTCACAATTAACGAGATACTTGCGCAATATTTTTAAGATGATTGTGCGACTACAGATAACCATATCATATTGTATGCTGAGATAATTATTCATGTATTCGGCTTAATTAATAATTAAGAGTGCCTATGAGAATCAGGTTTTTATAAGAATTAATTTATTTATGTGTGATTTCTTAAGTTACCGCGCCTCTCAAGCGTAAGAATCAGTTATTTAATATTTAAGGAAGATTTAAATTATTACATACAAATACCTACTGTAATGTATTAGTTTAGATGAGTGAAGTTGAATGAATTTGCTTAGTAGGTTTATTAACAGCAAAGCAAAGGTAGAAACAATTACTTACCACATAAACTTTTGTTTGCTTATGTCTCAGTTATAATTATTCTACAAGATCCTTATTCATCCAATTTCAATGAAAAGTTTACGTGACAATAAATTTGTAAGTACACTTAAAACGAAAATAACAGAAGCAAGACTTTGTTCTTTATTGGGCAACTGTCGTCGCAAATAAACTTAATTTTCGTATTTTCGCCTTTAATATTATTTGTGGGGTTGAACAAATAAGCTTGTAAGTCACAAGCATCTTTGAAGTTAACACAAACAATCGTTAACGTCGCATCGGACTTGATTTAATTATTCATTCATAACGTTTATATTTCGGATTTGCGTTTGCGTATAATTAACTGTCAAATATAAATATGAAGGAAGATTCACGAAGGCTAGTTCGGTGTGGCCACCTGCTTTAGAATACGTAGTTATGATTCACCTATGTCACTATGTTAATTTAACGTTTTAACCGGGTGCGGTAAAGTTTGCTTTGGGTAGGTAAGGAATAAAAGACGGATAAATTCTTATTATGAAATCGATTCAACAGACCGCAATTAATGTACCTACAAGTAATAAGTACATTTGATCTTCACTTCTGTTATTGTTACGACTTTTATGGACTTGTGTAGTACCTATTTGATGCCCATAGTAAGTAGATAGTCGTGATCACTTACCACCAGGTGAGTCAAACAGCCTTTATCACATTATTATGGCAGGTGCATATCCGTCTTTCCACGGGCGCCAAGGAATCCATAGGTTTATAGTGAGGTGAGAAGAGGGAATGTCTTCAGAAGGTAGGTACAGTGTCCCACTCAGCTGCAGGCTAAGCTTGCCTGTAACAAAAAAAAACGTTATTTAAACTAAGTTCTTTATCATTGCCAATAAATAACCTCTCAGATGTTACTATAGCCCTAATCATCGTCAATACGTACCTCACACATTTACCATACATTCACATGAGTATCATCACCCACCATCGGTCTCCCTAAGTGAGTGGCTCGGTGATAAGCCGGCCCGGTCACCCGTCGCCAGGTCGCGATAAGTCGCGATTTAATACGTTGAAAGGTGGCCTAATGGGGTCGTTCCCATTCGTTACGGCCGGGACAGACCCGGGATGAATGGAAGCCGTATGCGGCTGAATAATACCTAGCTGCCTTGAGTTTAATTCATTGTTCAAATGTGAAATAAAGTATAGTTTTACACTCATAAGGTTGAAATCTGTCAGTACGCTGACTGAATGACTTATTTAGGTACCTACATAGAGCCGTAGCCAACAAAATTATTGAAGCTTTCTGTTAAAAAAAGATGTGTTTTTTTACATACAACGAAATAAATTATTTGCACTAACTAACACACTAATTGCGTAGCCCTAAACTAAGCCCGAAGCTTACACACTTTTTATAAACATTCATGACTCGAGTAGGTACAAATACCTACCGATGTTCATCTCTCTAACATTTGCCCCTTGCGGGATTCCATCCCGCGACTCTTGGTTTTGTAGCCAGGGTCTCTGACCACTATACCAACGAGCCCGCTAATGAAATACCTACATTAGATAAGAAAAGTATTTCATCAAATAAAATCATTTAATGATATTTTTCTTATTCATGACCGGAATCATTCCATAAAAAAATAAGGTATAAATATTTATTTATTTATTTAATTAATTTAAATATACAAGGTTTTTTTTAAGACTTGTTGTTATGTAGCCGATATTCAGTTTATTGTCGACTTTAAAAACATTTTGCGAAATTAGGAGAATGAAAATGTTTAGTCTAGCTACGTCTCTATTGTTTTCAATTAACCACCACTAGATAGCGTTAGTAGTATCAAACGAAGCCTGATACATCACATTAATACTTATAAATATCGCAATTTAACTTACAACGAATGCTTTTTTGAATAAAATTAATTAAACAAATTAAAATGTAAAAATAAATAGTTAATTTCAGACCGGAAAAAGGCTTTCTTTATTTCGAGATGCCTTTGGAGTGTGGACAATGGGGCATCATTTCTATTGTGTGCCCTGACAATGAGAACTTTGGGGTGAATAATAAAACGTAGAGGACTTACTTTTTAATATTATCCTTCTATTTTTTGGTACAGATGTGATTGAAATAAGTAGAAAAACAATTTGGCTGAGCTTATTCGTAAAATTAAGAAAATGTTTCAGAGAAGGCCATTCAAATAGTTAATCATGATTATTTTATTAGTGGAATTAAAACAAGTTAATTTTACACCAAAATCCTTATTAAAATAACTAATATAAACTTAATTATATTTGTGGTGAGCTTTCAAAGCATTGGTTCACAGAAAGGCTTTGCTCAAAAGCCTTCACACAATTTAGTTCCAATGACATTGACTAGATGGAAGCACGAGTCTGAAAAGCGTGAAACTCAAGCTTTTGTTATGCAAAAGCTAGTTTTCAGTTTTTGTCTTTCTTTAAGTTATGTAAAAAATAGTTTAGTATATTTACTTAATATTTGACAGTTTTCTTTAGGGGCTAGTTGTAGTAGTATTAGCATCTTAATGGCTTCATTTTGCACCGCATTTTATAATTATTTAATTTAAAAATCTACATTTCAACGTTGTTAAATATCGCAACGTAGATAAAGCTGATACATATCTGACCATATTAAAAACATTGGATGTTCCAATTTGTTCTTGAATGTTCAACTTTTACACTCGTACAATAACTAAGTATTTTCGAGCATACATTCCTTAACAAAACAATAAAAATGCCTGCAGCGAGAACTGACCACGTTCCCCTATCCCATTATTAGCTAAAAAGCACACCCGTACGTCACAACATACTGATTCACATAAAACAGAGTTCCCATCAACTAGCCTTGTCTGCGTCTCGAGCCGCCCCCATACACATTTCGTATCATTGCTAAATTGCACCAACATAAATCGCTCTGTTTAATTTAATCAACACCCGCGTTATTTATATATGTATTCCCGCGAAACCATCTAACATAGACCTGTGGAAACACGCCACTCTCCCCCGCGGGGAAAGAACTTTTATTAAAACCAAAGGGGTGAGGGAGGTCAAAGTGTACTGGGTAGTAGGCTGTCCATAAGTTTAAATAATGTGGGAGCGGACCCGCTCGCCCGTTGAGTTACACTTGCGTTAAACAACAATGTTAATTTAATATAAAAATTCAAGGGGTTTTAAAAAAATGCGCTTGCTGCTAAGGGTGCTTAATTGGTAATTATAATTTGTTTTAATTAAACAAATGATGAGAACGGCTCGCAAACAAGATTGCAAAGAAAAATGAGTTAAGCTGCCCCCCATTTACGTACGCAGAACAGTTATACAGTTTGTTTTTTGTTATATAATCTCAAGTAACTTATAATTTCCTTCAATAATAAGCACCTACGTTATCTAATAATTAACTTGGAAACTTGTGATAAAACATTAAAAAAATATTTTAAAAGCAATGATACATCTTGGACCTAAACTGTTACGCAACTTTAACATCACAATGAAATTATAATTACGCGGATTACTTACATCCTTTTCCATGACCACTGAAAATATCATAAAGCCGTAAAGATAACAATGCGCATAATCAATATTAAATTAAACAATTCTCCAAAATATAATGTGTTAAATTACCACTTACAATTGAGTGGACACGCCATTCGATTTCACATTATCATAATATTTCTATGGCGATGGATGATCCCCATTCAAAATCCAAGATGGCGTCGTTAGGGTGCCTCCCTTACCGGATAAGCACGCATCGGAAGCTACGCAAATAATTTATTACACGTCCGAATTATTATTTATTTTACTATCTTTGTCATTGTAGTTAGTTACGAGTGTAACGCATTTATCATTGTCGGATTGTTATTTTATTATGGCACAAAACGCAATGTTAGAGATAAAATCATGTTTGGGAAGCGTTTTTAAATACAGATAGCGTGAAATAAGCTAATGACCACTATACTCAGTGGCATATTTTTACTGCCGTTAAAAAAACATGGTGCATGTACATATTATCAACTACTTAATTGAACTAATCATTATTGTTATTTTTGTGGGAGCGTAACATAATTTTATTATAAGTACTCAAAGGTATGTTATTTCCATTTTGTCACTTATTAGGTACCTACAACTATGACAAAAATTGGAACTGTTGGCAGATTTACCTAGCTAGTTCCAGATAATGTTTTCCGTTTTTAAACAAGAGTTATTCGTTATCAACCTTTTATATGTATTTCATTTAATTGTATACCTACACTCTATCCTAGTAATGCAAATTTCAAAAATAGTTTTTGCTTATTCATCGTTGCCATTTAATTTATTTACTTACGTGTGTACTACAACTAAATACAATTGCATGTGTCTTCCCACCCTCAACAAACAAACAGCTCCATTAAACACAGACTTAGACCGCTGGACGTCTTACCCCTCCGAGCGAGTAAATAAAGCAACTAAGCCAAGAACGTTTCGAATGTCAGATAATGAGCGTGGCCAGTGGAAAGGAACGTAATGCGCCAGTCCCGATACTTCCGCGCCATTTCACACTTTGTTGATACCCTACACCGTGTCACGGGCACGCGGGGTGCTTTTATGTTAGCGATAGGTATTTTTACTTGTGTAAATAGGTATTTTTATAGAGAATGCCGTTTGGAAGGTTTATAATGCAAGTTTTGAAAATAGAAGTGTTTTCTTGTATGAAGTGTGACGTCTACCAAGAAGACGAGTGGTAGGAGTGTCTTCGATGTGTGATAATCATAATCAATCAATCAAAATATACTTTATTCAAATAGGCCTCATAAAAGCACTTATGAATCGTCAACAATAACAATAGAATCGTCAACAATAGGACATCTTGTCTTATGTTTTGAGTACCTACATACACATAAAACACACATTGACATAAACATAATACTTATTTAGTTAATTTGTAAATACAAATATTTACAAACACATACACTTAAAACAACCTATACATAATTCTCATATTTACACTATTTATAAAAAAATCATATCATTATTTATGCTATTTACAAATTATATCTTATATGCTACAAATTACTTATTGGTAACAGTAAATCTTCTCTATATTTATAAATTCCTAAAATGCAGTAGCCAAATAACAATGCTCCCTATATACATGCCAGCCTTAGAATCTAATGCCTGTCAAACAGATAGCTATATCAACAAACATTGTTTCTATTTCAGTGTTACACTTGGACCGTTCAGTGGCTTGCACAGTATGGGCTTATTGTTGTCCTTTCCGTCTCAAACAAATGAATAGGAACATGAATCTGAAAGTTGGACTCTTCAACGCAGGCTCTCTAGGCACTAGGCATGAGGAGTTCTTGGTTGCCGTACAGGATTTAGTCCCAGATATCCTGGCCATTAATGAGACTTGGCTGAGGGAGGGGGAGGATGACAGAGCACCTAAACTTCCAGGGTACACGCTGCGACACTCTCCTAGAGCAAAGCACATCCGGGGAGGACGAGGGGGCGGTGTGGGCTTCTATGTTAAAAGAGGCATCAATGCACGTACTTGTCAGTACCCCACTGCTTCTTCAGTTGAGCAAATGTGGCTGAAAGTACGGCTACATAATCTAGAGATAGTTATAGGAACAGCTTATAGGCCACCACGACAAGATCTAACAGAATTTTTGGATGCCTTGGCAGAGTCGCTGGCCTTTTTCGCTGGACATGATGGCCTCATCTTAGCTGGTGACTTCAATGTTAATCTTCTGGAAGCCCCTTCTTGTAAGACAAAGGAACTTACTCACTTTTTGCAGAGCTACAACTTGACACAAGTCGTAAACGAGCCCACTCATTTCACAGCTCACAGTAGTACCCTAATAGATGTAATATGTACTGATGCACGAGTTCTGAAATCAACAGTTAAGCACATACCTGACCTGGGTGGGCACGCTATTATAGTAGCAGAATTTAAAATAAAAAAGGAGAAACCATCTCCTCAATGGATTACATTTAGGCCTCTAAAAAACATAGTGATTGACTTATTTCATCAGGACCTCAACACTGTTGATTGGCAACACTGGTACAGCCTAGACGATGTGAGCACTATGGTCAAGGAATTCACCAGCTGGATAGTGACTTTCTTTGATTTGCATGCCCCTATCAAAACCCAAAAATTCAAACACCCTCCTCATCCTTGGATCACGGATACCCTAAAGGCTATGATGCACACGAGAGACCAGTGTCACGCAAAATACAAACTAAGCCAATTACAGGTGGACAAGGAGTGCTATAAAGCTATGAAAAGAGTTGTGATTGATGCTATGGAAAGTGAGAAGAGATGTTATTTTACAAAATACATAATTGGTAACATAAATGACTCAAGAAGACTATGGCAGAATCTTAAAAAGTCCCTTATACCGAACAGGAAAGCAGCGACTGAGCTGCCACAGCACTTTGACAATCCTGATACCATCAATGATCACTTCCTGAACATCCCTGGAGACGGCCGAGTAACAATATCAGAATTGTCATTCTTTGAACACCACAGGTATAGCTCATCCACTTTCTCTCTGCAGCCAGTAACAGAAGACACTGTTCTTAAAGTTCTAAGGGGACTTAAGTCCAATGCCCAGGGAGTTGACCGGGTGTCCTTGGAAATGCTGCGATTGACCTTGCCTCAGACCCTAAATGTTATCACAACAATAATAAACTATTCCATCATACAAGGCCGCTTTCCTGACAGTTGGAAGGTTGCTGTTGTGAAACCACTTCCGAAAACTTCCTCCCCATGTTCTCTAGGTGACCTTCGCCCAATTAGTCTTCTTCCGTGTATCTCAAAAGTGTTGGAGAAGGTTGTATGCTCCCAACTAACCCAATACATTGAGGAAAACAATATATTCCCTCTACGGCAGTCAGGTTTTCGGAGGGGACACAGTACGGCTACTGCTCTGGCTGATGTGGTGGACAACTTACTGGTGGCGCAGGACCGAGGCCAGCTTAGTATGTTGCTGTTATTGGACTTTAGCAGGGCATTCGACTCCTTAAATATTAATTTGTTGCTCTCCAAGATGGCCTACTATGGAATTGACATGAATACCATTAGATGGTTTCAAAGTTACCTGCTGGGCCGTCACCAATATGTGGAGCTGGTGGGTGCTGATGGCACCAAGATACGGTCTGCATCACGACTGGTCACCCGTGGGGTCCCTCAGGGTTCGGTATTGGGGCCCATCTTGTACGCTTTATATAGTGCTGATATTACAAGCAGCATCACCCACTGCCAACACCATCTATATGCAGATGATCTGCAGCTCTGTTGCTCTTTTGTGCCAGCTGAGTACAATAGTGCAGAAGAGAGGGTAAATGAAGACCTGGCCAAGATAACAGAGTGGTGTGCTAGAAATTGCCTAATAATTAACCCCAATAAGTCAAAACTCCTGCTGATTGGCTCAAGGAAAAACCTTAGCAAACTTGCCAACACACCCCTAGAAGTTTATATAAATGGTGATAAAGTGGAAAAAGTTGAAAAGGCAAGAAACCTGGGAGTGGTCTTTGATGGACACCTGAACTTCGAAGATCACATAGCGGAATGCTCACGCAACTGTTTCTACAGACTTAAGTTACTGTATAAAATAAGGCCATACTTAACTGAAAAGTTAAGAGTGATGCTCTGTGAGTCACTGGTTCTGTCCAAGTTTAACTACTGTGACACTGTATATGGGCCCTGCCTACTAAAAAGGACAGCCAAAATTATTCAACGGGTGCAGAATGCATGTGTTCGTTACTGCTTTAATGTCCCGCCAAGATCACATGTAACCCCGTTCATAAAAGCACAGGATATGTTGAAGATGGAGGCAAGGAGAAAATTACACTTAACTACCTTAATGTTTGGTGTCATACAGACAGGGAAGCCGATGTACCTCTTCGAGAAATTGGAATGGGCTCAAAAACAGAGCAGATATCCGAAAAGATCCTGCACAAACAGCTTTTCCACATCCAATCATCGAACTGTGGCCTTTCGGGGATCCTTCCGGTTTGCAGCCTCGCGGTGCTGGAACGACCTGCCACCTCCGTTGCGTGACCTGAAAGTCAAAGGGGCGTTTAGGAAAAAGCTCAAAAAGTATCTACTTGATTGCCAAATAAGCTCTAAATGACATTCCTACCGTCTGGTTTTTCACGTCGCGTAGTGTGGTTTTCCGTCCCAATGCGCCGCACCAGGCTTGTTATTATCCATAATCCCCCTCTCCGACTCTCACTCCGTCCGTGCCCTGCCGTGTACCCATCCACCTTTGTCTCAGGTTTATTACCGACCGGTTCAAACAACTTAGATCTCCATATTTGCATGTGCATTCATGCTGCCGACGTGGCAAAATGAGGTAATGTGCTTTGAGATTGTGACGTCTTCTGATTCTGACACTAGGTGCGTTATTTTAACGTTTCGTTCGCTTTCCATTTAATGCGAAGTATATTGCGGAAATCCTTATTGCTCAAAATAAAAATATATTATACTTATTATTTTTTGGCGGTCCTCATATCGAACACTTTTTATATTCCATATAATAATCTTATTTTGTTTTTCTTATATAAATCTAAGTATTGACCTTTTTCTTCGCATTTTTTATTGTTTTCTTATATAAATCTAAGTATTGACCTTTTTCTTCGCTTTATTTATTGAGCTATGTATTTATTTATCAATATCTTTATATATGTATATATAATATGTTATGTTATATGCCTTAAACGCCACTCCAAACAGGTCCTGCCAGAACAACAGCGTTGCTGCGGTGGTATACTAAGCCGCCGTAGTAACTTATGCTGAGGTACGGACCTGATTGGCATACCACGCACACATACACAAACACACACACACACCTGTGCTGATTGATTTTTGTTATTTTAAGAACTGTTTTTTTAATTTTTATTTGTTATGTTTTTGTGAGTGTTTGGTTATGCCAATAAATGTATTTTCTTTCTTTCTTTCTTTCTTTCTTCTTACATAGTGTTACGAGACCGATTATTACTACAAAGGTGCGTATTTTTTTCTTAACAACTTTTGAAGAATATTGCAACAGGTCGGTTTTATCTTTTTGTAATACAACAATGATAATAAAGCTTCAATTTAAGATTTTTTTCAGAATTTAATTTTCTTTGTTGCTTCGTATGATGCGAGTCGCCAAAGATGAGGATGAGGAGAACTCTAGGAGAGGCCTATGTCCACCAGTGGACTTCGATAGGCTGATGATGACGATGCTTGGTATGAATGCTGATAAGTTTTTACTTACTTATTATTATGAGCAAGTATTGTTCTCAGGCGGGCTGCTAGTGACGTTTGCCACAGGTACCTACCATGGGTGAACCGCTTGTTCGTTTGCTTCTCTATCAAATAAAACAACGAATACAATAACAATACCTTCAGCAGTCAGTCGGAAGCTGGTATTTTCGTTCCCTCCTATTTTCGTCCGCGTGATACCTACTTGATATAGTGCCTTCGTGGAAAATAAATCCTATTTCCTACTCAATAAACACGAAGTTACTAGTCGGTGCACTATGCCTGAACAGTCTCCCAAGGCTTTGTCGGGGGAGTATGATGTTTAAGTAGAAGTGTTAAGGGTTATTTCCGCAAACGAGCTTCGCGGCAGTCTGTATCGCATATAACAATTGTCGGGGCAGTAGGTATGATGTTTACGTCGTTGTGTTAAGAGCTAGTTTCGCGTGTGTTTTATGTGGTGGTATGTACCGCATAGAACAAAGCGCTCGGCGAGGCGAATTCCACGTTATTTATCGGCTGCGATATCGGGCGCAGTAAAAATGTCAACGTTCGCCCGATGTTCGCCGCCTATCGCCTCGCTATCGCTTCTCTGCCACAGTGTAGCTTAACAGTAGCATTGCTGCATCGAATTTATTTTGTCTAGTCCCCGCCATATGCAAAGTCCAAAATTGACCTTTTTTTAAACCTTCACGATACAAGAGTTGATTGGGTATTGGGATTGAGTTTTATTGGTCTTGTAATGTATGTATGAGACTATTAATATCCCAATGCAGGGCAAAGGCCTCCATCATTTGAAATCATGTTTTTGTTACAAAGATAGGTTTCGGCTTAATCACCACGCTTACCAACTGCGGGTTGGTAATCAAAAACCCGGGGTGTGTTCAGAAAAATCGACACAAATTATGCCCGACCCAGGAATCGAACCCAGGACCTGGAGACCACGGCCCGGTACTTAATTTGGTAGTAACTTAACTTGTAATGCCGACCTAAAATGATATTACTTCTCCATTTCCTCCCTTGGGTTTCTTAAAAACATCTAATGGTGGGATGAGTAACGTTCTCCTGTGTTTTGTATCATACACCATACCGCGCTCAGCAACCCGCCTGCACCACAAGGAAAAATCGTCCACAGTGGATCCCACGTCCAGCAGTTGAAACAAGTAATTTATATGCTTCTTTTTAAATTTAAATGAGTTTTTGTCCAGTAAGTTGGCCCGTGTCGAGTAGCATTCAAATATTTCTCATTTGCCATCAGTTAATATAATAAAACAGCTGTCATTTTACTTAAACGTTACTTTCCTAAACCTGTATTTCCCTAAGCCCAATACAGCAGTCTTTCTACACTGTGGCGGAATGCATCTATGACGCAGTACCTACATCTCGTTGCGTTCATCTCGAATAACACACTCCGCTCGTCCAGGCTTTTGTTTCGCTGGCAGAACCCGTGTTCTAGTGCCGGGCTAGATAGCTCGTACCTAGGTAGTAATATACTTTGCCTAAACATGGTATCGTATCGGGTATAGCTTTCATGTGTTATATATACACTGTAGGTATGTTTGTGTACTGAGTTTTACTAAGTTTCTGGCGAGCCTGAGGTCTAGTGGTCCCTGGCTGCAAAGCCGAGGATCGCGGCTTCGAATCCCGCTAGTGGCAAATGGTGTGTGATGAACAAAATGTATTTGAACACTAGAGTCATGGATGTTTATAAAAGTACCTAAGGATTCAGTATTTCAATGCATCTAACCGTTCCCACGCAGCCATAGTAAAAGCTTCGAGCTTAATTTAGAGCTAGGCAATTGTTGTGTTAGTACAATTAATTAATTTATTTCTTTGAGAATTGAGGTATTTAGGAGATTTTTTGTATTTCTGTCTTAGTTAAGATCCACATTGGATGAAACCTTTAACCCGATTTGGTTTAGTTTTGTTTTGAATATCTACACTTACGCTAGGTGAACGCCACGAAGATGACCTTTCAACATAAAACGGTGAAGGGTCACGAGTCTAAAGATTTCCATATACGAAGCACACGGCTTTCTCTACTAGAGCTAGGTTTTGTAAGTCTAAGTACTAATATCTGGATTGTCTTATTCCTTGGTTACTGTTTTATTATTAGTTGCATAATTGGGTGCTAACTTGTAGCTAGGGGTAGTTAATACGTTCTCTTTTGATGAAAATATACGAGCATGTTCTTTATTTTTATCTATACAAATATTATAAAGAGGAAAGGTTTGATTTTTTGTTTGTTTGTTTGTTTGTATGAATTGAATAGGCTCCGAAACTACTTGGCAGATTTGAAAAATTCTTTCACTGTTGGAAAACTACATTCACCCAGAGTGACATAGGCTATATTTTATCCCGGTACGGGAAGTAGTTCCCCCGGGACGCGGGTGAAACCGCGTGACGGGCCGCTAGTTTAAGTATAAAGTGCTGCTGCTTGTGCTTCTTTACAAAATGCATAGTTAGTCGCATTTTCTGTGTAACTACTTATAATTTTACCTATCTAACCAATAGATAGCCTGCTTTATGAGTTATAATCATATATTATTTAAAATAAAGAAATGAACTTTGGTAATTTATTGATGTCCACAAAACGCAGTTTTTACCATCACTCTGCAATACTCAGTTACAAGGCCGGTGATAAATTCCCGCCAACAATAAGGTCCGTCCATTTGCCGTTCCGATCCATTCCGTCCACAAATTGGATCCGATCCGATCCACTATCTACTCCACGTTTTTAGGGTTCCATAGCCAAATGGCAGAAACTATCAGAACTATACCATTGAATCTTGGTAGGTAAGTAAATGTGTTTTGAGAACAGCATTAAGATTTTCAAACAGAAACAAAGAAGAACTAATTTTGTAGGGGTTCCCCATGCTAGGAACAGAAACTCATTATTCTTATCATACCCATACTCGTGCACCGGGTAGGTTAGGTGTTCAAATATATTATTATGGTGTATAGGTATGAGACATAAATTTTGTTGAGTAAATCTAGTCAGTAGAATGTGTCTATAAAACAAGAGAACAACAACAACGAGATCTAGTGAGTAGTTTTTTAAAACGTCATGAATCGAACAGCTTGCTACTACGGTACGGAACCCTTTATGATCCAATGCGACTCAAACTTGGGCGGTTTTTTAATTATTTGTTCAGACCCAGATAAATCAGCTGATGTAAATGGCCGTATACCTACTGTTCAATTAGTTTATTTCAGTCGGTGCACGCCCTAACAATTAGTTCATGAATTTTAATTCAAATACGGTTTATAGGCGTTTATTGGATGGGCTAAATTAGAGCGGCTTTCTTAGTTGCAATTGTTTTGTACCACAGGGATAATAGACAAGTATAGCTGCTATATATTTATACTAGCGGCCGCCCGCGACTTCGTCCGCGTGGATGTCGGTTTTCATTATACGAATGTTTTTTCCCGCTAACTCCCGTTCCCGTGGGAATTTTGCAATATCCTTTTGCAACTAAGCATCAAGTTTACTAAGGGACCTGCATGCCAAATTTCAAGCGTCTAACTCAAGTAGTTTAGATTTTCCATACAAACTTCCACCCCCTCATTTCGGGGAAGTGGGGGGTTGGAATGGGTCAAAAAGTAGCCTATGTTCTGTCTCAGGGTCTAAAGATTATCTGTACCAAATTTCATCAAAATCGGTTGCGAGGTTTAAGCGGGAAAGCGTAACAGACAGACAGACAGACAGACAGACAGACAGACAGACAGACAGACAGAGTTACTTTCGCATTTATAATATTAGTTGGGATAGGGCTAATAGCCAGTAACTGCTTTCCGAATCGGTGGTAGAGTCATTATTTTGTAGTTTTCTGACGATTAATAAGTGTTATGTTAATAAAGAATATTTTGAATTTTTGAATAGAGTGGCCGTGAGGTGTAAGTGAAGTATGAACAAAACAGGCCACCTTCAGTAATATGTACGCTCCAATCATCGCCTTCCCATCCATCCCCATGCCTTTCTTCCATTTGTTCCTGATGTTTACGTTCTGTACCTACTTATGCAATAGTTACAACAATTTACCTTACATACATATATGTTGAGTGAAATCAAATTTCAAACAAAGAGCTGGTTACCGATTCGGCCGCGTGCGAATGCTGCGATCATGATTATACGGAAGAACAAAATGTCAGATTGAACAAGCAGTGATTTTCTGAGTACATGTACTGAGTATCTGTTCACTCTATGGTGCCTGTAATTTCTAAAGGTTACTTGAAAGGAAAGGTTATTTTGGTTATTTTGGCTTAGAAATATACTCTTCTATTATTTATTCGTATTTTCTTTATGACACTTAAGATTATGAGGCAATATTTTCTATGAAATTTAAATGTCATCAACAAAATAAGCGTATGACCTTTGAAATGCGAAAGTTCTCGAATATGAATCACAACTGGTTGGTGTTGTGTGAAAATACGATCAGCCATTCGTTACAGGATGATAAAAGCCGCATGCTGAGTAATTATCACCGCTGGAGACCAGTGGTCTAGATAGTCTGACTCAATGAGGTCATGGGTTCATTTCCCAGTTGGGTCTGATTGATGTCTGTTGTTTTTTTTAAATTTTTACGAGTCTTATGCTATGTTGGTTGATGTCCATGGGAGAATGCTTAAGCTGGATTGCATCCCTCTAGTAGTTTACATATTGTTCGGTATATTACGATTTAGTTAGATGTGGTTATTCAAATATTATAAGATGATGGAATTATGTTAAAATACGCACCGTTCTGTTGAAAGATAAGAACATAGAACATATGATATGTGCTTACGTTAAACGTTCTTTATTTAGGTAACACATCGTAAAAAGTATGTGTTGACATAGCACAGATATCTTTTTTGCCCACCTATTTGAATAATGCCGTACATAGGTACGCACTTTTTTACAGTGAACATTTAAGAATATAAAACTAATACAATAAAATACACACATCAACTTTATCTAGGGATATCTACATATTATCAAATATCTTAAATACTATTAGGAATTCGCTAATACTGTGAATGAAAAAAATATAGAAAATTTTATAGTTTTTAATAGTAAATAAAAAAAATATGATTTAAATTGTATTTTAATTAATAATTAATTTTTAATCGCCCTAGGTAAATTAGTGTGGTAGAAAATCTGCGTTTTTTTTAAAATAAAATGTACAAATTTAATTCAAATTAACAATCTTATTGATTTAATCAGTGTTGCCACCTCTCACGTTTATTATAACATCAGTATCAATTGTTCATGCTTAAAAATAAGTTTGTTAAGGTCTTGTTGCGTTATGAGACCCGATGCTCTTTCAAAGTGATGGTGAAGTTGTTGTACTGTCTTGGAATTTGGCGGGAAATGTCTTAAAAATCATTGATGTAACATGCCGCACTCATGCTTGATAGGATTTAAGCCGAACGACTGAGCAGGGTAATAAAAAACATGGATATCGTAGTCTCGTAGAGCGGCCGGCACCTCCCGCGCCACATGGGAATTGGCACTGTCGTTCATGGTTATAAAGTCCTGGGTGATTTGGACTTGGCTTAGACCAATGACAGATTCTAATACCTTTTTGAGATGTTTTTGATTAGTCATGATGCTTTAGTTACAAACGGGCTTGGTTCGTTCACCCCGACGAAATCCTCCTAAAACCATGACTGTCCCGCCTTGGTAAAAGTGGACCTCCTTAGAGTGCCACAGACAGCTAATACTGTCAGGAGTTCTCAAAACGTGTGTTCTTCTTGAATCTGGATAAAATCTGTAGCGGGAGTCATCGGTTTACAGCATCACAGACCATGGGTCGTCACTCCATGGAAAATTTTGCTAAGCCCAAGAAAGTCGTCTACCGCGATTGCCCCATCACAATGTTGGTACACTTACCGGCTGTCCAACATGAAGATCTACTTCATGCAAACTCCTTTGCACGGTTTGGTCGCTTTCCAGCAGCTAATGGTCCGCCTGGAGCCTTTTTACTAGTCGCATCGCTGTGATGTTTGGTCGTCCTCTAGCAGTCTTTTGGAGAAATTGATCCCGTCTCTGGGAAGTAATGCGATTTCTGTTTTACTGCCGTTCAACCACGTTCCCAAGACTGCGATAATTGCTCCAAAACCTTGCTAACATGTTTTGGTTGGTGTTTAGGGCCTCGGCAACGACGCGTTTGAAGGCAACACTTACTTACAAGTCCACGGATCGTAACATTGCATTTCAACTCAAATGATACCGTTACATTACTCTTAAAAGAACACTCAACAAGTTTCATAAAAAATAATTTAAAAAAACACCACTTTTCTATACTTATAATAAATCTGTAGAGAGGTCAATTCTTCCGTGTGGGGTTTTTGGATCCCCCATCGGACGCGTCCCCAGGTGGCGGATAGGGGGAATGCCCCCCAGATATGGGGGGTATCGGCTCCGGCCGGCGTGGACCAAAACCAAAAGTGGCAGCCCTGGAATGGTGCAGCGTGGATTGGCTGGTCTTCAAGACCGGCGGGTTGAGATAGCGCGACCATCGCGGAGGGCTTTCAATGCCCAAATGTGCTACACGCATGTTTTTGCAGTAAAGGCCCTTTTAGGGGCCAGCGGAGTCTTGACTCGTGGTTTGGCATGCCTTCAAGGCAGCGATGATTGATGTGCCCCGAAAGGGTTACAGCTAGGGGCACTGCGCCGTTCCCCGAATCCGTAGCCCACCCTACCTTCGACAACGACCCCCACTGAGTGGCGCCGTGGGGTACGCCGTTGGTTGTGGGTGGAGCGGGGAGCTTGCCTTAGTTGGCCGGCTCGCGTCAAGGAAAAGACTATAACACCCGGGAGAAACCCCGCTAAAAACTTTAGGATACCTGGCGACCTCCTAAATATATAGCCAGCTCCTCCGGAATGGGCGTAACCCGAAGGAGCTTTCCCTATGTCGACCCTACTCGTGGGATTAGTTATGGAAATCGCTAAAAACAAAACCAAAACTTTAAGAAGAGGCGCAGTGGGCGCGGAAAAGATGGGCGCATCAAGCGCCAGAGATGAAGGCGCTATGAGCGCCATATGTGATGACAGCCGCTCCAATAGCAGGAGCCGCAAAATCAAAGGAGGCAACGTCTCATGCTCCGAGACGGAGTCCATTTGCAGTGAGGGCACGAGTGCTACCCCTAAAAGGAAACGCTCGCCACTCAGAAGAGGCAAGAGCCCGACTTTAGAAGGTTCTTCAAGCGAGGACAGCGAAGGTCCCTGCAAAAAGACCAAAGCTCGAGGCAGAGGACGACCGCCAATCAAAGGCAAAGATAAAGCCACTTTTAGGCTAGAAGGCAAGCAGCGGCTGGAGGTGGAGACCGGAAGGCTGCGGTCTGCATCTGCTGTCTCTGACGCCAGTTCTTCTGCCCTTAGGGCTGATGGAGAACCTACGGCCAAGGACATCTACGAGGCCGTAAAGTTCGACCTAGAGCGAGTCAGCTTCGTTTCGAAGAATTCCCAGAATCTCAAAGGCCCGTTCCAGAAGACCCTCAACGAAGCGGTGGAGTCGATCGACACAGCGGTCAAAACGCTCCTCCATTGCACTTCTTTCAATGAGAGGTCAAAATTGGAAGCAGACAACGCTTCGTTAAAGAGAGAAGTTGCTGAGCTTAGAAATGAGATTTGCGCGATTCGCGCGGAGCTTACAAACCTCGATCTCGACCGAAGGCCGGTCTCTGTTCAACCAGCCAAACCTCAAAAGCCGACCGAGGCACCCCATCTGTCTAGAACGGATGCAGTCTCAACTAATATGGAGGATATGTTCCGAGACATGCGCGTGGCACTCGGAAACATGATAAACGCGAGGATAGAGGGCCTTGAAGACCGTCTTCTCCCGGCAAAAAGACTGCGTCCTGCCTTGGCATCAGACAGGACTGCTGAAAGCGACAAGCACCCATCAGCACAAATGGAGACCGACGACCTTTCGTCTAAAGCAGCGGCTGCAAAGCAGCCCAAGCCGCCTACAAAAGGGAAGGCCAAGAACCCGCCATCAACGAAGACCCTAGCAGGTCCTAAAGTAAATCCGGGTCCTGCTAAATCAAGCGGAAGTGCAGTGAATAACGCAGTTGACGCACCGTCGACCTCGGCTCACAATGACGTCACGAGCTGGACGGAGGTAGTAGGAAGAAGAAAGAAATCGACATCGACTCAACCTGCTAGAACTGCAAAGGCTCAATCTTCCAGCCAGAGCAAAAAGCCGCGTAAGCTGAAGGTTCCCCGCACTGCGGCGGTTGTGGTAACCCTTGACCCTGAAGCGGAAAAAAGTGGACTAACCTATTCCGACATCCTCAAACAGGCGAGGTCTTCCCTCAACCTGCAAGAGCTTGGCTTATCCGCCTTTCAAATGAAAGAGGCGGCCACTGGGGCGCGCATCTTTAGGATAATAGATGGAGAGTCGGCCGAAGACAACTCCGCTAAAGCCGGAAGACTGGCGGAAAAGCTAAAGGAAGTTCTTCCTAAGGATGTTCGGGTCACGGTCCCGGTTAAACGTGCGGAATTCCGGGTATTTGGTTTAGACGATTCCATTGAGAAGGAAGATATCATCTCTGCTGTCGTCCAGAAGACGAAGTGTTTGGACAGCAGTGTATCAATTGGCCAAATTCGTCAAGGCTCGGACGGCATGGGCACTGCTCTCATCAGGGCTCCAGTGGAGGCTGTAAAAATAATAATAGAGGACAACCGCCTGCTAGTCGGCTGGAGCTCGGCTCGTGTCCGCATGCAGGAGCCCAAGCAAATGCAGTGCTTCCGCTGCCTTGATTTAGGACACACGCGACAACGCTGTCCTGCCGCAACCGACCGCAGTGAAAACTGCTTCCGCTGTGGGCAACCGGGACACAAATCCTACACGTGCAATGCACCACCTCATTGTTCAATCTGTGCCGAGGCGGGCAAGCCCTCTGAACACGTTATGAGAGGAAAGAGCTGCAAGGCCCCTCCTCCTCCTAAAGTAAGAAAAACAGCTCCCAAAACACAAGCTGTCTCCCAAGTAGAGCGGTCTCTCCCGCAGACTGAGGTCATGTATACCGACCAGTGATGGATTATACACAACCAAAGAAATTTCTTCAGGGGAACATCAACCACTGTCGTGGCTCCCAGGACTTGCTTATGCAGGTCATGGCAGAACGGTTGATCGACATTGCGGTGGTAGCGGAGCCCTACTACTGTCCTCCGGACAACCCCAACTTTGTCCCAGACATGGACTCGCTGGTGACTATTATCAGGTCATCATGCTCTCGTTCTCCGCCTCTGACCACTAAGGAGCGGGGACATGGCTTCGTCGTGGCAGCTTGGGGAGACATAGTACTGGTTGCCACATACTTCTCCCCAAACCGCTCCCTCACTGAATTTGAGACTTTCATTGGACTCGTCGGGGCAGCCATTCAACGGACTGCTGCTAGCCGTGTGATTGTTCTCGGGGACCTTAATGCAAAGTCAACTGCGTGGGGTGGGCCCCGGAATGATTCACGAGGCAACCGCCTTGAGAACTGGGTCGTTATCAACGGCCTGATTATCATGAATACGGGCACCGATTACACGTGCGTGCGAGGCCAGGGTGGGTCTAGGGTGGATGTCACGTTCGCCTCCTCTGCCCTCGCTCCGCACATTCTGAATTGGAGGGTGGACGTAGAAACAGAGACGCTATCCGACCACCGGTACATCTTCTTTGAGATTGCTCGGAGAACCAGTAACCCACCAACATCTCGGGGCAACGCAGCTTCGTTGTTTCCTCGCTGGTCTGTGATGAAATTGGACAAAACACTAGCGGAAGAAGCCGTCTTGCTGGAGGAGTGGTTTCTTAGTTCAGCAACACCTTCTGCCGACGTCGACCAGCAGGCATCCACTTTTGGCCAATCCATGGCGCGCATTTGTAATGCGTGCATGCCCCGCGCTAAACGCCGGCCACCCAGAAGAGCGGTGTACTGGTGGTCACAGGAGCTCGCCGATATGCGCAGCATCTGCGTAGCTCGAAGAAGGGCTCTCGCCAGACATCGCAGACTGCGGCCCGATCGAAGAAACGACCATACTGAAAATCAGCTCTCGGCTGCATTAAAAGAGGCGAAACACCTCTTTCGAATAGCCATTGCAAAGGCAAAAACAACTGCCAACGAAGAGTGGATTGCCGGACTCGATGCGGATCCGTGGGGGAAACCGTACCGCATGGTACGTAATAAGCTATGCAGGCAAGGTACTCCAACCACGGAGATCCTGCAGCCTGACCTTTTGAATGAGGTCATCTCGGTCCTGTTCCCAAGCCAGGCGGAGCACGTCGCTCCATTTGTGACTCCAACACCTGAGGTCCTCGACAACGGACCCCCTCCCCCAGTCACACTCGGGGAAATGGAGGTCGCCATCGATAGGCTTCGTAGCAAGAGAACCGCTCCGGGCCCAGATGGAGTCCCAGGGCGCCTCTTAGCATTAGCTCTGACACAGGTGAAAGACAACCTTAGGGAACTTTTCGATCTCTGCCTATCTTCTGGGCGATTCCCTCAGTTATGGAAAAAAGGAAAACTTGTTCTCCTCCCCAAGCCAGACAAGCCGGCCGGTGTACCATCTTCGTACCGGCCGATAGTCCTGTTGGATGATGCGGGGAAACTCCTAGAGAGAATTATCTCCAACCGCATCACCAAACACTTCAAAGAAGTGGGCCCCGATCTCGCCCACCGTCAATACGGGTTCCGGGAATATCGGTCAACCATTGATGCTATTCAGTATGTCAAGACATTTACCGACAGCGCTACGCAAAGGGGCGAGGTGGTGTTAGCTGTGTCTTTAGACATAGCCAACGCTTTTAACACCCTGCCTTTTGCCTGCATCGACGAAGGCCTGCGTTACCATCAGGTCCCCAAGTACCTATCGACGATAGTCGCGAACTACCTTCGCGATCGCCAAATCACGTGCATTAACAAATTCGGGCATCTAGTCACCAGGGGTATGTCGTGCGGTGTTCCGCAGGGGTCGGTCCTCGGTCCACTCCTGTGGAACATCGGCTACGACTGGGTTCTCCGGGGTGACCTCCTGGCTGGAATGGACATTGTCTGCTATGCAGACGACACACTCGTTCTGGCCAGAGGGGTAGACTTTGCGGAGACCACGAGACTAGCCAACATTGGAGCGGCATTAATCGTCGGACGCATTGAGCTCCTTGGCCTTAAGGTTGCCCTCCAGAAGACTGAGGCCATTTTCTTCCACGGGCCTCGTAAAAGACCTCCTCCTGACGCTCACCTTATCATCAACGGTGTGCACATCTCCGTCGCCAACTCGATGAGATACCTCGGCCTTCAGCTGGATGCCAGGTGGTCCTTCGCGCAGCACTTCCGTTGCCTGACCCCGAAATTGGTCCGCACTGCAGGAGCGCTGACACGTCTGCTCCCGAACATCGGAGGCCCCAGTGTATCTTGCCGCAAACTGTACACTGGGGTAGTCAGATCGATGGCTCTTTACGGGTCTCCTATTTGGGCCGACACTCTGACGCGTGGTAACGCGGCCTTGCTTCAACGGGCCCAGCGGACCATGGCGATCAGAGTAATCAGAGGATACCGTACTATCTCCTGCGAGGCTGCTTGTCTACTAGCTTGCACCCCTCCGTGGGATCTGGACGCCAAAGCCCTCGCTCTCTACTACAGACGAGGCGCTGATGCACGCTCTAGAGGAATACGTCCACCACCAGAAGTTGCTCGCCAATGGAAGGAAGACGCTCAACGCTCCACATTCACGGCATGGGAGCGTCGTTTAGAGGACCCAGGTGCCGGAGTATGGACGGTAGTAAATACCCGGCCTTACCTGGCCGAATGGATTGCCAGGCGATACGGCGCCCTTAGCTACAGACTCACCCAAATGTTGTCTGGGCATGGGTGCTTCGGCAGCTACTTACACCGGGTGGCCAGGCGGGAGACGACTCCGCGCTGCCACCATTGCAACGACGACAACGACACCGCGCAACACACTTTGGAGTCCTGTCCCGAGTGGGCTACTCAGCGCGGTGTCCTTGCTTCTACAATAAGAGAGAATGTCTCGCTGGCAGCCGTCATCCGTGCGATGGTTACCAGCGAGACACTTTGGTCGGCGGTCTCTTCATTCTGTGAAAGCGTAATGAAGAAGAAAGAGGAAGCGGAACGGCTGCGGGAACAAGATCCCGAAGCCGATGTAATCCGCCGGCGAAGAATCGGCAGGCGGCAGCGGGCATACGCCCGTCAACTCCGGCCGCCTTAGCCCGGGACGGCGAGTGGCTGAGTAGGGCCTCACCACTCGCGTCGTGATGTCCCTTCCGAATGGGTGTCTCTAGAGATGCCCAATATTGCCGAGCCAAGTGAGGCAAAGCCGCTCCTGCCGCGCTGAGGATGAAAAGCGACGAGCAATCCCCTCTCGCGCAGGGCGTAATGCGGTCAGCGGAGGATAGGGGGGTTTTAGTGGGTAGTTTCGGAGTCACGCCGTAGAGTCCCACATAACCTTGGTGGCAGCCCTTTATACCCCAGGTACGCGTAAAAGCGTTTCCCCCCTCAAAAAAAAAAAAAAAAAAAAAAAAGAGAGGTCAATTCTGTACATTAAATATTTTTCCAAAATAACTATCAGGGGGTGTTTAGTGATCGATACTGATACCAAAAATGCAATCAGTAAAATTTTTGTCTGTCTGTCTGTCTGTCTGTCTGTCTGTATGTTCCTTATAGAAACAAAAACTACTGGACGGATTTTGACGAAACTTGGTACCATTATTCTTCATACTCCTGGGCATATTATAGGATACTTTTCATCACGCTACAATCAACAGGAGTAGCGTAGTGAAGGGAAATGTGGGGAAAACGGGAGAATTTACTCCATTTCTTAAGCTTCAGTCGCGTGTTCAGCCTTAATGGTTAAAGTCACAAAGAAATCATGTATGACGGAAATATTCTACATAAAATTGCCTAAAAAATATCTCCTAACAGCATATGTCTATCTTTTATGGTTGACTCACAATAACACGTGCAACTCAAGATCCAAATTGGTTTGAACGCGCTAAGCTCAGGAACTACTGGTTCGAATTGACAAAACATTTTGTGTTGGATAGTCCACTTACCACTTACCATTTGTCGAGGTAGGCTTTAAACTATTGTATATTCCTTTATTTTGTCATTGTAAATTGTGCTAGCGAACTATTTAGTTCTAAAATGTGCCGATAGATAGCGCACCTTGCTAGAGGCGCGGCCGCGGATCTGAATCGCGGTGAACAGATGATTTCTCAAATGTTTTATTAATTTTTTTTAAATCCTGAGTAATTAGTCCCATAAAAGTGTGCATGCAAGTTGACTGCACTCATATATACCGTTGTTTTATTCAGCTATTTTTTTTAGTAAGACTGTGTGCGGAAGTCGTAACCCACGCGGACGGAGTCGCTGGCGGCCGCTAGTCTTTAGTAAAATATCAAAAAATCAATTTTAATTTTCATACACTTTTACCGTGCGGAAGGAACTACCAATATTTTTTTGCCATTCTTTTGTTTTTTTATAAAATTTTTTTTATAAAAATAGAATAAAATACCTTTCAATCGATATATAAACTTCATATTAATATAATAAAGAATTAACAATATAACGTAATTTATAATATACAATTAGGATATCCCTAGATTTTGTTGATGTGTGTACATTCCAAATCGGAATGTACATTTGTACGAATACACGCACATTTATGCGCTTCAAACGCATATCACACGTATCTTTTTCATCTACTGTCATATCGGTAAACAAATCATACAAGCGGTGTTATCCCGCACATACTCGTAACTCCTGCGCATAGCATGAATAGCATAAATACTGCAGCATATAACTCATGCCTGCACTAATTGACGTCACCAGTCACTGATGTTCCACAACGGACGTATTTACTGCCGGTGCATTCTGTATTTTTACTTGCATTAATGCCCGATGCGTGATGCGCGAATTGAAATATGGAACGGGATGGTACTGCGGTGCAGCGTTGGGTTAGGCGAGTCGCTTGCACGAGTTGCTTGGGGAATATTATTTTGATCAAATGAGATGTCCCATCCCAGGCCCGCACCATGTACGTGGTACCAGAAAATCGGTAAAATATTGCTATTTCCATTAAAAATACAATAAAACATTTTTAGTCCGTAGTTTAGTGGCTTAAAAATAAAATCAAATTCATATTTGTTCACTTTACTTCGTAAAGATGGCAACTGTAGTTTTTTTCTTTACTGGGATTTACAGCTTTGGGCCCCAGCCTTTTTAGGTCGTTTGTAACCTAAAAATTTAAATACTTTGTGAAATATACTGCATACTGTCAAAACAAAAATAAACTGACTGATAAACGACATAAACGTCATTCAAGTTTCATAGATGCGTCTTGGTATTTAACTTTACTCTATGGATGCGTCCTCCGCCATATTGTACTGAGTTGCAATATTGTGGTATAATTTATTGTTTAAGCCAAAAAACGAAGGTTTTCCATAAGAATTGGAGTGATTAAAACTGTAGTACACTTATTCGCCTATATTTAGGTATAGCGTACATGGTCCAGGCCGAGGCTTCATACATTTCTGGGACATCTCTTTTATCGACTAAAGTTACATTGAAATAATATACAGACGTTTTGTTTGAATTTTCATTTTAACGAATCAAGCCAAAAAGACAAAGCTTCTTTAAATTAAAATGTGTTACCTATCATTTTTGTTCGTTTCTCAGTTACATTTTGACTTGCATAAGAGAACAACATCGCCGTCTTTATTTAAAAGTTCTTAGGATTAATAAAAATGTAAAAAATTGATAAAGACAATAATAAAACCAGTAATTGTACTTTCGTTGCTATGGCACAATCTTTTAGAGCTGTAATCATTTAGTTTTTTTTGAAAGAGTAGAAAATATATTTTTATTTTCTGTAAAGTAGGTATAAATACTTTCCAATCGAAAGACTATCACTAAAGCAGTAGGTAGGTACATTAACTCGAAAGCACGTGTGAAGGCAGCACGGTGCGATATCTCGAGTGTTATGGATTGCGTACGCGCAGCTCCACGGCTTTTTGATCAGCCGCTCCCAGACAGGGCTTTGAACCCGGTTAATCAGTCCAGCCTTTGTCTTTACACTGGTATATGGCTAATGCATTTGGTAGGTATTGTAGTAGTAAACAAAACATAGAATTTATGTTTAGTTTTTAAAATGAAGCGTATAGGATATTTTAATGTGGGTACAAAAGAAATAATAAAATTTTAATTATCATCTCAGAACCATGAAAGAAAATAAATATTCCTCTCTGCATTTGGCTATGTACTCCCCACAATAAAGGCCAGTACCTAGGTACCTACACAGTAACAAAATTGTGACATTACCTACTTATTGTGACAGACATCATCGGAAGGACGAAATAACTCTCCATCAGACGAACGCCGAATAAAAAAGCATTACCTATAATAAATCCTGATAATTGCAATCGAAAGAAATTCCGATCAGTAAGTAGGCCGTATTCCTACCATATTTTTTACCAAATTGAAGATGGCACTATCTTCCATCGAAACATCATAAGTGACATAATAAATATTGCATGTCAGCTTTAATGGGAGGAATTTCTGCCGTCGAAAATACCACTCGTCTCTCCATTTTGGGGTTGCGCATCAGAAAAAGCAGAAAAACATGAAACTCGGTACGTATTGCTACATCGATCACTGTGGCATCTGCACCGTTAAATAAATCCTGTCGCAGTCACTAATGATTTATAAATAAGCTTTAAGGGTAGGTACACAATTAAGTATGTAATATAGTAAGATAGTATTATATATTTATGTAGAAGAAATGATTATTAATCCTCAATAAAATTAAAAAAATATATATTTTATCATTTCATATGCCGGTTACATATTCTTGATCACCGTTTAGTTTAGCATTATTTTTAATAATTTATATTCCACGCAAACGAATCGACTTATGCGCTAGAATCTACATTAACAAAACTGGGAGCATTTCTTGATAATGAAAAGGTTAAGTTGAGGTTGATTATAAAATTTACAATTTCAACAAACACAAAAAAAATTCTTAACAATCTAAAAATAGAGAATTATGCCGGAACCTGTTAAACAAGACACCAGAATATACTTACTTAATAAATCTTTAAAAGTTCTTGTCTTATTTTGAATTGTAAAGTTTCGCACACCGCTTGTTTGTTTTAAGAGTTATATATCCTATGAAACATTATCTTCGTGTACGAGCTATAAATTACTAACGACGTACGAGTATAAAAAGAAGACTTATTAAAGAATAACATCACACATTCGATAATGAGCGTTAAAAAGCGCGTTTTTTCCCACAACTTGTACACCGACCCTTAAATAACTGCTCGTGCGATTACAAATGATTTATAAATAAACAATTAATGTACCTCCTTGAAAGCGCAAATTGCCCTTATGCTTTCTGATCACGTCACGTAGTTATAAGGTGCGAGGTTTTAATGTCGGTAATTGGGATCTGCGCCCTTGTTTTTTACCATTGGAATTTTAAACCTTGAATATTCGTTTACGCCGTTAAATGGTTTTCGAAACGCACCACCGATGTTTATGAGAGTCTTGGTGTAAGACATGCGGAGGTATTCCCCTTTGGGCACCCAGTTTTAGAGCACCAGCACATTGAGCATCAAGCTTAGTCCGCTTTGAACGCATATTGAAGATTTTTTGTAGGTGCGGAAAATGGATACAAGTCTTTTTTTACCTGCCAAAAATATCAATAGGTGCCCAACTGAACCTCAATGTGCGGGTGCTCTCATACTGGGTGCTCAAAGTGGATAAACAGGACATGCACGTTATTTATGTATTTTTTAAATGCGCGTAATTGAAATTCAAGGCATGAAAATTGCGATGGAAAGTGAAGCTCCGGACGAAGTCATTGAATAAAGTATTCGTATTTTTCGAACGAACTCGTAATAAACATTGGATCGCAATTTAAAACGAGCCTGGTTATCGATTAATAAACACTTTATATTCTTAACTCCATGGCTGATTACTTCAAGACGCTGTAAGTAGGTTGTTGGAGTGTGTATCAATTCTCTTCCAAATGAATTTAAAACAGAAACATCATATTATGTAGTGTATAAAGTCGAATCGAATACTAAACGTAAAGTAACTAGTAGGCCTAACAATTTTAAATGCAGAATATTTAATTTTAGTAACATAAACATGAATGCAGGTGTACGTCAAAGCGAAGCCGTAAAAATGTCGTGAAAACATATTTACTGTTAACAAACTAAGTAAAACCGACTGTAAACAAAACTCAAAGAGCAATACGTTAAAAACTAACCACTAAATTATGGGTTGAAGCAAGACAACTTTCTGAAATTCAAGACCAGAAGTTTCTTAACTTGCGTGTTGCGGTAAAACTTGGGGACGTCCGCAATAAGTTAACCGGCAACTTTGCGAAGTGCCCGAAACTGGATTGTTCTCAAACCTTTCTTTTTGGAGACACTGTGTCCCACCGTGTGGTGTTTAGTACAAGGTTGTGTTAAGCTCAGTGTTGGAATGTGACACAGTGTTCGTAGTTGGAAAGCAGTGTCTAAGCGCAACGGGCCGCATAAACAACAGGGTGTTCCAACCTATTTGCATTTACACGGGCCGAGTAATTGCGCTGCGCTTCAGGGAGAACTTTAATTAAACTTAAGTGTCTTAAACTGTACTAGGTACCTATAGAACACTTGAGTACTTAATAAGAAAAGTTTTGAATGTGACCAGCTGGAGGAAGTCTGGAAAGCCGCGTCTAATAGATAGTGCACGCTTTAGTGCTAAGATTTTAATTATGAAGTCGCTAATTAGAAACTGTGTTTCCTGAAAGAAATGTATCTCAGATCATTTCTAGGGTTCCGTAGCCAAATCGCAAAAAAACGCATCTTTAAAGATTCGTTATGTCTGTCCGTCTGTCTATCTGTCCGCCAGTCTGTGACAGCCACTTTTTCCGTAACTATACTATACTGTTGAAACTTGATGAGTACGCACTTGGCCGATTTTTCTAATGACTGATTGACCAAAGCGGCTTACCTATGTGTATATTGGGATTTTAAACATATACTTACACCATGCGATGTAGCTTTTGCTATATAATAAACCATATTACTCATACTCGCATCATTTACAGTATATTACGGGTACTGAAATGTTTCATCTTACACATACATAAGCCTGTAAAATAGTACCTAATCCCGAATAAAACTATCGAAACACCAGAAGCTTAAAATTCCACTATAAATAACCACCTGAGCAAGTTCATGTGTTTTAATTTATTTTAAAATGTTTTTAAGAAAGGAAAGCGCAAATAATCTCAAATCAGACATCAGAAAGCAAACGATACTCCACAATCTCTCGCATCTAGAGGTACCTACTAAAGGCGTTTCTCTGATGTATCGCATCTTGCGCCTCGCGGACACAAATTGAAAATTACGACTTGACGCTTTGCACGTAACGAGATTGTAAATTATACTTTGTTTGTATTACGCGGTTACATCCTAGCTCCTATTTATCTAGATTACACAGACTTATGTTCGGGAATGGCGTTGTTATTTAAGAAATGATCCCGTGGTTGTAGTTAACTGGTGGAATTTTTATTTAATTTACATAAGGGTTTTTGTGTACATTTGAGCAGTATTCATCACTTATCACACAATATTTCATATTCCAGCCCAAAGAAAAGCTGAACGTCGTGGCTATATTTTAAGAGGGGGTGTAAAAAATATCGCGTATTTTCAAACACATTTTAAACCTTGAAAATGAACTTCAAATGACCCGAAAAAAAAATCGTAGCTATTCAAGCATCGTTCCTAAATAGTTATCACAGAAAATATTGAAAAAATTGCAATTTTCATTGATAAAAAATATCTTGAAGTTGCGTCTGACTTGATTTTTGG
Organism: Nomophila noctuella; assembly: GCA_958496325.1. NCBI lineage: Eukaryota > Metazoa > Arthropoda > Insecta > Lepidoptera > Crambidae > Nomophila > Nomophila noctuella. The sequence goes on from OY292491.1 coordinate 10,453,123, forward strand.
TTACATTTATTTCCGAGACGATGCATTTTGGTGAACCAATATTTTGGCATATAATATCAAATTATATTATCTAAATATTTATCACAGAACATTTTGAAAAAATATCATATTTTACGAGTAATTCAAAGAAAACTAGTTTGGCGCTTACTACGTTCATATTCCGCGCTGTAAGCTATCGTCTGTCGCACCTGGCGCGTGCTCACAGGCATGTTTTGTTTCATCGGTTAGTCGCAACCTCTCCGTTGAGACGAGAAGACTATGATTCAGTACTCTCCCGGCTCGAAAAAATATTTCGTAAAATTATTATAAGGATTGACGTGAATGACGGATCGGCCGAGAACAGTATATGCAAGAAAGAACGATGCTTTCAAATAGTCGCTTGTTGGAAGACTTAGTAGCAATTTGAAATTGAAAGTTTACAATTCCAGCCTAAACTATTAAAACTTATTTTTCATAATCAGTCTTTTACTGTGTACAATAAATGGACGAATAAATTAGGTGTTGCGGCAATATAATGTGTAAATAATTTATTTTGTGTATTACTGTTACTAGATAAGAGATTTACGATTTAGAAGTTTTTGTTTTGCTCCTTTGAAACGTGACAATCTATACATAAAATATTTTAATATTTAAACTGTGCAAGAGTAACTGTATGACATAGTGAGAGTACGAAAGAAAATGTATTGAAAAATAATGTTACAACGAGGCAAGATAATAAACCCGTTCAAAAAAATGGTGTTTCAAAAAGCAACTTTCAACTTTCTTGCCTATAGATTACTGCTTCCTAAAGTCGGTAGTAGAATTTTTCAGTATTGTGCTATTATTATTGACGATTTAAAAGTGCCACACCGAGATCTACATAAATATAGTATATTTCGATTTTGATTTGGTTGACGGGAATCAGTAGTGTGTCTGTGTGTGTGGGAATCATGCAACTCATAGTAAATGATATTATAGGTAAGGGAGACGGTAATTTCACCGAATTGCGCGGTACATGCAACTGCAAAAAAATTACACTGTATTTTAAAATCAAAAATTTTGTATTTTACAAATATGTTTACCCACGTTTTTTAAACTAGTATAATAATTTTGTAGAATTAAGAAATTTAGGAGTACTACTAGTGTCCGACCGAAGCTTCGGCTTCGGCTTCGGCTTCGGCCACCTTCGGCCAAAAAATCCACCTTCGGCGAAACATTCGGCTTCGGCCCAAAACGCGGCCGAAGCCGAAGGTTTCGCCGAAGGTCCGAGCGACCGACGAGATTGAACAAACTGTTACGAAAGTCATGAGGCGGCGGGTAGTCACTGTCAAAATATAACATTGCATGCATCAAAACAAGTTCGTACGTGTATTTAAACGAAAGTTTTGGTTTGAATTTGTGCTTATCAATTAAATTTTGATACATTATAGTCTAAAATCCCACTATACAAGGACCTTCATCCAGATGCTTAATGGATGAAACATATTTTATACATAATTTGACATGTCAATAATTATATTGCATATGGGTTGCTTATTAAATTTCAGTTTGTTTTCAAAACATTCATTAGCTCATTAGTTCTATTGTAATTGTTACATTTATTTTGAATATTCTAATAGTTTATAAACTGTGCATTTAATTGACCAACCTTTAATTATTTACTGAGAAGAGTTATTTTTTTTATTTATTCGTCTAGTTTTTTAGTTTTTTATTTATTAGTCTAGTTTTGGCCTAGTCGAGTAAAACAAAGACATCAAGAAATGATTATTTTTTACCAGTAGATAAATCAAAAAATATTTATCATCAACTTCTATATGAGACAGTCCATGTAAACCTTCAATATTGATGTTTTGAAATCATTTTCGATATTAAATGTAGCTTGTAGACCATATTGAAAAAAAATAATTACGGTTTGCTGAGAAAATATAAACCTTCGGCTTCGGCTTCGGCTTCGGCCGAAGGTCGTGGCAATAGCCGATTATTCGGCTTCGGCTTCGGCTTCGGCCAAAATTAGACCTTCGGTCGGACACTAAGTACTACCCATTCCCTAAAAGTAAGAAATAGTTCTGCCAAGCAGTCGATCCAGCTCGGGTACCGAGCTCCTAACCACACTGTGTTGGTGTAGTAACGGAACTCTATATTGTGGCGATGCAGATGGGGCCTTATTTCAAAACACATTAAAATTAACCAGGCCGTAATTATTTTTATGCAATCATTGTAAATATAGAACATTGCAAATTAATGAATGTTCATTAATTCTTGCAAGTTGATTAACAACGATTTAACACGTCTTTTTTTAAACCTACTAGCACTTAAACGGGCCTGGCCGTTCTCAGGAAATGGAAAATACAAATAAATCTTTTTTTAAAGATTTTTTGTATTGCCATTGGTTTTCAGATACCTACGTCAGTTAAATAATTAAAAATCTAGAATAATAAGAATGACATGGTTCTCATTCTTATTCATGTGCACAGCGACAAGAATTTGATAAATTCACAAATTATTGTCGACGTTATTTAAAAAATCTTGTATCTTATAATGTCCTTTTCTCTTTGAGCAATTCTTTATTTTAAGTCTAATTAGATGTAAAGGTGCAAAATTACGGTTTACGGTTTAAGACATTTATTTCTCAATTACAGAATACATGTTATTCACTTTCACTGAGAAACACTGGATAACAATTAGTAATTATTCTGTACGTTTAACACAAGCACTAGTAGTAACTAAGTAAATAATTTATTAGTAGATCTGAATTTATGTTAGTATTTCCATTTTTCTCAATTTTAATGAGGGTATTTGTCTTAATACACACAACAATACTCGAGCGAGAAAGACGAGTCAGTCACAGTTCTATTACGTATCGAAAAACAGTTGCTGTCATAGATGCCATTTGCTGCCATGTGTGAGGAATCATGCAGATTTAAAACATTTAAAGTAAAATCAAAAATTGGAAGACAAAATGAAAATTTAAAGATTAAATTAAAATTTACAAAGATTTTGTAGTTAAAAAAACATATTATACAATTATTAAGTAAATAACTTGCGCGTACCTTTGCGTATTAATAACTACCAGAAAAAAGTACAATACAAGTCACTCAAAGCATAAACAAAATAAATCATTATAATACTAACATTTATGTATTACTAGCTTTCCAACGCATAGTTACGTCATCCTGCTTCCAATACTCCCTTTGACAATTTTTATCTGATTTACTTTGAATACTGTGCGGAATCGCCCGAAACAAATTGAAGGGCGACCTCTGTCTCATTGCGTTGAAGTCATAGGACGAGAGGGGGCCGAGGAAGCGCGCGGGTGCGATCTGATGGGTGTCGAAATTGATGGCCCTCTTAAAGAAATCAAATTTAACAAAATATAGTTTTCCAATTGTATTTTTGCAATGGCAAACGAAGTCACAAGTTTTGTAATCAGGCAGCGAATTGCCAGCTGTAAAAATGATATTGTTTTACGATATTTTTGTTATTCTTAGTACAAAATATCGTTGTAAAACATGAGTTTTGTTAACAACCCTGAATATTCATAAAGGTACTTAATTAAAGTTTATTAAGTACCTTTATGAATATTCAGGTCTTAAGATACTTATGGTGAATGATTATATTAAAACATGGACCATACCTACCCGCCATCAATACTATTATCTGAACACATAAGACTACATTATAAAACAAACACAGCCCAGAGTTAAGCAAAGGTGCAAATTGGAAAATACTACTGAGAACTTAATAAATAACGCTCTATAATGAATTATACACGACAGCGGCCATTAATATTTATCATTTACAGTATTAGGTATAAATAAATGCACCTCCTGAATGCATTACTCGAATAAGGCATGATCATTTGCACTTAAAAATGAACAGTGGGGCGCGGTTCAAGCTGTTTACAACCTTGTTACGGAGACAGTAAGGTTTCATTTTGACTGCTGATAAGTTTTGGTGTAGGTAACTTTTTTTTAAACTTGAAACAAACTAGGAATTTTCTCACGTTTCCGTGAATATGCCTACGATCAAGGTTAGATGTTTGGGATAAGCCGCCGGTTGCTCAACTTCGTAAGGTACAGTCTGCGTCTGATAGTGATGCTCAGCCAATAATGTCGGTACAAACACAGTTTCCATATTGTTGTCAACATTCTAATCGTTCAAAACTCATGATTACACATTCAAAATTTCATCAAGGTCGGTTCAGTCAACACGCCATCATTATGGATGTACAGACATATTGGCCATCACATTTTTTAATTTAGAATTCTTTGATACCATTGGCGCGATGACTGTAACCATACCTACTTAAAGAGGTTTGAAGAAACCGATCTATAGGTAGGTATGCCGTTATCAATGTGGCGACTTTTTGAACGATTAGAATATTGACAACAATATAGAAACTTTGTATAACAATATTATTGACTATTTGGTTGCGTCTATTTATTTGACATCCCTGAGTGTCACTATGTTTCTGACGCTGACTGTATAAAACTGTCCGCATTTCGTAATTTGACCACATAGGTCACGAGAGGCAAACGTGACATCCATTTTAATGAGAGCAAAAAAAAAACAAGGAGTATTTTTGGGAAGGACTGCACACGTTGAAAGATCTATTTACTCGTTTATGTTCTTTGATGAACCGATGTTTTTGTGGCACGTGGATTTATCTAGCCTTGGTTACGTGAAGGCCTTTGATAACAAGGCATAAATACTTTCACGCGCCGTATTATACAATTAAACGTAGAATAAAAATTTAATCTTTATCATATAACACATGTGATTCTACAAACAACTTATTGTAACTGTTTTTACTGATTGTGATTGTACACTAAACATCTAAGTTTTACAGTCTCTGAAAGCCCCGATGACCATATTTAATTTTGCCTACTTAAATCTGTACAAAATATAATGTTTTAGACTTTGGAGCTTCATTAAACACTGATAGTAAATGCATATAGGTATACTACCCATTGCTTGAAGTTTTAGCCGTGTTCTATACCTACTACTAAATTAATGTCGTGTTTGTTTTTGTTTTACCAGTGAAATGTTTAGCACATTTTCTTTCATTATTGTTATTTCATTATTCTAAATGCATAAAGACTAAGTTAGTCATAGTCTAGTCAGCTTAATGCCTACTGAATTACATGTCCCCGCATGTGGCAAGGAAGGGCTGAATATACCAAACACGTGCCCGCACTGAGCTCATATAAATTCCACAAGTTTCATTTGCTCTGTGTGTTACTGAAGCAAGTTACAGGCGAAACAGTTTTACAATCGTTGATATAAGTTATACCTACATAAAATTAAAATATATGTGATAAAAAACCAGCTCATTGTTTCAAATAAAATTTTCGTCTTTTATAATTTTCTTTGGACAACACATTTTCAGTTTATTTTCTATTTTATCATAACAAAATGTTTAATAGTTTAGTAGTACATATTAGGTACTAATATACAATACAGGGGAAAGCTGTGCTCATGTGCTGCATCTGTTGTGCTATGTTTCTGTGAGTAACGTCGCCAGAACTCAGTTGAAGGCAGGTGCCACCATTGTGCGGTTGTTGATGTCCATGTGCAGCGGTGATAGCGTTGATCGCTTACCTCCTCCCTATTACATAAAAAAAATCTGTTTGGCGCTGCTTTTTACACTCTCGGAAATAAAAGTTGTAGTAGGTACTATTCCAAGCCAGCACTACACCAAATCCCCGCTTCAGCTTATCCCCAAATCCCCACCCAAGGGCGTGTTTCACGCGATCCGACGCGAACGTTCATGAACATTTAAGGTGGGGATCAAAGCGCGCCACTGACATTAATTGCTGACCGTCCTCACACTGCTGACGGAAACACAAGCTGACGACGCTCACGTCACGTTCAAAGGGTTTGATTCTCTGTGAACAATATCGCTGACGCTTAAAAGGATATAAGTATAAAAGGAATAAGACGAAAGGAGCTGAAATTAGCAACGTCATAAAGGTTTTATTTTTCCTTTTTAAATTGGTAAATAGTCAGGGAACCACTAGATACGCTGATTAGTACAAGGTAAAGGAATCTTTAGGAAATCCAACAGTCTTTTGGCTGTGAACAACATGATACCAATACGGTTAAAGCTAGGACTAAAAGTTATGCGGTCAAAATTGCAGATTTTTTTTAAAGTTATATAGGTATGCAAATTATAGATCTTAATAAGTTTTAAACAAAGTTTAAAAAAAGCGTTAGATTAAAAGCCATTCTATGGAAATGGTAAGGATTTACTGTTTTTTTGTAAAAATGAACACTCACAACATAAACCACAGACAAATTCTTATTCTTGTATTCACCTGCTACTGATGAATATTTTGGATTAAATTTAACATAAATCTGAAATGTATGTATGTAAATCTGAAACGGCATTTCTCTACCCTTCTTAACACTTTAGGGTTGGCGTCCCTCGAAATATATGAGTACCTACATAACTCAGTGAATATCTTCTATTATAGAGAAGAGCCTTTCTGAACAAAATTTTAAGCATTCCGTATCATGGAAGCGAAATCAAAAGTAAGGTTAATTACTTCAAATTATATCTATTTACTAATAGCATAATTTTCACAATCTACATTTTAAAGACTACTTAAACGATTTTTTAAAGCAAAAAGATATCATTAGGTATTGAAATGATGGTAGCAAATTGCACATAATTTGATCCAGGCATCTGACCTAACTGGTATAAATAAATAACTTATACCTTTATAATCTATAGTTCTACCGTTATGTATGTTTATTTAAACGTCTGGAAATTGCCGCATAACTTTATTCTTGTGGTCAGAGTTCGAAGCATTAGTTATGATAACTAATTCGTTTGACTTTAGTGTTAAATTATGTTTAGAATGAATTCGAATTCTTACTTTCCATTTAATAAAATATTCTCGAGATACACACTAAGTAGTATGTGGTGCAACTCAAAATGTTGTTGGAATAAATTATCAAACTATTATTAATCGTTTTAATGGTTGTAACCTGTTTTGTACATCCTTAAATAAATAAATAAATAAATAAGCTTGCAGACCGGCACAGTTTTAAAAATTAAGATCTTAGTCTCAGTTTGCTTGGATCATTTTAATTAATATTTTTACTGTATTGAAAAAACAATATAAAACCTTTTTTTGGTATTAAATCATGTCCTGTCTGCCATAAATTAGTCTCGTTCTAACTCTTATAAGGATACCATTTCACATAGCCTTAGCAATAAACATTTCGCTTTACATTTCTTCCAAGGTTGCGTGCAATTAAATCTCCGCTTAGCACCACAGTCCACAATACTCCATAAAACGTAGCCTAGGAAGTCAGCCTATCACAAAGCGTGGGCCAAGAGTAGTTCTTCATAACTTCTGCTAACAAACCCTTTTGTGAGGCTTGACTAACGAGGCCCACAACTTAAGCCGCGTCCGTTCCCGCCATATTTATAACTCCTAGCAAGTTATGCCCACAAGTAATGCAAGTTATGTACATAATACATTATGCCATAGTAAATCCAACGCAGTCGAGTTTACTATTTAAATGTATTCATCCCAGTACCCTGGCGTCATGTGGTGATACTTTGCGTGGCATGAATAATTCTCATATGAGCCATTCATGGCACTTCTATACAAGGGTAGGATGTAGGTAATACATAATAATAGCCTTTACTTGATTGCGAGGTGTGAGGTAGATTTATAGGTAAGTAAGCGTGCAATTTTGGTCAGAGTTGTTGACGTCAAGATTTTAGTGAAATATCGACATTATTTTATCCATCTATGGCTTGATTAATGTAACCACTACAGTAATTGCAGGTACGGTCCCTGCATAGTAGAAACATGTTTGTACTTTGTATGCATAAAAATGACAAAGTTTACGGCATGAAAATGCAGCAAGCTAATGATGAGGATGATGAATATTTATTTACACATTTTCTTCATGATTTATCTAGAAAAGGAAAATCCCGGACTATAACTTCAACAAATGACCCGTCAAAACATCAACTAATTCACACAAATCTCACAACCACAAAACATGTGTCCTAGCCAGGTAATTTGCATCAGCGTTGCACCAATGAAAACATTATCGCATGCAACCACACAGATAACCAATGTACCCATCCATTACTAAACTCAGCCTTATCCATTACAAACTGAATCAGTCGTTTAATTTCCTGATTAATGGGTGTTTTCCATAATGGCTAGATAAGGGCGTTTATGTTTTACAAAGTGCAAATTAATCGCGGTTGCAACAGATGAATGGGTTAGGCTGAAGTATAGGTGTTTTCCAGACGGACTATTAAAATGCCCTGGATGTTAAAATACAGATTGAGAACTAGGTCCTTTTTATAGAGTGTATGTGTACTTACTTGGTATTCCTATGGAATAATGAATGAGTTTTAGATTAAGAATAAAAAAATGGTGGAAACACCATTGTTTTCTTTTAATAAATATGATAGATGTTTCTTCTATCTTAATATAACAAAGGGTTGTAAATTGTCGTGGTTAGATGACAACAATAGATGTCATTTATTCAAAAATATTAAAGTGAAATTAACAAACTCTGTTCTTCCAAGATGTATTTTATAACACGTTTATTTCATCGCTAATTGATACTAATGATCTCATAAGATTATAATTTAAGCTATTGAAAGCCTTCGTTTGTAGACACTGAAAAAGATATCATAAAACGAATTCTATCTTCTTAAGAATTCCGTGAACTAAAGCTTATTCTCTATCAGGACTATCTATATCCCTCAAAGTCCCAACCAAAAGCGACTCTCACGTCTTATATGCAACCAACGTGCACCGAATGCTGAACCGTTGACCTCACAATGCAGATGCAAGAGACGTGACGTAACCAAACGTTACTAATTACAAAACAGCAACAGCGCCGCCAATCAGTAACGGAAAGTGGTTTGAATATTGAAATCAGTTCAGTTGAACATCGTGTAGCCTGCCAGGCCGACGGCTGATTATAATAATACAGGGTTGTCAGATATGGTGCGAAAGGACGCACTTGCAGAATGTAAAATATGGGAAGTGATTTGAGATTTTACACTATTGAAATTAGAAACAAAGAAAAATTCATCGTATCTCGTGGCTCAGGCGAGAATCGAACCCAGCGCCTCTTGCAATCCGGGCAAGAGGCGCTGGGTTCGATTCCCGCCATTCATAATTGTAACATTATAGTTGAAAAGTATAATAATACCTAGCATTTAAAAATGCTAAAATAAAAATATACAAAAATTTACACTATTTAATTACATTTTATCATTAAACTGGACGAAACGCGTAATGATGTAGTACGTGTATACTCTTTAACTACGTCTTGACTACCTACATAAATTAATGCCGCGTTTAGTCGCATTAAATAATATAAGTGGCATGAAATAACTTTTTGCTCAAATTATTGTAAGCTTTGAGATTGTCTTGTTAAGTTCTAGGAATATCTGAGAGGATAGATCTATACGCAAATTGAATTTTTCAATTATGTGTGATGATTAGTACCTAATAACATAGTTGAAAAACACTTTTATTTGATCTTATTGCCCAGCAACTTTTTTTTTTCAAAATTTCTACTAATTTCGGACTTAGGTAGGTACTCAGTCATGCATTTTTATCGGGAAGTTTTTTTTGTGAATCTTTAGAACAACATATAGTAGAGGACATAAATTCATAATCGGAATCAGGAATTCGTAATCAACTTCATTTTAACCCAAGTGCACATGTGCATAATGATTTTAAATGGAAACTCACTAAAACCTGCAAAATTAAAAACATTCATAATCACTCATTGGGCGATCTAAACGTCTGCAATAATTTTCTCACCAGCAAATGTTGCACTTTATTTATACCTAAGTAATTAACATTATTATTGTATGACCATTTTACAATTTATTCGCACATGTGCTTCAAATTATAACAACGTCGCCCTAACAACCCTGTATAGTAATTGTTCAAACGCGTGGCTCTCTGCAGTTTACATGCAATCACCATAGCTACAATGTCTGTTTCTTGGCCCTCAGACACCTTGGGTAATTAAACTCTTAATACTGCAATGTATTTATTCGACACATCGTTAGCTGTCTACGTTACTGTCTCATGTCGTCATGGGGACCTACCGCACTCAGATGGTATTTAGAACGTGGTTCCGTATGTTAATGTTAAAAGATTTTTGAAATATTACCTATCCCTTAAACGTTAAGAGAAACATACAAGAATTGTACGGATGGATACCGCGGCTGAAGTTAAGGGTTTTTTTATGGAATTTAAATAAAAGTTTCACTTTTACTTTAAAGTAAAAGTGATTTCTTATTGAGAAATAAATATTTTACCTCGTTATTCCAAAATATAACATACACTTGTGGATAAAACAGGTTTAATAGATTGGTTAATACAAAGCCTTATGCATTGTTATGTAAATGAACTTCTTGCATATTAATGATTTAACATTTATTAGGTAGGTATTCATTATAATATATGGATAACTTTTTATATAATCCTGGTGAACGACAAACGATAGGTCAGATGTCACAATAAAATCACTTGATTTGAAATAATTATTAAAATAAATTCACTATTTACTCATATTCCTATTTTCCCAAGCTTTAACTCGTATAATATTCTAACTATGTTTATTTTAAAATTCCCAGTGAAAGAGGCACCTTAAGTACTCATAAAAATATCAAAAGATGGCAAAATGTGCAAGGTGGCCCGTAAATTCATAGTCTTACTTACTTTATACCATTTAATTAAATTGTATGTTATTTTCATTTGTTTCAGGTGTCGAAAGTGAACAAAGCAACACCTGAAGGTGAGTGTATGAGATATTTATAACGACTTCATGTTTTTAAGTTTTTAAACTAACTGCCTTACTATAAAATGCTCTGTGTCACGCACAACTTTGATGAAGTTATTTTAGATAAATTAATTTTTAGTATGTGTATGTACATTACCTGCAACAAAATTACTTGTTAGGTTTAATGTAAAAGGAAAGAATTGTACGTACATTAAATCATCTAATACTTACAATAAGTAAGTGAATAACAATTGAAATTAAGTACCTACATCGAAGCTTCTAACAAAATACATAGCTCTCCTTTAATACCTAGTTGAGGAATATTGTTATAAGTTAGGTGCAAATCCTTATAATTGAGTAGAATTAAGCATACAAAAGCGATAAGATTATTTCTAAAAATTCTTCTCACACCAATTTCATTCGCATCACGCAAATCAATTAATTCGCAAATCCTTCAAAAGCAATAATTTTTAACACCATTTAAACTGACCAACCTAGAAAATATTCCAACAATCTTAACACTCAAAAAACGATTAATAAAAAGAATCCACAATTTCAAATCCAAAAAATAAAAGAATTTATATTTCTATTCTAAATCTGTGTTACTCCAATTAACCAGTCGCCATACAGTCTCAAAAAGAGCGGAGTCGTCAACCTTTAATCTTTAACGAGCCATCATACGTATCGTTACATCAATAAAAATCAGCCGTGAAATCACGATTGGGCGCGCTCAATCATACCTAACATCGTTATCGTTAAACATCGGCTATCATTGATGCCCCTTTTAAAATCGGCACTGACCTGAGACCTACTTAAACTGTTTCCTTATCGAGGTTAAAGTTATTTACGCTTTCGAAATTCTGTTAATCTTCGGGTGAGGTCTGAAATCAGCGATTATCAGGACCAGTTGCAGTTGGCAGTCAAATTGCATTTTTTTCAAGCTGCCAAATCATGTCAACGAACCTTGATTTTTCGATAGTTGTTTTTATATGTACCACCTATTTTGTTACGTAAGAATTATTTTAGACGCTTCCAATTATGTGTTATCGTCATTTAATACTTATAGTCAGGGGACTGGTACCATTTTATTTGGTAATCATTTAGATAATAAAGTAAACATTGCGATTGAATAACTTCAATCTTTAAAAGGTAATCTCCATAGACACACTTAATTTCACAATACAAAATGTTAACTAAGTTTATTTTCATAACAATAAATAGGTACTTACCTTTTAAACTGCCTCCGTGGTGTAGTGGTTAGAGCGCTGTGCTCAAAAACTACGAACTCGGAGGTCGTGGGTTCGAATCCCGCGGGGAACACTTTCACTTTGTGTTGGTTTTCCCAGTTTGGTTAGGACATTGCAGGCTTGAATCACCTGATTGTCCGATAAGAATGATGATTCCGTGCTTCGGAAGGCACGTTAAGCCGTTGGTCCCGACTATGATCCAAATTGTCTGGTTTCCCTTGTGGTTACGGAGGTCAGACGACAGTCGCTCCATTGTAATAACCAGGCAAGTCAATTCAGGATCATAGTCGCAGCGTACCCTGGGCTCCAAGGCAATGTCCGAGGATGCAACCGGGAGAGGCGCTAGGATGATGATGGAGGTACTTACCTTTTAAAGCCACACGTCCAATAATCTCATTTTACGTAATCTTGCAAAATCAAAATCAGTACAAAATAATTACTCGTACTCGACTTAATTCTTATCAAAAAACATCCCATTCACGCATTCTGAATCAACGTCAATAAAAACCGGGGGCTTATTACCAGTACCCGTACAAGGTCTATGGGCATGTTGGAATCCCGTTGATCTGTGCATAAATCCCGGGGACCAAACGGGATCCGTTCGTAAACTCCATAATTAGCGATCGGCAGTTCATTGTTTCTAGATTAAGCACTTTAAGCGGTAGTAAATAGTGTCAATGAAATTGCGACAATGAGCGTTGTCGCTTGTCGCTGAAGCTTTATGAGAATGCCTTTGAGGTCACATTTTTCAGATATTTCGGTGTTTTTAATGTCACAGCTGAACAAATAATGTTGATACCTACCTACATCAGACAAAATTCATCTGAGTCATCATCAGCCAGATAAAAATAAATGCTTTTTACTAGTAACGTTGTCAACAACATCATCCTAGCACCTCTTGTGTTGCATACTCGGCCATTGTCTCAAAGCTGACCAGCCATGTTTGTAACTGTTTTAAATTTTTAGAAACTGATTCTAAAGAGTCCAGAGACTCTTTTAGACATTGGATGGAGTATTACCAATAGCTGATCATTCCAAATTACCAAAATGCCTCACTTTCAATTATTATATATATGAGCATAAATACTTTCCTCGCTAACTCCAGTTGATTACGAAAACGAAAACAAAAGTAACCTACGTATGAAATTAATTAATTCCGCTGCTGGGCGGTCGCATTTTAAGGGGAATAAATCAAGTCCAGTAAAAGCTATAACTGAGATTAAAAGGCAACAGTAGACGAAGTTTGAAGGCGGGTGTGCGATAAAGGAACACCAGTGCTGTTTAGTAGGTACTGGGCAGAACTGCTTAATGAAATTAATGATTAGTACCAAGAAGCGGACTTATAACGGTTAATCATAGCAAACTTCGGCTTTGCCGCTGAGTAAAGGAAAAGAAGGTTAAAGGGAGTTGGATTTCGATAGTTCCGATTCGAGTGTTTAGGTAAAAGTCTCGGTTTCCACTTCGAAGTTGTTTAATATTGTTGGTATTTCCAGTTAAATAAAAAAAAAATCTTAAAATAATATCCGCACTGGCATTGAGTAAGAAAAGATAATATGTACGAAGCATTGCAGTAGAAGCTTTAAGCTTCACTCGTAGCATGGTGCCTGCAGAACCTATGATATTCACACAATTTTAGCTTATATTTCTACAGTGGAGTAAAGATAATATTTAACTTGCGTTGTAAGCCAAGTTTAATCCACACAATTAAGTAAATAAAACTCCTCCACACACTCCTCGCTACGGCCATCGGTCTTACTGTAAACATAAGCACAAGGTGCGTTCAAAGTCGTTAATATCTCGTGTTTTAAGCCTTTTTTGATTCGGCTGCAATATCCCTGTAAATATGAAGACAAGCAGCGCTACTGGCGTTATTTATGAACATTCCGGGCGCGGCCATATTTAAAATTCATGCCATGCAAATTAGTCATGTCTCAAGGCGAAGCAATTACTAAGGTCTCCGAGCTTGTACCCTATAAATCGAAAAATGTTTTATGCTCACACAAGAAGTTAAGAAATAAATAAAAGTCGCCGGTGCCGGTTTTTCGGAATGCGTCTGTGTCGTTCTAACGTACTGAATCGTCGGGCGTGCGAGAGGGACGGAGAATAAAGACGTATGAGATGTTCAGAAACCAGTTTATCATCGGGTTGGGACGTTTTTGCGGGAGGCGTCGATGGTTGGCCTTTATTATGTGTTTTTTTTTAGATTTTTGCAAACGTCTGCCCACGTTTTTTGTTAAGTCTAAGCGAATCAAAATTACCTGTTTAGTAGGTAACTAAGGTGACGGACGGTTCGACTTAGGAATATGGATTAATAATAATAGATTTCAGAATAGATTAGTCGTCATGATTTAAAACAATGACAAAATTATATTAATGTTTTGAATACGCTTTTATAAAATACTTTTTGTTTTCTTTTACCAATGTACCAACATAAATATTCTTCTACTATTAACAGAAAAATGTATTTTGATTCGGCAGTCTTCTTTTGTTGATCCTATTGGATTAAATGACTTGTGAGTCTTGTGACGTGAACCTAGCGGCCGCTGCTTCACCAGGAAACCATAATTTAGTGCAGGAACACACTAAGCGGAAAAAACGCAACCGAAATTCGGCTTGACTACGTCTGTAATATATTTTAAATGGAGGATGACACACCATGCCAAAAGTACGTCGCGTAAATTTAAAAAAAAATGCATTAATATTGCCATGCCGACCGCGCCGCCAAACTTCGGTCGCGTAATTTCGGTTTGGTGTGTTCCTACACTTAATCTCAAATACAGTGTAAACATATTTCAATTTAAATTCTGCCATCTTAAGTCAAAGGACACACTACTTCTACAACTGAAGTGTCATACTGCATTTATTTAATACACCTCCGACTGTAACTTAAGTCCTTCGCCTCGCCTCGACTCCCAATAAATCGCGCATCGGATTCCAAAGACGCTTTTAAATCATGGCAATACCAGATACAGTGCGCCTTATCAATTAGAACTACTTAACCAACACTCCCATGCGTCCATACCAAGAGTTCTACGCTCTTATGCTTCAGAAAATAAGGTTGAAAATCGCATGGCAGGGACAAGATTGATGTCTAAGAGAAATGGCGGAGGGCTGGTCGTTCAAAGCACGTAGCTCGTAATAAATAAAGGCAGAGAGTTAGTGCTGCAGCGAACGAGACCTGTTCCTTATCTGTCTGAGTGTGTACTAGCCGAGTAACCTTACACCGGTTAGATACTTCGTTAGGTAATTGGAAAAGTGTGTAAATGGCCTAAGATCAGTTTTAAGTTTGGAGTCTGTTGTGTGGAAGAAAATGTTGAACAAGATACCTACCAACTTTATGTACCTACTCAAATCTCTATCTTTCAACTAAGTGTTCTAAAACTCATCATAATTCAATAAAATTATCATGCGACTTAATTCACCATCGACCATCATGGTAAAAAATCGAGACAATACGTTACTAATATTATAAATGTGAAAGTTTGTTTGTTTGGATGTTTGTCCGTCAATCGCGCTAAAAGTGCCAAACAGATTTTGTATACCTACAGGCACGGTATGGGCTGATTTAGGTGCTAGGATCCTTTTTATCCCAATTAAATGCTTCCATGGGATAAAACAGGAATCTTGTCTTGAAAATGCGGGCAAAGCCGCGGGTAAGAAATAGTTTTCTAAATACAGAAACTCCTACATAACAGCTTCTTCTTACGAGGCTTTATCAATAGATGTCTTGTTCTATCTTTTATAGGTATTACTGCGCCGTAGATATTACTCATCTAACACTATCTTTACATTCAATATGTCGCTACTTCCCACTGTAACTAAATACTTAATCGTACCTTAAGTACTATGCTAAAACTAGCAAGATCTGACTACTAATGCAATTGAAGCCTCATGCAGCGGTAGGGTGACCAAGTAAAAGCACAAGTCCGGAAGAGCTCAGGAGTAATGTCATTGTCAACAATCAATAAAAAACATTTGTTTTTTTCTTCGGTTCATGTGTATGCCGCTGCTTAGGTGTTACTGATAGTTTTTAAACTGCCTGGACTTTTAATCATGCACACCTAGTGGTATTCGATGGGCGTGGGATACGAATTAAACTAAGAACAACTGTAATACTTACATATTTAATACAGTGCACATTTTATTATACTACACAACTTGCTGGAACCCTTATAATAATAGGAAAATATAAGGTTATTTCACCCTTTATCAACTTAATAATTTATGAGTTTTCACTTTATGTATTTTGACTTTATAGAATTGTTTTCTTCCTTCACTTTTGATAATTGCTTTCATTTTTCTCTTGTCATTTGCACAATAATTGGTTACCCTACAGTGTGCAATCCTCTGTAGAACCATGGAATCCTCCCAGGCATCACATATTCAGCGTCCGTTCCAATATCGCCATGAATAATAAAGTGACATTGTAAACACATCACACTGACTCAGTCTGTGGGTTTCTTGTTATATTTCTCATTACAATTGTCGCTAGGGAAACAAACATACCTACAAGTATGATTGTAAACTGCTGGCTATAATTGTTACTCAGGGCGTCCATCTTGATTTCTGAACGAAAAGGGAATTAAGTGGAGAACGTCGATCTGTGTAACACTTGATACGTCATTATAAAATTAGGAAAATACTTTCATTTATCAAAGTTGCTATCTAAATAATATATTAAGGATCATGAATTATGTTAAATATGAAATATAAGCATTTTCTTTTCGAAAAAGTGTCTAACATTATCATGAAGGAGCCCCAAAAAGATTTTGCCGTTGCCGGAGCGTAAAAGACCTAAAATATAACCGAACACTAAATACCAGCGCTCATTTCAGTTATTTTCCTCTTAATAGATTCGCTCACATTCTTTTCGCCGTCTCCTTTGCGAAAACGGACTCTATATATATAAAATACGTTTCAATTTCGGGTGTGTAATGGTTTGGCAAGCGCGGCAGAGGGTCTGATTTATACTAGAGCAATGCAGTAGCGTGCAGTTAGTATTGATTTCCATTCGTAACGCCCCCCGCGCATGCATCTCACCTTACGCAATAGCATGGATGGATACCTACTGCGACAGAAATAGATCAGAAATATTTATAATAATTGTTTTTATAGCATGTTTCCTTTGCCTTGGAGGTCGAAGAAAAAAATGCTACTGAATTCGCGATTTTCCTTGCAAAACAAATTTTGGGGATTTTTTCTGAGGGGATGAGTTCACACTCTCAATCGCTAGCTCGCTAACACATGGTTAAATGATTTATAAGCATGCCCAATAATGTAAAACATAATATCTTTTTCGAATTCTATAACATTGGAATACGTTCCTGCGCCTAACTACGAGTAGTTGCCATTTAACAACAATTGCACACTGAAATTTCATGATTTTCGACAATTATACTATTTTTAATGACCTACCTACTTTTTCTTCAAATCATTTCCACCTCGTGCGTTATCAGTAGGTAGATTAATTTAAATGGCTGCGCCTAAAAAATAAATACGCGAAGGCGACCGGTCACGCTACGAAATATGGCCGCCACCACGAGTCATGCGGGGTGTGACCACACGACCCTGTGGAGACGGGACTGCCCCGATTATACAAAAAAAATATGTCTTTTAAGTAGAGAAATATCTGTAACATGTACTTATTACAAATCAATTAAGTTTTTTTTTTGGAATTAATTAGTCACAACAAATTGTATACCCATGAAACAAGCTAAGTTAATGAATCATGCCATATTATTGTTCCGTAGGTATTTTAAATATTAAGAGTATCAAGGGTTTTTAATACTAAGCAGTGAAAAGATCTGTTTATATCCAAAGCAATAAGACATTAGGGCAATTGTAAATGCTGAAGTATTAATGATCTTATTAAGTGCGCCGACTAAGGGGCCCCTCACTTAACTAGATCATTCATAAACTTTTTATGTCTTAATTAATCTTCTTCTTTTAACTCGCTACTTATGAATGTTCATTGTGTTTTCTGATATTTTTTACGACCGTATTAAATTGCCGGTAAGAAAATCACACGAAACAAGAACAAAACGTTCCTACGATCAACACTTTTTCATTGCTAGGTACTACCTACTTTGTATTCTCTAATCTAGAGGGAAGTAACTAATAGAATATGATAGCTAATCACATATCACAAATTAAATAAAATTAATTTTAACTTTACATTTTATCCATGACATTAAAAACATTCGTTATTTGACATTCGATCGTTCTGACCCAATTGGAATTATTTTTAAAATTCACCGATACGCGTCCCATATTTCGTCGTAGTATCCCGTTTTTATCTGAAATTCTGGTTGCATGATACTGGATGATAAATGATCCCCGCGGCCTCGACCAACCGACATACTGCCGGGGGTCGATGGCCGCTATTTCGGTTATGAGATGGTGGCGACCACGTTACGTAAGTAGATGGTCGAGATGGGGCTGTGTTTGTGGCCGGCAAAGGGTTAACGTTACAACGAGTTGCAGAATTAATATTTGAGCGAATCAAGCGAATAATGATTTGTCACACTTTCAACCGTCTTGTCTACAATGTTTAAGAAGGTTTGTGACAATTGTTTTATATAGATTTTTTTTCTTCAACAAATCAGTAACTTTGTGTGAACGTTTTATGTATAAGTACGGCTTCAAATATTACGTTACTGATAACTTTGACATTCAATTATTTTACAATATCAGTAGTAATTTTCACGCAGTTCCCAACACTATTAAAAATCTTTCCTTGCGGAAATAGAAGTTTACGTATTTAAAACTGCTACGAAATCTAAGAACATTATCGTAGCAAAGAAGTGATTTTAATATCGTGAGATTCCTTCATTCCAATGATAATGCTTTCGCTTCGAACAATTACCGACTGAACAAAAACTACAATCGCAGTTTCACGAAAAACAATTCGCGTTTGAATTACGTAAAAACGTGACTACCGACAAGTATCGTGCCCTTAAAATAACTTACAACCGCAACAATATTCTTCTTACATAACTTTTAATCGATTAATCGAAACTCGTTCAACTCCAAGTTACCGATTATTGTTATTCATAAGCAGTAACCACAGTGGCAGTGGTATCGATTCAAAAATTTCAATGTAAAACCCCCGAGGTGCGTACCATTCGCTGATACGCGTAATATATCGAGCGAGGGTGGACGTTTCGCATTTTGTATATGGTTTCGTTGCAATAAATCCAGCCGGTGTAGTTAAGATAACTCAGGATAAATCAGATTTACGCACATGTAAAACTGAAGCGATAATTTTCGCATCAAATAAATTTGCGTCGCATCCATTCGTTTTCACCTACACGCCATCGATACTCGTGAACGGATGCGAATCGAGTTTCGAAAAACTCGACTCATATCGAGAAACAGTAGATTTAAATTTCGAAAGGTTCGAAATATCGAGTTCGTCGACACCCACTCTTCCGGGTCCCTGGAAGGCGGTAAATAAATAAATACGTCGCGTGAGACATCGATTCTTATCGTGCGCTCGAGAGATTTATTCGGGGCTTTCGACTCGATTTATCGTGTTACGGCGAACCCGTTCCGTGCCTACTTAGCTCAGTAAATAATGTCCCACCGAAATTAATGGCGTTCTTTCTTTAAATAGATGACTAACTACCCCCTCTCACGTTATCTCAGTTACCAAGCCTTGTTTATATTGGATGTCTTGCGTAATCTAAGCTTTCGGTTCCATTAAGGCCGTGCCTCGTACTACTAAATTTTATAAACCGTTGTGTAGGCTGCTTCGCTTTGTATAAATTCGTTCTAATGTTACATTTACGCGTACGAATATTAATATCCGTTTTGGTATTTTATTACCTTGCTGTTCTATCTATTGTATGTTTATTATTTATTTATGTTATAATTCACTTGGGGAGGACGTGGGGTCATTGACAGAGGGAAGACAACGCATCAACGACCCTTATGGAGTTGTAAATGTCTATGGGAGGCGGTGATTACTTAACATCAGGTGCTTACCTGGCTCATCATTAGGTTTAATAAAAGTGTGAACGACTTAGAAAACTCAAATTCAAAGCTTCGGAAATGGCTTCTGCACATTCTTTGTTGCAACACAATATTAATATATATTATAGAATTGTAAAAAATTAAAAGGAAAAATCTAATATCCTTAGAATCTAATTTATAGTCAGTCATTTGGAAAACTTAGCTTTCTTAATAACACCAGTTCGACTTTCTTCATATTATATTGTCAAGCCTGATGTATCCATACCTAAATCAAATTATGTACTTTAGTAAGTGACGAACTTCATCCCAAATACAAATTATATTTGACGATGTAATTAACAGTATCTCGTACATATTCGGGACATTAGTGGTTCATTGGTGCTTCGAGAAATGGAAGGAAACGACGACAATTAATGTGCGTCGAAATTAAACAGCCTTGAGCAACACTCCGACGAGCGGATAGCGCGGTGATTTGTAATGCCGTGTTATGTATGTAATGTAACATACATTATGAATGTAACATATACATTCAATAAAAATGTAGGTAAATTGAAATGCCTGTTTGTAGGGTGGAAAATAAATTCATAGGATTTTTGATTTCTTTTTCTACTTTTAAGACATCGGAAAACTTATGGAAATGCAGGATATTATTTATGATGCACCAACATTAAATTTTTATGAAAAAGTAATTTATTTTATTTGCATAAAATTTTCATAATATGTTAACTAAGAGCTTTCGTTTAAATAAACAATTAATTGCATAAACCTACGAAATTAGATTATTAAACTTTAACAAAACATTTAAAAAATCTTATCACAAGCATATTCATGGTCTCAAATGGTGCTTAAAGGTAAATAATGACTCTATTAGGTACCTATACCTACGCACACGATAATTTATTAACTCGTTATCGTAACTGAATAAATAGTGTGATATTAAATGTGATTGAAACTGTATATCTCTAGATTAATAGAATGTCATTAAAACATTATAAAGGATGTAATTAATTTCAGATTTTATTTGTTCAATGTTTGGTTCCGGATATGACAGGGAAATTAATCTTCTCGTATCTTGATTAATTTATATGATTTAAGAATTCCTGCTGCTTTGAAATCATTTTTAAAATAGTACAAATGTTACTTTTTTCTTTTAAACTGGGTGTATTTTAATATAATGCAGTGAGAACATTATTACATTGAATTTACTTGTAAGTCCACATATTGCCAATGTATAAAATGAATTAAAAATAGTGTTACTTTAATTAATGACTTCGTATGGACCAAAACATACACTACACGACACCCTTCCGAATAGGCTAGTTGCCTCATGTCACCATTTATAAAATCACTTTTAATTCGAATATAATTCCGAACAAGGGTCCAAAATATGTTAACTTCATTAAATATAAATAAGGGATTGCTGCAAAAATTCAACTTAAACCCGATACATTTTTACTTTTTTTTCTCTCGATTGAAAACACCGTCCGCCATGATTCTACGTCACCAATATTGAAAACAACACAACGTCAAACGACAGTTTCGACAGGTTATTCGTGATCTTTCATTTAAACACCTTGATTATTGTATATTTCACTATTAAAATATTATACAGTTCACATTTATTCAAAACAAATCTGCCCAAAATAGATACTTCGATGGTTGCAAAATGTTTTGCTTCAAATTCTGATTCGCAAATTCACATCACTGGGTACTTTAATCTACAACTTCTTATTGATGTATTCTTACATTCACGCACGATACAAGAGTGGTAATTCATAAATGTATCATGTAATCCCTACGAAGACATGGTTTTAATTCCAATAAACACTTTTTGGTTATGTCACGCGTATTGTTGACAAGAACAGTGACGCCACAGAACAGACCATCATGGCGGACGGCGTTTACGGTAGTATAGTGAAATTGATAATTTAAAATTCAAAATACAGTTTGATACGTGCTTCAAAAAAAATTCATATTTTTTTTATGTTGTAATATAATCGTAATGAACCGTTCTAGCAAATAATAAAAATAGTGGCAACTAGCCTATTAACCCAAAACGGAGTCTCGATTTATGTGTACATGACAACAGCAAGGGCCGTATAAGATTCACAACACCAAAATCCACTTACCCCGTACAGAGCCATGAATGCACCACCAGAGCTGTTTACAAGGAGGGAACAATTTATTTATTCGTTCATTAGACGGTGGGGGATCAGAATTTTAGGATAATGGCCGTAGGCAGAACGCAGGGTCGCAGAGTGGCCGTGCTGGATAAACATACACCACGCTATTAAGGTTCCGATTAAGGAAAGTATTTGGGTTAAATATAGAATATCGGCGCTTAATCAATAGGTAGGAACCACGGCGAGAAATATCACATTAACACTAATCAATATACCTACCAATATTTGAATCAAAAGTAGGTAAAGTTTTCTGGTAAATCAATCCTAAAACAAAAACAAAATTAATCGATGTTGAAGAGGAGAGATTCATCGTTAAAAACATACTGATAATTAATTTCAAAGAAATCAATGTTTTCAAAGTGAATCAAAGCCAGTTTTGAGGTCCATGTATCTTACGCTAAAGCGGTCCTATTCTTCTCAACTTCTATTAAACAAAGCATGAACACCACAAATTGAATAAAGTCGATTAAGAATCCAGTAAAGGAGTAATCGGCGACAAATCGATTTATTCAAAACGGTACGTGAAAACAAAAACGTGAGAAACAACACAATTAGTTACGGTATCATCGTTATCTGGTTAAAATCGAATCGGCCTCTAGGCGATATTAAACAAATCGTACGATTTACTCAACAGACAGTGGAACTTTCATCGGAAACTGTAAATAAACTAACAGTTGCTCAAAACATCGAAGATAGTGATCGATAATGTCCAATGTGTGGTGCGAAGCAAATCGGTGGCAGTAAAACAATATGGAATTCAACAAAGGCGTCCGTTGGAATTGTGCGTGTAATCCAATAATAACCCGCAAACACCGGCGGCACTAACTCAATACAAATTAACTGTAATTTACAATTAGCTACAGAAAGAACGACCTTTGAAAAAAGTAGTAAGACGATGATAAGAAACTCTCGGACAAACTCGATCCGACTTTCCAAAATCATCGATTTTTATATTTTTTGCTATCGATTCTTTATCGGAATCACAACACGTATTTCGCGTAAATTTTGGTGATGATTCCAATAAAATTCGTCGTGGGTAGAAATTATTACACCTTTTGTGTTAATTTTGAACAATATAAAATTGCTATACATGGTGAATCCGGACAACCGTTATTGCGGTTACTGCTATATTTTAATAACCAAATTTCACTAATACTCGTAGCATTTCAAGAAATCTGAAAATATATTTGTATTTAAAATATGCCAAGGTTCGGAATAAACCCAATTAATTCTGAAGTGCCTATGTATAGTGAACACGTTACTAGGTTTTATTCGCTTAATTGGCCATTCGTATTGGTCATGAATGGATATTGTATACTTCAAATTAAAAATGTTAAACATTTCTACAGTGTCTTACCACATCGCGTAAGCTAGGCGCCGTGTGCGCTTACACGACATTGTTCCATAAAAAATGTGTTAACTCCAATATAAATAAAAATATGACTCGCTAAAACCAACCAAGCCCCAACTCTCCATCCAAGGAAATATCTTTTTTCAGCTTACCCGTAGCCGAGCACTCCTGTCCAATCTACATACATCCATTTATGAATGATCTTACAGCTACTTATAATGTCTCTGATAAACTTCCAAAGTATTTGTCAGAGACGTCTCCTTTACGGTAATGTTCGATTTTCTATTAAACTTGAAAGCGTTCCACGCCCCACATTCTTATCTCAGCGTTCCACGACATATTTTTCCAAAGTTTCCCGGCGCGAGCTTTCAGGCGGCTTTATAAAGCTCTATTCACACATGGTGGGAGATAAGGCAGCTTTCACACCATTAAGCCCGCATTGGAGGCAGGGGCTTTTCCAGATTAGATTATACACTCGATTTATGGTGTCATTAAAGCTTTGATAATTACTCGGGACAGGCTGCGTAGGCGGGGGCGAGGGGGGGAGGGGCATGTACTGTTTGATTGGATTCCTGGCTTCGAGAGGGTTAAGGGATTAAAGTTATGGAGATTAGTTCGCCGCCCGCGAGCGCTTCGTTTATGTTAAAAGCTCTATAGAGATGTACGGATAAGAGATTGCTTATTGCCAATTGTGATACGGCCGCCTTTTAATTTCGTTTCGTGTTTGTAAATAAACGTGTGATTGGGTTTGCGATTGGTTCGCTCGTGGGGTGGTAAGGTGGGTATTGTATCGCTATTTAGATTGTAACTGATATTTAGTAATCTAGTAGCTGGAACCATGAGAGTGAATCTTGATTCAACTTATGATATTGTACTCTTGATCATTTCTTTGTTTCATATCTCTCAGTTTGTTTATCTTTTATTACTATGAACTTAAAATTCCCTTTATCATAATTTTATTCTATCTATTAGGTACCTTATTACGTCATAAATGTATAATAATTTGTTTTATCCTACTAACAATTTCCATGAGTAATACATTATCTTAACAAACTGCATACTAACAAACGCAGTCAAGCCTACCATTTATTAAAATACAAGTATCTGACGCATATCTCTATCCACTAAGTTAAATATAAACGCAGCAGCCTACCTAAAACAGACCCACGTGCCCAGCAATAAATACCATCAGCCTCCATTTTCGCGCTAATTCTCATAAATTGCCACTCAAGCACACAGCCGGGTGCCAGAGTTCATCTAACGGTTACCTTTACAACTTAGTAGGCCCAACACTACCATCCCTAAACCAGCTATTCCTTATAAATTGCTGTAAATTGCCCTGAAAAGGATCAATTTCACCTCCGGTACTCCTGTGATCCTCTGTATTATAATTCAAGCAATTATGACCGCTGTGCTACAAGCTATACAGGTAATTTTCCGTAGCATAAAACATGGACGTTTTATATGAAAAATGCACATTTTGCTCGGAAACAAAAGCCGTTATAGCGACTTCTTTAGCCTTATCTACTATGCGAGCAATATTTCCCTCGTCGCTTAAGCAAAGTAAGCGAGAAATTGGCCTCCATATAAAGAAAAGGTTAGTTCAAATATTCATAAAGTTAGTTCAGACTTACACGAATTGAAATTGGCTGGAAAGCTATAAAGATGCTACCACACAGTTCACCTGGGAATGATTGGTTTCTGTCTGAGAGATGTTACGATATTTCTAAGCGATACATTGTGTTAAAAACCGTTTAACTACGCTGGAGCGCAAATATAGAATCTACGGAGTGAAATGAATTATTTTTATTACAAACAATATCTTTGGATCTAGTCTAATCGGATCCTAAACATTTTTTCAGAATCACGTATGGGCCGAATTTAAAATTAGGCTACGTTGTATAAAACATTTTTTCTACATTTTTCTTTCGTGGTGACCAATGATGTCATCGCGAAAAAACACGACAGATACATTACCATTATTAGGCAACACTAAAAGCTTTCGCAATAATCTCGACAAACCTAGAAGCCTACAGGTCAGGGTGTGTCCCTGCACTATCGGTACAAAATCTAGATAGCAACTAAATACTTTCTGGCCATTTGGTAACTTTTTGGCCCAACATTACTGCGGGCATTTTAGGCCGAAACCAGCCATCGGGGTCTTAACGTCGTCCCGCGAACGGCCGCCCAATTAAGTGTAATGAGCCGTCCTTACTGCCGATCCTACATTTACATACCTATATAAACTCTGGACTTAGGTATAAGGATAACACTCGGACGATTCAATATAATCGCTTTAGGAACTGCACAGTTTTTTGTCCGGAGCAATTTAAGGCGAAGGTTGAGACGCAGATAAGATGAGTGAATTAAAAAACAATGATTGTGTTTCACATGCCTAACGACATACAAAAGGGTATGATATTTAATTTAAGTAACGCTTTTACATAACTCTCAACAAAAAAGCCAGGCACTGAGTGTGTTCCAACAAAATAAAAATAACATAAAGTAAAATTGATTCAGATCCAGACCAAAATGGGAAGCGCTATTGAACCAGGCTGTGATGTAGGTAACAAATTATTATTCATTCAAAAATATAAATTTTTTCTCGAAAGCCAAAAGTCCATTTTATTTGCCACTAGCGGCCCATCTGGGTAGACATATACAATACATATATACATACTAAATAAATCGCCTATCTTACTCAGTGAAAATGTACGAGCATTCTAAAGAAAACATATTTTTTCTTTCTTCGTTATGTACAAAAAAACAAATCTTTCTTCTTTATAGTATTATTACAGATTAAAATCTTTCCAACAGGCCAAAGTAAACAAACAACTCATCATATTTCAGCTGGCACACGACCTTCATTAGAATCTATCGATGCATTAGGGTGCATCAAAAGTGCAGCCCATCACGGCCTAGATGCATTTGGCAGCATTCTGATCGAACAAACGCATCGTAACGACGTCATTTGCGGTATGGCCACCGTGTTTGATACTACGTAATATAATTTATAACAGTAATATAATTTAATGTGCTGCTTGACGCCAAATTTGTTATGACGTTCGATTATGATATTAATTATCGGAATTATGGGATGATTTAATACATTTAGAACAAAGTGGTAATGCGGAATACTTTACTGAAGGTTCCTTCTCTTCAACTTTATTAATAATTTAAATATTGTTCTAAGAGGTATGGCGATCTGTATCACAAGATCCTAAAAAAATATTTGCGTAGGTAGTTTAAATACGTGATTTCGCTGTATTCATGTAATTAGGTATATTTTGTATTAAAGTACATCATATATTATATACTATGCTAGTGTTACCGACTATCTTTCTATTTATACTTACCCATAACACTTTATTTTATTATCGCGCCATTACAGGTACCTACCATACATTTTGGATAGCAAACATAATGGACAAGTTACAATCTAATTAATAATATACAGGGTTCGTGGCCGCATCATGTATTAAGTGAAGATTATAGCCTTATGGCGACTTGACAGAAATGACGAAACCACTGTCAAAACAAATCTAGAAACGTCGAAGATGTGTCGAATCTGTCTTACTTACCGCGCGGCCAGCCGATACTGTCCGGTCAAAATAGACGATAATTATGAAATGTGGCGCCGATTGTCGCGCCATTACCCGGCTATGCGGCCACGATATGCAAATACATCCACAGATTATACGCTAGTGATGATTTATACGCAAACTGCGGGGCTAGAATACAGATGGGTAAAAACTAAGGGCGCGTTTCAGCGGGCTTCAACGGTCATACGTGACTATTTCAAGCGAATGTTTGTAACGTGTGTGGTATAGAGGATTTTAAATGATCTATTTTAATGCTTACCTTTTAGCGTTTGATTCGTCGGGGTACGAATGGTAGGTGACCTTGATCGGATACATTAATCTCTTGCCGAGTGTATCCCGTTCAATTTGTCTTCAATTATTTTGTTCGGTTAAAATTTATCACAAAGTAAGAGCGCAAACAAGAAAATGTTTGATTATGTTGGTACTCTAAAAACATAAAAGCACTGGCCCGAATAGCTGCCTGCTACTTTTTAATTACCACGATTAAATCACAACTTCGAAACAATACTCTTAATGGGCAATAAAATTATAATTAACATCGCAAGTTAAAATCACAGCACGAAAACACCAAACGTAACCACCCATAAAGTATGACTGAGCAACGGAACACAAAATCAAACTTTCTTTACAAAATTATGACAATCGCAAAATTGTATTTGTGATAATGGCGGCAATATTTCACCTGCGTCATCATTTGTCAT
Source organism: Nomophila noctuella (assembly GCA_958496325.1). Taxonomy (NCBI): domain Eukaryota; kingdom Metazoa; phylum Arthropoda; class Insecta; order Lepidoptera; family Crambidae; genus Nomophila; species Nomophila noctuella. The sequence continues at coordinate 10,480,951 of OY292491.1, forward strand.
AACAATAATCGCTTTGCGCAACAAAACAAAACAAAAGGAGAAAGACTTTCTTCTCAAAAAGGTGTAATTATTTTAGAAGTTTTGTTATCTAACGCGTCTAATGGCCCGGAACGTGTACGCACATTGTTAGTTATACATTAACAAGGTACTTTTTAGTGGTTTACGGTGCAATAAACTGGGCTGGGACAAGGCCAAACATTGCGGGCATTACGGAGAAATTATTCGCAATGCAACGCAGAAAGGTGTTTTACGATCTCAAATAGATTCTTTTACGTGTCGAATCTTTAAAAGCTTTCTTCGCTATTAACTGCAGTTAACCCATTTAGGAACTTTTGAAAAACACTTTTTTGTTAAGAGTAAGGGTTACATTTTCTAACAAAGCTGTTTTTTAACATTTTTTGTTGGACCGATGGTCTTCTGCGAACGCGGCTCCCAACAAAAGATTTAGGCGTTTTGTTTTCTTTGTTTTTGTTTTGTTTTATCGAAGTTAAATATACGTTCGAGCTATTGTGTTTGGGCGAAGTTCTTGTAAAGTATTTTAGTCTTGAAAAAATCGTTCTAGTGTACACTCGGTTTGAGGAACTTTGAGTAATAAAATAGCAAAGTATTTCCCATAAAAAAGAGTTATTTATTAAAGTGATAAAATTATGAGTTATTGCTGTTGTGAGTGAAATATCTTTCCGGTAAGTGAACATTCTTATTGCAAGCAAGTTTGAAGCTAAGTCTAATAAAGCAATTCGAGCTAAACAGCGTTGCTACGCAATTTGATCACCTTGTAATACGTGCGTAATTATAATTAACTAACCAACCTACTTGAAAATAAATTAAATGAGACTCTATAAACCGTGTAGCCACGTGAACAGGGATGTAATTAATTAATTCACGCTGTTTAATTAATTGTATCATTAGGCAGGTGTTTCTAAATGTGGTTAATGTATTCGATCACTATTGAACGGAATATTTACCAGTCTTGAATTCTAGTATGTCAAAGCTTAGAAATATTTTGTATTTTATTGCCATATTAGCAAGCTATTAGGTAGATTGATATGACTTATTTCCAGAATCAAAAATTAATAATACAATATACATTTTGTTTAATCGGACCAAAGAAAATAATAATTGGACCTTAAGTGACTCCCGGGAACTTTTAGAGTATTGATTCTTAAACTCGAAGAATAAATGATGTCTTATAAAATATAATATCAATCAATTAGCCTATTGCCATCCACTGCTGAACGTAGTCCTCCCCCAAAGAGCGCCAGCCATCCCGGTCCTGTGCGATCCGCATCCACGCCACTCCCGCCACCTTTCTTTAGTCGTCCTTCCAGCGTTTTGCAGTAAAATATACTTTATTCATTTAGGCCTCTGCAAGGCACTTATAAATCGTCAATAATAATAGCACAGATAGAATGACTCGACCACTGTACGGTTGATCCGTTTCTATCAACTACCTACCTATCAAATATAATAATTTCTAAGTCTTGGTATAATATTTCAATCTCAACCTACTAAACTAAACTTGTCTCAAAGTCACATCTATTGACATGCAAAATAACTGTTATACATAACATTATTTCACAAGTATGACGACTGCGACATGTTTACACCACTCCACATAAAAAGGCGAGAACATAGCTGTGAATTTGTAAGTCTGAAATATCTTACCATAATTATTCCCGCGGTTAAACAGCAATTTGCATTTCCATTGCGTTTTTTATTTGCTCGAACGGTGTCAGGAGTGCAACTAACACCTTCGTGTATGGTAACCATTCATTCTTGAACGCGAATGGTTAATTAGGCACGCAGAAGTTTTTACAAGAAATACGGTTATTTTCAGATGATATTTCAAGATAGGCTTAAATTGTAAGTTGATATTTGGAAATGCTGCTTTATGATGCAAAGGTAAATAGTTTATTTAAAAATTTATCGATCATAAGTTATACAACTCACAATATCTCGCTTTTTCATTATTTCATTCACATATTTACCTATCTAATTTAAGCATTCTAGTTATTTATTACATGTTCACATCCAAGTTCAATATTAATTAACGATCTGCTGATTGTGACTTTAACAAACCGAGCTGTGAGAGGAAATAAAAAAATAACAAAATAAATGTTCCTTGCAAGTGTAAATAACTCTTGTCTGAAAAGAAAATAAAATAGAAACGTACCTACGACTCGGTTGATGTTTGAGAACCTTCGTCGGCTTATGTATAGGGTTGTCAAAACATTTATTGGAGAGGTAGAATTATGTTTTCATGTGTAGGGTTTGGTGAAACTTTTATTTATTGACATAAAGCTGAAGGGCGTTATTAGATTAAGAAGATGCATCACGGCACGTCGAATCGCCGAGGATCGGGCTGAGTGGAGAGCCCTAGAAGAGGCCTATTTCTAGCAGTGGACTACGGTACGCTGGTCTGAGTATTGTAATGTATAGAAAAGATATACATAGATTAACTGAAAAAAAAACACAGCAAAATCTAAGACGAATAGTTTAAAATAATTTATCAAAAACCATATGTGTTTAGGCATACTCGAGCGATATTCAATAAATTTTCCACCTATGCTTTACCACGAAGGGATTAAGACCATCTGAAAAGTTGTGAAATAGTGCTTACCATTAGTTTTTCCGACCAACTTTCTCTAAATAAATAATGCTGATTAATCACTTCCATTGCCAGCCCTACACAATCTGAGCAAGCTCAATAACTCAGGCCGGCGTGCCCACAGATAGAGCCCCACTCCCTCGCCCACATAAACTTAATACTATATAAATCAAGCGAATAAAATATTGCTGATTTATACTCACTCGTTCTGCTAGTCGCCGCCATGTTGAAATCTACGGCTTGAGGAATCGGAGACTTAAATATCAAATACCTTCGTAAAAGCTTTGCGTATGATTTATAGTGTTTACGTTTTGGATATTGGATATGGTTTTGCCACCTGTGTTTGTTTGTAGTGAGTGCCTCTGGGCTTTTGTGGGTAAAACTAAGAGGTACCTACATATATATGCTGTCGGTTTTCACCGTAGGTACTCTTTGCACTCAGAGTAGAAGTAAGGATAAAGACGTTTTTTAGTTGTTTTACTAAAGACATAGGTAAGTCATAGTCAGTTCATTGGCAGAACCTTAAATATGTAGATTTCAATTAGGTAGGTTTGGTACATAAGTGGTTAGCGCAGAAATCGTTCAAGTAAGATTATTCTTCTTCGAACAAGCGCCAAGTCTTTCTGTCGTTGATTGATCTAAGCGTTTGGTTATAAGATTTTTCGATAAAATAATAATTATTCGCACTCAAGTTTTTCGTCTTCAACGTGATGAACATAACAGTTGTTGCATTTTCTTTGCTGTCGACTGTAGGTACGTAAATTGTACTGTAAAGGTCAAAATCATCAGTCACTGAACATTTTTAACCCTTAAGTGTTCACGGCTTACTTTTATCTCTCTGTGATGTATACAGCCCGTCGGGAGTATGTCAGACGTGACCAAAATACGGGCTTATTTATTTGGACCTCAAACGTACTGGTTTTGATTCGTCGCCGGAATTTCTGATTATTTCATTAAAAATGCGAGTTGGAGACGAGGGTCTGACTTGATATATGGATGTGAGTTATGCGAGATGTGACGTCGTAGGGAATAAATTCTAGTAGTAGTACCTACATACAGCTGTTTAATTATAATATTTGACTAATCATTTTATTTTTAGCCGTATTTTATATTTCAATTTGACTAATAATTTGTCAATAATAGTTCCCTTAATCACTAGCAGAAAAATAGCACAACAGTTACGAAGTGCTACTACTTCACTGTTGTCTTCTGGAAAGTGGAGGTACTCCAGACGAGCGGCTCATTCTAGTGGAAGTTGCACAAAGCTTTTCCTCTCTTATTTATTTATTTACATATCCGTATCCACATCCATAGTGGTATGTATTATAAATGAAACGATTTAATTTTTTATTTTTATAAAAAAAGAAGTGTCTAGTCTTCCTATTTCCTCTGATATCAGCATTATATACCCACAAGCCTATAGCTGCAGTGATAGTCCAGTTGTTCTGCCGTGTTAGACTGGCTTGTAGTTTTATCGCGGCGTGTTGGCACATCCTTTTATGGCGGCCGTAAGTCGCGCCACGCACTACAGGCCCTTGGGAATGTACCATAAGCGAGTTATGTGTTTACGCTCGGGGTTTAACTCAAACTTAGAATATTATTTATTATAAAAGGAAATAAATGTAGGCTTCAGAGGTGATCCTTTAAATTATAAAATCATTGCCCATTAAAAATCACAAAATCAGTTAAAAGCTTTCGTATTTTAATAAAACATTTGAACAATTTAGAGTTAACAAGCTTTGCCCTTGCCGTAGAAAAAGGTTAGGTGTACAGTTGAGTTTTTCTTATTATTTATTTAGAAGACATGTAAGCATCTAATGCTTGTAAACTGCTGCAACTTTCATTAAACTTTGAGTACACCTTGAACAACGTGTACAGTTTTTATGTTGATACAAAATTGTCGGTGAAAATTAGGCTTACATCATTCTTGCTTTACTTATACAAGCAAATGTTTGTTATCACATAATTTAATACTAACTAATCTAGGGTGTAAATACTCGTACAATCGTTGGGTGGCTCTTTTAAAATTGCATCCAAGCCACCGACACTTGCTATTCACATCAAACGAGTTATGTTTGAACAATCAACGTCTCTAAATGGGAAAACACTATACCTAATAACTCACTCTCACTGCTTCGCGAAATAACAACGCAAATTGGTATGCAATCATGTGCCCAGGCGCACTTAATTCAACGACATTTAATGCAATGGTCGTTGCACTTGTGCATCTACAGAATCCAATCGTCATAAGTTAAACTTTAGCTCGTTTGAATAAGATCGAGTTTTGATTAATATTTAAAGTCCGATAAGTCTTGATGGAGGAGTGGGAATGAGCAGATTTATAAGACGCTGGTAGACGTGCGGAATATTGTTTCAGACCTGACATTCGCTTAATGTCTTTGTTGCGTGGATTCCACGGGGTGAGATATGGTAACAATCGCGTCGCCATCTTGGATTTGTTTAGTTCCGATTGTGACATTTCACTGAGAGGAACCTGGGAGATTTTATTCGCTGTCTAAGGCAGTAAAACTATGTATCTACGACAGTGGTTGCTAGCGTAAATCGTCAAAGCAAACAAAACATTAAATCAAAAGTACATCAATACATAGATATTAACGAGGGTATAATTTATTTAAAACTCCCTGTATTCGAATGAAATGAAAACTCAAACCTGTTATTTTACCTTTAATATTATTAAACACCCGTTTTCAAAAGCCCGGTGGAAAGCCTCTTGTTTTTCGAAGGTCACTTTAATTTAAACAACTCCCAGTTATCTAGATTAAATCTAAAATGAAATGAAGGATGATATGCGAAGCGATAATAAATATTTAAGGTGCAACAAATTCCACTTCATATTAATTTTCTCCCCAATAATTGATCGCATACTCGATAAATACCTGCTCGTAATAATGTGTATAAAACACAATATTTAGCTCTAATAACCATCTGTAACCAAGAAAACGGTCTCATAAACCGACCATACACGACGCTAAAGTGTTAAGTGATTAACGATTAAATAATAAGCCACCTCACTCGTAAAACAAAGATTAACATACAGTTACGGCTGTAAATAGGCTATAACTTTGATTTTTACGACTAAATAATCGTAAAGGAACCCTGGTTTGACGGCCAGATTGTGGGGAGCTTGCGAGCGAACGCTTTCGTGGGGGCCGGCGACTCTCCGACCCGGCCGGGTTGCAATTGTGGACAATGCAAACGGAGGCGTTTTGATGCACTTTTATTTTATGGTGCACTCGTAACATAAAACGTGGAACGTCTCAACAACGGTTACGGGCCTATTAGAGGGAGAAGGACAATGTCTGTACTCTGTCTTTTTGTGTCCTGTACGGATAGTTGTGGGACGGGTTTCTTGTATATCTTGGGACAACATGTGCGTACGATGTTTGGTATGCACTTGGATAGACGGTGACATTACGGGGACGAAAAGAAGAGTATTATTTTATTTTTGATATCAACATTTTATTGTTAAACCTGAGTACCCACCTACTTACATCAGAACTTTCACAAGTAATTAAAATTTAAACACAATTCGAAAACAAAACTAAAACAATATTTTTTTCTGATGTATTTCCAACTTCATATTGATGTTACCAGCTAAGCATCAGACTAGTACGAGTATAGGTAACTTTCTTGAATATTTCTTAATCTTAAATAAATAATAAGTCAGACATAAGTCCATTTAAATTGCCATCAAGTATGAAAGTACTTAATGATATTATAGAATAAAAATTATTCCAGATATCATCTTATAAACACCTATTAATCATTTTTAACTACGACAAATAAGAACTTTCAGTTGTAACTTTGTTAGAAAACAAAAGAGAGTGTTATTCAAATCAGAACAACCTTTGAACGCAATTACAAACTGCAACATTATTCAAGTCGTTCACAATTGGTAACACTTAGGGAACATACCCAAACTACGTGACCGATTTAGGGGGGGGAGGGGGGTCTTCAAAGTACCACTCATGGTCACCGGGGGGAGGGGGGGGGGGTTTGGTTTCTTGTCACGTAGTCAATAATTTTTTTTTAAGAACGCCACGTTTTTATTACCCCATCAATAAAACTTGTCCAGTATCGCCACATCACTATAAAATTTCCCCCGCACGTTTTAATATTACCCCGGTATTAACCATCGCCCCCATTATCCATAACGTTTCCCAGTGGATTGATAGTGGTAACGTCTTCATTGAAGATATTTGATTTAATAAATAGTTTCTTGTTTTTGCTGTATTCTGATTTTATTTCTTTCCCCGCAAATGTGATGAAAATCATTATGAAGAGAAACGGGATGGCAGACTCGAGCCAATGAACTTAACAAAATTACATTTGTAAGTACTCGATCGTAATTCTTTTTTAACGGCCCGTACATATACATTGTGCAATGTACTATTTTTTCTTGATATATTTTTTACTAAACACAATTACAACCGTATGCAATTATAGGTACGCATTCTCAAAGTACGCACTTTTAGGGGCCGTATAAGAAAATACAAACAAAAGCCATTATTTTGTAACTTTACGCAAAAAATATTGATAAAATATACTACGTGAAAACTAGGGGGGGGGGAGGGGGTCTGGGCATATACTACGCTTGGTCACCGAGGGGGGGGAGGGGGTCAAAAAACACGAAAAAAAGGGTCACGTAGTTTGGGTATGTTCCCTTAAGTACAATGCAGCAATTGACTGATATAAATAATTGCTTGAAAGCACTTTAGCAGACATTTTGTTTAATGAACAAAATGACAAGTGAGAGATTTTTGCTTTGTTCCTTTTTAATTTGTAACTTATGCCGTGTGCATCATTTATTTATTTTATTATATGTAATTCATTTTTCAAGACATACTATTAGTCAATAAGTAATTCTATAATTACCTAGGCGACAATATTATTAATTTTTGGGTTGAAGCTGCAGCAATATTCACGCCAACTGAGTTCCGTCGGATGGGTTATATGCTATGTCTACTACCTAGGTATCCGTTAATCAAATAATGGTTTAAATTAACATTTAATTTCCTAATTTCTAATTACATTCAAAGAATATAATATTTTTAGTTAATAAAAAAAAATAACAAACAACATTACATAAATTGATCACACTCCTTAAGCACTTGTATTAGGTACAGAGCTTAAGCACTTGTATTACAGATGATAGAATCATCAGTGGTACTAAGTACGAATATACTTAAATAGTTACATATAAAACCCAGACCACTACAAACAGACAGACACATGCATGCACACAGATTGTTTATCCTGGACGGGAATTGAACCGGCGACCTCTTGGTCTAATAGTCAACTCCTTACCATAACACCAAGCGGGTCGCTTTTAGTTTCTTGTTTATTCTATTTTATATTACCAACATGGTTCAAACTGAGTTCATTAGTTCTAGCTCCTCAGCACACGGTACCTACATACATGCGCATTTTTCCGCCACAAACAAAACCATCCCTTGGCAAGCTAAGCGCAAAATGATCTAACCACCTAATTCCGCCTCGACGTACCTACGCACATTGGACCATTACGCGGTCGCCCGGGGACAAAATTCCGTGTAATTAAACAACTGAAATTTTAACAGTATCCAGTATAAATTTAATAAGGATGGGCCATTAAGAGCGCAAATGGACTGAATGTTTGGGTTTGGCCAAAAACCTAAACGAGCCCTGTGGACCGACGGTAAGTAAGTTTCGGCCATAATGCGGTGGCCGGTCGGAGGGGCGCATAACATATAACTGCTTACCTATAAATAGTGGGTAGTGTAAGTGTAAGTGGACGAGGAAAGATAAATAGCACCCATCATAATGTTAGCAAGTTGTTTATACGAAAATAAGTGGGACGTAAATTGCAGAGTGGGTGAAGCTCAAGGTGTCTGCTAAGAAATTAAATTGATATTTTATATTGAGATGAATTTATAACGCAGGTAATGGGCTTCATAATTGCGAACTTGGACAAAACATTGAGTGATTATGTATTTTCCCTTCAAAAGAGTAAAATGATTGCAAAGTGATACCTATGATTCTGGCTATGAAAAAGCAGAATTACAAATTACAAAAAACACACCCCATAATACTCGATAGATAACGATACGAATCTGATAAGACGAAGTAAACATCTTACGAAAACAACCCGAAGAAACTCAAAGTAATTCACTCACCTCAATGCTATTGAATAGGTTGAACCTAATTACTAAAACAACTTTAATAATAATAAAATAAGGAAGTAACCTCAAAATAACAATCACCTATATTTTAATTGAACAGCGGAACAGAGATTCCCCGTGAGTGCTGAGTAAACGTCGTGAATCGCCCAATAATAATGAAAGTGATGGCATTGACGCCGTCGGTGTATGAAGCGGCAGTTTCGGCTACATAAACAGCCCGTATACTTTTGTGACTAGTCTAAGATTATCCCTACCTTGACTCTTATGGAGCTAATCTTAAGAACGAATATCGAACGTCGCGGGAGTCAAGTTATATTAGGGAGCTCGCGTAGCTCTCCCCTCTACTGGTAACGGGTGGGGCCCACGCGGCCGGTTCACACGTAATCAAAATGGCCGACTTTTTTCCCAGATGGAGTCGACGTGGCACACGATGCTTGGTGATGAAAAAGTGCAGATGTCATTTGAGTCAATTTTAAAATTAGAAGAGATTTAATTAACAAATGTGCGGTTTAATTTTTCTGTTTATTTGATATGTGAAATAGTGTGTTTTATTGGATTCATGGAAATATTTATTTGTATGGATGTCATTAACGTGATTTACAAAACTCATTGATTTTTTATTGTTTGCTAAGAATGGAAAATTATTTGAGAAAAACTTAACAGTTTCAAAAAGTTATTTTATATGCACCTACAGTACATACCTACTGCCTTAAATGTTTTGGTCTACTCATACCTACTTAAAATCGATTTATTTAAATGCCAAAGCATTAATCACCAACCGTTTTAGGTATTCTCTAAATAATTATAATCAAGAGAACGAAAAGTTGCCACCATTAATCATGGACGTTTAAATTATTTGCATATTCTAATGTCAAGGAACATAAAATGGTCTTTAGTGTTAAATGTAATTTATGTGCATTCGAGATAATAAAAAGACTGTTTACTTTTTATCGAAATAAATGAACTTACCTACTTTGTAATAAAAATATAATGTTCGCTTTATCAAGTGATAACCTTGTTATCTTTTTAAACATTGTATGTATTAACCGCAATTTTTTAACGCAACTAACTCTTACTTTTAATGCTTGAAAAAAAACTTAGTTTTAACTCATTATATAATATTTTATGGTCGGAGCCCCCCTCTCATGATGCCTCTTGCGTTCATAGTAGACAGTAGATTTAATGCTTACAATTAACTCTTTGCTGTAAAGTCGAAGACTATCGAGCGATGGAATGCGTCGCCAGGGTGCATGCTTCCTCCTTCCTATAACATGAATTCCTTTAAGAAAAGCGTGAAGAAGAATCTTACAGGCCGGTATGGCGATGGATAGGATATCATTTTGCTACCACATATGGATGTGGATATAGATATGGATGTTCAAAAGAAGAGCCCTAACTGCCATGATACCATTGTCATGGCAGTTAGGGCTCTTCTTTTGCTTACCCTCAGGCAGAGAGAAGCCAATGTACCGTGTTTTTATAAAAAACAATCGCATCTTAAACATACTTATTCAACGCAATATTTAAAAAAATATCTTAAGTTTAATTTTTATACGAAAAAAATATGTGTTGAAATAAAACTGATCAGTGCATGTAAGCCTCGCTTGTCGCGGGGTGGCGGGGTACGCCAGGCGGCCCGCGGCCGGCGCCGGCGGGGTTTCATTCCCTTCCCGGTCCCGGTCCACTGTATCTACCCATCTGATGTATACGCTCACTCCACGTTTCCTTGGATATCTCTTTCGCGGAACGAATAAGATTTGTTTTATTTTTTTCTCTTTTTTTATGAATTTCGTAGGAAAATAGATGACTATGGTTTGTAGGAATTTGTGTGCTTGAGAATTGGACATCAATTGTTTTCAATTACTAATCACAAATTAACAACGCCTTTTTGTGATGTGAATGAGATTGGTGAACATTTAAACTGATCCGTGTGTCATTGAAAGCAGAGGTTTATTCTTAACCATTTCATAAAACTCACCGTAATATAACATGTCAGCACGACTAAAATACTAACAAAATTTAATAAAATACAAGAAACAAAAATGATTCATCGCATCCAGACTGCGACTGAAATGAAACTAAATGACGCAATCTCTACATCAAACGGCTAGAAAATATAACACGGAAACAGTTATTAATTCACATTCAGCACAAATACGACCGGCGGCACTAACCCACGGACAATAGCGGTGGTCTTTACAAAATTATCACATAGCTATAATACCATTGTATCGGAAGACGCATATCTGCATTATTTCAAGTCCATTGCTGCTTCCACGAGATAGCGATGCTGTGTATGTAAAACACATTCAAATAAGAGCAGCCTGAGAACTCGGGTTATGTTGTAAATCGAGGTTTTAGACTATTGTTATTGTGGATGTAAATGTGGTTACGGGCGCTTTGGAAATGTCTTCAGTTTCCTTGCGCGGAATCTAGGCTTACGATCAGACAATGAGAAGTTTAGCTGAACTAAATCTGTGCGACGGACGTTTATTTCTAACGTGAGTACAAAGGAAGCCTAACGTGCTTACTTTGTAAGAGCTTTTCAAATATTGTTTTGGGTTTTCAAGCAAAACAAACGCATGGTTATTTTTATTAAACTGATGGTATTATAAAATGAGGAACATAACGATAAGATACCAACAAAACACTGGAAAACAGATAAGTAATATTTAACCAATATAACGAATAACTCACAAGTTAAACGTAAAATTAAGACTAAAACCAGATCAGACAGTCTTATCATATTTATAATGTATGTAGGTGGCTCGAATTGACAACATTTAATTTTTTTCATGTGCTGTTTTTATTTTATATTCTGAAAGATTTTCAAAAACTAAAGCTTACGTATTTTTCCATTTTCGTTTATTTTCTTTCCTTTTTGTAAAATAAATTATTTAAAAACGACTTATTCTAAAAGAGCGTAAGTCAATGTCATGGGATGAACGAACATTTTATCTTTGCTATTTTAAAAAATAAAGTTGAATGACGGAAGTTCACACAAATGTTGCCAGGAGACTCTAGGGTAAATTCATGAAAAAATTTGTCCAAGAACCTAAAATGCCGCTTAAGTACCCAGTTCGTACTTTAAACTTACGTAAATAATGTTTTAGTAAGATTTCATAAAGCTTTAAAATTAAATCGGGTACATCAACTGAGTTATAATTTTTTCGCAATATTTAAAATCATGGGTTTTCCCCGATTGGCCAGGAGTTTTGACAATCCGGCAACACTCTATGATAAATGTACACACACATGCACAGTTTTCTGTCAGTTTGACAAGAAATTGTGTCAAACTTACGTTTCTTTTTTTTAAATTCACGATGGCAAAAGCGAGACCAAGACTGACTGTGTGTAGATCCGACGAGCATTGAATTTGGATTTTTTTCAAAATATCATTTTAGTTACTGAATGAAAAAAAATAAAAACATTTTTTCTGTGTTAATTTAGCGATAATCTCGAAATGGTTTTTGAATTATAGTACCTTATAAAAAATTAAATGTTGTCAATTGTAGCATTTTAAACAAAACCGATAAATAATAATTTGTCTTACATAATTTTGATTCTAATTGCCATTATTTAAAACTAATTTACTATTATTACAGTATTGTTTCGTACAGTATCAACATTCGTGCAAATTCGTTATCAAGTAATTTAAATTCAAATATCTCATCGAGTTGAAACAATAAAACTTCAGTTACAACATACTAGCGATTAAATGCGACATTGAATTTGACGCCTGTACCTACATGGGACGCCTATTCATATGGTAATCGTCGATTATATCATAATTGGGATTCTATCATGATATTGTTGTAGTTAATAAAACCGTCACGCAATTACTCGGCGCAGACCACTCTGGTGTGAAAACAAACAATGTTGCGCGGGAGTTGAATGCTAACAATGTACACTCACGAGCAATATGTGCGTAGATATGTAGGTATATCAAAACCGGTAGTACGGTAGTAGGCATTATATTTAGAAGGTATATTCTTATTTGCGTAGATATATTAAAACCGGTAGTATGTAGATAAGTATCATATTAAGATGGTAGATATACACCGCTGGGGGAATTTATGTAAATAGGGCATTTAAGAAGAATTTCAGGGGACGTTTCAGTGGTCCAATAATTATTGCACGTAACCAATGATATTAAAATCACTTGAAACACATATGTGAATTGTAAAAAAACACTATATTTATTATTTTTATAATGGACCATGCAGTAAACTTATTGTTAGATAAATGTTACGCTCTTAGTACAATTATTTAAATCATTTAACATCTATGTATAACTGGACTCAAGCTCGTTAATAATCATAAATTTTAAATAAAGCAAATCATAAATTGTTACCCACTACAGAATTTTACCCCGACCGACTACATACCAAGTCCCAAAATCAACTCGAAGCTATATAATATTGTGGATGCTGGGCAACTCGCTCCTTGGCAATTGCCTCGGAGCCCAGACAACGACCAGGGTCATTGATATGACCATGATCCTGAATTGAACAGTCCGGTTATTACAATATAACACCATGCTTAAACCTTCTCATGAGACCCTGATACCGACATGTGTACATTACTGTACACCCCATTGCTCGCGAGTGTACAACTGGCGCCGCACGCGCCGATATCCGTCGAAATATTTATTTTTATTTACGGTTTGTGTCCGGGCCGCGTGATGGGGACCACTGTGCGATGACGTACGGATGAAGCGTTGATGTATTCAGATGATTTGTTTGTAAATTTTCCCTTTGAACACGCCTCTAAATCACTAGTGACGGTAATTTATTAATCTGTACGTAAATAAACATCTGCAGCCCAATTTTACTGCGTATAAATTGAATTTAATATGCGTATACTTTTAAAAATACTTATGCAGACTTGACCTGTATAACTTTTCTACGGAATAGTCGGTACAATTTTTTATGGGAACCGGAACTTGAATAATTTCATTATGTGCCTATTGCACACACACTTACTGGTTCACAAGGACAGAATAATTAGATATTCAAAACGATTAGTAAATAAAAAAAGGAAAATACCACTTTTTCTGACGCACTACCTCTGGCGCCTAATGCTTATTTTCCACCGTATGAAGGGTTCATGTTATGTAAAATGCAGAAGCATACAAACTGCACAGAAGGGGATTGTTTCCTATTTCCTCTAAATTGGTCATACTAATAGTCTTTACTATACATAATTATAAATGGAGATGGAAGGACCAAATTGATTGAGTCGGTATTCCTATTTTTTACAACCGGGACACCTGTGTTATGTATGCCACCAATAATATTCAACAACAGTTGTTGTAAAATAATAACACCACCTTGTATTTTATTACATTACAGCCAGCATTACCTACTTGGAACTAATACTTAGCTACAAAGAACATTACACAGATCTAGTTATCTCTGCCTCTCCGCCTAGTTAAGTATCGGTATTGGTTAAATAAATCAAGTGTTTGAGACAACAAATCATTTGCTAATTGCGTTCGAGTAGCGGCATATTTATGTACTTCATGTTTATAACATTGCATTTATAAGTTAATCTACTGTTCGCGTTGTTAACGATGCAATAACTCTTTTATGATGTATTACATTGTAATTGCAATAAATTATATTAGTGCTTTCACAAGATTTTGTTCTTAAGATAGATGGAGCTTTGAACTAAATTGCTTTTAAATACAACAAGGATTTATGATATAAATCTAACTAAACTTTTAACGCAGTAAATTGCAGTGATATTTGAAACATCCGTGTTAGAAATAATTCAAACACAATGATGTTTGTAAAAATAACTGAATTTTATATGATCATTAAATCTCACATAATTGAAGTTAATGATAGCGAATTTAAATTCGATTTTTTCGGCAAATATTGGAAAATCTATCAACACATAAAACATGTGTTTTCAAAAATAAAACACAACTTCAACAACACCCCAAGCTTTTACCTAAGAACTATTTCTAAATAAAATCCGTGCATTAGCATCACTCAGTCGACTTCTATAAACACATCAGCCGTTGTTTCGTACATAACCTATCTTTAGAAAGAATTCCCGCCTAACCTTCCCATGCTGACGAAATATTAATAGGGATTGAAATTTATTTCGGTGCCCAACTTACCTCTAAACCAACCAGTTTACATAGACCTTTAATTGTTAACAGGACTGTTCGGTATTAAAAGTGTTCGAGAGATCACCGTTAAATGGTTCTGAATGGGTATGCGAGGTAAAATTAGCATCCAACCGGGGAACCGATGCACGTGATTCAGAATTTAAATGGGCGAATCAATTTTTAATTTCACTGCAGTTACTGGGGCAAACTCGTTGGCTGTACCGCTTAGATTTCTGTCCGGTTATTTTATGACTGTTTGTCTAGTGGAGTTTACACTGTTAACTGCTGAAAAGCGTTTTAAAAGTCAAGTTTCATTTTCAATATGCCGGTTGGATTTTGCAGGATGTTTGGATATAATCATAGCGCCTTTTTTATTGTTTTTAGATTCGCGTCAATCAACATTGTACCTTTATCTCACCCAAATTTTAGTGTAATTTGATGACAGTAGGTAGTTTTCGGAATTACATAGAATTAGCATTAAAGGTAGGCTGTAGGTATCTTATTTTATTATTTTCTTAACACGGCTAATTTATAAACTAATATGCCTACTACTATAATGTTAAATGATTTTGGTTAAATTATTATAACCTAATGATTTTAATTAAATTCAAATAATTTAGGTTATTCAATCAAACCAAATATTTTATGGTAGGTAGGTCATATAGGTACCTAGGTAGGTACTCACTGTTGGACATGTGCACTGCAAAAAATCCAAGCAATGAGACTCTTCTCACTCTTCTTATTATTCGTCCCATTAATTCATTTACACAAATTACTTATTTCCTACTTAACTGAAGGACGTATTCGTAAGAAAGCTGATAAACAGACAAGGTCAAAAAGATATGTGTGACTTTGGTAATTTTTTTAGCTCGGTGACGACGACTTTATCTTACTTTGACATTGTCCTAATGCTATGTTGGAATCTTAAATAGGACAAATTAAATCATTAATCGGCTAAATGTAAGTACACTTTTTCACTTAGGTACATAAATGTTTTTTATCACATTGCGCATAGATTGGATACCCAGTGCCCAGTGATGTTCGTAAACATCTTGACGACCCGCTTGGTGTAATGGTCAAGAAGTTGCCTATTAGATCAAGAGGTCGCGGGATCGCTCCTCGCATACGACAAACATTTAATTTTGTGTGCATGAAAAGTCTGTAGGTATGTCCTGGTCTGGGTGTTATATGTATCAGTTTAATTAAACCGTTGTAATATTATGATCTATGTAACACACGAGTCTGATCAATGTAGGTACCTACCTATCTATATCTAGGTATTTTTTATTTATACCTATAGGTACCTACCGACCAAATAACTTGCACATACCTCCCAACAACCCTGTACACTATACCTAGGTACCTACCCACACTGCAGAGTCCACTTAAGCAGGTTAAATCATTAAAACCCGTGTAGGTATAGGTAGGTTTATGTTTATATAAAAAACTATAGATACCTAGATATCTACTTACTTAAAATATATTCAAAATTTTGATTAGGTAGTTTAGTACCCATTTCACATTTCCAACGTTTTTTAACGTTTTGATATTTAAAAAAAAATATGGTATTCTCTTATTTATGTTGGGTATTTCAATGATTTGGGGTCCTTAATTTTAAAAACTTTAATAGGTAGGTACAGGTAAAAGAGAGGCTCAAAGTCACGACGTCATCATCATCATCATCATAGAGACACTGGCGGAGTCCAGGGAAAAGTGGAAGGTGCTTCATCGACAAGAGCGGCGCTCTTAAATTTCTGAAGAAGAATAGGTACCTACCTAGGTAAATAAATGATAAACCACCTACAGAATTAGGTAATTGTTTTGTAACTCTTACATTACAGTGGGTACAGACAGACATGTTACCAAGGCATTACCAATGTAGGTAAGCACAAGTGCTATGATAAATTAGAGACGGGCATTTGTGTGATTTGTTAGGCATTTGGGTACTAAATATTCTAGTTGACATCATTATCGTTGATTATTGTGCTCTATCCAAATGTCCATTAATATTTACTGGCCTGGCTACCTAATAAAACAATGAAAAAGAATATGTTCTGTAATTAAAACATAGCGTAGGTATTTAACTTAACCAAATAAATAATTTTAAACTTACCTAATTACTTCTATAGAACCAAAATTATTAAGAATAACAATATCTTGAACCATTTCCATTCTCTACACTCGGTCGCAGCCATCCTCCATAGGTGTGACAGAGACAGGGCATCTATCGATCTCTTTTATTGCGCGCCATTCGGAGGCCCGTAATGGCGGCCGTATAACAAACACAATACTGAATTCAAATCATTTTTAATACATTTTAACAATTTATCACTTGAATTTAAAGGAAAAAGTAAACACAAATCACGATATTGTAACATAATTGTACAATTTTACGTCAAAACAATGTAAAATAACATTTTAAAACGGAAACAATCACGTTGGATGTTCGTCACATAGCGCATCGGTCGCCATATCGAGATACCGATGTACAGGTACGAACTCAGGAAAAGAAAGACTATGATTCTTGCTTATCAACATTTTCTTTCAAATAGATTGAAAATTATGATAAATGTTTTTTGAAAACTTTGTCTTAGAAGGTACATTATAATTTTAGCTAAAATAAATATACTAGCTATCAAGAAACAAATTGCTATTAAATGTTTTGTTCTAGTTCTGGTTCTTCAATGTTTTGTTGCTTATTTGTGCGTATCTAAGAAGTATTTTCTTTGGGATTTGATTTATTTAGCAAATCTTTTTGAAGTAGAAAACTCTTATTTTGATAATTTGATGTGAATGATGTTAACAAAATAAACTAAACCCCGATCGACTACAAGTACGGCGCGTTTAGGTTGTATTTAGGTAGGTATTCATAACTCTGTTGATGCATACTTTTTAATATTACAATGATATTCTTTATTGATATCTTTTTCTAGTTACATAATAAATAATAATGACTACTTATAATGTTAAATTAATGATAAACAATAAAAAAATCATCTGATCTCATGGCTCAGGCGGGAATCGAACCCAGCGCCTCTTGCAATCCGGGCAAGCGCTCTGACCATTAAGCTACCGAGACCGTTAGTAGATCTAACTATTTCTACTTGTTATTTGCTTAACTCAAAGCTGCGTTACCTCTTCAATTTTATAAGTAGGTATCTACTACAACACCGCTATTTTCTTTCTTTGATTATCATTTTAACATTACAGTTAAAAGGTACAATTATAAATAGCATATAAAAATGCTTAATTAAAAATATACCAAAATAGTAACTACTTACTTCCTAATAATAACTAATAATAATAATTCAGTATTTTGTAGGCACATATCTGATTTTATATAAGATGCTCTAGCATTCAAATGCTAGAGCATTCAATATAGAAATCAGAAATCCTACTACTATTATAAAGGCGAAAGTTTGTAAGTATGGATGTATGGATGTATGGATGTTTGTTACTCTTTCACGTAAAAACTACTGAATGGATTTGAATAAAACTTTTCCACAATATAGCTTATACATCAGAATAACACATAGGCTATAGCTTATAAGGCTTTAGGCTATAGTACATACCTATGTATGTGGAAACCGAAAACCACGCGGACGGAGTCGCAGGCGGCCGCTTGTATATAATAAAATATTAAACAAAGTAAGTACTTTATAAAACATTTTAGGCAATATAAAAAAAACCGGCCAAGAGCGTGTCGGACACGCCCATGAAAGGGTTCCGTAGCTAAAAGATGGCCCGACCGCTTAAGACACCATTAAGTAAGGGCAACTGCACGTCATAAGTTGGTCGAGTTGTATAAAAATAACTATGCATGATAGAGAGTTCGCTATAGTTTTCGTTGAAAGTACTTACTTGGAGGTATACAGGATTTTTTTTTCAGAATTATTGTAATAGTATTTGAAAAGTTAAGGGGGGGGGGGGACGCTCTAATTTTAACTTTGTATTAAAATATCTCGAGACTGGGGTGTTTGATCCACATGGTTTCAAGGCAAGTTTTATTGTATTTCAAAATACCTTTTTAACGATACCCCACACGAAGGGGTAAGTCGATTTTTTTTTTCGAATTTACTTTTCGATGTATGGGGGTAAAAAATAATTATTTTTCGATTATTTTAAAAACCAATTCTTGAATTATCACTATGCATCTCTCCACCAATTTTCGTGGCAATCGGTTCAGAAACGGCGGAGAACGAGCCAGGACAGACAGACAGACAGACATGACGAAACTATAAGGGTTCCGTTTTTGCCATTTGGCTACGGAACCCTAAAAATACACAATGACCTAGTTAAATTTTTCGATTTGGTATTTTGAAAAGAATAAGACTTTAGTTAGTATTAGTAAACAAAAATCATCAAGCAAAATTCTTTAAAAAAACACATTTTGTATTTAAACCAAAAAATAATATTTTTAGGAATCAGAAGAAATAGTTCTTAAAAAAAAAACAATCGCATCAAACCACTTATTTATTAATTTTAATCACAATAATTTAAAAACTGAAATGTATTTACTGAGGAACAAAATCAACGTAAAACCTATTCCACAACTAAGATATACAACGAGAAATAATTATACGACAGGTCTACACGCTCTGAACGCCCGATGGTAAGTGAGTCACCGGCCGCCTGCAGCTGCTTTTATAGGCAACGACGGGTAGCCATAAAACCAGTATGGGGGCAACCGCTTACACGGCCTCTCCTGACATAGTGTCGTCCCTGACACGAGCTTCAAAGTTGTCGCCACACGGTCCGCCGCCCTCTGCTTCAACTCCACCCGGCGCCCAGCCGCTAGGCCCAGCTTCACCTTCAACCTCAAGTGCATGGTCTGCCTCCAAGAAAGGTATTGGCAAACCAGTCCCTGAAGGAGGTGCGCTTGGCTGTGGCTCATGTTAATCTACGACATCGTCTGAAAGAAACGACTGTTAAACATTCTACCCTAGCTTAAAAGAGTAAATTCAGCCTTGCAGACCTATCTTGCTTCGTCTGTCAATCAATTCAAAGTTCATCTATCACGCTCATTCAAAACCACGCACAACATAACATCACTGAGTGAATAACATTGGAGACGTCTCCCAAAATTACAAACCAAGCCCGGGCGTTACTTTCATGACTTCTGTGTCCTCTGTAGGAGCTCTCCAACATCTTCACTGGCAAGCTGCTGCAATCAACATAAGAACGCCAAGACATAGTCTGTAGTTCTAGTAAGCGACGCCAAGGCTAAGAGCCTGAAGTCTCATTGAACGCCAAGGCCTAGTCGGCCTGTAGTTCAGATAATCGACGCCAAGGCTAAAAGCCTGTAGTCTCATTGAACGCCAAGGCTATTAAGCCTGTAGTTCAGATAATCGACGCCAAGGCTAAAAGCCTGTAGTCTCATTGAACGCCAAGGCTATTGAGCCTGTAGTTCAGATAATCGACGCCAAGGCTAAAAGCCTGAAGTCTCATTGAACGCCAAGGCTATTGAGCCTGTAGTTCAGATAACCAAATTTGTACATGACGCGGAGCACCATTCGCCGCACCAAAGCACCATTCGCCGCACCAAGGTACCATTCGCCGCACCAAGGCACCATTCGCCTCACCAAGGCACCATTCGCCGCACCAAGGCACCATATACTGTGCCGCCCCGCTTGTGTAGTCTTCTCATAGCTGCCAATATGTAGCTTCAGCTCGTACCGTCCATAGGGTAGAACCTTTAAAACTTTGTAAGGACCTCGCATTCCCGGATCGAGCTTACCCGTTTGTAGGGAATATTTGATGATGAACGCCAGGTCACCGAGTTTGAACTCAACTTGTCACACCAGTGAATTTATGAAGGCCTTGACCTTCTGCATGCTCGGCCTCACCTGACCCTAACTCAAAACTCGCCTGAGATACTCGACTTCTTCGGAGACCGTGGACCTTGGAACTGTCGGAAAGAGCTACTACCTACTAACTATTTTTTTTGTGCGAAGGTACATAATACTGTCGCAATTAAGAACGTCAGGCCCTACAACCACCGGCGCGTTTATACATTGTTGGTGCTATTCGAAACGGGGGTTTTATCAGAAGTAGTCTTTGTACGACAATGACGACTTATATGCCCCACTTTACCACACAAAAAACATTTTTGTTCGTTTCGATTCGAATTTGATTGAGATGGTCGTTCGCTTGGCACTGAATTACGCGTGTCGAGTTTAGGACGAACCGGTTTCGTATAAATTGACAAAAACGAAACTATTGTGTCGGGATTTAGATTTGCGTTAGCCGCGGCTGCTCTTATCTGGGGATTGACAATACCGCGAATGACTATCGACGTCATAAGGTCATCACTCAGGCCGTTAACTATTCGAAGTCGTAACAGAGTGCGACGTGCATATTCTGCATAAGTAGCGTACCTATCGGACGTAGTACTCATGGTTTCGAACAATATATTCGCAAAATCTAACTTACGCGGACAAAGGGATTTGAAATCGCGTTTGAAATTTGTCCAAGTTCGTTCAGACGTTACCCACTCGTTCAGCCAAATTTTTGCATCACCCTTGAGACATGATCCTACGCGAGAAAGACACTCATAATCACTCCAACCATTAGCTACCTGCGCACGATCGACCTCTTCGCACCACACGTCTATGTTATGAACAGACGGATCGAAATTGGAAACAAAATAATTTTGTGACCGCACTGGTTGCAGTGACTTAAGCGCATCGACAAGAAGCATAGTAGGGTCAGACAAACTCGACTCTAAATTATTTGTTTTCGGTGTTAAATTGTGGGTACTAGTTAAACAATCAGAGGTTCGTGTCTTATTGGTATCTGCCCGGATCCCAGGTGTGAGGACCCCGGACACGTTTAGCTGAGATGTATTTGATTCGCCCTGTGTGATACCATCACATGTGTTACTAACATTCCGATTCACTAACGTTTCATTAGAACTGTCCATTAACCGGTTATTTTCAATCGACGTAAGACGAGCCATGATTGAGTTCAATGTGGAATGAATTGCCATATCTGGGGTAAATGTCCTAATTGGTGACCGCGATCTATTCTCGCGACGATGACGGTGATACGAGCGATCACGATTACGCGTATCGCCTGAGCGCGTGAAATTTTCGTTACGCGACCTACTACGTGAACGATGCCGCGATCGACTATTCCTAGGAGACACACCACGACGGCTATGCGAGCGACGTCGCGATCTATCACGAGACCGAACACGAGAACGACTACGCGACCTACACTCACTACGACTGGATCCGCCAGCCATTATCACAAACACAAAAACTGAACCACGCACAAGATTTTGTTCCTCGTAATTGTGGGCTAAAAGTTGCTTATCCCACTTCTGATTTTAGGAATCAGAAGAAATAGTTCTTAAAAAAAAAACAATCGCATCAAACCACTTATTTATTAATTTTAATCACAATAATTTAAAAACTGAAATGTATTTACTGAGGAACAAAATCAACGTAAAACCTATTCCACAACTAAGATATACAACGAGAAATAATTATACGACAGGTCTACACGCTCTGAACGCCCGATGGTAAGTGAGTCACCGGCCGCCTGCAGCTGCTTTTATAGGCAACGACGGGTAGGCATAAAACCAGTATGGGGGCAACCGCTTACAATATGATAAAAGTACAGTTCCGCTAATGATTCATCAAATTACGATTTTAAGAAACAACAGAATTTTTATTAACAACACGCCTGACTACGGCCCTGTGTGTGCACGCTCCGCCCATTACAGGCAACAAAAGTTGGCGGTGTTCCTTCAAAACATCTCGTTTGGAGGCCATTTTGACGATCGAGTGCGAGGAAGATAGCAATAGCGCGCGCTATTATAACCTGTATGTGCGTGAATGAGACAATTATGCAAAGTTAGTTTAGTTTTAATGTGACTAGCGAAAGTGCGTGGGGACATGAGGTGCGAGTGTGTGCGTTTTGTAGAAGTATGGCAGTGTTTGTCGACCGACGCTGGGTGAGGGAGCTAGTGAGATAGGCCTATTTTTATTTTGGATAAAAATAAAAGGCGACGGGAATTCTCTTGTAATTACATTAGGTAAACTGTTTGATTAAGTGTAAATTATAAGTATTCGAATGGTTAATAATTCGGTAGGTCCCATAGTTATCTTTAATTCGGTTTAAAGTTTTGACGTGCCTTAAAGTAGTGTTTACAATTTTTCTCTTCATAGGGAATATTATATATTAATAATATTAATTTCTGAATTATTAACTTGCTTTAAGAAAGGCCGTTATTGCTGGTACCTACGGTCTATGGTTTTTTTTCGTTCAATAGGATGTAAGTGTAAGAGAGAATAAATATCTATTATTTTGGCTACCTACCTGACAGTTTCTAGGCCATCAAATGCTTTCCCAAATGTTTATTTTTATTTTTAATGTAGGTGGGCAAGTAGGTACCTAACTTACCTACTAAGGCAACTTTTAGATACCTGATACTTACAATTTTTTTACCGTAGGTAGGTACCTACCTAATTAAACAAATTAGTTTATCCTACTAACCTTATAACTTAGGTATTATACTTACTTACTACTTAAGAGATATACCTACTGTGGATATACCTGTCTTTGTAGGTATTTACTGAGGATTCGCATAATGAATAACCTACCTACTGTCTGTCCTTAAATACCTTACTTAAACGAATCCGGGCCACCTTAAAATAATGTAGCAATTAATAGAAATAAACAAGTTCATTCCGTCTACACTCTAAACTGTTAGAATCGAGCAAACAGATAAAAAAGTCAATAAACCATTTCCCATAATAGTAACTTGAACTTGCCCCACAAACTACCACTACATAATCAACAAAATCACTTGTACGGTAAAACCGTTTACGAGCCACCCATTCATTGAAGTGCTAAAAGCATCGTAAAAGACGTCGTCAAATGACGTCGACTGACGTAGCAGTCCCCGCCGTCGCCGCGAGATGGCGCTAAACCACATTTAAGCACCCGACGGTCGTAAAAATAAATGTTATTATTATGACGAAAATAAAACGCTTGTCGTCAATTTAAACAACATTTTACTGTGCAATAAGATTTATTTTATGATTAACAAGTGTCTTGATGAATTAATATAGCCGAATGATGAATAAAGCAATAAAATCTGCTTTTACGATCGTGTTATCGCGTTTCTATTGGCAGTTACGCTTCTTTTTGATACAGAGTCGAGTGTTGCGTAATATTATGGGTTGCTCGTAAAACTGAATCACTACAAACGTAAATATGAACTCTAATATTAGTTGATAATGATTTTAATGAGCAATTATGTTTATTTATATTATATTTGGGTTATTAACTCTACGTTCCGGTACTGAACTAGCCTATCAATTTTATCATTGTTTAAATGTAATAGTTACTTATATTAAAATAAATAAGGCGATTATTTTACATGTTCTTGTGGTATGGTTCATACTGGTTCACACTTTTGACCCTTGCGATTTTTCACGGACAAGGACAAGGAGTCTTAATTTCACCAATTATTCGCTAGATGGCGTGGATCACCAATCTTAAATGCTACATACAACTGGGTTGAAACTGATATTATGAAGAAAACTCCATTTACCAAGTAACGGCAATAAATAAACTTGAATTACACAATATTTTGAAAAATATATAATAGAGATTGAAACAATCTGGTAAAAAAACGCTGTTGTAAGCATGTTTATCAGTTTTAACTTTTGTTTAGTGTGCAATGTGCAAGGTGCATTCCTTCTTATGCAACGAAGGCTAGATGGAGTCTCCGTCGCATTGTGCATTGACGGTGGTAGTGTTCCTTTATTCATTTCAAAAAATATACTTATATTATTTTTTTTTTTTAAATTAAATTTCTGGAGTTGGATGCGAGTCGCCGAGGATCGGGCTGAGTGGAGAGCCCTTGGAGAGGCCTATGTCCAGCAGTGGACTGTGATAGGCTGTTGATGATGATGATGATGATGAAATTTCTCTATATTAAGTACCTAATCGTCAATCACGCCGAAAGTACAATTAACATATTTTGGTGTCCTAATTCCAGGCAGGCAAAGTCGCGTGTTCAGGCTAGTGATTCATTATTAAGTTTTGTATTTAAGTCTAGACTATTGCCACTACAGTATTACAATTACAATTGGTTTCAGATACTTAGCTCATGTCTACAATAAGTAGGTAGGTATCGGCTTTATGTACGAGTATAAAAATATTTATAAAGGAAGGTATCTACCTACCTTTCTTGGTTTTTTGGGATAAAAAGAGGGATAAAATAAAATGTTTTCATATTAGCTACTGTTATTAGGTATTATGATACCTACCTATTTTGGTTTATTTGGATAAAAAGAGGGATAAAATAAAATGTTTTGATATAAGCTAGGTACCTATACTGTTATTATTATGACGCATAGGTACTAGGTATTATTTTACTCAATCACCAATAAGTTCAAGTCTCTCTCTACCAATGTCTTAAGTATGAATTATGTTAACATTCAGACTGTGGCAGCAAAAGGAAGTTCATGGTTTGCAGCCTACTCAAGAAATGGACTCATTATGAAAGCGGCCGGTCTGATGTACCCAGTTAAGCAAATGCCCTTTGAATTCCATATCCAAAATTATAGGGAATACCTTAGGTAATTTAACATTCGCAAGTGAGAGCTCCAAATGCAGTCCTTTTCCACACCACATTCATACACGGTAGCAAGTTAAACGTCTTTCCGATGCGTAAAGGAGTTATTATAACACCATTTTATCTTCCTTAACTTCGTAAGCCAGTTGACAGTTCTGCGAACACACAAGTATCTACCTACGTTTTAAAATAAGAAGATATGAAAAAGTTTAGCACGTGTTTATTGGATAACTAGAACCGATAAACAAACCACCCCATTAGCCAACCTCAGAACCCATAAAAATTTACAAATCATCTCATCAATCCCCAACCACGCCGATTCAATCAGAGCCGATCGGCAAATTACTGTAATAAAGGCGCGAGCATCGACATCTAGACGGTCGACTCTCCACAACATTGTATCCCCACACGATGAAAACATAAACTATCTTAACTCCTTTATCTCTATTAAACGGGTGATACTTTAAACAAGTCAATAATGGTTCAATAAACGTCTAAAGAACGGCATAATAACAATCCACGTGGGTCGGTTGTTCATAAAACTTCGAATTTATATCGAGGCTTAGCCGGAGGCGTGTACGAAATAATCCGTACGGTGTTTACTGGGAGTTCTACAAATGGCGCAATTCACGTGACTTTTACGAGCGGTTGAGTATAGTAAAAATCGTGTTTATGATGCGCGGGCGCCGGCGCGTGCGGGGACAAGCATGCGAATGTTTACGTTTGTTTTTTTGGTAGGTTTTTTAGGATATGATTACAGTGATTGGTTTGAGGTGGCGGGGGAGTGGGGACAGATTGAAGAGGAGATTTATGTTGGAAATGAAAAGTTTGGGGTTGCTTCTGCGCCGTTGTAGTTTTCCCAAGAATTAATGCATAAGTAAGTCATTATTCTTGGAAAGTAAATGAAAAATACTTTTATATGAGCTTACCTTCTGATTTCAATTCTGATTTCAAAGAACATTTACCTTTCATAAGTGATTTGCCTAGACAATTTATAAATAAATGTAGAGACGATGTACCCACCTACCTATTACACAACCTCTCACGTTATAGCCATATTACAGTTTGTAGGTATAAGTTACCTACTCGTAGTTGTTCCTGCATTTTTATTTAAAAACTAGCCTTCCGCCCGAGACTTCGTCCGCGTCCCGTCCCGTCCTTTAGTTTAGATTTTTTTCTTGCCTAAAAACCATTACTGGACTTAAAATAACAATTTAAAACAAATATTAATAATTTTTATAAACAAATAATTGACCAAATTGGTTTAGGCGTTATTGAGTTATGCACTTACCAACACATTTGCGATCGATTTTTATATATAAGATTTAATATAAAATGATTGACTGCTCTTCACTGAATATCTAAGCAAACATAATATCTAAGAAAGTCTCTTGGTCCGCCCGTAAATTAAAATGCGTAATGCGGCTTCTGAGAAACCACTCTATAACTATACCTACATCTCTAGAATACGAAAGTATTGTACCTAAAATTGTAAGAAGGTATCTGAGAAACCTACAACTTGATAATCATTAGCATTGCTTCTTTAGGGTGTGGAACAATGTTTACCTGTTAAGTTCAATTCGTCTTTAACTGAAAAATTATCAGTTAAAAAACGAAACTGATATCTAGGTACTTCTCAATAAAATCGTCTTAAATCAAATCATACATTTCACGGCTAATGACACAAATGAACAAGTGGGGATCAAACGTCAAACCGACACCTTTCATGAGGAGGGTTAATAAAACAGGTTCATTCAGTATTCACCTAGTTGTGACGGCTCAATCCACGTGAGGACTTTTACGAGCAGTTAAATAGTAAAATTGGCTCGTAAGCGGAACGGCACGTGCTTCTGTCTGTGTGGCTCTAAAGGAGGGTCTGTATGTAGTTTTTGTATGGAAAGAAGTCGCTTTGAAGTGGTGTAAATGGGTGTATTTTTTGGGATAAGTTAAGGTTGCTTGAGTTCGGCCACTATACACAACTCTATGAGTATAATAAAAATATAAATAAAAAATAAAATCAATTTTTTATTCTACATACCTAGGTAACCGATATTTAAAATCTTTCTTCAGTAGTCGAAAGAAAACATTATCCTGTCGGGAAATACAACTTGTTTTGTTGTATTTCGCTATAGTAAATTCCTTAGCAATGGCATATTGGCGGTGCTAGCCCCATCTAGCGTCAGTTAAAATAATCTAAATCGAGAAGTTAATAAGTAGGGGAGACCGGGGCTGGATGTGACACGGGTAGGTTGTTACAGAGACATTGGCCGCGAAACAGAGAGCGCAATTTGAACGTCAAAAAGAGCCAAATACTCTCCCCACCACCGGCTACCATGGTGCGAGAGCCGGGGTCGCCAGCGTTTTTATGAGAGGAGCCTGCGCATGCCGCCCTTAAAATTGCAGTTTAGTAAAATTTTACTCTTTTAGTAATATTGGTTTACAAGCTATGTTCATAATGTCAGAGATGCCCTTCTTCTGCTATGTTTTACCTAATGGTTTCGCTTTGCAATGAATATTCGGTTTTACAGATAAAATTATTAATGTTTTCACTACATAACCTTGAATGCTTAGATTTGGGGTTGGGGCAAAAAGTTACATTTGCTCGGGGCAGGTTGTGACAGTTGTTTTAACAGATACGCATGATAAAAATGCTTAAGCACTGAGACAGAATAAAAAAAAGGTAAATAAATCCAAGAAAGGAAAGTCTGCCAAAGGGGGAAAATCTAACGGAAAGAGGGCAGATCAGGAAAATGCGTCTTATGCCTGCTTTTTTGTTATTTTTTCTCTTTATAAGGAAAAGAGAAAAATAACAAAAAAGCTTGCGGCAACAGGAAGATCCTACATTACATTAAAATACATACTATTAGTATATAACATACTGATTGAATAGTTTCGATTAATGCAGAGCTATACGTATAATCTATCTATCTTACATATATATAAACTCAAAGGTGACTGACTGACTGACTAACATAGTGATCTATCAACGCACAGCCCAACCAAACCACTTATATTATATAAAACTCAAAAGTGACTGACTGACTGACTGACATAGTGATCTATCAACGCACAGCCCAAACCACTGGACGGATCGGGCTGAAATTTGGCATGGGATAAAATAGGGGATGAACGGTTGTATAAAACTTTGTCAATTTTAAACCGATCGGGTTGATACTTTGCATTAAAAAAGCTACTATGACGTAGGCAGCGTTTAAGAAATTTTGGTAAATTCTACCCCTAACGGGATAAAATAGGGGGTGAAATTTGAATGAAACTTTGTCAATTTAAAACCGATCGGATTGAAAATTTGAATGCATAAAGGTACTATGACGTAGGCATCCTCTAAGAAGGGATTTTGATGAATTCCACCCCAAAGGGGATAAAATAGGGGATGAAATTTTGTATGAAACCGAAATCCACGCGGACGGAGTCGCGGGCGCCCGCTAGTCTATTTATAAATTGAGAAATTATCTGGATTTTGTTTTTGCGCAGTAGAAGACCTAATATTAAATTTGTAATTTGGTTTCATTTTGATGCATTATTATGTTTTCCTTGGTATGAGGCAGGCAGGACTGCTTTTATATGTTATGTTATGTTATTTAAATTAAGAAAAGTAACAATTTTTGATAAATTATTTCTAGTAAAAGATAAAGATTATATAATATGTTTGTTTTCAATTGTAACAACTTGCCCCATGTAGTGTAACAATCTGCCCCGGGCACGGGGTTGAATGTTACACAGGTTTTTTTTCACAAATCACACATTTATGTCTTAACTATTAGTCTACAACATAACATTTATTTTAAATAAAGATCCTAGATAGTTTCTTTATCAAACAAGCCTAGACTCAGGTAAATCAATCAAACCTACGAAAAAGTATGACAGTTTGAAAAAAAAATGTCACTACCGGCCCCGGTCTCCCCTACCTAAATTATTATAGTCTTATTCTTACTTTTTTTTAACTACTGGTATAACAATAAATACTAGTAAATATGACAATCAAACGCGTGAAAAGCTTAAAATGGGTAGAAGTGCCTTAACTATTCTTACTTAGTTAGCTCTTCGTTAAACGATGCTTCTGGTATATACCTAAATTGACTTTTACTTTGTAGAAAAGAGATAATATTTATATCTTCTACGCGATTATTTAAAATCTGTACCATAAAAAAGATTGGTTATGAAATAATCGCGGGAAATTTAATTTCTACTTATAAGAATTTTTGTCATTTGTTAATTCTTATTAGAATAAGGGTAGAATTTTCTTAACAATAAGACGAGCCTACATGCGTTTTATGTACTTTCACATGTACAGAACAGTCAATTATCAAAAGAAATTAGGTATTTCTGATTTCGTTGAACTGAAGAAATACTTAAAAGCAGCTAAGAAATTATTTAAAATTAATTACGATTTTGCCCTCATTGGGAAAATACGATAAAACACTTTTTTACTATTTACTAGCAATGTCGCTATCAACTTACAAAAAATGGCTTAACCACTTAAGCTAATCAGCTTAGGTAGCTTCGGATTCACATTGTTTGACGATAATCTTTTGTTTTTATTTATACATAAGTACCTACAATAAAAACACAATGTCGCTTTGCGTAATATGCAATCACCACAGCTCTACAGACTTAATTCTTATAAAAAAAGTAATAAAAAATGTGGGACTCTCGTAATTACAACAAAGAGATGTAGAGCTTATTGGAACTTCTCCTCGAATGATCCGTGCATGTGAGGAAGTACCTTCACCTTCTAGAAGACCACAGTAAAGTAGCACTTCGTAATTGTGCTATATTTCTGCTGGTAAGGTTGCCAGAGCTCAGTTGGGGATTGTTTGGGGTCTTCAAGGCAGGCAACGCATTTGCGACTCTTGTGCTATTGTTGATGTCCATGGGCAGCAGTTTTCACTTACCATCAGGTGAATCTCTTGTTCATTTGCCATAACATGAACAAAACAAAGTTGGTTTATTTCCAATTCTTTAAGTGATTCTTTTTTACCCTAACATATTAGGGTAAAAAAGAACTGAAGAAAATATGTTCAGTAGGTAGAATAAATCGCCATTTGTAGAGTTCCAATTATTTACTTCTCGTTACACAAACATATATCTACGACTCCTTATGTAGAGCCAGCAATCATAATTATGAATGATGTAGGTACCATCATTATGTATTTTTTATTCAAAAATTCAATTCACTCGGAAATGTAGAGTCAGTCAGCTTTGTCAAGCTTTGCGTTTTTCAGTGGTAACTGTTATTTCAATGCTGATATGTGTGTGTGTTCCTCTAGTTAAGATTACAAAAACTGATTGGGAATCTTTAGTTTTCATTGTACAGATACAGAATTACGTATAATTTGTACAATTCTAGATGAAAACTGATCTGAAATAGATTCCTACACAAAACCACAAGACGATGTTAAATGAAGTTAAGAAGTTTCACTATATTGTTATCAAGCAGTTTGGTTCATAAATTAAGTATTATCAAAGTAGGTAGATGTAGTGTTTATTTAAATAAGGAACAAAATAGAAAAGTTATTTGTAAGTATTTATTCTAGAGTCACGGATAAGTACCTACCTATGTAATTTATCCAATGTAGAGTCGGTCAAGTGCGATCTAGTATTTCACTTTTAAAGTTAAGTTTTAAGTTGCTTACCTAAGTGCATACTTACCAGCATTTAGTCCCACTGGTAACACTGGATGCCTCCTTGCAGGAAGGGTACGATTTCGTCATTACCCAGCCACGCATATGCGCATCTTTCCATAATCGCCCGCAATTATACGCGATTACCTTTTTTGTTTGAGACCACTTAATAATACTCACTTTACAAGTTAATTACTTTTTTACTTAATCCCCCGCCGCCATATAGCGGATAAACTACCGAAAAAGGATTTATCTAGGACGTGCCGGTATCCCCCGATGGCCGATTGACCAATTATAAAGTTGACAAAAAAAAAACAAGTGCAGTGCTACTCGACGACAAATATTTGTTTAAACTACTCGTAAATGCAATAAAAATGTAAGCATGTCTCCTGTAGGCTGTGCGCCATTCATTCGTTTGATGACTTCATTTGAACGCGCGAAGTGAGCTTTAGCGATAATGTGCTATTGTTTACCCTCCGATAGTGCGCCCTGCACGCGCCACACTGCGCCAGACAGAGACAGGTATAGCTCGCGCGGCTCCGTCGGCGCAACCGCACTTCCACCGAGCGCCCGCCCTCTCGCTCTCGCGTACGACGATGTTTCAGGAGTAAATGCAACAGCGCTATCACTCGTAAAAACAGGTAGTAGAAGAAATAATAATCATCTTTATGACTTCTCACTCTATTCAGCACCTTGTTACGATATTGCGCGCTCATTGTGGCCCGGTCGAGGAGTGGTTGTAAAATCTTTTCTTTACTCGCCCGTTTCACTAATTGTACGTTTATGAGTTTACGACTTTGCGGCTGGTTCAGTAGTAACGTCATTATTGTCGACCCTTTTTTTACGACTTGGGTTTCCAGCTTCTTTAAAATTGATCTTTAACTTTGACAATAACGAAATCACCGCTTAATTTTGTTTAGTGAAATAAAAACAATCGGCTCTACGCAGTGTGCTGAAAATTTTAAAGTTTGATGTTTACTGAAGTCTTGCTACTTCAGCAATACTTCCTTAATTACTAGTAATGATTGATTGTTCCGCTACTAGACCACGTGGAGTGAAGTAGGTGTGATAAGAAAGGGAAAAGAGAGCGTAACTGATAATATTTATAGTGATTAGCGAAAAGGGGACGGAACAATTGGTCGCGTTGCGATCTCAGAAGGCGCGCGGGGCGGCGCGCGTGGCAGTACAGAGCGTGAGCCCGAGCGCGCCGGTCGCCCGCTGCCGCACTCCGCTGCGCACTCCCGCGACAAACTTCGCTCGCTCCGAACTCGCAACAGACGACCCGGCGCCAAAGACCGTTTAAAAACTCGTAAAACCACGGCACGCGACTCGTAAAATAATCGTAAAAAGTAAACACACGTCGACTCGCCTTTATCGCCGGCCCATTATGACGCTCGAGTGACGTTTAAGAGGCAATAAAATTAATAAAATTAAATTTCATTGTCTGGTATTCGGTGTGACATTGGCCGAGGTCGCGTTATCACCGCGCGTGGGGCCGCGATGACATAAGTGCTGCCGACTGAGTGACGTTGAAGTGACCTGTCAGAATGAACTCCTACTTCGAGCAGGGCGGGTTCTACGGCGCGCACGGCGTGCACCAGGGCGGCGGCGGCGGCGACCAGTACCGCGGCTTCCCGCTGGGGCTGACGTACGCGCAGCCGCACGCGCTGCACCAGCCGCGGCCGCAGGACTCGCCGTACGACGCGTCCGTGGCGGCCGCCTGCAAGCTGTACGCGGGCGAGCAGCAGTACGCCAAGGCCGACTGCTCCAAGGCGGCCGGCGACCAGCAGAATGGCTACGGCGGCAAGGAGTGGGGCGCCGGCCTGGGCGCGCTGGTCCGGCCGGCGGCGTGCACGCCCGAGGCACGCTACAGCGAGTCCTCCAGCCCGGGGCGGGCCCTGCCCTGGGGCAACCAGTGCGCTCTCCCTGGCGCCGCGGCCGCAGCGGCGCAGCCGGTCCAGCACCAACCCACCAACCACACCTTCTACCCCTGGATGGCCATAGCAGGTCAGTCACTCTACATTACATTTCAGTCCTCCATCCATGAGGACATGTGCACTACCACGTTCTTACTTAGGTAGGTAATTCCTCAGTCATGTAGACACTACTTACTTAGTCCAACATGGCTGAATAGTTCACATGAGCCGTAGAGAGTAGCTCTACCCAACAGGAAAATTAAAAAATTGTGAAGTCATAAATACGAGATTCTTCATCTCCGACTATCAAAAGGAGAGTCGAATTAATCGAAATCAAAGATACAAATAATTTATTGCTTCATTACAAATGTTAATATGTAAAATTATCATCTAAATCATTCATGAAATATAAAGGGAAAAAATCATTATCTAATCATTAATAGGAAAAAAGTGAAACAGCATAGCATTCTTAACAAAGTGGTACTAAAATGGCGCTTCTCCAATCGGTAGCCCCTATAGAATGAGCACCAAATACCGGTCCCGTACAAGTAACTCCAATAAGAATCAGTAGCAGGTAGCGACGCGACGACTCGAATCGTCAATAAAACGCACATAAAACGGAGACCCTCGTTAACATCTTATTAGCCTCGACAGATTTGAGTGTCGTCATAATTTACGACAGTCGTCAAATTAAGTGATAATGTCAATGAATTTACAAATGTTGTGATTTTTATGGTCAGTATAAATT
Organism: Nomophila noctuella; assembly: GCA_958496325.1. Lineage (NCBI taxonomy): Eukaryota > Metazoa > Arthropoda > Insecta > Lepidoptera > Crambidae > Nomophila > Nomophila noctuella. Next base: position 10,514,762 of record OY292491.1, read on the forward strand.
TTAATGCCCCATTATTAGGCGATGAGTCCTCTTTTTTTAATGAAAAAGTTATGCTACTTGCTCGTATTTTTTAAAATAAATATGACCGTAGGTAGGTATTTACTTGTAAACAAAACAGTGAAAAATTAAGCTATGCTTAAAAGTGTTACTCAAAATGTATATCTATACGAAATAGAAAGAAATGTATGTGCTCTTCATTCCCGATCACTCCCTTCATAAATATTTTTCTACTGTCAATTTTCAATACTGCTATAAAAATTACGGTGGCAAAGCCAAAGGAAAAAAATGGAGCCCAACTATCATTACGAATAGGTACCTATTATATAGAACTAGCACGAAAAAAATAGTACAGACGGCGTTATTAAGATACTACTCGTATTTCTAACAGTCAATGATTGCAGCCCAGTATTATTAGAATATTTTTTATTCAACATTATAACGCGTTACAATTTTTTGTTGTCATCAGTGGGAGTGTTAGAGCAATAATTCTGTCTATCGGCTGAGTTTGTAAATGCCAGCAGATATTTTAGTGCGGAAGAATTTTCAGAAACTCTTTTCTCTTTTTATTGGTTTTCATGCCGACATAACTTCAAAGAATAGTAAGTGTATTATATCTGTAAACATGGTACATTTCATTTATATTTGTTACAACAAATTCAGGTCAATAAATATATGACACTTAATTTTCGGGAAAATTAATGCGACAAAAGATGAAATAAAATTATTTTAGTAGGTTAGGTATTATGTTTGTCAAGTTACCGATAAATATATCAGCACTTTTCTTATTGGAATAATCTCAATGTTCTGTTTGACATATTTTCTTATTTGATATTCAATCGGTCACATTTTGAATTTAGATCCTCCGTAAGGGTACCGAAATTAAGAAACTTAATAAAATAATAAAAATTGTTGGTCCCTATGTAGGTATAAGACCATGAGATACTTCAATTTAAATCGCACTCTCAAAAAAATCACCTGCTAAATAATTGCACAGGACATCGCATTGTATCAATTTAATATACATATTGCGATACAAAAGCTTCCCGCGTAAAGCCAAAGGCTCATAACACGACCGACTCACGGATCAGCTGGTCGTGCGGCGCCATTTTAGCCGTCGCAGTGAAGCGAGCGCCCGCGCGGGGTCAACGGCCCGATCTAGTTTGGGCGCATTATTATTAACCTTTTGAACGCCAGTGGTCAAACGCATCGGCGCCCTTCCCACGCCAAGCCATAAATTCAGAGCAAATACCTACAAATAAAATAGGAATGCCAACGATGTTATCGATAAGTTGTCAATAACCGATTTAATCTCTGCTATTCGTCACATATTTTTGAAATAAAATATATTTGAAATAAAATAATTTTGATTTCGTATTATTTAACAGCAGTTACAAAATTCTATACAAAGTAAAAGTAGACATTAGAACTACAAACTAATAAATCAGGTAATAATAAGATACATCACTAATCTCGTTCGTGTAGGCATTCGCTGTCGGGAAGACCCGACTCTGGCGTGGTTGGCACGACCTTTGACAGCTTTCTTGCGTGCGAGGTAGTGATGTGACATTTCAAGTAAACTTATAATTATTATTATAAATTATAAACAACAAGGTAAAGAAAGGGTTGTCTATTAGAGTACTAATTAATTACTTAGCTTTAGGCTTTTTTTATGGAAATAGGATAATAAATTCATTCTTAGTATAACAAATTTTCATTCTGCGAGAAAAAGCTGAGTTCGGACGGCCGGCACATATTTTGTAGTAATTTTGCAGTTGTATTTATGTTTTTATAGAAATATCATATAAAAATCCAGTCAGTAGTTTTTTTAATACGTCAAAAATAAAATTTCTACGAAACCCTCAGTGCGTGAGTCCGACTCGCACTTGGCCGATTTTTTTGTTATTGTTTCAAATATTTGATACTATGTTGATTTCATAAAAAAGTACTTAATTTAAATGGAAATAAAACTAATTTCGGAACTGCTGTTTTAATTTAATAATTTTTCGATGTTAAATTGCAAAACATGTGACGTCACACTAGGGAGGGGGGGTCTCAGAAATGTGACCACCTGTGACAAGGACGGGGGAGGGCTAAAAAACTCATGAAATTAGTGTGACGTACTTTATGGATGGCCCCATATTACACTCCCCGTTATAAATTATAATAGGATAGGAAATCACATCACTAGGAGTCTCCCGTAGCGCTAATGACGTCACCGCTTGACGTGTCTTCCCGACTGTGGCGTACAGGTAACTGTCTATGCGCTGTTCCGTAGGGATGCGCGAGAGTGAACAGTTAACTATCGATCGATAGATATAAATAGTAATCATTTTTCAATAATTTCATAAATATTACGCATTAAGAATATTCAGATACAAATAGTTGCTATTAAAAAATAATTATCGATGTAGTATTAAGCTGCTTTCAATAAAATATTTCATAAATTCAAAATTTAATTTACCTAACTTACCCATCACTAGCTGTCGTGTCTTGCCGACTGTGGCGTGAGGAGAACACCATTTCGGTTAGCAATATTTAGTGATAATTTTTGCTAGTGAAATGTAACTGATGGATATATCTTCGTGCCATTTTACAATACATCATTAAAGTACTTTTAAATAATAGGAAAAAGAAACACAGAAAAGTTGATTCAGTATGTTTATTTTGTGTTTTAAAAATGTCGTTTTCTCGTCGGCCATACACGACGGTGGCGTGTTGGGCACTTTTTCATTTGTCGTCCAGTGCCGACCGTGGCGTTCTAAAGGTTAACTTTGTGCCACTGGTCACTGAGAAATGGCCACTTGATTTCGATGCCGATGAAAGTTCTGTGAGATGGGCTGGCTGGAAAAAGAACGGAGAAAAAAGAATGATATTGTAGATTAGCATCTGTTTTTTGGTGGTTCTATATTGTTTTTTTGTTTAAAGTTTGTCAGAATCGGTTTCTTATTACCTAGTAGTTATAGCAGATGTACGTTCATTATCGTCGTCATTCATTTTAATCCAATAAGAAAAATAAACAAATTAGGAATCCTTTTTCCAATATAATTGTGGTGGATGAAACATTATTCTGTAGGTAGTTTACGTTTCTTATTAGGTTTTGTGTTGGTACAAAAAAGGATGGAAAAAATGAGTTAAATAACAAATATATATTGGTACAATTTAAATAAAAATATGGTTGGGCTTCAGGACACTTCTTTGTTCACCATTGAACAAATATTTATCACTTAAACAATAAAAAATAAGGCAACTCGAAATCAATATTCATAAGGAAATAATGTCAGAAATGTAGCTTATAATTTATTCATAGCTAAATTGTCTCAGCAATTAATTCCTTATCTGGCTCCATCCGCTCAATCTTCGTCTACGGCGACAATCTTTGAACACAAAAAAAAGTTAAACAGGTCCTTCCTTAGAATCTAACACATCCTCCATTACTAATGCGTAATTAACGCAACGCGTGTGGTCCACTCATAACTCATGCGACTTGATAAAATTAAGTAACACAGGCTGAAAAATAAAAACAAAAATAAGTAGTCTCTCTGCCAGCCATATTTCACTCCGAGTTCACGCAACAAGGCCCGCGAAACAATACAAGGACGCGTGTGATCAAAGTTCGGGCTTGACCGTAGCGGCTTACCAGATGCAAATTTAAATCTTCGCCATTTAAATTCGCTGTGTTTTTAGGCATAAAAATTAGGCCGCTTCCGTAGGCAGTATATTATGTGGCATCATTTTATCGGCTTGTGATTTGTCTTTATAGTTTTTTTCTAAATGGTTTTTATTCCATTCCGTATAAGGCGGTCCGTTACACGTGTTTACATTATTTAAATAACAAGGTAATGTAAATTCTTAAAAAATAACATTATAAAATGAACATAGACCAAAACTGGAATTTCATAAAGCGTAACTGTATAGTTTTTTAATTACTCGTCTACTCCTATTCTAAGTAATTTATTGTTCCGAATTACACAATTGAGATAATACGCTTTTTCAATGACGGTAACCCAAATTTGTTCGGCCTTCACCGCATACAATAAAAACAAACAGAAACTCACACACACAAAACAACATCATAATAGCCGGTAACAGTCGCCAGCCATAAACTAATAATGGGGGAGATATGTTTTATGGTTTTCAAGTTCTGAATACGTACCTATTATGATTGCTTTTTAAGATCTTTAGTGCAACGCAAACCGTCTGAGCGTAAGCACGTACTTTGTGTTGAATTTGTGGTGTAATAAGAGATAAAAAGTGTTTCAAAACTTCAAATCGGGTTGAATTTAAGATTGACGGACCCGCTTCGTTGGAGGAGGTGCGTCCGCGCTTGTTTCCCGCCTGTTCGCGGCGTGCGCCGGCGGCCATCTTGGATAAGGATCGATCATAGGTGCGCAGCTGTGAAGTGATAAATATGAACGCTGACTACCTCATGGTGTTATCTTTTTGTGGACTCCAACGTCGCATCAAAGGAGAATCTGCAAACAAGGATTAGTTCTAATTTATGTAACGTAACAAATATTAATACAGAATAGTACAAGATGACCAACGTACAATCTAGTCTATTTATAAATCTCTACCGTGTACATAGATAGAGAAAACCAATCTCCATTAATTTGATCTAAATTGTAATGTCTAATGGGTACTACATGGTGCTATGTTTATTTTTATTGTATGAGTAGTTAAAAATTTACATCCATAAAATTAAATGTTTAGTTTGTATCTTAAAATACCTAGTGTCTTTTTACAAAAGATTTTCCAAAATTAAGTCTTTAAATTACTAACACACGTTTATGATATCGTGTAGAGTTTAATATCAATTTCATACGAACCGTTGAAATCTTCCGTAAACGCTATAAAATATGAGAGGGATGTATTAAAGGTCTTTCAAAATCACCTATCTTGAGAACCGTGACCCGTACCGATTACGCGTTGCATTGAAAATCACAGGCTGACGGCTAGCCCTTGCGGTTTGCCTCTTCACCAATACCTGCAATTGCGGCGATAGTCAGTTAGGTAGGTGCTTTGCTATTTCTTTTGTTCTATTTCCTGTCGGCAGCATTGTTTTCAAAGTTGTTTGTTTCTTTGAACGTTGGAGGGGCAGGATTTATGCAATAACTGAAAATCAAATAAAACATTGACAGTAATGACTAGAAACTAATCAATACTGAAAGTTATATTCTAAGCGTAAATATTTAAATAGGTTATAATTTGTTAAAACCTATTAGAAAAATATTAAAATAATTAATTACTGAAAACCGTTGTAAACTATAGTGAAACCATGTCTAAAGCGCAGCTCTTTTTTTTTGGTTAGATATCATTAATTTCAAAAACTCTGGATTATAAGTGACACTTGCGAACTCTGCCCCATAATCATTATTTATCTTCTTTGTCTTGTTGTATGTAAATAAGTATGTATTATAAGTTGTCTGGTCTGTCAGTCGCATGCAGTGAATATCGTGTAAAGCCATTTCACCACTCTGAGCTACAAACATGTAGCATTCGTAAAGATATTTCATCTTTCGTAACAAGACAAAGTGATGTGATATTTATCCCTAAATACATTTGAATTATTTTATCTTAAAAATCTGTCTTGATCATTTTATGCTACAGAATTCGGCAATAAAAAGCGCAAAGTCATTATATTTCAAAACAGTGTAAAAACAAACTTAAAATTAAAAAAGACATAATTTATGGTACATAAATGTACCTACAGTTCAAGCCTCCTTTTAAATTATATTTTAAGTCTTTGAGAAGTAAATTTAACAAGTGTTTAATAATGAAGTAACAAGTAGAAAGCAATCTGATAGGAAAAAACTGCATCATTCACACAAATGAATTTTAATAAATTCCAAAAAGGCGCCATAATATACTAATCAATAATTAATATAGTAAAAATCTCCTTCTTTCAGAGTTCAATCAATTTGTAGGTCATCTATTATCCAGTTTATTTAAAAAATAAATTATTTTCTTTAAGTTAAAAAACCTCATCTTAATCCAGTCTTAATCATTCAATGTAGTAGCAGAAAAATCCTCCCACTTTAAACTATGTATGTATGTATAACAAAATTCTTAAACCGAGCGTATCGCATCGCCTCGCTCTCCGCTTGGGCAGGCGACCTAAGCGCAGGCTGATGCCTGTCTTGTAATTAATTGTTGCACGATACCCCACACTGGAGGCGCCCAGACTGGATTTGAATACTCAAACAGGCACTAAAGTATCTGTAAGGAAAACGTATTAAAATGCTCTAAATACATCGAGACGTTTGTTAGTCACTTAATTTTTTGATGTGTGATTTATGAGGACTTTGAATTGTTGGATTTTTTATTAGATTTTTTTGGGAAAGTAGAGTTACTGTCACGGCGTTATTTGTCAAAAATATTTTGCAAAATATTTTTATTGTTTAAAGTTAAATTTATTTATAATTAATTGATATTTTTGGAGTTTAATATTTGTTTCTTTTATTTCAACGGTCTTTTAATTAAAATGCGATGCAATATTTACTCAGTCCGGTAAACTGAGAACTCCCACAAGTAAGTTATTAATAGCTGTTTATCTTTATCTATAGTTGTAAATTAAAATAATATAGTAAGGAAACCAAATGATACTTAACCCAAATTAACTTTACGGCTTAATGTAGGTACCCCTTCAATATCTTGTTAATAGTCTAAAATATTCAACAAGTTCTATTCATCCTATATCCGTACGAAATTGCTTCGGCTAATTTTTGCAAGCACTAACCCGCTCTTAGTAAACTATTAAACCATATTTAATTCCACATAACCAGCACACCTTAACACACACTCGATATAAACTACACCGCACTCGCCTTTCATTCGTTATAAAAATCTTCACGCTAGTCAATTTTAAATTTTATTACCTAACCCAAAGGTACACTTTTCATTTGAGAGTTTTCGTTAGTGTTTAAGGGTGGACCTTCTGCGGGGGACATAGAGGCTGTTATTGCTTGTAGTGTAAATCTTTTGAGATATTTCGAAGCTATTTCTTTGATATAGAGGGCTTCGTGCCGAAACTAGCGTTTTGCCGAACAATGCATCTTCTTTTTAAACTAAGTCGGTTAATAGTGTTGGTTCCATTATGCGCTGTGCACCTTTTTGTATGTTCCTAGTATTGTTTGCTAGGTTAATTGTGAATGCAGTGTGATTGACGTTAATTGCCAGTTTATCGCGAGGCAACATTGTAGAAGACATACGATACACTAATAAATCATGCAATCATCAGCTTAGAAGGTAAAAAATAAATGGGATCTTTATGATCATTGCCATAGATAGCACTTTTTATTTTTAGCACAGATTAGCTTTATTATTTAAGATTTCTAATAACCTTATCAGACTATTTTAATCGAGAAAAAATATCGATTAATTCATTGGATTCTGGATTCATTTCTGTTATTTGAATTCAGAAGAAATATCCTTTCTCTAACTCTACATGATTGTAGGTATTATAAAATCAAAAGGCACTACCATAATAATTTATTATAATGATGCATAGTATTGTAATTATAGCATGTTAATAGCTAATACTAAGTATAGCTTTAAAACAACAATTCATTTAGCCCCAATTTATATTCATAAAGCCAAAAACTGCCATGTACCTATACTTTGAATTATATTAACAGCAAACTATTAACAAAGCGAAGCTATAAAACAGAATAACCCGTCTTAATTGTAAATATCCACTCAGTATAGTTAAATATTCCTTTTGTTTCTCCTGTCTAGAAACTTAGTAATAATATTAATAAAACACCAGTATTTTCTCAAAGTGAATTTGAGAGAAACGTGAAATCTGCACGATAGTTTTAATAGGTGCGTCTACCTTAGTTTTATAGTACTCTCGCTACCTCTTAATTATCCTTGGTCAATCAATACTGATATTACACCCCTTGACGAATCGCGCGATCTCTCACGGCACTCAGGGATTAGGTTCGGTTCTCGTTCTAATGACCAATAAAGTTTATCACACCATTCCAGTAGGAATCTTGATAATTATCCACCAATAAACATTTATGAACGGTTCGATTGTTAGTGTTTTACCGTAGGTGAAAGTCTTGTTTTTATTGTGTGGCAAAATTTTTAATCGCATTTTATTGCGGGCCGATTTTGTGCAGTAGATTTCGATGGCAAAGGTCGTGAGTTCGAATTTTTTGGTTTGTCATGCCTGTTTGGGTGTAGCGGTTGTATATTGCTACATTATAAAATATTTTTAAGGCTCAATGTTTTAGCTTGGCTAGACGTGAGTTCTGTAGGTCCATGTATAGCACTATAATTAAACTCGATGACATTTCACATAACGTTGATCGTCATACCTAATTGCAATTGACATGCATGACATGGTATTAGATAATCCTTCGTAGATAAAATAACATCAGCTAGAAATTAACATGTTTAATAACTCGATTTAGTTACTCAATAGTAATCTATAGAGATATTATTGAATTATTTTTTTCCTATTTGAGCTTACTTACTTAGATATGCTGTATAACTAACTATAAACAGTAGTCTTGTATTATCAATACTGTGGACATGTTAGTTAAAAAATGCTTTGTTCATTTCCTTTAACAAGCATCTTGAGTGCGATAAGCAACATTTTTAACTCCGTCCAAAGTAACAGCATTGTGCGCCGGCGCCGGTTGCCATGATGCATGGCCCTTCCCATACTTAGCTAATAAGCCCTAAGGACACACAGAGTGAACTATACCTGTCTCGGTCTACTGCCCTTTTTTAACTAACCGTCTCCAACGTGAGACGAAGTAACAAGGTAGTTATGAGCAATCCGTATTTGAGTAATAACATACTGAGGTATGTATGAGCAATCTGGTATCTGATTGACTGGCCAAATCACTTTTATTAATTAATGTCAAAAACGCTTCTATAGGAAACTGTATAAAATACTAATCTATGACGTCACAAGTGAGTATTGTCAAATTAATAGCTTGTTAGTTTCGATTAACTGTAATAATTTGATAAAAGCGCAACAGGAACTGTAGCATAATTATTATACCTATGTGCTTATTTCTGAATTTATTTTGAATGTAATCAGACACCCAATTATTATGTAGCTCCCTGGCTTAGCATAATACAAGATTATTTGCATTAATTAGCTACTACTGTCTGTATCTGTACATACGTAGCTTGCAGCATAATAATTCAACATAAAAAGAATTTCTTAATTGTTTGTTCACATATAATTGACGAGTAATTATCATCGCGGATCAACATTTTTCCTTGAGAGCCTTGTTTAAAAACGCGATTGTCGGTAATTGTTGCTATACAGCGAGAAAGAGATAGTTATATTCATCACGGTTGCTGTTTTGACGGGCTGATGAAACGGTCAAAAGCCTAACTCTGACGATACATGCGGGTCGAAAAAACGAATGTTTCTATTAAAGCGGCCGCTTTTTTACCGCGGACTCTGGCCAGGAACACAATCGTAAATTATAATTTATTACAGGCCTACGGAATTAAGATATCCTCCTTTCCACATCTAGTCGGCGTTCTTTGATGGTAAATTTCAAAATTGGAAGTCAGTGTTGTTTAGTTTTTCGGGAGCGGCAGACGTCGCGATAATTAAATAATACCTATGTGCAGTGCTATCTCAGTGTCCGTTATGCTTAAGCGATCGGAATTGTCGAAGCATCGTGACCTACCACAGTTCAATTTGCTGGCGGCGTTTGATCAAAGCGTTCAGCATGCAATGGATGCGGAACACGTATCGCCAATTTACGCATCGAAATCAACATTACTTGGCAGCTGTCATCGTTTGCCGAAGATGGCTGTGGACGCGTCTTCCTGGTCGCCGAATTCGGGACATTGCTGTTCTTGTTAGTTCTAGGTTCGGAACTTTAGAATCGTACCGCGCACTTAACTATGTTGGATGTAAACTTATACCATTGAATAATTCTTAGAGACATTTGTGCGATCTTAGCAAACTGTCAGATTTTTTCAACTTATTGTATTCAAGTGAAACATTCCTTTTCCAATTGTATTGTCATTTTAAAATATTAAGTAATGAAAAACCATCATTATGACTAGCAAGTTAGAATCAGCTTTTACTTTTTCACACGCATCGCACGAGATGTATTTGGTTGTCCGGCCACGAACGCTGGAATCATCGGCGCCCGCGCAGAATTTTGATGCGAATTTCCTTCTGCACCGCGCCTGCGATACATAAACATTACGTTCACGCCGTCATGTTTACAACGGATAGTGCATTCGCAGTCTGTGTCTTAAACACGGCTTATAATGCCTTTTAAATTACTTATGAAAATATAAATCGTATTGTTGCGACCTGTTGGAACTGTGACATTATAAAGAAATGTACGTGTTCGAATTTTAAGATTTTTTTGAAACAATTTATGCGCTGTATTGGTGCCATAAAGCGCTCGCCTTAAGAGGTCTAACGTGAAGTTGATTATGAATGCGAGTGCACGCCCGCGTCGCGTCAGAAAATATATCTCCACAAACAAAGTGAGTCAAACAAAATCCTTCTGAATACACGGATGAAACAAAAAACATGGTATTAACGGTAAAATAGCCCGGAATAGGTTTAATAACTGCTCAAAATAGCTTTCAATTATCGGCGGGGTAATTACTTAGCTCTATGAATAATTTAACGGCGGTAGGTAATTTTCTTTGGCGTGACGTTGTTTGCAATAGGTCACTGTAGAGCGAGACTGGGGTGTAGTTTTTCAAACGGGTACGTAAGATTAATTTATACATTTAAAATTCTATGCGTGAAGTAGTAAATTGTGGCTGTAGGGTGCCCAGTTTCGACACACTGTGCAAGGTATGTCACACGCAAGTGGTTTTAATTGGATGTTTTGCGGACATTCTACAAATTTGGAGTGTGGTACTAGCCGTCCTGAATATTCAAACCGCATTTTCTTGACGCAGCATTGGAATTATCGGATAATTGTGATTTTTTTCGCAGAGTTAAGGCTTAATTAGAAAAATGTTTTTCTTCGCACATGTGTCTATCGGACCGTTACATACATACATCTAGGAATTTCAAACTTGTGTCAGTAACACGAATTCTTTTTTAACGCAATTGTTGTTTAACCTGTCGTGTGCCTCATTGGGTCTAGTTAGATTGATTATAGGTTTTTCTGGAAGAAATTATTTTGATCGTATTTTCTGATTACCAATGACTAGCTGCGTGTATTGTGGTTTCCACACACACAGTGTTATACTATAGCTAAAAGACAAAGAAAAATTCGACAAATTGATTATCCAAAACAAAAATTTTTTTTCAATTCGAACTTGTAGGTACTTCCTCAGATTAGCACGTTCAATCAAACAAACTCTTCAGCTTTATTATATTAGTACTTATAGTTAGCTAATGATTGTGACCATGATCTGTTCTGCCCTCTAAATTTATTAACTGACCCTAAAATACTCAAAATTAAACCTAATCATCTCCTCATTAGCTCAAAATGTAACCACAAGTCTCAAATGAACTCTTACCCGCTTTCTAACAGTTAGTAACTCCTCGAAGCTCAGTTGTAGCTGGGGCAGGGCGGCGACCCCCGCCCTTCCGTTCGGCCCGTTGACCCCGTTCAGTCTCACTTTAGAAACAACGTAGTTTGAAATGTAGGGCTTTTTGTAGGAACTGAGGTGGATACTTTCGAGTAATTGGTGATCGGTAATTGTTATTTTTGCACTTATGTTCTGTGACATAGATTGGATAATTGCTTTGTAAGCTTCCATTAAAAAATCATACTAACGTTATAAATCTGAAAGTTTCATTCTTTGGATGTTTGTCCGTCAATCACGTTTAAACTACAGAATGGATTGTGATAAAATTTGATAGGTATACAGGCAGCATACTTTTCATTCCGATTAAATGCTACTACAGGAATCTGGATAGTACGGACATAGTCGCGGGTAAAAATTAGTATATAATAGTAGATTTCAAAATATTGAAAATTTAAACTTAAATCGAATTGGAGACCTCGAGTTCGCAAATTGCTACTTAACCCATTACACAACCTCGTGAAATTTTCCGAATACAATACACTTATTTAAGTCTCAATAACGAACAAAATAAATAACACAGTGCAAACATAATAGTCACTTTAGGTAATTGATTGTTCTAATTTAAATAAATTAACAATCCGCAACGATTTATACAAACATCGATCCTGATGCGACGATTTAAATACGAAACTGTCGAGGTGAATGCTTTTGCACGTTGTTGTTTTAATTTATTGTAAATGCAATACCTTTAAATTATCTCCTCGTCAACATACATTTTTTTTTAACTTCTGCGGCATCGGCATCGCAAATATTTATCATCATTATAATATTGTCATTTATCGGTAAAATATTTTCAATTTAATCGCGTTGATATGTGTGAAATTAATACTAAAGATATTATTTCCTATAATGCAATTCCATTCGCAAAGTAAGGTGTTAAATAATCTTCAATGTAAATACTAAGTGCATTAAGAAAATTACAACGTCTCATATCACTAAAGCATTAAGTAATTGGCCGGCAATTAATTTTAAAACTTCATTAACTGAAAATTGCGCCGCGTTATCTGTTGATTTGAGCGTTCATTTTGCCGTAAAGCCGCGGGTACACGAATGGTAGCTCGAATTAAGATAATGTTCACACCTGCCGGCCGAGCATAAAACGTCACATTGTCGGCTAAAGGCAGTTACGTCGTCCAGTTTACGACTCAAGACCGACCACCGGGCCGCAACATGACGATTGCCAAGGAAATTATTGGCTTTTACGCTATCTGCGATTCCAGCGTATTGAATATTAAAGAGCGCGTTTTACTGTAATTTTGTTATAAATTCCGTTTTGTATGTCTGCCGCCGCCGTTTCGAAGGATCGTGATTTAGTTTGTGTCTTACTTAAATGTTCGCGAGTTTCTTCGGCTGTCCAATCGAGTTACAATATCGTGTATAAAATTAAAAATCTACAATAATCGATTCACAATGTTTCTTTTTGACTTGCACTTCGTTTTTAAACACTTTGAAATAATAACGAAGTGATTTACAATTGTATGAATGCCTCTAATACTGTCGCCAAATACCACTGTGCGACCGAGGGTCTATGTCGTTCAAGCTCACGGTCCCTACTTTTATCGCGGTTCTGTTTACAACGTATTTTATAAGGATCAGCTGTTCAATTGCGTCACTACAGCTGTTTAGAACGAAACTTTCTGTTATTTTCCCGCTTAAATTCATTGAACAAACTGAATTTTCAGTTGAGAAAAATTATTCGTTCTTTTTTCTAAAGAAATATTAAATCTGTATTTGTTTGGTAATTAATCTGACAAGGTTTTTAATTTAAAGAAGGAAGAATGCTTAAAAGGCTCGTACATATTGCACAGTGTCCATTTGAAAGCTCGTCATCGTATAACGGTATGTAGAGTAAACCTCTGCGCAAAAATCTTTTCTTTGTCCTCTGAGGTATTCAAAAAGTCTATAAAGACATAAAACCACAGGTATGCAACCATTGTTTGTGGACCGTTGTAAGAATGTATTGTTTTATGGTTGAAAAAATGTTGCATAATTTTTACGGGCACAGGTAATCTGTTTCTGAATGGAATAATTGTTCAAATGAAACGGTATCGTTTCTATGGGCTGCCCCTTATTGATCATTTTAGTAAAAAATGGCTTAAGTGTTTACATTATGACAACCACAGTATTAGTATTTTTTCGTGTCGTTAAGAAGACATAAAGATTCATCTTTAGTATAAGGTAAGTATACTGAGGTTGTCCGTTGTCATGTAAAATGGAAAAGATGTAATACACAGGAGTGTTTATAAATTTTATACGTTTCCGTAGCCCGCACTCTTTTCTGACCTTGTATTTGTTCGAAAGGGTAATTCGAACAATACCTTATTTTCTTCCAACAATTTTCCATCCTCTTTATCTGAAACAAAAAAGTTATAACTTGAGTAAAGAACAAATTAAATCACGTAATTTTTTTTGTACAAAACTAGATTTAATTGATCCACTGTGCCAAGTAGAAACATAAGTCATGCTCGCGTACACAGATTAGTTAAATCGGTTAATATGTAAATCAGTAATAGTAATTTTAATGAAGACACAAATCACGGTAATTGAAGGGAGAAGTATAATTTTCGAGCTATTATACTCGGTCAGAGGGCGTCTACGATATAATAACTGTTTGTAAGAAACCGGAAGACATTACTGCTGTCCGTAGAACATTATTACAATTTTAGTAGTGCTTGTTTTCTGAAAAAACTCGTATGAAGATTTAATTTCGTTATTTTTAGCACGAATTTCCTTTAATTAAGTGCTTTGAGCAGAGTCGGCCTTACGACTGTAGTTCTGGATAATAAGATGGATACTCATAATGTTTTTAAAAACTATGCAAGTAGGTCAGGCATGCTTAGAAAGAAATGCCTAGAATCATTCATGCAGTTGAAATCACTTAGTCGTGCAATTAAAGATGAAGAATTATTAATTCAAATGGCAATTTTCACAGTTTTTTCTCCTTAAAGACGTCATGATATTTCCATATCGATTATGCTGCGTGCAGAAAATGATTGCTTTGTATTACAAGCAAAACGATTTACCAATCTTACATATTTTTTAAATAAAATTACTTATATTTCATTGAAAAATCATCGAGATAAATGCCTTCGATGATCAGCGTTCTTCACTTTTTACCATTTAAAGGCTCTTACGCTTAGGGTTATTCAGAAATGCTTTTTGTCACAGAATAAGCATAATTAATACATGAATTCCCTCAATACCATTTTGTTAAAAAATTAATAACTAGTAAGTAAACTTGTCGTACATGTTTCTTCAAAAACTATCCACCTCAATCCAAACACGATAAGCAACAAAATGTAAATCATAACAATTGACTCGCGCGGTCACGTGACTGCGGCCGCGCGGGATTATTGAATCCGCGACATTCGTTGCACGTCGTAAATCGATGCGCGTACGCCGGCGCGCATTGTTCCCGATGTCAAAGATCAGTAATTTGCCATTGTGGGCTCGGGCGGATCTTGCAGTGTTAACGGAGATGGTACATTGTTGCATTTACGAAATTGGTGGGCAAATAAAGCTTAGTTTTAGAAGTACGTGTTGGAATTGGCGAGTTAACCCGCGGTCGTTAATAAATAATTTTGATTTTTTACTATGGCATTTATTCAATACGTAGGTTATTTCGTAAGTTTAACGAGCCTAAATTACATGTCAAGCAGTGGGCTAGAACAGTCTAATGATTATATGTTCCATAAAAAATAAGTATCGTCATGTATAAAATTAGCTTGAAAGTCCATATTACAACTACGCGTAGGTACCATCAAAAACGCCTTTTTCGACTTTCGAAAAATAGCCATGTTTTTACTTTATAGCACCAACCACATCTACCTAAAAATAAATTACATTATGTCCGTCAGTAACAACGTAATAACCACTGGGCCAAAACCGCAGTCATTCGAGCGAATCCGTGTGAAAAAGCTATCTCAATATCATTTTTACTGTTTATGCAAATATGAATCTGCAGGAATAAGCTTAGGTCATTACTTATAGACCTAACCGTTTTCTAAGATCTAAATATTAAGTCGGCAAAAAGTGATTTATAGTGTCTGGCTTAGTTTTTCTAACGATAAAAAATACTGCGTTCCGTGTTTAGAAATCGCGTCTACATAGGTAGGTTACCTGAACAAGCTTACTAATTAAGAAATTCGTAATAGGTTTGATTAAAGTACCTACCTAACCGAGATTTAGTTTCTTGAACAATCATGATTTGTGTGTATGTAAATTAGAAACAAACTCAACGAAGCGCTTCTTATGTACCAGAACACAAAATATCTTTGTTACCAACGTGTCATGTTCGCGATGAGCTAATCACTAATTTAAATCGATACAGCAAATCGATTAGGCTTTTTGCAATCGATTGTCTTATAATCGCAGCACTTTGATAAACGCTAGCAAAAAATGTACGGCGCGAACATTTGTTATCGCGAACATTAGTCGCTTCGGTGATCGATTTATGGGTGTTACGTCATTCTGTACATTTTTTACTTTAAACCACATCGTTGTCTTGTCGCTCGGTTTACGGGAAAGTACAAACGTGTAGTACAAAAAGTACAAAGTACAAACCCAGTCGGGACTAACAGCGACCCTGTCTGTTCAATCTACTTCGATACAAGCTCGGAACAAAATTTTACTAGAAAAGCCTGCTGTGTTCTATGTTTCTCTTGTAGAAGTACTTATTAAACAAACTGGGTTAAGGATAGCATAATCTTATTTACTGATAGAAACAACTAGAGCCATGTTAGTATCTCAAATAAATAAATTAGTTCATTTGAATTTGGAATACATTTGCTTCACAGGTATTTCACAGGATCCCTAACAAACAAAAGAAAATTTTCAAACCTTGTCTGTTGCGTGATTCCGGAATTTCCATGCTGACTAAGCACGCGTCAAATATTGAATTCGGAATTTAAAATACATAAATGTTTTTTCTCTAATACGTCTTTAAATTATTGTTGTTTTTTTATAATTTTGATTTAAGTTTTGACAACAGTCATAACTTTTTATACTTTTAAAAGCATTCAGTTTCTTAATTTCAAACTCAGAACTTTTAGTCACAGTCAGATAAAAATCGCATCAGTTAACTTTGTTTGATTGCAAACAGTAAACGAGTATTGTCGGAGTTCTCAGTTACTTTATCAAGGCCTTGTCTTTAAATCGAGTGACTAGACCGCGGGCACACTGCCAAACATGCTATCCTTGTCACATACGTCAAAAAAGAGTAAGATGACAAACATGTGTGTAGGTATAATATAATTTGTTTCTGTATTTAAAAGAAAAATACGGCCGATTTTATACAATGAAAGCACACAGTTTTCATTGTTGCAGATATCGCGTGTAGCTCACATCGTGTATAAAGTCATTATTCACCGCGCAAGTCCGAATATTTCGGAGCAATTACTTATCGCTAAAATATTTCCAGCGATTCGTCGACTTAAAGCTGTAAGGTTAAATAATACCAGGGCTCAATAGCACACTGTCTAGTGCTCGTAAACTCGTAACGTATGATATCACTCCACATTAATGTGACCGAGTCATCAAAGGCAGAGCGCGGGCCGCGTCTGAATTATCGACCGACAAAATTGTACAAGTTCAAGGACCTAATAAAAATTACCCACGTGGGCACACCAGACTACGGACATGAACCGCCGCGATAAATTTTTATCATAACCCACCTTTTGGATACTGCGTGTTTATAAACAGATCTGTTTTGAATTTTTCTAGCCTATGTTCTTTATAATCGAGTGCGTGTCTGTATTCTGCTCGGGGAACTTCGAATAACGTTCGCCGTCTGTGAAAACAAAAAATATGAGATGTCGTGTTGCGTAAGACCCTTGAATGGTCTAACAAAAGCATACGGTTATGTTTATGTTCATTATGTCGCGGGGTTGTGTGTTTGGCACGTTTTGAAGTGCATTCAGCTTATACGAGGCCGTGTAACATGCAAACTTTATGTGAATGTAACGGACGCTTACGTTTTTGAAAGGTCCCGAGATCACAATCTCTGCTGCTTGCGTAGATAAGACATGCTGGTTGATTGTAAAAGTGTCATAATTAAGAATAAAATTATCATAATTATAATTAATGTCTTCCTTCTAAAATTTTCCCATTTTGACGGACTCTTTAATCTAAGCTTTGCATTGTATTGTAATTTCCATATTTACTGGGATGGAGTTATAAGATCGCTAACGTGTTAGTGCGAAGAGATTAGCGCAATAAAATGTTAATGGCATGATTTAATTTCCCTAAGTACGTGAGGTCTCTATTAGTATTTAAATCCGTTCTATTCTAAATTTGAAACGAGTGTTGGTTGTTGAAAATGTTTGTGACGTCACAATAGAGGAATTTTATGGCGCCAATTTTGGAATTAGAATTATAAGATGCCTCCTCAGTGTTGCTAGGTTCGCGTTCGCGCCTGCAATGAGTTATGGCGGGAGGGTCCGGTACTGTTTACAACTCCTACTCTTATTGTATCCGGGTGCACTGGGGCACTAATTCAGTGCTATTGTTTATTGTTGCGCCCGACGATTGATTCTAGACAATTAAAAACAATACCTGACCCACTAGCGAAGCAGGAGCGCGATTCTAATTTATTTGAGATTTATTTGTAACAGCACGTTTTAGTTTTATTTCATGATACGTTTTTAAGACTCAATTATTGATCCAATCCAGTGTTAATCAAAATTCATAGGTACAGACAAGCGCAGAGAACTTTAAAATTGTATCGTGTACATTTAAAAATGTCACTGTAAAACGTTAGCGCTTAATGTCTGAGCTTAAATACGAAATATAACAAGCAAAGTGTGAAATTTTAAAAGTATGTGCCAGTTGTACGTTTTCCCACGGCCGGCTAGACGGTTTGTAAACTCATACAGTATTATGCAGCAGTTTGTGATACGCCGCCCTGCATATGATTTATATTAGGAATTAACGTTTATGTATTCATCTAAGCAATTTAGTTATTTGTCGATGTTTACTTGTGTTTTTTGAATAAATGGTTGTTTTTTGTTGTGTTTTATTTCAGCTTCGGTATGTCGGCATAGATGCTATTATTCAATAACCTTTTTGGTATTTCTTCAATAACCAGATTCCATAATATTTGAAATTACTATTTATTTTTGTTGATGTCAATAAGAAGATTCAAGATTCAGGTTATAATGAAAAAGTTCGAAAAGAGAGTGTGAAATGAGCCAGATATATTTTTATTATATGTTTTGTAACTTTAATGTTTTGAATAGCTTATTCAGAAGTAAAATAAATGAAAACAATTTGTTTGAACTAGCATCGTAACAATTGTAGTACGTTCGTATCTTGTGCACATCAAATTGGTAATTTGGCTAATTTAAGCAAACGCAAAGAAATATTATTTGCAAGAATGGAATAACGCATCAAACAGCTATTACTGAATTTCATGTGCGTCTAAGAGGCAAGGTTTACTTATGTCTTTATAACTAATTCGCGTGCGCTCAAGCAATATTAGAGCGTGCGTCGTACGTCATAAGCCTCTTTATTGCCTACCTGTTAATGTATCAGTTTTTCGTTTACTTTCAGAGGAAAATTACCTACCTAGTGATAGAATACGTGTTGATAAATCTACTCAATTTGAGGACTCGTCAAGGGTAATGCGATAAAATTGAACGGGGACATTTTGGGATATCAGAAAGCTGTTCATTTATGTAATTAGAATATAACTAGAATACCTCAGAGGTTAAATAATTCGCTTTTAAGTGTGCATTGCTATTGTCATCAATCCTGTTATTTTGCGATTTTGTGTTAAAGGGGTAAATTAACGAAATCATTTTAACCAATTTGCCGTCATTCATTTTATAGTCAAATCGATTTAAATACGATTATTATTAAAAGTGGGAAATTTCGAAGTAACATTTTGTTTTTCGAAAATCAATGGTTAGGGTTGCTTGTTAGAATTCAGAATATTTTGGGGGTGTTAAAATTGTGCTTTTAATACAACTAGGATCTAAAACCCGACTCTCTTCTAAAATCATGGAGTAAAATAGAATATAATCCAACCCGTATAATATTCCCGCCATACATGGCGTGTCCCGCGACAGTATCGGCTGCTATTCGGCAACCGCGCCTGATGAAGGGTTATGCGGATAACGTATAGCGCTATTATACTCAAGCGTTTCTTCTGAATTATCTCCTCATTTAGGAAGATGAGGTGAGGAATTGGGGATTGAAGTCACGTGTTGAATATAGTTTTCGGGTCAGAAAGTGGTGGTTTTTAACTAACAAGATAGAAACATTTGCATTATGTTATTCTTTTTCCTGAACACATATAATTATTTAAAAACGTAGACTAATTATATTTTTAAATAACAATTTTTTTTGTGCGAATTCAATAAAAATATTGCACAAAAATAAATACACAACTTCTCCCTCACTATGGGGTAATTATTAGCGTGTAGCAACACTGCATCAATCGAATTCCAACGCGATTGTTCGAATTTCAAATTGAAAAATGAAAACGGCCGAGCGTTCTTTTTTTAAAACATTCAGTGGTAACCAACTAGGTTGGCAGAAATCGATGGTAATTATGATGGCATTTCCCGTGGGCACATGTTGATTTACCACCGGCCGTAATTGTGCCTTACATGTAGGTACGGAACCTGCACTGTTATTAGGGTTCTGTGGTTGGTTGCTGAAATCAAATCTTGGTGATGTAACTTTATTTGGTGTTGGTAAGAGGTTGTACCTAGTGATGTGACATTCAATTGACTTACCGTCATGTGGTATTAATAGCCAACCCATTGATGAACTCTTTGGTTCATGAATTTAAGAATGAATAAAAATAAATAGGTAGGGGTTAGGTAGAGTTGTACATTTGATATGAGAATTTACACAATATGGGCATGTCAAATTAATTCGTTATTTAGTAATTAATCATTTTGAAATACATATGTAGCATATTTTAATATTCTAACAAATAATGTTATGTTGTTGCATTTTAAAATTCTTACATAATATTACTGCATGCTTCGGTGTAAAAGCTACATACGGAATTCCTTTTAACATTTTAATTGTCTCCGATCCATTTTTTCTTGAGAACTCCGCACGTGTAATTTAATATTCACTTCAAGTACCTACATACTAAGTGATCTCGCGACGTAATTGTTAGATGCAGATGGATTTGCGAGTATGATCAGTTGTAAAGGTCTAGGGCGTATGAAATTGTCGTGTTAAACGTACACGTAATATAAAATAATAGTAGGTTAACCGACTTTGAATAAAGAGGTAGGTTAAGCATTGTGAGTACTTTGAAAAGTTAAGCAACTTTAACGCTGGCAATGCCCGGATGGGTGACCAAAAAATGTAGGGAGGCGAAACTGTTGGTTTGGGATTATTTGTCAAACACAGGCAAGTAGGTAGCTAGATTAGATAGTAACATTAAATTATCCCCAGTAAACTTAGAGGGTCAACAAAGTGGTTGTCTGACTCTACTCTTTCACTAAAACCAAATCAGCTTACTATGACAAGCAGTCTAATAATTAGTCTTGTTGATTGGACATTTAATTAAACTATAATAAAGCATAGTAAACGTAACATTATGTATTACTTTAAAAAGGAATGTACTAAAAAACAACGCACGTTGCCAAGACTTCTGACTTGCAATACGTAACTGCGGTCCAGTTTTTGTACCGTGTTCGTTGACAATTTATGTGTTTACAAACGGCGACAAAAACTATAGGTAGCATTAGGTGTTTAACTTGCTCCCAACAAAAAGGTTCCCTATTTAGATTGATAAGCGGCTCCACTGATCCTAACTATTGGATTTCACCCTTTAAATGGAGTCTTCTGGAAGAGAATAAGGTTTGCCTTAGATCTTTACAAATTGTGTTTTTATTTTCAATTTAAATTCGAAATATCTTATTTGTAAATATAGGATTTATGCTTGCAAGATTTAAATGTAGGTAATTAATTCATTTACGCCATCTTTATAAAATTTTCTTCATTTCTAAAAAGGATAATTATTTAAAAGAAAATGTAAATGAATATTATATTATTTTTATTAATTTATTTCAAAAATATTACACACAAAAATATTTTAACAATTTTGAACCGTAATCGCCTAAACTTAATGTTTTATTTTGCATGCATAGTCTAACGCGTATTCGTAAGCGAAATTATAAAACGATCGACCTTGCCAATACGATAAATTGGTGACAGCGAACAGCTATGACATGCGAAGGTACAGTCGGTCACGTAAATATTTGCAATTCTGAACCTTATTACAACGACACAAGATTACATTCGCATAACATTTTTGTACCTTATGATTTATGCTATTACTAGAAACGATGAATTTACTTACGGTTGCAGTTTGCAGTCCCAACGTAATAGATTCGACGTTTTGCTTGTTTCCCGTAATGGAATTTGCACAATAGCCCCAAGGCGTGGTATGGGTTCAAATAAGGTGATAAGCTAGGAACATCGTAGTTCAGTGCGATTAGATCGAATCAATCTTATACTAGTAGCGAAGATTGAATCAATTTTATCAATTGAGGGCTGAACTGGTTTGAACGATTTAAGTGAATGATCGGTTTCATTCAATATTAATAAGGCGAATGCAGTATTCTCCGTATAGGTACCTACTAGAAGGTGTAAACGACGACATGCATAAAAAATAGATTTTAATTCGTTGAAATCGGCATTACCTAAGTT
The DNA here is from genome assembly GCA_958496325.1 of Nomophila noctuella. NCBI lineage: Eukaryota > Metazoa > Arthropoda > Insecta > Lepidoptera > Crambidae > Nomophila > Nomophila noctuella. The sequence goes on from OY292491.1 coordinate 10,536,989, forward strand.
TTTTTTATAAGTTATCAATAAATTAAAAAATTATAAAAATGTAATTATTAATTAATTAACTAAAATACAGATGGTCATAAACAGTATTAGGTCTACAAGTTGAACAAAGCAAAAAGACAAAAATAGCAATAAGCTAAATAATATCTCTTTACCTGGTCATGCATCTGTCTCTTTCTACCTCTCAGAAATTCCCATACATCCATCCCTTGATCGACACTCCATTGACACGTTAATTTAGATACTTGTATCTTACGCGGTTCATTATATTATGTAAGTACTTCTACATGACTGATCACCTATTTGGAGGTAAGATAGCATCTTAACCGTTTCATTATACATTAAACACGAATAGTATCGAAATGCAAAGTTCTACTAGTTCATATTCGTCAGGTTGTCTGCGCTCGCGCAGCGGGCGGTGTGCGCAGGCGCCGCGGAACAACTCCGATTGGCCCCCGAGCGACATGCAGGGCTGCCAATATACAAATAATGAGGGCAACGGCAACCATCATTGTTTAATTGGAGGAAGGTGTGTTTTGAGGTGCTCGTACGCCGTATCTACATTTGGGAAAAATTGGGACAGTTGTCTATTCCTATGAAAGAAAAAATGTATTCAAATTCTGTATTGCTGCTTGATTAAGTATAAAATAAAATCATTAGTTTATTCAATAATAATTTTTCGGAAATAAAATAATAGCCGCATGTTTTTTGCAATGGCTCAAGTGGTTATACATGACCCATTGTAAAAAACATTCGGTAATACGAGTATAAAACTATGTACTGGTAAAAACATAAAAATAACATATACCGGTATGTTTATAGTTAAGTACCTACCGATATGTTCATGGTTAAGTACCTACTTATGTAAGTATAAAATTAATCAAAATGATGTAAAAAATTTTAGTTGATAAACAGAAATAAACTCATTCAATAAACACCTCTCTACAACGTTGCTCTACATATCTGCAGCGGTATACTTTAATAGTACCTTAGCCTCTAAGGAACACCAACAATTATCAACCAACGGATGTGCTTCCATTACATGCTGATCTTTATTTAAAAACCATCCTGATTGAATTAGTCAATTATGTACAATTAACCTAGGATCAGCTGCTCAGTTTCTTTTATTAAGAAGAAGAAAATATACCAGTGTTTTTCTCCAAGGGCTTTTCAGATTTTTAATGTCGTTAAAAAAAACAATACGTAATAAACGCTCTATTTGCGCTCGTACCTATTCGTAGCCGTTGTCGTGTACCAAGTCCAATGATTTGAATGTAGGTGACAGCACTAAAAATGGAGCATTCATCAATAGAACGAGCTCGGAGCGTAGTTTATTCGCATTAAATCATGCGAGCCATAAATCTCGCAAACCCGTTCTGCAGCTTATCAAAACAATACGCACACACTTCCACTGGTCCATCGAAATATGTCTTCTTTCCAACCCACCGCACGCCACTACTTAACCTATCACCTCACACATAAGGTCCCATTTACATTGTCAAACATCCCTGATATCGTACCTTGTCGAAACAAGAAGATCATTTCAAAATTAAGCCTCAAGAGTATGATAAATTTTCATAAATCAGATGTTATTTATTGGAGTATAGACTTTAAGGTGTTGCCAATTGGTTTATTTTGGATTTTGACTTTTCGTTAGTTGCGACGTTTCTTAGATACAGTGTCTATGGAATTATCTGGCCCTGATCTGATATTTTTGCTGCGGTGGATTCGAAAATAAAAATTATAAGCAGTCATTATCGATGCTCGGAGATAATGTTTCACGAAATGTACCGGCGAGTGGGGTCGAATTAGGATGGGATGCAATTACTGTCAGGTACTAATATGCGTCAAATAAACTAAATTACATGATTATTTCAACTTGATTTTGGTAGTGTAATTTCGTTGGTTTTCGGCGGTTTTGAATTAGTGAATAAAAACTTGAAAGCTTTTCTGAGAATAATCACTACGTCTTTATGACCAAAGAGATGATAACTCTTTTATTCTTATGTACTAACTTCTTTATTTCTGGCATTATATTCACAGAACATTAACACTTCTACTTAACTTATCTTTGAAATTGATAAATTCCTAGCAACAGCCGATATACCATCCAACCAACCGATCATATGGAATGAACACTTTCTCATACCAAAACCAACACACCCAAAGCCAAAGTGCCATTTCCCGCGCTAACTCTTAACCCTGTATTTACCGTACCTGATACTAGTGAGGTATACGTTACGTTTCACGCAATTAATTTTCAATAAATAATTCCACCGAGGAACTCGGCCTGTGAGGCGAGGCGATCGCACGTCGGCATCGGACCACCGCCTTGCCCTTGCCACAGTGGGAGTGAAGGCAATGGGAGAGCTTCGTATTTTTTGGTATGTCAATTTAAGTGGTGACTATAATACATACATTGATCAGACTCTGTGTTATGTAGCTTAAGCACTTGTGTAACAGATATCAGAATCAACAGTGGTAAGACAAAAATACTTAAATGGAGGCGTATAGCACCCAGACCAGGACAAACAGACATGTTCATTATTGATCATGCACACAAATGTTTGTCCAGTGCTAGGGTCAAACCAGGTCTAATAGTGACTATCTAGACTCTTACACCAAGCGCGTCGTCGAAAGTCAGGTGCCAAGGTTAGCAATCTTATGGAAAGCATGGTTTTGTTACTCAAATGAGATGACTCTGTGGCTCAGCAGATGAATGGGACCTGTCTGTAATTATGGTTAGAAATTAAAGTAATGCTTCTTTCATAAGGGACAAAAAGGAATGTTAGGACCTGTTTTTGTAAGCTGCATGATCTTCGTGCATACTATTAATTTTTAGCAATTTATTGCTTCAGTTTGACACACATTTTAGAGTTTTTCCTTCTGTTACATTATACAGATTATTTCCATACTGCTTTACGATTCATTAGCTTTTGTCTACAAGCTTGTAAAATAATACAAGTTTCTGTTGGCTGATTAATGGTGTCATTCAAGTTTTTGGCTTGTAAGAAATTAACACATGAGAATTATATGAGAGTAATTAAAAGTAGCATTAGCAAAGTATTTGAACACTTAATCACTCAACCGACAACCGTTTAAAAATGTTAAACTGTACATGAATTTTTTACCAATCAGATACATAACGCGAACCATTATCATGACTAAAAAAAGTAGAAAATGAACACAAAAAGTGGCCAGTATTAATTTACGTTAATCCGATTCTGGCAAAACATTTCATTTTTGATACATACACATTTAGGTTGGAAAGAGTTTAAAAAGTGAACCATGTAATTACATGTGTAATCGTAAATACGTAGCCGAGTGCATGTCTCGTATCTGTAACGGAGATCTATATCTGCATAATTGTGCAAAATATCCCTGTCTGTTCGTTTGTCTGGAGGTTAGGGATGCCACTTACGGAGAATAATTTTAATTGATTTTTATAAAAGCCGTTGTTTTTCTACTTGATTGCTTTTAATGTACACCTTAATTGAAAGCTTTGAGAACAGATTAATAAACACTTTCATTGCCAGCCTTTTCCTACTATGTAGTATGACATGTTAGGCTGTGACCAGTTACTGACATGGCGCTTAATTGGTTAAAAAAATAAATCCAGCGACCTTTATGATTGGGAGTAAAAAAAATACAGCACTTTGTATTTCCAGTCAGCGGCTACCGTTGTACTGTCTGTAACCTTCTATGTAGATATTAGCTCGTTGTAACAACTTTATGCAAAAATATTCAATTTGTATTTACTAATTACTAAGCCGAGTTTCTGATTTACATAAAGCTCAAATTCTTATGAGTTTTAATATATTCACGGTGTAATAGCAAAAACGTGACTTCTTGAACATTCTCTTATAAAGTTTAGACACTAAACATATACGAATTCATTTCGTTTTCTCTTATCATATGTTAATTGAGTAAGTCAATTGTGTTTCTGGTATTTGCATTGGCTAAATTGTTTATATAGTTCTTGCTCAATATATGAGTACCTACCTAGATACTCTATTGATTATTGTGTATTTGCCAGCTCTCTTATAGGTATGTCTTTTTAAAGTCTCAGAATGATCAAGAAGCTTGCAAGGATTAAGATTTCGAATAAATAGTTATAACACACCATGAAATGTTGAAATTTACTTTAAATGATCTTCTTTAATTTTATTTAGTAGACAATACCTACTAGAAACTTAAATCATAATAAAATTTTCAGACGTGCGTAGGCGTGAATGCGTGACAACCCTATTACTGATGCGAGAGATAACTCATGCGCCTTTGTTTCCAAGTTTAGAGTTTAATTTTCAATATCATTTCATAATTTATTGCCTGAGTATTACGTCTTGTCGCAATTAGTATATTCCGCCGTCCACTAAAATCCAACGTTGTTAGGACTCAAAAGGGAAAGCTTAAGTCTGATGTCTATTGGATATGGGTCGTTTACTGTAAATGGTACTACTTATTATGTCGCCTAACATAGCTTTCAAAAATAAAATGTTACATAACTTAACATAGCCTTAATATCTTGAATGATTGTTTAATATTATTATTAAATAAAAAAATCATGATTGGTAGAGCTTCAAGCAACAAAAAAGGAATATTAACTACCTCATTGCTGTGACAAGCTACCATCACAGTCAAATTTATGTTTAAAAAATCGTTATCATAAATAATTTGAGGGATGCAAAATTTCTAAAAGTTGGTACAAAATTCAAGTTAATCATTTTTTTTAAAACATAATTTAGGTAATGAAAAATAGGTTGAATTCAATTTTTAAAACAATTGTAAAGGTATAAAACCTTCCAATGGATCGATAGCTCCAACTGCGCTCTTTAGAAATGCTCCATGAGTTGTCTTTGATACGATTCCTGAGCGATTTATAGCTAGGTGTGGCCTGCATGAGGATTTACTGACTAAATAAATACTTGGCATCAGTTTACCGGATCTGTATTTACTATGTTAAAACGAGAAAGACTTGAAATATCAATTTTACTAGGTAAATATATGATTCATAATCATATGAAATTTTATTAAGATTATGGGTGTCTTGCTCATTCTGGATGGATAAAATTAAAAATAGCAAGTTATTGACTAAATAATTTAAGTTACATAATAATCCAGTGTCTTGCTTCGTTAAGATGAACCATTATAGCTCTATTGAACAAGAAAGTTCGTATAACATTGTAGTAAAAGTTATCTCTATGTCACTTAGAAGTTGGAAACATAGAGTCACGTGACTCACAGTCAAAATAAAAAACAAAAGTCACAGCAAGGTTGAAATATACTTTATTAGTCCACTTTATAAGGTAGCTTTTACAGGAAATGAGGGCCTTGTTTTCTGAATTAGGCGGACCGTTTGACCTCAAAAATAGTAATTATGTACGGTGACGCAACAACCTTCGAAGTCAATTGACTTGTACCTTGAAATGCGCATGTTGTAGTTGTTGAAACAAACGTAAACGCGTTGCCTTCCCAGTTTAAGTAGCTGTCAAGTTGTGATTTAGAGAATTAAGTTTTTCACTTAAAGTTTTTAGCCTGCTTACCTCAATGGCCATGGTCTAGAATTGGAACGGTATAAGGCTAATCATAAATGTCAGTTGTGCAAATAGTCCCAGACAAACATGTTACCTATAAACTTAGGTCCTCATTGATGAACTTTACACCTTTTGTTTCAAATGTACCAGTTCCCACATTAATCCATTACCAGTCATTTAGAGTCATAGCTGTTAAAGATAAAAAATATCCTTCGCCGTTTTTCTTACAGCCTATTATCGCGGTTAGTACCCGATCACAAATCAGTATCTCATTGTAAAATGTACATGGTTTTCAAATATAAACAAAAAATTGGCCAAGTGCGAGTCGGACTCCCGCACTGAGGGTTCCGTACAAATTCTATTTTTGACGTATTAAAAAAACTACTGAATAGATTTCGTTCGAACCAATTTTCGTCGGTAGTTTTTATGGTAATGTACATTATATATTTATTTCAGATTTATCATCCCCTTACTTTAGAAGTTAGAGGGGGGGGGACACACTTTTTTCCACTTTGGAAGAGTCTGTCACGCAAAGTATTCACTTAAGAAAAAAATGAGCCTAGAAACCTCCATATAATTTTTAAAGACCTATCCATAGATACCCCACACGTATATGTTCAATGAAAAAAAATATTTTCAGTTTCAGTTCTAACTATGGGGACCCCCCATTTTTTTTATTTTTTTTCCATTTTCGTGTGAAAACCTTGTTGCGGTTCATAGAATACATCTACTTACCAAGTTTCAATAGTATAGTACTTATAGTTTCGGAATAAAGTGGCTGTGACAGACTGGCGGACAGACAGACAGACAGACAGACAGACAGACAGACAGACAGACAGACAGACAGACATGACGAATCTATAAGGGTTCCGTTTTTTTGCCATTTTGGCTACGGAACCCTAAAAACTTAAAAAATTCTTACTAGAGTCGACTTGCCAAGAATGTACCCTATATACCTAAGCTCTTCAGTATTTATGTCAATATGTAGGTATCTATATTTATTTAAACTGTCTTAGTGTTAGCTACCCTTAGTCCCAAACCAACAATTAATGGGATGTTTATTCCCTTATTCATATTTTAACACTTGCAATTCAATTAACCACATAATTTAACGTTATCTAACGTAATTTCCAGACACTGTGTTCGCAAACGCCAAACTGCGTTTTAAAGATGGCGAATAATTGAGTTCATTAAGTTATTTATAACCGCCGCGTATGGGCGATCGAATTGCCATAATTTACCTGCAATTTATTTTTAAAGGTCATTTTTGCGGGCACCGCTCCGTCTTAGTAGGCGAAATAGTGAAACAACGAAGAAATTTAGCTATTGCCGCCTTGGTTTGCTTAATATATTTACAGGGAGTGGGATAAAATAATGTATATATTATGCTTATTTGGATAGACGCAAAATAAGGAAGTTATTGCAATTTTTTTTATTGTGGTATTGCTCTGAATTTTGCAATTTACATTTTTTTAAGGATTAATGAACATTTTAAGCATACTTACATTTATTTAGTGTTTTAAGTCTAGGTAGGTACTCAATTTGTTTTGCTTAAATATCAGTCTCTTAATTTTATCTCTTGTGTTATGGAACTAACTGTAATTCATTTTCTCTAAGCTAAGCCTTGTTCCGGCAAGTTTTGCGGAGGAGACGACTGAAATTATAGAGACAAAAGCGTTTAAAGTGCATTTGGACCTCATAACTCCTAAGGATAGCATATTTATTAACAATGTACTTTAGTACAACCTCATTCTTAGACTGACGTACCTACTTACCTACATAGTAACTTCAAACTCATCGGTAACTTGGTTAAAAATAAATACCTAAATATCTCACAACATCATAAATTGATCTGACTCAGTGTTAAGTTGCTTATGGACTTGTCTTACAAATATCAGAATCAACGGGTGTATTACAAAAGTACTCCTTAGATACACGTATAACTAAATGAGAATATATACACATACAATAACAGGGCAATAAATAAATCAAAAGCATGGTAAATGACGTTGAAAACAAGCGAGCTGCGGGCGGAATGTTCCCGAACGGTTTATGTGATAAAATAACTGATAAGGAAATTGCCACATTAAATCCACATTAGACCGGGGAACAGGGAAAATGGCGCAGATTTCTCCCCAAAAAATGGGTAAAATAAGAAAATAATTACGGCTATCTGTTTCGCGTAGAAGTTTGGCCGGATGAATTTGTTAAACACACTTTGACGTTTCTGTAACGTCAGTATAAAAACTATCATTAATATTAATGCGTGAAAAAACCGATTATAATAAAGTTAAGTTTTGGTCATATTGTATAGATCCCAGTTTTTTAGTTATTGAATTAGAAAAATGTTAACGTAAAGAAATTGCTATGGTCAAGAACCGAAGCCAGCTAATCCTATGTTTAGCATGTAACCTTTGTAAATATCGTGTTGAACCCACTAAGGTGTAGAAGGGTAGAAGAAAAAGCGTAAGGCATAAATTAAAATATGAATTATTTACTGCCACCGTTTACGTTAGATTAATTAGAAAAACGACCTACGTAAACTTATTTCAATTTGCATAAATTATATGCAACTTACTAAGTTCCACATTATTTTTCCTTGATTATTTTCAGTCGCATTTGCGACTGTTTTATTAGTAGCTTAGTAAATTAATAATTATATGTTAAGAAACATTAGCAGTCATTACATAAAAATAACCTAAATCTTGACACTTCGTAAATCGATGCCTACCACAGTTTATAAGTAATTAAATGTAAAACAATGTGAAGTATTCTGACGAAAGGAGAGATAACAATACATTTATCGTTAGTAGGTAGTGTAAGTATACCCGGTAAGAACGAACCGGTCTTGGCTGGTACGGTCTGCAGAAAAGTGAAAATTAGATGATGGCAGGGCAGACCAAGAACAAAACATAAATGCATCTTTTTACAGTTTTGTGGTTTGGCACTGTGAGTAAAACTCGTAATAATGTAAGTGATGTTGAGATGACATGCGCCTTTATAAAATTATCCATGTACCTACTTACTCGTAGTAAGGTATGAAATTTTGGTTGTGTTGGATTAATTTATCATTGCAGCCCTTGCAGAGTCCGTCTTCGGACATAGGCCTCCTCTCTACTTCTCCACACTTGACGATCTGCTGCCACAGACATCCAATTAATGCCAGCATACTGCCGGATATCATCCATCCATCTCTTCGGAGGACGTCCTCTGCCGCGGGTGTTTGCGCGGGGGCGCCACTCCAACAGTCTTCTTGTCCAGCGGTGGTGGTCCATTCTAGCAATGTGTCCTGCCCATCTCCACTTCCTGCGCTCAATTTCCTCGACCACGTCAACCACTTTCGTTTTCTGCCGAATCCACTCATTTCTTCTGCGGTCCATCAGGGAGATTCCGAGCATGGTTCTCTCCATCGCTCTCTGAGCGACTCGGAGTTTCTCGGCAGACCTTTCTGTCAAGGTCGTGGTCTCCATACCGTAAGTGAAAACAGGCAAGACGCACTGGTTGAAAACCTTCTTCTTAAGGTGCTGTGAGATACGTTTTGATCTCATGATATAGCGGTTGGCTGCAAATGCTGCCCAAGCCTGCGCCACCCTCCGCTCAACCTCTGCTACCTGATCTTCCAGCCCGAGGGTGATTTTATGGCCGAGGTAGATGTAATACTCGACTACTTCAACAGGAAATGTGTGATTTTTCGCATCTGGGATGTTGGTCATAATCTTGGTTTTTGACCGGTTCATTCGCAATCCCACTTTTGCTGATTCACGTTGAAGTTCGTCGAGCATCATTACCATGTCGTTAATGTCGTCCGAGATCAAAGCAATGTCGTCCGCAAATCGCAGGTTGTTCAGCCTCTCGCCGTCGATCAGAAGGCCCCTACTGCTCCAGTCGAGTTTTTTGAAAACGCTTTCAAGCGCAGCGTTGAAGAGGTTTGGCGATATTGTGTCACCTTGTCTCACTCCACGTTCTAGGTGAAAAGGTCTTGTTAATTTGTGGAGGTTGACGGCAGATGTTCCATTCAGATGAAGGTGTTTTATGAGCTGGATGTATCTTTCATCCACCCTGCAATCAACAAGTGCCTCTTCAACGGCCCATGCTTCTACGGAATCGAAAGCTTTTTCGTAATCTACGAATGTGATAATTATCGGCTTACGGTATTCGTGGCATTTCTCGATTGTGGTTTTCAGCGTCTGTAGATGGTCACTTGTACTGTAACCGGATCGGAAACCGGCCTGCTCCCTCGTTTGATATTCGTCGAGTTTGTTTTTAAGCCTGTTTAGGATAACCCGTGTGAATAATTTATAGATATGGGACAATAAACTGATGGGCCGGTAGTTATCCAATTTTCGAATGTCCCCCTTTTTATGAAGCAGGACGATCACCGCGTTGTTCCAGTCTTCGGGCACCCTACCTTCCAAGATGCAATTGGAGAAAAGTATCGCCAGAGCCGCCCACAAAGCCTCTGAACCCAGCTTTAGCATTTCGGGTATGATGTGGTCTTGACCCGCAGATCTTCTGTTCTTCACCTGACTTAGAGCTAGTTTTATCTCCTCTGTAGTAACATCAGGGATTTCCTCGGAACCAACGTTCGCAACAGGAGGCCTACTGGGTAGCAGTGTGGGTCCTCTTTGAGGTGGCGAAACTTTACTCTTATACAGAGCCTCAAAGTATTTCCTAGCAACATCCAGAAGCTGGTCTCTGTTGCTGATAACATCACCATTGTCGTCGATGAGCTGAAAAATCTCCTTTCTACCATGGGATAACTGAGCTCGAAGCACTCGTTTGCTGGTGTTTAGTTCTATAGCGTCAGTTATCCGGTCTTCGTGATAGAGCTTCAGGTCGTTTTTAATGCCTTGACGAATAGCATTTTGTATTTTTTGGTATTCGTCACTGTCGGTCTCATTTTTCAGCCGCATATTGTGGCGTTCTTCCATGAGTTTCAACGTACCTTCCGAGAGTTTCTTTGGATTAATTTATAATCTTATGAAAATTGTAATGTCGATGTGTTCGTTTGGTTATGAAAATCTGATGTAGGTATTTACAAGTATGAAGTCATAAAAAATATCTTTTTTTTATAGTTTTATGTTCTTTGAAACAACATTGCAAGTATTCATAACAGCCTATGCTATTGATGTGATAATTGTTTTGAAAATAATACCCTCCATGAACCTACATAATATTTTGTTTGTAAAACTTTATGTATTATTTTTATGGACCATAAAATGTGACCTGTCAATAAGTAAAACTGTTTTTACCTGTAATTTAGACATTATGTTATTTGTTTTTGAAACGAATAAATCAATTTAAATATGGAATTTGTTTGTTTTGTTGTCTCTACTCGTCCGCTTCTACGAGCTCCCTCCAAGATGATGTTATTTAAGATGAGATCAATTTTATTGAGATTTATACTGTGAACATGTTCGCATCGATTCCGTTCTTTGTCTATAAATTATCGACTCGAGAATTCGGCAGTTGATTAATGGCCGCTTTTGTATGATACATATCGTGGTTTTTATTTCCTTTCGTTCGATTTTTGCATAATTATTAATTTATTAACGTTTAATGATTTATCGTTAATACGTAATTATTATTGCTTTAAAATGACCGTCGTATGTTATTAATTACTGTTATTTCTGTTTTGGAAGTAACATTTCATTTGTTGTATAGGCAAGTCGACGGCTCGTTTGCTTGGAGAATAAAGATGAATCGTTTATCGTACTTACTTACTAAAGAACACAAAATAAGCATGACCACACACAAATTGAGAAAACTTTATTATTGCAGATCTCACTGCCACTTTTGTTACAAAACGTCTATTTTAATCTTTTAGAAAATAAACAAGAATAAATGTTTTAAATATTGCTTGAAAATACTCAGTAGGCAGGCCAAAGAAGTGTTACAATAAATTGAAAATCGATAGACCGTGAAATGCTTCTAAACTCAAATTAAGTGAAATGTAAATAGAATTAAAATCATTGAGATATTTATATAAATCAGCTCCTACCCGTATAATATTTATTAGTAGGTACCTAAATGAGTTGATTGCTCTTATCCGTTAAAACTACTATTTACCCACTAGTGGCTAATTATATTATCAACTTGAAGTAGGCTACCGAAGTTTAGTGAACTAATTCCTAACTAACTTTAAGTCTAGGCTAGTCTTAGATTGAAGTTATGGCTTAAACTACAAACTTGAGAAGTTATTATACAGAGCACTAATTATTCTTATGTTGCCTAATACAGTAATCCTATGGAAATATACTAATTCGTTGGGTAACCGATCACTTAGGTCAGAAAAAGTACTAGCAAAAGTACCAAACTCATAATTATTATGTAGACAAATTCTTAAATGGAAGTTTTCGCATGCAAAACTACCTAATTATGAACCTTTATATGTCCCACTGCAGAGCAAAGGCCTCCATCATTTGAAATCATGTTTTCATTACAAAGATGATGATTGGTGATCATAAACCCAGGCTGTGTTCAGAAAAATCTACATAAATCTTGCCCAACCCAGGAACCGAACCCAGGACCTCGAGACCTGGTACTTTAGCCACTAGACCATCGGCGTTGTAATTTAAGAGGCTTTGCAGAATTATCTGTTGTTTTTTCTGACCTCAAAGATCAACTGTTTCATAACATTTATGCTAAACTAAAGATATTGTAGACGAGTACTGCTTGTTAAACTGCAATTTTCAAAGTATTAATTTCCTAACAATAACTCATGTTTTGCCAACGTACAGTTACGGGTGGAAACTTCAAGGGATAATAGACCTTATGTTATAAGCATAGGTGTGACATTGACCTGACGTTTGCGAGCTTAAAGGTGCCATTATAGTGTTTCTACTCATAGCTGTTTAAAGTTAGGGTAAGGAGACGAGGGTTACCGCGTCTTGCTCGGTCGAGTATGACTTATAATTTATATAAAGAAAAAATGAAAATATCCTGTAGGGGCGTCACCTAATGAGACCACCTCGGAGCGCCCGGCGGGGCATAGGGTCGCCATGCATTTCGACATCGACGCATTTCGTGTCCACTTTGACCACCCAAGTTTTGAGCACCCGCAATTTGAGCACCTGCTCTAATCCACTTCGAGCACCTGTTCATATCAAAACCAAACATATTTAAATCTAGCGACCCTCTTCGGCTTCACACGGGTGCCACTAAATTTATAAGTGTTTCTCTACTATATTATGCAAGTAGGTATTATACATATAAACATTATTTAAGAATCACTCTATCTATAAAAAATAACGCATCAAAATCCGTTGAGAAGTTTTAAAGATCTAAGCATAAATAGGGACAGAAAGATGGCAGATAGCGACTGTGTTTTAAACTTTGTAGTGAGGCCGACCAAAATATCAATTGGTGCTCAAAGTGGACTAGGTTATGTGTTCAAAAATTGGGAGCTCAAAGTGGATTAACTCCACATTTCGATAAAAGTTAAAACAATGTAGCTACTAATACGGACGCAGTAGGACACCGGGGTGCTCACGTCAACTAGTCTGGCTTGAAACGGAAGATCAAACCTTATTGGTAATGACGTAGAGTTTATTTTTGTAGCTAGTGAAATGCATAACAATCTGTCATCGGGCTGGTATGTTTAAGTTTTGTGACCTTCCAAAAAGTATAAAAATTATGGTTTACTTCAAGATACATGCGGTGCTTTGCTTATGTTCGAAAATTAAAAAATCTAAACATTACTCGTATTCACAATTGAGTTAAAGTGAAGTCCTCAGCTTACAAACTACTAACCCACGTACACCAAATCGACTGAACTAGCACCATGTTTCCCAAGTACCTACAATTAAAATCGAACAAAACAAGAATCGAACCCAGGACCTTCCTCCGAACTCATGCCAACCCTACAACGTGTAATGCGCGTGAAACCGTTCATCATGCGACTTGCGCCCGCGCGTTCGAAATTTAAATCTGAGCCTTTACCTACAGCCTGTCTCGGGGGTGTCACGATTGCCTTGTATGCTAATTAATGCGGGCGATTTGCTTATTATTTATTTTAATATGAAATGATTTATTAGGTTTTTAATATTTTGTAAGTCTACTACAAAAAATAATTTTCCAAAATCTTGCAAGATGTAACCTTTATTTTGAACCTGAGTAACTATCAAAAGACATTTTTTGGTCGTGGATATTCAAGATACTTGTTTGTTTGTAGTATGAACGAGATAACTCTACTCTATGGAAGCTGTGGTGAAGTTTGTAGACACGTTTATAAAAGAGCAAAATAAGAAAAAAAATTCGTATCTACCTACTGGTACCGATTTTGATTCGACCATTCAGTCTCAAAATAAATAGCAATTTGCAAAAAAAATGCATTTTTATTGTCACAACAAAACTGGTCAGAAAATACATTTAAAACAAGTCAAAAATAAAATATTCAAAACTCTACATTTAACACGGGTGTTTATAAAACCAACCAATTAGGTACGCTGAGATTAGAAATTAAAATGTAATTTTATTCATTATTAAACTGATAACGTTATAACAGCAATAATATGAAATCACATACATAACCAGTTTAGAGACTGGACTCAATCAGCCATCCGTGTCTTATCTCTATTAAAATAATGATTTATTGCGAGCGAAGCTCTAATTATTTTATTTATTTTTTATTTTATTTATTAGGAAAACAAACAGCAGTTTACAACACATTTAAACAACCCAAATTAATAACACATTAGCCAAATAAGTTTCCACAAGTAGGTTATACATTAATTGTATCGTTTGGGCCACTATCTCATCCAGGGAGCGATCCAGAGGACAGCACATTAGAGAAATGTTCAATAGTCTTTACAATAGAGCAGTACCCCAAATGTGAAAGTGACCCATTATAATGTTAATAAAAACACAGGCTAGAACACAAATCTACCAGCGAAGAAACACGGTTCAAACATCAGAACAAATGTTGTAGGTCTTTAACAAACACTTAAATTTCTTAGGTTTATGGCTGAAAATGTCGATGTGACAGTACTTGGAATTATATAGATTCATAGCTCGAAGAACAAAACGGTTGCAAGCATAGTTAGTACTGCAACTTGAAATAGAAAATGTCTTACTAGATCTCATGTTATTTCTCGGACATCGTAACATAACCTTACTCAAAAGATAAGGCGAATCAACGTAGTTATTAATAATTTTGTACAATAAGATTTGATCGAAATGTTCCCTTCTGAGTTTGAGGGAGGAAATACTGTTTGAATTAAAGTCGTTTCGAAATTTATAAGTCATTCTCTTAATAAATTTCCTTTGAATTTTTTCTAAAGTGTCAACGTATGTCAAATATTGAGGATTCCAGACAGTAGAAGCATATTCAAGTTGAGATCTTACAAGGCTATTATACAATAACATTAAAGTGGTGACACTTTTAAATTCAATACTTTGCCTAAATATAAATCCCAACATCTTATAGGCCTTACTTGTTATTTTATTAATATGTGATGAAAATAACAATTCACTATCCAGTATTACTCCTAAGTCTCTCACCTCGGTCGAACGTTTGAGATTTTGACCAAAAATAGTATAATTAAATTCTAATGGATGTTTTTTCCTACTATACGAGATTACACAACATTTATTAATGTTTAGATACAATTTATTTTCATTGCAATACTTATGAAGTCGATTTAAGTCTTCTTGTAAACCAATACAATCATCAACTGATTTTACGACAGATAATAGATTACCTAGGTATTTTATACTACGCATTGTAACCCAGACGTGAAAATATGTAACAGAAAAATATCTAATTCACGAAGTCATGTTGAAAATACTAAAAAATAGAATTGGCAATTAAGTAAGAGCAAAGTATCAAACAAAATAAGTCATCCAAATAATCGGAATTTTGAGTAATTCGGAGTTTTGAATAACACAACCATTTTGTAGGATGGAAATGATTTTTTATTGAATTAGATAATAATTTATTTCATTGTTAAGTAAATCATTTAGATTGGATTTCATTGGATCTAATCTTTACATAGGTAACTTGGAAGAAAATCAATCAAACACAAATAAATCCTCATGTTTAAAAAAGAAATAAAATGTCCAATCAAAAACATGTTTGAATCAAAAACAATTATTTTTTCAAGTGTAATAACCAGCATTAATTAATCAGGACATAATCTCAAATTCATCTAAAAGTGCTACCAAAAATCTCTAGTTAAATAAAAATACGGCACCCGAAAACGACTCACACTTGACCTCATCAGAATGAACCTCGTAGCTGCGAGAGCGAGGCGGGAAGCTACCCGTCCCTCTCTGCCATCCTTAAACGCTTAAAAAGCTCCATAGATGGCAGTAAAATCGTTGCACAACGGTTTGAAGCGGCCACTACTGTCGCCATCTAGCGCCGAATAACCGAACTCTTATGGCACGTTTATTGAAGAGGGCTCTTCAGCACATCGTAAACGATTTTATGGCCTCTAACGAACTCGAGTCTCGTGCTCGATATAACCCGACCGAGTACGGTGGGGAATGCAATATTCGGATGCTCTTGTCGAGCTGCCCGTATTCAATTCGACCGGTGTTCATGGGATTTTATGTGCGATTCAAGGTGCGTTTGGATGGCGTGCTCGACTTGAGCGTTTATTTCTCTTTATTGTTTGGGTTTGTTTATGCGATCGCTTTAACCAACCTCCGTACATGATTGTGTTATGATTATTACGATGTCTCGAACGAAACGTGGGGATATTTTTACGTTTTTCCACGTTGGTTTTTGCGCCAATTGGAACCTATCGGATGCGTCGGCTTGCTTATCATTCTTATTATCAGTGTTTACAATCAGAATTTATTCGGCATACCTTTTCAAATTTGGTAGGCGGCAACAAAGTTAGAATTAGGTACGAAACCCAATAACCATTTATCAGTGATTTATATTCGAGTTTTCCCCAAAACGTAGCCGTGAAAAAGGCAAATCATAAATAAGATCCGATTCAAATTTGTAGAAGATGCTATCGGTATGATTTGTAGGCTCGCACCCGAGAGCGCTCTAGTGATGTGCTAATTGCACGTCACGTATCGATAAACCGAATAAACGGGCGGACTATTATTGTTAACTTTACGATAGTGGCGGATATAATGAGTATCGTTTACATATGTGCGAGATAACGTTGTTTATATGACTCTATTTCAAAGTGGAAGTTTGTGCCATTTCTTGTTTAATTTCGTTATGTGAGAATTTAACTTACATGTTATTTTAATGCCTTAACGCCTATTTGATGACAAATATGTTATTATAATTAATTAAGGAAGGATTTGGCTTAAAATCTGTTGTATTCAATGATATTTAATGAAAGGTTACATTTATTAAGGATATTCTTTTTACAAAATCATAATGATGACAACAAAAAAATACTTCACTTTTTTTTTACTATAGCCTCATAAAAGTTCTTAAATTAGTCATGAATTATGTGAAAACATTCTCTTAGAGAAAAGGATAGGAACCATTATTACACGTGACATCATACGTTACGACGCTGGAAAACATACGAGTTTTAAGATTTAATAAAATCCGCCCAATAAATACCGCGTCCAGTCGTCCCCAGAGCTGTCACGTGCTCTCGCATCAGCATCTTCTCGGCTGCGGGTGAGTTATCGTTCCCGCTCTTTTTGCTCACCTCTTATTTCTCGCTGGCGTTCATCGTATGTAGGCGAAACTTACGGCCGCGCGCTAACCGCCAACTCGACTCGAACCTGCATGTCACATCACTAATTATTACTTTTTTAAAGCCCTTCATATTTATTTGTATTATTTTTTAAAACGAGTTATCTACTAAGGTGTGCTAAGAACCTAAGGCGAACGTCTCAGCCTTATTAGAATATTGTTGTATGACACAAAGCACAACGACCTTTAATGAAAACACGCGATTATTCCTGACAAAAGTAACACATACATTATCATATTATAACAATAACTCAATTTAGTAGTTATTTCGTTATTTGGTAGTTAGGTAGAGCCTGTTATGCATTTAAATTAGTTGCGTAAACGTGCACCTACGGTTTTAATTTTAGATTCGACACGGTTCGGGAATGTGGACTCTGTTGACTGTCCGTGAAGAGTTAAAATGTCGAGGAAAATGTTGGAAAGAAGAGCTTTCTAGACCCGGAAACTGACGAAAACGGCGTGTCTCTACGACGCCGTCCGAAACACGCCGCTATAAATAATGATCAATTCAAATACGAAGCCCACGCACAAGTAATACCAATATGATTTAAGGAGGCCAAACAGCACGCTTAGCTTGACGAAACAAAGCGGTCTGTGAAAAAAAATGTATCAATATTTGTTTTGTACCTGTTTAATATATTCCGGGCCGTGTACCACATAATATATTAGAGGACCAATGATGTAGATGCCACCCTGAAGGCAACAAATCTCGGCCGCGACGCCCAACAAACATTTTTTGTAAGCCACATACCTCGGACAATGTGTTATCTGTCCTAATGTGATTTAACAGGTAATTTTTAAAATAGATTACGATTAAACAGAGCCAGATTTATGTCCACCCGCAATGTAAATAGGCAGGGAGAGAATGAGGAACTACATTTATTTTCATTTGCCTCCATTTATATCTCGGTTTCACGTGGAGATTACGTGATTTAACAAAGGTTGCGTTATAAATCTGTGAGTCCTGTCTTAGTAGGCTTTGTGGGCATTTTTGATATGTGCCTTTAAAAGCTTTTTTCTGTATTTAGATGAGAGTTCATTGTGTAATTCATTAGGGAGGGGGTAGGTCGGGCGAAGTGCGGCGCGCGGTCGATATCGAGAGATAACGCGGTATTTATGGACGGCCAGTGACGTGTCTAACAAGGACACGATACTTTTAACGGCCATCGAATTAGTCCGGACAAATAAGAACATGCCAATGTAGGACCGTTGGACACCCGATGCTGATGGCGGTGGTGCAAACGGCCTTAATTAATTAAACTTCCTAATATAATTAGCTAATTAACTTTTAACTGTTGTAATGTGCTGGTTTTATTTTATTAATTATAATTGGGCGGGTCTTGCTTTATTATATGTAATTAATAGTAAATGTTTTTTAAACATGGACATTTTATTATGTTTGGTGATTTTAATTGTAATAATATTTATAGGCTTTTGTGGTATGAAAAACATTTTTTATGGAAGATATGCTACAACAACACAATACAATAAAACGACTTCGCAAGCTAACTTACTGATAGATAGATAAGTTTAATTTTCATAACTTGGCAAAAAGAGACATTCTTAGTTTACAATCTTAAATGAAAACAAGTAAGACTTGTCACCGATCGTTTGTTTCACGTTTCAATTTATGTACAAACATGACAGTTTTAATGGACAATATTTCGTGGAAACTGCGCTACCCAGCCCTTTTGTTATTAGAGACTTCGTTAGTTCACATTAGAATATTTCATCTCCGCGGTTTTATCTTAAAATAAACCGCATTGCACTGAAGATGTGTGGGTGGTCCCATAAACTTAGACTCGCATTGTCTATTCTAGAATCGAACTTGCGATTTGCATTGGGACCTACTCGGCATACATTATTATGGTGCGGTCTGCGGGTAAGTAATTAGCACTTACAGCACTTACGTCGATATCGATATTCGCGTCAGGTACTTCATTAGTCGTCGATACCTCTTTGAATCCCTAAAACTCATTTTCAAGTCTATAATTATGTTTTAACACATCCTTGTGTTAAGCGATGGGTCAGTATTTGCATATGAGTAAGCATCAAGTCAGCTTCTTCTGTTTTTTTTTATTGAATACTCTTTAAATTTGTTAGCCACTTCTTTCATGTGTTTTTTTAAAATACAATATAATAGGGAGGCAAACGAACCAGCGGGCCACCTGATGGTACTTGATCACCGCTGCCCATGGACATTATTAATTCGTATTATTGCTTAAACTGAAACAAAAGTAACTCTCATAAGATTAAGACACTAATATAATTATATCTTGCCAAAACTGGCTTTATTAAAATACTATAATAAAAATAAGGTCAACCTTAGCTTAAAAACTCTTTTGTTTCCCCAAAAATATTTTTTTACAATTTTATAAAGCGATTTCAAATTTTATATTCCCATCCGAAACGTACTGACCTCCCGAACGCCAGCGAAGTAATACGTCAAGACTAGACAGCTGCCCCCACCCCTCGCCCTCTCGCAGCTTAGCGCGAGACAAAGACAGATGCACGATAAATCGCTCAGGAGGAAGAGGGACGGAGACGGCCCGTGAAACATGGCGCATAACGCCCCTTGATTTATGGGAGTGTGCCAAAGTTCGAACTTTATGTGTGCGTGACGTTCATATGTTGTTGTAGCTTGTAAAATGGGCAAACAATTACATTTTATATTAGCCCGATATTTATAACCCAGACTGTGAGTATCTGCCGACTGTGATTGATCTAGTTCAGTTCTGACCCATCCTTAAAAGGCCAGAACAGCCGTTATGGCTTGCACAAATGCGGATTTCTTCGCAGAAATGTTTTAATACTGATTACATCAAAGATAAACCAGAGTTTTATGGAAAGGAATTTTGTATATCTCCCATAATTCACCATATAACAAAGGAATAAAAAGTAAGCAGCAAAATATTTATCCTTTTTTTCATTCCATACATTGCAATCTAAATACGGTTAGATTTATTCCGACTCCGTTGACCCGGTTCCGTATGAATAGACATATAAAAAAAATGACGTCTAAATGCGTTCATTTAATCAGTCATAACCATTGGCTGGATATAGTCTAGAATTAAGCGGTTAGACTATGCAATTGTATGCACTTATGTACTCTTATTACATAATAACAACATTACACGACTCCTGAGTACTAGATAGGTATCTAGATTGTATTCAAATGAGCTATTTGTAGACTGTGAGTTTTGTCAATGGACTGGTCGTCGCGTGCTGCCTCGCATTCATTTGCGAGTCATTATTTAAATGGAATAATTAAATATCATTATGTTATTAGATAGGCGTTATATTAGATTTGATTTAAATAACAGATTGATATCGCTAACCTATTGTTAATTGGACCCTTTGTATGTGGCCACACACTACGTTTTTCCCTACTTTGAATACGCTAGCGGTGGAACTAAGTATCTAAATCTTTTAAGCGTCGTATATTTTAATAAAACTTACATAAATTGATGGTTTATTTTCTTTTTGTTTTGTGTGTTAATTTTATTTTTTATCATTTGTTACAGGTACATATTTAGGTATTACTTACAAAACTTTTTATTTTGGTAAGTTTACAAATTATTACCTAATGTATAGTTGGAACGAATCGTTTTGATCCTTTGAAAAATATTTTACATCACCATTATTTTACAACACTACTTCATTTATTTATATTATGTACTCTTTTACCATTGTATAACTAGATCCTTTCGTAAAGGTTAACACTACAAATCCTAAAATTACTACAAACTCGCAAACAGCGAAGTCATAAGTCTCAATTTCCAATTATCGTACAGTTCGCTTCATAAAAAGCTGCTCGATTATTTACGCACCTCCCCCTGTTTTATGGCGAAATCCTTGTTCATTAAAGGGTTATTAGACACCGTGAGCAAACTGAGCAATTTGCTAAGCAAAATGTATAGCGTAGGTGGCCACAATACGGCCGGGTAGAGCCGTAAAGCAAGCTTCCTCGCTGGGAGGTCTTAACTCACGCTGCTATTATTTATTATGTAACCCGGTGGTAACAGTGCACGTAGTTCAGGAGGTCGCGGCGAAATAAGGTGTGATTGCGTTTGTGGTGATTTGTCGAGCGCTAATGACCTGCATGGTACGGTGAGAGAGGCGGAATAAAGAAAAATTAAGCTTATGGTTGTCAGTAAGTAGGAGTGGTGATGCTTTGTACACTTAATTATTGAAGATAATTTAAAAGCGCACCATTTGCTTTACAAGCCGTTTAACGTAAGTAGGAAAAAATATTTAAGGACCTATAGATGATAATGAAATATCGAATGATTGGAACTTACCTATCAAATAAAACAGCAGGACGTATTTTAACTACCTACCTATTTAGGAAAAGTTACAGAATTTCATAGCCCTTTAATAAATTCTCAATTCTTGATTCTACAGTATTGTCTCCTTATTTCTTGTTTCCTTATCAGTAGAAATTTGAATATTTTTTTAAATTATTTTTTCTCAACTTTCGCAATCTTTAGCAATTTATCTTTCCCTCCCGTACTACACGGCTACGTCGCCCAGCAGACGGCCACGTCCGTCAACCTAGGCCGGCCCGCATACCCTGATGAGTGTTTGCATTTATTCATGAAGTGTTACTTCGGAATTGGAATGTTCCGAGATTTATTCACGTTATTCCAGTTTCCTCAGGTTGTACTGGATTTCTATACTCCATCTTTGGGCCCAATTAGTTTATTATTGCTGGCTTTATGCCTTAATTGGCTGGACTCATTGTGTCAAGTTTGAAGTTGTATAATGGTTAAACAAAACAATTGCAACTTCTAAGGGCTACCAATGTTAAGATTTGTTTATTTCGGGTTTTTATATTTTACAAATTAACAAATGTTGTGTGATTGGTATGATTCCGAGTGTACCTACCTACAAATATATTAATTTCATTTTAATCTTTAAACTTTCGCGTTACATGATAAGTATATAATTTTAAAATAGGACTAAACGCCAAACGCGAATTTTGCGTTTAGTCCCGTTTTTATAGTAGGTATCTAACAATTTTACATTGTTTGTTTAGGTAATCAAGTGAACTTCACACCATTTGTTACGAGTATTAAAGGCTAATGAATCACAGAGCTAATTTTCCACCAGCTATTCTGCCTTGCCCGTTCATCATTTAGGCCCGTATCTAATTTGGCCTATGTTCAAACTTAGTTCTTACAAAATCTGTAGGTATTTGGCAATTGTCCCATTGCTATCAAATATTATATTTTATAGGGACTGCTTGGGAATGTTAATATAAAGTATGTATATGATAGACTTCATTAACCGTATGGTTTATATTGTTGTGGTTAAAGTCAGGTTTGCTAGGTGTATATACCTAAAGAATTTTAAACGGTTGATGTAATTTAATGTTCATGTCAGAAACCAAATTTAACGCATACAACGTAAGTTTCAAAGTCTACTATACCTTCATACCATTATACCAACGTAGTCTAAATTCGGTAGCTACCTTTTTAATTATTGGACTTAAAATAATAAAATAGCGAAGACTTTTTTTATCATTCAATTATTAACATAAAACAATATACTTAAAATGAGTCTTAGTTATAATTTATAGAAACCAAAACCCCCACTCAACGTCTCAAATAACCTCAAAAACAAATCCCCCAAAAACCCATTAATTAGCGCATAATTTTTCTAACATTCCATTATTATAATTGGCTTGTAATTGAGTGAGATAGCGTTATTCTGCGCGGCCCGTTTCATTGTTCACCAATGACAAATAATGGCAGATAATACCACAGTATCGGGTGTCCGCTGAATTTAGCACTATGTTCCGAGCCAATATTCCCGCTTGATAATAAACATACATCACTTACGTATATAAATACTTGTTGGTCGCGCTATAGAGTGCTCTGTTTGCGAATGTCCGCGACTATGGAGTTGTTGCTTGTTTATTTTTTGATTTGATTTAGTGGGGTGATGAACAAGGCTCAATAGAGCGGATTAAAGCCGTTTCATGAAAGACATACATACATAGTTCTGATAATTGTGCATAGTTTTTATATTGTAGACAGAGAAATGCCTCTGCGTCTTAAAGTTATTAAAATATTTAGGCGGGTAAATAGTAAGTTAATTAAAATTACTCGATTATAATATCGTTTATATAAGAAATTCCTGAGCAAATTACAAAATAAAAGTCTTAAAAAATTTCGTCCACACTGACAAATGGTCCTTCCTAATAAAGCAGCTTATGTGCTGTTGTTGTATCTTAATCTTAACATCCAAGGTCGATAAATAACAGGTATTTTATTGTAAATATACTTATAAAATAAACATCTGACGACATAAAAACGTGTCAAATCAGAATCTTAACCCAATTTAAACAAATTTACATTTATATTGGTTTTACAAAATGATGGTGTTTATAAAATCGTTATTTATTAGTCGAATCAACACTTTGCCGTGTTGTGTTTTCCGTTTTCTCACACAATATTTTTATAAAATCATATAGGTAGTTTTTTTTACAAAAAGTATCATCTCATTAAGAGTTCTCAGCAGGGTGCTGTTTAATTGATTTAACTACTAATTACGATGAGAGGTAACTAGTTTACTCACATAAGCTTAATTTGTACAGTGGGTTTAATAATAGCCAGATTAAATTATTTCATTCACAAATGACCATACGCTACGTCCAAAAACCCCGCTTCTACCCTACCAACATTGGAACAAAATGCTGAAAAAGGCTAAAAAAATTAAACCACTTAAAACGAAGTATTTAATCACGCATCGATTGAGCAACAAAATGTCGAAATAATATTCAATGTTTTTACACTTAACCTTTTCTAGGCGAGCGTACACCTTGTTTAAGCTATCTATTCTATTAAAAACCAGTCAGTTGGGAACATAAAGACGTATTACCCAACAGTTGTCAGATCTGGCGCAGTCACGAGAGTCACGAGTCCGCTTGTACGGTCTGGTCTAGGTGCGGTTTACACGATACGACAACGGTCGTGTTTAGCTTACATTTTACTAAAATAATAGTAGTGACAGCCCACAATAGTCCTACCCTCGATAATAGTACTACTACGAAATCTTAAGAAGGGACTCGATTTATTCCGTGGGATGGGTAGCAGCAATCGCCGGTCACTAAACCGGCTAGTATTTATGGCATAGCCTCAGATCAAGGAGACCCTCTTTATTTTGAAAATCGGATGATATAGATTTGGTTTTCAGTTACAAAAAATGGACTTGGAATGCACGTCTCGACTTAAATACCTACAAACAAGTCACTAGTATAGTATTATTAATTAATAACAATCGAATCAGGAAACGATTGAATACACATTCTAGTAAAAGGTCGAAATGCTAATCGTTATATCAGTAGCTATCGATTGAATATTCAAAACAAACATAATGGGTACGTGTGTTTACAAGAAAAATCTGCGTCCGCCATTCAAATCAGAGTGACTAGCATTCTTCAAATCTTTCAATAGGGGCGAATAGGCTATATCGGACACTTAAAGAAAATATGTTTTTTTTTATTATTTATTACATTTCCTTTCAGATATTTAGTGTAGAAATTATTATGTTTCTTGGTTTAGTTGGTTTTCATTTCAAAATAAAAGACGTGAAGTGTTAACCTCGAGTTGTGTAGTGCCCAACGAACGCCATCGTTAGCGTAGGGGAAAATCGTATTATATCGTTGACTCATACCAGAAAAGGGCACTGTCTATCGAGGCCTCTCTCGTCTGGTCTAGATAACGTAGCATGCACCATACTATAATGATGACATCAAAACATACATAATGCATTTTTTTTCTTTTGAATTTTGTGCATTTAAAAGTGATAAGTTTGATTTTTTTACCACTTTTTGTTGTGAATTGGAAGTCCACGTATTTATCGATATTATTAAATGATTACTTCATATTTTTAAATGATAGTAGGAATGGCATAAAGAAACGATTAATTACAAGACGCTTACAAGAAAAAAGCAGTATAAAATTGCACCCATATAAGAAGCAATAAAAAATTTCGCCCCGGGTGTTGGTAACGATTATCCCAAACCGCCCTTAATTCATAATAATTTCCTGGCCGAGTTTGCCTTATTAACTAAATCTAAAGTTTACTCAATTTAACGGGGCTGATAAGAAATTCCTCGTGGGCAATAAGGAAACGGTATTATTCCAATTATAAAGATTTGAGCCTTTTTAATTAGCCTTGCATGTTGCTTATACATAATTTAACGAGGTCCGTTCGCCTCACTGCCATGGGGCCATTATTTATCTAAGTTACTAGTACTTACTCATTTAATGTATATCATTAAATGAGTAACATATTTTACCCATCTCAATAAATTTTACGTAAGTAATTAGTAGATTTAAAAGAATTAATTCTGTTAAAATAGACCTGCAAAAAAGGCGTATTGCAATTTATGTCTTCTTACGCTCTCACCCGTCAAATACGCAATTTGTTGTATAGATACAGTAAGTAATACATAAATGCAAATACGACACAATTAACAGTGTAAGCATATGAAAATGAAACCATAAATAATTGCTAATGGGTCCGATGCGAGCATTAAAACTATTTCGCGACGTAAATATATTCAGAGATACAGCTAAAAACGACCAAAATAACGCATCAATCTCTTATATTAGCCCCGGGCTCTCTGGAACAACATAAAAACTTCCTGAAGTTTCCTATACTGGGCCGTAAATCTCACGTTTTTTAATAGATAAATAGGGCCTCGCACAAACGAGCAATATCGCATTATTTGGGCCCTCCCTAAGGAAAGGCCCTCTGATAAAGCCTCCACGCCTCACACCCTTCATGCTAATGTAGTACGCCAGACGGTGACAACCATTTTTTGGCCCACTTGGCTACATTATGGCAGCTATAAAGAGTATTTCAAATTATATTTTCCGTGTCCATTAAAAAGGAGATGTGGTTTTCTCTGGCTTATTATTTAAGCAACTTTCGACGTCGGGTTTAATTTCATATGCACTTTGTATTCCCATTTTAATTTTTAAATATTGAATGCGTAACAGAGCTCTTGTTGTTTGCTGGTACCAGTATTTTGTTTGCAATAAATACAGGTAGCAGGCAAGTGAAAGAAGAGCAATAAACTTATATTGCCGCTTTTTTAATGTGCACGTCTCTTTTTAACTTGCATTTATTATTGCACAAAACTATGACACATTTATGAAGCGTCTTAACAGGTAGCAATTTACCTTCCTATAACAAAGGGTAGTTTACAAAA
This sequence comes from Nomophila noctuella, assembly GCA_958496325.1. Classification (NCBI taxonomy): domain Eukaryota; kingdom Metazoa; phylum Arthropoda; class Insecta; order Lepidoptera; family Crambidae; genus Nomophila; species Nomophila noctuella. The sequence continues at coordinate 10,563,423 of OY292491.1, forward strand.
CAACTATTGTTATAATATTCGTCGGCTTTTTAAATGGTACAAAAGAACGAGTTCACGGTACAACGTAATAAAATGTTCAAAACTTCGTAAAAATATGCCGTCATAAACAAAGCGGTTCGGATGCAAAGTTAGATAAAGAACATCTCACACACCTGAGCTAGAAAATTGCTTTTTTCTAAGCGCCTCCAGTTTTTTACGCAACTTTCTCCGAGAATAAAAGAAGTTTCGTGGAAGAACTTTCTTATTTTTTTGCTTTTGGAAGACGTAAATCATCCTCGCTCGTACGATATGACGGGCCGCAAACGCGCGAAATATGGAAACAATAAAAATATTGTGACACGCGGGAACAATTGCCCGGGACTCTTTTGTTTCGGTGAAAGTTTCCATCCTTCATGCCTGTTTGTTTTTTACCAAAAAACTTGAGTGAGATCGTTGCAAATTTCTCTCTGGCATTAATCCGGAGTTATTACCGGGAGCGTAAACCACCGTGAACCCTTATCACAACTAGTTAAAAACTAATTACGGGGGTGACACCACCTTTCCATTAATCTCGCGGCTGCTCCGAATTGCTCTGACAAAAGTTATTTTTAAGAAAAAAGCCCTTGAGGCCGTCGTATCGCCCGGTCTCCCCGCCCGCCGCGCCTCGGAGGAATTTATCACGATTTATATTCATGGCATAACAACAAGAGCCCGTTTAGGGTGATCCCATTCAAATTGTAGACTGCTAAATAAACCTGTTGTTTTTATTCGAGACGCTTGCAGCGTTATGACGTAACTAATCTAGCGGTTCAACGGTAACTTGAGTTTGTTGCTTAACGTCAAAGTTTGGCGACGTAATAGCCTTTTGACACAAAACGTCCCACTTAACACATTTGTGGCGCAATAATATCTAAATAGGTACATGTTTTAAAATTCGAGTATGTTTTTTTTTTTTATGTAAGTGGACGCATCTTTGAACGAAAACATTATTTTAAATCGTCAAATTGACCTGTAGCCTGTAGGACATTAATAGGCTGATACTTAGGTAATACTTTTACGTTAATGGACTATCGTGAAATATACTGCTTGTTACGTACTTAGGTATTAAAATTGTAATTATCTCAAATAATTAACAACCTTCTAATCAGTGTGCCCCAACATCCATTCAGGCATACCCGTCGTCACCAAAGGGAGTTGTGGCTAATAAATTATTCTATTTTAACAAAGTTCGGTGTGAACCCCGGACCATATGGTGCCTGGAACACGGCACTAACTCTTAGTAGGACGGAACAACAAATCAACTGTGGTTTAGGAACGGAAGTATTTAGCGGTACAACTGTGAAAGGCTATTAATTATTTGAAAGGTTGCAGAACTGTTTTGATTGCGTCGTAACTGGTACAATGTTGTGTATTTATGTTGGCTGTTTATTTACCTAAATGAAGTGAAGTAAATATAAGAAGGTTATCTTAGATTTTTTGACTCAATTCGTAGATTCTTTAAGTTGTTAATTTTGGTTTTATATCGATACTAACTTATATCGTCTTTTGTCTGATGATTATGGGATAAAAAAACATTCAATTGTGGATAAGTATCACCTAAAATCACACCTTATTTTACGAGGCTCGGAATGAATTCTCTGATTTTATATTACAAGCGGTAGTTTTTCTCGCCATAAAATAAAAATCCCGGATAACAAAGCATACATAACGGTTGAATTGACAAACCTCCTTCGTAGATGTAACATTCAAAACCGAACTGTAAAATTATCAAACGCAGATGTTATATGGCCGTTCAGATTTACAATACAGCAATTAACTTAGTTCAGCAATTGTCTGTGTCCTGTAGGCTAGATTACGAGGGGCGACCTTCCAGAGCCCAAGGGAGACAGGGGAGGCTTGGCCATAATTGATGGCGTTCTTAGCACGGCAGGGCGGAGGAATTATCATCGCCCGCGACACCCGGGTACAAGTCCCCATTAATTTGTGATTAGCCCGCAGTCAGATACTTTAGGAGGTTTTCTTCTAATTAGATAATCAGTTTTTCCGCCAGCAGACGGATTTTGAAACGGAGACGGGAGTCTTGGCGAGCAGATGTTATTAATGCCCGGGGGAGCGGAACGAAACATTCTTCGTGCATTTGTTTACTGTTCGGAGGTTTTATGCTTTGATGAAGTTACGGAATGCTTTAAGATAAATGATAACTTGCAATTAAGGAACGAGGGTTTACGGCCTGAATTATGCCTTAAGTTTAGGCAAATATGCCCAAAGGAATTTAAATCATTGGTAGGTACATGAAGTTGCGATTAGTTAAAGCAAAAAACTAAGATCAAATGCAGCAGCTCCAAATACGTGTGTTAAGAATCGTAGTGAGACTGCATCTTTGTTCATTTGCAAAGGAGTGTAACAGAGAAGGGCTTCGATATCTAAAAACTCGATTCATCCCCCAATAAATATCTCAAGCATCGTTTACTCGGAACGGGGCAAAAACGCTATTCCCCCATACTGTTTATTTAAAGGTGGATTTGTTGGATATTTATTCACGTACGCAGTAAGCACATGTTTGGGGCGACGTAAGATGCAAAAACATATCATCCTCTGAGAAAACTTGCTTACAAAATACTTGGAACAGTATGTTCAAAGATTCCTTTATTTTTTGAGCCATTTTTAGTTGTCATAGATAAAAAGTGTCCGAAAATTTATACCTTTTGCTATCGACGAAATCTTTTTCCTAGACTGCAAAGATAGGCCGAAATTCATAATGTATTGACAAGAAATACGCAGTCCGTATTTGTAGATAATGCCAATAAATAATTCTGATGCGATTCAATCTTTGCCCCTCGCATTTCACCATCTAAGTGGATTCGCTAAGAAAACCTACGAATCAGATTAATTCGGTTAGAGGGGTTTCGATGGAGCCAATTTGTCTGATTGCTGCTGATGCCAATTTATGTAAGTTACCTATGTCCTCCCACTGTTCTCGGTTTTCAATAAATTCTGACCCTATCTTGTACCGTCCCTATCAATAAATATTTGCGCATGATCAATCCAATAAAGTCGGTACAGTTGAACTGACGTGTTATTCTTTATAACCGTTCGGGGGCATATCTCTTTATTTTTCTTGCTGACTGATCTTACAAATTGTAAACGTGATTGATTTCTTTACATTAGGGTAAGCTCTTTATGCGCACAGAAACGGTCACTTTTTGACACATATTTCACGTTTTAACACAAAAATACAAACATTTGCTCTTATAATGATTTTCACAAATACGACACCATTTGGTTTGTCCCTTACTTCAAACACGTCCCGTGTTCCTACAGTATACAGTCCGCCGCAAAATTCAGAAACTCTTTTTCTAACGAGTGCAAAACTTACCTTCCGCCAAAAAATAAAAACAAAAAGGGCCGAAACCGTAAAATAATCAACTTGCACCTCATAGACTGTTGGGCAAATTGTTAATTAGAGAGATTATGTCCCAGCGACCCTAGCCGCCATTACCATCAAATGGTACACGCCTCTTTTGGGTAAACGTCCCAAATCTCGACACGAGGGGAAAAAATCAAACAGTAAATATCGGAAAGCAATCCGAGGTGATTCTATTGGATTGAGTGAGCGGCCGCTTACCTTACTTGAGGTCGAGGTTTGCGAAATAAGTTTACTGCCGTATTTATCTATTGATTATGCAGACTGAATAATTGTTATTAAATATAGAAGGGTTTAATTTCTTATATAAAGATATAATTTAATATAAAGCGTAGTATTTGAGGTACCTACATGTATATTACTTAATTAATTCTTAATTTCTATCCAATTCAATTTCAACAAAGTTTTAGGTACTTATCTTAAACTCATGAGTACATAATAGAATTTACTCTCCAACGAATAAAGTTTGACTTTTTCTTGTTATCGCCTTAAAAAATAAATAAATTATGGGAATAATATCATACAAGACTTCTGAGAGCTTAATATACAAACTTTTATCAACCTTCAAGATTCTAAGGCACATTTCACCTCAAGGTTGAGTGTAGTATGAGGTGACCTCAAGATTCCTCTCGGAATACAGTGTTAGAGCAGAGCTTGCGTGCAGAGATTCATCGCCGCCAGTCTCCGAGCGTCACTATCAAGATCTTGCCAATAAGACCATAGGGTCCACACTTCTTAATTGGCATTTCTTGATTACATACACTCGTTTTGATAAAGGAGCATACCTTTTAATTAACTTATATACTTGATTTCAACGGGGTGATATTTCATGAGAATTATGTATTCGCTTTAAATCAAGCAAAGCTTGTATGGTACTTTAAGAGCCAGGCAACTAATATTTTTGTAAATGCACTTATGATCGGCACGTACGATCATAAGTCGTTTTAATACCTCAATGTTACCCTCTGTAAAAGGGTTAAAATTTAAGTAGGTATAACAATGTAAGTCATAAAAGAGTTAAACAGTTCATGATTAAAAAGTCAACTTAAATCAATCCTACTTCTTAATATGGTATAGAATGGCTAAGATATCGCCAGTAAAACAATTGCAATAATTTATGCTACAGATTATAATTAAAATGCAGTAACTTGTCAGTATAGTTGAAATTATTGTTTTGGAAATAAATTGAACATGACACATTATAATGAAATAGAGATGTTTACGATTATATTGAAAACGACTTGACTTTAATGAAAGAATCCATCCCTTTGAACATACACTACTGAGCACAATTTTCATTTATAATTTTATTTTGTGAATAAAATTAAAAGAAGTGGCTAACTTTCTATGTAATAACGCCGTTCAAAGCACTTAAAAAGTCCATTAGTTAGATACAAAATAAAAGATTACTTGTAAATTATAGTTGTTTTAATATCTTAAACACTTCAAGGTTATCGTTAGTATTTTTGATTTATACATATTATATAAATTAACCACCTACTACTTATTTAAATAATATTATGATGTAACTTCTCGTACTCGGTAGCTACAGCTAGCTTTTCCTCTGCAGTGTTTTAGTGGCGAACGTCTACTATCATAAATATGTACTAACAAGTCGAATACAATATACCTTCTACCATAGGAACCTATGTACAGTACACAATATATTTATCTGTAACGTTAGATAAAAATCATTCGTTTCAACTCCCATATCACTTAGAAAATGCAAATAAAAGATCTTAACGCAAACCGGTGTCGCAAAGGATATCGGGTTAACTCCGATCGAGATAAGCCGTCACATTCAAGATATTTAAATCGATTTTCCCCAATTTTCCGCGGGCGGGCGCGAGTTACAGCTAAAGCCCAACTCAATTTATCCAGTGCCGGTCTAGGGGCGGCCATTGTTCGCCAAATGAAGTACGCTGCAAGCTTTACAGGATCGTTACACTGCTTCCGTCATCAGTTCGGTCGGAACATTCGAATTTCGAATTGTCGAAACCGAAGATTTATGCGTTCGAAACTTAAATTTCCGTTTTTACGTGAAGGGTTTCTTTTATTGGTCAGGTTGAACGAATGAGCTGTCGCAGTTTGAACAATTGCTTGGGAATGATGGGATTATCTTTATGCTTTTTAAATAGTCTGCCAGAATCTACTTTCTTTCAGTTCTCATGTTGTAATAAGATAAATATGAGAAAGTGATTCTTCTTCCTTATCTATAGATATAAAAGAGAAAGTTTAAAGTTTTGTTACAGTTTATACCCTTCAAATAACTAGGGACAAAAATAAAAATGTTTTTGAATTTTATTTTACGTAAGTAAACATAGTAAATTAAGCTGAGAAAATCTTAAGAAAAGAAAAAATCATCTCAAACTGTGTATCTAATACTGCTTCACAGCAATACATTACGACCGTCTTGATGTTTTTGCACTTAACTGTACATTCTAAGTGTAACCCTCTATTCATTAAGGAGTTTTGCTTATTTCGCCCAACCGGAACCTATTTGTTGGGCCGCTATTTAAAACATTCGCCCCGACTTACATAGATCAGATACGTTCAACAAAGGCTTTTGTAATTAAGAAAGATATTTTAGTTGGCGGCAGCTGTGAAATGAATTTACTGGTCTAAGGGTGTTTTACATTTTGTTAGACGCACTCCATTGTGTAGAGTTTCGGAATAGTGGATTTTGCAATTACGTCATGTATCACTGAGTTCACTGACAACTTAAATGTCGAAACTCTTATTATTAGTAAAGTTTTAATAAAGCCATTTAAGAGATATAAAGGCATGCCCCTTAAAGATTAAAAAAAAATAATGTCAAGGATACTTTTATTCCGACATAACACATTTATTCAGACATTTGCACTGTATTACTCATTAAAAAATATTACTTAAAATCGGATTTAAAAATACTCAAGAAAATGTTTTCAAGTTTGTACCTACTGGTTTGTATGTAATTCCTACTATGTTTCAACAGTAGAACACATTTTATGATAGAAGAAGAAATGAATCAAAATACAAACCCCAAAGCATACGTGTATTGTTGATCCTGACCAAAGGTTTTTTATTAGCGAAAAGGTCCGTCGATATCCTTGCACGCGAGGCAATATTTCCAGCGCGTAACAAATATAAATTTCCCAATCCCAACCCCAATTTGGGAGTGCATTATTTTCGCTTTCACAGACATCCGATACAATTAAAATCTTCTTTAATTAAGGGACGGCTATGAATCATTTGCACGTGGCGCACTGAGTTTTCCACTTGTATACGCACCCGCCTTAACTCAGATAAGCTCGATGGCTAAGCATCCCGTGCGAATTACGACCTTGTATCGTTAACTGTAGAGTTTAGTTTCGATCGCTTAACTCGCGGAGTTAAGGCGAATGTTTGCGCGGAAGCCGGGTATCTCTTTTCACTTTATCGCAGTGTCTCCGTTATTTACTCGTACGTGAGGGATGCTCGCAATAAATAGGTGCGCACAAACATATTTGACGTTTACAAATACCTTCCAAATTGGTTTCCTTGGCGTGACTGGCCGTTATTACAGCCTGTGTTTACTTATTGCCTCTGAGCGGTTGCAGGTTGGCAAGATTTGAGAGGTATGATGCTGTTGATACAAGCAATAAACACAATGATAGTGTGTTTTTAAATACGATAAATTACTTTAAATGCTCTCATAAATGAAAAGGCTGTATAAGACAAAAAATATTCAAAAGTTTAAGATTTTTTAACGGGCCATATGATGGTACTTTGGTACTAAAAGCTGAAAATAATCATCTTTTATGTTCATATCTTTGTTATATAGTCATGATAATGGCACATTCCGCACTACATTACTAAAATTTCTGTTTAATGTAGTATACCTATTTGTTTTTCTGACACAACTTATGAAAAATTTGATATGAACGTTATGAAATATAGGTGTCGTTTCTTAAGTGCTAGATAGAGGCAATAAAAAGCGAAAAAGATGTTGCGGATACACTAACAAACGATAAGTAGCCTGAGAGCGCCGTCTCAAAATACAAATTCAAATTTAGAACACGAAAACATTGTCTATTTCTGTCGATATCACGTGTAGACTCAGCAGAATGGTCTTACTATCGCCCACCGAATCGTTCGAAAACACGCCGTCAATGCCACTGGCGCAAAATTCAGTGGAAAAAAATAGATCATTCCGCAAACGAGGTGCGAGTCGCAATTCGGCCATTCCGGGTGTCCGTCGGGAGTTGTAATTCAAGTGACAAATATCGAATGCTACAATTCATATTTCTGCTATCTCCGCGCAGTGTCGCCATCTGTGCCCGAGGGCGGCCCGCCATTGGTTCTCCATCAAGCGGTCGCGTGATCTATTTTTGTTGCGAATAAAACATTGTTTTTTTCCTACGGGAAATGTTTTATAAGTTTTTTGGGGTTCGTACGTGATGTTATATTAGGGAGTTTCGGGGCTTAGTTCTGCGGTGAACGGAGAAATGCATTTAGACGACCCTCTATGTAGGTGAATGGCGTAATAAATGTTCACTTGCCCTTCTCATCTGTTCATATTGGATCATGTGATTTTTACGACCACGTCATATTATTGAGATTACATAATCTTCAGCTGAGTGTCGACCATTAGTTGTAACTAATATTTTTTATTAGAAATCTATCTCCATAAACTAGTAACGTATATGGCAATGACTGCTTCTGATATTCCAATAGAACAAGATAAAGATAAATCATGGTCCTTACACACATCATATTGTATTAAGTTATAATATTGGTTTTAAGATGTAGTAAATAACATGTTATTCAGCAGAAAAACTTTTAGGTATTCTGTTTACTTAAATCACGGTCGGGCTTTTTAACTCTGTAAAAGTGTTGAATTTATCATTTGCTAGCTTTGAACAGCAAACGACGAGTGTTAGAAAGAAAATATATTTGGAAGCTTAGATAATGACACATGTAAATTCACATGATCAATTGTACGAACCAATATTTTTACCATCATCACGGATGTTAAATCAATCAGTTGACGTTAATTTAAAAGTCGTATTTCGAAAATAGTGTTGCCAGTAGCGTCGCATTATCGAGATCGGAAATTTCACGTGCCCATATAATTTTAAGCTCGTAAAGCTCCGACTATAATTCACTGGGAGCATTTGCGGAAAATGCATTTTATTGTTAAAACGTGAATTTTATTTATCGTCGACAGGCCGCGGTAGGGTAGAGGGGGTGGGGGGGTTGATTTGCAGTCCCGGCGCATCGATGCCACCCTTTGGCAAGGATTATTTATACTAAAGGTAATTTCCCCAGTTCATTATTGGTGTACGCAACATTTGTGTATTTCACCGAGTATCGTTTGCACATCATTAAATAAGCAACGCCCGAAATATGCTGTTCAGATCATGTTTCAATGTGTTTGAATTGAAAAATTCATACTACATATAAACTGATTTGCAATTATCTAAATCGGCCAAAAATAAGCCAAGTTGTACATCACATGTCAAATTTACTTTAGAATGGCAATGTTTCTTTCAAAAAGCACGAATCGTATCATTTCTCCCCCACTTTATGCAATTTTGTATCCTAATTCTCTACAAATGCAAATTTTGACGGGTCCGGTTTCCGTACTAGGTACCCTCACTGAACCAGCATAAAAAATAACACTTCACCTGCATCAAAAAGGCAAGTTTAAACCCCTACATACTCCAACAAAGGCCATAAATAAATCGAATTTGCAATTAAACATCGTGTAATGGTGTTAAGGCGTTGCCATCGGTGGTAGCGGCCCGCCTCGATGCTATCTGTACGGAAGGGCTCGTGCTAGGCTGCAGATAAACGTGCGGTGAAATTGTATGACTTATGCCGTACTAAGTGGACGATTTGAATCTGCCGTGTAATTGGAGGTTTGTTTTCAATTTCGTTGAGGTGTTGGCGCGTGGACGTGAATGGTAGTGATACTGATATTGATGACGTTTGTCAGTGTGTGAACGCCTACTTTTATTAACTGACTTTGCGATTTTTTTGCTTTGGAACTTCCTTATTTTCATGACTACCAGGCGTGCACTTGAGAAATGCAGATAAATAAAAAGAAAAACAATTTAATTTATATCCGAAAATATTCGAAATTCCCCTTACTTAACAATAATGATTAATCATGTAAGTATTAAAAGAGCGCTAATGATATAAAGTATTAGTAGCAACATTAATAATTTTGAATGATTTTAAAGACACCAGCCGATTTTTCTACCAGGCGCGCAGAAAAAAGATGGAAGTAAGTTTATAACAAGTGGCCGCTTTGAATAGGCCGGGTAATGTCTGTAATTGGAGCTTTGTTTTCAACTTGCTTATTCATTACTCGCATTGTATAAGCCTTTTTGTTTAGCTTTGCACTGCGACATGATTTAGTACGTATTAATCAGCGATGGTGCAATGCGGTTCTGTTCTACATCATTGATTTTATAACGTGTTAATGTATGTTTCGCCTGGATAAAGGTTTAATTGGAGAACATGATGATTTGTTAACGCTTGTATACATTCAAGCTTTATACTGGAAGTTTTATTTTTACAACGAGAATAGTGCAAAATTTATAATCAAAGTATTTTATAAAAAAGGAAATTGGAGAATATTAGGATAACAACATAATTATAAATTACGGAAAAGTCACATAAATTAAGGGTCTTATTGTCGAACTATGCAACTCACTTTGTGCCAATACGCAAACGTACCTTATTCGCCAGGAAAACTTCTAAAAACGCGATTAGTTAAACCGCAATAAACATAAAACCTCAACGAATTTCCACGGCTCACTTAATCGACTTCCCCATTAAACCAACTCGAAACTATCAACTCAAAAGGGAAACAAAACGCGAACTCTTTTAAAAGCTATTTAGCTCTCGAGTTTTTCCCCGCTGAAAAGCCAATTTGGAATGAATCACTGTAACAGTGGAGCATCTGTGCTAATTTACCTACGGGTGGACAGTCTAATGCGACCAGTTGGTCGTAAATTCGGAATCGCGACCGACGCCGAATATCGAAAGCCGGCATTAGTCGGATACAGCTAATACACACGGGGGTACGTGCGATAAATTATCTCGCGTTCATTTCGACTGCGCTGTTTAATCTGTCCGCGACGATACTCTATTGCTGTTGTGTTTTGTTAGTACAATTATACCTGCGTTTGGTACAAATATTAGGTAGAAATAGACGCGATGTGATGCGGATCTGACGTGTAATATCTTGTAGAGTTTAATATCTAACAAGCTTAAAACTGCAGCGTCCCGTATGTATAGTTTTTGATTATTGTATCACCGACGCACTTAGTATACAATGTACGGTGCTACATGCCTGACTTTTTATATACATTAAGGTACTTGTCAAAAAAGACTCCAGCGTTAAAGCACTGGGTATCCTAAAAGTTATATAAAATTTTAGTCGTCATTATATAGAACCTATATCTTCTTGGTACATGAGTACCAATAAAATTTATAACCCATCGTTCCACGTGATGTATTACGACCAGGTTGCCATTCCAAACAGTACAAAAGTTACATAAAAGTGAACTGTATTCCTACACGGAATGGCACCGATAAATCATCCGATATCCAAGAGACATTTCAAAGTTTACCGACATTAATATTAGCTATCGTATGAAACTCGAGCGTACGTTGTTAAATTGTGCTCTGACAATCGTATCTGTGGCATCGATGTATCGATATAGAGTGGGTATAGTATCGATATTATATCGATAGATATCGGTCGCCGCCACTGTTCCCGTGTACGTGCCGTGATGTAGAGCTACGTTTGCAATTCGTTCCAACTGTTGTTTATGTGTGCGTACTGTGTCACACGATTCCGTTTGTTTTGTTTGCCGCTGAAATGCCGTATTTTGTGTTTGTTTTAATTGTTTATGCTGAATCTAGATATGTATTAGAATTGTACTTATTCAAGTGTTTTATAAACATGCAAACTGTTACTCCAATTGTTTCAGTCTGGTCTGGTTTCCACAAATTCAACTGCATAATTATTTTGAATCACAGAGGGATGGTATTCATCAATAAATTTATTCAACCTCTTTACCTTTACAAAGTTTATATCCTGATGCATTATTTAATATTATTTTCTTACATATTTTTATGCAAAATATATTAACAAAATGTTATCTTTTTGTTACAGGTAAAAACTACACTCCTTTAACCATCATAAGTGATGTTTACACCATCAAAAACCTTTTATCGTCGTACGAAATTTTATCAGCTCTTTGATATGCAATAATGGGAGCGATGTATCAAACTAGCTATCTAACTTAAACGCAATTTGAAGTATGGCCGGTTCTTAAGGCCCCCCCCAAAAACGTGGGGTGGGGCACCCTGTCTTATCGCAGAAATGCAGGCGCTCCAACGTTTACCTTAAGATCTTTAATATTAAATAATATATACTACAGTTAAAGCCGCATTATTTATATGAGGGAATGCTTTATGGAGGCGACATAGCTTGAATATCCTTTGGTTGTTTAGGTTAATTTATTCGATAATACGTTTCATTGTCATCGTCATGTTGAGAGATAGAGAATATTTACGGTTTTGTGCAATTATTAGGCACACAGAAAGTAAAAGTTTACTAAGTGACAACATAATTATCTACGATCAAAATCAAAATCTTTTTAAACTTTATTAGTCCAAATATGATATTCAGAGATAGGTAAAGGTAACTTTCTGAATATCGGAAAAGGATGAGCAGACTTCGGAATCGCTTTATAATCGATTAAAAACCTAAATATATCGATAAATATTTTCCGATCGGGATCATTAACTAGCCCTTCCTTGTCCTTAGTATGGAAAAAAACTTGGCGGAAAAAAAACGACCAAAATTGGACGTGACTACGCTGTAATGTATTTCAAATGGAAGATTTGAAGATTCAAGATTAAACACACTATGCCGAAAAAACGTCGCGTAATTTTCTACAGAAAATACATTGTCGCCGAACTTCGGTCGCGTAATTTCACCCGTGTGTGTTCTCTTAAACTTGCAAGGCTGCATTGCTATGTACTACACATCATACAATACTATATACTATATATATGTATAGTTACGCAGCCGTGTGTCTTAACATACGCGTGCGGCATGCAACCTGCGTGCGCCACGGGGAATGAAGACGTTAAATAATTTAATCGGATGCCCGGATGGTTTATATGCACCGGCGGGAATGCGTTTACTTGCAGTTGCAACCTACATACGATGTGTATCCATACTATCATCATCATCATCATCATCATCATCCATACTATAATATAATAAAGCTAAAGAGTTTGTTTGTTCGTTAGTTTGAACACGGTTATCTCAGAAATTACTGGTTCGAATTGAAAAAAATATATATTTGTATTTGATAGTACACTTGTCGAAAAAGCTAAAATGTAATAATATGTGTGCGGAAACTGCAATCTGGACCGAGCCACGAGGGGCTTCTAGTATTGTGCTATTTTTCAGCTGTGTTCAGTGGTTCATTGTGCAGTAAGGTTGCTTCAATATTATGATACAGTCCTTACTAAATATTTAAAAAAATCTGTCTTTATATACAAGGCAATGGAAACGTAAGACAAGAAATGGCTGATCCAAAATGTTTCGAACGAAGAATCAGTAAACGACAAACGTTTTTTTCTATCTCAAATGCTGAACATCAAAATTGTTACCTACATTCTGTAACCAACCTGACTAATACTATAGGGATGTATGATATGGACGAGATACCTATAGAGGTAGCGTTCTACCCTTCCATCGAACATAAGCTACTATAATAAATATAAAGATGACAGGAACTATTAATGTCACAACCCACAGGGTAAAGTTTGGTCTTACCTCACACTAATAAAGTAATTATTCACCGACGCGTGTAAGCCTTGTTTTAAGTTTCTATAGTCTTCGCTTCTAACTTCCTTGAGGTGTATAAATGTTGCCATGACATGTTACGCAACATAATTATCCTTTAAGGCATTTCATCATGTGATAGTTTCTTGTCTGCAGAACAAATCTTCTTTCTTATGTTGGATGCATTGATTTCTGAAATGAGAAAACGAAAATTAGGTGATACACATTAAATATCAGGCTTGGGATTTATTTTTGAAATTGCAGTTTTGTGTTGCTTTTAAAGGCATTTTGCCCAATGAACTGCACCATTGTAGGGCCTTAATGTAGAGTAAAGTCAACTCCCACAATTATTGTCTCGCAAAATTAATCACGATTGCGAAACCACTCTCAATTTGGTCTATAAAGAAAACAAAACAATAGCTGAATAAAGTACGAACAAAGTATCGTATTGAGTCATTAGAAAACAATATGGCGACTGCATTGTAGATCAGAACGCCCACGCGTAGTCACCGCTTGTTTATGCCGACGCCCGCGAAATAATGCCGGAATACTAACTTATGTAGGCCTTGTGGAATTAAAACGGCCGGGAAAGGTACTTTCATTATGTTGGGTTTGCTATACTTTTTTGCAATTTCACGTCACATTTGGTCCGAAAGCTTCACACTTCATTTCGTCCCTGCATACGTTTGTCTCTAAACAAGTTGCAAACAGCACAAAGACTAACTAACAATACCGAATATGAACAAATTAAACACGTAAGTACTCAATTTAAAATATCATAAATAGGTAGTTAATGAAATCGTTCTACCTACATCGACTAGGCAAGACAGTCTAACAGCGGCAATAGAAATAGAGCCATACACTTAATCAATTTAACTACATGAAATCTCTAAATGGCACACAATATCTTTAGAATCGAAACGGGACGTTACATCACCAACTAGTCGCCTCCAATCAATATATCATCCATTATGGCTAATATACAACGCGAGGAATCGTAACTAAGTGGCATATTACCGAAATTAAGATTTATGTGTAACACAAAATTAAACGCCTTAACCACAATGTATTACAGTCCCTACGCATGACAAATAACTTCGCGAAGATAGGGAGAGATCTTGGTTAATTTAACTAATGGACTTTATTACTTACACATGTGAAGAATATCAGTTAACCAGAGGGTTAAATAGTTGCAATACATTTGTGCCACGGTATTGAAAGGGTTACTATGTGGCACTCTGATAAATTAGAGAAATGGAAGTGATTCAAATCTATGTAAAAATGTTTATTGTTGCATATGCTTCCCTGTTACGTACTTAAACCCCACTTTAACGTTAATCTAAAAGGGAGATTAAAACCCTAGCAGAATCCAGTGTGTAAATTGGATTCAACCACAAGACCGAAGAAGCTCTTAGAATCCAGAAAGAGAATGTCGTTCTAGAACGTATGTAAGAAGACCAACCATACAATTTAAGCGATTCTTTAATTAAATAAGATACAAAAATATTGTTAAGGATTTAAGAATACATAAAAAATTCTCGGAAAATAATAAGGGTCCTGCATTTCACCGTAACAGTCAAAATTATCAGCATAATATTAAAATACGGGCTCTGAATGAAAAACCTCCATAGTCCATTACTTTCGTTGTATTCCATATAGTGTACTTATAAAGTAAAATAATTACTTCGGAGGCCGTAAAACTACATTAAGCCACCCCGGGCATATTTTCTCATTTCGCGCCCCAAATTTTCCATCAAACTTGGTTCAACTTTGATCTCCTAACTCAATATGGAACACGTGACTGGGAAAAGTTATCTCCTGTGTATTGGCAATATTAGTTTTATTTTTAATGTTGGTAATACTGCAACGCAGAAGAATTATGTGACTGCACTCGATAGTGTCAGGATTGTGTTAAAGTTCAAAGGTAATTATAGAGCAATCATTCTTCAGTTAATTACCATTTTATTACAAGTTACTTGCTATTTTTATACATAAACGTTGGGCGATTCTTAAGCAATAAAATGTCTATACATTGAGATAAATATATATAGGAAGGAAGTATCGTTCTAATGTATTGCCATTATTTGCCATCCTTTTCGCTGTTCTGATCATAAAACATTTCATGTGTACTGACACGAAACTAATTATTATTGATTACATACTTTAGCAGTACCATAAATATGTTTTACAATCAATTATAAACTTTACGTTATTAATACGTCATTCATAACTGTCACTATTCTATAACAGTACGTCCTACTTTTTTTTAACTGTCCAAAACTTTCCTTCCAACCGGCCAGTACTATCTCGAGTTGATTGATAAGAAACTTTTTGCACATTATTATACTGTAATAAACAAAACCTTCGTATTGTGAGGATCGGGCGGGCTTTCCTCCCAAGGCGTACCCCCTCTGCAAAATTATGTACGACGAACTGGGAGTAATATATCAGAGGGTAGACGTGCCAGACTAAGGAGACTGGGTATTATAGGGAGGGCCTGTAGAATACTTAAGAAGCGCGACACCCCATTAAAACGCACCTACTGCGCTTTGGCCAGACGTTTTAATTTCGTGGGGTTTTAAATAAGTGAGGGTTGATGGATTCGGCACACCTGTGACAGTGGCGTGGAGTAATAGGGTGGTTAATAAAAAAAAATAGGGTCGCCATTTTTTGGAATTTTATAAGGTGGCATACATCACTACATATACCTACTCATAAAATGTGAGTACCTACCTAGCAACAATTTATGAAGATTTTTGAAAACGTTTTTAACTGTTGTTGATAAAGACAGTGCCTTTATTTTTATATGAGTAAAATATTTAGATGTGGTTTTAGAAACACTTTTGTGTAAAAATATTCTCATTAAAGTACCTATTTGCATAGACCATGATGAACTATGTACTTACTAAGTATTACATAATCTATGCTAATGTCAACTTCTTGAAGTTCCAAATCTGACTACATTTAAATCTGAAACCCACTCAAATCAAGCCTACTGTCCAGTTCCCATACTAAATATTTGATCGACAATACCATCTTGGGTAATGCACCAACAGTTGCAGCAATATCGAGCAAACGAGGCGTGAAACACGCGGTGCTCCTGAACGCATCCGGAATCATAATTCCAAAATAACTTCCATCCGCCAGTAGGGTTGGCGGGGTTGGCTAGTGAGGTAGCAAAGTTAGCCCTTGTTGGTTGGAGAAAATATGGTAAAGTTTTGACAATAATTTCAAATACAGTTTTTGTAACACACAAGAGTGCAAATACCTACTTAAAAAGGTAGGTACATACTCCACAAATCTCCGTTTAAGAAATACCAGACATTGATTTTTACGTGATTTTAATTTAAAGCATAGGCATTGTAAATCAGTCGCTAAACAAATTAAGAAAATATACAATACAATAATAAGAATCAATTATAAAATGATGCACTTATTTTGAGACTTCTATTTAATTATTGTTACCACAATCCAAACTGTTGCTGTTAATGAGCAGTTAAAATAATATCAGAAATAAAACAAATACGATAATGATTTGACTTTTACTGACAGGCCCCGTTGGTCGAGTGGCTAGAGACCCTGGCTACAAAACTAAGGGTCGCGGGTTCGAATCCCGCTAGGGGCAAATGTTTGTGTGATGAACATCGGCATTTATACTCGAGTCATGGATGTTTATAAAAGTATTTAAGTATGTCTATCCGTTCCTTAGCTTCCATAGTACAAGCTTCGAGCTTAGTTTGGGGCTAGGCAATTGGTGTGTTAGTCCAAGGCATTTTTTTTTATTTTTTTATTTTTGCCTACATTTTTATTAATAGAACATTTTTCTAGAAATCATTAAAGCAAAATAAAATAAAACTTCTTATATAAAAGTATCGACATAATCTAATACCTACTAACACAAAACCCCATACAAAACACATTTTAAACCACCATTTTATCAACCGCGGCCATACTTACCGCGCCCGCCGTCCATTGGCAGCCCTACCGCCCACCCCCAAGCCTCGCTCCCGCTTTTTTTGGATAAACTGGAATCCCCGTCCCACCGTTAATTCCCAAGATAGACATAATTTGGAATTGGATCCATCTATCCTGCGTACCTACGAAAATAAGTTAGCGGCCCGTACTCGCAGGATTTATGGGCGCGAAAACACTGTGTAAGCATTGTGTTATGAATTTTACACTCTCGATGTATTGTATACTTTTTTTTATTGGAAATCTTTTGTTCGGATTTTGATTGCCAGTATTTTTAATCATTGTGCGGATGGGGTAACCTAAAAAGTGTTCTGTTATGGTTTGGTTACTGGCAATATCTTGCAGTTGATAATATTGTTATATAAGTTGTGCATATCCAGATTCAATAAGACCACTATAATAAAGATAACATTTATCCGCCGACTCTAACACACTATCTACACAAATGTAAGTGTCACTAATATTGCTTACAAAGAAAAATAACGCGGCACGCAACCCGTTTACAAAAAGATAGTCAAAACACAAATCCTTTTCAATTCCCGTAGTACCATAAAAGTTGAATGAACACAAAATCACAATCCTTACAACTCATTAGCATAGTTCGAAGCACGAGGATTCCATGAATGAAACGTAACGTAAAACGCAACAGAGAAAAAAAAAGAACTAACCATCAAACAATTCAGTTTACGAGCGATCCTTACGGTTAACAGATCATAAAGCGAGTCATAAACACGACTCGTCCATTCAGAGTGCTCTATGTTTACTTACCGTTTTAAATGCAAATACGATGATACTGAACCGTCATGTGATGCTTTGCGGTCGTAAAAAATACATTCAAGCTAATTTGAACTCTGTTTACAAGTGCAAACGGCTGTTTTGACTCAAATACCAAATCTAGACATTGACGCTGCGCAGACATCGCGAAAGATAAAGTATATGCATGCTTTTTATTTCACCTTTGACACTTTAATCCAATTTGTTTTCTTGTATCCCACCCCGGGGAGAGGGGAATTTGTCCCTTATAATTGTCTTTTTGAATTTAAAATTCTCTCATTTATGGGCCCTTTGTCCCTTAAGGACAATATTGCCTACAAAATATTTACTACTTTTGAAAAATTGTTGCTGGGTTTATTATGGCTTACTTTTTTTGAAAAACAATTTAGTAACTGTGCTTTAGGCTCATAGAAATTAACGCACTTAATGTTTTTGTATAATTTATTTGACTAATAAGTATAGACAAATGATTTTTATTATATTCATCGAAAATCAAAAGGGAATTCAACCATTACCCGCGTAAAAGTTAACCCATAAGTGGCTATGGGCCCCGAGGTCGGCCTAGCGATTCTTTTTATGGCCAACTAAGAAAATTGGCTCATTAATCTTAAAGATAAATGTCCAGCCTGTGTTCGGCCCATCTTATCAGCAGGAATGAATGGATGGAAACCTACTGCTTATCATTGCTAACGCGGGCCAATAAAGAATTTTCGATCGGAATAGGATTATTCGGGCTTTTCAGCTGACAAAAAAGACAATTTATCGGTTAATTTCATGCGTTTTGTAGCTCTAATTGTTAGTATTTGAACTATATAAATGCAATATAATAGCATCTTGCAAAAATACTCTCAAGTCGGTTGAAAATAAAATGGTCTTAATGAATTTTTCAATACAGCTATGATATTTAAGCGCCCAGCAAAAAAATCTCGACATTTTCTAAATACCAGAGCAATCGTTTCAATGCTTGTAAAACATAGCAGGTACGAAACAGTCTGATTTATTGTAGGTATGTAAAAATGTCAAGAGGACCATTTGTGGCAGTTAATAGCTGTTTGTTCTCCGGCGATCGAGAGGTCAGATCATGTTACCATTTCTAAGTTCTGTGGATTTGAGGTTTTCAATTACGGAACGGGTTCCATATCAAGGTAGTCCACTTTGAGCACCCGCACATTAAGCACCTAGGCCTTTGAGGACCGATTCATATTATTGGCGTGCCAAAAATCATACTAATACTCGTATAAAAAAAATGTGAAAGTTTGTTAGGATGTTTGTTCGTTAATCACGCTGAAACTACTAAACGAATTTTGATGAAATTTGGTATATGGGCTGACTTAGGTAAATTATACTTTTCATCTCGTTTAAATGCTTCCATGGCATAAAACAACAAGTATTAAATAAGGCTACCAATACATCAATCGATGCTTCAAGTGGTATAAACCAGTTGCTCAAATTGTGTGTGTTCTAAAATTGGGTGCTCAAAATGGAATACTTCTTCATATCGCTATTCCGTATCTATTGCGATTGCGACATATGGTTTGATTATATCTCTTGTGTGCGAGGATATTTTATATGGAAATATTCTGATCTTATCGAATTGGTCTCGAATTAACTAAAGCCATTAATCAACGGTTTTGTTATTTTTTACGAATCCTGCGCTGTGATCTTAGGGTTCTGGGTTTAATACCAGGACCAATCAAAGGAGTTTGAATTGAAATAGTTAGTGACGGATTTTTTGAGATTTGAGATTGCAAGTAGTATAGTTGTCTACAAATCTACCGCTATTAATACAGCGCAATGTGCTTCATGCGTTTTTCGTCATCACATTCAAATATGGGGTGTATCAATAAACACTTCATATTAAAATGTGATGATAATGTGATTGTAAGGTTTTATAAAAAACCTTATTACCAAGGCAATAAGGCACTTTTATCAATTTCTACGCTCAGCTACTTTACCCGTCGGGTTTACAAGGCCTTCGGTAATTGAATGGAATTGAACCTAGTTATAAAACGTATACTTATTCTTAAACATAGCGGAAACAGCGGAGAATCCTTCAAGAATCTTCACAACAACCATCATTTGGCGTTGGAAGGTGTTCAAGTGTAAAATTATTAATTTCTCGGTGCAACAATGTTATACAGGGTGTGCATATTTCAATATTTTTAGCGTCAGATATTTTCGCCCCTTGGCAAGATCGTGATCACGACAGTCATTAGATAACGGGCCGTCATACTGACGATATTACTGATGTCGGACTAAAACACCTTTTAGTATGATAAAATCATTTGGGAAAATTAAAAAAGATTTTAAACTTATATTCTTGGCAATTTAAATTCAAACGTATACCTACGATGAAAAGAAATTAAAGGCAATACAGAATGTTATCAAAAGATAAGCACTTTAAAACATAATTTCATTATTTTACAACTTTCATTAACCATGTAATGAGAACTGAGAATGAAACAAATGAGAACCTATACAATTTTATATTTACCACGACAGTGAACTTATAAATACCTACTTTAGTGGTCATTTAATAATGACTTACTTGTTAATAAACCACATATTTTATATACTTAATCGATTATGCATTGTTCATCATTCTGCTTTCTTAAGTATTTCGAGAAGATAATCGTCTCCCTTTTACTTGTAACGATGAAGTTTGTGGTTAACATATCCTGTTCTAAGAATATCACAAAAACGCAAGCCAATTACCGATAAATAATACATTTATTCGCTTAATAAATGTCATCAAGATAGTCCATTTTCATATGGTAATTGATATAGGTACCTATTTAGAATAGTACAAAAGGCAGAATAAATTAAATTGACTATGTCATCATCTACCAACATGTTGAATGATTACCTAGAAACACACTAGGCGGAAAAAACGCGACCGAAGTTCGGCATTGCTACGCCTGCAATATATGTATTTTAAATCAAAGATGACACACTAAGGCTTGTATTAATAAATCGCTCTCAACTCTGAGATCGATCTTAAGCCCGAACTTGATATGTCATTCACATATAAAACAGCATCTGCAATGCCGAAAGTGCATTGCATGTGTGATTCTTTGGTATATAACATATAATGTCATACTCTGTGACACTATATGTTCTTAAAATGAGCAAAGCTGGAGTTTGATGCTTAAATATGTCAGCAGTTGTCGATAAACAAATTTTGTTTGAATTATAAAAGGAATATAACTATTATGATACATAGGTACTTTAAAAACAAAAGTACATACTTAAACATATAACTTCGTATAAACATCAATCTTAAGTTGAAATCCTTGGAGCGTTACCAGACAAAGAACAGTTTGTGTATAACAGCCATCCAGAGACAAATGTAGGGACGTTAATTTAGAAACTTAATTTCATCGTCCCGTGTAATCTCATGTTGTGTTCCCGGGAAGGATTTATACTAAGTTTAATTAATGCAATGTATTCAAAAGTTTTGCTTTCTTGTTATTTACGTTGGTATTTCAACATTGTGCTTAATACGTTAAATTTATAAACAATAATATAGCGAATGCGAGTTATCATAGCAATTTTTGGACAATTTTTATCTGACTATTTCTGTATTGAACGGAATGCTCATATATTATGAATATCTTGTCTGGTAATAACTGGAATGATTCAGTAACTAGGCGCCAGAGATTTCAAGTCAATTTATCAGTCCGAAAATATAAATATTTCAACGAAGATAAAAATATATAAACAATGCAGGAAAGGGGTATTCCACTTCACAACAGATATTACACAGTTAATCAAATGAGTAAACATCCATTATTATGATTATTTCGACATTATATAGGTACATAGAGCCCCACCTTTTCTGATATGTAGATAAATACATACAAAGTGTGCAAACAAACCAAAACAAATATAAGTATTTATAAGTATTTGATTAATGTCCGCCTGACACGCACAATATTTGCTTACAGCCGGAATTGAAACTACGACGTCCATACCTTCCACATTTTCTTAACATTCTTCTTCTCCTTCCTAGCGTTTATCCCGTTTCTGTGCGGGGTCCGCTTTGACCATGATCCAAAATTTGGCAAGTCTCGTTATTACATCAGACCTTCGTAACCCATAGAGGGGAACCAGACAGATTGGATTATTAGAGAAGATTACACATTCAGATCTCAGAGATATCTGGATGTGCACATTTTCTTCACATTCTCCTACCAAATTCACAAAATACAAACACAACTTATTATTTCAACCCAGATAGCAGTTTATAAACAATATAGAGTGAAACAGCCACGGAATCCTGCATCGCAACAATTCCTCAGTCGACCACATAAATACGAGGGAACGTATCAACTGGGCCTAGACGAAGTTGAATAACCCAACGCACGCTATGGTTAGGTGTCGCCTTTTAATACGGAATAGTTCCTTTTAATACAGTTTCATTTAGGCCTTTGCAAAAAAGCTAAAGGAATAATAAACGACAAGTTTAACGGAGCTTCAATAAATGAATAAATTCTACGGTTAGTTCTTTTTGAGTTTGGAAATGATTAAATTTGGGTCTCAGTTACTATAGTATTGTTGAAAATTTGATTCTATCCGTATAGTTCTACCGCTCAGTTCTACTAGTAGGAATAAACGGAGAAAATAATCCTTTTAGTCCTACTAAATTTAGTGATCCTTACTAGCTGTAACTCCTAGGAGTCATTACAAAGCTAACTTTCTGAGCATTCGCTCAAGAAATTATTATGTAAAGCAGATCGAAACAAATGACTTTATCCAAAGACTTCAAAGTCACCCAGAGACATATTTAGCACTCAATGTTTAATTCCTAGAACGCAATCTATTTAAATAATTTATGTATGTTTCAAATAAATTATTAAAAAACTTAAAGGATATATGAACATATGGTACTCATAAAACTATAGACGTTTTAAAGAGCTTAATCAAATATGAACTAAATTGACTAGCATTACTTGTTAACATAATTTGATACAGATAATAAATTTCGTATCCCCTTAGACTTAATTAGATACCATATCATATGACTTTAATAAATTGCGTTCGATAACACGACCAAAAATGATATATGGAGCTAGGAATATGCGATATGTCTGATATTATATTGTATATATTATTTTAGACGTGACTCATCAAAAAATAACAAAAACGTAAAGAAATAGTATATTAGCAAATATTTAATTGATTTACATCCCACGGTGTGGTAATCTCCACTTTTAATATGCATGCATTTCATTACGTATGTAATGTTGTATTTGTATCGTAACATTTAATGCAATTTTTAACCAAACCGTGAATTGAAACCAAGACCACTTTAATTTTGAAGTTCAAGTCAATAAAGTAATGAGCCGGTTATGTATTATGTTTCTAATGATAGTGCAGCTGAATTGAATTGAAAGTATAAATCATCTAAGGAATGAATACCAATATCATGCGTAACCTCAGGCTATTTTAAAGTAGGTATTGTTCATAGATAAATAATAAATAATTTATCGTTTTAATATTTTACCACATTAATTTAAACATTAGAAGGAAAACTTATGAATAGATGAATTGATATCGATGAAGAGTATCTTTAACAAATATCATCAACATTCTTACAGATCTTTTTGTGATCAAATTGTGTATCTTTCATGAAATTTATATTAATCAGCAGCACTGCAACTAATAATCTTTATGATTCTTTATTCGTTCATGATAACTCTTACTTTATCCTGTCAAAAACTCCTTTATTGACTCATCGCTCTTTAGAATCTATGCATCATACTTTGGAAGTATTTAATAGCAATATTCATTCAACGCATTTATACCACTCATATTTATAAACTGTGCGTAGATACCATACAAAACACTTCGGTCGGGAGTATTTCCATCCATTATAAACCGTGGTCCCAACTGCGACTTTTAAATCTTATTCTTATTTCGCGCCAGTATCGACGATATACAGAACGTCTCCATCGAAACGTCCATCGCACATTCATCAACACCTTGTATGGTAAAAGAACAAACAGTAATTGTATGCGGGAACATCTCGAACGGCTGTTAATGTCTCGAGACATCCGCATTACTGCACTGGACTGCACTCGAATGCACTGCACTTGGACGAGACGACATTAATTATACGCTTGAAACGAAACGTTTAAGTAGGTATGTATATGCAGAACTCTCAAAGCCGATGGAAGCGGAAAATCTAATTAATAATAAATGTTAAAGATAATGTAAATAAAAACGCGAATAAAGTTATAAATTTAAATTGAATAAGTAATTTACAGAATATGCAACACTCAATATCAATGATATTTATTATAAAATACAGGTTTTGTATCAGTTCTCACATTTAAAAGGAGCAAACAACTCCACGTTTATATTAAAATATAAGATCAAAACACTTAAACACAAACCACAACGGTCTTATATTTAACCGCTTAATGATTACTAACTCAAAATTTCGAACAGTGCAGTTTCTTGGTCCCTTCAAAAGAACAGTGTACTCGTAAAGAATCAAATGCCGTATCCACAAACCCAAAAAAACTACACATACCTACGAGTACCTCTACTTAAAATCGAGGTCAAACAAAAAATAATAGAGTCTAACTGTAAACCAAACACGTCAGCACATTAATCAAGAATCCGTATTCAATCATTTCGGCTATTTAAATTTATTCCGGCGTAAAAGAATGAGTGGTGTGCTAGTGAGACTATAAATCGTGTCGATGTAGGGACGTGTCGCCCGTCGGGTTAAAAGCTCGATAACCGCGACGCACACCTACCCGCCAACAATAACCTCTCGCTTTGTTTTATTTCTCTGCCCGCCGAGCCTGAGATATCCGCCAAGTATTTTATGCATAAAAATATCGATATATAATTGCTTCATTACGTCGCTGTGTTGGTGAGTAAAATATGTGGGAGATGCACACAGGTGGCTCCCTTTTTGGGTGGATTAGATTTATCGCGGTTATGACGGTAATTCGATTTCTCGTTTTGGCTTGACTGCTTGTAAATAATCAAGGAAATAAGCGTTTTTCATTATCTTAATTGTGTTTAGGTATTTTCGTATGAAATATTGTCTTAGGTATTTTTAAGTCGAAAAACCTAATTGGTACGTAAAGGTAGGATCTTAAAACCTTCATAAAAATTATGTATTACAAAAAGGAATAGGTATCACAACTGCCTTGATTATTTATTGACGCTATAAAAGGCTTTTAGCTCAATACATTGCCTATCCATATAAATATATGAATACAAACTTGAGTTATTTCATTAATGTGACATATTGTTACATACATCATACATAAATCATACAATGACTGGAAATAATAGCTGGTTAATGAAAGGTTCAATTTTCTCAATATGTTTTTTTAT
Source organism: Nomophila noctuella (assembly GCA_958496325.1). Classification (NCBI taxonomy): domain Eukaryota; kingdom Metazoa; phylum Arthropoda; class Insecta; order Lepidoptera; family Crambidae; genus Nomophila; species Nomophila noctuella. The sequence continues at coordinate 10,588,772 of OY292491.1, forward strand.
ATTTATGCAGAATTTTATTAAAAGTTTAACTCGAAACATTTGAAACATACCCTTCGGCAACTCGTCGTTGACATTGTCGAATCGCTCCAATCTCGGAGATAAGATAGGCGAATTTCGAATTTCGAAACACACTGTACCCGCCGAGTCGAGTTCTCTGTCGAGGCCGGTGTCGCTATCGTTGTATCGCCTGTGCCACGCCGTTTGCTTTATGGTGCCAGCTCCGGTGTAATATTTCATGGGGATCGCACGCCATGATTCATTCCGAGGCACTTTTTAACTTTTCGAACGTACCTGTAATGAAGGTGGAAGGCTGATAATAGAATTTAAATGTGGGACGGCGTTCGAATTTCGAAAATGTTCGATTCGATTCGGGTTGTTGTTCATTCGTCACAAAGTAAATTCGTCCCGTTTTTGAAAACTCCATACATTCAAAGTTAATTCGTCACATGCATTAAAAATTTGCCAAAAGTAGGTAAGGGTTGTTGTAAATTCGTCACAATTGTTCATTTTTAATATATTTTGCATAAAGTAGCGATAGCAAGCAAACTTTTCGGTTTTGAGCGCTTTTGTTTTTGAATAACAGGTTGCATTAATGTTGTATTGATACTGTGTATGATGCGAAGCAAAGGGCATTGCCTAAAATTGGCCTTTTTTCTCGCGTCCACCGTCCTTTCATGGTCATACATATACGTTCTTGAGGTCATCAAAAACTATATTTTGTAAACAGTATAGCTGTAAAGTCAGTCCGAACATAGTAAGAGAGACTTGAACTGCTTTTTTCATAAATATTTTCATCCCTTTAAAACTGTGATTTTAAATTTGAATTTAAAAATATGTAGGTAATGATTACTGTGAGTTCATTACTTATATAACTTGGCAAATCAGCCAATTTAAACTGTATTTTTTAAGTAGATGTAAGGTAAAATTGAAAGAAAGTGCTATGTTGATGTAAAATAAATAATGTTTTACTTCTACTCCTTGTTTGATTTTTCTGCTGTCTGTACTGAATATATGAATGTGACGAACTTACAACAACCAAAATTATTAAATCAAGAAAATGTGCAAATGTGACGAATTTACACATACTTTTTTTCGTGACGAATTTACTTTGTGACGAATGAACAACAACCCTTCGATTCTACGGTCGTACGGCTTCTCGTGTGCGGTGTGGCTAGCGGAATTCGCGCGTGAATTGTTTTTTTTTGTTCTAGCTAGGTTTGGCCAGTAAGTGTTCTTCTATTTTTGGACCTCTAAATAGGTTTGATTAAAACTTTGATGACGATGAATTATTAAAACCTATAACATATTAATTTCATTTGCTTATTTTCAAATGTAACTCGCTTAGTTAGGTAGGGGAGACCGGGGCTGGATGTGACACGGGTAGGTTGTTACAGAGACATTGGCCGCGAAACAGAGAGCGCAATTTTAACGTCAAAAAGAGCCAAATACTCTCCCCACCACCGGCTACCATGGTGCGAGAGCCGGGGTCGCCAGCGTTTTTGTGAGAGGAGCCTGCGCATGCCGCCCTTAAAATTGCAGTTTAGTAAAATTTTACTCTTTTAGTAATATTGGTTTACAAGCTATGTTTCATAATGTCAGAGGTGCCCTTCTTCTGCTATGTTTTCCCTAATAGTTTCGCTTTGCAATGAATATTCGGTTTTACAGATAAAATTAATAATGTTTTCACTACATAACCTTGTATGCTTAGATTTGGGGTTGGGGCAAAAAGTTACATTTGCTCGGGGCAGGTTGTGACAGTTGTTTTAACAGATACGCATGATAAAAATGCTTAAGCACTGAGACAGAACAAGAAAAAGGTAAATAAATCCAAGAAAGGAAAGTCTGCCAAAGGGGGAAAATCTAACGGAAAGAGGGCAGATCAGGAAAATGAGTCTTATGCCAATAAGGAAAAGAGAAAAAATAACAAAAAAGCATGCGGTAACAGGAAGATCCTACATTACATTAAAATACATACTATTAGTATATAACATACTAATAGAATAGTTTTGATTAATGCAGAGCTATACGTAAAGTCTGTCTATCTTACATATATATAAAACTCAAAGGTGACTGACTGACTGACTGACATAGTGATCTATCAACGCACAGCCCAACCAAACCACTTATATAAAACTCAAAAGTTACTGAAAGACTGACATAGTGATCTATCAACGCACAGCCCAAACCACTGGACGGATCGGGCTGAAATTTGGCATGCAGGTGGATGTTATGACGTAGCATCGGCTAAGAAAGGATTTTGATCAATTCAACCCCCAAGGGGGTAAAATAGGGGATGAACGGTTTTATGAAACTTTGTCAATTTTAAACCGATCGTTTAGTTGATACTTTGCATTAAAAAAGCTACTATGACGTAGGCAGCGTTTAAGAAATTATTTTGATAAATTCTACCCCTAACGGGATAAAATAGGGGCTGAAATTTGAATGAAACTTTGTCAATTTAAAACCGATCGGGTTGAAAATTTGAATGCATAAAGGTACTATGACGTAGGCATCCTCTAAGAAGGGATTTTGACGAATTCCACCCCAAAGGGGGTAAAATAGGGAATAAAATTTTGTATGAAACCGAAATCCACGCGGACGGAGTCGCGGGCGCCCGCTAGTCTATTTATAAATTGATAAATTATCTGGATTTTGTTTTTGCGCAGTAGAAGGCCTAATATTAAATTTGTAATTTCGTTTCATTTTGATGCATTATTATGTTTTCCTTGGTATGAGGCAGGCAGGACTGCTTTTATATGTTATGTTATTTAAATAAAGAAAGTAACAATTTTTGATAAATTATTTCTAGTAAAAGATTATATAATACGTTTGTTTTCAATTGTAACAACTTGCCCCATGTAGTGTAACAATCTGCCCCGAGCACGGGGTTGAATGTTACACAGGTTTTTTTCCACAAATCACACATTTATGTCTTAACTATTAGTCTACAACATAACATTTATTTTGAATAAAGTTCCTAGATAGTTTCTTTATCAAACAAGCCTAGACTCAGGTAAATCAATCAAACCTACGAAAAGATATGACAGTTTGAAAAAAAAATGTCACTACCGGCCCCGGTCTCCCCTACTATTCCCAGGCAAGTAAACCTCAACAATAATAAAAGGTACTCGTACAAGACTCAATATTTTTTCTATCTATTGTACCTCGTTCCAATTACCTTTGTAGGCGCCAGCGAAGCAGCGAAACGTTCGCGTCGCCAATTTTCGCGTTTGCCCGATAGAATAATAGGTACTAGAATTTATATGCTTCGTTAGCGGGTTTAATGAAGGAAAAAAAAGTATACTCTACTCGTGGTACTGAAGCCTTCAAATTGAGCGGCCGCGCCCGCGCCGCTTGTCAGTTATAATTGGCTGAACTTGTCGACCGAGTCACAAACCGAGTCGTTGGGATTTTTTTTTAACTTTTTCTCCCCACTCCGACATTACTCTTCGTCTCGTGGGACACGTAAATTGTGAGCACTGCCCGTGGCAACAAGCATTGATGTGACATATGAATAAACGAGCTTTTTTCAACATTCAAATTCGGACGGCATGATTAGAAATTGTCTTGGAGCGAAATTAATTTCGTGGCGGATTAGATGAATTATTGCGTGGAGAAATGATCGTGTTAACCATAGCTGGGCATTAACTCGTTAATCCGTTAATCGTTAATTAACGAAGTTAACATTTTGATTAACGGATTAACTTTAAAGTTAACTTCAAAAAATGTTAACGGACATGTTAACTTCCGTTAATTATGTAGAAGTCCGTTAATCGTTAATCCAATGCCTACTATTTACCACACGGCACCGAGGGCGAGGCGCGAAAACCAGGTTTAGAGACAGTGCCGGGCGCGGCGAGCGCGGCGCGTGGCAATTTAAATGGCGAAGGGAGTCCAGGGAGCAATACGAGTAACAACGATGATGACATTGAAGACTGTTTTTAATTCGTCACTTAGTGTATAGAAAAACCAAGGAGCTCCAACTCTTTAAATAGTAAGCGCACAGTCTCGTTAAAATGTGGCTGGACATGAAATCGAAAGACTCATTCAACGATGCTGCATTCCTCGGGGAACAGATATTTATAAATCTATTTATTAAATACAATACTGCTATACCCTCAAGCGCTGCTGTAGAACGTCTGTTTTCCACGGGTAAAGACATTTTAACACCAAAACGACCCTCGCTTTCAGACGAGAACTTCAACATATTTATGTTTATGAATGGGAATATGCACCTTATGTCCGACGATTCAATAAGACATTTATTTGAATTAGATAAATATTTTGTTTTGTTCCTAACCTGTTAACTTCCAGAACCTAAACCAACCAACAGGTTTTATAAGTTCACTAACGCAACGATATACAAATGCAATTTTACCCATAGTTAACGGATTAACGATTAACTTTAACTTACGTTAATTCTTTCGAAATGTAACGCTTTAACGTTTAACGAAGCTAAAATTTTTTGTAGCGGATTAACGATTAACGAAGTTAACTATTTTATTAACGGTGCCCAGCTATGGTGTTAACAAACAAAAGTAAACGAATATAGGGCTACCGAGCAAACAAGAGTAGTAAATTGGAAAATGCCCGTTATTGTCACTGTGATAAAAGCGGTATTTCTCGTTTATTTATTACATTTAGTTTTGAAATTCGATGTAGGTAATTGTGATTTGTGAAACGTATAATTTCTACAGACGGTACTACGGTTTATACATTTAGTTTTTTTGGAAAATTTTGTGGGATCTATTGCGTTGCGATTCAAATTAATTTATAAATACTAAGGAAATCCAAATTAATATTCATATTTTTAACTAACGTGATGTCAACTCGCCAAATAACTTTTGATTTCAGCACTAAATAACTAGGCACGACATACGGCTGTAGGTTTACGAACACACTATGCGGAAAAAACGTGACCGTTTATTTACGCGTCTGAATTTACGTTACTTACGACACACTATGCCGAAATTACGTCGCATGTATTTGTATAGAAAATGCATTGCCGCCGAGCTTCTGTCGCGTGATTTCAGTCTAGTGTGTTCCTACACTAACACTCAGTAATAACTGTAATACAGCAATGGATAACCAGTTACGCCTCTAGCTATATGTCGAACTGAGCAGCGAGATGTGAGATTTTACATAATTCATGTATGTGCAATGTGCACGTACAATCTGGTTGCATCGACACTTGTCGCCGCTGCAACCAGTGTTGTCTTGTACGATTTCAGTACGAATCACTTAATATTTACTGTTCAAGATTAACGGACTGATGTTATTACGGACTGATGATGTTTAATGTATCTGTTTTGTATAAGAGCTCTGTAAAATTACTGATTATAATATTGGAGTTTTATGCATCGGGCTGTTATTGCAAAATATGTATAATAAAATTATATAAATGACTTTAAAACTCATCATTTAAGTAGTAGGGTACCTATTGAGAATATAAATTAATTTTTATTTTAATGAAACAACACTCTAATACACAATACAAATAAGTAAGAAAACGTTCTTTAATTCACATAAAGTTATTCATATTTTTTTATTGAAATAGCACATAATATTTCTAATGAAGTAGTTATGTCTCATGTAAGGAGAGATATTGCTAACAAAAACGAAAATTATATACCTAGGTGGTTAGTAAAGAAACTCTTCAGTAAATGCATGTACAATTATGTACCTACATCTACTTAAATAACCCTGGGAACATGTACAGTGGACCTTCTTACGAAGGAATTCCATATCCCAAAGATCATGGTAAACAGCTAGTTTCTTGCAACGCGGCGGTTTTTGAGCCAAAAAACTGCAACTGCAGTTGCATGGAACCTAATAAATTATACATGAGCCAATTTATGGTCCGCTCATTTACTTGGTTTAGTTTCGGATGTCCCCTTTGGTTCTTTCTTGGGCTTATTTATTGTGCTAACTTTGAACTGTTTGTAACTAAAATGTCGTTGAGGTAGAATTGCTAGAATCGTTATGCTATGGCGGAAAGATTGCTTTTAAGTAGGAACAAGTTTTACTTATATTAAGTATTATGTGTTTGAATGTTAATGGGATAAATGATTTGTTGTGAGTTATAATTGCAATGATGAATTAAATATACACTCTCATAATTCATGATTCAATAAAATCCATGTTTAATTTATTTAGTGTTTCTTTTACGCTGTGAAAATCTAAATTAGGTACACCACCTTCATGAAAATTAGTTTAGTTTCAGTTGCGAGTTATGAAAGATTATTTGGTGAATTCTGTTCTCTTTATCAAAAATCAAACTTAATTAATTTTAGTAGTAGGTAGAAGCGATTTTATTTAACGAGTATGTGCAAAACTATCAACGAACCACACTCGAATCATTCGACCTTCTAGAATATTTACATCTGCGTAATAAAGTTTAGTTTTCAGTTAGTTAGTGCAAGTAATTATTTAGCTGGCCGCAGCTTAATGAGCGTTTTCTTTGTTCGCCAACTAATTGTTGAATACTTGTGTTATTCTTTTAAATGAACATTTGAAACAATGGAGAAAGAAATGCTCTTGCATCTTAGCGTCTAATATTTTCTCACAAATGAGATTATTCATTTTTTAGGGTTCCGTAGCCAAATGGCAAAAACGGAACCCTTATAGTTTCGTCATGTCTGTCTGTCTGTCTGTCTGTCTGTCTGTCTGTCCTGGCTCGTTCTCCGCCGTTTCTGAACCGATTGCCACGAAAATTGGTGGAGAGATGCATAGTGATAATTCAAGAATTGGTTTTTAAAATAATCGAAAAATAATTATTTTTTACCCCCCCTACCATTCATCGAAAAGTAAATTCGAAAAAAAAAATCGACTTACCCCATCGTGTGGGGTATCGTTAAAAAGGTATTTTTAAATACAATAAAGCTTGCCTTGAAACCATGTGGATCAAACAACCCAGTCTCGAGATATATTAATACAAAGTTAAAATTAGAGCGTCCCCCCCCCCTTAACTTTTGAAATACTGTTAAAATAATTCTGAAAAAAATGTCCTGTATACCTCCAAGTAAGTACTTTCAACGAAAACTATAGCGAACTCTGTATCATACATAGTTATTTTTATACAACTCGACCAACTTATGACGTGCAGTTGCCCGTACTAAATGGTGTCTTAAGCGGTCGGGCCATCTTTTAGCTACGGAACCCTTTAATGGGCGTGTCCGACACGCTCTTGGCCGGTTTTTTATGTAAATGATTGTTATATTTGTTGTTTATGCAGATTAAGTAGGCTATTATTTCTTTTGTATGGAAAAATAAAAGCGCATTTAAGTTTGAACAGAGGTTATAACACCTTTTTTCTCGTACAACTGCGCAATTTGGTTTTAACGAGTATTATATCACTGTTAATAAAGGCTGTCTCGTTTGAAGTGTACTTAAAAACTTCTGACACTTATATTTGGTAGCGAATTTGTTTCTTTTCAAATAATATCAAATGATGCTCACATTTAAAGTGGGTACCTATTTGTACCACCAATTTGTACTGATTTGAGAATTCCTTAAATCTCCTGACCCTGATTCAAAGCAAATTAATAAAGACAAATCAGTCTCTATCTATATTCATAACAACAGACGCATTGATCGGCGCATACGCACCGCATGGTTACAAACGATAAGTCATTACTACACAACAGTGCGTTGTCAACGTATCCTTATCAGTCTTATCACACGCTCGACCTCACCACCTCTGACTGATTTGCACTATTGCAAAACCACCATTGGTAGACCCCTCGAATCTGATTTCACCTCTTCCGCAATCTGCAGAGGTACCTTTTTATTTTTTATCGTCAGGAAAATGCTTTGACGCATAGGTACCCGTTAACAACGGGGGTGGTCGGCGGGTTATGCAGGACTCCAGGTCTAGAAAGGAGACCCAACTAGTCTGCAGAGGTACCTAGGCCAAACTGAGCAATATTTTTGAGCACTCAATTTTTAGCACTTGCATTGCAACTTGAGCACTTTGCTTAGTCTACTTTGAGCGATCATCGATATTTTTGTCAGGCCTATTTCCTTGCGTATATAAGCGATCCCGGCAATACGAGTATTCATTTTGGAGACCAGGGAACGCTGCGACTATGATCCTGATTTTACCAGTTACTACATAGGAGCGACCTGCCGTCTGACATCCGTAATCCTTACCTACAAGGGCAGAAATTTTTGATCAAAGTCAAGACAAAAGGTTTAACGTGCCTTCGCTTCGGAAGCACTGATTCATCTCGGATCGTTCTTTTTAGACAAGTGATGCGTCTGTAATGTCCCAACCCAACTTGCAAAACCTACATAAAGAGAAAGTGTTCCCTGCGGGATTTGAACTTACGACCTCATGTTTTGGAGCTAAGCGCTCTCTAACCACTACACCAAAGCATTCCTACATATCAAATAGGTCAAACTGTAATGGTTATTTTAGCTGCGTGATAACATCGCCGTTTTACCCAGATCTCTTTTCCTTAAACTTTGGTTTGTAACTTAGGGTCACGATATATTGGTTGGTTCAAATAATGAGGATTCAGAAATTGTGACAGATCGCATACAGACGTTTGCAATCGCGTTCTGATTGGCGTTTTATTGTCAATAATTAATTGCTTTGATATATTATTATAATGAAATTGTAAACATTTTCATTCTTATCTGTTAGAAAGTGACATCAAAGTCAAACGTTGGAATAGGTATTAGAAGATCCGTAATATTATTATACGGAAAAACTCGCTATGGTACATGTATCATTACGAGAGCTCTTGTTAGTCTATTTGAGTCATAAATGTAGCTGAAATCTTTTAATGCCTACGTTCTTTTAATAAGTCTCAACACTATATCTTTATTAGCTACAATAAACACTGTTACGACCAATCAATCCCTAGTTAATGTTTTATTTATGTAATTAAATCCGTTATCTGAATATTATTGAAATGCCACAATTCAGGTTTATTGGCTACATTCCGCATAGTTCGAGTCGTTACAACGATATAAACATTTTATGGGCAAGTTTAGCTAATGTTAGTAATATAGTATTATATTATTGGTGCTAATGACTTAATTTGGCGGCTAATTCAGTCGATTATCTTTGCGTAGATAAGCCGAGGTTAAGGCCTGTTCATTCTCGTAATTGCAGTTTAACTTTGTTACAAGTTATAACTAAACTTGAGGCAGTTTGTTATTGAGCCTTAAGGAGATTATGCAAATTAAGTTAAGTTTATAATTTTGTTAACTTTTTACAGTTGAATATTTAATACAATAATATATAATTACAAGTTCTTATTTTTAATAGAAATCTGATGAATGGATACTTTTTGTTGTTACAACATACCTTAAAATATATGAATGTAAGAAAATAACACAAACTAAACAAACTGTAAATCAAAGCTCATTATGGTCATTATACTAGCTGTCAAAAAGTAATCATTATCACACTCATTAACCGTTCGAAGTCGGTATCATATCTATTACAATAATTAATAGCATACAAAATAGCATTAAAATTTATGGAACACGGAGAGAAAACTATTATTTTCATTACACGATTAGCTTTCGGGTATAAAATGTATTTAACCAATATGACACTTTTCTAACTAGGCATGCATTACATAATTGTATGCATTTGATGAATAATTAGGAAGGTACCTACTTTGATACATATATGTAGTACCTAACCCTGGAGCTGAACAACCTGTTCATTTAGTAATTTAAGGTAGAATACCTAATGCTAATGCCAAAATTGCAAAGATGCTTTTCAACTAAGTTCAAAGCTGCAGTGGGACATTTAAGCCGATGCTATGTAGGTATTTGAGGCCCCCCGGCATCTCCAACTTATCTTCCTCATTGCAATTCTCAAGCCCGATTGTAGATACAGCCACAAAAAAGCCAATTTAAATTCAAGCTAAACGTATCCTTGGCTAACTCCACCGATCCGTCACGTTTCCCCGCAATAAATCCTGGTACCCTCCCTAGTACAGCATAAATAAGGTGGATCTTGTTAAAAACTTGCGGTGGAGAAAAAACGTTAGCATTTTCCGGAATTTTTAACCGAGGCGCTCCCCTTAAGGCTGGTTTCATAAATATGCAGATATGCCTTCACCTGGGCTAAAGCGGCGAAATTTAGCGCGCCAATTTATCCTAATAGAAATATTGTAAATACGGATACATACTTATAAATATGGCGGGTGGTTAAATAGATTTGTGGAGGCGGCGTGCCCGCGCATAAGTAGCGATCGCGCTCATTTCGCGTGTGTGCGCAGGCCCTTAAACGATTTGTTATTATCAGATAACGGCAGTGTGTAAACGCCCTGAAATATTGCCAGCTCATTAAATTGATTTTCGGAAATAGAAAAGTAGCGGGCTTGGCTGTTATTAGATTTTGCTAGAGATTCCAGGCTTTTAGGAAATGAATAGGGATACAAACATGTTTGCAAAATTAATCTTTTTCAGTTTCATTGTTACAATATTTATTGGAAAACGATAAATAGGAACCTAAATGAACGGCGTTCTTCGATTTCCTTAATAAAAAATGTTCCAATGTGATTGCAATATATCTTTCACAATCTAAAATTCTAATAGCCATCAAGCATTACGAAAGTCGATAATTACGAGTGGAAAATGAATCTACTTATTAACACCTCATATCGGCCGGTATCAATATCAGTTGACACACATACTACGTTGTTATTACTGCATTATGCATTTGCAATAAAAACTGCACCTCCCACAATTACTGGTATGGAAATGTTAACGTAAGTAGTAATTGAAATGAATTTGCTGTTACAGATAGTGATAGGCAAGACGCCACAGTATAGAAGTGGTTATAGTGAGGAAGTTATCTGAAACAAAGTAGGTACTGACAATACGACAAATAGTGTAACGTTTTTAAAAATGGACAATATCAAAATGGTTTCTTTAGCTTGGAATAGGTGATGTGATCAGACATTTTATAACTATCGAGCTTAAATTTTCAGAATTTCGTAATATTTTTCGGACTTTTAAAAATAGCGTCCTATTCAATTCTGAGTATTTTTATCTATTGTTCACAAAAAAACATTAGTGTTACTTTTACTTTATTCAAGAATATTCCACAGAAATGTTACAGTCTGGGCGAACATTTGTTACTGCTATTATTTTTAAAGAGATAGAATATGAGCAAAACAGATATTTTATCTCATTACTCATTAATTACTCAACGCAAACATGAAAGGTATACCCTCTCGTTATCATCAATAGAATGTACAAATGAATGTGATTAATGTGCCTGATTTATTTATCAACTGTCCGTCTCGAATGAAATATTGTTTAACGAAAATAATATGTAATTAAACAGCAGAGTTATTAATTAGATTAATAGATTAGTTTGTTGAAATCAGTTTCCGTTATAAATAGGAGATTTTATAATAATATTTTCACTAAACCACCTCGCATGAAGCAACATTTTGTTTAGTTAGTTTTGTATAAGATAGATAGAAATGTAGATGAATACCACCTAGTTATATTAATAAATAATAAATTAATCAACAGAGAAGTGAAATAATATGTGTGCTGCAGTAAACAGGAGCCAAGGATCGTCATTGCTTTTAATAACGAATATTTACAACCAATAGGATATGAAAACTAAATCAAAGTCGCTTTCAAACACGGTTATCGCAAACCATCCCATTATAATGACTGTGCGCAAACTTTTACAATCGCAAACAACCAACCCTTTCATATAACACGCAAAACACACTGTAACGATTCCAACAAACCTTGTTAAATCATAATTATGTTCTAAGCTTTTGATATTTTAGATGAGGCATTAATACCCAAGTCCGGGCTAATCTTCGCCCATTCGAGCCATGGTCTGCCGAATCCCGAAGCTTAGCGCCTGTTTGTTCACGTAATACGCTTTTAACACCTGCGTTTTCAAAGTTATGTAATGTGTGAATGAGATAATGCTGCTTTTGTAGGCACCGCTGACGGATATGTTGGTGTATGTGTTGGTGCGATGAATGGCGGACGGCCAGAAAGACTAACGAGGTTAGGTATGCAGTTTATCTTCGATACCTATAAGTGTGTCGTGTAAGTCGAATCTAAAATAGAGACGGTTTATTAATGTTCAAATTTATTTAAATTAAAATACATATACTTTTCTGAATCTCTAATTTTGACTATAATTTTCTGTTCACCCGTCGAACGAGATCACTCTAAGAGTAAAAAAAAATTCAAAAAAGAATTATAATATAATAAAAACTCTTTTAAAATGTGTGAGTCATGAAAGCAATCATTATAGCATATTTTTGTAAATAACATATTATATCTAAACTAGTTTATAAATGAAACTAAGATGAAATAATTCACGCAAGTCATCTGCTAAACGTAAACTGCTGGAATGAATTGGCGTGCTCCCCGTGTATGAATATTTTGACTACATAATCCTTTGAAAATATTGCAGACTAACGTCCAATAATTGGCTATAATACCGAGCACACGACGCCAGCGGCTGAGCCGTGCCAAGTTTTTCCTCGAACTTAATCAATAACGTGAAGAGTAACCATTGAAAACCGCAAAGTGCTATGGCGTTTACACACGCCATTCCTTTGTTTATTTTTTACGCCGAGATTCAATTAAACAGTTTATTGTGCGATGCGTTTCCATAAGCTAGTGTAAGTTATCACGGAGGTGTTCCGATGGTAATGGATGAGATTTGTTCGCGATTGTTCACACGGCGCCGTTTGAACTTCGAACGGGATTACTGTTAGAAGTCGGGCATTTTAAATCATCTTCTTTCTACCCATATTAGTGAAACGGACTTACAACGGGTTATTAATAAATTAGTAGGTATTTTATTAGTATTCGCAGTAAATATCGGACGCGTCACATTTAAATAGATAAGACATTTATCTTACATTTTAAACGGTACAAATGAAAGTACTCAATCAAACAGATTTTTAGGGTTCCGTAGCCAAAATGGCAAAAAAACGGAACCCTTATAGATTCGTCATGTCTGTCTGTCTGTCTGTCTGTCTGTCCGCCAGTCTGTCACAGCCACTTTTTTCCGAAACTATAAGTACTATATACTATTGAAACATGGTGAGTAGATGTATTCTGTGAACCGCAACAAGGATTTCACACGAAAATAGAAAAAAAAATAAAAAAATGGGGGGTCCCTATACTTAGAACTGAAACTGAAAATATTTTTTTTCATTGAACATATACGTGTGGGGTATCTATTGAAAGGTCTTTAAAAATTATATTGAGGTTTCTAAGCTAATTTTTTTCTTAAGTGAATACTTTGCGTGACAGACTCTTCCAAAGTGGAAAAAAGTGTGTCCCCCCCCTCTAACTTCTAAAGTAAGAGGATGAAAAATCTGAAATAAATATATAATGTACATTACCATAAAAACTACCAACGAAAATTGGTTCGAACGAAATCTATACAGTAGTTTTTTTAATCCGTCAAAAATAGAATTTGTACGGAACCCTCAGTGCGGGAGTCCGACTCGCACTTGGCCAATTTTTTACATAAAATAATTGGGAGCTTAGAACATTTACATTTGACGACGCATAAAAAATTCAAAAATTAGCAAAACACATGAATTTTAATGTAACGCAAACTCTCCGGACTTAAGCCTACTTAAATAGATTTACAACGATTCCTTCTGAAGGTGACCCAAATTACCATGGAAAAAAGTTTAACAGCCCTTTATTTCAGGACAAACAGAGGCTGTTGTTCCGAATCCGGTGTAATCCGGCCCACTTATCACGCGTGCAAAATGCAAATTCGACCGGCCGTACGCAGAATTAACGAAACGCCCTGGATCCGAGAGAGAGAGAGGGAACCGTTTTGGTGCGTCAGAGAAATTATCAAAGTTACAAAGTAACAATAACCGGGATAATGGACCGCGTACTTAATCGCGGGACTTGGAAGAGAAGTTTGCGCGAACTCGGATTTTGTTTCCGTGTCACGCTTAGGTTTTGGTTTTTTATGGGATAGACTCTTTCTGGTAGCTATATTCTTGACAATCTATCATTAATCATCAATGTTCATTGCAAAATAACCGCTTTTTAGGGTTCCGTAGCCAAATGGCAAAAAAACGGAACCCTTATAGATTCGTCATGTCTGTCTGTCTGTCTGTCTGTCTGTCCGCCAGTCTGTCACAGCCATTTTTTTCCGAAACTATAAGTACTATTTTGTTGAAACTTGGTGAGTAGATGTATTCTGTGAACCGCAACAAGGTTTTCACACGAAAATAGAAAAAAAAATAGAAAAAATGGGGGGTCCCCATAGTTAGAACTGAAACTGAAAATATTTTTTTTCATTGAACATATACGTGTGGGGTATCTATGGATAGGTCTTTAAAAATGATATTGAAGTTTCTTAGATCATTTTTTTCTAAAGTGAATACTTTGCGTGACAGACCCTTCCAAAGTGGAAAAATGTGTGTCCCCCCCCCCTCTAACTTCTAAAATAAGAGGATGATAAAACTGAAATAAATATATAATGTGCATTACCATAAAAACTACCAACGAAAATTTGTTTGAACGAAATCCAGTCAGTAGTTTTTTTAATACGTCAAAAATAAAATTTGTACGGAACCCTCAGTGCGTGAGTCCGATCCGACTCGCACTTGGCCAATTTTTATTATTTGTTAAGGTTATAATTTGAAGTCATAGCATTAGGTAATTAACCATTAGGTATAATTTGATTTTTTTCCAACCTTTAAAATACACAAAACCAATTCAGAAGAAAACTTCTACGGGTTCTTTATTATAAAATGTATTAATTTTGTCTATTACCTACCTGTAGTGTATCCTTTCTTGTTTGAACTAGGTGGCGCCATGAGTCTAAAGTCCAAGAATATATTATGTACTTTAAATTAAACAGTGACATGCGTTATGCGTGTTTAGTTGAACTTATCCTCCGGTATTTCACAGAAACTTCGGAAGCGGATGGTATTTTTCCATGGCGTGATTAATACCACCACAGAGAGCCGGCTGACTTCCAAAATTTCCACACTAAATCACCCCTTTCGTTTCGCTTCTTTTGCGAGGACTTGGCAGCGTTTATTTTATCTCAGTAATGCAAGCACTGCACTGCAAGTAAATAGTTAGCGTCAGTAAATATTCTAAGGAAGCTGCGTTACGTATTGCATTTATTTTGTTTTGAATAATGGAATGGAATGTGGGGCTTTGGGAATACCTTTCCTTTGTGGGTACCTATGTATATAGAAACTTTTCATTTTCTTTCAAGACATGCCTAATTCAATAAAATTAAAATAGGCACAAAAGCAATATCAATTTTGCCCTGTTGTATAAATAGAAATTTAGAAGCAAAACGTGACTGCAATGATAATAATGTAATTTTTCCGTAGGTTTATCTTTTTTTACGGAAATAATCGTAATCGAATCGGTAGACGATTGTAAATTGAGTTCGTGAATTTATTGGTTACCTAACCTTGAACTTCTTGTAAAAGCAAAAAAAGCAATTTCTGTTTGATTAATCATTAAACTTAGATGGCTTTTTGTGTATTTATTGAAAGGTTTTATTTAGCTCGAGCCGTCGATACGGTATTTATATTGATAGCGATGCTACTGCTTTGCTTAAAAATCAATAAAACTATTAAAACTCAAACTTCGCTAAACTTGAATCATAAATAAACAATAAATGTGCGTGTATCGCACAGATACACAATATCCAATATCCACACGGCCCAAACAATATGGATGTCGGTTCTATTGAGTCAATCGATGAAAAACTACACGGCTTTACAAAAAGTTTTGCACACAGTAAAACTTTAAACCCACCAACGCAAACACAGTAAATAAAAGACAATCCGCACGCAGATTTCTCACCCGCGCCAAAGTTTTTTTCTATGCAGATGGGGTTGTACGTCAGTGCCCTATTTAGGATTCAGTGCAGGGCTGCCAACCCTCCCGGAAATCTGGGAATCAAGCGACAAATTTACCTGTCTAAAAAGTTAAGTTGTTAACGATAACGTTGTCTCAATTATTCAGCAAATAAACAACTGGATTAGCTTTTAAAACCTTGTAAAAATAAATAACAATCTTATTTTATTATAATATTATGAAATGAAGTCACCTTTTCAATTGATGTAACGAAGAGCGTGTGTTAATTAATAACATGAGATGTACATACCTAGATCTTCCATAAAGTCTGCAATGTTAAGTTGTATAATTATTCTAAACTTGATTCATTAAAAATTGAAGGCCAAAGAGTGACAATGATCATCATTATACCTATTCTTGAGGGACATTTACAGAAATTACCTAATCATGACAGTTTTAAATATAATTGAATTATAATAAAGTTACATGATTTAGGGATTTTAGATCGGCTTTTCATTATTGCAGATTTATATTACCTATATGCTTTTTTAATAATTTAACTGTTAAAGTTTTTAAAAAGTAAGTAAAACCAACAAATTAAAGGATACATTTTTTCCCAATAAACTGCCAACCTTATCCTTGCATACGACGCTCAACTTTCACAATATCGCAACTGCGCTCCAAGTTTTGTCTGCATCTTTGAGTTGGATAGTCAGGATAGTTGGATAGTCGGAATATCCGCCTACCCAGATGAAATGGTCTAAGAAAAATCCTTTCTGATGTTTGCGAAAAACTGCTGTAGTTCTGTTGAGATTTAAATGGGTCAGTTGAAGTATTAGTTGTCTGTTGTTTCATTACTTTGTGTGAGTAAAATGTCTTCCTGAAGACTTCACTTATGTTTTACTTTTGTTTTTAAAACTTTAATATCTTTTGAATTGGTAAAGTCTATTAAATCCATGAAATATATTTTATTGTGGTACATGAATGTTACCTACAAAAATAATTTAAACAGGAGGAAGGATTTAAATAGTCTAGGTAGGAACTTGTATTGACTTAGCGCAATTTATTCAGTGATATCTTTAAATATCTAATTGACGATTCAGTAAATTATTTATTGCAAAGAAGTTACAGTACCTACCTAATGTTCCGATGTTATTTATTTAAATTAATTTAATTTTTACTATTCCTTGTATTTTTATAATTTGTACCTAGTCATAAAAGGTGCCTAAAAATCTTTTCAGGCACTTTTTACAAATATTTATAGATACTACTTTACCGCTTATCGTTGGATTTTATCCGTAAAAATGCATAATAATAAGTAAATAAATGCAGTTAAAATTCTTTTATTTTAGGTATTAAGTTGTTTTTACTGACATAAAATACCTAACTACAATAAAATGAAACTTGTTTCGCGCATGCGTTCCGTCGGCCCCGCGTCCGTCGGGACTTAGCAACTGAGTAGGTATTTTAATACTAAATACACATTTAAACATCATTAAATATACTAAAAACTCATTCTTTACATTTATTCAACTTGTTCACTTGTTCAATACTAAATAGTAACCCAATTATATTTAAAAAGAGGTCTTTTTAACTAACTCATGGACTTGGAATACCTACTGAAGAAAAGTGACGTTTTTATAGGTTTTATATTATTTTCAAATATTAATTATGCGTTTTATAATATAGTAGACACTAACGAGCACTATTTAGGATATATTTTTACATTTAAAAGATTGACAATAAGTTCTAAACACGTTTTTATTCTAAATACATACCTACAACCTATCTAACTGAGCTATTGATAAAAAATAATTAAAACTATTAGATATCAAAATATTATCTAATAATTTTCAAGGGTGGATTCATCTTTGCTTATAGTAATTGGCCTGTAAAAGTCGTGTAATAGTCTCTGAGAAAAACATTTGTGCCAAGAATCAATGGGCTTAGGTTAGGTATTTTTTGGGATCAAGTTCCAAATGAAACCGGTATTCGATATCTGGAAACTAAATAAGATGCGTTTAAAACGCTCAAAATTAACATAAACTGAATTTCCAATATGAAAATTTGGAAAACAATGCACTGCACGGACTGAACTTAGCTTTAGGTAGCCTCCGGTGGCGTCTTTCCCAAACATTCGATGTTTTCACTCGAAATTCGCGTATAAAATGCCAATTTCCATCAAAAAGTACAAGAACACAACTAAAACCACTCATATATCATTAAAACTAGTGCTAAAAACAGCGAAAACTGTGAAAAACTACAAAAACAATGCGGAAAACACTGTCATGCGACGTTCGCATTAGTTGGTGTAGAGGGCGCTGGTGCGTCGTCATTCAATATGGCGATGTATCGCCGCGCGGTTATTGGCCGGCGGGCGCACCGGCGTGAAGTTGTCGCGCGTGTGCGAGTGGGACGGATTTATGTGATGTTTAGGCGCGGGCGGGAGACGAAAGACGTGTTGGGCCGGCATACATTTGTATTCTGTCTGCGGCACGGACCGGTTTGGCCAGAGGCGTTCACTCAGCGTATGTGCGACTATATGCGAGGGCAGGTAGTCTGCCTATTTATAATGATGGATTCGAGCGCGCCGCGCGCGATGTATTAAAATATAAATTTTTAATTTGAACATTTTTATTGTTTCAGGTAAGGACCGAATGGGCTGCAGATTGGATTTTTCATCAGTTTTAATTTGTTGAAACATGCGCTGACGTGGGTATTGCTATACGAAATATTATATTATTTTTGGTAGTAAAATTATTATTTCTTTATAATATAAAAAACTTAGATTACCAACATAGGAGCCATCTTATCACATTCACACATGAAAAAACTCTCGGAAACTATAAATAAAACTACTTAGGTAATTAACTTTACAATAACATGATTAGGTAAGTAGAAGAAGCTCTTGATTAAAATATTTTTAAATCATCTGACACTTTAGGAATGAAAGAACTTAGAAGGAAGGTCGTCATTACGATATTAACGACGCAATAATATTAACAAAATTAAGTCATCATCACAGAAACAAAAACATCATAAACAAATGAATATGTTAAAATCTCATGGAGAAAGATGATAACAGCCACACCCAAGCTTCCAGATAGCGGAAACTGAATGAATATGTGTCGGAGAGAAAAAACTCGAATATGGCAGAGGCCCAATGGGCTAAGATAAATTTATTTTGTCGTGTAACTAGCAATAAATATGCTAATTCAACACTATAACGTCCGTATGTCGCCTAGCTCCTCCGCCATTGAAAGAGTGAAAAAGATATCACAAAATTGCACTGCGCATTGCTCTTTTCAGTCGTACAACCTTCGGGAGCTATCAAGCAAAATTTCACTCTGTTTCTTTATTTGGAGGGTCGTATTTTTTCCTTCCGGAACGCGTGAGTTACGCTCTTCTGATGCCAGAGTGTAGTTTTATCGACCTACGGTAACTACTAACCCAATAAATTTTGGTGTTTCGCTCAGTGAATTCGTTTGCTGAGCGAATGCATCGTCCCAGATATGGATGTTCCGGATTTGACTGAATTGGTTTATCTGTATCGGGATTATGACTTATTGCAGAAATATGTCCACTCTATTTGTACTTTGCGACTTATCTTTTGTAAGTTGTTTGTGCTAAATCATTGAAGGGGATAGAAGAAGCTGGAATATTGTTGTTTGCGTAATAATTTCATACTTTACTCGGTTATTGTATCGTGAGCATAGACAACATAATATTAATTAAATCACAAATCAGAGACTATCAAGAGCTCAACTTAATCAACAAAAGGAATACAATCAAAACCAATATTTAATTGATGGGCAAACCTTAATTAACTTGTAGTTCGGCGGCGGTCCAAAGCCCCTCGGATAAAAGAAGCCATCTGCATTTTCGGTATTCAAATTATTCTCCAAACGTGTTTTTGGTTCAAATCGAATACACGCTAACAGAATCGTTGTATCACACTCACTCCTGCGCAGGGATCACAAGCGGGAACGGCGCAACCCTTCGAATTGGCATCGGGAACGTCGAAAGGGTATAATAAACGAACGCATATGGACCCAAATAAAACCGAACAAAAAAATCACATCACAAAAGTTTGCCTAAACTAACCTCGTTAAGAGATTTCTGGATAAAAGAATACCGTTTTTCAGTACCATCACGATTGTCAAGTCGATCGGATAGCTCGATCGCAGGATCGACAACAACTGATTTTGAAAAAACGGTACCAACAGTTCTAGTTTTGCCCAGTGACGTTTCCTTAACGGTTCATTACAAAAGTGCCGGGAGAAAGTTGGTCCTGTTGCGTTCGGGTAACAAATAAAAAATAGAATCTTTTTATGCTATTGTTCAAGAGAAAGTCGCGATTGTTTTGATAAAAAAAAACTTCTGCATACCTGCAAAAGAAACGGACGATAAACGGCTTAAGTTTTTTAGTTTCCGAATAGCGTCGTCGTAGAATGCTTGTGTGTTGATGAGGCGATACGCCTAAGAGCTAAAGTAATGAACGTTTAATTAGAGATAAGAAGAAGTGTGTAGTGAGAAATCGTGTGGACGTCAATTAAGATTTGAGTGTCGAAGTGCTAGTGGGTGCTTGCGTGCTCGTTGGTGAAAGTCTGTCGACGAACTACCAGGTCGGTAATACCGAGTCCCATTAATAAAGGGCCAGATTAAATGACAGGAAGCTGACATGACGGAGGTGAATTTTCTCCGGAAAAATTAATTGAGGGCGCTATGTTTGAAAATTTAATTTCGCGTTCGTGTACGGGAGCCGTGTACGTTGTCCGTACAAATTAGGTAACAGTGTTTTGAGAATTTTTTAGCGTTACACGGTCGGCAGTTTAGATGAGATCGTGTTCGGCGGTAACGGAGCGTTTTTGTTTAAATAATTTGCATTAATGATATATTTGGATTGCGTAATACTCATGATGGATGGGTTGATTTAGGCACGATTGATTTCAAGGATTTTTTATTATGGTCTTGTAGGCGTGGCTTTGGTACCAAGAGATATTGTCTGTTAGAAATAATGATATCATAATCTCAACCTTTTAAAGCATCTTCTACTAGCCATAGTTAACGTCATTAACAACAACCTAATTAGCGCTAATCTTTTCAACTGCAACAAAGCCCATCCTCTGAACGTGTGTGTCCTTACGCACATACAGACAAAGGAGGAGACGCTTAATTAAACTAGCGAAGCGGGGCAAGCGAAACGTAAGCATTTAATTTATATCCCTGCAGTAACTCCGCGGGCTCTTCCTTGCTGGTGCGAGTGCATAGGAGGAAGCGGATTAAGGCTTGAGTAAGACCAAAGAAACTAGAGTCTTAGTCTGAGTCATGGATACAAGAGGAAAGTAAATGCGATGTGGAAAGCCATCATTACCTTCAAATTCACTTAGAGGTTCTTGATTTATGATGAAGACATGAATGCAATACAACGGCGAACAATTTTTGACGTGGAAAAGAATTTTATTGTAAATGAAGTTGCAAAATAAATGCTTTGATTTTGTCTTTGAACGGGCAGGGACTTTGGAAATTAGTAGTAGGTCTTTAAAAAAATATGGAGATATATGTATATTTGCATTACCTAAGGACACCATTAGTCGCATAAATTTGCTTTTGCTTTTACAGTGATTTTAAGTAACGTTTCGTGACTTTTTCAACTATATATTTCAGATTTTATTTAACTAGACGATTTGAAAGCTGCCCGCCACCACTCATATCTTAGACGCCGTCTTTTCATTGTATTCCGTCGTGGAAAAACTCGCCTTACTTTAACGCAGGCGTAGAATAAACCATTTTAATTACTAGTTACGGTGACCATTCAGTCAGCGAATACGATTAATATGTGTGTGCTTAATTGATTGTGTAAAGGGATGCCGGTTCTGCACCATTTGCGCCTTGACTCGTATTCATGTCGGTCTATTGTTTTTGCACCGGTGCAATCGGAGAAATCTAAGGTTGTGGCTACTGAATTATTTTAATTGAAGCGTGGTTAGATCTGTTAAAATTGGAGAAATGGGAATGTGAGAAACGCTACCTTTGTGGTGTCTTTGTAGACGATTTAAAATTGAGAATTATGGGATGCGTTTTTTATGTTAAATTTTAAAGTAACTGTCTTTTGTATCTTAGATGTAAGAGGTGTATTCTAAATATTGTTGTTACCATAACAACAAAACCAAAAAAGACTTCTACATTTTCTTAAAGAAACTGAAACTTAAAGTTTACTATTGGAGCTAATGCAGCGGATTTTATTCTTCATTTTCACGGCTTAATGAACTATATCTACGATAAAACTTGACTTCGGGTCGCGAATGTTAGAACCACATGACCGCAACACACTGAACTAATTCAATTAGAAACTGGTCTTCAGACCTTCCTTAAGATCCATTCCGAAATATTGTTAGTTAGTCCCAAAGGCCATAACGTGACCAGCACGAGACCTTAAGTTAAGTCTTGATTTCCCCACAGCCGAATTTCTAAGCAAGTAACGACTGGATACAGTGAAATTGCAATATTAATATTATGGCAACGGTCCCTGTTATAATAGTAGACGATCCACTTTGTGGTACGGGGTATGAAGATGTTCCGAAGTGAGGGGGTTTATGTTTCAATCTAATAATGTAAGGGATCAAACTACTGAATTCACAAGCAGAGTCAAGTGTTGTTAATTCTGCTTGCGAAACACCAAGGCTATATTTACAAAGAAGTAAAAAATTATGAAACAAAAATAAATTTATATTTATTCACATTGAATATTTATATGTAGGTATATTGATTCGGCGAAAATTATTTAAAAAGGTGAACAGTTAAATAAAAATTACATATATATTTTATTTTATTATTTCGATAGTAGGTAGGTAGGTACAGAGTAAATGCCGTACTCGGCCTTTACCAGTTTTCTTTCATTGCGTGGATGATTTACCTCATTATAATTTAATTTGAGTAAAAATATCAGTGGCTAACATATTATTAAAAAGAGTAATTTTAATTGCGTCACGTACAAAGGTCCCTAAATTCATTCAATACCTCCGCACCATATATTAAACAATAATGCAGTACGGTAACACCCGACTGTATTTGCATGGATCAGCATACCCTGGTCGGTCTTCCCATTCCCATAGAGAAACCCAGTGATCCTGGCCCCACAGGTCTACGTAACCTGGTTGGTCTCAACATTCTCGTGGACGTTTCCAGTGATCCTGGCCCTCCTTAATTAAGTCCATTCCGGGCAGGGACAACAATGGCCGACCGATGCTCGCCAAGATATTCAAATATGTCTAAGCCATTATATTGGCTGGCGTTTATCGAATATTTTCTGATATATCGGGTATCTTGGTTCGTGTTTAATTAGCAATTTATGAACATTAGTCAAACATATTTAAAACACAATTAACTTTGTATATTTTAATGCGACAATAACTTTTGCATTCTGAAATTACTGCACTTTGATCTTTGTTACTTCCTCTAAATTTTTTTGTAAAGATATAAAACGTGGCAACCATTTTTGATGTGACTAACGACGATACCAAAGAAGTTCCCTCAAATCAAAAATTAAAAAGCAAAATAAAACGCGACTGTAAAACAGATGCTGGAGGCTAGTAACCCCATTAAAATGTCCCCGATTTCCTTTGCACTCTATAATCAACATCAAAGTGCTTTTAAAATAGATCGCAACCCCGACGTGAAGTTTTTAAAGCGTCTTTTTGAAGGGAGAAAAATGCTAGAACGTATGTAGCAGGCATCCGATCGATGGGGTACTCCACTTTGAGCAACTATTTTAGAGCACCCGCGTTTTGAGCACCTAGTAATAATAACTTGATTTTTGTATACTTACATATTTTATTTTATTTTAAGCATTTTGACATGCTAATTGTTATGAAATCTATCTACATTAAAATAAAATTTAAAACAAAGAAAAATTCGTCTGATCTCAGGTGGCTCAGGAACAAACCCAGCATCTCTTGAAATCCGGCCCAGACTTGCTTGCAAAAAATATCAAATAGGCAGGGCAGGCCTATCCATCGGTGCTCAAAGTGGACTAATCCAAGATCTCAACTTGTCGGTGCTCAACTTGTGGGTGCTCAACTTGTGGATGCTCAACTTGTGGGTGCTCAAATATGGGGTGCTTCAAGCGGAATACCCCGATCGATCTCCCAACTGGGAATCGCGAGGTAGTGTCGACGGAAAAACTGCCCTTGTCTACGATATTTATGTCTGCCCGGGATAATCTAGTTGGGTTGTTTTGTGCCATCGGTTATTGGCTCGAGTTTCGAGAGCTTGTTAGTTGCTAGTTTGAAATATTTCGAAGAATCACGCTAGGAATAAGTTTAAAGTTTATAGTGGATTAACTGCAACTCAATTTAGGTTCTGATATATTTGTTTACATTTTAATGAAGTATTGTAAGAAAAGAAATATATTTTGTCGTTTAGAAATAATGAAATGTATAGTCTGACGCAAAAAAATCAAGAAATACGTACTCCTATATAGGCAATATGTATTACTCGATCTCTCCAATTCGTACCTACATGAAACCGCCAACCATGATTTAGAAAATTTGTTACGATGTGCCTCACATTCTATTTAAGGAAAAAATTTTCTTCAACAGAACTTTTGAATCTATGTCAGACTCGAGCTCAATCTTTTAGCATTATTGGAAAGGTTCGTCAAATTTACCGCCTACTTCCTTGTCTGTTATAATTCGACATGCTTCAACAATCGATTCACCCATGTTGTACTTATAAGAGACGATCTTAAAATGGCCTATACAGTATTATCCTGTACCAATTACCGTCTGAAAAGCACGAAATATCAAAACCTTTCAACCAGTTCGTGTTTTCCTGGTTTAACTGTACCTAACGGCGTGACTTGATAAAGCCGTTGGGCCCGATACCATCTGTCGTGGGCTTTAAAGCCTCCGATATTACATAATTGCTCTTAAAACTATAGATTCCAATTATTTTAATATGTTATCACTCAATATATTTCGCTATTATGTACTTGTTTTTGTTATTTTCATCGGTACACCTTTTAGCGTTGCTAATTGACAAGCACTAAAATGCTAAAAGATAGACGAAATAAACGACCTAACTTTATCGTCGTAAAAGATAATAAGCAGTATTATCCTATCTCCGTAAAAAAGTACCATTTAAACATTTTCGTTACTAAATATTATTCAGCCGGCATGTGAGTATATAAAGTTTATAACTTTACAAAAGGGCAGATGCGCTTGCGAAATAAAAAAGGAAAGGTAAAACGCGACATGGCTCTTGATTAATACTTTAAAGGAAACTTGTGCTGCGCGAGCTAGGCAGCCAGTAGCGGCTTACACCGCATCTAGAAACATACTATATAACACATACATGTGCTCCTCAGAACCGTAATGAACACCTCCAAACATAGCAACCCGACCACCTGTTATAATATGCAAAAACACACCAAGTGACAGGCAAATCATTAGCAAAGCAACCATGTAAGTAGATGACCTAATAGAGCCACGAAAAACATTATTAATATGCCAAAGTGGGACTCGAAACGCAAATTGGCGACAAATCAGCATACCAAGTAAATGTAGGTACAAACTCCGAAGTCTTACCCAAATGACCATAATGAGTAAATAAACTAGAAACAATCCTGAATTTTGAACGGAATATAACGAAGTCTAATAAAAGATGCAACAGACATCACTGATAAAAAGCAACACGGAATCTCGAATTCTACTTTCAAATGGGAAACGAATAAATAGAGAGACCTCAATGTATGGGCACCCCCAGTGACAAATGCACATTTCGTACCAATTTGAACTTTGTTCGTATGGACGTAAAGCAGGGGTGTGTTAGCTAGTTGTCGTGTATGCCAGGTGACGATCTGATCGGCCGTAGAAATACTCCAGTTTTACATATGGCCGAGGTAAAAGTAAGGAACTCTCAGGACCTGCCGCATAAATTGCCCCGCTCGTGATGCAGTGGCCCGTTGAATATGTATAGGTGCGCTCCCTTCCGTACTTCTCATTTTACTAATAGATTTCTCTTTGATTAAATTTGTTTACGTTTTATTCATAAGACCGCGGCCACTATTGTTAGTCTGCGCTCACTTAAATCAGCCAGTACGGCCTCGCGGATATTTTGTTTTGCTACGTATGTTCGTATGTTTCTTTTCGCTTGCGTTAGTATTGTCTGTTATCGAATACATCTGCGGGATTATATCTATCTTATTATTATTTATTCCTTTACCGTATTCCGTTTCATTTTCATCAAGTTACATATCTTGTCTCTCATTTCTTTGTAATGTGATAACTGATATAACGAGTCGTATGAGTTACGCTTATTCATTCGAGTTCGAGACGTTTATAAACTGTCATTGATGATCGTTAAGCAAGAAAATGTTCAATTTTAAATTTATTAATGTTACGAATGATACATAACCGGTAACCCTTTGGTATTTGGCGCCGAGCGACGGGACGTACGTGGGGAATCAGATATTTATAATGGCTTTATTAAGACTGGCCATCGGCCGAACTCACGCCCGCTTATTATTATAATTGAGACGATTGCCTAAAGCTCCTTCATTTGAATGAAGTCATCGTGATTCTTGATTATCAAGTTTGCTATTTTTTTCTATTAGTTCTTACATAATAATTCAATTCGATATGTTAGCGTTTGCTAATGATTTATATTTGTACCGAAGTTGTGTCCCCCGCATTTGTAATTGGGGTTTTCCAGAAAAGTTTTCGAATTCCTTCTGAATAATTGCCTTAAAATAAACAAGTTCTAGTAAAACCTGATAAGGCGAGGGTAAGAAATCATAGCAGCGTTTGTTATGCAAAAATGCAGGCAAAGATTCCGTGACGCCGGGCCATGGCGGCTCGTTCATGTTTATAATGTGTTTATACTTTTTGTTTGTCCGGTCTACACGTTACTGGAGTGCCTACAAGAAGCGAAAAATTAAAATATAAATTGATATTTTTGAATTTATGTTCAGTGTCACGAAAATTGGTATATGTATGTTTCATAATGCTTAAGTTCCGTGTTAAGGTTATGTATATAAATGTGTTTGTTATTTATTTTGATGACAGTATCTACATCGGAACATTTAATGTAAGCTTTACATTTACCCTATTTAGAAATTCATCAAAGGAACATTCGACTTCCTTTATAAGTTTCCCATGTCTCAAATAACTGAATATGCAAATGACCAAACTGTATGCAAGTTATACTAAGTACACGTTCCATTTCCGCAGTAAGTATCAGCTCCTGTCTTAAAAGTCAATAAAATACGTACTCTTAAACCAGAACAAAATTTCCCAAGACTAATTATGCCGTAACTTATCTTAATTATACAACAGTGTTTTAAGCTACTAAGTAACTTCCCAAAGAGGCTGTAATCTCACAAATCGTTATATTTATGGTTGCCCTACCTCATTGGGGACATTAAAAGTTCGAAAGCCATAACGGCAACTCTTACCTTTTAGTTGCTCATTCAGGCCGCGTATATTGTTCGAGTTGAAATTTGTAGGCGGTACTGAAAAAGTGTCAATTCATCATACCAAAGCCCCGGGCTCGAGCGGAGTCCCCCGAATAAATCTCACTTCCATACTTTCGCGTGGGGAAAACGACTGCTTTATGAGATCCTTAAGGCTGTATGGATTTGGGAAAATATTTCCTTTTCGTGCTGGCCCTCGACAAATGAAGGAGCATTGGGCACATTAGAATGTGTGAAAGGGCCCATAGGCGTTTTTATTGTTATGCGAAGCAATTCAGTTAAAAGCGAGTGCGTAACTTCAGTACATATAGAGCGACTATTTGCTAATATTTATTAGACCGAAATGGGTTTCGGGTAAGTGTAAAAAGGTAGGTGCATAATGCGCTCGTAAATTCGAGTGAAAGCCGGGGAGTTTTTAATACGCGTTGGGAATGTCGACGGGTTATAATTACTCGTCAATCGCGTCGCTTCGGAGAATTACTCACGGTTATTTTAAGCGATCGTTTGTCACTTTAATCTTGACTAATCATGATTTATGGTTCGGCAAGTGCGTCGGAAAAAGTTGGCCGGTGAGGTTATTAGCATAATAATAATAATAATACCCTCCTAGCCGAATTCGGCCACGGCGGCCAATCTTACGATTAGCCACTTGCGCGGGATATATTATAGTGCACAAGCGCATGCGCGAGCACAGGTGAACTCCCTATTCCCTCACTCTCATAACTCGGTGGGACAGCAGTCTGACACGACCGTAGAGAGATCAGGCGCAGGACCAACGGCTTAACGTGCTTTCCGAGGCGGTGTAATTACACCGCCAACATTATTAGGATAAAATGTTAATGATTGAACTACGCAATTGTAAAGGGCGTAGGTATTATTTTGAATGTACCTAAGCACATAAAGAGCGAGCGTGCGGAGGGCAGCGCCCGCGCCGGCCGCGCGCCTCATTAGACCAGCCCTGCCCCCCCTCCTCCCCCCCCACGCCGCGCCTGCGCCCTTCCCGCCTGCGACACTAGGGTTGCCACGTTGTAGGGACTCCAATACAGTATTCAAGATAAACGCTCAACGTCATCATCATCATCTTAGTGACACTCCAGGTTTCATTAGCCATTGCTTCGGAACACAGGGTGCGAGAAAAAAAAAAATAATCGCTAGGTATTGCCACGTGAATAGTAATCGACTAACAAAGGAACAAAAGTCAATCGAAACTACCTACCAATTATAAAATTTTGTATTGTCCCAATATAATAATACGCAGATTTACGTCTTGTTTTGTAGATTACATATGTAGGTATGGCTAAATATAAATGCTAGAAGTCTGTTCTAAGTGAGAATATCAAAAGTTACTATTTACTTATACAACTTGAAAAAAAAGACGATATGATAAACATATTAAACATATATTATGATTTTAGTACAGACATAAAATACAACTAAATCCTCACATACCTAATAAGAAAGACATTTCTTTCTATATTTGATTAAAGGAACGATAATATCAATAAATAAATACCTAAACATTTTACATTAAACAAAGCATATATAAGTATTTGAAACTTTAAACTCTGGCGTCCCCTGTTTGATACTATCCTGATTATAATTTACGACATGGCCACCCTGCTGCGCCCGCGCACCCGTTTATCCAGACACGACGACATTTCCATTGCCGGCGCGGAAAATAGACATTTTAGGAGAGCGGCGGGACACAGAGATTCCTCCCAGATAATGTTTATTGTGTGCTAATACTGCTAGTTACGGATATGGGATGTACCTGATCTATTAGGGCATATGAAAAAAGATCACGTGAGAAAAGAAGCAATTTATATTCCGCAAAAAATCATTATTCCAGATAAAGTATCGCCGCTTTCAACACCTTTTGAAATTGACTTTTAAAATAACTTCGCCCGCTTATTGCTTCAGCTGCTATTAATCTATCTTCTACAATATTACTTTGTTAACATGCTCCCTTTCGTCAGACGATGTTATTTATTTTATCAACCTCTTAATATTCGATACGGTTGTTAGATTCATTATCCTGATCTACTCCCATTTCAAAACTATTAGTCAATAAATTGGGTGAACGTTATGTGGGAAAGGCTGAAAACGAGCACCACAATCGTTTACCATATTAGGACCAACAGCAGCCATTCTAGATAAATTGTAGGTTCGTGGGCTTGTGATTTGAATTGAATTAATTATGAGCAGCGGGGGACTCACGAACTCCCGTAGGAAATGTAAACGGGCTGAGAAAAATTACAAAGTTATGGTATATATCCAGCGCGAAGGAGTCGGCGCTTTATCTCGATGCCGAGTTCAATAAACCAAGCGAGGACCGCGGCTGAATCGCGAGCGGGAGAATTTATGCGACAAAATAATGCATACAGGTGTCGCACTCCTCAGCGCCCCTCAAATAGTCGCCCGATGGGAACTAAATGGGAAAAGGGGCCTTTTAAGAGCCCGGAGTGAGCGTTAGACACGAGCGATGTCCCGATAGCGCCGCAACACATTCCCAATTACGATTTATTCAGACTGTAAAAGGGCATCAGTAATGACGTACCGTAGGCCGGCGCGTAATGACTTACCTTTTTCTCTCACAATCGAAATCCAATTATTTCTGAAAGTAACTAAATACCGGTCGAGAACAAGAGAGGCGACCCGTAAATCGGCTCTGGGCATTTGCAGCGCGCTCGGAATATGAATTATTCGCGGTGATTGTTCTTGCGGCCGCGTCATGGTTCATACATGAAGCGCGAACTAGTTTTTTTCGACGCTGCGCCCGTCCTCAGGTCGTAAGTAAAATCATATTCGAAAAATTGTGGCATTTCGACTTCGACGGCGGATTTTTTCGAAGTCCTTTCGCTTCTGCGGAGTCTACTTATAATGTTGTGCTGTTTATAATTAACATTATCGGTCGACTGCTCGAAATTGGCTTTCGGGAAAGGAGGCTGCAACGCCCGCGGTTCTGAAGCGGAGATAACCCAAATTTGTTTGGGCGAATTTTTCGAAACTCTTTTTATCAATCGGTGGGCTGGTTGGTAATTGACCGACCGGGTTGCGAGGCAACCATAATTGACGGTGCTATCATTCTGAAGTTTTCGTTCGGACATTCGGGGAAACTTTAATTGGTCCACCTTTTGTGACGTTCAATAACGCCGACTTGATAATAACATGACCAATTATTAGCAGATCGTTGCTTTTAATTGTCTGTTTGATGGGTAAAAACATTTTTGCGACCAGATTTTGAAGAGCATTGTTAATGGTTCTGGATGATTGCTCAAAGTTTAATTAGGATAATATTTAAAAAGCCCATTTAATTACTTTGACAAATATCAACTCTAATGCTTCTTCTTTATCCCACAGTTCTGATAAATGTGAGATAGTAGGTATTAGAAAGAATATGGTATAAAATATCCTGCGATTTCAACGAGAGAAAATATTTAAGATATAATGGTAGTCTTCTGAAGATTTATGGACACTTATATTCGGCGCTTGAAATTCCGAACGAGTAAGAAGTAGAAACTAACTATTTTTTTATAGTTGGTCTGAACGAATTTTCAATAAGGTATTGTCAGTCGCCCGCTCTCAGTAGAAGTGCGTTTCTTATTGGTTCACAATTAAAGCGTCCCCAAGGTGACCGTGCTATCCTCAAAGACAAACAAAAACATCCATTCGTCGAATTCTGAACGAAATCAGCTCCACAGAATTCAGCGGCTAAAAAGATCTCAAACGATACTTATCAAGTGTTTGAAATGACACAACCGGATTCCGGTCCGGTGGACATTATGCTTTTTCCATACAGGGAATAAAACTGACGAATTTCTCAATAAAAGAGAGATGACCGGCGTGTCGTCACGTACTAGGGCTCCGGGGGTATTTGGAGCGGTGCAGCAAAAACTATTCAGGGGCCATTATTATGGCATTTTTGTCGTCTGACGGCTACGAGTGGTCGCGGCCATTACGGCGGTGGTGGGGGGTTCCTACACCCCCCCCCTCCCGCGAGCTCCGCACACTCGCGCCATCCATCTTCGATATGCACATAAAGCGAACCGGACCCGTAACGGCAGACCCACATTCCCGCTGCTCTTAAATTTATTTATCTCTTTATTAATTCTCGACTCGAATTTTAATGTTTGCGCGAAATTCGCCTTCGGATGTTTAGTCGCGCAAGTGTGAAACACTTGAACATATTAATTGGAATGTCTTGAGATCGATTCATTCGATGTCTTCTTTAAAGATTAATACTATAATATAATTTACACAAACTTCTTTATTATTACTATTCATGCGTCTGTCTGCTACATTAGCAGCTGCATTCAACAAACTTTTTGTTGTTTCAGTGTCGCCGTTTACAATTTCTGATATTCCACCTTGAGTAAAACTGCAGTCAGCTTTTGCGGCGATTCTTGTAAATTCCAACCTCATCCATATTTACAAAACTTCGCAAACACGTTGACATCCGTACTTGAATTGGAAAGTTCGTCATGCCGATGCCGCCCCGTCGTTGCGACTTGTTTGTTCTCATGTAAAATTTATTATACCTAGCTAACTCACCTACAAGTTTAACTTAACAATACTTATACCTATACAAGTTAAAAATACTCTTTTGATATTTATTTATTTTCTTAAAAAAGGAAACCATTTTAAAGAAAAGCTTTATTTTTACAAGAACTTCGGAGTCTTTGGTCCTATTTTTTTATTTTTACAAATATTTAGTTTCTTATGCTTAAATACTATTTATTTACTCAAAGTCATTCATTTACTTAGTTATTAAATAATGTGGACAACTTTTTTTTATCTTTTTAGTGGTTTCATTCTGTAGCAAAATTTACATTACTTATTATCTTTACAAAGGACTTTCTTTATATCATATGTAGTTAGCTTGCGAATAGAAACTCAATTAAAATCACCTGCTGGCTTGACAAAGGGATCGATGGTCATGTGGGCCATAAACTATGGCTAACAGGCCCGTAGCTGTGGAATGACCACTCTAATGAAGTGACAGTAACTAAGTTGCAGCGTCGATGTAATGTGGTCACTTTATATTTAGCATTCTTATTTGTCGTATTTTAACAACATCATGATTTTTTGCTTCGAGAGGTAAACCTATATTTCGATTGATTTTGGTTGATCATACCTGATAGTAAATAAGGTGGTACAGATAACTTAAATGTTCATATTTCTTACTTTTATTAAGTAATTTCTTGGAGATTCATAAAATTAAGAAACATTGCGCATGTTCTTAAAAAGCTAATCTGGTTAGGTTTTTTTTATTTTTGAAACCAATTTTATGTTAGACTTACTACGAAAGTATAATTTTTATAAAAATAACGAGTCAAGCGGTTCAAAATGTTCATGGACCGATCAAAATAATTTTATTTCATTTCAGTATTAGTTAAAATGTATACATACAGCCTTTAAATCGCAACTTCCGACATACACAGCCGTGGCTAATAATATCAACGTGGTTACACACGCCCGGGGGAGCAGACTCCTCGAGGTCTTGTTTACGAGCCACGAGCGTCTAGGGATGGACTTAGATAGATTGCTCGATTCCATTTAGGCCTGTGACGTGAAAATATAGCGCCTATACACCAATTACGAGACCTAACACGCTATACATCATTTAATAGTAACAGCTTCTGACGATATGTGCATGATAGAGCCTTTTTATTAAATACCGCTTCGTGGTTCAGCGTTTTAGTCCTTGGAAGTGAATCTATTGTTATGCACTCCGCATTCACATACAGCATTATGTATGGCCTCATAAATCTTTTGTTCATAACGCATATTTTAATTAGACCACATTGCAGCTCTATGTTATTCTTGACTATAATTTTGTTTAAACTCACTATACATTATAGTTCCTTAATATGACTTAATCTGATAACTACCTCATTTGCATAATTAGTAATCAAGACCGTCGAAATTAAAACGTCAAGATTATATACGATTATTTATTCTCCGCGTCAGAAAATACTTTGATGTTTTAATTTGCATTGTGATGTCTTAATACGCTTTTAAATGTGTTCTAAGCATTATCCGATTCGATTCTGCTAATGAATTACCTAATTCCTACTGCGCACTTAGAGCTCAATCTCGAACATCTAATACCTGAAGGCTACAAGATAGGTATCTAGTTAGTCTAATTTGCAATAGCGCCTTTGTGTTAATTGATCCCGAGGCGTCGGTTACGATAATTGTCAATAAATTGTTCCGGGTATTAATCTGTACATCAAATTACCGGCAGTATTAATGGCTTCAGTTGCAGCATTGGATCAAATGGTAATGGATAACGAATTGAGATGGCTTCCGTGCGTCGTCTTCTTCACAGTTTTATGTATTTTTTTAATAGTAATCTCGTGAACACGGGCGTACAAGCCGGGGAACGTGGAGCACGCACTAATTAACGTTCAACGTGAAACTTTGCCGTGTGCTTGCGCCAATCAAACTTGAGCTCCGACAGCCCGTAGTAGGTCTTCCAGTGGCGCCTCCAGATCGTCACCTAAGCGCGGGGCGAGGCGGGTCTCTCTTCACTGGGGGCGCAGTAATTGCGTGTCTAACGTTCCCTACACGTAACATGGCCTTTTATTAGGTGGAAATTCTGTATACGGCACTACAGTCGAGTATCGGGTGGAACTTATGAACTAGTCTCGTTTCTTTACGATCGCATTCGAAATGCGTGATTAATAAATGAAAAATTTCAAAACAACGTCGCAAGTTTGAGGCGGGCGGGACCGTACGAAATTTACATTTTATTGAACGTTTATGCGAGTGGGGAAGTTGCTTACGATTTTTTATCGGATACAAATTGATTTGTTAATACTCGCTGATTCATGGAGCGTGTTTAGTTCAATGATCCTTGGTAGTTGATGTGTTATTGTCGTGTCGCGCGTCTGTCGTAAACGTCCACATTAGTGGAATATTGTTGTTTATTGCGTTTTAACACATCTTTATTTAAACATTAGTCACGGTACGCGCTTTCCTACGACCGGTATGATTGATTACTTACTTATACTCGGTGCAAGCGTAATTTATTCGCTGAAGTTATTGTTTTATTTTTTATATCTTTATCCCCTATTGATATGCATTCTTCATTAAGTTAATTACTGTTCCTTGGTACGTTGATGGCATAAATTACATTACGTTGTTAAACCTACGTTAATGAGGAGAAAGTAGTTTATGGCA
Source organism: Nomophila noctuella (assembly GCA_958496325.1). Classification (NCBI taxonomy): domain Eukaryota; kingdom Metazoa; phylum Arthropoda; class Insecta; order Lepidoptera; family Crambidae; genus Nomophila; species Nomophila noctuella. Next base: position 10,623,249 of record OY292491.1, read on the forward strand.
TTTAAATGTTAATTTTCAATTGTCTTTAATTCTTTTTTAAAACATCAGTAGCTTCACAATAATTTCCTTCTATTTAAAAATGATCAACCTTGAGCCTTTTGCAAATAATTCTGTAATGAACATAGGTAATGCATTCTCGAACACAGCTTGGGAGTTTATCCAATATACAAATACCTACATAAGTCAATAGAAATCATGCTTCTAAACGAAATGTTAACAATAAGAGCTGAAATTAACAAAAACAGCCGCACATATCCCATTTCAAATGTATTTAATAACCATGGAAATATTGCAATTGGTATATTCCGAACCAGATATACGAACTAATACCACAAGGCAACTAGATAAGAGTTAACCATTAAACTGCCTCACACCGCGCCGAGCAATCTGATCACAAAATTGCATAGCAATTTAGCGGCGACGCCTTGCTTTACTTCCAAGTCGAGTATGCTTCATTGAAAAGATAGCACATCGAGTAGCCTATCCAGTACTCAGTTAACCAACCCCCCGCTGGCGACTTAACCCTCGACTAACAAAAGACTAACAGCACCGGGCTTAGAAAGCCGGCAGTTGTGCAACTTTCTCCCTTTATCTACAAGGTAACAAAAGTCCAGACATAACGGGAACATTTCTGCACACTTTTTATGATTTGGAACGGTCATTCGACGGCCAGTCCTTCCATAGTTTGAAGTACGAACTTTCTCTTCTTTTTTAAAAAGTTTATTATTTTAAATTTGGAACCGTTTTGTTTGTGTTTTTAAACAGCCATTCGAAATGTTATTGAATTTTAGATTTACGAGCCGTTCGTTTAAGTTACGGGCTGTTTGATACTATCACTTTGAGTTATAGTTGTCGCATTATGAAAATATTTGGTAATATCTGATCTGTTAATTAAGATGTAAATTATGGCCGGAGATGCATATCGAAGCTATGAATGCGATTGATATAATTGGTCCTGTGCAATGAACAACATCGTTTATCTTTTGTTGTTTGCACAGAGTACAAACAATTGGCGAAACTAACGATCGGAATACATCACTTGATCTATTCGAGTGTCAACAAAATTCGAACAGTTCAGAGGGCTACATAAAACCCTACTAGGTAATAAATCTGCAGGATTACTCTGTAACCTGCAACGAATTTTGCTGCCATAGATCTATGGGGCATATAGTGCAGTTATGTTCAATTCATGTTGGACCATGGATTTATTTGAATTTTTATAAAGTAGTCAATTGTTGGTGTATTTACTATCCAATTAGTTATGATGTCCTGATGAATTATTTGCGTTTATTATTTAATAAAATTACAAATATCTTGACTTAATTTTGTCAAAGTTTATGTGTTTGCCCTGTATAAAATGCCGTGCTCTTGAAATAAGTAGTAGGTAGTTCTAAATCCGAGTTGACTTGGATCAAACCGCAATTCCACCCAATCCATCAAGTATTAGCTCTCATCTAATCCGCTTTAATTTAAGGGTCTTTTTCGTGCATCCATCACGCCATAGTATGCCCTAGGTATATCCCAGTCTGAATTTAGCCGTTGTTAATTTGTCACAGTGAATTAGCCACCGACGGGGCTAACTGATAGCGTTAGCATGTTGCACCCTACGCCGCCAATACGCTCGTAAACGTCGCTACAGCCAATTTAATACCTAACTATTATCTAGATGCGTATCTACGGATCTACGGCTGTTTGTTTACGCGTTGTTTGCGGGCTCAGTTGTTTTTAATTATTGGTTTAGATTATTTGATTCGGGTTGGTTGTTGAAATTAAATCGAATGGATTTGGTCAAAGCCGATTTTTCGATTTGTCCTTCAAATGGTTTTATTGCTCATTTTAGCATTCAATTATCCATACCGTCAACATAAATAATAATAAATGTTGTTGACAAACTCGATGTTTTTTGCAAAAAACTGCTTAGCCTCTTTTGGACTACCTAACAACTAAACATTTTCATTCTTTGCGACGAATTCATTAATGTATTGTGCTATAATTAGTCGTAGTCACCCACGCTTTGAACATAAGTACAATCGCTATAAAGTTTTGGCTCAAGTCCGATAAATACGCTCTCTTGTTGCCAAACCCAGTCTCCAGCTAAACCGACTAAATCTAAACCTACTCAACGCATATTCCAGCCCTTACCTTTATCTAAATCTTTAATTTTATCATCCACCCGCATCTTCGAAATTAAACTTAGTTAAAGATTGATTCGGAAATCGTGACAAGTTAGTATCTGCTTCCTAAAGCGAGTAAAGGGCACAGCATTCTAACTGAGTTCATTGTTGTTGTCTCCACAAGGCATAGCTATCCACATATGAAAGACTATAGAACTAGGTACAGCGGGCTCAGACAGGAATAGAATGGCGATGCGGAGATGTCTCTTTGTATTTCAAACCGGATACGGACTCATCCGAAATGTATTTTGTATTTGAGTGCTCGCGAGACGTAATGTTAATGTAAGGGAAGTTGATATTACAGATGTTTTTCTATTTCTTTTATAACACGTTAGCAGAAAGATAGGGCTATTCGAAAATTATAAAGTCTTGCACATTTTTAAACAGGAATCTTGCTCACAATGAGTTAAAAAAAATACTATGGTTGCTAAACGACTCGATACTTTTTTCCTGTATATGAAATAGACACGGAAAACACCCAGAATGCTACAAACAGACAAACTTGTGAATCAAAGTCTGTATAGTGCGCCAAATCAGTCGTCAAATATACCCATATGACCTTTAACTTAAATGTCTTTGTTTTAGAGTCCTTGTGAAACGTTAGGTTCCGGCACTTGGGGTCAAACTCGAAGGTCGTGGGATCATTCCCGACTTGGATCTAACTGTAGAACTAAGGAGTACCTTAATGGTATATCGCATAGTGATCACTTACCATCATGGGACTGTACGCCTTCCAATGCAGCTTTACTACATTTAAAAGAAGCGACTGTAATAGCGGAATAATTATTTAAAAACGCAGAGCTCAAAGCCACCAAAAACTAGAATTAACAAATAAAATTGATTCAATTGTGCTGTTGGTTTATATAAATGAATTTCATGGTGAAATTAGTAACTAAACAGTCTTTTATCGGTTGCAAATTAAACAGTCTTTAATGTTTAGGAATGTCCAAGTAACAATTGCACATAAATTGATGAACATTTAAATATAAAATAGACGAAAAACGCAAAATTTGCTTATCTATTTACCAACGTGTACGTAATCGTAGTTTTAAAACATTATACTTGGCAATACTAAGTTTTGTCATAGCACTTTAACTATATACAAGCTTGCCAAATTGATTGTGGTTTAAGTCTGTAAGGAGGTACAGTAGAACTCCAATTATCCGAACTCCGACTATCCGAATCGCCGATTATCCGAATCACTTTCAGAAAAAAAATTGGCAAATAAAAGTCTAAGTGCGTTATTATTCTTCCCCCGTGAAGATTTTTACAATGATTTTTATTTCTTAACTTGTACATAAGTACATTTTATTTATATTTAAGACGTGAAAATATCATGTTTCTTTCATTTAATTCAATAAAAAAATAGTGCACTATCAAAAAGTAGCTTTTTTTCTCTCCTATGGCAATTTTTTTTAAAAAAACTCCGATTATCCGAATATTTGATTATCCGAATGGGTCTCGGTCCCCATTAATTCGGATAATTGGAGTTCTACTGTAGGTACTTTCTAAGACGAGTGGCTCATTTGAGTCGAAATTTCCACTGCCAATGCTACCCTTTTAAAAGTAAATGTTAATGAAAGGAAGGAATAAATTCCGTTTAGTAAATAAAATGATGTGCAGACAAGTTAATGAATTTAAAAAGAATACCTGCAACAATTTGCGCTATAAATATGATGCTTCATCCGTAGATAGATATAGTGGAGAACCAAGCACACCCCCCATTGTGCCCTTGTTGTCTTGTTGTAAAGTAAAATACGTTCGTGTACCTCGAGAACTAGTTCCATTGAATTAAATGCTTTTAGCATCCCACGTGTTCATCTGAATGATAATTTTAATTGGCTTCTTGTGTATTATTTCAATGAAAGGGCGCGGTAGGTATTCTATTCCAATGTCGCGGCTATATAAGGTTTAAAACGCAAAAAGTATTGACGCGTCGCAAAGCGAGAAATAAGATTTCCTACAAGGAATAAATAATTGCACGCTTGTTTATGGAGATCGGTATTAACTAAGACACTATGTGTAGGTTTAATTACACTTCCGAGCAAACGCAAATTTATTTTAGAATTGTTGTTGCATTTTACATTCAATCTTATGCGTACTAAGCACATGGACTCACTATGAAATGAATGTTCTATAGGATTTCGGGTGATTTGTTTATTCGGGTTTACTATGATATACGATTTCCAACTAGTCAAGCAACATACATTAGGAACACAAAATGTTTTGAGTACCTAACATTTCCAAATAAACATCAGTCGACTCAGGGCTTGAATTCACGAATTCTTCTAGGTATATACTATTGATTTTATATATACTTTTTTTTTCGCATCTTGTAGCTGTTATCAATATTGGCTGACGCATAGGTCTTCATAGCTATTGAGCCCTAACTAGAATACATCCAGCACTTCTAAGACAGTCTATCCAGCGATCTTCCCCGCAATATTTCCAAGTCGCATGGGGTCTAATTCGAGAGTCGTCGTTGGCGGGCGGCGGCTATCGTCCATCTCGTCCAATAAGGACTGACGGACGGCTAACAGACGCACGGATCCGACCATTGTTCCGATGTGTTGCAGAGAGGTTGAAGGGACAAAGTAGACGTGTGGGTTTGTGGCACGAGTACTAGGCTTGTAGGTAGATGAAAAGAAAGAAGTTTCTTTATGTTTATTTTTAAACATTTTATATGCTCAGTATTATTTACCGTCAACAACATATTAAGCGTTAAGCAAATAACAAGGAGAATCGCGCTAATCTCAGGAACTTCTGGTTCCATTAGTCGCGGAAAACTTTAAGCGTACGAGTAAGACACCTCCTCTACCTATACCTCCCATGTGTGCAGAAACCGAATTTCACACTAACGGAGTCGCGGGCGACCGCAAGTTTTAAATATTTCAGGCTGTACTCTAGATAGTAATGTAAAGTATATACCGCCGCCGCACTATCATAATATATCACGAGACGAAAAAACCAACGCGAGAACACGCCTTATATTATACGGATGCAGTGCCAAATACGGTTCCAGGGATTTGTTGAAACGAGTGCGTACACTTGCGTGCAAAGAAACTGATCGCGACGTTACAAACTTTTTGTTTAACGCATTTACCTTTTAAGACGGCGTCGGACATTTGTATTTATAATCGAACGATCCTCTCTCCATACTTTTTCCACTTTTAGCAACATACTGCTCGCATATCAATAGTACGCCAGTAAACATATCATTCAAAGCGTCCACCGTTTAGACATCAGTGATATAAACACTAGTGTACCAAAAAAATAGCTTTGTTTCCACAACAAATTCCGCTTGTTTGCCCGCTTTCCGCGAAACGGTGATATTCACATAAATCGAGCGAAAAAGCCAAATTGCTGCCATAGTTCACTGGTGGGGTTTGATTTTTCAGTCGCTCGTATTGTCATCTTAAATAAGTCATGGAACAGTTCATTGTGAACAGATTTAATGATTTTATTGGCAATAAAATTACTTTTAAGCGATTCGAATTTGTTACAACAATTTATTTATTGAAAGGGGGTACATTGCTTAACAGATAAATATATTTATTTGTAGAAAAATGTAATGATCACCCTTCGATGTTTTTCTATGGCTAGGCAAACATTAAAGGGTGATGAAGAAAAGATTTTGCAATCGAATATAGAGTTTGAAAAATATTTCATTTCACCGTTTCAAATATTATCTATTGGTTCAAAAATAGGGAATATGCACTCAACTGAAAATTGCGATGTTTCACAACTAGTACAAATATCGCATGAGAGTCCGTTGTTTAGCTCGTTTTTATTGTTTTATGGCTTTTTTTTTTTTTTGTTTAACGAACTTGTTTAATTGCTTAATAGTGCACCATTTTCAAGGGAAGCCTACACGCAAAGGCATTTCAGTTATAGGTACGATTGTGCTTTTAAACACTTCGAAAATTATTTGAAGTGCCCGAGACGCAATTATATCCAGCTTTGTTGTTTTTGCAAGTCAGTAAATAGCAGCGTTCTGATAACACGTACAATTATGAATGTACACTTTATTTTTATTTCCATTTCTTTATTAAATACACATTACATAACTTTCTTCTAATGTTGTAATCTAGTGTGAATATTTGTAGACTTAAGTTGTTCCCGTCACATTGCACCACAGTGGAACACATAATTATTAATACATTAAGTCAAACAGGCGATATGGAAGCGAATGGCTTTCTCTTATCTTAAAGTTGCAATTTCATTCTACTCTGCGCCGGCAGATTAATCCCTCAAAGCTTGCTGCGGCGGGGGTCTGATAAACGGCAAAACTAATGCCGCACGATTGCATTACGATGCAAACTTTTTCAGTAACCGGCGCGGGTGGCGTAAATCGAATAAAAAAGAATCGTAAATCGGCTAGTTTCGGCGTTCCGGCGCGACGCGATATCGAACCGTTCGATAATGAATCCGAACGCAGGTTTAACGTTATTACCCCGTTGAAAAAGTTTCTAGCTCGAGCGCGGCTTACGTGTTTGTATAATGTGTGAAAAATTGCACTCGACCGCTATTTTTGACTGCTCTTTTTATGAGCAGCGAAATTGTCGACGCAGTTCCAAAAGTCGGAATTCAGTGCAGTCGACGTTCATTAGTGCGGCCCTATTGTTTATTTATCTGCTATGCATAATCGTAGGCGTCGTAGAAGGCGACAAAGATAATGCGAAACTCGTAAATGGGTACTTAATCCACCAATCCGCGAGCAGGAAATAAAACGTACGTAATCCGAGAATGATGCAAGAATTTATCAAACTCAAAAATAACGACAGCTGAATGGAAAGATGCGAACCCATAAAACAAAGAGGCATCGGCACATCGCTGTCGAGCTGCGATTGAAGCAATGTTGCCAAATGATATAAACCATATCTCTGTACTAGCGCATACGGGATTCTCTTATGATGATTTAGTATTGAACGCGACTCCGGGCGATGGATTTACCGCCGTACGAACGGATTATGTGGGCGAGAGCAAACACGGGGCAGCGGACGCCATATTGTGATTTAGTGCTAACTTTTGATTCGCGGCTTTATTACCGCTTAGTACGATGCGAGAGTGCATCGGGGATAAAACCTTTTTATTGCGTGCAGGTTAATTTTGTTTTGATGTTTTACTCTTTTGTTTTTCGAGGTACTTTAGATAGGTTATGAGGGGTTATTTATTTAGTTTTGCTTTTGTTTCGTGAATTATAGTCAAATGAAACTACTCAAGGAGCTTTATAAGGTACTTAATTTTTGTTCCTATGGCTTTAGATCAGTTTTATGTTTTATTTTCAATTAGTGTTTGAGATTCTCGAAGATGATTTGCTATTGTAATGTAAAAGGTGCTGTGGCTTTATTTGAAGTCTTCTCTTCATTCTTGTTCGCATTAATGATATTTTACAATACAGCTTGTTATATTTATTTTAATACTCGTAGGTACTAAGAGCTTATACTTTCTCTCAATCAATCTTGATTCTTTCAAAACGTTAAAAATGTTAAGAGTCAAAAGACACAAAAGAGTATTTATGCCCGTCAGATGATAACGAAAACATAGTTCGAAAAATGAATATGCATGAAAACGTGAATAATGTGTTTTAATTCTTGAAGGTTGAAAGATAGTATCGTTTCTAAATACCTACTTTAACCACTAGAGAGATGCATTTTGTTTTAAGAAAATCGAATGTTAGGTACATATGTATGTACGTATCACATGGTAGGTTAAATAGGCACGGTTAAATTTGCAATAAAACCCACATCAAAAATAAGAGAACTTTTAAAAAACAACTTCATAAAATCAAAGCGTAAACACATGACGGCGCGGTGACGATACAACGGCTATAAATGTTCCCTTAACCTGTGTCGATAAAGATAAAGGAAAACTAATATCGAAACAAGAATAGGTACGTGATAAGAAAACATTTATTCCCCATGTTTAATGCATGATTTGTCGTAATTCCCCGGCCTCCCTGTTTTGTTGCGGGAGAAACGGCCGTGTATGATTTAGTGTTTATCTTCTTCATGTTGGACGTTGTGAAAAATTGTGGGGGAGGCTGACGCGTACGTTTGTGGGGGGTGAATTATCTTCCGTCCTAAGTTAGTCGAGGCTGCTCAAATGAGGTTGGATTGCTTCCTTCTTCTAATATTATTTTTAAATCTGAATTAAATCTCATCTACGATAAATATTGTTCGCTCTAAGTTTCTACGTGTTAACTATTCGGTTGTTGACGAATTTGGTCGCGTTTAGAACAAAATTAAATCTTTGTCTAACTATCTTGTCTCGGTTACATGTAACTACTAATAACATATTATTTGACACTATGTACCTGCAGGAAACTTATTTTAAAAAGACGATAAACCTTTAAGGCATTTCACTTATGTAACCCGGATAGTACCAGACGAATTGAAAACACTGGGTAAAGGTAAAAGGTAAGAAAATGATTACGCCAGTCAAGAAGTCTCTCAGAAGTAAGCGAATGGTACAATATTGTCTCAGCACAGAACTCAGTGAGCAAATCTAGAATATTTATTTCAAATGGCGGGAAAATCTCACCGCGTCCTTTGCGGAGGCGAATTTGCATTTAAGCCATACACACACTGGATAAAGTATTTTGTACCAATATTTTCACAGCCTATCTCTTTTGTTTCTTTAATGCTAAAGGTTTGTTTCAGCTTCCTTTGAACTTCCTTTGATCTTTTACATTTTTTGTTTTCAAATCAAATTGGAAAATTACAAGTTTACATTAGATCCTTTGATCACTTTTGATTGTGTAAAATTTACTCATACTGGTCACATCTTATGTCATCAAAAAGCCAAATACAAAATATAACTTAGGGGCTGATTTGGACAATATTCTAATCCTATAGACTCATGTTAGTTACCTACGCTTAAACTTACTTTTTTCACCAAGGAGTATAACAATGTATTTTATACTTTTAGGTTTCATACACGAAAAAAATATGATATTAGTTTCATAACTTCCAAAACGTAAATTATTCTTAAACATAAAAAACGCAATTCTTCCAAAGAAACGTGACTGTAGCACGCTTTAATGTCTAAAGTTGACGTTAGAAAGAATAAACGAGTGTTTTATACCTTCCAAACTTCGAAGAAAGATTTGTTGGTTCTCTCAAAAGGGGCTTATATACGAGTCCAGTACTTAAGCAATCTTACAAATTGGCTAACCGCATCGTATGCAATCTAGAATCTTTGTATCCAAGCCCTAACTTAGCTGAGATTTAAGTCGGTCGTCAGACTGCGCGGCGCTGTGGTTTCTTTACTTAACTCTAACTTAACTTACACGGCTACGCCCAAGTTAGGTTGCGAGGCAGAATACCAACTCCTTTGCAGGTGACTTTGTTTTGCCTTTCCGTTGAAAATTTTCGGAATATCCTTGAGCTCGCGGATTTCGAGTTGCGAGTTCTAAATGTTAGAGATTTAAGGCACGGATATAAGGATAATTTATTGGCGAGACTTCTAAAGCTTCATGTATTCACTTTGTTTAATGTATGGGAAAGATTCTTAGACTGTTCTTAAAGACGTTGAAGATAGTTTGGAGACGGAATCTGTAAACAATTCCTACCTATTGGATTGAAGATAAGCAAGATGTAATTTTGTGTAAATTAAAGCTTGAAATAAAACACTTTCGATTTACTTTCTACGTCAGGATGTATATATTTATTACAATGCGAGTTTTAATATATATATAGTTATAAAAGTAAAAGATGGAAGTTAATTATAATATTTTCAAAAGTACCTATTTACAATAAGCTTCTTATGTTGATGATGGTGGATAAATCAAAATAATACAAGCGCGGTCAGCTTCTCATAGATAATACTCGAGAAACGTTCTGAAAAACGTCAAACATTTCTTAAAACATTTGAGTTACTTAAACCATTCCACTACTGAATGAGTAAGTATCAAAGAATGAACGTAGCAAAATTACACTAGGTACGTGCCGAGACTGAATGGAAAAGTAGAAAAAAACCTCAACCCTATGTTATTGTGGTTTATAATGAATACTTGTGTCAACAATCGCTTTGCGGCGGCATCATATTATGGATAGGGTTTTCAGACCATCAATTTAATAGGCCCCCGCAAGTATCGTAGCCACGATTTTATTTCAAACCGTATTTTACTGCGATCATTGAAAGCGTAGTGGCGGCAGAAGAATTGAAGATGTTGCGTTTCAATAAATTAACTTTTAGCTTTTGAAAAGTGACTTTTGTTCAGATTTTGAAAGTATTGAAGTACTTACAACATATTATTTATTTTATTAAGTAGATAAGAAGGAATTCCATATTCGCCACATAATCAGCGGGTTCTTTAAGGTAGTCATGTAATATTCAACATATGTATGTTATATTGTTTAGTTGGTAGCCCAAGGTAGGTTATTTACGAGTTCTTAATGATATTATCTAAAAGTATGTGAAAGATTTGCCATAACGTATTAGAAAAAACAAAAGGACCAATAATATAAACCATATAGGTATTAACGTAAACATACCTAGTTCACAAAATGAAAATGTAAAAGTAAAAATTAAATTAACATAAAACCATGGCTTTGTTTTTGCTGTCGGTCCGCAAATCGCTGCTAAGTAATAACACGATATCAAGAAAGATTACGATCGCAACAGTATGATTCGCATTTATGTAACCGAAGGAGTCGGTTTGTCGATCACACATATTAACTCAGAAATACTCAATCATAGTGTTAAACTGATGGTCAGTAGTTAGATATTAAAGTAATTTTCGCTTCTTTAACGAATCCAACTTAATCATGCCATTAATAACAACATTTAAAAATAACGTCACGTGTCATAAGCGATATTTATAATATCAATAAATTAAAGATTACAAAAAGCCAAATGTTTTGGCTTAAAGTGTCAAAATATAAATCAAAGATTTTATCGACGATACTAAAAACGCATTAAAATTTTACACTCCGAGAACAAAAAGTCAATTTTTCAAAAAATACCATGAATTAAAAAAAGGTGAGCCAACCTTTTTTCGGCAATAAAATTTTCCATTACACAATGGCTTTTTTTGCACGGGCGATTCTCCATTTGCGATTTCATGTTCATGGTCCGGTTAATTTAGTCGGGTATTTTAAGACAAGGCGCGCACTAGAGAAAGCAAGCGGCCATATTTCAAAGTTTGACAGCTACAAGCCCGTAGCAATATGGCGGCCGCGCCACCCAATGAGCGCCTAGCCCGTCACGCGGGGCTCCGGTCCTAACTTGGATACCATTAATCACAGCTGATTTATTTGGGAAGGAGTGACACATTTTATATTCTATTTTCGAAAACTCCAACGAGTTTTTCAAAATGAACTCCGTTTGAGAGATCAACAACAGCTGCATCTTGTTAGCGATGATTCCAGTGGCTTGCTTTGTGTTAAAATTATTTGCGTGAATGGATGTGTTTATTTTTGGCATGTACTCGTACAATCGCGCCCCGAATATAGATGTTACTGTTGTATTATGCGAATTATTCGCAACACGGCCTATTTAATATCAGCTCGTCATTGATTTATGGCGCCATTAATATGAAGTAACAGCTGATGTATTCGTCTTATTAATGGGCGCGCCTGCTCCGAGTGTCATCCACGTCTCACGCACGCGTCAGTGTTTTAAGTGCTGTCCAAAATTGATTTTGAAATAGGTTCAGTCCCCTTCGGATAAGAAAGTCCGAGGCTTTCTCGTGTCACATACGTCAGAGTTTGTCCTAATCCAGTAGGGACGTTAAATTTTTATTGCATTCAACCCTGATCTATGGCCTAATATCGGACCAATATATCGGATAGTGTCATGCAAAGGGTTCTTTTGTGCCAGGGTCCATTTATTTGCAGATTATAAGGTGATATTGAAGTGGATTGAAAGTACACGGGCCGAGATATTAAGTACAGGTTTTCAGAAACATGTTTTCGATTTCGACATGACTTTAGCAATGTCAATCTTGCGAGGGGTAATTTAGCAATTTGCATTATACAGTTTCTCGAAATTATCGTCTAGGGGCAAACCTGAAAGTCGAATCAGGTTCAGTCGCTGTTTTACCGTGCAAAAATGATAATTTCCTTTGGAACGCCTCTGAGAAGGTTTTTCAATGGCTCATTTTTCGTGGCATGTACAACAAGTAATTACTTTAATAGCTATCTTCACTTCATATAAAATACATACAAGGAATTTCCAACGTTCCGATTGGGCCAGATCGAAGGCTATTACAGACTGGTGGCTTAATTATTGTATTTTATTTAAGTATTTCGAGTAAAAGAATTGGTAATGCTCACTCAATATGCAGACAATTATGTCTCTTGGAAAAAAAATGGTATTGCTTTAATTTATTGGGTAGAATAATTATGATGATGAAGAATTTTGTATTTTTACTTTTGTGATGAAAATGGATAGGGCCAAGGTTCCCCATTGTATATGTTTTTCGAGACATCGTTTTTTTTTTCATATACATATTTTCTAATAAGAATTTAGTATTATCTCTCATGTAGGAGGAACCTTCTTATTTAACTGATTTGATTAACTTCTCAAGTATCAGTGTTTTCTTCTACTTCATAATTCCTCCAAAATTCTTCGCAAGTTTCGGCTTTCAAGCGGCTTCCTTATAAATAAGTTTAAGCAAATATTTCCCAACAAGTAATTCAGGCTAATTAAGGGGTGTATACTAAGTCGCGCCCGCCCTGGGCTGGGCCGAAGTTTAATCACGATGGATTTGTTGTGTACCAACCTTATTGGAAACTAGGCCTAATTAGTTTTTAATTAAGCTAGTTCGACCCAGACGTTGTACTAAGACTAGATATAAGAAAATTCCTTATTTATTTCAGTAGAGAGAATCAGAATGAAATGGAAACAATAAAATTATTTCGAATGACTAATCATATTTTTCGGATACCTAAGGGGTTTCTATTATTCCTGAAAAAAAAAAACACAGTGCCATCTTGTTATGAGCATAGTTATACATACGTTCATTCTATGATACATGTTATTATTGATTGAAATCACCCTTTTGGATATGTGTATCGTCCACCCAATAATGTTTTTTAAAATATCTTCGTGTTAAAATCAAAACCAATGATGGTGTGAGAATTAACCTCTGAGAAGGAAATCAGACAGTTCCATAGCAATATAATAAACTTTTAGTAATAAAAAATTCAAAACATTCGCTTAAAATCGTTTTCCATGAGTCGTCCTTACAATTTCGTGACTTTCTTCACGGAAAACCTCTTAAAACAATTTAAGAAGGTTCATTTCAGTCTACTTACCCTTGTGCGCAATCTCACATAACCAATTTAAATTGATTCCGTTATGCGGTCCATCCAGTAACCAGTACGGTCGGCACAAAAACTCGCTGGCAAGCCTTACCGTGTTTCATTTTCAACCTTTCAGTCAATTAAGCTTTGCCAATTTAAGAGTGCGTACCTCGGAGGCAGGCACTAATGTATTATTCATATTGTGGTCTCGAGATAACAAGCGGACTCTTAAGTCGATACACATCTATCCGACTGATTGGAAGCGAACTCCGATGTCTATTAAAATTACCTGAAGGTAACACGGATAGGGATGGGCTTCCATTATATACCACATGGGACATGGGACATGGCCAGACTAGTCCTTCCATGTCATCAGGTATTGGTTATTACAGGGGCAAATTGAGAAATTTATTAAGGAATCTTCAGAGCACACAAAAACATGACAATCTGAAACAAGTTTTCAGTAATAAAAGTTCGTATTTAATCTACTCAATAGGTATGTAATGAATATTCACTTCATAAAGATGAATGAATAATCTCAGTAGGTCATTAAAAAGTTATTTAGACCCAAAACATGAAACGATTGAACCTTAAATATTCTTACAAAAAGACCAGGATCTAAAATAAACAATTAATTGCGTCGAAAACCCTATAAACGACCAAACGAATAAGACCATGAAAGAGATAAAAACTGTTCGGAACTATGTCTCTGATTAATTTGGTCGGCAGTAGTTTTGACGTGCCGCCTTAGAAGCTAACTTCGTGTTTTTATAGCCACAGTATTGGATTAAAAGTGAATTGATTGTTATTTATGATCACCACATAACTAAGAGTCACTTAATGGCATTAAGCATTTGTATAGCTGGTTTTATCGTAAATACTATTTTTTAAGCAACCGATGATTTAGAAGACACTGATTAAATAAGATAAAATATGTAAATGCTTATACGTATGTAAATAGATAAGAAAGTTTTATATATTTTGTTCACACATAACAGCATCAGACATGTTGAATTGTCTTATGACTATTAAACTCCCAGATTTACAAAAGGAATCATTAAACGAATTAAATAGAGTTTTCAAATATTTAAGGCATTCGTAGTCTATTTGAAGGAACCATTTCTCGATATCTACCAAGAATGCCCATCTGCATACTCAACGTTAAAAATTAGCAAACAATATGTTTTCTGCTGACTCTCTCGCTTTAATTAAGGCGAGCATTGATACTCAAGTGCTCTTATTTTACATAGCTCACAGATATGAGCGCGGGAGTCACTACACACGCAATTTATATACATACTAAGTTACGTCAGACGTTTGGACCACCCAGGAGGCAGGGCGGACACCTACACATACACACACGCACACACAAACACACACATGTAGGTATACTGCACCCATCGTAACCAAGAAATTCGGTACCCGTCTTCTCACCAACAGCGATTCCAATTTCGTAATTTCGAGTTACCAATTTGACTCATTATGCGCCGTGGCGAATCGCCCGCGAATATGTAATAAGGGAAATTCCGATGCTGCCATTACAGCTACAATCGAGGGAAATGAGATGATAATTTTTCTGAAACAAAAAACTCGAACATGCACCAAAGATAATGCGTCAAATTATTAGGTCGTTATGTATTTCGGGTTATTATGTACCGTTCTCGTTTCGTAATTGGTCGGTTTATGTAAAACATGCGAAAGTGCAGTGATGGCTTATCCAGATTTCATCTCATGTTTTAATTTTAATACTATTCAGCTGAATTAGCAGCATATTTTATAATTTATTTCTAAATCTATTGCCCTTTTGTCGTAAAGTACAATCATGAACAAATTTTTGTTTAATGTTACATAATCTTGTGTGCTTTCAATACGTCACGTCTACTTCTTCGTAAGTAAATTAGAAATCTGTCACTCTTATGCTTAATTAGAATATCTGTAATCTTCATTTAAGTATTTAAATCCTTTTAAAATGTGGCATTTAATAAAATTAATTTATTATCATGTTTGGTGTCGAATAATTAACACTTTCTTGCATGAGATAAATAAATTATTAATATATGATTAAACTGATCTTAATTTCATCATACTTATGAATAAACATGAGCTAAAATACGTTTTGTGACAGTGCATGTACTTGTATCTGTGGTACTGAAATTAACCCTATTACAAATCGTTCTTTAATATCATGTTCCACGACCTCACAGCCCAATTATATGGCTTTTAATTTTGCAACAGCATAATAAGCTTGACACGACTTGAACATGTATGTCATCGAGTTGGTACTGTCAGTGTACATGTGACTTTATAATCATGTGTGTCACCTTTCCCCATACGGGTTTGTCAGTGCAATACTTAAAGTTTAATTATTTTGATGATGCAAACGTCAAAGCACAATTGAAAGAATAAAGCAATCGTTCTAATATTGTAAAGTACCTGCGTTATTTAAATCCAAAATTTTACATATTTAGACTTTTACTGTAGCAAAACTCAAGTATACTCAATTATAAAATCACGTATACTTTGACAGCAAACTAAACCCTTTTGGTGAACGTCAAGGCTATGACAGGAAATTCTAAAACCGGCGGCGTTGACTAATTATAAAAATTACATATCTATGGAGCATTACCGGTTAGTAGAAGTACGTTTACCATGTTGTTAGTTAGCAGTACCAGTACCTAAGTTTTACTAATAATTAAAATAATATCCCCTTCCACCGATTCCTAAGACTTGCGCCAGTGATTGTACGTATTACTCAGCTTGCATAATGTTGAGAGCGACCTCGCTGGCTATAAATAACGAAAAATTACATACAGGAGACACATAACTGTCTCAGGCCAGACTGGTGTACTAGACGCGTTTATTGACTAGCAGAACTAGTTCAGGACTAGTTGGGACATTGTATGTTATCTTAATTCGCCTCATTAGGCACGGCGCGCAAATATCTACTTTACATAATTTTATCGGAGAAAATTGTGCGCGTGGGCAGTCTCCGACGTGATTCGTTTTAATGCGACCCTTCCTCGAAATATGCGAACGGAATCACTAAGAGACTAAGACGGAGTGAAGACGGCCTACGCTGCGTCTAGGCATAGGTACAGTTGACATCAGAACTAGTTCAGCCTTTGAAACGATCGATCTTCTTTATGTTAGGGACTATTTTATTAACTGTTATTAGTGAAATAGTTTCAAGTATGCATATGAGTACGTTAATTTCATTATAATATGTTGCCAAAAAAACAACCAATATTTTTTGTAATTAACTGTACCTACATACAATTAAGTCGTTTCTTTAGTTAACATTTTATGAAACATTCTCAGATAAAAACTATCTCTCTTTGTATATTGGTTTTCCTACGCAATTCTTAGGGCAACTGTCCAGATGTCACCCATTATGAAATAAAACGTCAAAAGAACCCATTTGCGTCGTAAAATCGATTTACGAGTGTCAACAGATCGCGTTAAAAACGTCCACCGAAACCAATACTGAAACAACAGTTGTAAATCACGATGAAAAGTTTTACGAATTAGTAACAATTAAAACGTTGGAGCAAAACAACAGTTGTTTCGAATGTCCCCCGCAACGTCGGGACCATTGAGATTTAAGGGCGGTTTACAAGCTATAGATCTTAGTCCTAAATTCTTTACGACTAATATAACTTGCGCAATCCTTTTGTCGTCGAGAGGGGGGGGGGGGGAGGGGGTTCTTTTGTTTGCACGTGTTGCAGAACGGGTTGGTGACACTTGTTCGTACGGAATCTTGGGAAGGTCCCGATTTCCGTGGAAACGTTCCATTGTTTTTTTCTTCTTTCTTTTCAAGTCAAATTTTTACGGGTCGGATTACTGTAGTTAAGTTGCTCGTTTTACGGCGAACACATTTTGCGGTTGTTCGAGTAATGGTTGTCGGACGCCCGGTTTTATATTGTCCGACACTTTGGAAGATTTCTGTGATGTTTTGTTAATCGTTATTAGTAAATGGAGCCATTTTCTATTCGTTTAGCTAGTAGAAAAACTCTTAATTACATGCTTGTCTTATTTTGATGATGTTAGGTAAATACATATCAAAGATAATTAATAAAAATACGTTCATGTACAGATTTAGGATCAGCTATTCTCAGACTCCACCAACTTTAACGACGAAGGACCAATCAAAACCAAAGTCGTTTATCAAATCAACAACACGGCACTTACATACATCACTATTACTGACACATCCCGCCATCGAAAGTTTAAAAAAACCTCATCTCCGTCATTTATCAGCTGTAACAGGATACACACCGCCCTCCGGAAACCGAAGCGCACACGCAGATGAGAAGCCATATTCCCTTCCAAACTTCCAAGTCAAGGAAACCGCCATATTCCCTTCGAAGATTCGAGGAAGCATTCGACACCATTATATACCTATTAAGGCCCGGGTCACACTGCGCGTATTTTTTTGCCACCACAGACCCCGCCCGTGGTCTTAATGAAGTCATTTGTGTCATGTTTATTGCTTTTATGGCGCACTCAAGATTTTGAGGTGAATTTACAAGGAGTAAATTGACACTCGACTGTACCTAATTAGGTTGGCACATGTGGTCGGGTATTTTTGTTTGCATGTGACGCGCCATGGTTTGTTAATGAGGTCGGAATTATGAATGAGATATGGGTCTTTGTGTGTATAGTTTTTGGTATAAAAAATCATAATTGTTATTATCATGAGGTAGTCAAGTCAAGAGAGTTATTCGTACTTCGCCTGTTAAATATAGGGTCTACGACAGATACGACCTCAAAAGAAATTGCGTGACAGTGCCTGGGTACTGTTTCGCTTGTGAATAAAGCCTGTAAGAAGACTAATTCTTAATGAAAAATAGTAGCTCATTTATTGCACCTCTGGCTTTGCAGATAGCGGTAGTCAAAGAACTAAGAGTTTCTATCCAGTTTTAAAAGTAATGAGCCATTTCTTCAAGGAGAAATCCATCCATCCTTGATTATATAGTACACTAAACACTGCCCAGACAAGATGAATAAACATAGCCGTCAATACCCACTAGGACCACTCGTCTCACCACCTACGCTTTAAGAGATGGTCCACCCTCGCAAAAAGACATCCTGTACTTAGCTGACAATCTTGGATCAATTCTTATATATTTTAGCTTTATTTATATACATATATTGTATACAAATTATCTAAATAAACCTTTTGTTTTCAATTCCATGTCCCTATCTGTCTTAATTACGCACAAATGTAGCGAAGTCCCACTAATCACCATAAACACTAAGGCTTAATCCCGAACAAACGTATAGTAGAAAAGTCCCTCAATATTTACGCGAAACCTCTTACGGCTTAGTCAATTAGTATCACTCAATTAACCACTACCCGGGGCCTGGAGAATTTTTGTTAATAATTAAAAAGCTTGCACTTAAGCTCTTGTGGGGGTAATTTAAATTACGGCTGGTCGGACGACGTTTTAAGGACCAGAGTTATGTTCGAGGGTATTTTGTTGGTTTCGGTTGGATTGCAACGGGGATCGGCATCTTATTTCCCTGAAGGATAACGGAACGGATACACAATATCACTTTACAAGACTATTCCTTGAGCTATGGGTTCGAATCCGGAAAATGTATGATTGATTTTATCTATAGTAAAAACAGTGCCAGTTTGGAATGTGGAAGTTGGCGTGGTTTACTTCGAAATTATAGTGTGTTCAAGCTCGAAATAATAATATTTAAAAATATTCTAATCTAAAAGATTTGAATTACCTAGTTACACTCTGTAAAAAACTAACTTTATCAACACTTTCCCATCATATTTCTGACAACGAAATATCTCTTCAAAGACCACACTACACAATGAAGTAGTTATCTAAGCTTTCAATGTGGGCCCGAACTCGGTACCCCACTTAATGAAGGCATTAAATTGTTCAACGTTCGATTCCCGATGGTTTTATTTGTGTATCGATGTACCGTGGCGGCAATGTGTTTTTCAAGTGGGCCTGATTGGGTTAATTTTAACACGTTATTGTTTAATATTGGGTTTGGTTGCATTCTAATTGGTTCTACACGTGTTTTTTCATAAGCATTGTACCTACATGGAAATTGGAGGTCGATTTACTTGCGCTTAATAAGCTTTACCTTTGCTAGAAATATATCATGAGATTATGAAGATAAATCAATTTAATTGACGAGAATTAACAAACATACATCCTTGACTTCATCTATAGTTATTTCTTAACTTCCATTTAATAGCAAATTTTCTTCAAATGCGATGTACTGTCAACTGCAAAAAACATTTATACCTCCGTAATATCTGCTCAGATAAACCACAAACTGAAATATGTCCCAAACCTGTCTACACGTAATTTTCTCTTCTCAAACTCAAAATATAATTTCGTTCCGTTAATGTTGGTACTTTGAGTACTGACACAAAAAGACTAAGGGCGTGCGTGCTTTCGAAATGCTATACATTAAGGGGCACGCAATGCCTCCAATGATCCCGTATGTACGGGGTCAATATACTCCAGGGCTGCGGCTTTCGTTACATAGCTGCTTATACTGTTATGTTATGTGTTTTGTTCTGTGTAGGCAAACAAACTTCCTCTCAGAAATGTGATTGGATTACCAAATGTGATTCTACAATCACATTTAGAAATCTAAGCGGTATGAATGAAAAATTTTACTAAGTAGGTAATACGGTGCAATATTGCCTTGTATGAGTCATCATTAATTCCAATAGTTCTGTATTATGTATAGAAAGGTCAATTTACTTAATATTGTGATACATAAAATTTGGAAGGTATAACATTGTCAGATAAAACAAAAGAAACACAAATTCTACAAGATAAGATGGTAGTTAAACTTTTAACTGTAAGGATTTTCGTTTCTTACCAGCCCTGAGCAACATCAGGCGAATTTTCGCGAGTCGGGCTGTTGGCCTTCAGTTATCGCGGCCGCGAATCGAATTCCCGGTACCCAATTCAAAAGAAATTCAAAAGCAAAACGCTGCTTCACTCGAGATTAATTTATTTTTATGAAAAATCATACTCCACCTAAGCAACGTTGGTGGTAGCGATTCGAAAATTATTGTATAGATGGCATCAGATCAGATACAGCAAATTCGTATACAATCCCACGTTGGTTATGTTTCTTAATCAAGTTTGCAAGCGGTATTGAGCGGTCGGTCGGCGCGCCAAAGGCCTCCTGCGCCGTACATCAACATCGACGTTTGAACGAAATGAAGCTGTCGTCACCGCCAATTGTAACGTCATTTGAGCTAAGCCGCGGGACAGCCGACCCATTCAAATGCATTAAAGCGCCTCCTGATACTTTTTAAGTACCCACTTGAATCACTTTACACGAGTCGACGACCTCTAACATCTGTTTTCTTTTTTCACAGGAGCGAACGGCCTGAGAAGACGAGGAAGACAAACCTACACTAGATATCAAACGCTAGAGTTAGAGAAGGAGTTTCACACGAACCACTACCTCACGCGAAGGAGACGCATCGAGATGGCGCACGCGCTATGCCTGACGGAGCGACAGATCAAAATATGGTTCCAGAACAGGCGGATGAAGTTAAAGAAAGAGATACAGGCCATAAAAGAGCTGAACGAGCAGGAGAAGCAGGCCCAGGCGCAGAAGGCGGCGGCGGCGGCTGCGGCGGCGGCCGCGGCGGCGCAAGGCCACCCCGAGCACTAGGCCTCAGGCCCGCGCCTAGGCGTAAGGCCTACGCCACAGGCCTCCGCGTCCGCCGAACACTCCCTAGCTTTGTGTTTTGTAAATTGTTTGTAATTATTTTCGTTATTAAGTGTTGTTCGGTTGTTGTGATTATTATTTTTTTAAATTAATTTTTAACTAGACACAATGTTTTCCAATTGATTGAACGAACAATAAACTGTTAAATGCTAGACTAGAAACGGGTCGTATTATTTTGTGTTTCGGGTTTTGTTTTTTTAATTGTTGTTTTATATATTGATTTTTTATGATAATTTAATTCGCAATCGTCGAAGGCGTTCGGAAACCAGTGCAATTTGTAGGAATCTCTTCCGTGTAAAATAGTGTAGGTGTATCGTAGTGCGTTTGAGTTACGCGCCCGTCACAAGGCAGCGGCGAGACGAACCGTATTGTACAAATTTAATATGCCTACCAAAGAGACTCGGTCTCGTACCCATAAAGCTAAGTAAAGAGTCGTAAGTTAAAGTAATTATCCGCTAATCTATCGGACTCGAGTGTGAAACAGAATAACCTTCCGCGCCATCTCTCTTTCAATACTCTCGCATAAGTATAGTGTAAACGTGATCGTGTTCCTGCAGTTTTAATAGTCGGTGAAGTTAAACAAATTGCCATAAATATAAGTAGTTATTATTTAGGTGGTAGCCGTGTAAATAGTTAGGGTTACGTCTGGTGGAAGTGCGGTTCGCGATTGCGGCGCGGGCGCTGAGGAATGGGCAGAAAAAGCGGAGTGTGCGAGCGGGGAGGGGCGCGCGCCGACCACAGCCCGACAAGACTAGGTAAGTTTTTGTCAAAGTCACCGCAGCATTATTTATCGAGTGGAGACGGCCGCGAAAAACTGACTCGTCACCAGTCCGCGACGCCATTTTTGAAATCGCCCGAGCGAGACTTGTATTCCGTTTTGCAATGTTTTAATTTAAACCCGCCACCGTTTGATGTTTCCCGCCGTCTCCACGCGCTCTACGCACCTGTACTGTGCAGCTTGTTACTAATAATCGTAAAGAATTCTGTGTCAATTGTCCGACTTTAGTACTTCGACTTGAGCAACAGTTACCACGTGGCTAATAGAGGTTTAAAAAAGCCGCGGCCGTATGGAGGCTTTTATATTTCGTAAGCATGCATAAATGACTTCATTGACTCGCCAAACGCTCGGTGGGAACTATTAATTGGATTGACTATAGTGAGTTTCATCTCGGCCGCCGTATATGGCCGCTAAAGAGTCAAACGAACGCTAAAAACTGAATTCCGCGCCGCACGGTGTACCGACAGCACAAAAACATATCTCGAATGCCTTCTACCTATTCAGTTCAGATATTCCTGTTAAGAAATGTTGAATAGCATTATATGTACGCGTCAAAGAGTTAAATTAGGATTTAAATCTCATATCTTCGAGCGTCTTAATCGAGTAAAAAATTACCACACGTTTCTTAAATCGTTCCTAAGCCGAGAACGGACGATTATGGAGAAAGATGTTGTGTTACAAATAAGTAGTTACATAGTTACCTTCGTGATAACTTGTTTGTACTTTATAATAAATAATCATGTGGACAAGTAAACGTTTACTTACATCTACAAAAACTCGCCGGTGGCAAACGATTTACACGGAGTTACATTAGCCAGTACTAATTGAATTAATTAAGAATAGACCTCCGGGGCACTCATTTCTTGTGAAACTATTTACTTCTTAGTGAAGTTTCACTCAGACAGTCAAGATAAATACTGTAAAAACAGAAGATTTTGTACTTTGATGATCTAAGAAAAAGTAATTTATTTATCTATCAACCTGATACTATGAATTTGATGTTTCATTACAAATGTTAATTCTTTTAACTTGTACTAGCAAGAAAAACAAAGAAGCGGTCTATCATTTATACACAGGTATAGTTAACATGCCAAGAAAGGAAACTCACATTGTCATTTTCTACAAGGACGAACTATTTACTGATATTTGCACTTAATTATACATGAGTCCAGTTAAACAAGATGAAATACATTATTTCAGAAACTTATAAATAAGCGCCTAGAGCGAAATGTAAGCGATTATTTTAACAGCGGTCGCGTGTAACACCATCTCAATACATTTATTTAAACATGGCAGGTAATATAAAAATTATCGATGCAACTTTTTGCATCCCTGCTGTCCGTACCCGGCAGCCATCTTTCCGTCTCGACCCGAACTGCCAATACGACGATAACAGGTAATTATTTAGCAGATACGAAAAATTATTGGTCGGCCCGATACGTTCGTATCGCACGACGCGAATTTTGAACGTCTTCATCGAACGCTCGGCCGAAATTGAGATAGTCTTATTCTAATTTTAAATTTTTAATGGCATGTTAAGACGACGTGATAATGTTAGTTCTTTTTTTTTGTATACGGCCTGGTATTTATTTTTTGGCTAGGTCACAACGGCATTTGGAATAAGACTTTTGTTTTAAAGGTAAACAACGAAATGTGACCTTTGTGATCTTGCAACACCACGCAATATTTTATACCTAATTAGTAAAAGAAAGTATGACATACAGATTATATAAAACGATAACCTTATTATTAATAACACTTCTGCATGCCAGGTATTTTCTGGTTGTACAATACAATTTATTTTTGGTGTCATAATTTAAAAAGTACAGAATACCACATTCTTGACCGATTTTAAAGACAAATTTTATTTTTATTTTTATCCTTGACTAATTAGACACAAATAAATAAATGTTAATTGCCATGAAAACAATGTAACCCACTTAAAAATGTAACGGTTTTCGGCCACTTCAATGTCTGAGAAACAACGGTGTAACATGATCAACTAGCCCGCTTCTAATTACCAACGTTATTATCCCGAAATGTTACTTGATGCGTTATTTAATAAGGTTGATTTGTAACCGAGCATACACCTTCAGGCCACAAAGCAATTAAAGAGCCGCAAGTTGTAAATTACTCATTTATGCGACTACGTTCGCCTTAAACAAATAGAAAATAATGAGACCGGTAGCCAATGAAGGCTTTCAATTAGGTACAACGGCCACTCCCCAACGTTTCTCACTTAATTAAAACATACACTGTTGCAGATGGAATGATAAAAACTCAATATATTCGCCGATAATTCGCCCATTTCTCTACGGATCATCCTACGCCCTAACGAAGTCATGTCTCCGTTTTTCTATGGCACAAGGCCGCAGTTTTTCAACAATAATTACGGAGTAAATCAATTTAATCAGCCTATAACTCAATTCAAGAGTTTTTGTCCAACACAAAACTGAGCCGGCAATTTAATACGGTTTTTCTGGCCCCGTCCGGCTGCCGCTGAAAATATACATATAATGCCATAGTTCGCATAGCCGCCGGGCAATTTTCATATAATCGGGCTTATTACAATATTGCGGGTAGGACACGCCGCTCTCTGGAGTTAATTAGACGAAAACTTGAATAATGCATGACCGATTAATCAATGCGTTGACGTTTTTATTTTTATTTAAATTAATTGATATTCAGCGGCGGTTTCTTATTAAAATATTGCAATTTTATAAGGCTCCTGGAACCTGTTTGTAATAAAAGGAATACGGTGAGGTGCGCGGGCGACGCCGCTCCTATATATCATTATATACTCGTGAGCAAGTCCGGTCTGTATACGAGATGAGAGATCTCGGACGGACTCGGTAGTACCGTACATTGCACCGCTAGGTTATGTTTTATTTAAACAGCTTTTGTATAAGGATTAAGCCGATACAACGCATTTTTTATTGAATCTACTACAATGTTGCGAAACGGTAATTAGCAACATTTTAACAAGACTTCTGCAAACTACAAATACCTATGATGCGATGTTTTTAAGCGACATAATTAGCGCATTCGTGAGAAGAATATTTGAAGTTTTTGCGTGTTTACTAAATATAAATTGTGCGTAGGTTTTTCATGTTGTACCAACATAATTTAATGCGGTCATTGAACTTGTCTCAAACGTAACGGATTAATTTTTAACCTTTTATGATGGGCCTTTCCTTAATAACAATAATTATCGTTAGAATCTATCTATTTCAATTATGTGGGATACCTGCTCATTCTACATATTATTATAGGTATTATCACTACGTGTCACTGATGGTGGCTATTTCCTGTAAACTATATAACACCCTAAATACATAAATTTTAACTAAGCGATTTTATGTAAGTCCACTTTATTACATGACATGTTAAAGATAATTAAGGTTTTATAAAAGAGAGGAGAATATATCATTGATGAGTTTCACTTGTGAAAAATAAAGATATTTGTGGTTGACTTTGGCAGGACGATTTAAAGAGTTAAAACTCTCTTATTGACAAACAAATCTATTATTCGAAAAAGTTTAGTGAACTCAGCAGCGCTACCACTATTTCGGTCTTTGCTCTCCGGCAATATCTCAAACTTTCAATTACCAATGCAATGTAAACTTTATTACCAGCTCCCAAAGTGCTTTAATAGCTCACGTTACAAACCGTTGGCGGGTCGTGGACCTAATAGGGGAAGAGTTAGGGGTGATATTTGAATAGCTGGAGATGTCGTTGGTTCGTGCAAGGAGATAGTATCTATCACCCGACCTGGCCTGGCTCGAACACGACTCTTTTAACTGTACTGTTCCTTGTAGTTGGCTAGTCGTGTCCCTGGGGTGGCTGTTTGAACTCCTTTCTCGCATTCAAAGTAGACAATGCTCTCGAATGTGGATTGGACCGAATGTGGGAAATAAGGAAGGAGGTTTCGAACTTTTTCTATTTTTGAAATTACCGGCACACGTGCGTTTATCAAGTCATTATTCTTTTTTTTCTGGTCTTCATCGATCATGTTATTAGTAATCGTTATCGAGACACTAAACTTGATTAGCTATTGTTACCTATTGCGGCTGAGAAGTCAGTCAAGATTTTTTGAGGTGATTCCTGTATAATACAAACATTTGTGTACAGATTACCTAATGCTTCTTTTTATAGAAATGTGAAAGTTTGTGAGTGCCTTTGAAACCTAGCAATTATGCTTTATAAAGTTTTCTTTAGTGGATTGGGCTGCGTTGGATTGGGTTGGGTTTAGTTGAGTGGGAAAACAAGCTGTATACAGTGTAAGGTACTCAACATTATTTAATATCACGTATTTTGTTTTTTTTATGTTATAGGGAGGCAAGAGCCCTTTAAAACCCCTTTGACTCCCCAACTGAGCTCTGGTAACCTTACTCACCTTGAGAAACATATCACAACAGTTACGTAGTGCTATAATACTGTAATCTTCTGTTAGGTGGATGTACTTGTATGGTGTATCCCAAAGCCTAAAACTAGACAACCTAAATTATTACGGAAATGCGTATCTAACAAATCGCGCGTACGACAATTCCATTACAGACTGCCCTAAAATCCGGAATTATAGCATTAGAACAATAAACAATACATACGAACTATTATAAACAGCGTAAACCAACCCTCCGTCGTTATCGAGTTAACCCCAATAAAATTACTCTCCATTTTCAAATTTACGAACTATAGTTAACTGTAGTTGTTAATGTGTGCTATCGCGACATCTATATTGCAGTTCGGACAATAAACTAAGTTTAGATGTGGCCTGTTTATTAGATTACATGTCAATGATTATAATTGGCACTAGCAATCCCATGTATGACTATTATCTATACTAATATATAAAGCTGAAGAGTTTGTTTGTATGTTTGTTTGTTTGTATGTTTGAACGCGCTAATCTCAGGAACTACTGGACCGATTTGAAAAAATATTTTTGTGTTTGATAGTCCATTTAACGAGGAAGGCTTTAGGCTATTGGAAATCGAAATCCACGCGGACGGAGTCGCGGGCGGCCGCTAGTAATACAGTATGACTCTATTTAAATGTATGAACACACTGCGGGTTAAAAGTAGGCACATAGCGGGTAATCCCGCCGAACTTCGGTCACGATTTTTCGGCCTAGTGTGTTGATATACTAAAATTAACGTTAATTTAAAAGCAATTTGCCGGCAGGAACATTGCAATTAATTATTTTTTAAGTGGAAAACGCTAACTTGTAATCTTGTTGGCTTGAAATAAAATGGAATCAAAATACACAGATTTTTTATTTCGATTTAAATTACTAAGTTAGTTGCTACGTATAATTATCCAAATTAGACAGATTTAATGAGCGGAGATTAGCTAGGATTTGTGTTGTTTACATGTGTAATATGTGTTTAATTTTTAATCTGTGTAATTAATATAGAACAAGCTTTTTATAATTTTGGATGGACAAGAGTTCAAAATTGATAAACAAATGTGGAATATTCAGATTTCCTTAGTCTCTTGTAACTAAGTGTTTGAGAATTTCATACAAAAGATTACACACATGACATAATTTATTCACTTGATACCTACTACATTACGTACTTACTCCTCAATATAGTTAGCAGCTTTTCTGAGCTGAACTGAACGTCGAAGCCAGTTAGTATGGGAAGGAAGAGAAATTATTATGGGTGAAATAAAGTACCTACCTACCTAAGCCGCGAAAGTAGCTGAACTTAACAAGACAAGGTGCTTGCCTTATACTAATTAAACGGAGGTAATTATGCGGTGAAACGTAAGTAAGTAAAGTCTGGTATTTGGCATTAATTATTTTTATAAATGTATGAGCAATATATTCACCATAAAAGGATGACCCATTTAATATGTCAATTAAAATTGTCCTGTCTATATAAATGCTTTAAATTATGTCCAAGTCTCAAGTATGGGCAAGTCATGTTTATAGGATTCTATTCTGAATTTATAGAATCATAACTTATGTATTAAATTGCGTCGCTATTTCATTATTTTGTGTTGGATCTCATCAAAAGCTCCGTGGAACTACACTATCTACACATTTATTTAACTTTTGTGCAATCTTTTTAGAATTTCAGCTGCATTGTAAGTTATAAACCAGTCCTATATAGGTACTAAGTAATATTTCCAATAATTCTGTGTTAAAATTTTCGAAACGATGATACTACACAATTAATAATTCTATGACAATCAAAATTGAACAGTACTGAGAACAATAATACCCGTGGGTCGGATGCGTATAGGTAAGCTACAGTCATTTACGACTTGCCACTTACAATCACAGGGCCGTTGTAAAACTGACCATAAAAGTTCATTATCTATTGGCTTGTTCGCGCTTCCAACTTTTATTTTATTGGTTTACGACACTGGTGTCATAAAATCCCGTAGTTAACCCGGTGTGTTCCGCTAGCCCCTTGTTATTTAGACACCCCGATCGTATGCGCAATTTGGGTCAAATGTGTGCATATAACATTTTAGTCGTAACATTTATGAAATTCAGTATGTAGTTAATTAAAACGGGTATTTGGCTCCCACTCATCAAATAATGTCAACATAACTTTGACTTATGCCTAGTGTAGGTATATAAAAGTACATATATGAGTAAAAGTATCAGTCAACATTGTTTGTGAAAGCCACTTTTCGATGGCTTAATTCATGAAGTTTCTAATGAATAATTCCACTGAACAGAAATCTACTATTGGAAATGTGTGAATTGTGAAAGCTTAACAAAAAAGATACGTTCCAAATTGTAAACCAACTTGGATTTCTGATCAATAGCCCGTGTTGGCAAGCACTGTGATTATTGCCACTAACACTGGCAAAACGCATTGGAATGGCCCAGATTATCGATAATAATAATAGCAAATTTATACGGAACATGACTTTAAATTGGAACATAGGAAAAGATTCTATGTATTTAAGAACCAATGATCCTAAAGTGAAACGCTCCTATTATGAGCAATAGTACTAACTATAGTACTTCTACGCTCTTTTGTAAATACGTCTTAACAATCGACCATAAAGCAATAACAATTATGTGTTGTATGATTACTTGAACTAAGTGAAATTCAAACCCATAATTTAATTCACACAGCAGGGTAAGTTATAAATGGTTACTGGCCTATGTAATCATGTTATAAAGGACCCATTATGGATGAAGGGGAAGTACCTGCACCTTGCAGAGTACCATTGTGATGGAGCAACTTCATATTTTTCGTGCTATGTATCTGCTGGGTCGTAAGGTCTCCAGGGCTTGGTTGGGAAGGGAATGCGGTTTTATAAGCAGGTAACACATCTGTAGATTTTGTTGAAGTTCAAGGGCATGGATGGTCTAGTGGTCCTGGGTTCGATTCTAGGGTCGGGCAAATTTGTGTCGGTATTTCCGAACATAGCCCGGATTTGTTTCACCAAACCGCACTAGGCAAGCGTGGTGATTAAGCCAAAACCCATGTTTGTAATGAAAACCATGATTTCAAATATTGGAGGTCTTTGCCCTGCAGTGGGACATTAATCGACGGATAATAAACTCCTTGACTTTAATGGGTAGCGCGGAGATCACTTACCATAGGGTAACACTCTTGCTCACTCACTCAAAAAAAATAGACCACCCCGAGAGGCCGGTAATACCAAAGTAATACGAAGGTCTTTAACTGGTGATCAAAGTTTAGGTGCCATAAAACCAGGGGCGCGAGTGGAACGCACCATAAACTCCACCGATTATTTTGAAGCTATCCGAGATGGATGCGATGCGATGGCATTTTTATTGGTTCGAGAACTGTAATGTCTGCATTAGTTTGTCAATATTATGGTCACGTATGAGCTGTTATATTGAGTATCGATTATAATCGCGTTTAGCGTTATTAACTCACACTTATAAAATAATAAAATTTTATGGTGAAAACATTTTGAATAAAATATCAACAACAATTTCGTCAATTAATATGATTTATTTTTTCTGTTATCACGGAACTATAGATGATGTAGGTAGGTATAGAGGTACGGAATAAGAATATAAAGACGAATATAAATTTAAATAATCCGTCGGAAGACACTTTAAATAAAATCAAGCACATTATTCAAATAAGAAAACATGGCCAGAATCATATTTTCCACGGCATATAGCACGAAAAATGTGTTCATCTAGTATGTAAAACGATTCAGAAAGCCATCTTATTAATGTATTCAGAAACGTACTTTTCCCCCGTTAAATGAAACTGTGCAGTTTAGTTTTTTTCCATTGCTCCATAATTCATATTGTAAATGAATAGTGAATAAGTTAACTTAGCGGCGTTGTATAATCAATGGATGGTACGAATAGTTCTCATATTAATTAATAGGATGAAGCGAGAACATGGCTTTTGATTAATGTAAGTCTTCTCACGTTCTTCATACTGAGGAATAGATCAATTATCGTGTGGTAATTTTAACCTTTTAGACAATTCTTGTGAAATACAAGAATATATGAATTGAATTAATGGAGCATTTTCCTTTTACAATTTAGTTTAAAATGGCTTTCTAAATGTATTTCTTTGTAAAATTATAAATCATCTCACCGACGACGATGCCTATATTGGGAAAAATAAATACCATAATAATGGGTTATTTAAATGCATGAAAAAGATGAGTCAAATATAATTTAAACATGTGACATTTTCAATCCGTGCCTTGAGCATAATTATTTGTCCTTTATAGTAAACATGGAATTAAAATTATTAAAGAATTTTGTAGATTAAATATAATTACAGCAATTTTATTATTAAAAAAGAAAATTTCATATTTATGATTAAAATCTGACGTATAATTATAGTCAGTTAAAATCTTGTATGGTTATTAAAAGGGCGAGCTTGAAAATTTTAATCGTGTACACGCAGTGACAAACGCAAACTGTTTAAATTATGAACCTTATTTCGTTCGTATAAGAGTTGAAGTACAAATTTTTTATTGCGTTATTGTACAGACTGAGTGACATGTATGGAAAAACTGATTACCTAAATTATGGACCTTATTTCGTTCCCAAGAGAGTTGAAGTGCACGTTTAAATTGCGTGTTTGTAGTGAAACACCGATGCGCGTTGCGACTCCCGATTAGTGATGTGCCGGATCGGTTAAAATGTAGATCCGTGGATACCTACGGATCACAAAACGGATATTTGGTGTCAAGATTCAAGAATACGGATACGGATCTGTATTTTCTTATGCTTGAATGAACTTAAAACGATAGTTGGCACTTCACTTGCCACAACGACACGCAGGACATTTTTTGGATTGCGTCGCTCGGGAAGGTGCTTTAGTTTTGTTTGTAGTAAAAATGCTCTGAATTGATTTTAAGTATTTTTTATCTCATACCCTTCATACATAATTACATCCTTAAAATTGAAAACTAGTAAAGAAAAGATCCGTAAAAGATCAATATGAAAAGAAACGGGTACGGATACGATTACGGATTTTCTTTTCTTGGCGGATATCCGCTGATACGAATCGCCGGAACATCACTACTCGCGAGTCACGGCTCTGTCAAGTGACATTTGATCGTCTGAAGGCGTGGCAGCGTTTATGCAAACCGCGGCGATCCCCACGCAGACGCTTAGCTACCGATAACTGACCGCTACTTACCTAATTGCTACAACACTTAATGATTATGATTGGTCGCCGCCTTAACCGTTCATTCAAACATTAGCTTTTATGTACGGTTTGAATTATAGTGGGAGTCGTGATGATTGGCCGGTTTATGTACCGGCTTCCGATGGTCTGATTGCAATGAATTAATTATTTAAATTAGTACATTGCTGCACTAAGCGAGACTGGTCGAGAATAATGCACCTGTATTATACTTGCTAGTGTATTTTGAAGCGAAGTTTACTTTATTTATACATGATGTTGGTATTTTATTGAAAAGTTTCGTCTCATGATACCATAGGTACCTACCCGTATATTTTTTTTATATTGGTATGCCTTGGATATTTTGTATGAACAAGTAATATCCAATAAGTGGATCTAGAAAATGTATTTAGTTAAATTCAAAGTAAATTTATTTAGTAAAGTTTATTTGACCTTTCTATCACCTGTTGTAAATTACCTCCTACCTAAAAGGTGGATAGATAATTTTAATTAATTCTGAATACAAAATTTTAATTCTAGACTTCTGTCTAAAACTAAGTAATTCCAGAGAGAATAATGTTCTAACTATAAAACCGAGTAGGTATGTTGTTTAAGTTCATTATTACTTTTGCGTGAAAAACGCAAATTCTTATATACCTATATTCCCAGATAAGCAAAGTTGCAAAATTCGATTAACCCACAGTTTCCAAACTTTAGATAAACGATGACGACTATCGCGACCTTTTTTTCCGGGCCTCAGCGCACCCCCCCCCCCCCTCCCCCTTTTGTACCTCGACTCAAACAATAGACTGTGGGCCAGTCGATAAATCCTTATAATACGTCTTCTAGTATTTATTATATTTTGACTTTTCAAGTTTATCCGTTTTGTATCATTTTGGAGAGATTTTTTAAGCTAAGTTGTTGGTGGTCCCGATTTATCACAATGTTCAAACGGTTCTATATTGATCTGAATATTCAAATAAGCTTTACCGGGATATAATATAATATGAAACCAGTATATTAGGAATAAATGCAAACTTTTAAGTCTTATTTTACGTTCATAGAAACCGCTTGGTGAAGTTTTCTAAACTGACTTTAAAAGTAATGTAGTGAAAAACACGGCCAGTAGGTATATCTCAACAATATAGTATATCTTACATAATATATTGTTGCCATATACCTACTCGAATAAACAAAACATTTAATTATCAAAATGCAACCTTCAAGCATATATTCTACCTACATGCTACAAACTATATAAATAAGTATATTGCGGTCTAGAGAAAATAATATAAATCTAATATTAATAAAACACCTACCTACACCCTTCATTTCAATTACTTGTACTTATCTATTAATGAGCTGATAACTGAGTAATTGAAACTTGTTTTCCGTTACCGATATTGATAAGTCACGGTGGTAAAACCGAGGAAGTACAAAAACTTTAAAAACACCGCAATGAAAAATTATACCCGTATAGTGGAAATGATGGTTGGCTATTTTTAAATATGTTATCTACTTGTTAACTACTTAAACATGCCACATATACCCTTGAAACTTGTTTATTGATACACCCAAAATAAGTGCACATTATGTGTAACATCGCCACTTTGGTGATGTTTTTGGTTATCAACTAGGTTTGTTTGGGAAATCCACAAGCGGAACGTAACATAAACATTTTAAAATGAAGTAATGTTTGTGTATTTCAAATTATAAATTATTCAATAAAATTTATCAAGAAAATAAAGTAATAACTGTTGATATTACGTTCTTTAGCATAAACTTTTAAAATAACTTAAGGCGAAAATTTCTTCTGAGATATGGTGAATTCATAATAATATTAAGATGCGTTGCACAGAGATAGTCAGTATTTGTAAACGTGTTACTTTATTATGAATGAACTTTATATCTAAATTTACTTACGAAAAATTCAGAGCCAACTTCAAAAATACCTCACGAACTTAGAATACTACCAAGTTTCACAGCACGCTCATAAACCACTTCGTTACAAGCAGATTCATCGCAGAAATACATTATATCCAAGCTCGCTCCAATAATTATATCAGTTCTATGCATCCCTAATTTGCATACTGAAAATGCAGGTGCTCAAACGTGAGCTGGCTCGATAAATAGGCGCGATTGGCATAAATCACCGTCGACGCATGCGCCGGGCGCGCCGCAACGCTCACTCAATTAACTACTGCGATTTCAATTAAAACGCCTCCGGAGAATTTACGACTTTTCTAATTTATGCACTTTTGCCATTCGCGTTCGCGGCGAGAACATTACATTCGTTCGGGATCGTCTGTTTAGAAATATATATTTTTTTAGTTTATTTGCACTGTATTGTAAGACAAGGCGTCGAGAAATATATTCTTCTATTTTTGATCAAGCCTTATGTACCTACTTATATATAGACGGATACGCTTGTAGTATCCTATACCTACCTATACCCATGGTTCAGAGTTTGTGAAGTTTCAATGGAGCGGCTAAAAAGGCTACCATTAGACCTTTCAAAATCAAAAAAAAAATCAAAATATACTTTATTTATGTAGGCCTCAGTGAGGCACTTATAAATCGTCAATGATATCACAATAATAATGAATCTACCACCGACTTCGGAACGCAGTCATCTACCGAGAAGAAGCGGCAAGAAACTCGATAGTTATTCTTTATATAAATAAACCTACATATTAGCAATTTTGACTTTAGAATCTTGCTGTGCGAGGTTTCTTTTTTATATATACCAACAGTTTCGATCTGCTTAAATGATTCAGTTTGTTATTTAAAACTTTAGGCACAATATCTAAATGAAATATTGGTATTATAATAAGCAGAAACGCATAAATATTATAAATATTTTCGTTTTTAACGTGAAATTATTTGTTAAATGTTTAAATTTCTCAATGCGCTGACCGTTTCTACTAATAAATAATATCTTTTATGATAATATCATTCAATATGCATGTTAAACTTATATTTAAAATAGTGTCTTCCGCATAAACTTATAGAGGTCACAAAGTCAGAATTATATAATGTAAAATACTTCCTTTTCTGTCCGTACCCGATTTTTTATAGCTGCTAAATTTAATACCTACATATTAATAATATATAATAAGTATTAGGGTAAACAAAGTTTGAATGAAAGTCAATATAATACAATCAGAACTAGGGTCAAGAAAATCATGTTAGACCCTTAAATCTTACCTTTATTAGAATTAAGTTCTCATTCAAATTCTAATAGTAATCGTACCTTGTTCCAAATATTATCCTATTCAAAACCCGTCATTAGCAATTACACGTTCAAACTCCAATCTTAACACCAAAACGTCCCAAATGGACATAAATAAAAACTCTATCAAAGTCGAGGGCGAGAGTAAATAAGTGGGAAGGGTTGAAACACCCGGTCCCCAACTTTTTCTCGGGGGTCTTTCGTACCCCCATTCGTCTTCTCTGGAGATACGCTAATTTATCTTTATTCGCTTTTCTTTATTGCTAGAGATTCCTCTTTCGCGGTATTGTTTAGGGTCTGATTAAGGGGCGTGCGCGATCCTATCACGCTTTTGTTTGGAATAGTGATTAGAAGTGTGCCCCTTAATTGCTTGTGAGATACAGTTTTTTGAGTCGATATTACCTTATTTATTACATTACCCTGCAATCGAAACAAATGCATTTTTTTATCAATAGTTAAAATACGTCAACTGTCTAACTGACTCACAGTTAAGTAGGTATCTTAAAATTAAAGGTACCTACCTAACTTGAGAAAATGTTAAGTCGTCGCTAATAATTAACACATTTTTTACCTAGATGACTTTACTGTGGAAAAATAAAAATAAAAATGTGTTCTTGCAATTAATTTACTATTACTTTTCGCAACTGTTTCAAAATCAAATAAGAAAAAAAGCTATTAGATTTTCAAGCATTTCACAACACAAACTTATATTATTACGATTAGAATTTAAACTCCCATTGCTATAAGCAAGCCTGGTCGAAAACGTAAGACGTGACAACATTAATTAAACGACATAACGGGACCTTAACACATACCTACCATGTCCCTTTATAACCGACCAATTAAGGAGACCCGCGTCATACGGTACAAATACTCTTTTGAGCCCAATAAGATTAGGGGTTAGAAGCGCCTCGGGGCTCTCGATGGTGTGGTCGGTAAACGTTGTGGAGTTACTACGAAAATTAGTTTGGGTGACATTATTAAGAGAATTTATATTATTTTTATGAGTTAGCTGGTTTTTTGGGTTCCGTAGCCAAAAGGCAAAAAACAGAACCATTATAGATTCGTCAGGTCTGTCTGTCTGGCAGTCTGTCCAGTACGTCACAGCCACTTTTTTCCGAAACAATAAGAACTGTATACCTACTGTTAAAACTTGCTTATTATTAAGTGGCTTACATGACCCATTAAAACACAGGGCTAAGTTAATGGTAAGATCCAGGATCTGACTGAAGCTTGGATACCTACACATTACATAGTTTCATGACTGTATAAATTACGGGCACATGCCTACCGCCATTTATGATTGTTGACTTAAAATGTGAAAATTTAATTCCAATAAGGCGATACTGTATTTCACCAAATGAGTATGTTTAATATTTTCAACATAAAAAATAGTCGAAGTATTTCGATTTCCATTGCCTTTTGCCTCAAGGGACATTGATAGGCCGATACTTTATCACTTCGAGCGAGAACGCTGCGAGTTCCAATCGTAGGGCCGGGAGGAGTAGCAACTCAACCAAATAATTGCTATTCTATTCACACTGAGGGGGCGATTTATGCCCGGAATTATTTCCTTGTTGTTTTATTCGGGGATTTGTCACTCAGTCCCGCTTTTATAATTACCCCCGATATCGAATAACTTTTTACATACAATTTATTAGAGTTTCGGTTTCAGTTTTTGGGAGATTACCGGATTGTTGTTATTAGATTTTCCGGGTCGCGTGTAATCTAAGCTTAAGATAATAGGGACGAAGTATTTGGGCGGTGAGGGTTAAGCGACGTACCTTTTCGAGTAAGTGTGTGGAATCGCCATGAGATTAAAGAAGATTTTAAAGTTGTTTTCTGAATAATGGGGTTTCAGGTAAAGCAATATTTACGTATATAAGCATTGATATAGTGGAATAGCGGCTGCCCGCGACTTCTTCCGTGTAAGCAACTCAGGAAGGGAATTTACCAAAATCCTTTCTAAGCGGCCACGTTAGGTATTACATCCACCCATAAATTTCAGCCCGATCCATCCAATAGTTTAGGCTGTGCGTTGATAGGTACCTCACGACTTCATCAGTCAGTCAGTCAGTCACCTGTGTATTGTATCTATCAGGAACAGCAAAAGTGCTTCCAGATCAGGCTTTCCGACTTGTAAGTAATTTTCGAATTAGAAAACTCAACTTACAAAGTTTTTAAACGCATCACCTAGGTTACTAAGAAAACAACTAAAAACCTAAAAACGGAATGAATCGGTGAGAAGAAAACTCTCTCTCATAATAGCGTAGGTCCTACCTCAAACCTCATTGTGCTTTCGCTATTCTAGTAGGTACCTAGATAATCCAACTAGCATAGTCTTGTCTCCTATTTACCTAGAACCTACAAGAATTCCAATCAAACCAAGAAATACTTCTTTATTGGCATCTTATATACTTATATGGAACCTTGCCTTTCACTATCCCATTACCAATTAGAATTTCTTTACACTCCACTACAAAAGTTCTAATTGGACTTTTTAATTTTCTATTGCAACTAATCAGTTTTAGTAATATGAAAATTAAAAAAAATGGAGAATTGTTTTTCATAATCAAAAAATTCAGTTAATCGAACTAAACATAATATAAATTGCTAAGAATCACAAGTTTCAATGCAACTAGGCTACCAAGACTACAGTAGCGCCATCTTTTGTCAATCATAAAAGGGGTCCAAATCATCATGACAATCATTTAAGTCTACGAGAACAATAAAACACATTTTTAATAAAATAGCACCATGAATAAAACAAACAATATTAAAAGGATTTTTTCATACTTTACCCGAGCTTTCGGGTGATAATAAATAACTCTGAATATAAACAAGCCACGCACCAAAAGCTCGTAAAGCAAACAAAGCTAGCATGCCTCATTCATCTTGTAAAAGTTCAGCCGCCGTCCGATAGATGTCGCGCACACAATAACTCAGCTCACTAGCGCTACGCGACGAGTGCGGCGAAATGTGGAAACACACTCGTTCATATCGTAGTAAAGCGAGGGAAGCTCCGGCTGGCGGTAAACGATGTTTATGATGCAATTTACAGTTCGTATATTGCGAGGCACTTCATATAACACGACAATACACTTCTGAATTCTCTTTCAAGTTGTTTCAGTTTCTTTTAAACCGGCTCGATGCGAATTCTTTTGCGTTTTGTGTTGCAAATAAGATTATGTCGAAGTCTTTGTGATGTTCGCATGAGTATGATTAATAACCCTCTATTAGCTCAACCTGTGTGCAATCTAAATTAACAAACGCGGACTTATTTATTTATAGCGCATGTTTTGATGAAAATTTTTCACAGAAATGTTACTAAGAATTTTTAAGTTAATGGAACTTTCGTAATATTGACTTTGAACAGTAATTGTCTACTCTGAAATCTTTTTAAGTCATAAATTCGGACGGTGTGAATCTCTAAAAGCAGTGTTTCATCGACAAGCACCCGGCTCAGCGCTACACTAGCGTCATCATTCGACGTCGTAAAACACCTATTTTATGATGTGACGACCTCAAACGGCTCGTAAAAAACTTCACCGTTTCACTCACAGATGGCGGTACGAGTGTTGAACGCTGAGCGCCATCTAGTGACGGCCGAAGTGACTTATCCCCATGAACGAGGGGTTATGGTTTTATTGGGGCATAAAGTTGCGAGTTACGACTCTCGGCCTTCGAATATGGAGATATCTGAGGGCGAATGGGCGTGTAAGACAAGAGAACGACTTTTATTGTTTGTAAATTGGCTGTAAAATTATGAGTCCGGTCGTATTGTGCCTAATCACGGCGATCAGCTGTTATTTTATGGAATAAATCACTTTATTACGGCAAGTGGTGGTTTATGAGGCAATAAAACTTCATTCGGACGGGTGTCGGGTTGTCACATTGCGTTCAGAATGTTGATGTGCTAATACTTTTCGTTTTAATTTATTGTCCATACGGTTTGTATTTATCATCTTAATAGGTTTTTTATAGGTTTTTAAAAGGTGGTTGTTATTACTACCTACTGTTTAGTATTCTGTATCATTTTTCTTTCTTAATAACTATATTATGACATTAACATAAGTAATAAAATATTATGTAGGTTTAATGATAAAAAGTAATGAATAAACAATTTAAGTAGGTAACTTTTAATTTAATTTTATCGACTCTTGGACTGCATTAGTTCTGCTATTACATAACAGATGGCGATGCATGCGTTAAATATTGATCTCAACAGTTTTACCAGAATTAATTTCGGTTGTTTTTGTTGAATTTCATTTTAACGGTAACAAGCAAATTGTGCAAAATAGTTTTTAAAATGTATACAACTGAAATTAAAATACGATTAGGTACTAGTAAGGTATATAATTAAAATAGGTTAATTTAAAGGATTTGATAGATAGGTAGGTAGGTAAAGTTAGTATTTTGATCTGGGAATCGAACCCAGGGCTCCTCAGATGAAAAGTACTTACTTTATCCACTCAATAAGACCAGTGGCAGACATTTTTTACGAATTCAGTCGTAAACCCAACCAAACTTGACGCCTTAAAAGTGATAAATATTAAAAAAACAACCAAAAAAATCCGTGTGTTTAAGCAACAAGTGATCACTTAACCGGCGCTTGCACTCAAGCGCTAATTATTTGTTTTACGACGCGTTTACGATGATCGCGATCGTAAAGTCGACTTTTACGATCGACGCTGATTGCGGAGTACGGTTTGTGTAAACACGACTTTATGGCCCACCTTTGCTACTTGATACGGTTTTTTGGGGACTTCCGAAGATGGTTTTCTGTGTTTGATTTTATGAATGAAGTGCGAACTATGTTTTTATTCAAAGAAGAATCTAAGAGATTTATTTTTATAACGGAGTGTCCGCCCAGGTTTATGGAGGTTGTCTTTACAGATTTAATTTATTTTCAGAAAGAACTCTGAACCATACTATTTTGATTATTTTATTGAATTAAGAAAGTATAGACATAAGACTGTTGAGACTTTAAAATTACATTTCTATGTTTTGTAAGCCTGCCCACCTGTATTTTATTTTGAAGCATTTTAAATCCTGAGAATTATTTTACCTTTCCCTAAATCCAGTAAAATTGTGCGCTTGTCCAGATCGCAAGAGGTGCTGGTTCGAATCCGGCTTTTGATCAGATAAGTATTTATTTGTTTATAAATTTATTACGTATCTGTTTGTAATTTTTCCTTTAAACATTTTATGCAACATTGAATTGTGTAATAGACAAACAGCAGTAATCTATCTACACATATTTTAAAAAAATAGGAACCCTTTCCAAAATCACTTTACAGCGACAAATCATCGCTCGCCATAATTCAAAAAACCTTTCAACAGCAAAACCAGTTTGTGGCAACAGATTTCTAATTATATTTTTGAAGCTCCAAACTAGATATAGGACCCCAGTGAATTGACCTAGCCGTTTAATAAAGAGGGTGAGCGAAACAAAAAACATGAAAGAAAGAGACGGGAATAGTGAAGGAGCGCCATGATTTATGTGATGCACATTTGGGCTCAACAGTACCAAATAAAAAGTTATTTCTTGGTAAGGTTGTTATATTAGTATTAGATTTTTTGTGAAGAATATTTTTTTGGGAAAAATATTTTTTATACTTCCGATAATCAGGCAGTTTTGATCACGGGCAGTTATTTTTTTCGTAACACATTTATTAAAGGAATGCAAAGGCACTTATCTTTTTAAAGAAACGTTCACACCTAGCATACAACTTGAAAAGCCAATGAAAAAAAATGCATAGCTCTAGGTAATGCGAAAATTATCCAGATGCTTTAAATGTTTGGTTCTGTCAAACTAATAAACTCAACACATTATAACAGAGTCCATTTAAAAACATAAAAACTAATTAAAAAATAAGAAAAATAAAAATCAGCCATGTTTTTCGCGACCGTACCTCCTATCGCTATGAGTAAGTTATGGCCGCTGTAGGGTGAGTTACACCCTGCTTAGGTCACGTGGCCCGAAAGAGATAGACATACACCAAAACTAGAGCGTGGGAA
The DNA here is from genome assembly GCA_958496325.1 of Nomophila noctuella. Lineage (NCBI taxonomy): Eukaryota > Metazoa > Arthropoda > Insecta > Lepidoptera > Crambidae > Nomophila > Nomophila noctuella. Next base: position 10,664,039 of record OY292491.1, read on the forward strand.
AAGGACAAGGGAACTTGGGGCGGTAAGTTATCTTCGTTTCATTCAACTCACACTCGCACCGCCCGAACGTCCGTATAGATCAATAAAACTACTTTATCTCTTTTTGGCACATCCCCATCCCGTCGGCGACTTCCTACAACGATACTACTATGTCATGAATTTAAGCACTAATGTTGGATTTAATCTGGTTTAGTCAACAAAAAGTTTTTTTCAATAACCATTTTTAATCTTTAGACTGTATCAAAAAGTCCTTTGCTTGTCTGAGGCAGTTTTGTTAAAAAAAAGAAAACACAATGGGCTTTCTAATTTTAAAACGTTTTACTGGAATTAAACAATAGTCGCCTAACATCACCGTGCTCGTTACCTGTTCGAAAAAAAAAACAAAAGCCAACATTGTCAGCTATCGCACTGTCCACGTTTTCAAATAGAAAAAGAATAAAAAAGGCCCATATAACTGTTGCATAACGTGACAAATTTTAAAAAAGGAACGTCCGTTTGCCGTCAATAGCTTTCTTTTGTTTCGGAACGGACGCCCCGTTAACGCAATTGTCGTACGTTTTTTTCTCCGCAAGACCATTTTATCCGTGTTTACAAAGGTAATGGCCATAAAATATTATTACCGGGCTATTAGGAGCCACAGGTAGGTCCGGGTCGGCTGCTAGTTCATTCTCGCGATAGCGGGCGGTAGTTGTAAGTAATTGACGATGTTAATTTGTCGTTTAAAGTGGACCGTGGTTCGTGCTGTACGTGATTTAGTTGCAGTGGTCTTTTAGTGATATAGTTATTAACAGCTGTGAAAGTAAGTAAGTAGAAATCTGAACTGAAACTTTTACTTACATAATCACTCGTCATAATGACATCACGTCCTGTCCATTTGTCTACATTGTATATTCAATAAAGTTAAACGTTCAGGCAAAATGAAATTTCATTTTACTAAGTCTCGATATAAATGCACCAGAAATAGGAACCAGAAAGAAAATAGAAGTCAACAAACAGTACAAATTGAGCAATTTTGATAAAAAAAATTCGCGGTTATTAACTATTGCAGATAGATTATGTTTAGGTACTAGATAAAAACCTTATGTGATTATTTTTTTATTTTTCAATAGGAATACAACTTCTTTGTGTGTTTTTGTCTTCAATTACTTTTAAGGAAGAGTAATATTTCAATGACGGGGACATATTTCGCAGTGGTTTGTCTTCCTAATAAAGTAATTACTCTGGTAACTCTGCCTCCGTGTTCGAACTGCGGTCGCCCGGAAAGTACTGGCCGCAAAATATGGGACGTTTACTTTTTGAATTTAATGGTATTGTTTTTCAAACGAATAAAACTGTATTCCATTTTTAAATTATGAATGGGCTAGAGTAATATTTGACTGCTTGCGTTAATTTTGATGTTCAATTTTTTTTTGTGATTAGATTGTCGCGATAGAGCTTTAGAATTTTGCAAATTAGATGAATTAAGTTGAATAGTTCTATTAAAGTAATAAATATGAGGAATCTTGACATGAATATATGTTTTCTGTGATTGACTGATAACTTTTACAATGTCCACACTTTCTTACCTATGTATTAAGGCAAGGTTCCGTTTTACGATAGTTAAAAAATGTTATCACAAAAAAAGTTAACCGCCATCGTTCACCCTAAATTAGAGGCAAAAGAGGAAGTTGAAAATTGCTTCTTTCTAATTTTCAAAAACTAGTCCCTGAATGGAATTTATAAAAAAAACTCAATTTGTCAAGATACAAAACGTCCACTTAAACCCCACTTCCTCAAATTATAATTTAATGCCCCATGTTGTCAATGTCGATGTCGTAAATTTTTCTCGAAATATTAATGTCCTCGTTCAAATTCATGTTCATTAATTATGCTGAAAAGTAAGACTTTGGCGAAGTTCGTCCATTATGAGCAGCGGTGGTCCGTGCGATTGACGGGAGAACGCTTGGGACTGCGATCGATAGCCGATGGGTATTTCATTGTTACTCTGTTATTTGGCGGGCTTGTGGTCCCTGGCTTCAAAACCAAAGGTCGCGGGTTCAAATCCCGAAGCAAATGTTTGTATAATGAGTAATGAACTTCGGCATTTGTATTCATCTCGAGTCATGGATGTTTATAAAAGTCCGTTTCCTAGCTTCCATAGTACCTACTTACAAGCTTCGAGCTAAGTTTGGGGCTAGGGAATTGGTCTGTTAGTCCAACCAAAAATAAAAATATGTAAAATAAATTTATTATTATTATTTTGGTTCTTGAATTTTTATTCACACACAGTTGTTGATTGAATGCAATTTACGGACTTAGCCTAGTAAATTGCGTACCTACTTCATTTTATTATTGATACGTAATAGGTATTATTGTTGGTATAATTTAACCAAGGAAGTAATAATTATTTATTGGTTCAAAAAGGGGACGAATTTTGTGTCTTCGTCAAGGTGCATCCTGCAATGTTTATGCTATTAAGGTATTTCTACCGCCCAATCGATATTTTTGACTCAGGCACTAGCATTGATTTCTGTTCGTATCCAATTAATTACACAACTATTTAATGTTAAGTCCTTCATTTACATCTATATCTATGGATAGATAACCTACACTCGTGCCAAGTATTTTAGAGGCGCCCATTCAACGCGCCACTAATTAGACGCAGTGATATAGCCAACCAATAATAAATCTACGTAGGTGTATCTAGTTCTGTACCTCAGAGGCATATGACAGATTTATGTGTTACATCTAAAGCCGAGGTCGATGACTCTACGAATACAAACCTCATTTCAGTATCGGTGTGAATAAATAAAAATAAAAAGTAAATTGGAACATGGTCGGTTGATTTGAAATTTTAAATATGTCTTCGAATTCGAATGCTCGATGGAGTGTGAATGTAATTTTTACTGGCCAGTTGTTTTGTTAGTTTCTTTTTTATAGGGAGTTTAGATTCTTTTGTGTTCTTAAAATGTGTATCAACTTGTCATAATGATAGTTCGTTGTTTGATTAAAGTGCATCAAGGAGAGATAATAGAAATGACTTCCAACATTTTTACACGTTTCAACTAGACATATTTTTTAATATATTATTAAATAAGATAAAAGTAACTTTTATAAGACTAAAATACAGAAACACTACTCAGAAAACATAATGAAATACTGTGTAGGTAGGTACTTTGTATAGTTGTGTACACTAGATACAACATTAACGGCCCGTTGCTACCCTAAAATCGTGATTCGTGACAAAACTGAAAACATCCCCATACATATGTTACTTACCCCACAATCAGGGGAGAGGCCGAAGATTGGTTTCTATACGTAGTTTTATACGGATTTAGTAGCAGCTTCTTAGGGTACGACGATTCCAAATAAGTAGGAATTCCTTTCAGAAACTTTTATTGATATCTATTCAAGATGTCATGACTTTGTTCATAGTTTTATGTCTTTCTTTCACCATTTGTAAGATGCTCGGGAAAAGTTATTTAGTGTGAGCAATATCCTTAGGAATTAGGAAGTAATTATTAAAAAATAACAGTGTTATTTTTATATAATCTGCGGTGAAGAGATGCTTTCTCTTTGTTAAACCGGGAGACTATCGAGTCAATATTATTTTACGCAACACCGTATATGCTGCTTAAAAGAGACATTGCATTAAATTGGTCATAGAGAAGTGCAGTTCACTATAAAATGGACAATTACTGTTTTGTAGTTGTTTAATTTTTTTAAAGGGAATATAAAATTTTCGTTTATATATTTTTCTACAATTTTCCCATTTTCATTAATCAATCAATCCCTTGACTTAAAATAAGATAAAAATATTTCACAAATAAAATATTTCAATTCTTAAATAGGTAAGTCAAATCAGCCCAGCCGTTCTCGACTTTTAACGAGACTATCTAAAGGAAATTCATTCTTCGCGTTTCATAATTTTAAAATTCAAGCACCAACGTCCTTGTAGTGTACATTCGGCAACTTCACGTCTCCATTGCGCTCATACTTATATCTTTCGTATCAAACAAAACTTTGGTCACGCTTAATGCCTTTACGACTGCCGGGGGTGACATAAAGAAAATGAAAAACATTTTGTATTATTCTTGTTGCGCTCTGGCCCGCGTAACTTCAACGACCCTCGGTAGGGCGGCGACGCGGTTGCGACTTTTATTGAGTCGTTTGCGATTAGTCGACTTGATATTCAATTGATTTATCATGTTGTTTGGGTTTATTGGTTTCCAGGTATTTTAGGGTAGTTTTCAATGTCAGTGGACTCAATAACTGTCAACACATAGGCATAACAGCATAAACCATGATCCATTCTGTCTGGTTGCCCTCTAAGGGTTACGAAAGTCTGAATGCAGTCGAAAGTCTGATGGCAGTCGCATCACTGTAATAACCAGACTCGTCAAATCCTGGATCATGGTCAAAGCGAACCCCGAACAGAAGCGGGATAAACGCTAGGAGGATGATAACAGCAGTGACTAATTTTATAACTGCTAGTACCTACATAATAGTAAAAATGTGTCAAAAAAACTATTGTCTTTTGCCAAAACAAGAAACATGCAACAGATATATGTATAATATTATCTTATACATACATACATTTACAATACTGATTGAACAGTTGACTTCTTATCCATGTCTCACACCTTCCTCATTCATAAAAAAGTGATATTCTCGCCCTACTATAATGTTTCAAGCATTCCAGGACCTTACTCAGTAAACCAACAAAACCAGTAACTCCATCAAACAAATCTATTTCGTTCCACCGTATTTCTGTCGTCATTCCGCGGGCGGCCAGCGCGTCTCCCCAACACGACTGTTCTTCTTAAACAAATATCCGTGGAACTAGTTACGTGTCCGACCCGAGCACATATACTTTTTTAATCTTGGTGATCCATCTCTCTCAAGATACACCGTATAGGGTGTAAGGGCAATCGGATACGATCGGATATTCGGAACTTTGGTGGCCAGTAACTTTGACGATGAAAGAGGAGGCTCACTTTGATCGATGTGTGAGTGCTGATATTTTTATGTGCCGTATCAGTTGGCATAAAGGCCCCCTTGTGCCTTGACATGGAACTTTAAAACGTCATGTTATTTTTTCTGATCCAAAAGTACTGAGTGTATTGGGCATTCGAATACTATTACTCCACTATGTTCACCTAGGCAAACAAATGAGAATTCGAGTGTCCTTTCCACTCAAACTCTTAATGGTGCGTTAGGGTAGGGAAATATTTCTACAAAACTATTAAAATACATCTCTTTTTTTATTCTCAAGTGCGTAACACGCAAATTCAGAGTACTACAACGTAAAAAAATTATCACAAACGCTGGCCCAAGATTACATTCAGGGCCTAAAAGGTTTATTGCATACAGCCGAAAAAGGTTCAGCCGTTTCAACGCATAAATATCAGCTGAACCGTAAATCAGCTGGGAAGCAACCGGAAAATCTTTGGTGTTGAATAAAATTCCTTAGCTGTATAATTTCGTAAGATGCGAGAGACGCTATAAACTTGTCAGCTGAAAACTATTTCTGTGCTGTTTGTTTCGTTTGACAAATCGCGGCGCATGCCGTCCGCCCGCCATCTTGCGGGCCCGAGAAGAATACGCGAGATAATACGTTTAAATCCTTTGTTTTTTTAAGAATAGAATGTGGTGTTTGAAAATGTTTCATTTGTTATTTGAAAATGAATTAAGAGGTGTACTTCGTAATAGATTTTAATGAACTGGACTTTTTGGCAACTACTCTTAGGTAGGTTATTTAAAATGTAGCCTATGTAGGTAGGTAATAATTTGGGAAATTTTCAGCTGAAAGTATGTTTTGTCTCATGCAGGTATGATATGCTATGTAATTTTTTCTCGGTTTTTGTACATTTCCTGCAAAGTTGATGCGTCAAAGCTCCCTCTACCATTGCAAATCTCTACCTAAAAGAAGATAATATACTCAGTAACAAAATTTGGTTGTAAAAATCTGTATATTTTTCCTATTTTTCGGTTCGCTGCTATCGAAATTTAAACCACTTTTTACTAAGTCTGAAGCATAATTCATAAATATTATATATCGCGGTCACATAATTCAACCCCGCGTCCTGGATTCACCCGTAACTCGTCGTGTGTGGCTCGCGACTCTTCTCTACCGGTTTCCTTATAATTTCGGTGTAATACCGGAAAATGGGCGGGCGAAATCGAGCCTTCAACTTACGAGGGTAAAGTCAAAATTTAACTGCACTCGATCTCGATATATAACGTTGTTAATACGAAGATGAATCTAACTAAAGCCTTAGACAAATGTGATCTATGATAAACGTGATTTCGGTAACGAGCTTCTCTGACTTTGATCAATGGTCACGCTTCCAGTTTTCCAAGGAACGGGGAGAAAAAAAATTGTGTGAGCATCACACTAAATAAGTATAGTGAAAAATAGTTTATCGCCGTATCACGTGATCGGGGGTAATATAGGATGTTTCTAGGGAGTCCCGGTAATCTTTTGTGCGGGAAATTGTTTCGTGTTCCATACTTTGTTCACGGATGAAGTATGTAATTTGGTGGGAGGTCGGCTACCTCTTGTTGAACTCAGCGTGTAAGTTATAGTGGTGAAATTTTCTCCAGAAATTATTTATTAAGTGACGGACGATATTAAAAGCCTATCGAATTTCCAATCAAATAGGGTTTAGGTACTAAGACTAAAACGTCTTGACTCAAATAATTTTATCGATTGTAGCAATAACAAAAAAGCTTATTTCTGTTCCAAGAGCATCATCTTTGCACATTAATCTTGATTTATTCATCAAGAAATGAAATGAATGAAATGCGTGGTGATTAGTTCATAAATTAATCACCACGCATTTCAACTAAGTAGGTTAGCTTCTGTCTTCACAAAGGCATCATCGTCTTCTGTTTACTGTGTCTTAAGTGCATTTACTTTTACAGCTAAAGCATTCCATAATATATTCATTCCTTACGTTTCATTCCTACTAATATCATAAATGCGAAAGTAATTCTGTCTGTCTGTTACGCTTTCCCGCTTTTACCTCTCAACCGATTTTGATGACATTTGGCACGAACAATCATGGAGCAGAAACATAGACTACCTTTTACTGCAAAAAAGGATCTGAAATCCACGCGGACGAAGTCACAGTCGGTCGCTAGCACATGATAAGGCTTTATCACAAACACTATCTGCAATACTTACTATCACTGCATGTATGTGAAGCAACAAAGCCTGCAGTTTGTCGGGCAAGTCAGCTGGAGGTCGGCGGGAGCTGGTAAATCATAGCTGGATTTACGACGTGCCTGCAATCGACTCGCAACTATCTTAAACAGCTGAAAAATAAACAGCTTGCAGACTCACTCGTGTGAGTATACTGGCGGAGAGAAGTGGATGTGAAACATTTCTTGTTATCTCATTTGTTTGATGATTTTGAATGATGAAGACACTTGTCCGGCAGTGCGATATTAATTAAGCTGATACTTAGTCTGATGATGTTGAGTTAATAACTGAACCAAATGTGTTCATTTATTCTAAAAACACAAACAAATTAGGCACTGTCAATGCATAATAAAATTTCTTGTACTTAATCTCACTAGTATTCATTAATAAATAATTGAAGGAGGTAGGTACTAGGCTTTTAGGATGGTGGTGATGGTGTCATCCTACAATTCGACGGTTAAACAAAACACCCAGTAGTGCGGTGAATATATCAAAATCACACTCACGTCACTCGTTTTAATACTTTTTGATCACCATAACTAGAACATTTTTAACAATTTAAATGCCGTTTATGCTCTTTCCTCTTTAACAAGTAGCATGCGAGTATTTATTGTCACAAATTCAGCCTTAATTAATTTTTCCCTCTCGTGATTCAGTCTGTACCTATTGTGTATGTAAGTAGGTACTATATCTGTGTATGTACTACTTTACATACAGAACTCTCCAGACTTCTAAGCATGTAGGTTTTACCACGCCTGCATCCGTGTGTCGGTAGTGTTGCCAACTCGACCTCATCTTATTTCCTTGGCATCGAAGCCGACGACTCGCTGATTTACCGCCCCATACCAACCTACTAAAGTTTTCGGATTAAATAGTTTTTCTCGTTCCAATATTTGGCAACGGAATTGTTTTTTTTTTCATTCCGCAACCGCTCTTTTTTCGTCGTCTGCGTTTTTAATTTATTCCACCTATTCTGCATTTTGATTGCGGTTACGCTAAAGTATGTGTAGATGGAGCTCGGGTGATTTTTTTTGGTGTTTTTTAATATTAGTGTTCGGTTTTGTTGGCCAATGCCGAACATACTTCGAAGGATATAAGCATACGAGTACCTACGATAGAAGTAATGAATATCTGGTAGATACATTTTTGATCCCTTACTTCAGTACCTAATAACATTTCAAGTCATGATTGCACCAATTGCTCATGATTACTGTCTTAACATGAAGTTATCAGAAAAATGCAATGTACAATTTTATTTCTTACACAATAGAAAAAAGCGTTGTAAAAATTAGTTTAAAATTAATTTACTTATCGATTGTACAACAACCTTTATTGCTTGCGTCTGTCAATTTCGTTCGCAATAAATAACATTTTATTGTCTTGACCGCGAATGTAACACTTTGGCGCCATACGTGAAAATTCAAAAATGGAACCTTAACCCTCAAAAGTTTACAACAGATAACAGATATAATTGTGTGAAAATGAGTACATAGTGTGCTTTGCGTTTGCGATTCTCTATCTCCAGTAAAACGCAAGTAACACTACAGTCATTCTCCTCAAAATAGAATCTTAACCCTCAAATGCTAACCTAATGGTGGCACATAACAAATTGTCAGTAATGCTTGCAAGAAAAAAAACCGGCCAAGAGCGTGTCGGACACGCCCATGAAAGGGTTCCGTAGCTAAAAAATGGCCCGACCGCTTAAGACACCATTTAGTAAGGGCAACTGCACGTCATAAGTTGGTCGAGTTGTATAAAAATAACTATGTATGATACAGAGTTCGCTATAGTTTTCGTTGAAAGTACTTACTTGGAAGTATACAGGATATTTTTTTCAGAATTATTGTAATAGTATTTCAAAAGTTAAGGGGGGGGGGACGCTCTAATTTTAACTTTGTATTAATATATCTCGAGACTGGTGTGTTTGATTGACATGGTTTCAAGGCAAGTTTTATTGTATTTTAAAATATCTTTTTAACGATACCTCACACAATGGGGTAAGTCGAATTTTTTTTTTCGAATTTACTTTTCGCTGTATGGGAGGGGGGGTAAAAATAATTATTTTTCGATTATTTTAAAAACCAATTCTTGAATTATCACTATACATCTCTCCACCAATTTTCGTGGCAATCGGTTCAGAAACGGCGGAGAACGAGCCAGGACAGACAGACAGACAGACAGACAGACAGACAGACAGACAGACAGACAGACATGACGAAACTATAAGGGTTCCGTTTTTTGCCATTTGGCTACGGAACCCTAAAAAAGAGAGATTAGTCTACACTCCACGCACGTCGACGGCATTAGCGGCCTAAAAATAAAATTAATGTTAAGTGTGAAAGTTCAAAATGGCTGACGAATGCCTTGTTTTAACTTAAGTGGGTGGATGTTAAAATTAGTGGAATGAATATCGATCACGGCAAATAGCCTTTATGACATCACGACAGTTAAGTATTTTAGAGTTTGTTATAGATGTGACAGCTGAGTGGGTTTTACCGACGTACCTACCTACATAATGCAGGCTGAAAGTGGGAATCTTAGTCTAAGAGTTAAAAATTAAAAAGATAAATACGAGTGTTTATAGATTCGTCAATATCGGAGAAGCTCATTAATAAAGTTTTGTTTAGTCCAGTTATATGTTAATTTAGTAAAATCAAAAAGTTTACTTGCAATTCAACTCGAAAGATTCAGTGTCCCAATTTAAATTATATTCATTGCTGACTAAATAGAAATGTTTAAAGAATCTATGTACATAAAGGACGAAAGCAAAATATGAAAAAAATGTAGGTAGGTATTTGAAGAAATAAAAAACAGAATTAAATATTTATTTTTATTTTCATATCTATTCGCGTACGAGAGCAAATGTTTGAAGTAACTTTTTGGTCGGATTTTTTCCATCGTGTCATGTTTCGCGAAATTTACGCCCGGCTTAAACCGTCCAAAATTTTAGCTTCGCCCGTCCAAAATCCTGATATATGGCCGCGGAGGGGGAGGGGGCGCACGCGAAAAAACCTCTTGTGCCCCTACCCTTTAATATTAATATCGCTTGCCCGGCAAATTGTATTAGAATATTATGCAATAAATTTTAAAGAAGACGAATTGCTGACCTATCAACTGTTGCGATATATGCTTATGGGATATCCACAAATCTTCCATACTTAGCGTTGCGGGGGAATTCACTTGTTTCTTTTTTTTTCAGTATGTTTCATATAATTCAATCAAAAAGTTAAATATTAAAGAAGCATGTTGGCACTAGCCATTACTTCGATGTAAAGCTTATTGGTCAAATGTTCTATAGAATAACCGTTTATGACTAACTACCTACTTTTTTTTATTAAATAATTACAATACGCATTAGGTCTGCAAACTTTATTATAGTCTAGATCACTATGCTGACGGTGATCGAACCAAATTGTTAAATAATAAAATATTCTTTCATTTTTAAAACAGAAATTCGCTATTCAAACCCTTAACAATGACATAAACAGGACATTCGACCTCTAAACCAAAACTAGCATTTCAAAAGTACCAATCGGGAAACAATACACAGAACAGCAATGGCGGCCGGTGGAGGGGATGGATTGATGGCCGCCCCGCAGGTGGGGTGGCCCCAAGACTTTTTAAATATGGATCCCGAATTCCCGACTTGGAATAAAGAGCGATGGGATATGTCGCGTCTTTAGTGGATTTTTTTATGTTGCGTGAAAAGTGGAGGAAAAGCGAAAACTAAATTGTTAGGATTTTTAAATTTTCATTTTTCTTGTTATAATACTTTTGAACTTGAATTTTTTACATTTCCCTAAAATATATTAAATACACAATATGTAACATTATAGATTTCATTCATCTTCATTGTGTTAAATCTTTTTAAGGAAAAATCTAGTTATTATAATTTGGGTATAAAATGTATGACAAAAGTAATAAATGATATGAGACAAAATTTCCCCTAAAGTAAAGTACTAAAACCGTCACCCTTTCCGATAAAAGTATCATAATTAACCCCAAACCGACAATACAACCATAAAACAAAACAAAACTCAAATGCAACAACGAGAAATCACCGCAAAAATTTCAAACTCGAAAAATTTCACAACATTAAACCTCAAAGGCATTGTAACCGAAATTAACATACAAATATAACGTTTGCACATTAATCTAAAATGCGTTAACGAATGTAATAAAACCCTTATCCCGATACGGGGGTGGGAATCTGAGACAATTTGCCACTCCCGCCCTTTCTAAGCCCACCTATGCGTCTTTCTTATTGCCAGCTGAATCCCGAATATACAACTAAGATTAATCCCGGAGAAAGAAAGGGTGTTGCAACCCTTTGCGCGGTAAGCAAGAAAAATAACTTGAATATTTGATCGCGTTGAAACGCAATAACTTTTATTGCTGCGTTTTAAAATTCACTTTTGTGCACACATCACGCAATTTAGGGTTAGGTATTGTATATTGTTTGTACTTTCATGCATTTTTATAAGCCCTGAACATACGAGTATATTGTTCTTCTTATAAAATTGAAGAAAATTAACGTTATTCGTTTCCAAATCATCATCATCCTAGCGCCTCTCCCGGTTGCATCCTCGGCCATTGCCTTGGAGCCCAGGGTACGCTGCGACTATGATCCTGAATTGACATGCCTGGTTATTACAATGGAGCGACTGTCGTCTGACCTCCGTAACCACAAGGGAAACCAGACAATTTGGATCATAGTCGGGACCAACGGCTTAACGTGCCTTCCGAAGCACGGAATCATCATTCTTATCGGACAATCAGGTGATTCAAGCCTGCAATGTCCTAACCAAACTGGGAAAACCAACACAAAATGAAAGTGTTCCCCGCGGGATTCGAACCCACGACCTCCGAGTTCGTAGTTTTTGAGCGCAGCGCTCTAACCACTACTCCACGGAGGCAGTTATTAGTTTCCAAATGTATCACATTAATAATATTATCGATAAAAACAGGTTATATAGAATAAATTGAGTGACGTCAATTTGGAGAAAATACCAAACAGTACATACGATAATTACCGTGGCCCGACACACATTTTAATGACGTGAGAACTAAGTCACATAAAAGTGTTAATGAGACAGTTTATCAACCAACTTTGAGCGGTCAAATCAACACATGAATTAACTTGACGACTTAATTATACTTTTTACTTTATACAATTCTGAGGTAATATCCCGTAAAGGGCTTTTAATAATGAGTTTTCAGATGCACGATAACAAATGACTTATGAATATTGTATTATGCTAAAATACCGAGTAGTTTGTTGTGAAGAAAGTTCACAGCGTTTCCGTAGAAAACTTGAGGTCAATAGTAACGTTTGTTTGTTGATTTATCTGTGTACCACTAACTGTACTGTGCTATGCTCGCATTTGTTTGAAGTACATTTTCTTTGCCTTCGATACAATTTCGTTGTCTTCATATTTTTTTACCAGTATTGTTGCTTATCCCATTAAACCATTGTTGTAATTTCATGTATGTCATTTATGAGCTCAAAGATTTATCTTAATTTTTTTAAAGTATATCGATACGACGTAAATGCCTTTTCGTAGAAAATCACGATCGCCGCTTATAAAGTTAAACGTTTCCTTCATCAGATACTTATTTCGTGATATTTGTGTTCAAGCGCTAACGTTGTTAATCACAATCGCTTATCACGTTAAGCGGCGATCACAGCTTTTACTTATCCATAGTCTTTGTAGTTCACTAAATGTTTGATTGGAAACTGTTTTTCTTCTTCAATTTAATTGCAATCACACACATCGATATGGCACGAGCGTCTCATCGCTTAACGCGACAAGCGATGACGTAGTTAATCACAATAATCGCTTATCACGTTAAGCGGGCGAGCGCAGCTGCACCGTATTGTAAACACGCCGCGGTCGATATTCATTATTTCCACGGTCGGCCGCTCGCAACCCTTATCAAGGGAAGACGCCCGTTTTTTCTCGGTTTTCCCAAATAATTTATTTAGCCCGCCGTCAATTTATCTCGGGAGCTAATTTCGTCGGGCCGGCGGCTTGCGCATGTTGTAATTCAACGAATTGCGACTCCCGTTGGATTTATTGCCGTTCGCTCTTGACGGAACGGTTGGGTTCGCTTCCATTGTTCTTGGTACACTGGACACCTGGAAATAGGTTAAGTCGGTAAACTTAGTATAAATAGACCGCTAATGAAATGCTAAGTTTAAGAGAAATAAAGGAGTTTGTTAATTAACGCAGGATTAGCGCTCAGTGTAAGTATCAGTACAGGTAGGCTATCTAATAGTGTGTTAACCTATTCACAAGTTAATGACATCTAGGTAAATCTGTTTTTCTAAAGGTAGGAAAGTTCCATCAAATTGGAACCCATTCTAGTTTTTGTCATATTAAATCAAAATATTACGGCAACCTGCAATTCATATGATATTAATAATTCTTCGCTGGCAATACGTTTTGAGAAATATACATTTTTGCAAAATAAAAATCGTTACTTGTAGGTAGGTACCCAACCCAATATTTTAAGAGTTAACTACATATTTTACTAGTCCTTACTTTTCCCTTGTTCCTCCGAGTTGTTTTTCCTCGCAAGATCGTCCGTGTAACCGACCCTTATCTCCTTTGTAGTAGTAACACATAATCGTATCAATTATTCGGTTGGCGTCCTTCTTTATTACTTTCCTTGGCTACGGCTATACCTATCCTTCACCAACATACGTGGAGTTTTTGTTTCTCTCCTAGCTGTTTCACAATGGTTTCTTTTTCTGTTTTCCTTGGATGGGACAACGGAAAAGTTTTAGTTTGGAATTAGTTGGTTTTTCCTATAACTATAACGAAATCTAAAGGATTTCCTCAACTTTTAATAAGTATTGTTAATACCTATACCTACCATAAACAGATTCTATAGCCTGACACAACAATCTTGTAGAACATAAGTCTAGCTTTTTATGAGATTTTAATATTCCATTGACATAAAACGTTTATGTGTAGAAAACGTAAACTTTCCGTGCAGTATTTTATATTATTTCGCAATAATATTTAATTTGAACTTCCTTAATACATATCTGATGTGAATTTATTAACCCGCTCATTCTGATATTAGAAAACGGCTTTTTTATTTACACTACCTACCGAATATCAACATGATCATATTTAGCGAACGCGACTCCACAAATCATAACTGGTTTACGGAAATCGAATAAATATTCATGTTAAAAAAATCTTACAATTTAAGCTTGGTTCAGACGTCAAAGACGAGGATATTAATTTTCGTACATAAACTGTAAAGCAAGGAATAATAATTACGAGTAATAGATGATTCTGTCCGATTTCGAATTAAGAATGTTTAGTTTAGGTTTTAATCTAAACCAATGTTTAGATAGTCGGAATGCACATAACTACCGAGGTACTTTATTAAGTGACGTTATTAATACAAGCGCTCGAATTTAAAATTTTAGATCTGTTATTTTTAATCTGTGACCCACCCACAAATTATTTTGTTATTATTTTGTATTTCGAATTTCTGTTTTATTGAGTTCGAATTTCAAATCTTTGTTATTATAAAGCCGGGTCCAGACGATCGAGATACTCGTGTTATTGTAAGGCGAGGCACTCACGAGCGATTTTGTTATGTGTTTCTTTCTGCTGAGTCCGGATCGCCAGACAGTCGTCCCGCTCGCGCCCGCCGCGTCGCGAATGGGCTACATCAGCAATAAAATAACTTTAAAGAGCTGCTACTACTTTCTTGGGATGCAAATCTTAACTAATTTAAAGCTTATTTTAGTTTGGATTTGGGCTAAGTTATTGAATGACCATACCAACAAGTACATAATATTTACATTCGAATTGGTCCGCTCTTGAGTAAAGGTTATTTGTTTACTACCTTACTACTACTCGTATCAATCTGCAAAACTTATCAACCGCTGTCGGGTTTCCTTTTTGATACATCAATTATTATACGCTGATTATTATTTATTTATTTGGGCAAAATATTAAATTTGCATGAATTCAGTTTGATCACTATTAAACGTTTCAATTTAAATACAAAACGTAGAATTATTCAAAATGTTAATATCTTAATCTGTCGCCAGACGGTGCCGAAATAATGTATTATGTAAATATGCTTCTGGATTCAAAGAGAGAAATTTCTTATCAATAATAATGCGTAGACAAAAAGAAATCCGCTTTAAATAAAATGGACCTTGGCATAGTTAATTAATCGCTGTCACACACGCAACAGCTCGGTGTCGTGTCCATCGTCTTTGTAAATCAGCATATGCAAAGTGGTATAGCAATAAATCTAGCAGCTTTTGCTCGTTCTCGCATCATGTTACATCTTAATTTCAGAGCGGGCTCGTTGGAGCCTGCCTGCCAGAGATACAGCCTTTTATCAAATACGCATTACACTAGAAATTAACTTTAACTGAAAAAAAAATTGCCTTTCCGTGAGCGTAAGCGATAAATAATGGAAAGCTGTTAGAATGCTGAGTTTGTTTTAACATGCCCATGGGGCCGCGCGAAATTATTTGCATTTTAAGTCCGCCCTTGTTTATGAGAACGTATTTCGAGATGACGCTGTTTTACATTGTGTGCTCGGAGACTTAGCCGAGGTAATTCGGTGCTTCTGTATCATTCCGAGCTGGTTCAGGCCCTCCTCAAATTCCTGCTTTTCAAACGGCCCGGGTCGTAGCACGCTATCGCATTTTTGATTTTTTATAATTGGCATTTCGATTAATTTGCTTTTTCTTTTGTTACAGGTGGTCGCCGCGTTACGTTGTCAAAGCTCGGGTAGGTGTTAGGGAGTGCACTAGTGATTTAGCGCGCCCTCGCGTCCGTTATCGGAATGTCGCCGGCACTTCGCACGCCACACGGCCCGTCGGTAGATCAAGATATCAAATTTGACTATCGAATAAATTTTTCTGCCAGCCCACACGAACGTTTAGGCAATCGACTGCCGGTGATTTATCGTCAAAATTTCCCGTTAGTAACGCTTACCGAGCACACTCCGCGTATCACTATTTCACAAATAAAAGAACCAGTCGCGATATCATCGTCGACTATAAATTATATGAAGCTCGGATGAAAAATCGCGGTTCGGTGTCCGCTTATTTATCGCTCACCTTAACTTGTGAATGAATATATTACGCGGGGATGTGGATAGACGCGTTTTAGAAGTGAGCGGGAGTCGAGAATGTTCTAGAGTTGTAGAGCGGTGTATCTAGATTGAGCGGGGAGTGATGTCGGTGCGGAGCGGCTATCGGTGATCTGGTATCACGGAGCCGGCACGGTGGCTGCGACGCGAGCGGCGCTAGGGATAGGTCGGTTCCCGCGTCCGCCGTGATATATTGTTCCGCATCTCCGTGTATAAATCTTGAGCGCCTGCTGAGGTACACGGGACGCGCCGCGCCGCAGCAAAGCTTCAAATGGAATTGTGTTTTTATTTATCGTGCGAATCGTGCCCCACTATCGCTCACTTGAAATCGCACTTTATCTGCCAAAACGCGGGCCGAATCGACGGCTCGATGCTCTTTATACTTACTCACTCATGTGGACGTGTTTTATTTAGTTATGCAGATATTGTTTGCAAATTTTTCTTCTCTGTGATATGGTTTTTATTTAGTAAATATTAGTAACTTCTATTGTTTATTTGATCTTCTTATTATAACTTGTATTTGATACAGACTTCGAGCGATAGTGGGACGCATGCGGAACTATATCTGAGCGATAATATTATAAATAACAAGTAACATTATTCATTGTAACAACGAGATAAGCATCAATCGAACGGTTTTAGTATTCTCAAGCTATTGGATAGTTAAATAACATTATTTTACAACTCTTAACATGTTTTGATACTTTGTTAAATGATTTTCCAAAATTAACAGTTTTGTTATTCCTCGTAAAATTAACCATACTTTTACGACCGATTAGGCGTCTTCAAATAATACACACGCCATCAATCTTTCGTTAACGTCATTTCGACAAGGACAGCCGTCACACGTGGTGTCTTATCTCGTCTCCCTGTCTGTTATACTGAGTGTGTTATACCCTATTAGTGTAAATATTAAGTTTAGCGTAATAATATGTATGTAACAGAAATCTGATGTACAACGTCTGTATACGTTCTTAAAATACATGGTAGAGATACCTGTAGCGATTCTACATGATATAAATATTATTTTGCTGGCAATACGCGCGGACAAAATGTTAATTTACAAAACAATGCGGTTTCGACGAGTTTATTAAATAATAGTTTGTGAGCCTGTGAGCTCTGTGGACTTTTAAAATAAAACGTTTGCGGTATATACAATTTTATGCAAAAATAAAATATGCGAATCTTACAATTTTACCGTGGTGAAACTATTTTGTTCGCACGCTATTTGCCAGAGATCCTATATACGTAAATGCAAAAGCTTTAGTATGAGAAAATATTCCATTTATTAGTCGATAGCTTAACTTATTATTAGAAAAATAGTTTATCTATAGTCACTTGAAAAAATGACAAGAATCAAAACTAGTTGTGCCCAGTATACGAATAGCTAATTAAATTAAGTAATAATGTAATTTATTTTAAGATACAGTAGCGTTAATATTTTTGGATTCCTATAAACATATACGTAATTTTATCCTCTGTAATTAAATAAGAAAATTGTTTGTCGAGATTCTTTCAACGTTTTCATTTTTGTCTTCAAAGTGCCAAAATAATTTCGTATTTAATATGTGGTAAGTAATCATCATTGACTCATCCTATTACCTCTCGTAGTTCCTCATTTTGTTAATTACGTTGCTTAATTTAACATCAGTTTAAATACTTGAAAGGATCTTCGTCAAAATTTTCATGTCGAACTTTTGTTATAAATATATTGTAAATAATTATACACTATTTATGTACCTAGCTTCATTGCAGCTATAAATGATTTATTTGTTAATAGGATTTCAAATGGTTGGAACACTTGTTTTTTTAAATCACTGTATAATCGGCTTTTGACGTGAGGCAATAAATTTGCAATTTAACAAATAATTTATTTATTTCACTGGAAACGTGCTCACGAATAAAATAACGTACATTTTGTCCTGTTAACGAAGCATTTGTCATACGTAAATACTAGGTAGGCCCAATTTATTGTAATGTAACATAATTAATTAATATTAAATAGTAATAAATGACGAAATACTTAAAAAGCTCGAGGGATTCTAGTGTAGAAAATGATTTAATGTTTGTGTTTCATGATTGTAACGTGTGCAGAGTTGTGTAATATTATATTATTACCTGTCTACCTATCATATGGATGAAAGCGATATAATTTTTTTGTACAATATCGGCTATAGTGCGAAATGGATTTGCATTAAATAAAATTCTGTTACTGTATTCAATGTTTTATTTGATTAATTTATTATAGTTCCTCAAAGTACCTACTGATCTTGCTCTGACTTATGAAAATGATTAGGAATTTAGGAATTGTTCAAACCTGTTGCTATAGAATAGTGGAGCTTAATGGAACTTTCATTCGAATGGGCCACTCGTCTGGGGAAGTACCTACCTCCACCTTACAGAAAACCACAGTGAAGTAGCACTCTTTAACTGTTGTGCTTTGTTTCTGCTGGTAAGAAAGGACGCCAGAGCTCAGCCGCACCCTTGTGCGGTAGTTGATGTCCATGGGTTGCGGTGATCACTTACATCAGGTAACCCACATGTTCGTTTGCCTCCCTATAACATTTTAAAAATATATTAAACGCGTAATAAATATTGCAAATTCACAACAAAATCGGGATCAGACTAAAGATTGCAAAGTAAATTCCCAAACGACCGAAAGGCCTAACAAACGAACTTTCCTTAAAAGACAAACAATTAAATAGCAGCAGGTATTATTGATCCCAGGTCAAAGTGTCGTAGTTATCTATGGTCTGATGAGGCGAAACGTTGCATATGTGGACCCTATTAGCTGCTTAAATGATCAATAGGTAGTTCCCACAAGCTTTGCAAAACAGTAGAAACTTTGCGTGACATATGGCCTTAACGAAGAATTAAGATATTCAGAAAGGTATAAGATTTGAGAGTTCTTATGTTGCCTAATTTAAGCTGCTTGAGTTAAGGTAATAGCAAAGGCTATGATTAACAAAAGTGGAAAGATCTTTCGAATATCGAATAACAAAACACAAAAAAAAAAATAAAAAAAACCTCTGGTGCGAAGGAAAACTATTGCAAGAAATGTATCGTTCAGTAAAACGACGTCAAAATTCTCCAGTTTTTGAACAATCGTTCTAATTTCTGGTGTTCTATTTTTTTTTACTTTAGTGATATCATAGCTTGACTGTTCTATTTGTGCTAAGAGAATTTGTAGTCATTTTTGTGTCATAGGTAAACTCATGATTGCACTACTGCAAGTTGCTAGTTAATGACCCGACTTGAAACTTACTGTCTTGATCTTTCACTTTACAAACACACGGTAGCAAACAGGTCTTATAAGTGTCACCTGACTGCAATTACCACTTAAATGTATGTAAGGGTCACGCAATGAATACCTACAAATAAACATACAGACAGTCATATGTTGTTCAATTAAATAAATAAATAATAATAATAAATATTTCACAACATCACATACATTGATCTGACCCCGTGTTAAGTAGCTTAAGCACTTGTGTTACAGACATCAGAATCAACAGTGGTATTACAAATATACTTAAATAGATATATATAACACCCATTCAATTACAATTGTACTTAATATCAGAAAGAAATACGAATATTGCAAATTAATAATGTTTGATTGGTAGAGACTAAATACGGCAGTTAAGAAGAGTCCAATGAAAATAGGAATGAAAATAAACTTTTTATTACTGATCTGTGTAATCCTGTACCTAGTAAGAAGAAATTAATATTAAGTTCTAAGTAAATAATAATTTGAAATTGGCCTTATTTTTGCGCTTAATATTTTTTATTCGTCATCGTCTTAGCGCTTCTCCCGGTTGCAACCTCGGCTATTGCCCTTTTGCCCAGGGTAAGCTGCGACTATGATCCTGTATTGACCAGCCTGGTTATTCAATGGAGCGACTGTCGTCTAACCTCCGTAACCCTATCATGGGAAACCAAACCATTTGGATCCGTCAAGTTGTCACCGAAACTGAATTGATTTTTAATGCACATAAAAAGTCAACCTCGTACTTGACCTTTTTGGTTTTCTTAAAAGGGGATCAAAAATATCATCAGATTTTACGTACGACGCATAGTTTTCGAGATATTTGCAGTTTTATAAAATTTTATTTCATAAAATATTCCCACACGAAATTGGTACCAATTATTCAAAAGTTTCGTTCCTCTTTACGAATCAATTGTTATTTTGAGTTTTTCTGTTAGGCACTCATGATCAGCCTATCGTAGGCCACTGCTGGATATAGGCCTCCCCTTACTATTGCCATGTCGACCTTAATTTCTAAGTAAATGTAATTTTCTTACATGGCCTTATTTTTTCGCTTAATATCTTTTATTCGTCATCGTCTTAGCGCTTCTCCCGGTTGCAACCTCGGCTATTGCCTTGTTACCCAGGGTAAACTGCGACTATGATCCAGTATTGACCAGCCTGGTTATTACAATGGACCGACTGTCGTCTAACCTCCGTAACCCTATCATGGGAAACCAAATCATTCGGATCCGTAAAGTTGTCACCGAAACTGTTTTTTTTTAATGCAGATAAAAAGTCAACCTCGTCCTTGACCTTTTTGGGTGAGGTCATTGGATAGGTCTAAAATATCTAATGGGTTTTCTTAAAAGGGGATCAAAAATGTCATCAGATTTTACGTACGACGCATCATAGTTTTCGAGATATTTGCAGTTTTATAAAATTTTATTTGATAAAATATTCCCAAACGAAATTGGTTCCAATTTTTTAAAAGTTTCGTTCCTCTTTGCGAAACTGTTGTTATTTTGGGTTTTTCTGTTAGGCACTCATGATCAGCCTATCGTAGGCCACTGCTGGATATAGGCCTCCCCTTACTATCGCCATGTCGTCCTTAATTTTTAAGTAAATTTATTTTTCGTCTTGTAATGATTGTGCGTGTTCTTAAAACACAACACGGCATTTTTTAATTCAAAAAATTGTCAAAAAATGAAAATAGACGGCAACTTTGGTCCATGGACCACAATTTGGGTAAAAAAAATATATTCGTGATGTCACCTCTATACGTAGTAGTAATACCTCAATGTTTGGATCATAGTCGGGACCAACGGCTTAACATGCCTTCCGAAGCACGGAAACATCATTCTTAACCAAACTGAGAAAATCTACACAAAGTCGGTGTTCCCCGCGGGATTCGAACTCACGACCTCCGTGGTTTTTGAGCCCAGCGTTCCAACCACTACACATCCAGGAGGCAGTCATACATACAACACTAAACAAGATGAATACCTACCGAAATCCACTTGCATTTTACAACGTTACATTGACCGAGCTCGCATAGAGTCTACAATCGCCTGGCTGGGATTCGAACCTCACATCCCGCGGCGGCCTTGCAAGCAAACTTCCTGTTTGGCACGACAGCGCGGCTAGTTTCCTACAGACGAGGCTCTTTTGCCATTTTATGTTTATTTAGACATACATGTACATGTATGCTTTGTCGTATGTCTAACGTTGAGAGACTAGGGACTACACGGTGACTTTACCCATACTCATTCATTTATTTTATTTGCAATAGCACTTCCTACCTAATTTACTCTTTCTGTTTAGTCTTAAGGTACGACGTACCGTCCAAGTCCACCTTTCGTACAACTTTTTATATAGTGTAATAAAGTCTAAATAAATAAATAAATACTAAAAGTTAAATGGGCTTGTTCATGTTAATCTTTGATTTGCACTTAGGTACCTATAGAATCATTAACATAGACTACTTAGATAGAATAAAAAAAAAAAGATTTTGAATTTCCTATACTGCTTTTTTTATGTTCGTATTTAAAGAAGAATAGATTCATATTGATTTGTGTGTAGAAAAGAAAATAACCATATTTTTTACTCGTATTTAGCGTAAGTATGTATATCTAAAGGTACTACAAGAAGCCCATGTGTACCAACACACTAGGCTAAAATAATGGGACCGTGGTCCGGCGCAAAGCGTTTTCGGTAAAAAATTACGCGACGTAATTTCGGCATAGTGGTATCTTCCATTTAAAATACATTGCAGGTGTAGCCACGCCGAATTTCGGTCGCGTTTTTTATGCCTAGTGTGTTTCTACGAGTTTGCTAAGCCCACTAGTATACCTACTGCGAATCGTCGACAATGAACTGTATTTGTTGTCCTCGGGTTATACCTACCAAAACGCAACAAGCAGTAGGTATTGCTTCACGGTGGTTTCTGCGTCGTACTTCTTAATACATGCTGATCGTCATCAATCGTGTTGAAGACCTCTCTGAAAATAATAAGTACCTATTTTAATTTCAAACTTGCCGCCACCCGCGACTCCGTCCGCGTGTATTTCGCACACACTGCATAGAGCCTTCCTCGACACATGCGACTATCCATCACCAAAATATTTTTTCAAATCGGACCAATAGTTTCTGAGACTAGCGCGTACAAACAAACAAACAAACAAACATACAAAGAAACAAATTCGTCATCAGCTTTATATATTAGTTTAGATGATCAGATAGGTACGCAGGATATAGGTACATACATATTTTACTCTATGGTCGCGTCAGATTGCTGTCCCAACGAATTATGAGTGTGAGGGAATAGGGAGTGCACCCGTGCTTGCGCACTCATTTGTGCGCTATAATTTCGATATACCTACCTCCAAAAAACATTAAAACTTAAAAGAAAATTGAATCAACTTATATTCTTAAAATACCTATATCTGCATAAAGGTGACAATCGTTTTTGTATGGAGAGTTAGGCCCACATAAAACTTTAGCGTTTATTTACGAAATGGGTATCAATTTATTCCTTATAATCTCCAGATTATAGTGGTAACATTACTTTTTCATATTTTAACCGGAATCGTTAGAAATCAGATGTGAAAATATGTATTAACCTCATAAACTAATCTGTCATTTTAATTTCCTGACGTTCAACGCCTGAACCGTAATTACTTGCACATAAGGGCGATTTTCCATTATGTTTTTCCTATGTATCTGAAGTAAAAGCAATTTATTATGACTAGTGGCCGCCTGTGGCTCTGTCTGCGTGGAATAAGTTTTTCGCACAACAGTCTTAAACTATAGCTTAACATTTTTTAGTTCAAGCCTGCCTCGACTAATGGATAATCCAACGCAAAAATATTTTTTCAATTCGAACCAGCTGTTCCTGATAGTAGCGTGTTCAAACAAACAAACAAACTACAGCTTTTTTATATTATATAGTAAAACCATTCATGACAGTTGACAGACGGAAGGTTTCTGACATTTGTATTCAGTTTTTAAATAAAATCAAAATCCGGCAATAGACTAGCACTGGCGTTCCGTTATACGGATTTTTTTGTTTTGTTTATTCGAATTATTTTATTTAATTATTTAAATGATTAAAAATCACTAAGAATCACCGCCTTAGATAAAAATAGGCATGAAAACCGTTCCAGGAGTAAATTGCGTCTCCTTTATGTTCGATTTCAAGTGTTTTATTTTAATTCTATTGATAAAAACCTTTTTTCCTTCAGTTATCTGTATGTCAGCCATTGTTTACTAATCTTTGGACAGATAGTTCACGGATATAATCAAAATAAGGCTTCTTATTTTGGTTTTATGACTCCGGTTTCATTTGAAATTCATTTCAATTGCAAAATTCATAAAAAAACATATAAATTTTTAACGTAGTTTTCTTTCTCTTAAACGTTACCGATTGTAGGTGGGCCCAAAAACAACTGTCTCCTTTTACAACTTTTTTAGTACGAGTAGGTATAATTTGCAATCAGCAGATATTATACAGCTTCAAATGAAAGTAAACAAATAGGAATTCTTCAGCCCCTTCCTGACCCCCCAGTAAACCTCAAAGGGCTATCAAATACAAAATGACGTATCGCCTCTCCAGAAAGGACTAAACGCCTGAGCAAATAGCTAAATAATAGTAGTCCCTCACCAGGTGGACTCCAGACATTACTCTTCCGTAATCCTCAAATACGGCAAGATATACGGCAAGACGGACCGCTAAATTTAGCTGTTTCATAAAAAATACGGTTTAGTTTTCACTGTTATAAATAATGTTGGAATCCGCGGTAACCGCAATGTCTTTCGTGACTATCGAAGTGTCGTATTCTGGTATTTCTGGTGTAGGTATCAGATGATTTATTAGGATTCGTCTCCTGTGTGTGTAAGTTGAAAACAGACAAAAAGCGCATATTCAAGAGCATTTTATTGGAGATGATACCTAATGTTAAAGTAAGCAACTAGATTTAAAAATCTCAATTAATTCAAGGAGACGTCTGCTTTGTTTTAGGGATGGTAAAGACTTTAGCAGAGTTTGATTCTAGCTGTGTACGATACGACTAAAAAGTAATGAAAATGTGGTAGCAGATGAAAAGCATATTGATTGTGAATTTGTGATACACAACAGTTCCGTTTATTTTTTTTACTTCAATTAAAAGTCGAAACCAATTCAACTAAGATTATTGACTTTTACTACGATTATTTTTACACTTATACGTATTTTACAGCTTAACAGCATTCAACTAACACTTTACTTTTATATTCACTTCACCATTTTACTTGGCTTTTGTAGTAAGTAAGATTAAGATGTAAATCAGACGAAGTTCTTCAAGAAGGAATCAATAGATCAAGTTGTATAGCAAGATTTCACGTGCAACAAAAATAGCAATCATAACAAATTCCCCAAAACATTTTCACCAATAAATAATACAACGTGAATAAGCAAGTACCTCCTTAACTAGCAAGATTATCCGAGTAACAAAATCCGGTCAAAAATTAAGCCGGTTACCGGACCAGCGTTTTATGTAGGAATTAAGGCTCCCATGAAAGGCTTATAATTAACGAGCTAATTAGAAACGTGAGACTCCACGGTTTATTAGGTAGGTAGGGTTTCGTGACGCCACGATGTACTAGATATCGGATTTTGGTATTACTTTAATTAGGTATTTTCATGTTACAGCGTTTGTTATGCTCGTGTGGAAGGGGTTTTAGCGCAGATTGATGATAAAGTTTGTAGAGTGAATACATGGGACGTTTAGTTTTATTTTTGTAGTATGTGATGCCTGACGTCATTCGATCCATTGTAATAACCAAGATGGTCTATTCAGAATTATAGCCGTAGCGAATCCTCAGGTCCGAGGCAATGGCCCAGGATGCAACTGAGAGACGCTAAGATGATGATGATTACGTGATGTCTGACATCATATTAAACTTTCGATATACTTACTCGTAGCATTCACATAAGACTCATCCACAACCTTGATTTAAGGACATCTTCAGCCACTGCATTAATTATAATAAAAAATAAATCATTTAATAATAGTGTAATTAATTTCTATGTCTTTTAAATCATATTAAATTTAACATAAGGAAAACAACAATTCATGATCTTGGACTCAGCTTGATGGTTAAATTAAAACGTAAATATCTTTAGATTGAGAGAGACTTCAACCGCAGACACTAATCTGCCGGTACTACAAATACTTTTTAGTTTCTTCACCTTCATAAATCGCAACAGAGCCTTTATCGTCCAATCGAGTTATTTACATAATTATCGCAACTAATCTATCGAGTATTGACAAATCGAGTGGATCGCTCGTATCTCGAGTTCTCGAGTCATACGCCAATTTGCCAACCGTGCGTGCAGTTGCATTCAGATGCGCCCATATTTCCATCGCGCTGGACATATTGAGTTATCTTAATTAGCGGGGCTCACCACTCCGGCGATCCAGTTTTGATATAGCGAGTAGTTGGTTTGCTTGAAGGTATAGGTAGGTACTTAGAACAAGCCGGTATAGTGCAGTGGCGGACACATTCCGCCATTGCACTATACCATATTAGGGTCAGGGGTAAGGTTATCTTTTCGCGTAAACTTGGAGTATAAAATTATCGCAACTAATCTATCGAGTTCTTTTTTTAGAATTCATAGACATTTATGTAGTTTTCAATTAATGTCTTATTTTTAGATATCTATATTTATTTTGTCTTTAATGAATAATTCTCATTGAGGCATTTTGTTCAATCAGTTTTATAATTATGTGTTATGCAATATGAAGTCAATAGAATATGTATACCTAAAATTGAATTTAAACTGATACTTATCATGTCATCACTACTAATGTTATTTGTGATCACAAATTACTATACAAGAAATGGGAATTCATCGCTCCAAAACCAACCCTCCGCGTTAAAAACACTTTTGAAAAATTAAATAATCCAACATTGCACTCTGAAATCGGAAAGAAAATAAATAAATAGCTTAAGCACTTGCGTTACAGACGTCAGAGTCAGCAGTGGTACTACAAAACTTAAACAGATGCATATAACACCCTGACCAGGACAAACAGTCATGTTCATTCACGCACCGTGCGGGGATCAACCCCACGACCTCTTGCTCTAGGCAACTTCTTGACCATTACACCAAGCGTCTTATAGGTAGGTAGGTACTCGTAAGTATTATAAGTATATCGAGCGCACGCGGTACATAAATCGCGTGGTATCGCCGCCGACGTGCGTCTGCGCAGATAAGATGAACGCGGCCCGCGCGGAGCCCCGCCGCGACGGCTAATTAAGTCTTTAAGTCGAACTGTGGTTATAGTTCGCCCTTTAATAGATAGGAGAAATGTTCATGATGAAGTCACAATGTAATTGTAGTTTTTCATACCAAAATTAAGGTACTGTGAGGGAGAGTCAAGCTTTTTTTACGTTACGTAAATACATGACGGCTTTTTAGTTGCGATTGAAAAAATAATAATAGGTGATCAACCGATCAATAAGTGACGCTCTCTGGTGAGTTTGCATCCATCTTAGGTATGCCTAAGACTGTTAATAAAATACAACGTTAAATTGGAATGTGACGAAAGTCAAAAATATAAGTTAACATCATACTCACCACAGAAGTAATCTTCCTAGAATCGAATTAAAGGATACATTATCAAAATTAAAGCTGTGAATTCCATAAATCGACAGTTTGCAAATCAGTTTTGCTGACACCAACATACTTAGACATTAGTAAATATGTACTTGGTCACGAGAATGTATCATACCAACACTGCTTCGCTTAACATTTAAATAAGTACCTTCGGAATGTCTATTTAAATGATCTAATCTGTCCACCAGAACAGAGTTCGTGCCGCTAATATTAGCTTCAAAGTAAACTTACAAGACAAGTTAGTTGGCACACAATAGGCGGCTTAAATGATATAATTGTGCGATATTGTTTCTGTTGTTATTCCTTCAACATGCTTCATTAAATTCAAGGATATCTCAATTCTCGTAGGGCCTTATACAGCTTTGAACTAACAATTTTTGCTGTCAGTTAACTATGTAAGTGTTTAATAAGAGTGATTTAGAACTTATAATATAATAATGAACTACAATCTTAAATTGGTTTATCTTTGTGTTGGTTCGATATCAATTGATGATAATAACAATGACTCTTACTTCATTGTACTATTCTCACCAGGTTACTTAAAATGTGGCAAATTCAAAATTCTGTTGAACACCCACAAATAATATAGTTTGTGCAAATTTAAAAAATGGAACAAATCGGTTCACTTTTTTTTAGATATTCCTAAAAATTACGGTTCATGTTTCCGACACCAATCCAGGTAGACCTAAAAAATGCCGTTGCCAATTTGAATAATAAAAGCAAAAATCGTCATAAAGGTGATCACAAACAAAGACCTGCCTAACAATATACTTTTAGAATAGAATAAATTATAACAATGCCTACGAAATCACTTGTTTACGTTGTCCATAATGACGTACCGACCGCTTCGAATGTTGCGGGTAGGCACCACTGCTGGGCCTCGCTGTCATAAATGTATGATTTACGCAATTATCTTGCAAAGACGACGATAAATTACCGTTCCACTTCACTATAGAAACTAACAACCACACACTACCAATGACATAAACAAATGAAAAGCAATTCTCGAACTTATTACAATAGACTTAAAGATTATTGAAGGAAGCATCTGTAGTTTTAAATTGTACTGTGATTGGTTGCAGAGGTGTAAAGCCTGATTATTCACAGATATTGTCGGACCGTACCACCCGCTATCCTCAGGTGATGCAAAAGGAATTCTTCATGTTTTCCAAAGCATTTTTAACATTTACAAAGCATACTTTTTGCGTGAAATAAAAATGCAAGGTGATTTTAAAAAGTAATGGTCAAAACAGGCACTAAATCAATGCCTGGTTGGGTATATCCTTCGGGTAATCGGTGTTGAATTTAAATACAGTTCCTTTGATAAGATTGTGCAATACGGTGATTTCCAAAATAAACATGTGAAATTGTGAAATTATTATAATTATACTAAAATTAAATATATATATTTATATAATATAGCAGCCCGTCACGCGAGCGAGCGAGCGAGTCGAACATTGAAAAAATACGCAACTCGCAAATAACATTGCCACTTTCTACAAAATAGCTGACTAATTGTTGTATTAGGTATCATACATTTCGAACTACCCAACTTTCATTTAAAAGAACCAACATTCGTTATTTACCGGCTAATTATCGCTCCAGAATTTATGAAATTGTATTAATTCAGTTAATTAAATTCTTTCATTAACCTATGCAGACTTCATAAATGTGTTCCGAGCGCATAATTTCAGAGTACATCATCTCTGAAACGGGACATGCAAATTGTGAAAAATAAAAGACGACAACGTTTTCATACACTTCCGACGGACGGGTTGAGCGGGATTTACACCGTGCGGGACGATGAAGGGATGGAACACGTGGCTTATGGCACGGAAGAATTAGACTCTGGAATTTAATGTTGTAAGTAGTGAAATCTTGATGGATGCTTGGAAGATTCTGATTAAGGAACAGTTTATAAATAAAGTGAAAGATTCTACATACATAAACATTTACTATATCTAACCTATAACTCGTGTATCAAAGCTCATTTTATACTTGAATAATTATAACAATTTTACTAGTATTAAATTCAAACAAAAGTGAAATGTCATCGGATAAGTATAAAACAAGTAAAAAAAAAACACAATGAAAATAAAGGATTTGATTAACATAAAATAACAGATTTTAACCAAATTAACATTGAAATGTAACATCTGAAGAGTCCGTGCCTGAAAAAAAAATTCCTTTCCTTCAAATCACTCTTAAAAAGTTTATTATATAGTCTTGCAGCGAAGAAACGTAGAAATGGAAGAAGGACAAACAAAGCGTTAAATATGAACGCGCACAATTTGAACAAGCTGTTAATTACATGACATGATTTTTGAGCCGCCGCGCTCGAGTATAATAAGTTTTGTGAGAGGTTATGAGTTGTGAATGTTGTAATTTGTCTGTTTTTGGTTGCGGCATAAATAATGAAATTAATAATGTTATATCTACTAAGTCACTTCTTACGATTCATGATCTTAGAGCTTATAGCTAAAGTTTTTACCTTCGTATCGCAACGTGTAAGCTTTCCAAAATAAAAAGCTGTACCACCAACAGTCCTGTAGCGAAGATGTGCTGAAAGGGATGAGGCGACGATGACAAACAACGCGTTAAATATGAACGCGGGCGTGACTTGAGCGAGCGGTTAATTAGCCGCCTTCACATGACACGATTTTTGTACCGCGCACTCGGGTGAATAATAATGGCGTCAAAATTGTGTGTTATGAGTTGAGAATTTGAAGATTTTTGCGAGCCTGTGCCTGAATTATGCTGTTCTTTCTTAATGCTGCGTTGTGGTTCTTAAGCTTTCTGAAAAAATAACATAAGTGACCTTTTAGGTTGGGGCACTACTGTACCTACTAACTTTACCTAAGGCTTCTCAGATGAAACTCTTATATGACAAGAGTGGGTATACGAGTTTAAGATGATGAGAATCTACCAATAGAGAGCAAAACCCAAATCCTGAAACAAGTAAAGACATCTTAGGGAAAAAAAACTCATGCACTCAACAACTCAAGTACCTACCTAAGTACTACTTAAAACAAAAGTGAACTGAACATGATTCTAATTTTCTGGAAACCCTGCATATTTCGATGGCTTAAAGAGTTATTCCATATTCTAGGAGTACTAGGGAAAACGCTAACAATTATAAACATGGTATGTGTGGAAACTGTTCAAAAGGTCGAAGTGAATGTAGGTATGTAATTAAACTTTTTCATTTTACAAATTTTACTTATGTTTCCTAAACTTTATTTAACTATATTTCAGTTAATTTAAAAGAGAACAGTGTAATACTCAACTCTAAGAATTCTTTATGTTTCCGTATCCTATACTTACATATACATATATATATATATATATTTTACTATACATTCTTAAGTCCACGTAAAATAAAAAACGACCCAGCACGTCCACAACATAAACTTAATTGCAGCTTAAATCTTAACCACTACCCTGAATTTCTCTAATATTTCTCAATTACAACCTTATAAAGCACCAACCTACAAATTACACTTTGATTCGGGCCTAATGAGAAAAATAGTCGAACGATTCGCCAAGCCGTTAAAAAAATTGGACGGAGAGTAAGCCGGGAAGACGTATGGCCCGAAACGTGTCTGTGAAGGTAATTAGTGGAGATACTAATTTACATTTGTATTCAAAATTCGAGCTCCTCTCGCCATTCCTCGCGTCTGTTTATTCTCATCTCGTTTTTTTACTGTAAAACGTACCGCATTGCTGTGTTTTTCGCGTAAAAAATTACAGAGGCACTCCCCTAACAAATGTTCCGGGGACATTGTTTGGTAAACAACTTAGAGAGTAATAAATTTATTTTTTAATCTGCACCACACGGCTTTTGGATTGGAAGAGTGAATCCGAAGAGTTACATATGTTTAGGCTGAGTCAATGAATTTTGTTTAATCAAGTTCTGCATTAAATTAATCAACTCAAGCGGTTTTTTAAATCGCTGAGTGAATGGAGTGTCCAACCCAAAAGACGGTCCCTTAACACAATACACGTTGCAAATGTAATTAAATGTTTTCGTAATCGTTCAAGACACGAAGCGAATCAGAAAGCCACCATAGCACTAAGCAAATATTAATAAGTGTATCGGTAAAAGTGTCATGAAGAACAGGAGGTGTTTAGTTTACTTTCAGCTAATTAACAGGTTACTCAAATGTATGGAAAAATACGTATATGGAAATTCCCCACCTATTTAATGTCACCTAGAGAAGGTCACGGAAACTGGCACTACCAACAGTACAGGAGTGTCGTGTCGAATGTTAAACTCATCTCGTTAACAATTCCACACGTTTACTACACTTCTTCATCCTTTGCCGGCTGTTGCGACGCCATTTTTCCACCGTCCATTAAGAGTTTGCATTTAAATTTGAACGGACAGTCACTTGTTTTGAGATTTCTGTTATTATTTTCGCGTAGGGTAGATTTGCTTGGCTTAATTCTGACTCTTTTCATTAAATTATTTAGAATCTGAACGTTACTAAATCCTTAATTTATTTGAAAATAATAATTATAACTTTTAGGTATTGTGTTTAATTTGTTATTATTTTGAATTTTCGTCTTCCATACTAAGTAAGCCAGGGTATTTCATAATTGATCAGTGTGTGATATCCGTGTTGCAGATTTGTATAAGACTTAATTAGATAATTTTTATGTATTTTTAATTGTCAGTGAAAATAAAAGATCTTCAAGCAATTCCATTTTTTTCTATTTTAATATTTTTATTTATCATAGGTATGGTTCGAAAGTCAAACTATTAACATTTGCATGTGAAGCGATGTTCAAATCCACAATGAGAAACCTCCTCCTCTTTAAGGCGGTTATATTATGTTTACGAGTGCCAATAAGCTACTCAATCTACTCAATCGTAAACAAATGAAGTTATCACAAAAGACGTCACGAAACAACCCAGCTTGACGTCACTCAGTATATTTTCATTGTACAGTCTCGAGCACCAACATGTACTTATACAAACACATTCAAATATGAACTTTACTGCTCTGACAAAGAGTCGATTTGTATGTAATGTGTATGTATGTACATGTTGGTCCTCATGACTGTACAAAACACGGAAAGCAACAAAGTAAGATGATGAACGCATTGCGTGACCCGAAGTAGGAGTGGGCAGCACGAAGGAATGCCACGTGGTTCATGCTGGGTTTGGATCAGTACGTCTGTTGTGATGAATGGAGTATCGAAATGTTTATAAATATAGCCCAAAACTCGTATTTATTTTGGAAAACTGAAAGAAAAAAGATAATACAGTTATTGACAAAATGCTCGCAAAATGCATAGAAGGTACATTAACAACACAATTACACAATTATCTACTAGAAAAATACATAAAAAAGTAATAGATAAGGGTAAAGAAAAGATACATAATTCAGCAATTAGATTTACAAGGAAATTCTTTTCACGTATTTTTTTTTAATTTAATAGTAAGTTACTCTTCACAGTAAAAAGTGTAATAAACAAATACAAATATAAATACAAATACATTTTAGTGAAGCTTGGTAGTCCACAGTTTAGCTTGATTAGAAGATTCAACTTATAATTATGGTAAGACAAAAAATAATCACCAAATTTTGTGAACAGCCACAAAGAAAAGTAGACAAGTTTCAATCTAAGCACCCCTAATTCCCATTACCAGTTCACAAAACAACAAACGACTACTCGATCCTCGTATAATCGTGAACTAAAACACAAAACATTATTAGCCACCGGCACCGCGGTAATGAAAACATGTTGTTTTTAAAGCAGCTTATTAAACTGGACATGAATAACGATCGAATGCATTACACACACAATAATAAATGTTCGAAAATAATACGGAACCGGCCGGTAATAATAATGAAAGCACGTAAAATCCATTTGGCGTTTTCATTTCAATTTTATTTAATTAAGGCTTATGCGGTTCGGTCGTGCGTATTTAATGTAACGCGTTGGTTTACTTAGTTGTCTATTTTCTTTTTGGATGACAATGTATAGTTTTGAATAGCTTTAAACATCAGACTCGTGACTAAAGAATAACCTCAAAAGCATCTCTAATCAATGGGAATTCTGTGGAAGCAGAAATAGTTTCCACTTTCCAGAGTCTCGCTTGTAATATAACACAGAAAACGAAAACGAATGTAAATAAATTAGATTCTAATAATTGACATTAATTCATGGATTCTACAAACTAATATACTACCTAAATCCATACTGCGTTTCCGTGTGTGAATAAGGATGTGTATTCTAGATAACAAAGAAGTCTACTTATGAAATACATATATTAATGAAATATAAACTAGCGAATCATGTAGTCTGGTTAATTATATATTAATGCTATGAACTTTTACTTAAAAGAAACAAATTACTGTTGAACTCATGCACAGATTTTCTAATCCAGTTACTCATAACTAAGGAATCTTGATAAGAGTGATGTGATCATTATTCCTCAACGTGTTGGCGGCTAAGCGGCCACATTAGAATTGTGCAAGGCTACGCACCGCCTAATGTTCTGTCAATCATCGCTCTTCCAGCGGTTGTTAGTTGCATTACAATTAGCTTTTTGTTTGCAATTGTCCGTAGGGATGTATGTATGCGAGACTGGCAGAGAATTGCAAAGTTATCGATGAATATGATGGAGGCAATTTTTTTAAAGGTTATGTTTTCTTATCGACAATTTTATTATAGACGATATTCTTAAATACACTATTTGCCATATTTTAAGTATTCTTACCATTTGATGAATTGATCACCACCTCGATGGTTTACGTACCGGGCTACGAACTCCAGGTACTAGGTTTGATTCCCATGACGGCTCGGCTCGGTCAGGCTCGGGTTTGTGATCACCAATCCTCATTTGAGCCTGGAATATAGGATTTAAATACTTTAATTATTATAGGTCATCCTAACAAAGCATCTTTTGTAAAATAAATTGTGAAATATAAATAAATACGTTCATCATCATCATCCTAGCGTTTGTCCCGGTCGCATCCTCGGCTTTTGCCTCGGAGTCCAGGATATAAATAAATACGTTTCTCTAGGATTAAATTTCGTTCCAATTACATGGTTACTTAATTAGACTAATTAAATTCAAGTCCCAAATTATGTCCTAAACTGCTATTACCAAACAAGACCCATGAACCCCCAACATCCACTTTTGTATTTCCACCCACAATTTTACCTTATTCTAATCACTGCTACGCCGCGATCTTTTGGCGATCTTTCAACCTTCCATCACTAGTCCACTTGAATACCAACGATGATGTGTCACTGTCGGCAGATATTGGAAGCACGTACGCAGAAATCTGTAGGTCCTTATCTGATGGACGTGTTGTTTCCAAGCCGGTAGCCGTGGAAAAATGCCTCCGACATATGAATAGGATTTTAATAGCAACATTAAATTGGACGGTAAGTTGAGTGTGCAAAAGTGAGAGTTATTTTATTATTAGCGTTGAGAATGAATGGAACATTCTGAGGTACGCTATTAATAAATTAGGACTAATATTAATGCTATGAACTTTAACTAATAGAAACAAATTACTGAAAAAGTATTTAAAAAATAATTACTCAAATAACACGCAGTCTTGGATGTCTTGCAATAAAATTGTGATACAAGGATTAGTTTTCTTACCAGTCTCAACGTTAGATTTACGTCATTCGATTTTTATATTTATGTAGGTATGGAGCTGTGTACACATTGCCAGAAATGCAAGCAAAGACAAAATTACAACACTAAAACACCTTAAACAATCACAATACTGAGGCGGAATTCACTAAGCGCAAATGTCATAAACTCACGGTTGTATCAACAGCGACAGTACAAAATTAGTACTAATTCCTACTGTCGCCGATGACACAACTGTGAGATTATGACATTTGCGCTTAGTGAATCGCCCCCCTGGACAGTTACAATCATCAAAACACTGGCCCACCAGTTCGAAAACTTCACTTGTCATTCACCCGACAAATGTGATAATAACAGCATCGACGGTAGGTATGCTGCAAATCGTTCGTAGAAATACCAGTAAAAATATTTGCAACATAAGGGCAACACCAATTTTAGATTTTCAACAAAATACCTATCTGAAATTAAGTGAAAATTAAATTCAACTCAATTTATTTCTGCCAGTTGATTGACAACGACATTCATTTAATTTTGAGCGTCAATTATTGTGAGTCAAATATTGTTTTAAAATGTGTTCTATCATAATAATTGTTATTTTTGCAACGTTACAAGCACAGTATACAACACACTTAAAAAAACACTTTTAATCGCATCCAAACATAAAACTGGCCAGTTACAAAATTCACATGTCACTCACTACCCGAACGGTGATAAAATCTCATCGACACTGCGGTAGGCCGCTGATCGTAGATATCGCAGTATTGACGCTTGATCGATCACGCGTTTGCGTTGCGTCGCGACTGTTAATTGCGTCGCGTTGCGTCGCCGGCGCCCGAGTCGAGTTGTTGAGGTTAGATTCATTGAGTTGAGGAAATGTTACTTTCACTGATTTGTTCTACGGCTGATAGTAGCACTGATACATTTTTCAAGGCAAACACTTCACCGTTAATAATATGAGGGCGCCCTATGTTCGGTAGACGGAATAGGCTGAATGAATAATTGATGAATAGTATTGTAGGTATGTCATTAGGGGAAATGTTTTGCTTGTCACACTAAAGGATAATCTGCTGACGCTGCCATTTACAAACGCGGTGGGTAAAGAAGTCAACAATGCACAGCTTAATGCCACATTCAGCAAATACTATTTAGACAACAGACATTATGGGATCTAAAGTACTACTTCCTTAAAAAATATTGTTATCACTCATTATCATGATAACTCATGATGCATCACACTTAGTTACAAAACCTGATACACCATGATGCCAAAGAAGAACCTCTTCCTTATTACCTAAAATCTTGATAAACTTTTCACCGACACTAGAAGTACCTAAAAAAATCCCGCAATCATCTTTCTATTAATGTTAAAACACGAACGGGTGGCGAGTTAATCACGAAAATGGGCCACCGGTGATTCACTAAAAAATTAAACATTCCGAGCTCTTCTAAATAAATATTAAATTTCGTCCCTTGATTTATGCGCGCGCCCAGGCCCTGCGTATAATTGTGTTTCCTATTTACAGAACAAAGAGAACAATGTTCGTTTATTATTAAAATTAAACGTAATTTATCATTGCGTCATGATTTTGCGTCGTGGTGTGAAGCTGAAAATGTAACTGGGGCATGCATTTCATTTTGTTCTTTGTTGAAACGAAAAGCATTGTTCTTGATAAGATATTGGTAGGTATTTTCTCCTATAAGTTTCTACATTTTATGAGATAAAAAACAATTTAATAAAGTTGAAATCGAAAAAATAACCTAGATTTAAATCAGCCGTGTGCGTTTAGAAGTTGTTTGAACTTACCAAAAAACCCAAATGTCTCAAATCCAACATCATACTTTCTGAATCATGACTGAACCTAGTACATTGAGATCATCACTTCCATTAAACCACTACACTATCAAGACTTTACAGCTCGTAAGCACATTAAAAAGCACTAAGGTCGATACCCAAACAACAATCAAACAATACTGTGTCCTCAAATAAGGACATTATGTGTGCAAATAAGTGCGGCTCGCTTAGTTCTCAGACGCTGGGGTTACTTTACGGCACTTTAATGTCCCCAACCGGGTACGTTTGCGGCTCCTGACATCGCCACAATCTGTTTATTTATTGGCAAACTGATGTAAAATAGCTGGAGGCTGATATTTGGATAATTTTAATCGGCTTAAATCTTTAGAATTACAATTTAATCAAGTTTTTTTTATTTAATTTTGGCTGATGGTCTTAACAACTCTTCACAATGACACAAGCATTCTTATTTTGCATGTATGTAATATATGTACAATAATTATAATTCTTCGTGCAATCAATAATGATTTATACCTACATAATATGTACTTATTATTAACGAAAACTCCTAAAATTAATCATTAATTAATAATTGTAATCCTACTTACTTTCTTGCTTGTTAATATTTGCTCACATTAAAACCACAACTACCCTTTTATTACTACCATGGTTCATTAATAGATCAACTACCATTTGCCACAATATTGACTTGGTAATAAACTACTTAATAATTTACACCCGGCAGCGGACATTAATGAATAAAACAAAATACAAATTGAGAAGCTGAATGATTGATATAAATAGTTCATAAATTAAACAACCGCTTAGAACACTCGATACTACTCTTGAATATAAAATGTCGCATAAAGTGATAATTCTTCGTGCAAGTAGCAAGTAGCAATTGCACACAAACGATCTATTAGTTTGTAAGCAACTTTCGACTTTAATTAACAAACTGCATTAAATATAAATTATAGTGTACACCACAATTTGTGATCTTTAATATCACGGATATTTCAATAAGTTAGCGGGTCAAATATTAATTAATTACTTGAACTATGCACGCACGGCGATGTCTAATTGTTTTGTGTGTGAAAAATGTGACGTTCGGTTCTATCTTTTCTTTTCTTTTTTACTTTTTTCTTATAGTCTAAGATCCCGCCATACAAGGACCTTCATCGAGCTGGTTATTGGATGAAACATGTTTTATACATAATTTAACACGTCAATTATTATATTGCATATGGGTTGCCTAGTAAATTTCAGTCCAGGATATGATTAATTTGGATTTAAAAAATTAAAAATTTAATTACAACTCTATTCTTCCAGTTAAGTAATTAATTACTCCAAAATGATACACAGAATATCCAAGTCTATCGTTATCCTTGTCATTTGCACTATCCAATAGCACGCGAACACTCTTTTTCATAGCGGCAATATTTCACTTTTCAAAATGCGACAACCCTAATTCTGGACTGATTTTTCGGAGGGAACCCTGTACCACCGTGTTCATAATGAAATAATCTTTATTTTCATTTAACTTTGATTCAATAACTTTTTAATTTTTTATATTATTTTTTATTTTTTTTATCCTGGACTGAAATTTACTAGGCAACCCATATGCAATATAATTATTGGCATGTAAAATTGTGTATAAAAAATGTTTCATCCAATAACCAGCTCGATGAAGGTCCTTGTATGGCGGGATCTTAGACCATTAGTCGCCTGTTGTCGTATACAACCCCGCGTATTCAGCCTCTTTTCTTGAAATGCTTGGTGGCTGGGGATCGTGCAGGGAAACTTCAACCGCACTTGACATTCCACCGATCAGGCAATAGTTCTATCTATCACGGACTAGCGGCTGCCTGCGACTCCGTCCGCGTGGATTTCGGTTCTTACACACACAGTGTTATACCATAGCTCAACAAATGGACTATCCAACACAAAAATATTTTTACAATTCCAACCAGTAGTTCCTGAGATGAACGCGTTCAAACAAACAAACAAACTCTTTAGCTTGAATAACAAGTCCTATGTTTTGTTGGTTTGTTAGTCGGCTTGATGTTATCTTACGAACAACCTATTCAAGCGTCCTGTAGACTGTATAACAGTGGTTTTGCTAACTCCAACCTCGTAGGTCGGGTCCATATGACAGCGTATTGAGGGATGTTTCCCTCTGTCACTGGACTAGGAAATATCGCTCAATATATCGTGGGCTTGCCACTGTAAAATACAGTGTACGCACTGCTAGGCATTCACGATTGTTCAATATTTGATGTTTGATGGTATCATGAAATGGTTGAAATGTACGACTTATATTCTAGTTGTGGGACTGATTCGAAAAGTGGGTGTTAACTAATTTACTTTAAGAATAGATTTGAGGCTTTATAGAATCTTATGTTTTACAATTTTTTGCACAAGTGCAATCGATTGAAGATCTTTTTGGACTGAAAATCTTATGAAAAATTAAAGACGTAAACCGATAACGTATAGAGATCTAGTAGCAACTTATTAATTTATAAAATGTTGTATAATTTCTTTGCTACTTTGGGGGGTAAATGGTTAGCACACTTAAATGCGTCAATATGCGACTTGCTTGTTGGCATTTTGTTTTTTTTTAGGATTAAGGACTTTTTGATATTAGCTAGATCTTTCTATAAGCAATAATATAAAGCCCATTTTTTGAATGTTAAAAGTGGATTATTATTAGATAAAGAAAAAAAATATTTTTTGATGTCTTTTTACAGTTTGGGAGGTTAGACTGCCGATTTCCATTAAAAAATTGGCCAAGTGCGAGTCGGACTCCCGCACTGAGGGTTCCGTACAAATTCTATTTTTGACGTATTAAAAAAACTACTGAATAGATTTCGTTTGAACCAATTTTCGTTGGTAGTTTTATGGTAATGTACATCATATAATTCTTTCAGTTTTATCATCCTCTTATTTTAGAAGTTAGAGGGGGAGGGAACACTTTTTTTCCACTTTGGAAGGGTCTGTCACGCAAAGTATTCACTTTAGATGAAAGTGATATTAGAAACCTTAATATGAATTTTAAAGACCTATCCATAGACACCCCACACATATATGTTCAATGAAAAAAATATTTCGAGTTTCAGTTCTGAGTATGGGGACCCCCCACTTTTTTTTATTTATTTTCTATTTTCGTGTAAAAACCTTGTTGCTGTTCACAGAATACATCCACTCACTAAGTTTCAAGAGTATAGTACTTATAGTTTCGGAAAAAAGTGGCTGTGACAGACTGGCGGACAGGCAGACAGACAGACAGACATGACGAATCTATAAGGGTTCCGTTTTTTTGCCATTTGGCTACGGAACCCTAAAAAGACTCAATCTAATGAACCCATCTGATCAACCCATAAAAAACTCACTCACCCATCTGACAAACACTTAGTTCTCCACATCAAAGGCTTCGTCAAACGACATTAAGTATTCAGGCCTTATTTTCGTTTCGTCATTTATTACAAATAGCTCGCGAGCTCTATTAAGATTCTCCGTACATAAAAATTTATCGCGCAGTCCGACCGTAGTCGACTCAGATTAAATTGCGGCACAACAAATGATTTGTCCTGGTTTGGAGCTGTGATAGTCGAAGAGCTTAGGTTATGTGGGAATGTAAGATGTTTATTGTTATAAATGAAAAGGCTATTTCTTCTCAGAATGGTATAAGTTCTCTTCTTGATTTGGAATAGTTTTAATATATGTTGACACTTATTTATATAAGTTGAATGAATGGCTCATGATCTGCAATGTATGAAAAATATTGGTCTCATCCCTAATTTTGACAGTGACCTACTCACTGAAATCATAATAATATTATCAAATATCATTACGTCACTACCTACTTCGATATAGAATAAATAGTACTTACCATCATCATCATCATATCAGCCGCACGTCACCCACTGCTGGGTATAGGCCTCCCCTAAGGATCTCCACGACGATCGGTCCTGCGCTGCCTGCATCCACTTACCATATTTTTAAGTTATTTTTGTAATGTTAACCAAAATATGGCTAGTTGGTCCGATATAAATTGTTTTTAGTTTCTTTTTTATTTATTCATCGTTAAAATATGTAAATAGGTACGTCATCTTTCCTCTAAACGTAACTTAAATTATCTTTGAGACAAAACTACGCAACCAAACATCAACCAACACCCCCATCCCTCGCACTATAATCAGTTTTCATGTCAGTTGTGAGGTAGGCCGGTGAGGAATGTTAATTGTGAGTTTAGAGGTTCCGCGCTCAGTTTTTC
Organism: Nomophila noctuella; assembly: GCA_958496325.1. Lineage (NCBI taxonomy): Eukaryota > Metazoa > Arthropoda > Insecta > Lepidoptera > Crambidae > Nomophila > Nomophila noctuella. The sequence goes on from OY292491.1 coordinate 10,704,959, forward strand.
ACCCGGCTAAAAATAGAACCGTGAGTTGTGTAGACGATGCACAGTTACAATGAGAGATGTGCACCCGTTGTTTATTCAGAGAAAGTTACGTAACCGGGGAGTTTTGCTGTCTCCCATTCTTGCTTTAAGCTTTATGTATAGTTTAATGTGCTTAGAAGAATATGTTGATATAAATAAGGAAGTTTTATTTGCGGTTTTGTTTCCCTATTGAGGGTATAGTAGTTGTTTCAATATACTAGCAAATAATTAATAAAAATAACTGGCCAAATCAATACTAGGTCAAATTGGGATAAAGCGTTTGAACATAGATGATAAGGAGATTACTTTCTGATATGTATTAGTGTTAGGTACACTGCATAAAGAACTAAACCACTTATAACGTTTTCAGAATTAAGCTATCATTGAAAGAATTTCGTTTTTATTCAAGGTAAGAAGCTGATAAAAATGCAGTTTTACTGAGGGTAAGTGATAAAATTATTAAAATTACTTTCTAGATATCAGACACATGAACCAGGTGTTATTTTTGCTTTATTCACTTTTTAAACTTTCTATAATAAACATGATCTATTGAAAAACAGTTATTATTAGGGAATTTAAATGAGTTAAATGAATATAACGCGCTAGCGTGAAAGCATACCCTATTTAATTTAAAAAAAAACTGTTAAATAACGGGACTTTAACAAATAAAACAAAAGTCACAACGGTTTCTAAAACCGTCGGAAAATAATTTTGTCGATATAAATTTTCAACAATAGACGTAGCTAAAAAACTTGCACATTGTTTTTATTCACCGTCGAATGGAAAAACAAAACGTATTTTCCATACCGTTATTTATCCGAATTCAGTTGAAGCAAATATAATCCGCGTTAAATCCCCATAAAGATCCGACGGCGGTGCGGCAGAATGAATAGACCAGCCCACATTCAGGCGAGCTCATGAAAAGAGCGACCAAAAACGAATATATTCCAAGAGAGAAACGACTGAAATACATAGCGTGTTAGCCAGCGTCGAGATAAAGATCCCATCGCTGGAAGCGGCAATGGATTGTTATCAGATCGAAATTGTTAATGTGTAAAGTGAGCGTGGTAGACATTTAAGAAGTTGTATTCATGCATCTGGAATAGATAGTTAAGTTATAATATTAAATGAATTATCAAAAAAAAAAGTGCGATGAGATGTGCCAATATAGGGTGTAACAAAATATACTGCAAATATTTTAAGGGCGAATTCTTTAGTGGCAATGTAATCAATATCAGATATTAAAAAGTCAAAATTAATACCTAAAAATTTTGCATTTTCTGCATTGGCCAATTTGCTCTTATCGTCCTGTAAGCTTCGCCCCCTCTCCACCACTTTGCTTTTGGGGCAGGACAAGTGTAGTAACTGTATTACACTGATAAGACACGACCAGCTGTCTTGCATATGACAAACTTTGTACTTTTCCCAATTATTCACTCAATTTATTTTGTTGATTTTCTCGGAAACTAGCGTATTAACAAAAAAATTTTACTAGACAAATTTATTACATTTCCACTAAACAATTCGCCCTTAAAATATTTGCCGTATATTTTGTTACACCTTATATATACTTGCTCAGCTTACTGAAAACGTGAATAGTAAAAAGTTTGCTGTTTGAGAAATTAAAAATATATTTGTGTAACATTACGATTGTCCATATTTTTTGTTTAGTGCGTTTTAGGTTAGCACATGACGTAAGGAACTAAATAATGAATCCTTAAATGAAATTATGACAACTAATGTACACTACTACTAGGATACTGGCCAGGATTAATATCATATTAAATAATAAATAAGTAATTTGGTGAATGTGTTTTTCACCAGCAGTCACGGGTTTCTACCATTTCCAAATTTTTTGAGTTGTATGTTACATTAGTTGCATCATGGCTGATATTTGTTTATTTTTTTATTCACCAACGCGGAAGCAACTGTCTCTTCCAGCGTTCCCTATATTGTTGTCAGCTAAGCTACATCGCAGTGGAAATACCTCGACAAGAAAATAGAAATATAGCCAGAATACGGAGCGTAAACATGTTTACCAGACCCGGGCCGATTAAAAACTGACGAATAAACATTCATTATTCATTGGGACCAGCGTAAATATAAAATTCGCAGATAAAAAGTTTGAATTTGCAGTTGATGTTAGAATGTTCGATGTAGGGAGTAGTATTTTTTTATAGACATTTGGTTGCTAAAATTCTACATGTTTGAATCGTCTGAAATGATCCGGCGTATGAAAAACGTTTTAAAAGATTGAGTTTTAAAGGTTTGATTAGTCATTTCTACGTTTTACCATAAAAGTGTCGAAATGATAGTTTAGAATATACAATAACTATAAAAAGACAAAAAATGCCTAAGGCTATATACCTCACTAGGGACCTCAGAATCACCAGCCTCTAAACGACCTTTGACCTACATACAGTGCTATTCGGGTAATAAACAATGAGCAAATGAAATTTATAAAATATGCTCATGTTGGTAATTACTTTTAAAAATTAGGTTTTGTGTTTACCCAATAAAGAGAATTGGCTATTAGTCGTATCTTAAGTATCGTTTTTTTTATGTATTTGTTACACATCACACTTTTTTTGGTACCTACAAGGGCGAAATTTACCCTCGTACAAAGAAGGTATGATGTGGTAACATTTTTAAAAAATAACATGGCACCAGTAAAACTATAATATAAATGCATTTCATAACGAGAATGTTTCATTTATATTCTTGTGAAAAAAATTTAAAGCCGTAGATTCTCAGTCTAATTTCTCCAAGTTCGTGCAGATTGAAATACCTCCACTGGTGTAATGACTAAATTTTTATACATTTATCAATTTAAATAAAAACAGGTTGTAAATATTGATAAGTATAAATAAAATAAATTTTATATTCGCCATTGCTGGAGATATAACCAACGCTTTCAGTAAAACCTAACAAATAATATAAAAATATGGAAGATGAATGTCCATTTGTGTGGGTACCACTACTTTCCCGTATTAAAAATGGCAGTGCCTACTATATTATGCAGAAGAATACGATCGGGCACTTAAATCGACAAATGGCAACTATGCAATTGACAGTGTATTAAACAGCCGCTGGCATGCCAGGAAAACGCTGAAACAATCTTAGTGAGACTTTACGCTGGGGTTGAAACCGCGATGTAAGTTTGTTGCTTGAGAGTAATTTTTGACTTTTGTGAAGTCAGACTTTTTAGCAATGAGTTTTAAATAAAGCCATGGCAAAAATTTATCAAACTCATCATAAATTCAAACACAAAATATACTTCATTCACAAAATTAATACGTTAATGTCGTTCAAATCACAATGTCTTTGCAATAATAATGCTATGTAAATAAAAAGATAATTTGATTATAAAAAAATCAGGCTGCTTAAAACTCCAACAGCATTTCTTTGGTCATTTGCGCTATAAAAATATTCCCTTAATTGATAAGAGAAAAAATCCAGAGGTTGGAAGAGTTTTTTCGTGCGTGTGCTATCTCCACATAACCAGGGGTGTACTATCCCGCGGTTGGCAACTATAACTTCTTCTTTGATAGAGTTCGGGAGTCGGTATAAATCCGCGCCAAGGCAATGCGGACGCGACGGTAACGCATTGCCGGCACTCTGCTGATGCAAACTGTAACTGTTTGCGATCTTGTTTTTGTACTTAATGCCTTTGTTATTTGTCGGATTTGAATAAGGTGGAAAGGTGTTCTTTTCGAAATTATTGTCATGATTACATGGCAACTTCAATAGCTAGTAAAAACAAATTGTGAAGTTTTTACATGACAAATAATTGACAACTTAAGGTTTTTAATGGACTATTATTATTGAAATTTTGCTGTAAACTTGTTTTTATTGTGTTAAAGTAGCGTTAAACATAATATCGTTTTACAAATGATGTTAAAGAAAATAATTGCTTTTAACGACTAAGACAGATTGCAAGAGATTTAAATATCTGATTTAATTTCTAAGTTACTAATGAATGAATAGTAGGTATTACCTAGTAGTTTTTCGTAACTTCAAATATTATAAAATTCTGACAAGACTTCAAACAATCTTTTACTTACATCATATAATTAAATATGAAAGAAGGTTCCTTCTATACATCATAGATACTTGATACCTCCTTCTCTACAAATAACAACATCCAAGTAGAAGGATGGCGCCATTTGTCATCCACGCTAGGTAAAGCAAAACTCGGACAGCATTTAATAATCCGTGTTTGTCTTGTAGTCCGGCTGTTTGTCACAACGTGCTCAACCTACGTCCGAAACGATATTTATATATTTACAGACAGTTTTGTACTTAGCTAGCAAGTCTAACTTGTATGTCCAGTTAAGTTTGACCCGTGACAGTTGTCGTGATATTGAACATGTTTTTTGTTTCCGAAGACATTACTCTCGTGTTCACATTTACTTGCGACTAATTAAAATAAATAAATATAAGGCTCGATTTCTTTAGTCTGACTACTTTTGTGATTTGGCAATTATGCTAGCTACTAAGTAGGTACTACAGAAAAATTACACAATTCTCAACGTTAAAAAATCTCCCGATGTTTTGAATATTTCATAGTCGTGTTAAGAGTAAACACAACGAACTCACATGAAACATTTGTATTTTGTTAAAATAAAAGCAATCGCCCTTTTGCGATGACAACCAGCTGTGTCATTAAATTCAAGAATCATTACTAAAAACTCTAGAGTGATCAATATTTTTTTTATAAAAATATAATTTTATGAAGAAGTAGAAGAATGCTCACATGACATGGAAATTAAAATCTTTTTAATCAAGCAATATTTTTTGAGTTTTCCATTGAACTTAATAGATCTAGATTACCTAATTCTATATCTTATATTATGTAGTATCTTTTGTCCAAGGTATGGGATGGCTCAAGTTACAATGGCGCTAGACACACGAGTGCCGAGTATGAATAATGCATTTTTGTTTTGGATTTTTACGACCAAAGTTTTGATTATTTTCAGTTCGGACCGAATAGGTACAGATATATTAAAAGAGGGGACTCTTCGATGGAATAATTGCGGGAATTCCGGAGTAGGTATACGAGTTAAGAATTGTTTTGCAATAATTTCTGGAGAAGGAAGTTATTTGCGGTTCATTTATAATTTGGTACAGGTATAAATTATGTTGCGTGGATTCTGCGAATGCAATATATGTATTATATGTTGATGATATTATGTATGTAATTCTGTTCGTAGCTTTGCAAGTAATACTTAAGTTCATTGTACCTACTAATGCTGATAATACATATACAGATAAAAAAAGTTTTCGAAGTATTACTGAATAGTAAATTTTCTATTCAGTGTTAATTCTTGATAACTGTGATTATTTTAATTGCAATCGAAATGTTGCTTTTGCAAAGATAATTTACGAGCGACATGTTTTAAAAGATGCAAAATTTTTGTTTTGACTTTCAAAAAATTATTTAGATGGTCTTTTTGTGATAATATAGCATTATGGGCTTTGGCTCGCTTTCCCCTTTGAAAATGTTGTTCAAAGACTTTTTGGTTCAGTTTTAAAATTGAGGTGACATTGTTTGAAGCAATGCATCAGTGCAATAACGTTAATCAATAAATAATTGTTTTCGTCGCGGCTTTGGTCCGTAAATCACTACACACTGTTTAATCGAGAGGGCCACTCTTATTTCAAAGCACTAAAGGTCATTTTGGTGCGGGTTGTCCCACAGTTTTATTGTAGGTACACTCGCGGAAGATATCGAGACGATTTTATATAATTTAATATTCAGTAGTAACACAATTTCACAATAAAAAAACGTTGTTTTGATGTCAATATGGGTCAAATTCGTTAAGTTCGCATATTTCTCTTTCCGCGGCCGTGTTATCGGCTGCGCAAGATATTTGTATTAAAAAATGTCTCAAGTTTAAAACAGATTATACTTTATTGTTAGCAACAAATGACTTATTGATAAATAATACCTAGGTAATTATGTAAGTTCAAGTGTCATCCAAACAGTCTTCACTTGCATGTTCCTCCCGCGACTGTACATTGCAAGATACAATAAAAACTACAAAAATAAGTGATAAATCTCGATCGCAACATTTGTCATGTTCCCAGTTATTGTTTATCGTGAAGGCACTTTTGTAGCACGTCGCTGCGTCAAAGATTAACGGGGTTTCAGATGTGACGTGTGCCGTTAGCAAATCAATGCTTGCTATTAATGAAGTAAAAACATACAAAAAATACTTTTAAACGGATATATTTGCGGTATAATTTTGAAACTACATATTTACAGGAAAACCGGACGTTCTATTAATGATCCTCTGAATGCATTCTCTGTATTGTCACATGTCTATGATCTCTCGATGGTCTCTAATTCATCATCATCATCAGCCTATCGCAGTCCACTGCAGACATAGGCCTCTCCTAGCCTCTAATTGCCATAAGAATTGCTTAATTAATTGCTATTTTTTGATACAAAAAGCTAGTTTTAGGTACAACTGTCTGATATGTTACTGAAAGGCTTTTTTGAGAAATATTGGTAAAAATTTGTAAAGGTCCAAAATTGATTATAAATAATTATGCTGTGTGTTAAATTGATAATTATAATGTAATTGCTATGTCAAAACATTTTTTTTTCAAAAATAACCTTGACACACCCACATTATTCCATTCACAATCCTCGCGTTAAAAACCTAAAAGAATCCCGCAAACAGCGAAATCAGCTACCGGACACGCAACCGGACCAAAAACCGCGCACCCACCTCAATACTCAAGATTGAACGATTAAGCAAGTAATTAAGTATCGACGCTTATACTGTCGAGGCGACTCTCAAATTTGCATGTTAAACGAAGTTTAACTTTGCTTTTTGTTTTGTAAACCTTATTGAGATGCTGGCTCGCGTGCTCTGCCTCGGGGACAACGCGCCAGACCATCCACTCTGTACACTTACATAGTCTCTATCTACAATGACTTAAAGTTCAAAATAGCGGTTGTTACTGCGGTCGACAAGATGGCGGATTGATCGACTTTTTAATTGTGTTGTTAATGTCAGTGTTAAGGCGTAGAGATCGCTTGCTCCGATTGTTGCGGCCGATGCGGTGTGAATTCGAGTCGATATGTAGATTTAACTTACGTATATCAGTAATTGCATTCCTATTAAGACTTATAGGCATTCATAGGTTTAAGGTGAAACTGGTAGGTTGAGAAATTGGTTTGATTTTTACTACCCGTAACATTTAATAGAATGTTTATTGGGCGTGTCACAGGAATTCACTACAGATTACAATACTAAGTTAATGTTTAAAGCAATTTATTATAGACACATAAACGATAATCAAGGAAATGGAGAAAACAAAATGAAGAGAAAAGTTAATAAAGAGGGTATTTTCAGTTTTTTTTATGAATACGAATCAGAAGTTATTTATTTACTTGTATTTTATTTTAGATAACATCTCATCATTTCTTAAGCGTTTGAAAGTTATTTATGAGAAATGTTTAATGCCAGTATTCACTATGTTTAAAGCCTCGAACGCCTCAGCAAGACATTCTAGTGGTTTAAGTACCGGGCCGGATTGGCCCAAAAATTTGGTCGATTTTTTAAACACAGCTCGGGTTCGTGGTCACCAACCTGCAATGGGCATGCGAGCTCATTAAACCAAAACCCATCTTTGTTACGAAAACATAATATTAAATGATTGAGGCCTTTGCTCGGCAGTGGTGCACTAATAGGCTGATTCTTTTTTATATTTAAAACTTCGCACTTCACAATCCACAACCACTTCCAAACCAATATTACTAGACTATAATTTTTAAATTACAAACGTCCAATGTCCATACAAAGCATTACTTTTACAGCGCACGAGTTATAAATTACGTACTTACGTCGTAAGCCATATTAAGCGACCCCAATTAGCAAATGTGATATATAGCCGAGTGGTACACTCCGTCCTGGGGTGCGGGATCGATTCCGCGTTAGCGGGCGGTGGTCAAGCATTAAAATATTAAGGGCTCTCTAATCTACCATGATTGAATTTGCCTTCCGCCGTGGGTACCTAACCCGTTGGGCTATGTATCATGGGGTTCTACTACGGGTTCTCGAATGAGATGTGTTGAGTGATAAAGTGGTGAGACTTTAGGTTTCTGTTTTGTTCTGTTGTGTTATTGAAGCGACTTCTGACGAAATCAGCAGTCGCGAATTAACCGTCTGGTCTCAATTTAGCATACCTTTCATATACCATATACCATTTAACATTCGGTTTGATATTTGAGTTACAATAGTTCAATTTTTACATATAGCCTTCATTATTTCGTAACATTTTTTAAATCTTTAATGTAAGAAGCTTCATTTATATTCATACATTTAAATATTCTGTAATCAAAAAGGTTGACCAGTCCGAATCATTCATGTTAAGACTCCGTAACTGACCGTGTAAGTTTCCTCAGTGGATTTTCTCACATTTGGCCTACTACTACTAAACAATTATTTACTATCCTACCCACTATCTTTTTTCATCTTAGGATATTTTTCCTTCGAGTTTCAATAGTAAAACCGCAACGTATGGTATAAATCTACAGGCGGTATACAAAGCGTGCGGCGGGCCGATAGCGCGTATCTAAAGCTTGCGAGGAGAGAAGGAAAATTAGCATTTTAATAAATACACACCCTTTGAAACGCACCGCCCATAAATCCGGGAGGATCTTTATAATCAAATTCAAACACATAACTCTTATTTTGCGAGGAAAGTTGGGAAAACGGAACGAATCGATCCTGCCGTAGGATATTGATAGAACTTGGTAGCTGTGCGTCCTGAAAATTCGTGGTAAAATTTATATTGGTAAAGGTTATTTTATCGCGAATAGACTATTTCATAGATTTCTTATCAAGTCGTTGTAATTATTTTTGACAGATGAGTAGCAAATTGCATTCTGTATTTTGAAATCTATACAGTGTAAACAATAAGTGCCTCTGAAACGCTATACATATATGTAGTTTAAAAAAGAGGCATAAGGAATAATGCAAAGAATATGCATTTATTATCCTTTCTTTAGGCACTGAGCTAATACAAATATTATAAAAAAGGTTCGTTTAAAATATTCTACAGAATTTCGGTACTTGGAACATTATATAGGGAAACTAATGCTGCATAGCCTCAAATTCATCTTTTGTATCTCAGAAAATATTGAGTTAATATTATTCTCAGAGATTTGGCAGTGGAACTAGGCCATTCGTATGCCAATGAAATCTGCCTACTTTATAAGTGTGAAATCAGTCCAAGTCAATTTTATACAATAAATATGTGTTTAACTATCATTAAAATTATTATGCTGTCCCAGATTAGTAGTCTGCAATTATTTTTATTTAATATACGAAATATAACGAAAGAGAAAGAAAATACATTTATTATTGAAACATATCATCCCGTTAATGTTGTCAATGTTTTGAGGACTTCATAATGAAGATTTATTTTAAACAAATAGTCAAAACATATTTACCAAAACAAAGAACTATGTATATCCATCCGCCAACCCAACCCAATGTCCCTCAAACCTCAAACACTCAAACATTCATCCACATAAAACAATTCCACCAATTGCGAGTTTCGAAAGTGAACTCGCATAACTTAGCCGGCTTAATTACATGTATCATGTATACGACTATTAAACTAAGCAAGTGGGTGGCGGTCATCGTAATCTTGGATAAGGGCTGGTGCATAAATCAGGCTGGGTGACGCGCCCCCGGCCTTTACTTTATCTAGTGTGCCTGACGGTGGCCATGGAAACTGGATTACTGGAAGCAGCTAGCTCTTGCTGCCTGGATTTATTACTGCTGTTTCTCTGTTGTGTACAGAAAACCTAAGCATTGTTAATTCTGTGTTGCTTTTGTTACATGTGGCACCTACATTTTAAACTGTGTTTATTTTTTGATATCTAGTGATTCGTTTTGCCTAAGCTTACGGCCCCCAAGATGGTAAGCTACAGCTGTTGCCTATATTGTATCCGATTGAGTTCTGGAGATCATTCATAGAACCATATTAATGTAAAAGAAACACGACAGAGACATATTATTTACTGCATATCGGTTCTTATCATCCTTTCAGAAAACCACTGATAGTCTAGTCACTCTTTTGATGTGGAAATATCTACACAAAGGGTGGAATTGGGTGGGTGAAGGGTAGGTACATTAACACAATACAGAAAGCAAAAAAAAATTGTTTATGTAACGAAGCTGGTAATGTTCCTGCCCTTCAAAAGCCATTTCTAAATTCCGCCCTGTATAATATATGCTACTAACTTTGATGTCCGGACTGGCATTTTAACCTAGTATTCCATTCTAGTAATCCTGAATAAGATTAAGAATAAGAATATATTTATTTGTTAAACAAGGGTTTACTTACATATTTGACTTGTAAAGTATGGTGGTACTCTGATACTACTTAATTTACAACTAATGTAAGTTTAGGTACTGATCCATATTGACATCTATTCTTGCAGCTATTCCAGTGAGGGCTATATCTTTGGTCTCGATAATTGCCGCCGCCGCGCGAGCACCTCTGACCCGTCCTGAAACTTGCAGCCGATCACTATTTATTAATGTCCGCTAGTTTTGCGCTACCACTGCGCTTTGTCTCTCGTCCTATATAGCCTAGATAGTTTTAGACGTCGTATGGGTTATTTTCAATGCTTTAATTCAATTACTAAAGTAGGGAACTGAAAATGTTTATGACTTTGTTCATCATTTATTATTTAGCTTCCGAGAGGTGCCTTTGCTACGATACTAAATTAACGTCATTTTATTAAGATACACCGTGTGGCGGTCTTTAAGGAATAAGGATATGAAAGTTATTTAAAGTTTAAAGTCAATTTATAAGTCTAGTAAGTTCTTAATTGCGAGGAACCTAATTATTCCCGAAATATTGGAATTTCGTTGTGTTTGTTTACTTTTTCTTTTTAATTATTAAGTCCACTAACTTCGTTGTATTAAAACATTGGTTAATTAATTAAACAGTATTGTTCAAGCATAAAGTTTGAACCAAAAAGTTTGACCTGCAACTGAACCATAGTCTTTACACTATACAATTTTCCACCAGCACCCTCTTACCATCCAGAATACCTATTATATCATAGCCTTCAGCTTTCTCACTGCGCATGCGTCAGCCTTCTGATTTACACACAAAACATTGGGCCGATCTTATCCGAAGACAGCGCGGTCGCATAAATAAATGAACTAATTCTGAGATAGAAAACCACTATTCACATAACTAAATGTGCTTGGCATGGATAGATTGGGCTGAAAGAGATTAACTTTGTTGCTGAAATGTGTACAGAATGAAATGATATTAAGTTGTGATCCTTTGACAATGTTGCACGTTAACATGTTAATTTTTATGTTAGAAAAAAAATTCTTACGTTAGAAAATGCAACATAAGTAATATAATTATATGTAATTTAAAGAAAACTTCCCACAGTTATTGAAGAAAGTGGATAACAGATCTATCATCTGTGCTTAAAATAAAAATAAACCGCAACGACTATCAAAAACACTGCCTATGTGATCTCCTACCTATATATGGAATAGATAATAAGAATAATAGTTTTGCCTACGTGAAGCTATAAGTATTGGTCCATATAAGTGTTGTAAACAAATACGAGAAAAACAAAATAACAAAACCCTGGAAAAGACTGTGAATATTTTGCTTATACAAATACTTGGTTAAGCTGAAAAAGGGCAAGAGATCAAGAAAATACATCCATCAACATAAACAATTTTCTATCTCCATATATCAATAACTTGTTTGTGTTGAAGAAAATGATTCAGTCCCTTTTCCTTTTCTGCTTCTTTGATGTCAATACAATGTTTAATCTTAGAAGTTACGTGTTTTTAGGGTTCCGTAGCCAAAATGTCAAAAAAACGGAACCCTTATAGATTCGTCATGTCTGTCTGTCTGTCTGTCCGCCAGTCTGTCACAGCCACTTTTTTCCGAAACTATAAGTACTATACTGTTGAAATTTAGTGAGTGGATGTATTCTGTGAACCGCAACAAGGTTTTCATACGAAAATAGAAAAAAAATAAAAATAGTGGGGGGTCCCCATAGTCAGAACTGAAACTGAAAATATTTTTTTTCATTGAACATATACGTGTGGGGTATCTATAGATAGGTCCTAAAAATTATATTAAGGTTTCTAATATCACATTTTTCTAAAGTGAATACTTTGCGTGACAGACCCTCCCAAAGTGGAAAAAAGTGTGTCCCCCCCCCCTCTAACTTCTAAAATAAGAGGATGATAAAACTGAAATAATGATATAATGTACATGACCATAAATACTAACAACAAAAATTGGTTTGAACTAAATCTATTCAGTAGTTTTTTTAATACGACAAAAATAGAATTTGTACGGAACCCTCAGTGCGGGAGTCCGACTCGCACTTGGCCAATTTTTTTTATTTATTTATATTTTATAAGGTTTAGATTTTTATTTTAAAATAAATGCTATTTTAATCAACTCTTTAGTTAAACAGCTACTGAAAATAGTACCTACATTAATGATCATTGTCCTGCTGCAGAAATATGAGTAGATCTACATATTTATCCGGTCGTATTTTGTAAAAGTTGTCTCTATTATCTACACTGAAATCAAGGATATAACCTACAAAAACTGCTTAAAGAGGTTTTTGTCTGTAATAGATTATATTAGTCCAAAATATTGTCAAAACACAGTGTTGGCATTAAAATTATCCCGAATATCAGGAAGCTGATAGTGTGGTAGTTTAAGGCATTGGTGAATCATAAAACAACACTCAATTATATACAGAAGTTATTCAGCATAAGTAGAAAAGAAGCATTAAAACAAACCCTCCACAGTCTGTTCTCCATCCCACCTAATTACACGACATTAACCGAAATTGCAAATCTATATCATAAAAACATCGCTAAAACCTCGCGAAGCTGCAAGACGGATAGCGGCCATCCGTAATGTGAAAATGGCCAGTGCCGCCGTTTGACATCGTGGATAAATTGATATTTATAAGTCGAAGGGCCAAGTGTGCGTTTAAGGGATTCCCTTTATTGCAGTATCGGCTATGGGCGGATGCTTCGCCCGACGCGCCTCGGGTTATTATGAAATATACCTTCCAACTTGAAAATGTCGAACCATATTTATAGGGCGGGAGCGAAATTATCGCGCGGTCGGAAGCTAGGGCGGACTTAATATCCTTTTTATTGGGATAATATTTAATTTTGGGCCACTAGATAGTCTGGAGTAGTTGTGGTCACATATAAATCGGGGAATTATTTAGTGGGAGCCCGGAATGGTGAGAATTGAGACTGGGTAATACGTGTTGTGAATTTGAGAGTTGCATTTTCTGTTACAAATATTCTTAATTTTCGGCAAGGTCAGTCTGATAACAGAGCACATAACATACAGAAGTTTTGATTAAATCCTTAATACTTAAATTTTGATTCAGTTTTATTCCATTATAGCCAGATCCATACTCAACTAAATTCTTAAGAGACCGTTTAAGCTTCAGCGCTTGGGGCCGAAAGTGATGAAAAGCAATCACCTGCTCATCACCATCATCTCTTATGGTAAGCAATTACCGCCGCCAATGGACATCCGCGACACCGTAGGTATCACCGATGCATTGCCGGCCTTTAAGACCTCATACCCTCCCCAACTGAGTTTTCATCTACAATGTATTACTATTTACATTTACAATTACATAATTTAAAGTAACACATTTATCTATCTCCATCATCCACAAACCTGTGTAATTCCGCATCCCACAATTACTCCGCCTGTAATATCCATTAAAATCCTCCTTTAACTCGGGCTGGGCTGACAAAAATAGAGCGATATATTAAAAGGATTTACAGGACAAATATATGTAAAGTTTGCCGGATATATTATATGCCGGGGGAGGGTAGGTACGTGAAAACATTCGCCTACGTGCCTTAGCATAATGTGAAGGGCGGTGCAGCGACGTAGTAATTCGTCTTAGGAATCCCTAATTTGAAATGTTGAGGCGCATCGGATGCCTATGGCTAACTTCTAAGGGTTGAAGGGAGTTTTGTGACGTATATGCTTGAAAGTATAGAGAGGAAATAAAAACAAATATGCTCAGTTCGTAAGGCCGATACATTCTTATTCAAAAGTGAAAACCGATAGTGTATTGATTATTTTATCCAACAGGTTTAAATGCCATTCTCTTAAGTTATGTGACGTGTGTGTTTGTTCGCAGAAGCGAAAGGTAAATATTGACTTAATTGTCTAGTGGTTTGAATATCGAATTGTTAAAGATCCCTTCCATTTAAAAGCCGATAAAAATTAATTTAGAAAATTTTCTTTCTCCTTTTCCCTAATTATTATTTTAATTTAGAAGATTTCCTCCCTCTTGTTCCCTATATTAATTAAAACCAATTCTTTTAATTAGTTATTTTATTGTTATTTTGTATACTTTCTGATCCATCGTCCAATTTGATAGAATGAACACAGCATAAAATATTGAAGCAAGGTGTTAGCGTTTTTGTATCGCTTCAGTCGACCCTAATTTGTCTGATCAGATTGTTTTCAAATAAAACCCTCACTTCGACAAATCTTAATTCGGAATTATCTTTCCACTATTTCCTAATAAGGAATAAACACAATAATGCAAACTTGATTAAGTACGTAAGTATACAAACCATAAAGATGAAAGCCGATATAATCCGAGATAGCCGGCGCTCCTCAACTCGGCGAACTAAAAATATTTTCCAGCAAAAACCGTGCTCGAGTTTTTCTTCATTACAAACAGCTGGATTTAAATTTTTCGCTTAAAACTTGTTAGGAGATTAGCGACAAAGCCTGTGCGATATCTTAAATGTGGATCTGCTGTAAACAAATTCTCGCGCGCGCCTCCCCGATTTATGAGTTTATATATCATTAGCGAATTATTAAAGCGCTTGGGGGACAATACAGTGTGAAATGCAGTGAGTTAACTTCTGTATAGGTAGTTTACAGTATGATGAGGTAATTTTGTTCTTAAAACATGAACTTATTAAAGCGAAGGCGTACAACGGTTAGAAAACACAATAAAAACAGCTGAAAAATACGTTACATTATGTGCCCTTCTCAGAAAAAAAAAACAAAACATATGTACCTAACATTAGATCGAGTACCTTTTACTGCTTGGTATCCCTGAAATTCATTTCTGGTTAAGTCTAATACACGTCATTTATTTTATTACGCCGACTAAACTGCTTACGTGTTACGTTACTTTTCTATTGATAAATAGAAGCTTAACAAAATAGCAGAATTTTTTGATTTTTATTATATTTTATAACCTAAACTTGCAACACAGGCTAAAAATAATCGCCTTAATGGTGTGGACATTTCCTACTGTCATCAAATCCACTGTGATTGATACAGTTTTTTGTCGCGTCCACTTTAGCGGGTAATTTAGCGCTGGACCGCTTTACAGCGCTTGATGCTTATCGTAATTGTTAATGCCGCGGACGCCAGCGCTTTAAGCTTATTGTTTAATTGAAATCTACAGGTGCTCATTGCTGTGTAATTTACGTCGATCTAATTCCAAAGAGCACCTTGAACGAATCTTCAAAGTTCCATCATTCGGGTGACGATCAAACAAAGAAATTGAAGGGCTACTCCTTATAGTGAAGGCGTATATAATTAAAAAAAACTAAACACCTATTCGTACAATTTTCCTGGCGTACCTATATGTTTTAGGTATTCTTAAGTGTTCAATTTAGTTGTATTGGATTTTCTTATTAAAATCTTTTGAAATAAACTACTTATCATTCTTAATGATTTTAATGATATAGCATTAGTCTCAACACCTACAACAGTTAAATATTATATTTTTTTCGATTTTCTTATGACCCCAACCGTTGTATTTAAAGTCCCGTGGTCTGATTATTCATTATTAACCATGAAACCTAATAACCTTAATATACCTACCAAAGATACCAAGCGTCCACAAACAACAACACAGTACATCACACTTCCTATCCCACAGAAAGAAGTGTTAACTAAAACACGTAATGTAAACCATAACCTCTGCGTGATAATCTTCAGTAAAAATTTAATTGAATCTCGGAAGGAGACCAGATGGGACTCGCATTGTTGCCTCAAGGGCTTTTGTATCCAAAGAAATATCCCTATATCCCTTAAGGGCCGCCTTTTTTACGCAAAGGAAATTCTTAGAGTTTTGAAGGATTTTACGGCCGGTCTTTGTCTAGTTAATCAAGTTGGAGGCGAGAAAGGGAAAATGGGCTTGCGTTGTTTTGTTAGTGCCAAATGTTAGTCGTTTAATTTTTGCTGATGGGTTTAACGGTTTAGAATGTAATGAAGCGTTTGTTAACTAATTCAATAGTGTTTGTTTACCTTTTTTTTACTTGGCAATTTATATTCCACACAAACATATTCTATGTGTGTACGGCAACAAAGACTTTTATGTAACATTTGTTTATAACAAGTTACGTTTAAAAAGACAGTTATACCTTGGTTACATCTGTTCCTGGTTTTGGTGATTTATTTAACATTAGGCTTACTTAATATTGACATATTTAAATTCAAATTTAAATTGTCAATGAATTGTGATGTCTCGTTAGATATAGGCAAGCTATTCAAGTTACGGGAGAGATCAGTGAATTGAAGAACAGTAGGAAATAAAAGATGAAGAAGTTACGCACCATGTTTTTTAGGAGACACCGCAACCAAACTTTAAATTAGGTGGCGGTATAATTCTCCAATCTACTCTGGCTCGTACACAAATCACAGCGCTCCTTTAGAAGTAATTGAAAATACATTACGCAACCAAATTAAATTGGGAAAGTGGTACAACTCTGGAGGGGGGCAGGTGGGGACTCCAACGTCACCCTACCCGCGGAATGTTTTGGCATAAAATATCGTTTCAATTATTTACGAGAAAGATTTATAGCACTTAGAAAAGTGCGCCACGAAAAAACTGCTCCGAGACGTGTGCACGAAAAGTGTTTTTCTTCAGAAACTTATAATGGGTATGAGTGTGGAGGAAGTTTTTGAATCTCTTTTCTATGGTAATTTGTTTTGAGTTCGCTTATAAGGATATTAGATGTGCTTTATTGGGTAATGGTGGGATACCTAAATTATAATGTTGGCGGTTTTATTATCTGTGTTTATTTGTTTATTTTCTTTTTTCATAGTTTAAATGATAAATGGAAAAAGCGCTCGCTAGTTTGATCAATTGTGGAATTTGCCTGACTTATAAAACGAAAAGCTAATGGATTTTTGAAAATTTACATTATTTCGTTTGCACACACACCTGACACGGTGTTTACGTTTCTTCCAACTAGACTGTGGCACCAATTACCCCAAAAATTCTATAACAGTTCCGGTTTTTGAATCAGGGACGTAGACAATTAATGAATAAACAAAACAACTTTGTTTTGTACTTAAATCATTACCCAATGACAAAGAAACAGCACCGCCGTACATAAAGGCTGTATGTTTGTGTAACGCGGTCGGTAAATGAAATACAAACACGCGTCAAGCTGTTTATGCGCGTCGCAGGAACCTATTAACTTTGTTTGCGATGACGCGCGACAAACGGTTTCTTGAGACTGTTTCAACTGACTTAGGTACAAGTAGCAACTGTTTTAAAGAAAAATAAAAATCGCTTAGTTTTGATGCTCAGTCAATATTTATTGAGTCGATTTTGGTTGCGACCAAAACTGTATAAACAACACAAGTACAGGTGCACTCACAGTGTCTCCTTTTACTCTCTTCACTCGCAAGAAGTGATGAAAATATAGGTTCCTATGTATGTAACCGTTGCAAAAAATAATGTATGGCGTATTTTATTTAGTTGTAAAATAAACGTGTCTATACTGAAGTCAATTCATTTCTCAGAAAAGTACTAATATAATAAATGCTGTAACATACCTACGTAATTAATTTTTCCATTTCAGCATCACTTCTTGATACACACTACAAGTTAGGCACTTTTTTCTTCCTTTGCGTAGGTATTCGTCATAACTAACGGTGATGTGCATGAAAGAACAACCTGTTTCCAATACTTATTCTTAACTTCTAGCTTAGTTTGGGGCTAGGCAATTTTTGTGTTAGTCCAAGAAATACATTTTATTTAGGTAGGTATTTATTTATATGTTATCTTGCTAGATAATTTTTATTATTGTAAGTAGGTCGATATGTACCTCGTTTCCTGGTATAATAAGTATTTAACTTCGCCCAAACACACGAAAACTTTCTACATGCCAGTCGTTTTCCACATAGCGATAACTCATGTATATTTTAAGCAGGAAGAAACTTTTAATTTCCCTCAACAAAAGACGATGTCGCCATTAATTTATTTGACCTTGATATCTGCGGTCTCATAATTTAAAAGAGTTTATTCAAATGAGGGGAACCGCTTGGAACATGTACCTTTGTGAGTATGTGGGATGTGGTGTAGTCATTAATTATATTCTATAGGTATTTATAATTTGTCGAGGGAGTTTGTTTATTACTGATGTATTTATGTAACAACTGTTATGTTAGATTAAACTGAGTGAAGAATACGTTTGCTACTTATTTTTGTGTCAGTAGTAGATTCTGTGTATCCTTCAAGAAATAACATTTAAAGGTTTGTGGCAATAAGACTGCTTGAAACATAATCACACACTATCATAATAATATAGTGGTTTTAAAATAGTTTTAAATTTCGGAAAGTTAACGATCATAAAAACATATTAAAGATTACGAATGAAACCGTCATGGTGGCGAGTGTGCTTAACTTTTTTTAAAGTCTTTTTAAGCAGGCATTAACTTCGCACATTGCCCAAACATTTTCAGCGCATCCAAAACAATCGATGACTGGCCGGGTGAGCATCGTCCTCTGTCAAAGCGCACCCAAACATTATAAATGCAGCCCAACACGATCTGATAACGACGCAAATGCGCTGCCATGTCATAAATATACCCTCGCTTTTTCACTTCCATCGGGAAATTTATCATTTCGTACCACTTTTTTTTCTTCCCCCATTGTACATCTTGGATCACACTTTTAAACGCCATTTATTTCTTCGTTCGACGTTCCGTTTCACGGAGTTGATGAAGGTATCGTTATGGGCACCGGATAATAAAATGCTCGAATACGTAGGTTGATTCGATTTGCATGTTTTGGGGTTCGAATGCGAGTTTTTCTCGAGCGGTTTTTCGTCGAGGGATGCGTGTGTAATGTATCGTGATGACGTGTACAGTCATGAGCACCAACATGTACACATCGTCATATACATCGACTCTTATGTCAAAGCATTAAAGTTCATATTTGAATGTGTTTGTATACATGTTGGTGCTCATGACGTGTACATAAATCGATGCGAGCTTGTGACGTCATTAGGTGCGCCGTTATTGCTGCACAAAGTACATATATATTTAGATATATATTTTTCCCCTAGCTCTATTTCATTTTGATGGTCTAAAATATATGCTCCTGTATTTTTGTTAGTAACGGTAACCTTCTAGTCTGCTATTTTGAACCTGGTGATTTTATCAATTGAGTGTCAGCCACTATAATAATGGTTATAAGGTATAAATGTAACTACGTAATGTTACTTTAACTGAGTAATGTATTTTTAAATGACCTTAAAACATCTGTCTGTGTACGAAGAAAACACATACTTTAACCTTTGTTAGCCAACAATTACTTAAGAGTGCAAAGTAATGTACACACATTCTGCTAACAATACCATTAATGTATTAACTAGAAAGTAACTCAAGCATATAAAATCCCAATTGTTATTTTTACACAGCAACACGTTTTTGGAGGCACTGTTTATTCCCGTTATTATTTACGGCGTATTTCACGCACTATTAGTCACCAAAAATAATATTTCTCTAACGGAATGCTAATGGGACGTTTAAGTTTTTTTACCGAAGCTTAATCCAACCATTTGTTTCCTACTCAAACGTGACTAATGAACCGAGAGCATTTTTGATCCCGTATTTATAAAATCGCGATCCAAACGCATCAGACCTCGTTCTTTTGTCCTCCTATAAAAGTGCATTATAAATTTCAGCCTCTCGAAGCAATAAGTCATACGTGTAATGAATAAGGGCGATTTGTTTTGAATCCTTCCAAATTTATGGGCGATATCGGGTCTTTTTACAGGCGTTTTTCTCCTCATTCCGGCATTGTGATCGCCTTTTTCTGGCCCTTTTTATCGCAAGTTTTTTTATTGCGCTCAACAGTGACAGTTTACGAGTTATTAATTGGTTGTCACGAGTTTATTTATTTCTCTATTTTGACGTCGTTTTTCGCCGTATATTACGATCGCTGGATTGAAAATCTATCATATTCAGGTTCTCGTAAATTTGCCGTGATATAGTGCGTAACAAAGCAATAACTCTGCCGCGTCGAGTAGTGCGGACTGCCGTGACGTGTGTTAAATAATGACGTACGATATTAAAATGGCCGCGCGAATGCTTTTGACGTTAATTTATTTTTTTAATGATTCAAAATTGGAACGTGGACGTGTTTGCTGTGATTTTAAACTGTGTTTGGATTTCGTTGAACATGGCTGGTTAAATCCGGTGACATTAGTCAATCTGACAGTGGTAATCCACAAGAATTACAAGGGAAAGGCATGTGCGACTTTTGATACGTTTTGCCGAGAAGATTTTATTGTTGATCCGGAGGAATTTTGTGAGCTCATTCAGCATTTATAAATAACTGTCGTCACGTTAGAAAATACGGGTTCCCTTTTATTTGTTGTTAATTCAAATGCGTTTTGGAGAGTATCCAGATTCCTTCTGAATTTCCTAACTAATTGTTTATACTGTACTATTTCCATTATTTATAGTTCCAGATTAGGGTTTGGCTAAGAAAACTTTGACTAACAGATCTGATAGTTATCTGCAATCAAATTCACTTCTTATTCAGAAACACACTGCATACCCAATATATTATGCTTTTTTTGATTATGTTTTTGAAAGTGTTTAATGCTATTAACACATTTTTTCTCTTAATAATGATGAACATTAGTGATTGTATCCTAAACCCCAATACCTATTACTGACCTAGGAATTTATGAGATTTCCATAAATCTAGTTGTTTGTGTGCACATCGAATATCGAATTCCACATTTCCTACATGTTGTCGCTTGATTCTTCTATGCAGAAAACGAAAGTAACGTGAACACATTTCGGATTTTAAAGTAGTGTTTCTAACAGCTAATGATGCAACCTAATAAATAATTCAAACATTTCCAAGCCTAATAGATATTTAAATAATCTCCATCCCTGTAACCAGCATTCGTAATTTACAACCAATTAAGCTCTAATTAAAATATCCGAGGCACGTATCCGGTTGCATCCAAAATGTACTCATATGTTACGCAAGTCTAGCATTCATAATGTATGTGAAGGTCTGTATGCTATTCCCCGTCTTATGTAGGTTCTTTTTTTCGGCCATAAACCATTGTTGGCTGCTTTATTCCTTGATTTATAAGAGACGTTGGAAAGACAAATAGCCGGATTGTGTTCCAAATTTTTAAAGCCACATTTCGTTTCGCGCGCTCCCGCACCCCCGGGTAATGCTTACCTCGCTCGAAGAGTCTTGGTACTCTCATCTGGTGGATAGCAGCCAGAAAAAAGGGAGACTGATTATACAGTATACAGTTTCTAGGTACAAACCTAGGAACTCTTCAGCTCACAAGTCTTATGCGTTTTGTATACGCATTAGACACAAGAATTATGCGTTTTGTAGTGAAGGTTTGAACAACTTCAATTTCAGAAGCTTTTGTATATCTATACTCATATAATAAAGCTAAGGTGAGTTTGTTTGGTTGAAAGCGCTAATCTCGGGAACTACTGGTTCGAAAAAACCTTTTTGTGTTGGATAGTCCACATAAGGCTATTATTTAACACTATGTGTGCGTAAACCGTAATCCATGGGGGGAATGTTAAATCATTATCTGGTATTTGTGTTGTATCTTTGAACTAATACGACATTCCTGTTCGAGTTACACATATTTTTTGGATTGTTGCAGAGTATTTTTCAATGTTTATTTAATTTTAATCAAATCTAGAAAGTATTTTCTATCCTGCACCCCTAGGTAGTGTTTACTTCGCCCAAGGGATCTAGGTGCTTAGCGATATGAGACTTGATATAAATTTATTTTTTGGCATTTTGATAATACCAAATGATGAATGTTCGAGATATGGAATTTATCATGAATCTTGTTTAACCTTTTTAGGATTAGATGTTGTGTAATCCGAAACTGAATTTTGTATATAACTTACATTGGTATGTTTAATTGAAATTAAGATCTGTGTTGGACATAATAAGCTGTTATATTTATTATTATTTGTTTATTTAAAAAAACTGTAAAGAATAGTCTAACTTATTCAAAATCAAATATTAACAGTAGCACTTTACGAACACCGACCGGTTCCAAAGAATGCTAAAGAGATATAAATTCTAATTACGATGAATTAATTTGAAAAATTGCAATATTTGTTCCATGTTCGCGAGCAAAAACTGAACTGGATGCAATTTATGAGTTTAATAGGTTTTGTATAATGTGACAAGTGGCAAAACTGGTCATTCATCATCTCACTCTACGCGGTTATAGACCAGACTGGTTTTTGTATCATCTGTATAATTGTTATGATCTTTGTTTTTCAATTTCTCTGTCACTTATTTAGTACTGTTTCAATGGAAATCCATTAATTCAATGGTACTAAAAACTAGGCTTCTCTTCAACGAAATGTCAAATTCTATTTTTTATTTTAGAAGGTGTTTAAATAATGTAATGTGCATCATTGGATTCGTTGCTTTTTGTTATTATACAACTCCATTTAAAAATTCATAATATTCAAATTCCGAACTCTCTCCCCGACAAATTCGATTCCAAATTCAAATTATCAAAACTGTTAGCGTCGGAACATTTGAATCGTACTTCGACGTATCCCTTATTAAAAAGTGTTTTCCGGGCGTCTTCCCTGCTTAGCCAAGCGCCACCTATCGGCCTGTTAGAGAGATTTAATGGGAGTTCTCTCATTTCTATCGGGTCTTACCGTCGAATTTATACCGACTCGGAAGATCTTTTTTCCATACGATTGTACTTCCACGGATTTATTATGTCGCGTAAATTCGAATCGTTTAAGTATCGTTTTATGTCAAGGCTTCTTATTGTACGAGATTCGGTGGAACATCACTTGATAATTAGAACTTACCTTATGTAAAGTGAAATGCGGTGCGGTTTTAAAAATGTTTTTATAAAATTATGAAAAAATCAGTCAATCACAAGTAAATTTTAAACACTAAAGAGCTTCAATGTAACACAATACATTTTTAATTATTTTTTCGTAGGCAAAATCCATATTTCATTTTGCCATATTTGGTAATTGCCCCTCGCTATATGGTCATTCGGATGCCATGCAATCAATGTATTTTTAACTCACATTACCTGTATTTGGGATACCGTTGAAATAGCATAGTCTCATATCATATTGCCTCCTTTTTTGTCACAATACTAAAATCTAATTAACTGCAAGAGGAAGATAGCAAATTCCTTTACTAAATTAAAATTACTGCATTAGGAAGTGAAAGTTAGTTCAAGCTTCCTATGGTGTGTTTTTCTATTTAATTAGATACCGGTATAAATAAATATTTAAGTCTGAAGAAATATGTTTTTTTTTTATATTAAATGCAAATATTTATTTTTTGCTCTCTTTACGTAATGCATTCAGGTCGTCGTTCCTTTTTTGTAGTCCTTGTATTTCATCACACAAATGGAAATGTTTCGACTCGCAAGCTAGAAAAACCATTTTAGTTAATGTTAGTGTTAAAAATGAAAGCGTATAGGCAAGGTTAATAAATAACACGTCCTTCCACTTAAGAAGGCTTTAGTAACACGACCCACAATGTAACAAATGATCTAAGACCAAGGTGACACAGGCGACTGCTTAAAACAAGAGACAAATTAACTACCTAACCGTGTTAGAATAATATAATATCACTTCTTTTACATAGAATTTGCATCCTTCCAAGTTAAATTTTAATATTTTTACGTGGGTTTGATGAGGTATATGAAAGGTTTAATACTTCTAGTGGAATGATAGTGGACTATGGTGATATAATAAGCCTAATACATATAAGTTTGATGATTAGGTACCAGTTTTCATCGTCTGTAACACTATTTTAAAATCATTGACTTTAAAAGGCTAGGGTGTCAGTGACCATTAAAATATTTATAAAGGCTTCTGTCAAGTGGGCTGTTTAATATTTATACATACCTATATTATAATATTCCATTTTCTGAATAATTATCTGATTCTCTTTTACAATAAGCCTTATGTGAAACACTTTCTCAGCTCTTGGACCCAATAAAAACCAGCGTCTTGGTTTAAATCCTTGACATATTGAGCTGAGTGGCATCCGTCTTGCTAGGATATTATTTTTTACTTGTCTTTAACATTTCTGTTGATGTACTATTTTCTTGTTCCAAATAAACGTATTTCCTTTCTTTCATTTCGCCTGTTAATGTAAGCAGATAAAACCTCAATCTACGAAGATAAGAACTCGCATCAAACTCAAACATCTTTCGCACCCAATTGAAACACACACGAATCACCGTGACTTAATTTTTACCCCATAAAGCCCACCCTAGGAACACGATACGGTATGGAAATCGTCGGTCCTCGGCAATATTCGGCAATATTCGGTCGGACGTGAGCTTCGCACTAAATTGCCTATTTATTCCTAACTTCATATATTACTTTGCGCGTGTTGTCTGCGCAAAGCGATATTTATTGTTTGACCGTTATTGCGTCAAATGACGTATTGGTCGTACATTGTCGTATAGGTTAAGGATTGGGAGCCGTGCGTGGATTTAAACATAATTTAGGCACTTTTTCTTTGTTGGAGTTGAATTCGATTTTATTTTTTTCCTTTTTTTGCAACTTTTACATGACAATATTTTTTCCTTTTTTAAAACATATACTAAGACGGTAATTATTTTGATGTTCTTCTAGTGGCAGCTCGCGACTTAATTCCCGTGGGTTTCGGTTTCCGCACACAAAGTGTAAAAATATTACAGCTTTAAGCCTTCCCCGACCAATGCCTACCCTACACTATTTTTTTAATTCGATCTGATATAAGCACGTTTCAACAAACAAACAAAATTTTCAGTTTTATTACATTAGTATAGATTTAAATAATCAAACTTTTTTCTATTTAGAAACATTTATGTCATGTTGTCTTTTTTAAATTAGCATCCAAATAATCAACACGACATGCCTGTATTCATCACATAAATTGTCTCAATGAGTTTCAAACAAGGACCACCAAACTTTAAAGGTCCAAAAACACCTCATTATTCAAATTGAATGATGGAATCCAAAAAGTCCGTTACGTATCAAATTGCGAACCGATTTATATTCCAAGTTAGACTATAAATTAGAGGCCCTTTCTCAAGATTGCACTGAAGAAGTTATAAATATGTACCTACCACGTGGGGTAATTACGATTGTAGGGTAAATTAATTACAAACCTATTCCATATTTTCCCGTAATTACGGCAATAAGTAACGCCAGACGTCTTCGAATCATTCAACATTGTTTGAATTGAATACAATTGATATAATCAGTACGTTTGTAATAAAAAATAGTGATTTAGAACTGTAAAGCGACGAATTATTATTGGTTTAGGAGATAATTATGATGAATTAATGGTGATTAGGAGTGATTTACATTTACAAAACTGTTTGTAGCATTGAGTTATGAATGAATTAAGTCGTGTTGTAGTTTTCGGTTGACTTTACTTTCCGGAAAAAAAAAAATACACGTAATTTTATTTTATTACCGGTGTTCGGATGAGGTTATCTAATGTTTTATTTGATTAGATATAAATATCATGTCATAGAGGTGTTTAAAATTCAAAAAGACAAAGAAATAAATGCAAATAAGATTCTTAAAATTGTTGACAAAATTAGACACTTACTCAATTCTGAGATTTAACCGATGATAAGGGAACATCACTGTTTGTGAACAATCTTTTACCACTTTACTTTGGCCAATGAATCTAAAACAAAGTCAAAGTCAATTATGAAACTTATTCTTTGTGGGACGGAATCAGGAAATCAAAATATATATTTCCTAGCTTGAACCGGCAACAAGGGGAATATATATAAAAGCTATAAATGACATCAGTCATATTATTAATACCACGATCCCCTAAATTTTCCATGGTTCAATATCAAGGCATACCTATATTGATTTTATGTAGGTAAATGTGTTAATAGTTTCCGGAATAAGAGAGTATGGTAGAAAAGGCAACTTGATTGGGAAGAAAAAACCAAAACACTATTAAAACGTTTATATTGGAACACCTCTTGATTGTTTTATTTTTGTCGAATTCCTAATAGCTAGGTATATACTTGTTGATTGGAAGTTTTACTTTTAAATTACGACTTACTTATTAATTATTTGACGACCCGCTTGGTGTAATGGTCAAGATGTTGCCTATTACGCAAGAGGTCGCGGGTTCGATCCCCGCACAGGACAAACATTTGTGTGCATGAACATGTCTGTTTGTCCTGGTCTGGGTGTTATATGTATCTATTTAAGTATATTTGTAATACCACTGTTGATTCTGATGTCTGTAACACAAGTGCTTAAGCTACTTAACACAGGGTCAGATCAATGTATGTGATGTTGTGAAATATTTATTTATTTATTATTTATTTAAAAAAAAAAAAAAAAAAAAAAAAAAAAAATTACGAAAATAAAGAAATCACCATAATATTTGACTACTGTCACAAACTGAATCTTAAAAATTTAAATACAATTAGTTATTATTAACAGGAGATTTATAAGTTAAATCAAATAGTGTGATTTCGTATTAGCATTTTAAAATATTAAAGTTAATTAAAACTATATTTTTTTTTACAAAACATTTGAAGTCAATCTTAAAGTAATCGGCGTTTATCGCCTTTGATAACTTCGTTAATCTTTGACAAGTCAGGGTTGTCATCGCAATGCACGGGGGGCACATAATTAAAATTTGCTGCTAATTCGCACACGGCTCACGTTCGGCCATAAATCGCACATCCAAGGATAGGTACCTACGCTTAGATATACGAGTAAAAAGTAAAACATACACCCATTTTACGCTTAGGCGAAAGAATGGGAATAAGTTGACAGAGACTTCGGCCCTGAATTATGTTTCTCAAGATAAACGACGCGGGCGAAATGAAGTCGCGCCCCCTGTCCCCCCTTGTCCCCCCCTCGCTCTGTAGCGCCCTCTGGAGGCGGCCGCGGACATAAATTTCCAAAGAAAAATCCACGACGGTTTCGCTGGGAATGTGTGATTTGGATTTTTAATTGAATTAGTTTCTGTTATCTTTCATATGGGATTTATGGGAATTTATGATTCAATTTTGGTTTATGTCTTTTAAGATTGTAATAAGACATGTAAGCAGTATTTATATAGATATGCGCGACGACTTTATCCTTGCACAATAACAACCGTATTGTGCAAAAGAGAAACTATTTTCAAGTTAAGCTAAAGAAATTCTTGCTTTATTTAAATCCGTTATTGATGTTTGAGTCGTACTTTAGACACAAATTTTACATGGATAAAGTAAAAAATTAGTACCTATTGCAAGAATAAACTAGCCCTTGATTAACGTTACAGTATTATTAAGTAGTTTAGATCTTTATTTTTAATTACATTTTTAATTCGAGAATCTAAACGTTATGTTACACCAAAGTACCTTCTTATGAAGGAATACAATAAATAGTTCTTAGAGCCTGTTTTACAAATAAAACACTCAGTTGGAATTGGCAAAACTATTGCCTTTAATCTTAAATAAGAACTCATTTGTCACCATCACGCCTCATGAAAACCGATGACACATAGCCGTACAAATTATCACACTTCATCCGATGTTTTTATGTTTTTCACATATAACCAATGGTAGAATCCCATCCAAATAACTAACTTTCACAAAACCCTCCGCAAAGTTAGTCAATAGGTTCCATTATTTTATATCTCTTTGCCATCAATCGGCTTTTTTCCTGTGTTTTTCTTACATTAATAATGCGTCGCTATCTCCCGAATGTAATCTATTGCTGACCTGTATTATTGTCATAGGGATATTTACAGCGCTCATTTATTTGTCGGTGTCCCCTCTTATTTTCCGTTCGAGGCCGATCCGATAGGCGACTGTTGAAAATTTTTCGTAAGCAGCAATTCATCTTGCCGCGAGTCCTATCTCTGGGCGAGCATTCGACGGCCACCCCTATGCCACGGTCAAAGACTATGCAGGAAAAGAAATGGAAATTGAATAATAGTGATGTTTGGTGCCTACTTTATGAAGGATGGGATTGTGTTGTAGCTGATCGGAAGATTCATAGTTAGGACTAGGCCTTAAGTTTAAAGCCAAATTATTTTTAGATTAAAATTTGTAATTTTTTATTGTGAAATTGCGTATTTTTTGTCGATCAATTAATTATAAAAAAAAGATTGTGAAGATGATTTCTCTTTTATAAAAGTAAGTAACTTACCTAAATGTCTTTTTTAATTGATTATTTCAAAGTGAACCGTAATTTATTAAAAGCAGAGAACTAGGGTCATCGACATAGCTCACCGGAATAGCAAGCTGAAGTGACAGTGGGCCGGCTATAAGCCGCAGAATCGACGAACGTTGAGTGAAAGAGTTCTGGAGGCGATACCTGGTTTTAGCAGATGTCCCAAAAAGCGCAGAGTGGGATGCCCTCAGGCCAAGTGGAGTGCAAATCTGCGTAAGATAACTAGGTCATGGCAGCAAGTGGAGAGCCCTAGGAGAAGCCTACGATGCGATAGGCTGATGATGACGATGATGATATTTATATCATCATCAATATATTTATATATTGTATGGTAGGTATTTATAAATATGTTAAGTAGTCCCGTCTGTGCGTCAACTTATCTTTACTTCTCCCCCTCCCCCGCGCGCCGCCCGTGCCCGTCTCGGCTAAAACCACTTGTGCCAATTTTCTCGGGGACTCTTTCCACTTTACTTGAGCTTCCACGGCTCCCGCACTTAACGGCGTATATTCACTTTCGAACCAATAAAAATCAACTTTTATCCACCACATCGTAAAGTTTAGTTTCGCATGCGCAGATGGGCTGTTTAAAATGTTGCATTGTTACAAAATTGCTGGTATTTCGGGTTACATTTCTAGGCCCAGCATTTCTTTTCCCGCCCTTACTAATGTCTTTCGGTTGTAATGAGGAGATTTTAGTGGCGCTCTACTCATTTTCATTTGATTCTTGATGGATTTTCTACTGTCATTCATGACTGTAATTGGTGGTTTAATGGATTTTCAATGATAATGTGTTTAGCATTTACTACAAAACTACCTTAATGTAGTCTACCGCCTACCTGATTGAAACAGTCAAACATAATGATATGGTTTTATCAGGAAACAACTAGACATTTTAACACTATTATTTATAAATATTACAGTAGGTAGTTCAATTTGTATCTAAACAAACATTAATGAATCTGTATTAATTGCTTTGAATACTTTTGAACTTACGCAAATATAATTTTATTATTTTTAAGTTCAGCAGAAGAATGGTTAACTAAATTGCATAGGACTTTACATAATTTCGTTTAACCAAACTTTTTTTATTTTATTCCATTGTTCAGAGCAAGGCGGATTGACTAATTTCTACTCACCTAAACAAAACAAAAGCTCAGGAATAAATCAAGCGATTAATCAAACGAGTAATCAGCTTACGGGAAAAGAAAATGTGACTCCACAATAAAACTGACTCATTCATTAGTTAACCTACTTATATTTCTTGTCACATGTAGGTAAATTATAACTGGGCGTCATAACTCGACCTAAGGCCGCGGT
The DNA here is from genome assembly GCA_958496325.1 of Nomophila noctuella. Lineage (NCBI taxonomy): Eukaryota > Metazoa > Arthropoda > Insecta > Lepidoptera > Crambidae > Nomophila > Nomophila noctuella. The sequence continues at coordinate 10,734,842 of OY292491.1, forward strand.
CACACGAGCGACATAAATCCCATCTGTCGGGATCAGGTGACACCACCTTCTTTATGTTTTTTCCCAGGCCATTTTACGGGAAAGATAAAAATCTTTACATATTTTGACGCTGCTTTACGGACCTCATTCTCAAATTACGCGAGTCCATTATGTAATACTGAGAAGTTTCTCGTAACATGAGAAGTTTGTTGGACTTTTGTTTTTTGGAGGTACTAATTTGGGTGGTTTTGGTGAGATGTGGGCGAAAGGGAAATCTGTTTATCTGTTATTGATTAACATGAAGAATAGTTGTATTAAGTATTTGAAATATTCAGAATGGTAAAGTTTTCATTCAATGAAAATAAAGATACAATTTATATACTGTCATAAGTAATAAAACAGTTACTAATAATACCAATTTTTTATAAAAAATATCTGATTAGGTAAAACATTTCTGAAAGTAGGATTTTTAAATCGAGTTCTAAAAATAAAGCTACGTCATAAACAACCAAATCAGGACACAAGCGCAAGCAATTACACGAGTCAGAAAGCCTGCCATCTCTAATTCTGCATGCTAATAAATCTTCCCCGAGGAGGTTGACATCAAATTGTATGAAGTGTTTGTACGAAACAATGAAACACTGCCCGCAATATGAATCACCAATCTTAATAACGTTCAGTCAACCACATTTGCAAGTTCGCCTACCGGACACGCCGACACTGGTCTAATAGCGGCCGGGGTCAGATGGGATTCAATCCAACCCGCCTCGGTTCTAAACTATCCCTTATTTCAATTACGGCAAAGAATAAATCCGCGCGCGTCTGGATTGCAGATGAGACGTTATAGTCCGAACAATGGATGCAAGCTCGCATCAATTGGTACGCTTCCGTGAAACAGTCGTAAACGAAACTGCATAGGTTTTAGAAAATACGATCTAAATCCGTGAAAATTTTGTGCGTTTTTCCAACGGTCGCCGGCGCGTCGTGCTACGGAGCGACCGATGTATAAAACATTAGTAGATACAGAAAAGTAGCGAACTGACTGCCGTCTATGTACCGTACACCGCACTGGGCAAAACGAATATATATTACTTTTCCGAAGATTTAGGAGTGTTTGGACCGAACAATAATGTCCGGCTTTTGTGGAAAAAGATAAATGGCAATGCATAGGTTACACAGAGCGGAGTTTTTCTTTTGTGAGCGAATGAAACTTGAGCTCGGTTGGTCGAGGTTCAGTTATTAATAATATTTATGTTTCTAATGTTATACGCGGCCTATTGTGAACAAGAGAAAAGATTTTCCATGATGCAAGGAAAACCCTGCCGCTTTGTACCTTGCTAATGGCTCCCGGGGTTTTCGTCTAATGTTGCATGACGACGTATCGCATCTTAGTTTTGTTACTAAAAAGCTTTCTTTGAAAATAAGATTACATGGAGCTACTTGCTTAAACCACTTACTTTTTTTTAGTTTATAGTTGTAAGACTAGTAGTTCTTTATTTTGGACAACATTATTAACTTAATGGAAGTTTTTAAACTGAAAGTCATAGTCAGATAATATTCCAAAAATTGGGCTGCTAAGATGCAATTGATCAAAAGGGAAGTTAGGTGTATTTAGTTGAACCCAATAATCTTACTTGTATGAATGACTTTCAACTCAAATATGAATATGTATCCTCACTAAAATTTAAATATAATTTAGACGAATATGAGAATGAGATAAGAAGATTGTATGAGATAAAAAGTCTTATCTAAGTATATCTACTACCGACTTTTATAAATAATCAGATATTTAAAAATCAAATGCCATCCGCTCAATTTGAATATTATTAGGGGGTTATGCTAATATCGGATATCCAAATGATATAAATTACGACATACAATAGATATTTAAATTTGTGGTCTATATTTCCGAACCAGTTTCAAAATTACTGAGTTTGTAAATATAACTGCAACTATAAATCTGGAGAATGGATTTTATTGACATGCTATCTTGAATATTTTATAAATAGCTTAAAGGCATTGGATCTCTGTTTTTAAGCAATAATTAAGCTTAATAAGAATTTTGTAAAGAAACGGTGCATGCAGCGCCGCTTTGACTAGCAGCGGAATACCGTTACTGTTGCGTTTTATGAAGTTACTAGCGGCCGCCCGCGACTCCGTCCGCGTGGATTTCTTTTTTTCGAAATAAAAAGTAGCCTATGTTCTGTCTCAGGGTCTAAAGATTGTCTGTACCAAATTTCGAAAGCGTAACATACAGACAGACAGACAGACAGACAGACAGTTACTTTCGCATTTATAATATTAGTTGGGATGACAGAGGCTATACCCATCATTACAGCCATGGGCGGGTGTTAAGGTGACTACTGTTAAGTCTGCTAGACCCGAGATCTCTAATATTTAACTAGGACCAACATTACTGCTTGACATAATTATTAAAAAATATTGGTCAGATTCTTCAAGCCACATTATTCGGCGTCGCCTATATCAGTAGAAGTCGTGAAACTGTGCGCGCGCCGGCGTGACCAGCAGCGGAATAGTGTATAGGCAATTCCGCGGTGTACCGTCCGTCTGTTTTGGGGCGTAACTATGAATATCAGACTGTGGAATGCAACGTCATAAATGCATGAAATTATGACGGAGGCTATGCCCATCGTCACCAGCATGGGCAGGCGTGTAGGTGACTTCAGTCGGCGAACGAAAAAATACTGGCATACGCACAATCGCACATTGCTCCGACTCAGTTTCTGTCTGAACAGAGACCCTTGGTATTTCATATCCATGTGTTGTCAATGATTACTTGTCATAATTTATAGAAACGCATTATTCGGCGTCACCTATACCGTCAGTCGTGGTGAAACTGCGCGCGCGCAGCGTGACCAGCAGCGGAATAGTGCATTACGCCCCCGCCCTGCAATCAGCATATCAACTCACGTCGCATTATGGTTTACCGTTTGTTGCAGTTCACTGCTGGGCTAGCCCCTGCATTACGCTAGATGGAGCTCAAGGAGCTTGATAGTGCAGTGTTAAGCGAGCTCGACCTGCGTTTGCTAAATTAAGCAACTTTCGCAGAGGCCAGTCATCGGTAGGCACTCTAAATCGTTGGTCCTGCGCCTGATCTCTTTACCGTCGTGTCATATTGCTGTCTCCCCGAACTATGAGAGTTAGGGAATAAGGAGTGCACCTGTGCTTGCGCACTCACTTGTGCACTCTAATCTATCCTGCATACCTGGCCGATTGTAAGACCGGTCGCCATGGCCAAGAACGGCCGGATCTCAGGGAATATATATACCCCCGTATTATACACCCTGAGATCCCTGGTATTTCACTGGACCAACAATTATGTTGACAGCGATTACTTGTCTATAATCAGTATGTGCATATACTTGCCAAATTAATTTAAAGAAACGCATTACTCGGCGTCACCTTTAAGTACCTCTATCATCAGGCGTGGTGAAACTGCGCGCGCGCAGCGTGACCAGCAGCGGAATAGTGCATTACGCCCCCGCCCTGCAATCAGCATATCAACTCACGTCGCCTTTATGGTTTACCGTTTGTTTTGGCGCGCATCCTCGTTCTAATGTGTCGATAGTTTCACTGACCTCGGAAAGGATGGGAGGTAGACGTGGAACGAATACTCGTGTATTTTTTCTATGTTATGTCAGAAAAGCAAGTCTGCAATAGGAAGTAGCCAGTACCAAATTCACGAGTCAGTAAGTAAGGAGTACCAGCCTTTTTTTGTCCCACTGCAGGGCAGAGGCTTCCTCTAATTGAAATCATGTTTTCGTTACAAATATAGATTTTGGCTTTAACACCACGTTTACCAAAATTCGAACCCAGTACCTGTAGATCACGGTACTTAATCCACTAGACCATCGAGGCGTACACCAGTACCAAACCTCTTTGCACGCGAGGTTTTGCAAATGATCTTTCTATTTGAGAAGTAAGCATTTAGGTTATGCGAGCATTCCACTCTACACAGGTGGGGTAAACAAAATTGTGCACAGTGTGCAGAAGTGACGCGTTACCAAGTTCGCGCAGAAGTTTGCCGGATTTCCTGATGTGGCATATCCTTCTATTTGTGGTCTAATGTGCAGTAGGTAGTGGACTTTTTTAGTTAAGTAACTAAATATGCCATCGATCCAATCCATTTTAATATTATACTTTCAATGAGAAACATCGAGTATTAGCGTCCTACCCAGACTATTAGCACACCGCCATCGTTGCATTCAAGTAGTCCGAGCATTCGGAACACGGGTGAGGTAAACAAAATTGTGCACAGAGGGCAGAAGTGACGCATTTCCAAGTATGCCGGCTTAGTTAATGGGGCATAGGTAACCATCTTTCTTGCTGGATTCATTATTGGGTCATAATCCGCTCTACGTGGACCTACGACTAGGAGGTAGTAGATTGTAACAGCTAGACAAGTAAATAGGTACACCATATATCCAATATATATTTATACTGTTCTTCCGATGAAAAACATCGAGTAACATCGTCCATCGTTCTACCCAGACTATTAGCACACCGCCATCATTGCATTCAAGTATTCCGAGCATTCGGAACACGGGTGGGGTAAACAAAATTGTGCACAGTGGGCAGAAGTGACGCATTACCAAGTTCGCGCAGAAGTATGCCGGGTTAATTTATAGGGCGTAGGGTGGGTCTCATTAAGGGCACCTTGCCACCTGTAGAATGATCCGACGGGATAGATTTATAGCTTATTCTAGTGCTTTCGCTGATTTCGGAGGCGTGGTAATTAGAACGTTGAAGTAAAGTTTTGTAATGAGTCGAAAAATTTCCGGTTACATTGAAATATGTCTGTGGTCGGTCCATAAGTTCACGAAGTTTTTACAAAGAAACTTGGCATGGTGTTTTATTTACCTACTAAATAAAGAAAGTATTGATTCCCAACCTAATGGTATTGAGGAATGAACATAATCTGGATTCCATTTTACTTTGCAAACAAATTAAGAGCGAAAGCTGGCAACTGCAGATGCAAGAGATAATATGAGTAATAATAATACCTAATAGTGAGAGCACATTTGACTGGGGTAATCTTTGTAGGGTTGGAGATGAAAAAGTAATTTTTTACTTGTGAAAGTGTTCAATATTTTGGATGTCCAATAGGTATAACTAACTAGTGTGTATGATGGAACATCCTTATTTAACTCTTAAAAAAAACAATGTGAAAAAGAAACCAGGAAAACAATTAGTTTTTTTTTAATTCTTAAAATTTCCCAATCTTTTTTTATAATTTTATAAAACAACAAAATTATAATATTTTATTTGTTAAGATATCTTGGATAAAATAACAATGTTTTTATAAAATAAAATAAAAATAAAAATCCCAAAAAACATCAAACAACGGCTCAATAATTAACTCATTACCAAATTAATTAATTCCATTCTATTCAATAATTACAAAAAAAAATAACCTAAAAAAACGCAACATCTCCGACCACGGCGGCGCCATACTCGCGACTGCCGCGCGCCTCCCGCCGCTACCCCGCCCATAAACATGTCACTTCGCGCGCGACTGGCGATTTACGACCTCTCGCTCTAACGTACCCATAACTTAGCCAAACAAAAGGGAAAGCTATAACGCTCATCGGTCCCATGCGGATAGTTTAATTTACGCACACAAACAAGACGCGATGAGCTAGTATGCGACTCGGGAGACGCGTATACGCGGGATTTTCAGATAAATTGGTTGTTGTTGTCTCAAAATTTGTTTTGTGAAAGTTTGTTCTAGGATTTGATGGGTGAATTTTACTGATTCTCATTGACGGTTTCAACTATGCTTATAAAAGTAGTTGCTATGTCCGGGAGTATCTGCAAATTCAGCGTATACTATGGAAGCCTTGTCCTCGGAGTATCAGCTACGTTCGAGTTGCCGCCGGCCGAGAGTTTAATATTTTTATCTCCCTCTAACACACATTTCCCAGATCGTAAATCTGGAAATGGCCGCATGTAGGTTACGCACGCCGTCCGCGCAATACTAGCGGGAGCGCATAAAGTATAGTTTTCTCTGTTTTATTGCGTGTTTCAGTGCGCGACAAAGGAGATGGGAGTATGCCGGGGAAATCAGCTGTTTGGGGCATGCTTCAAACGCGCTGTGGAATGTGGCGAACGAAATGTGCTGGTGCACTGCATGGAAAGTGGCTCTACTTCGAAATATTGGTTGATGTTTTTTTTCCTTTGCGGCTTGCATAGTTTGAGTTTGATAGGCAAGTATATTATTTTTTTTTGGTTATATTATTTTTATTCACGGGAGACTGCAATTTATCAAAATATATTTCATGAGATAAACTATTTAATACTTATTTACAAAAAGGGCGGCAAATAATATTTTAATAAAATTTACAAGAAATGTCTTATTATTGAAAATAGAGATAGATACATAATTTTTCGTACCTATAACGATTTTTAATACTTTAGTGAAAATAAATACATCTTTATATCATTATCAATTATTTTGTCCATGAAACGTATGAAGTTGGAAGATTCACCAAAACATTTTTTGGAGTACCTACCTAACGGCAATCATTTCAAGATTAAAGAATCATTTGTTTTGTTTGATTTATTAAAGACATTTAGGTATTAATACTACCTTCAAAAAATCTACAAACCAATAGAACAGTAGGTAAATGTTTTTTTTTTAAAGATTAATATAAAACTACCTACACAAAGAAAAGAGATAATTAAAAACCTAATCAAATAGGTAATTATCTCTTTTCTTTGTGTAATATTTGAAATTATTTTAATCAAGAGTCAATTCGTACCGCGTCAAATATTGAAGTGGCAAAATAAAAATAAATGTTTCTAAATTACGCAATTGGTTGATTTCAAACTCATTTCAAATTTGGTAAATGAATGGTGGTAAGGAAAATAAGTGGAAATGGTGAACGATAAAGTGCTGTAATCTTTTGAATATAGTTAATGCTAAAAAATGCAGGCAAAATTAAGTTGAAATAATTTTAATGGCATTATTCATTAACTGCCAATTATTTTAATCTGTCAAAGTAGAACATGCTTAAGAGAGCGGTCGCCATGATGGTGAGCAGTTACCGTTGCTCAAATGATTATTACCTACCAGTTTTCTACTTCCTAGCGTTTATCCCATTTCTATGCGGGGTTCGCTTTGACCATGATCCAGGATTTGGCGAGTCTGGTTATTACATTGAAGCGACTGTCATCAGACCTTCGTAACCAATAGAGGTAAACCAGACAGATTGGATCATGGTTACACACCACGGATTCGAACCACGGACCTCAAGTATGTGGGACGCCAACCGTACCACTAGGCCACCATCGCTCCATAAATTATTACCTACCAATATTTGTGTAATTCGCAAATGATATGATGAACATCGACATTTGTAGGTACTCGAGTCATTGATGTTTATTAAAGTATTGAAAACGTATATCCGTTCCCTAGCATCCTTCGTAGGTACAAGCTTAGTTAAGCGCTAGGCAACCGGTGTGCTAGTCCAAGGCATTTTTTTTTTTTATTAATTTATTAATATTGAAGGCATTTGGATTTATTTATTGATAAAGAAATAACGGTTTGTCCATTTTTATGATTTCTTACTACAATATCATTCATTCAAAAGGTGTTCACATAATTTATGTAGATACCTACCTACAAACTAAAAATCACAACAAATTTATCTACTCCACACTTTACTAAATAAAACAAATGAGTTTTAGGTGAAAAAAATTAATAGGTGTTTGTATCTGAAGCAACCTTAATGATTTCTTGCATAATATTCTTTTTATTTACCGCCGCACTGTGAATAAAGTAAGAAACAATAATAATTATGTATTTATAACAATAATTCAAGTTATGTGCCCATTAAAAAATAAGTATTCTTCGTACTTGCTAGGTAATTATAATGAAACTTTATAGAAGTGAATGTATAATTTCCAAATATGAAGTACCTACCTAAATCCTAATAAAAGTGTTAGAGTAAAAAAGTAATAATATGTATGTAGAAATTGATTTGTTCCAATTGTTTTTATCTTTCCATACCCTTACAGGGTCCATGTATATTTTAAGTTAAGTTTAGCTTAATATCATGTATGGTGCAAGAAAATAAATAAATAAATCTATTTGTTTACAATAAAAATAAAATTAAACAATTATAACAATCATGTATCATGAAAACCTCAAAGATGATGCTTTAATGCATAACATTAAAAATTATTATTATAACAATTACCAAAACCACATGAATTAAAATTATTAGGAAGAAAAGAAATATACCTATAATCTCCTACCCAAATGCTCTCTAAATACGTGCGGTGTCTTGACGTTGACAAATGAAACTGCAGAGCGAGTTCTCGTTTGGGCGCCGCAATTGGCGGCGAATACAAAATGGCGGCGCCGTCTTTACTCTGATTGGCTCTCTCGTTCAGCTAACAAAATTTTCTATTGTACCTTTTTGAACAAAAGCAGGTAGAAATGTGAGTGGATCTTGTGCAACACTTTGAATTGCACATTTAAACTAAATGTCTGCTACAAGGTAATGTTTAACATTTGAAGTGATACCTAGTTTGAGTAATTTATATTATTAATGGTGAATTAACTTTCATTTCATACCTACCTTTGAATTAAAAAAATCGTCCTATTCGTTCTTTAAAGCTTTTGTGGAAAATCATGATGAAACAAAATTGTTGTTTATTGTGCATATAAATATGATATATAAAAATTCTGTTAATTTAAATATGTAGTTTACTCACAAGTTCAAAATAAAATGGGCAATACATTTTTAAACAAACAAAATATGTTTAATATCTAATTGAACTAAACAAGGGGTTGGTAAACAATATTTTTATTATCACCGGTTTAATTGTAAAGGTGATTGCACAAATAAACTTATTTTAATCTCTGGGATAACAGGTTAATTTTGTCCTCTAGAAAAACAAGAGGCATTAAAGCCCTGATTTTGAATGTGTCTAGTTGTTATCGCAATAAGAAGATATTGTCATATTTAGGTGAAAACATAACTTGTTTATTATATAAGGCTTGATGAATAAGGCAATATAGAATATATGATAATTAAATGACAAAAATGCATTGATATGTTCATCTGTTGATTTGTGATTAGATTGGTCATAATTATTATATTATTTAAATTAAATCAAATTTCACATTGAACTAACATACACAGAACATCACAGAACATAACGTACACAGAAGATTATTTAAATTATTACAAAATAAAGGCGTTGGTCACTGCTAAGTTCCTTCCGACGTCTCTTTTCAGCCGGCCATTCACGTCGAGGGGCTGCCGCTGGTAGGGTGAAAAATGTTTTGAAGTGCAATAGAATTAACTTAGATTCGAATTCCCTAAAAACTATATTATAAATATCTTTTGAATTAAAATGTTTTTCATCCTAGCGAAATTATTTAATGTACCTATTGATGTTATTTAATCATTTAAAAAACTAATATTATCAGCAAATATTTAAGACTTTGAGAAATAAGACTATTAGTATTTAATATTATTTTTGACAGACTTACCTTCTAGTACAGTTCAAGCAATATTTACGATATACAATAATATTAATAAAACTTGTTTGAGGAACAATTAAGCCTTCAAGAAAATGTTGATTAATATTATATCTAGTGTTCAAGTAAGCGGGAGGAGTAGCGTAGCGTACCGTCAGCAGTACCTACTTTTGCAGGCATGAACAATATTCTGGATTGCAGAATATTATAAACTAGCGGCCCGTCACGCGGTTTCACCCACGTCCCGGGGGAACTACTTCCCGTACCGGGATAAAATATAGCCTATGTTACTCTGGGTGAATGTAGCTTTCCAACAGTGAAAGAATTTTTCAAATCTGCCAAGTAGTTTCGGAGCCTATTCAATTCATACAAACAAACAAACAAACAAAAAATCAAACCTTTCCTCTTTATAATATTAGTATAGAAGACATATAGACGTCATCGTCACCTCATCATATCACATACAGAGGTGAAATCATCGTACAATTAAAAAAAAAACCGGCCAAGAGCGTGTCGGACACGCCCATGAAATGGTTCCGTAGCTAAAAGATGTCCCGACCGCTTAAGACACCATTTAGTAAGGGCAACTGCACGTCATAAGTTGGTCGAGTTGTATAAAAATAACTATGTATGATACAGAGTTCGCTATAGTTTTCGTTGAAAGAACTTACTTGGAGGTATACAGGACATTTTTTTCAGAATTATTGTAATAGTATTTCAAAAGTTAAGGGGGGGGGACGCTCTAATTTTAACTTTGTATTAATATATCTCGAGACTGGGGTGTTTGATCCACATGGTTTCAAGGCAAGTTTTATTGTATTTAAAAATACCTTTTTAACGATACCCCACACGATGGTGTAAGTTGATTTTTTTTTTCGATTTTACTTTTCGCTGTCTGGGAGGGGGGGGTAAAAATAATTATTTTTCGATTATTTTAAAAACCAGTTCTTGAATTATCACTATACATCTCTCCACCAATTTTCGTGGCAATCGGTTCAGAAACGGCGGAGAACGAGCCAGGACAGACAGACAGACAGACAGACAGACAGACAGACATGACGAAACTATAAGGGTTCCGTTTTTTGCCATTTGGCTACGGAACCCTAAAAAGCAAGTTTATTTGAAACATTGTTTATTTTATTTTCTTTTAACAGTGTTGCTTGCCAAAGTCAAATACATTATATATAAATTACAAAAGTTACAAAATATATAAAAAACCGCGAATCGAGCTGCAAACGAACAAAAAGTCATAAGCATAGTAGAGCCTCCTTCACCGCCCACGTTCTGGTATCAACGTCTGGTGCATCGAACGATACACGAAGAAACTTTACGACGGCACTCGGCCTCAGCGGCCGGTACAGCCGAGCCGGTGCGAAATCGCGATCACCGGTCCAATTAATCGGCGCGATTAACGTCGTCCGGGCATCACTGCGCGGATTAACGGGGGTGGGTCGAGGCGTCCTCTGGTAGCAGATTTAGTGCGGCGCCGCGGCGTGCGGCGTCGGGGGGTGCGCGAGTCGTAAACCATCGGCCGGCACATTCAACTGACGCGCGGCATCGCGAGAACGCGTTGCGTAACCGCGCCATAAACAAGCCCTTCGGCCCACGTGCGCACTACGTACCGCGCTCATGCCCCTAAACTGACACGTGACCGATCCAGTGAAACCGACTGTGACTTGTGAAGTTGGCGGGATGCCGCTAGCACCGCCGGCGGCAGGCGGCCCGGCTTGAGGTGAGTTTATTGCCGATTTACGGCCCCCCGGGCCCGGCGAGGTCCCGTCTGCCGGGTAAAGTTTTACGCGACCGCTTTATGATTCACTCGCGAGTCTCGCCAATAGCCTAAACAAACGTTCGCGCGGCGATCCCTCAACCCGCTACCGCCATTCATACATTTGCAACGTCAAATACTCGAGATGCGCACACGACACTTTAAATGTATGACGTTAATTCCATCTAACAGAACACACTCTATATCATTATCAATAAATAAAAACCATCAAAGCACTTTTCATAAGGTAAACAATGGAAAATGTAATCGCAAAACGCACCCGTCTACGTTTAAATTCACGTAGAGTTTTACTATGAGTGTTTACAAGGTTAGAATGCTGTTTACTCGCAAAGAAATATAAATTTTGATCCTGTTAGTACAACTGTAGTTGTTACTTGAAATGAATAAAACATTTGTACTGGATAGTAATGTCTTCGTTGTCTCTGAACGGGGCAGATTTCTGCCTCTATAATACGGAGTGTAATCAGTTTGTCAACAAGTTTAACGCAATAAAACAGTTCACAAGTGTTTATATCTTCGTAATAAAATGAATGACATAATATAATATATCAATTCTGTTAATAGTGTAAAATCCACTTATACAAATAATATTTTTTACGATGTTCGTCGTCGGAAAAACTTTTTAACCACTTCAATTATGCTCTACATAATATAACATTTGAAAATATTTTTGGGAACAGAGTGTTGATAAGTTATTTTGAGAACGCAACTTTCATTTAATCTGAGCTTTATGCGGTAACAAATAAGAGTCATAACATCTCAGTAACAAATAGTATTAAGTGTTTAGGGTAATAAAACACATTTCTTTAATATTAATTTTAGATAAGAAAAATCATTAAAGCCTAATAGTTTAGTACACTTGGCTGACTGGAAAAACAACATCCTGCAATTAAACTTATAGGCCTTAATACGGTTTTTAATTTAACGACTTAACACCGTATTGTTTTAAAATTCAAGAGTAACAATTTGAATACAAGTAATAAATGTTCTATGTTACGTTTTAGTGTTGGAAGATATTTTAATTACATGTTTGTGGTCGTGCGGTCAAAATTGATAAAATATGACTCTATGCTATAATGTATTGTTTTATGAAAATTATATGTAATGTCGCAAGAGTAATAAATTTAATATGTTGTGATGCACTTGTTGTGCATTAATAATACTTTTAGGAAATTCATTAATAATGGTCATAATAGTTTTTTAATTTTTTTAACAGTAAATAAATAATCAACGGTGATAGCACTTTTGTGTAAATAATTTATGCGTCACTTTGATATATTGTTTATGATAAAATCAATTTACGCAAATCTAGATTTAATTAAGTCGAAATAATGATTAGATTTTTATTGAAGTATAATGATGATTATCTTTTATGACAACTTCATTGTTTGTGAGTGTTATGCAGTAATGAGAAATAACGATAATGAAAAATGCAAATAGTTAAGTATAATATAAAATGTTAATAAAACCTAAGACAAAACTGCATATCAAAATTATAAATATTAAAATTCAAGACAAAGTTGACTGCAAATACAAATATTGTCAAGTGTCCAGAGTGACTAAGACCAAAATGGTCAAAACTTCAGGCCTATATATGTAGGTATGGTTAGAATAAATAATTAGCATTATTGATAAATAAATTGCAACTGCCTTCACTAATTACACGCATAAAATATACCCTTCTCAATTTCATATGAAATGCCCACCGAACGGTGGAAGAATTCCACAGAAAAACTGTAATTTATTGTATCATTGTTCATAAAGCAAAAACTGTTATTAGCGCGGAATGACTTTTAAGACTACGCGATAATTGAAAACGTGTCATAATTATAAACGATGTAGGAGGAACCATTAACATTCTTATTAGATCTTTAGTAGAAAGGACACCTTATAAGGGGCCACTCAAGCGCGCACAGAGGTTAATATAGCAATAACTCAGAAACAAATGATGGAAAAAGTTACCTAATAACTGACTTATGGAGGCAAGAGTGCTACAGACACAGTAACATCTTGCACCGTTATTTAAATGGCGGCAGTAAAAAGTTATTGGGAGCAGGGTGTAATTCAATGTGTTAATTGTTTTTTGTCTGTGGTCTGATAAAGTAATGATGAATGCCTGGTCGATCGGTAAAAGAGTAACCACCTACGAAAGTAGGATGTAGTTTGCTGTACAAATTAAGGCTGAAGCACAGGTGCACTCCTTATTTCTTTAATTCTCATAGCTAGGTGGAATAGAATTTAACATAACTGATGGATTTTAAAGGCAGACTTTGATGAAGCCGGAGGAAGATTATACAAAATTTGTGCCAATGATCAAACTTCTCTGATTTCCTTTTAAAGATCTAAGAAGTTCTGACAATGTTCTATGAATGTTGCCAAAACCTAAGCCCTGGTTGCAGATCTACGCAAATAGCCAGGTAAATGATGATTAATGACCAAAGAATTTACGTACTGAATGAGAAATTGAAAATAATTTAATACAAGACTTAGACAAATTGCTTGAAATTAATCTTAATCTATAGGTAATTCTGCAACCTGAAAATAACTCACTGATAACTATCCTACCAATAATTAATGATATTTAGACGTTTATAGATTTATATTCGTCTGTTATCAGTCATTACATGAGTTCGAATCTAGCTCAAAAACAGTTCTATAAATAAATTTAAAATAAACAACTGCTACTGCGTATAGCAAACAAGTTTGATTCCGGGCAATCTTATGCACTTTTTGTTCGCGGCAAAAACTTGTATTCAAGCATTATTTTAAATTACAACTTCCTTAAGTCTAGAACAAGAGGGTGAAAAAATATTAACTAGTTCAAAGAGTGTATCTTGCGCGCGCGCTTCTATTTGATATTCCAGTCATGACTGACTCCATATTTGTCTTATTTCACATCACCCTGTTGGTTAGATCTCAATCTGTACTTATTATTCAGTGATGCTGCCTGCTTTTTGTAACTTTTAACTCACCTTGTAGGCTAAAGTGACTCAGATTCTTACTAGATGTAAACTTCTGATACTTGACATGTTTTTCTGAAGTTAAATAAAATTGTAGTGCTCTATTTTATTCACGGTAGGTCTGGTCTGCTTATCAAGATACAGATAATGTGTAAAACTTTACTTGTATTATTTATATATATTAAGGAAAACATTTAATTTTATGTGAAGAGTTAATATAACTTTTACATCATTCAAGGAAAAACAAAATAAAATTCTTGCTTGCTTGCCAATTAAGTATGTACTGACTTGTAACCAGTGAATAAGATTATGTGTAGAGTTCACACAAATACAAACAAGAAAATGTGAGATCTTATTTTGGTGCAATTAACTAAGCATAAAGATTTATAGGTTAACCGAGTCTAAGCTATACAACTTCATAGCAAGTTACCACAAGTTGTTTCGTATATAAACTCCATTTAAGTAGCACCTGATTGATGGATTCATTCCACTTGTCTTCTTCCTGTGATTAGTATGTTAATGTAATCAACAAAACCTTAGAACTCGCTCCAGCCAGGCGGGTTTTCACACAAATTGAATTTATAACTTAAGCGAGGCGAGAAATTTCTATCGACCCGTGCTTTTTGTCAATGAGGTTACTCGTACTCACTTCTTCAATTCCCCCAACAAAAAGTACACCCGGTGAATTCATATCTACTGTTGCAAGCATGAAATTGTCTTTCTCGCGGTCATAAATTATCATCTTAATAAGTTAATGAGTGATTCCACAAATAGTTTGGTTTTTGCGTCCGCCGGTACGAGAGCCGATGCTACCGACTCACTCGTTATTTCCATAAACGTTTGCGCATCTGCCTTTATCGAATTTGATTAAACTTCATGTTTATTTATCGCGTGTTTATTTAAAAGAAGGCCGAAGAAGGCCTTTAGAGGCAGCTTGACAAAAATATTTGGATGCGAATGAGGCTTTCCTATCTGTAACTGGTTCGGCGGATGTTGCATCGAGGCAACATATTAATTTATATATCCAAAAAGATTTAATTTGTCATGATTGATGCAAGCGGAACGTGAGAATTTAAATTTTGGAAGTCCGAAATCACATTTATTTTATTAAATAAAAACTTTATTGACAACACAAGTAAGTAATGTACAAAAGGCGGGTGTATATTAAGATGCGTCGGACTATTTACTCTTCAAAAATGGGTAAAGGGTACTTGCGAATAAAAATATACATTCGTAAACACTTTTCCCCCGTCATCGCGTCGTCACAATTCCTAGACGCGGCATCCACGAGCCGTCAAATTTATTCCCCTCACGTCCACTCGATCAGACGGCTGAACTTTTAATTTCAACAAAAAATCCACTGCCAGTGTTAAAACTAACAGGTGACCGCTCACCTCCCGCGAGGGAGGCGTAAAAAGCGACATCTGTTCATGCACACGATCATATCTACTTGAAATACTCCGTGGAGACAAATTGCGGGCGATTCAGACGTGGCCACTGGCCGTCGGAATAAGTAAACAGCTGATTGTTTCGCTCCCGAGTCACGATCGCGAACCAATCTTAGCTATTCGGTAACAAAACGTAGATTCGTACAGCGGTGAGCGGTGAAGCACCTCCGTTCAATCCGCATAATTATCGGATGGGCAATAAATTCCGCTGCAAGCGTTGTTTACATACAACGGATCGTTAGTTAGTACTTCATTGTTTGGACGCGAACCGCCTCTTTGGAGCGATTGTTACAATTGTATAATGATTCATTACATTTTAAGTAAGTTACGTTTTAGGCTTTATCGAAAAACACATTCGACACTATACAGAAGTCAACAAAAACTTACGAATTTTAGTACGTCTAAAATAAGTTACATACTAACTCTTTCATAAAGTTTTTAAGATCAAAAGGCAAGGACATCTTCACTTGTACCATTAAAATACAGGGAGTCAAAAGATTACAAATACATTCTTAATAATTACCACATACATAAGACTATCCGAATAGTAAAGAGTCATCAACGAACAACATTGACTTATCCATATTTTCATCTATGATTTACACATGTAGACCTCAGTTCGATAATGAATGAGGTGGTCGTAAACGGCCGAGTCAAGAGAACATTAATGTCAATAAAAAACCCATAAACTCTATTAGGCATCATAAACTTCACCACATCTGGTCAATAACTCGTTTCGAGTACAGTAGGTATTGATTGTTTAATTAAAATACCGAATATTGGTGAACCTACATTTTAGTTTCTATCTTATAGATATTAAATACACGTTATTTGCTTATTTGCGCGTTTAAAAATTATAGCCATAAGTTTTTTAAACAGTGTTTCAAAAGTTGTAGATAAAATGTAACAATTTCTTTCGTGTCTAATTTACTTAAAGCAGTAAATTTTCACGTCGAACGATAAGCGATATTCGATCCAAAAAACACGGAAACCGACTTTTGTTACACCCTAAGAATAGAACAATAAATTACCTCAAGGTGTTATAAGTATTTGAGCCTCTTGGCCACAATTCTCCAAAACATTAGTATTGCGCACGAATTCATTGTCACAACATTAGCATAATATGTAATTGGTTACCTGCTTACTTAGCAGGTGAATTGTTAGGAATGCGCTTTTGTCTAAACACCCATTGTCAATTTGTGCAACGTTTATTGTATTCCGACTTAGTTCTGTTGTCGCATATTTAAGAGGATCTCTCACATTTTTTACGGCTTTAATTTTGTAAACATAACGGGCCTGCGAATTTTACATTTGCATCTTTTCACTGTTTAACATCACAATAGGCGACAATAGGTCGTTTTTTGTAAGTAACTGTGAGTTGTAGGCTCTCAATTCTCAGTAGTTGGTACTCTAACTACAGTTATTTGAATATCTTGCACATGTCGCGTTGTTTTGACTTCTGTTATTCTTGAAACAAAGATGTATTTTTGTTTCCATTGTTTTAAATTACTACTGTTTGTTACGGCCGGCTTTTTACCAAAATCGACATCTGTGTCACAATTTTAAGCATCTCAGAATCCAAATTTGGAAGAACCAATTGTCCTTAATAGAAAATGTAGGGCCAAATAACATGATCAGATGTTAATTCATGATGTGTTGTTTCTAAGGACCAATTTATGCCGTTAAATGAGGGTGTATGTACGCTTGAATGATCAATTGGTTACATTGGCTCATACAAGTACGATACGTTTTACTGAGTGTTAATAGTGGTATAACCTTTTAAATATGGTTGTTGGTCTATTTTATGGAGCAGTTTGTATTATAATATATACAAACGTGAAGGAGGGGATACACTCGCGGCATATTGATGCTTAATAACAGCAATAAAGGGGAACGAAGTAGTTATTAGCTCATTTGACATCTGATTAAATGTAAGTAATAGGTTCTTTCAATTCTTATTTTTTGTGGTAGCAAGGACTTTTGTAATAAAAGACCGATCTCTGACTGGCGAAGGTGATCACCGTAGCTTATATTAAACGAGGGTCACCGATGTATTGCATGCTTTTAAAAGCCCATGTCTATTGTCTGCCACTGAGCCTTGAACGTATTCCTCACCGAATTTCTCAACACATAGCCCAATAGTTACTTAGCGTTTTTTCATTGTGGTCTTCTAAATTAGTAGTTTCCTACACGGCTACGCTGCTCATTCAATTGGAAGTTCCACCAAGCTTTTCCAGAATCATCTCCAAAAGCGTTGATGGAAATGTATTTGTACTATGCATAAGTAACTTTGTAAACTTCGTCCGTCCGTCGAAGCGGGTGCGGTGGGGCCGCTCGAAAATTGTAATATTTCAAAATTACTCAAGAGTCGCGTTGGCTTGAATAATGCGATAAGTTTGCGGGGTGGGACCGACTGTGCGTGCCTACTTACCCTGGACTTGTTTTTGAACTTCTGACTCGGATCAAAATATCAGGTCCGGTTCGTTTGGACCCGAAATGGGACGGTTGGGAATGTATGAGTTTAGCTTTTTAGGCTGAAAAGGCTGTGAAGAGAAGTTCGGTGAATTGAGTAATAGCTTTGCGGAAGATTTTACTTTGACTCATTTGGTTACTGTTTCTACTTTAACTCAATTTATGCACTTTTCCGTGAAGGATTAATCTACTGCTGCAATTCTGTAGTCATAAGTACCTGATTCACGTTTTGTGCTGTCGTGAAAAGCTAGTATTATCAACATATCTGTTTGTCCTGGTCTGGGTGTTATATGTTTCACTTAAGTGGATATGGCTGGATAAAAAAGGATTTTATCATATAAATCCGTTCCCTTGCATCTACATATATGTAGGTATATCAAGATTTGAGCTTAGTTTGGGCCTAGGCAATGGGTGTGTTAGTTCAAGGAAGTTATTTATTATTTATATTTTAGCCATCGATATCACATATCAGTTACCCTACAAACGTTTTAAATAACTTTTTTTAAACCAAAAGCTTAGGCCTATAATATTATCTGTAATGTAAATAATTCACCTAATAATCGGCCTTGTAAATGTAAACTTATTCCTATTCAATTATAAATGTCGAATTCATCCACCGTTCGTACACAATCGGTCGATTTAAAAAGCAGTTAAGTCGCTGTATTTTCCATGGCAATAAAGATTTAACTGACAATACCGCGATGTTGAATAGGCTCTTTGAAACTCTATAAGGGAAAATATTTATATCTGCGAATATTTAAACATATTGTTTGGCTTATTATGTTACTTCAATTGAGATGAATTTATTATTTGTTAAGTAAAAACTGAATATCTAAGAAAATATGTAGTACTAAGTAGTATATTCTAATCTACGTAGCATATACACGCAATGTTATTAATCCTAGATTGTCCAAATCCATCTAAAAGATGTTGTAGGAATTATTTTGGTTTCTCTAATAATTCAAGGTCGTTACTAGTTTACGGAATAATCTTTTTTTTATGAGCAATGAAATAATTCACTGTCAGTTCAGTTGTCTGTTCAGTAATTTAATGGAATATAATATCACCATCACTCAAAAAATAGCAAATATTGTTCAGCAAACGCTTCAAACATTTATTTATTTTCTAATCATCCATCTTGGTCAACAAAAGACTATTGATTTACAAAGCCATTCACTTCTCACCACCGACCCCACCGATATTTTATTCTTTCGAATTCCACCTGAATCGCCCTTGCTAGTATGACACGAAGGTGGCCATATATTCTGTAGGCCGCACGTGGCCGGTACCATGTGATAAACCGGTCCCACCAGGCCTAGTAACCTCTAAACCACAGTAAAGTGTGATGACAGTAAGGTAGGAAGTGGAGGTCGCGAGGCGGATGTGTGGTTTAGGGTTTTTTCAGAAAAAGAAGTTTTTTTTTTTGGATAATAATGATAATGTGTTGTATGTGGTTTAAATGTCAGCATGGTAGTGCTCTTTGGGGGAGGCCTACGTTCAGCAGTGGACGGCAATAGGTTGATTGATTGATTGATTTATGGTAGTGCACCAGTAAATTAATTTTAATAGTAATAATACAGACAAAACATCTATAATACAATGTATGTATGTACTGTTGTAACATAGGTAGGTATGTAGATTAAAAGATCATAAAGCGTTGTGCGCCAAATTGCATTACGATTTTTTTAACATTTTCGTATTTTTTCCCTTATCATCAATTCCACCACATAATTTACTGTGTATTTTCAAACATACATAATACCTATGAGTAGAATTATTTTTTAATTATAAATTTTCCTCCTTCTTGAACTTAACTTAGCTTTTATATTTTTAGATTCTCGGTTAAGGATTTTCTACTGTCATTTACTTCACTGTCCCAAACCAGCGCTGGTGATCTCATGAAGGATTCCGTACGATTTTATAATTCTTTTGTCGTCTGTGAGAACCGTCCGTGTGAAAAAAACGCACTTATGAAATAACTATGTGTGTTTTAGGAAGTTTATCGCTAATCACGATACGGAGGATTGTAATATTTAAATTGTTTAGTTAATTAAGATATAAAAGCGTTGCGTAATTACGTTAATTAAAGAGCTGGTGTTAGTAGAGTGCTAGAGTTAAGCAATGTTCACCGTGGTCAGTTCTGGGTTGGTGACCGTATATTTTATTCGTAAGATAACTTAATTTAATTAAAGAAGAATTATTGAATATTCCAAAGTCTTAATTCAAGTAGTAAATTGTTTTGTATTTTTCCACAATGGAGGATTGTTTTTGTCTTCAGTGCCTAATTAGTTAATTTTTTTCATTTACCTATTTTTCTTATCTGGAGTCTGCAGTCATGTCAGTAGCTA
The DNA here is from genome assembly GCA_958496325.1 of Nomophila noctuella. Taxonomy (NCBI): domain Eukaryota; kingdom Metazoa; phylum Arthropoda; class Insecta; order Lepidoptera; family Crambidae; genus Nomophila; species Nomophila noctuella. The sequence continues at coordinate 10,755,352 of OY292491.1, forward strand.
AAATTTAAAGCTATTTTATCCTACACGATATTTTTTTCATTCTGCTTATGTAAATAAAGATATTTAATTATGTAGTAAGAATTGAAAACCTGGAATTTGTCTAAAATCAGTTGAAAATATCATATTAACAAAATATTTTTTTGAACTTTCATACTTAAAATTATAAATGTAAGTTTGCTTGTTTGGTTCTTGTCCGTCAATCACACTGAAACTACTCAACGCATTTTCATAAAATTTGAAGCTATGGGCTGACTAAAGTATACCGATTAAATGCTATTATGCTATAAAATAGGAATTCTGATAACAAGCGCAAAGCTGCGGGTAAAACCTAGTTGATTATATTAAAGAAACCCAACTCTAGAATACAGATTTCTACTTCTCAACCAACTGTTCACTTAATTAGTAAGCGATAAATCCACAAACCAGTAACGAATTAAAAGCCAACAGTCGAAAGTCGAAACAGACGAAAATTGAAAACATCTGAAAACTTGGTACAGTTACAAAGTTCTAAACTTGAAGTATTTCTAACTCTTAGAACTCGAGTCTCGTTAGCGTTCGCCGCAAACCCCTTCTTATTTATGCACTTACTTATACCATTTGCGGTTTGCATCTACTATAGTATAGAATAGTACTATAGTATAGTAGTTTTAAGATTTCTCGCCGGATCCGTCGATTCGAGCTATTGTAAGCCGTAAAGATTGTTGGTCGATAGTGTCGAATAGGAAATGTGACTAATTATTTGGCCCGAACGGCGTATTTGGCTTAAGAAGCAGCTGTAGGGTCGTAGGTTCAATATTACCTTTCTGTGTGGGGGGGGGGGGTATTATTAATTGCTTGGAATAGCAGCAACTGTGAAAAGAATTAAACACAGATTTTGTTAAAAAAAAATCTGGAGCAAAGTGTAATAAAAGTTTTTGTACCATGAATACTTTCAAAATAATTATTTCTCTTTCAAAAACCGTCAATTAATTAACTACAGATCACACTCTGTCTTAAATCTAAACACAAAAACATTTAGATGACTTGCGCCGGATTTTGCTAAATAGTTTGATCATCTAGAACCCAAAAACACACATTAGGTTTTCTAAGTGTTCGTTGTAGTATTTATCTATTGCAAAAATCTGTACTATGCTGGTAGTTTAACCTTGAATTAGGATTTACTATGAACGTAAAAAAGGAAAATGTAAAAAAAGTATGTATTTTGTTACGACGATCCGCTTAGAAACAAGTGTAGGTACCTTTTTTTTTTTTTTTTTACCTAGGTACCTAGTATCTTAAGGATAATCAATCATATAAATTAATAATATTAAGAAACAAAATATGTTGCAGTTCAAAACTATCCAGATTTTATCCTATTTGATATAGGAAATCGGAACTAATTTATATTTTCATAGTAGGTAAAGGTTCCTGAGGGCATTGTACACTTATTAAAATGTTCTTTATTACAATGTAACTCTTAAATGAGAATAGAAGACTAAACTGGATATTAATTTTAATGCATTCATGTTTCGAAGTTAGTGCCTACAGCGTTGTATTAATGAATAGCTTGATTTACTGAGGACATGTTGTATTTTATGCATTCTGTGAATAAAATAGATCTACTGAGATTGCTTTTAAGATGTTCATTATAATTATGGAGCAATAATTAATCAAATAAATAATAATGCATGCACTTAACATGTAAAAAGCATTGGTGTTTTTGGACCCATGGACTGTTCTTTTACATAGACCAAAGATCCATTACATAAATGAAATGAAATGAAATAATTTATTCAGCAATTAGATTCACTTAGTAAATTCTTTTGCACGTCATAACTTTTTTCGCCCTACCGAAAATAATGAAGTAGTACCAAACTCTTAGATATAATATAGTACTACTGTTTACCTAATAATTACTAAAGTTTCGTTAAAAGCCACCATTGGAGGAATAAAGATGTCAAGGCAATGGTTGTAACTAAGCATAGGTAATCAATGTTTTCAATGCGGGTCTTGTAGGTAATAAATAAAGATGGCATAAGAAAAACGTGGGCCTGATGTTGTATTTTTTGGCTAGGAACTAGGTCGTTGACTTAAACCTTTTAAATACGAGAACTTAAAAAACAACCATGCATTCGTCGATATTGAAACATATTGGCCAGTTTTAAATACACGAAAAATAAATCAACATAATAACCTACTACACCTAAACGACTTTTTAACTTTTAAAGTATCGGAAACAGTTGCAAAGGTGGTGATTACAATTGGCATTTATCAGTGAGTACTTTCTCCATTAGAGAAGGCACTAAGGCTCGCACGAAGAGGCCGTGAGCCACATATCTGCCTTTTAAATACTGATGCCGATATAGCTTTCTAGAATTCGAGTCATGCAATTGTAAGGTGTCGGAAAAACTCGGACAATTCCATGAAAATGCATTCGAGTGAAGAAACCAGCCTCGGAATGCCACACGGGGCCTTATCATCGCTGTCACTCGCTTTGTTACAATCTAATTTAAACTTTGCCTCGTGGAATTAGCGTTAAATTTTTATTGCCGTCCAATTGGTAGTTGGGACCTTTCATTATGTAATGCTAATTGTTTCAAGTTTTTGCCGGAGCAAGGTGCAACCGTCGTAGTAGAGAGTCGCCTCGAATATAATAAAGGCACGTTCAGACTAACAAAATTTATACAGGTGTTGAGACTGAATAAATTTTTGCCCCTTTTATGTCATTTCCAGTTCGTGTGACACCGCCGTATTACTCGAGAGACGATGTTGTTATCATCTTGACTTATGACGGGCCTGAGAAAAAGTTTTAAAGGAATGGATTGAACGTTTTTGCTGTTTTCAATGATTATTTTCATGCAATGACAGTTGGATTTCTTCCGACTTGTCTTCAGATGATAAAGGAGAATAATGTCGATATGTCAGTAACTGATACTGTATTCAGACGTTATTCTTTGAGTTGAAGCTTGCTTGAAATTTGTTCAGATCATACATACACGGAATTATTTTAGTGTGGATTTGTGCGAGTGAGACACGCTAGTATTTAATTTTAATACCAACATCAAAACCTTATAGAAGAAAAATTTGGGATGAAATAGAGGATACTTCTAGCATTTAGGTAAAAGACATACACTTAAAATTACGTCATCTTATTGGTATTATTTGTTCTGAAAAAACAATACTCTATGTAAACAAGCTTAAGTTTAAACTGCATTAAAATATACACTTATTCAATTACCAATGCAAATAAAGATAAACTGTTCTCGTTTATGCAAAGATATAGGATTTATTACGAACATATCAAATGCTTAGAAATTAAAACAATACTGTGAGAGAGCTTAAAATCGTTATTCATATCTGAGATTGATTAATACATATTTATTGGGTCTCATAAATTCATTAAAACAATATAAATCACAAACTCAAGTTTGTTCCTCATGAAGAACATCAGAAAAACTCTAGTCATTAATGTTTTAACATCACATTCTTGTCGAATCTTGATTTGAGGAACTATTATAAGTGGGCTTGGTACCTACCATACTATTCCAGATTTCCCTTCCAATCGATTATGTACGGAAGTTGCGTTAATTCCAAAACATTTATCTTATTATGTCCCCATGATCCATGAACCCATATAACTTCCCTTTTTTATGAAATCCAGTATTTCATCGGATTCTTGCAATACCCGTAAATGTGTAGTTGATATTGTTTCTACATATGTGCCCGGCTATGATCCAGGTACACAAATGTTTGAACAGTGCGGGAATCAAACCCGCGACCTCTTGGCCTAATGGTCATCTCCTCGAGCACTACACCAAACACGTCGTCAGTGTAACCTTAAATCAGTATAATCATAATCCTAACTAGCTCTACCGTCTGTCTAAACAGACTTATCTATCTAGGCATCGGCTACACAATTACTCTACGCATAAACTCATAAATGTGGCACAATGACTAATCAAGACTACGTTAACAAGAAAATTGTGATATTCTTGACGTTTATAAGGTTACTACTCGCGACACAGTTCATGAATATGCAGAGATTTATGGTAAATAAGAATTGTAAATTATAATATCGGCCGTAGGAGACAGGACGTTAGTTTGAGTTAAAAATAGAACCTATTTTATTTCCATAACAAGTTTGAATTCGTTTTGTAAAAGTCTATAATACTTAGTTATATAATACTTTATGAATATGGCATTTCTTTTATGTATATAGAATGTCCAAAAATACTTAAAGGTTTTTCCTTGCTTTCATTGTAATGTAATTAACCATATCAAAGTCAATAATTATAGAGATTATAACATCTGAATAAACATTTAACTAGGTATGTCTATAAAATCATACCTATCCTTTCAAGAATACTTTGAACTTTTTCTAAGATTTCTTTAATATCAAGAGTTTTAGTGTTGTCTACCGTTCAATACATTTTACAAAAGTAGTTTAGTATGATTATAGTAAATTATTTTTACAACCACATTGCTGACAAGCTTGAAAAAATGTTTAATTATTGCCTTTCATACGGACAGAATGAAGCGGAGGTTATTATTATATTAACCCTTGTTTTTGTATCAACATGATAGTTTAATAAGCGGCAATTGTTCGCAAGACTTACGATGCATGAGTGAACACTTGATTGGTGACTTATTATTATGATCTACTTATCTATATTATAAAGTTGATCCATATTTGCTCAAGTTACGGTACCACTTTATGAATCGTGGATCAATTTTGCTAGCTTCGAAATGGTATTTTTTTTAAGTTAATTAAAATAAATTATTTGAATATCGTGACCATTACAAATTTTTACCGTTCCAAAGTATGGCATTTAACGTTATTTCGGACGAAACATCTATTTTCAGTCAGCCGTTTTTGGTACAATACTCGTATAAATTATGAGAACGGATTAAATATTTGTTGAAATAAATCGTAAACAATGTTTGCCAAGTGAGTGCAGCTTGGTGCATGTTTGTTTTACGTACTTTTTTTTTTTTTTTTGTGTTCGTGTAGCGAAGTCCATGGGAGATAACCACCTCAGTCACCAATTATCAAGAGCACTCAGATCTATCTTGAAATTGATTCAAGGAGTCTCTTTACAAATGACTAGAAACCAGGCGAATCTTATGAGAGCTAGGCATGAAGTTGACTTCGATAAAAACCCATTCTTGTACTCCAAAAATATCTTTAAACAACCGCCCGGAAGACTGCAACTGACAGATGAACAAATATATGACCATTTTAGGCGCACATATGAAGTGCCGAAGCAACAGAAGATTTACAATGACCCGAGCTCTAAGAGACCTTGCAATCCTGTGTCGGAGTTTCAGGGTACGGCTCCTACCTTAGAAGAATTAGACCGACAGATAAGAAGGAAAGCATCAAGTTCATCTCCGGGGCCCGATGGTATTCCTTACATTGTATATAAAAAGTGCCCATCTGTGTGTAGACATCTTTTAAATATATTTGGTAAGATTTGGTCGAAAAAGCAGATTCCGGAAGTATTTGGTAAAGCTGTTTTCGTGCTCATTCCTAAAAAGGAGACAGTCACTGATCCAAAAGATGCTAGACCGATAGCTCTTACAAACACGATATCGAAAATATTTTTCTCGATCTTGCAAGATAGAATGTCAAAATTTATGTTAAGCAACGAGTACTTTACGCCAAAGCACCAGTAGGGGTTTTTACCAGGAGTTTCTGGTTGCTTAGAACATAACACATTGTTGGCGGAAAGTTTGAAGGATGCCAGGAAACACGAAAGACAAATAGCGGTGTGCTGGATTGACCTAGAGAATGCATTTGGCTCAGTTCAGCACGAGCTGATGTTTTTCGCGTTAGAATGGTATAACTTCCCCCCTTTGGTTTTAGATTTAATTAAGTCATATTATTCTAATTTATCTTTTGTAATTAGCTGTAAAGATGGATACACAAAACCTCTAAATTATAATATTGGTCTTTTTCAGGGATGCTGTTTATCCCCTATAGTATTTAATGTAGTTATTAATATTTTAATTGACACTTTGATTTTACAGGAGAAGAAATGGGGTTATCGGTTTAAAATAAATAATCAGTACACAGAATCAATCCTAGCCTTTGCTGACGATCTCGCAATCTTGACACGAAACTTGAAAGGTTGACTGGTAGAGAATGCCATGAGGCATTAAGTCCGCCTTTTGTACAAAATCTTTAACGTGCAATAAAGTTTAAATAAATAAATAAATAAATAAACCCGAAGCAGTGTCAAGTGTTATTGAAAAAGGTGGATGAGTTCTGTGCTTGGACTGACGGCATGAAGGTGAAGCCAAGTAAATGCTATTGCTTATGTCTGGGTAGACGAGATACGAAATTTACATCTTATGACCCTGGACTCACGATTGGCGGTCAAAATGTTGCAACAATTTCGGAAGCGCTCCCGTTCAAATTTCTCGGCAGAAAGATAGACTATAGAGGCCGCACACCATCTTTGGATGGTATTGTTGAGGATTTCATTGATTCCATTAGTAGGGTTGAGAACCAGCCCATAGGGAACATTAAGAAGCTATGGATCTACAACAACTACCTGTCATCGCGCTTGTCTTGGCCTTTCCTCGTGTACGACTTCGGCAAAACCCTTTTATCGCGACTGGATGCACTCGGCAGACCCCTCTACACTATTTAGGCGCAAAAATAGTTTTGGGATGAACCTAAACAAACCATCGGAGCTTTACAAACATCTTAGAGTCACCAAGATGCACATTCTGGGTAAATCGAAAGACAACACAGTGGCAACACTCCCAAAAGATAAGAATATGAGTGAGTTAGAGTCTAGGCTACGGTTCCATAAGCAGTTTATGGTGGGAGCGCAAACAAACAGGGTAGGATTGGGATGTCGAGAAAGAGAGGATGACCGGAACATCATTAAGTCTTTTCTGCGAATGGATGAAGATAACGAGTATAGAGTCCATGCGCTTAACCTCGAAATGCAAAATGAGTGGGTGTCCCTTGGTGAGTTTTGTATCCCTTTGGCATTGAAGTGGCGGTCGATACTGTACGATTGGTCTCCGGCGTTGCTTAAATTCTATTTGAATGCAGAGCAACCTTGTAAGGTGGGGAATGGCAGTAGACAAAACATGTTTACTCTGTGGTGAGGCCGTAGGTACCGCGAGGCATTTGTTGGTGGGATGCAGAGTACTCCTAGACAGAGGTCACTACTCTCGCCGCCATGACGGAGTGTTGCAGATCATACGTGAAGCGGTGAGCCTTTCAATAGCAAGAGCAGCAAAAGGTTTGACGACGAATACAAAGAACATCAAATTCGTCAAGGAAGGATCTACCAAGAAGTCCAAAGTCAAACCTTACTCCATCGTTAGTGCAGCTCCAGATTGGAAGATCATGATGGACACGTATGAAAAGCGCTACACTATTCCAGAAGACATTGTGTTATCGTCGTCTAGACCAGACCTTTTCGTTTATTCTAGAAAACTTAAGCGCGTACTGTTGGTGGAACTTACTGTTCCATGGGAGACAAACATTCCCAAAGATCACGCGTTTAAAACAAATAAGTATTATGACCTAACCAACGAGATGACTAAAAATGGTTATATAGCACGGTTGTATGCTGTGGAAGTGGGTGCGAGAGGTATACCAGCGAAATCTCTCTACAACCTACTGAAGGACTTAGGATTACCAAGATCTAATATTAGCTCGTTACTGGAAAGAGCAACTAAAGCCGCTTTACTCGGCTCATACCAAATATGGTTGGGAAGGGAGAGGAATGTCATCGGTGAAGGTGATCGTTAGTATACTATAAAGGGGCCCCTTAAACCTACACGCTGGGTCGAAAGTCCCAGGCACCGACTGACATTCCTCTCTGTTCCACGCGATGGACCCGGCACCCGCACGGAGAATCCATGGATAGCTAAGAAGTTCGTCTCTCTCTTACAATTTAAATGTTATTCTCAGTCTTGCAAAATTCTCGCAAACGGACCATAGCAAGAATGGTCCGCACAAACGTAGCCAACGATCCCTGCTCAGAATTATCCAGCTTACATACTTGATTGATAGCTTAAAGGAGCCGGGCAAATTAAAAAACAGTCGGTCTCGTTCTGAAGAAAAGAAAATCTCCAATTAAGTACATTTGACTTTGTAACATCATAGAATGTAGGCTTTTAAGTTAGGTCTAGCGAGGTCGCTACATTGTTTACCTTACTTTGTTGGATATGTTGTGACAGGTCCAATTTTTAAGCTATTATGGTCAATGAGTAAATAAAATGGTTAAAGGTAAGTAGATATTATAATAAATAAGACTAGATGTAATGCTATATGATTAAAAAAAATTCAAAGTTATTTCATTTTATATTTGGGAGCCATTTTGACATTACTAATGAAATAATCAGTGCTTTTTGCGTTTTAGATTTTTGTTTTTTTACTTTTTTGTCTTTTTGGTTGTTTACTCTCAAATCAAATCTCTCTCAAATTAAATTAGTTTTGAGGACAGAAGAAAACTTGAGGTTTTCTTTTTCAATTTCACAAAACCGTTACAATATCCAATTAAATACATTTCGACTTAGTAACATCATAGTCACTCTGACCGAGATAGGATCACTCTAGAAACTTTATGAACCATACACCATACACGGCTTGTAACATTAGACCCAGAGAAGCGTGAATAATTTTGACAGAGAGCATAATTTGTATGTAAAGAACTTGTAGAATGGAAACGCAAAAAGTTAAGTGAATGTCGGAGGCGCGGATACGGTAGCTGGTCAATGTACAAATTATTTGATGATTTATGAGAGTTCATTTATGATTTAAACGTTTATTTTATTATATTTCATTTTAGAATGAAAATTTAATAAGATAGTTAATAATAATAAAAATACATAGGTATGGCACCTAAAAGCCAGCCACAAAATTGTCACAATGTTTAAGAAATAAACAAATTATGTTTATTATAAGTATTATATTTATTTACCATAACAATACTAATAATACATGGACTAAAAAGTAAATAATTTAAACTCTATAACACTGCTCATAAGAAACAAAATGGCTTGTAAAGTCAGGTTTGCACATGGAGGATAATTTATTTTACCTATTTTAAACATAGTATTTGCATAGGACATGAAACGCTATATGACTGTATTTTTAATGTAGAGTTATCTATGCTAATCATTATTTAGCATACATGTTATAGGTAACAGCAACAAAAAATACTAGGTACCATACATATGGAAAGTTACTTACTACATGTTAATATCAAGACAAGTAGCAATAAATTTAACCAGTTTTTGCGTAAAACTAACTTTATTATTGTAAGTTTTTCCAATAATTATTCTCTACTTTCTTTTATTTAGTGATGTTTACTGATTATTTTCGATTTAAGCGTATAATATATTATGTATTGTCTTTAAAAAACTTCGTTTTTACAATCAAATTTCATTTCCCAGAGATCAAAGGCAATATTCAGTTTGATAAACGTACCGACGAAATAATATCTATTAATAACTCTTTTATAAATTCACATGAAGCTTCTCACACAAAAAATAATCACAAATCATTTTAAAAACGTACTTGTAATGCGAAGATGTGTGCTGATGATATTTATGATGTTTTACCAAGTTATTTATCACCGGATGTGATACAGCATAGAGGCGACAATCTGGTACTGATGTTTTTAGTTATATTTAAAGTCAAGTAGACGCTATTTTCTGTGTGCTCCAGAGTATTGATTCTGATAGGCTGAACTAAAACGGATAATTTTCCAAGTGCTTAGTAAACAAATACTAAGATAGAATCTCTAATCCCATGTTCATTTATTTTTAAAATACATAGATGTATAATTTTTTGACGACCCTGTTGGTCTAGTTGTCAGTGGTCCTGGCTACAAAACCAAGGGGAAGCGTGTTCGAATCCCGCTAGGGAGAAATTTTTGTGTGATGAACATCGACATTGGTACTCGAGTCACAGATGTTTATAATAATATTAAGAATGTCTATTCGTTCCCTAGCATCCTTAGTACAAGTTTCGAGCTTAGTTTGGGGCTAGGCAATTGGTGTGTTAGTCCAAGGCACTTATTTATTTATTTCTTGATTCTAAAATACTGATTTAAAACCCAGTCAACGATTATGTTTTTGAAGCCTTTTAACTTCTTTTTCATTAAATAAAACCACTGTAAGTGGAAACTTCATTGCACGGTCTCTTTCTACAAATGGATCGTTAAGTACATATTTATTGTATACTAATTTTTATGTAAGCGTATGCTGTCGATAAAGCGATTGACGAGTGAGAGGCTACACGGTTGCGCCTGCGCTGGTTCTTGAATACTGCCTTTAGAATTAAATATACTCGCAAATAAGTGCATTATTATACGTAAATACTTATTAAAATGATTTTGGCATACCGAGTTTAATAGACAAAAATAAGAGAAACGATGGTTTCGATGTTTTTCAAACGGCTAAGAGATTTGGAAATAAAAATGTAAATTTTATGAATAATATGTAATATTTGCAAACCAAAAAAGCAGCATGTAAAAACTGCATTGCCAAATTAAATTGTTTCTTTTCAAGGCATATCCATACCTTATCAGTTGGTCAATTCAAGTGTCCTTTAAAAATTACCTGTATAAAATTGACAGAAATAAGTTCAACTCTCTTGCGTGTACACAAGTACAAATTGAATGATGCAACGTGACGTCACCAACGGTTTAGATGATTTATGCATCACGACGCAGTCTAATTAGGCGCCCATCTCATTCTATGTAAATTCAGTCGGCCCACCGAATGAATGATACTATCCACATAGCGGCAATCTGGATCTGTGTAGGCTTAAACAAATAAATGTATGAGACGGCTGTGATTCGAATTCACAATTAGTTGAGATATTTTCGGAGTCACGAAGTCAAACCAAGATTGTATTAGCTCAACACACTTCAATGTTTATAAGCTAGGTCAATCATTACGCGATAATAAAAATACATAGCTGTTTTAAAAATGCAATGTCGGCGTCCATTGTAATTATCTTATTACAAGCAATTACAATTATCTTCATTGTAATCTAAAATCATCATTGCGGTTTTGAAAACGTTTACGAGCGTTGTATTTCTAAACGATTCGACAAAGTTTGCTAAACGAGATTTCATTCGGTAATAAAGCAGAATTAAAGAGGTCGTAACATTTTTACGAAATCGTAAAATTTTAACCGCAACACGAGTAGTTGAAATCACAATATTCGCACAATAAAAACTACCGCGCGTTGAATTATGTGATACGTGAGGGAGCAAAGTCCTAAACAGAAATTAATTCGGTGTAATTTTAGTACTCTTTCAAAACCAAATAAACAGCACGTTCGCTGCGAAAGACTGCTCTTGAAAACCGTGTACCACGAGACGCGGGTTTGTGAAACTGTCGCTTTTCTTCCATACAGTTTGCGAGAGATAGCCGAGAGAATACGAGACGGCGGAGTCTCGTGGTACGGGGGCTCGAGGACGAGTAATGTTATGAGCAGGCCATTATTGTCTCGCCCCATACCGTAAAACATTACGCAGTCGTGCCGACCCCGACAAATATACAAGGAGCTGTCAATACCCGTCTTGAGACTTCGTTTTTTGGGAAAATACTCAATTTCTATAGAGAACGAAGATCATTTAATTGAAATCTGATGTCAGGACTGTGATTATTTTTACAGTTCTAACGAACTCTGAACCTACACCTAGTTTTAAATGAAACAGAAATCTCTATGCGGATAAAATCATACATTTACTCAACAATATGAGAAAATGGGTCTAATGATCGTCATTTATTTGTTTACGGAAAATAATAATATGGCAAAACGTATTCATCTATCTGGAAATACCGCAATATTTATTATAATCTCATATCATTCCCGCAAAATGTGCGAATGTAATATCAAATAGATCTCCTATTGCAAATTCCGCGCTCGCTACCACTATTCAATAATTCAGTGCGCGCCATAAATACTTGTGCATTAGGCTCTTCCTGCTTTCGTTAATTTATGAACTGACCCAATAAATTAATATACGAACGGGAAGCGACAACAAAGTGTGTAATAAATAAACAAACCCGCGACGTGCGTTATACGTCAAAATATTTTTTATATTCTTTATCCTGTTTCGCGTATTAACAGCTCTATATAGTGCCTTTGCGAAACCGTTTAGGATCATCTAGTGAACGTTTCTGCCGAACAGTAAAAGATGCCCCGATCTCATGGGAATAAAAGAGTTACCAATAAGTTCTATTCAATTTGTATAACTTAGTTTGCCCGTGATTTCTACAATCTTTGGGAATATCGGAGCTTATCCGAGTTTTAGTAGTTCGATAAGCGTTTGGCTTGTTATCAAAATTTGTTTTTCATGTTGGTACTAAGAGTTTAATTGAATAGTAATAACAACTGCACAATTATAGATTGCTGAGGTATTAAATAAATATTTGTAACGAAAGAACAATGATTACGGCTACATAATGTATCACTTATGTTGTGGCGATTTCATTTCATTAATTATTTTTTTCAATTATTAATTGTTATTGTTTTTAATATGATTTGGACATTAGTAGGTAAATACTTTTTTTTATTTCGTACAAAAAAAAGCTCTTAAATGTACTGTTGTCCAGATAACTCTTCAAAACCCGTCAGAAACCATTTCACAAATCACTGCCGTCTATATCCGATCCAGAATAAATCTGCAGGTTTAAAATATCATTGACGGGGGCAATAAAATCCGCTGGAATCAAACGTACGACCTGTCGAGTCCCCATCGAGTCAGGGCATGAACTAACATCCGGTCTGATGCATCACAGCCGCAGAACTATAGAAACAAATCTCTGCGAGTAATAACTCAGTGGTGCAGTGGAAAACAAAACACGGTAGCGACCCGCGATAAAAGATTTTGCCAGACGCGACTCACTTTGAAGATAGACTAGTTTTGAATCTTTACCACTATACTAATATATAAAGCTGAAGAGTTTGTTTGTTTGTTTGAACGCGCTAATCTCAGGAACTAGCAGACCGATTTGAAAAAATATTTTTGTGTTGGATAGCCCATTTGTCGAGGAAGGCTTTAGGCTAATGGAAATTGAAATCCACGCGGACGGAGTCGCGGGCGGCCGCTAGTAAAGAGATAAAGATGATTTTAGTGTCTGATGAGATGTCGAAAGAACAAGCGGGTACCTGATGGTAAGTGATTAATGCTGCCCATGGACATCAACAACCGTACGAAGGTCGCAGATGCGTAATCTGCCTTGAAGACCCTATACCCTCCCCAACTGAGCTCTGGCGACCATACTCACCAGCAGAAACATTGTCTTTACCTACTGACTGTCACACCGTAAGTCAATGTTAAATAATCATGGGTCCCAACAAACTAAAAATTAAAATTCAAACTTAACGAGTCTCAATCGAGTTACTACGAAGTTGATAGAAGCTACTGTCAATTATTAAATAACTATGTAAAAGAACTAAATGAAAATCTCAGCAAGCTACTAAATTACTTTCTGGGGCAATACGAGTGAGAGCCGTTTAGAAGCAAACAAAAACAAACAATGAAAAAGGGTTATCCCGGCCACGTGACCTACTTTATGGGATGACCTGGTGTTTCTCCAAGGAACGTTTATAAACGTTGGATTGCATTTTTAAAAATGGAATCAAGTTGTGGGGTTTTCCACATTCGAAATTTAAATTGGATTAAAAATCAAACTATGTTGATTAAAATAAACAGAGAAAAGTTTTGTTACTGGCCGCTAAGAATCAAAGTACCTCAGTATCTTTATTTTTCCGACGTCGATATTCTAACTTATCAATCATAGCCTATTTTGGTACTTCTGAAACTTGTAAAATTGGTTTAATTTTATAGATCTGTGAGTGCACTGAATGAATATTAACTTGATAATTTAATTTTCGGTAAATTAGATAATTAGGTATAGTCTACTTTCACGTGCTGTGAACACGAACTTTCATAATAATAGGTTTAATACATTTCTGATTTTTTGTAATCGGCCTACAATGTTTCTAAAGTATTCCTTCTTTAAATATTTATAACTTTTATGAGCACACCTAAAGTCAAGTTATATATGGAGACATTAAACAATTCCCCATCTAACTACTAACCAAAGTATAAATAACTATACCTATTTAATTAGCGCTTAACCAGACACTGAAAGCGTCGCGGCGACAATGATTTCTTTGGTGATATAAATCAGCGAATTCTATTTTCAAACTGGCGGCTCTCGCACCTAATTTGTACTGCCTATAATTACGACGCTCGCCATTGGCTGCTCAGGAGTGCCTTAGACGACTATTTGCTCGTCTGCCGATAGATGGCCGTTTTGAGTGGCTGCACGAATGCGGAAGCAGACGGTTTGCAAGTATGCGCGATTGTATTAGTTGTTATTTTGATGAATGTAAAAAGATTATGTGCTAATATCTAGGTGCACTTAATATAAAAAAGCTTAAGAGTTTTTTTTAATTTTGTGGGTTTTTAAAGAACGCGCTAATCTCAGGAACCACTGATTAGAGTTGCAAAATTATTTCTATTGTCTAATTGTCGAGGAAGGTTTCAAGCTACAATAACGCATGTGTGAAAACTGAAATCTACGCGGAGAGAGTCGACGAACACACCAATTGTCTAGCCCCAAACTAAGCTCGAAGCTTTTACTATGGATGCTAGGGAACGGATAGACATAGTTATATATATCCTTTTTTAGGGCTCCGTAGTCTACTAGGAACCCTTATAGTTTCGTCATGTCTGTCTGTCTTTCTGTCCTGGCTCGTTCTCCGCCGTTTCTGCACCGATGGCCACGAAAATTGGTGGAGAGATGTATAGAGATAATTAAACTCTCCTTTTTAAGTAGCTTAAGCATATCTGTAGATATCAAAAAATGTTCATGCACTCAAATGTTTGTCCAGTGCGGGGTCAAACTCAATCTGATCGTCAACTTCTTGACCACAACACCAAACGGGTCGTCAAATTAATAAAACTCGCAATCCCCAAGCAATTGAGTGTTTTCATTCGCATGAGTCACGGGGTACAAATACAAATTAAAAGTACTGTCCGTGCTAGGGCTGGCGGCTTGATAAAATGCCTCGAATTGTCCGCTGCCTATCGTCATTCCTGACTCAATTATTTAAAAAACAAAGGGAATGGGCGCGATGAAAGCACGCACGGTGGTTCTGTATAGTTGCATTTTATACAAAAAGGAAAATTCACTTTTTTATACGACTATTTGACAATACCTTGTCAATGTTTTAACATTAGTGACTGTTCTAATACGTGATTAATTACTAACTGATCTTTATCAAAACGGTAGATAATTTTAAACAAAAGGTTGGTCTTTTTTTGAGAATTAATCCTACTACTATTATAAAGGCGAAAGTTTGTATGTGTGGATGTATGGATGTATGGATGTATGGATGTTTGTTACTCTATCACGTAAAAACTACTGAATGGATTTGAATGAAACTTTACCACAATATAGCTTATACATCAGAATAACACATAGGATATTGGAAATCGAAATCCACGCGGACGGAGTCGCGGGCGGCCGCTAGTGTAATAATAAAATAAATAATATAAAATCATCATTAATAATTTCCATGAAAAATAAAAACAGCAAGGTTTGAGCAATAAATAGGAGACTACTCAGAATATTTATTTATTTATTTATTTATTTGGACAACCAACAAAGCACACACTTTGTAACAATATTATGAAAATTACATTTGAACAATTCATTTTAAAGTGATGCCTCAATTATAGGCTGTCACGGCATGAACAAGATTAAGTGCAGTTTTAAGAAATAAAAATGATAAATGCATGCAAGTTTATGCTCAGACCCCTGCTGCAGCAGCTATATAGATAGCCCCAGCAGCAGCTGTCCGAGCAGAAACATCTTATACAATAAGTATATTTCATTTCAATATGCAGCATTTCATATAATTCTAATAGGTACCAAGATCATTTCCTTATTGTCTCGGGAAGGTATCTTCCTAAGGACTCGTCCACCAAAACGATTTAATGAGTCCAGCAACTCCTCCAAACTGAACCCTAAAACGCACTCCCTCCGTTCCTTTCCCTCCCGACTCTCCCGTATATCTCCATCTCTCTCTCCCAACGGCTGCGCGTGCGCAGATAACCGCGGAATGCGCCGGCTGACTTCACTCGGGGCGGCGCTCATAGACAATTTAAATTGGAGAAATCGACCCTTAGCTTACAACACTGCATAAGTCGTTTTTATCAACTTACCAGGAAACGAAACAGAATGATTTTTAACACCGCTCAAGACAAAAAAAGTAAACAAAAACAGCTTTGTTCAATTAAAATATTGTTTAATCGCTATTAACAAAGAAAAAATCATCTGATCTCAAGCGGGGTTCAAAACCAGCCACTCTGGCGATTTAAGCCACCCAGACCGTTATTGGACCTGAAGAACTTCTCCTGACTATTTAGGTACTTTAATGCTGCGTCATCAATAAATATTTTCAAACTAACGGTGGTTTCTATGTTAAAACGTGTAAATCAATAACCAATATTTTATTGTGTAGCTTAGATCATAATGTCCACGTTAAACTGCTTGCATAGACTTGTGACGCGATAAACACTCATAAAAACAGAAAAATGCCAGAGCCCGATACAATTTTTCTTGAGCGGTGTTGACGCCCCCTTCAACATGCGCGGTTACGCTCATTTTTTAACTCAGGCTTCTGGCTGAAATCTATAAAATGTCATCAAGTGTTCGACGCGCAATGAATAGATCTATCGAATGACATCAAAAAGTCAAAATCGCCCATTTTCGACTTGAGCAGTTTTGTAAGCTAAAGAACAAAATTGGTAGCTGCTTCGAAGAACTGGTAGTAACGGACCGATGTCGAGATACCAGCGTTATGAGCGAACGGTAAAGCGTCGATTTGTAATTGATACTGCAGTGTGATATGTGTGATAACGGTTCGAATATCGTTGCGTTATGACGCTTTTGTTATAATGTTAGTTTCGAAATGCGGTTAATAAATGGCTAGTTTTCTTTCGAATAAAAAGGTCGGCTGCTAAATCTTAACTAAATATAATAAAGCTGAATAGTTTTGCGCGCTGATCTCAGGAACTGCTGGTTCCAATTAAAAGAAGAATTTGTCTTGGAAAGTCAATTTGTCGCGGAAGGCTTTAAGCTATAATACCTATGTATAATAAGACTATTTGTGCGGAAACCGAAATTCACGGGGACGAAGTCGCGGGCGGCCGCTAGTAACAAAATTTTGTATTTAACTTCCTTACATGGAACTAATCATAATAAGACAAGTAATGGTCTATATAAGAGATAAAATTATGTTTATGCCTAACTACTACAAACAGTCTATGCATGTCAATCAACATAATAATGAATAAGGATTTAACCATGATATACCTTTATGTTAAAAGCTCATAGCGCCTAGAATAATGTGCAAATGGTGCTATTATATGTCAATAACTTACAGTCCAACAGCCTTATGAATTTAACATTCAATATGTGACTTATCCTGTATCCTACGCAACAGTTCTAAGCTAAATATTCTTACTCACAATATAAACATGTATTGTATTTAACTTGCCGATTATCTAGAGAAGGTCATACGGTACTCATTTTATAGATTATGTTAGATACTTTATCTCAGTATAACGCATTGCTAAGGTGCATTTAGTGCTAGATTGACAGTTGTTGCAAAATGGGCTTTAAAGCGATTGTTATATACTTCAGATATTAATACTCATGTATTGATGTTTGATATAAAAATAAAATATCTTAAGGTATCCCATCATGGAAACATAATCAGGTACCTAATAATCAAGTGTATGATTAATTTTTCAATTTATCTTAAGTGCAAATTGAAAAATTCATTTACATTACGCAAATAAAAATGTGTTAAATATTTTTTGGGAATAAACAATAAGAAATACTGGCCACAAAGTCTGCAGAGTTATCATTAAAAACATTCAAAATTCAAAAACTTCGCCACCCCGAATGTCACAAACAAAAGTGTCCAGCGTAGAAAAAAGTCGAATCCCAAACTAAACCGTTTACTTCCCGAGAAAATTTTCAAGTAGTCTTGAGCGGTGTATTAAGGGTAGCATAATAAGGCTTTCTGGATTAGGTGTAGCGCTCTTGAGTGAGAATAAACCCAGGGGAAATCCTGGCTCGCAGCTTTCCTTCTAATTTATTGCTCCTCCAACGGCTAGCGGCCTTTGTATCGAATCGGCCGGAATGAGAAATATATTTCCAAATGGATTAACATGTTTGCCGTTTTGCAAACCGTAATTAGTTGGGCTCAGGTATTTTTGTCTTAACGTAGTGTTAGCATTAACTCACCTTAACGTTTTCTTATGCTTAGAAACGTGGGACTTTTGCTGTTTTTCGTGTTATTACTTTATTTTTGTGGATTAGTCTCTATGAGCATCTTAGTTACTAAGTTACAATGTTAGAGTCAAATAGCTCTTTGAATATGATAGGTAAGATTGACTTTTCTGCGGAAATACCATATGCTTCGACATTTTTCACAAAGTGTTGTCTACCCAAAAACCAACTCAAGCTTTATGAAGTCCAGACCCACGCAGAACATCTTGATAACATGTTTTAAAATGACTAATGTTTTGAAACTGTCAAAATGTTTCAAGCCAAAAAAAACTTCTGCAAAAACATCGAGATGCATTTTCATTAAAACAAAGCTTACATTAGTCGAGTGCACGTTTTGTTGATTGTTTCACTGCAGCTAAACGTTTACTTCAAAGGCAGACAATGCCGTATATAATGCCTAATTTATGCCCGACGGAGGTGTCTCGGCAGGGATAAGTTAAGATGGGAACAAACATTGCACGTTAATCTCAACACTAAGACGAAATGCAAGTGTTGCGTATAAATCCAATTAGCTTAAGATACTATTAAATCAATTCGCTCAGTGGACAGTAATGTATTGCGCTCATCGCGGTGGCTCCAATCCAAATGTTGGTCCTATTTGTTATTCTCTCGGAGTTTGTAATGTTCGGTGCATTTTTGGTGTTTTGCTTAAGGAATGTATGAGCAATGTTTACATATTTTAGGTTTGAAATATGGATGGTGAGATGATGAATGTAGATTTTAGTTCTACTTTAGAATTTTATTTCCATTCGAACTCTTTCCTAGTTATAAATAAAAATACTTTCAGACACGTGATAAGTGCATTCTTATAGTCATAAAACTCATTATTGGGTTAGAACTTACGATCACCATCAATGCAGTCTTAGTGTAGATACATACCAGACTGAAAATATGCGACCGAAGTTTGGCGGCTATGCATTTTCTAAACAAAATTATGCGACGTTATTTCTTCATGGTGTCCCCCCCATTTAAAACACATTGCAGGCGTAGTTACGCTGAACTTCGTTCGCGTTTTCTCCTCCTAGTTTGTTTCTATACTACACTGATGACATTCTACCTTTCGATCTATTTGCGTAATTTCTATCGCAAGTTCATAGGGACAAGTCGATATCTTCACAAACAAATTGTTATTGCCAGCCAATGACACCAGTCGCATGCCAAGTCCTAATTGATTTTCTGTTTCATTATTTATGCCCGGCTATATTCGTTCAGTGTAAATTACATTGGGATAAAATAGCGGTTTAATCTAAAAGGAAGAGTATGCGGTGAAAATTACAGTACCATAAAGAACACCAAAACTTTACTAAGTATACCACGTATATCCCTGATTTTTTAGAGTGTACCATGTATGCACGGCTCAATCATTTTTATTGAAACAAAATAATTTGGACCAAAGTCATTCTGTTTACAGACATTTCTCACAAAGTTACCTAGCAATCTGTTAAAGTCCATAGGTCCAGCGAACATGGTAAATAATATCCGCCAATAATCGCCTGCTACAAAGAAATGGTTTGGCCCTTCGAGAAAACATGTTTGTTTACCCAGTAATCAGTCAAAGTCGTATAAAAAACTATTCTAAAAATAACCCAGGCCCAACACTACCTGTTTACACACGTCGGACCCCATCAACTGGTGGTATTAATCGCATGTAGTGAATTAGTGCGGCGCACACACGTTTGTAGTGTCTCCGACACTTCATTACCGGGTGCGGGCATAAATCACGACTTCTAATATTAAACGCGCCTTGGCTGGGCAAATTGCGGGCCCGTCTGCCACCATGCGGTCTATGATGAGATTAGGTACTACGTGTTTTAGTGTTTAGGCACATGATATACAATGCCAATGGTTGTGTCAACAATATGACTTTGCTTATGAGTGCATTTCATTTTTTCAAACCCGCTTTTTAGTTGGTCCTTTTATTAATCACATTTTTAAGCCTTTTGTTAAGGGAGGAAGAGCTTAGTGTAGCTTCCACTTGAATAAGCCGCTCGTCTGGGGAAGTACCCAGAAGACCGCAGTGAAGCAGCACTTCGTAACTGTTGTGCTGTGTTTCTGCTGGTGAGTAAGGTCGACAGTGCTCAGTTAGGGTTTTGCTACCCTTCTGCGATTGTAGATGTTTATGAGCAGCGTTGATCACTTACCATCAGGTGACTCCCTTGTTCGTTGGCCTACCTATAACATTATAACACTTCATTACCGGGTGCGGGCATAAATCACGACTTCTAATATTAAACGCGCCTTGGCTGGGCAAATTGCGGGCCCGTCTGCCACCATGCGGTCTATGATGAGATTAGGTACTACGTGTTTTAGTGTTTAGGCACATGATATACAATGCCAATGGTTGTGTCAACAATATGACTTTGCTTATGAGTGCATTTCATTTTTTCAAACCCGCTTTTTAGTTGGTCCTTTTATTAATCACATTTTTAAGCCTTTTGTTAAGGGAGGAATAGCTTAGTGTAGCTTCCACTTGAATAAGCCGCTCGTCTGGGGAAGTACCCAGAAGACCGCAGTGAAGCAGCACTTCGTAACTGTTGTGCTGTGTTTCTGCTGGTGAGTAAGGTCGACAGTGCTCAGTTGGGGTTTTGCTACTATTCTGCGATTGTAGATGTTTATGAGCAGCGTTGATCACATACCATCAGGTGACTCCCTTGTTCGTTAGCCTACCTATAACATTATAACACTTCATTACCGGGTGCGGGCATAAATCAGGACTTCTAATATTAAACGCGCCTTGGCCGGGTAAATTGCGGGCCCGTCTGCCACCATGCGGTCTATGATGAGATTAGGTACTACGCGTTTTAGTGCACGTTGGTACAATTACCAACGTGCACTAAAACTAATCCAAATAAGGCAGTGTCAATACACTGCCATTTTCGGACTGGATTCAATGGCCAACAATGTTCGTGTCAACAATTTCTATGCACTTTTTGACTTCCGACAGCTTTTTAATTGTTATTTTTTTATGACTTTTTGTGACGTCTTATAACTTTTAGTAACTTTTTTGGTTCTTCCTCTTGTTAGTTACACTTTAAGGCCATGACTGCATTAGGTAGGTACTTGGTGCGGGCATATATGTATGAACAGGCGAAAAACGTTTTTTTTAGTAAAATGAAATATAGCTAAACTGTTAAATGTACGCAATATACCTACCGCTAAATCATACATAATTATGACATGGTTTTAATTTCCTACGATCATTTCCTGCAGTGTTTCCCAAAGAAACTTACAAAATAACTCCACTAATATTTATAAACTGTCATTTTACTTCCACGATAATAATTCATTTAAATGTAAAATAAAAATACATTCAAATTATATAGTGTCAAAATAATTATTTATAATATTTAAAGCGGCATTTTATCGCCCTCATTAATCTAGAAGTAAAATTAAAAATATGTTAACCCTTTTACTATTTCCGTAACTTGTAACATTTTAATGTCCGATGTAAATGCGATAATGTTTGATAAAGTAACAGCTCTGTCACTTGATTTGACCACACCGTGACGTTTGAAAGACGTGATATTTAGCCATTTAATAAAACTATTAAGCTTAACGTTGACGTATAAGAGATTCAGTAAAGATAAATTGTTTAATTTATATATTTACTCTGGGTGTAGGAACACACAAGGCTGAAATTACGTGACCGAAGTTCGGCTGCAATGAATTTCCTATACATATTACAAAATTAGGTACGCGTCGTGATTTCGGCTTAGATTGTCTTCTTCCATTTATACATATATAAAATACATTGCAGGCCTCGTCACGACGATTTCGGTCGCGTTATTTCGGTCTAGTGTGTTTCTATACAAGGAGCTATACCTACTATAAGCGTATTTACTTGCTTATAAAAACATGACCAGGCAAATACTACGGTCAGCTTACAATCCCTAAGTTAGTCATGATCAAAATGCTCTTTGGTTATAGGTAACATACGCTTAATGGGTAGATTAAAACCTAAATCATGGTGGGTACTTCCATGCCCTTATAAGTTTTCATCCAACGGTTTGGAAGAAGAAAGAAATAAGAATCTTTTTAAATGGTATTATAATTGCCATCATCCCTTAAACGATTACGACCCTTCAAAAAATACAGTTAATAAAAAAAGTCCTTCATCATTTTTTATCACAATTTCCATACAATTTAATATTTTTTTTCTACAATCACCAACGAGATATGGAGTGTTGTGTTTGTATTAATTTATTTTTTTCCAACAGTGAGATAATTTTGCGGCCCGAGATCTTACTAATGTGATTTTAATGTACTTAAATGTCGTCTTCACCTATATTTGTTGGCGTAATCTGTTTTGTTCATTTCTTTAGGAAGAAATTCGGTGGTCGGCTGAAATTATGTTGTTACTTTGCGTCTTTGTGAACTTTGTGAGTGTTTTGTAACTAATAATTGACGATTGAAGTTAACTCCACATATCGGAAACTTATACTGTCGTTCATTTTCTTAATCACAATTTCCAAATTTGCTAATCAATTTTCTGGTCCTTCATGGTAGGTAGGTACTATAAAAGTCTCTACTTGTTTTTTGAAGATTGATATTAAAACTTAGTTAATTTCATTCTTAACCAGGAATTTCCTACACAAAAATACTAGAAAACTGACGTTACTTAATTAGAGTGATTTTTTCGATTATTCAAAGCACCTTTATGCCTCACTGAGCTCTAAAATAATGCGAAAAATTATACTTATATTCGCTGTGAAAAAAATCACAACATACTGGACTAAATGAGTACTAAACATGTAGAAAGTATTGTTATTTTCTGTCCCACATTACTCCTCCTTATATTTATTACATAAAATCGTCGAATGTTGGTGAAGATAAACAGAAGTACAGTGCAAGGGGGGAATCAGAGAACGAGAAGCAATTTATATTATTTTTATCTTTTTTTGACACTATCGGGGCCCCATTCCGAATGTTTGAGACAGGGGCGTATCGAGAGTCATTTGGGTCCCCCCTGACCCTTGAGAAATATGGGGGCGAACCACGGTGAGATATCAGGAGATCTGACCCAGCACTTGACACTAGAACGAATAAATATTTATTTTCAATGGCTAATGTATGTATACTTAGGTGTTTCCTCCGAAAAATATAAAACAAGTATTGAAATAGATTTCAATCAAAATTGTATGTTTTTTTAATATTTCACTTCAAACCTTGACATGAAGCAGCATCTGCAATCTATTCCTGTACTATTGTTCATATTAGATGAAATTTTAAATTTGTAAGAGCTTTTAATTTTGTAAGAAATTATTTCATAAAATATAATAATTTTAAATGGTCGAGACGTAGTTGAATCCATAAACTATTAACTCGTATTCAGTAATATGTAGTATCTTTTTTTTGGTTATCTGATTCAACAATGTTAAACACTGCCTCTCCACATGAAAATCGAATCAAGCTCCCATAGCATCTTGTTGGTTATGTTCATCCGTACTTATACATAATATTAATGTGTGAGTAACTCTGTCTGTATGTCTGCCTGTTACGCTTTCCCGCTTAAACCTCTTAACCGATTTTGATAAAATTTAGCACGGGCAATCTTTAGGCCCTGAAAAAGAATACAGGCAAACTTTTATTGCAAAAAAAAGGGTTTTGAAATCCATGTGGACGAATTCACAGGCGGCCGCTTGGTTGCTATATACGTACGACAAACTTACAGCACCAACAAATACCCAGTTACCAAATCTATTATAGCAAAGCTAGTCCAGCGTTTTTCTCAATTAACCATCGCAGCTTGTTTTCGAGCCATAACTCCATCCGCGTCACAAATGGACCGGAAAATATTTGGATGTATGAAATTATTTCAGTCGCAACGCCTCCGTTGGTCGAGACGTTTATTCGCAGTGAATCAACGCCCTACTGATATATTGCCGGGATGTCAACGCGTGTTTTCTATTACGAGGCGTTTTTTTGTTATTTTTTTTTGGAAATATTAAGCCTTGCTGCAGTTTGGTGGAAATTGAAAACAGTTCAGCTTGTGTCGAAAAAGTAAACGGTCTTTTAATGCAGGTACTTATTAATTGAAACATAATATTTTACCATGAATGAACCCTTAATAAGATATGATTTTTGCCTGGATTTTTTTGAATTTAAGTCATCTACTTATTCTAGGTACAAACCATTGTTATAATCTATGCTAAGGTATATAATGAATTTTGACGAGGAAGGCTTTAGGCTATAGTAATATACCTATGTGTGCGGAAACCGAAAAATGCGGACTGAGCGGAAAGAGCATTTTATAGTTTATGATATAATTATTGAGACAGAACTGTCCCAAACATTTATTTAAACCATTTCATTCACTACCATGCATTTACAACAAGAGATTACTTAATCTAGTCATCACAGCACCTCTAGCCAACATAAACAGGTATCGTAACAAATTCAGCTTGAATAGCAATTGTTAGTATTTCAATTAGGCATAAAGAGTAGGCGACAAATTCAATGGGCCATAAGGAGGCATTGAGTTAGACTATTATTAGTCCGGCGATATATTTATTTAATGTGATTGAAATGGCAAGAAATATATTTCCTAAGTGGAATAAGACTAAAAAGTAATGATGCGATTTTTGTATTTTAACGACCAAGTAAGTTCTAAGATTTGGTTTAAACTTACAATATGCTCAAGACACAGACACACTTTTTTGCAAAGGTTGCTAATATTTTTTTTGTGGTTGACACAATCGAAAAATAAGGTGACTTCAAGTTCTTAGGTATACTTATTAATTTCGCACTAACGCTGGCATCGTTGATAATTATAGTACTGATTTATTTGGACTGAGTCCATGCCACATTTATTGCGGAGTCAGTTTATTATTACGGTCTGTCACCACTATAATTAATTGACATCTAAGCGTTTTGTCCCATCTGGTTTTATCATTATACTGATGAATTATCTAACTAATATTTTATCTTTTACAGGTAAGGCGCAAACTAGATTCATCTTTATTTTACTCCTGTCAACTTGAGTAAGAGTAAGTAAATGAATACTTTTATATTTCCAAAATTATTGGTAGGTACTGTGATTTGTTTTCTAGATAACTTCAAATTTATCGTTTGACAGAGAGTCAATGCTAAAATAACAGACTCTTAGTCACAATTACAAAAGAGAATAATAATGTTTTAATTCAGCAAGCCCGCGACCACGCTTAAACAACCAACAGCACTTACAAATGAACTTGAACTGTCAAAATTACTCTTACCAACTTCTCAGAAAATTATAATAGTTCTGAATTTCCAAAATACATTTCCCGCGCCTTACTAAGACCGTACATTCAGGTACACTCGGCTCCGTGTCAATGGCCCGTTACGCGCTTACGTACCAAATGCATTAAAACTTTGGGCCCCGTACGAAGTCCCCTCCGGCCCTGCGGACATGGCATTCGCATTATACGGAAAAATGTACCTAATTAACTTCTTTATTTATGAAGAAACAAAATTTAAGTTATTAAGAATTGTTCGCGCTCGGAGACCGATGTCCGAGCGGTAATAGCTTTATTAAAGAACGCTTTTTTATGACTGTATAATGTTTTGAAAGCTTTTACCCGCTTATTATAGTTAGGAATTAATGTTGTTTATATGCTGGGTGTACTTTCATTGGCATTCTTAGAAGTGAGTTTTATTAATATTTACTCATTACTAGACTGAGTGTTTTATTTTGTATTTTTACCTGTATGTAATTGAAATAAGGAAGTATACTACAACATGTCCTTTTCCATTTACTTAAGTGTAGTATCATGTTTTCTTTAGAACTTTAGTAACGTTTGGTCAATTAGTGACTTACAATTAAATTATTATAAGACGAAATTATATGTAAATGTCGATAGTTGAAATGTTTTTTTATAAACTGTAAGGACTATTAGAATAGAAAACAACAACACCAACGATCAATGTTCAACAAAGTCACAATCCAATGCCACAACCTGCCCTTTAGTCCTAGCAACCAAGACAAAGATAAAACCATATAATTTGTGTGTGATAAAACACATAATTCAGGGCGCAAGTTAAAACAGTGTGTACCATAACACATGGTGCAGACACATAGTTGTAGAAAGCAATAACTTATCCCTCTCATCCCAACTATTCCCTCGGCTCAACCATACATCTATGTATCTAAATGACTACTCGGTAGAGTTTCTGGATGAGCCACGCAAACTTAAGGAGTTAGGGAGTAGGTATATTATAATAATGTCAGCTTAAACTTAAATGTTTCAATTTAATTTATCTTGTTTATCAAAAGAAATATTATAATTTCGTGAAGATTTATGTTCATACTATCGCAAAGTTTGTTTAGATATTGTTCATCATCACTGGGTAGAATCGTTATGTTCCCTTCGTATAAATAAGACAAAAACATAAATAAATGTCCTAACTGTGACCGAAAAAAAAATTGCTCTATGATGGGTTTTAAAACATCTTCAACTTACATACATAAGAATAACTCTTTGAAATCGCTGTTGAAATATGGAAATGCAGTAGCAAGCCAAGCAACGACATTACACAGCGTAGTTATTTTCATTTATTGTTTATATTTTCCATAGGTGAATTAACGACCTTTGTTATGACGTAAGAAATGTGATTCTACCAAGAAACCAACTAAATGATAATCACAAGTCACTACAATTAACAACTCAAACAAATCTAAGTAGGTACATAAAACTACAACCCACCATAAAACTACAGCTCATCCAGCCCATCCCTATCCTCAACCCTTCCAAATATGAAAGTTGCCCGCGCACGCCGCGCGTTGTACAATATATCACGTTTTGATTCGGCCGCGCCATAAACAATACAATATATCAATATAAAGCAGACGGTGGCGAAATTTGAGCGTAGCGAGTGCGTTATATTTATGTGCGAGACTGTACGCGCCTTTATAAACTTGTTCGGGTTTTGTTTGTTTTTTGAACTAGTGTAGGTACGCTAGCGCTCGGTAGCTTAGTGGTTGAGAGCGACGATATTTTCGTCAGGTCGGTGGTTCAAACTCAGGACGCATCTTTCGACTAGTAGAAGAAAATCTTTAAATTTTTTAATTAGATATAAAGAAAGAACTACTAAGCATGTTAATATTTAATTCGACATTTTGCATTTATCATTGGAATTGCCACATATAATATTACTTATTTAACGATTTTCTATATTTTCATGCACATTTAATAAAAAGGGTAATTACTAGTATAATCACCGAAATTATAAGACCACACAAGGAATCCATCCTGCTCCAGTCATTATCTATGTCTGTCTAGATTAGACTAATGTAGATTGAATTGTCCAGTCCGAATTTCGCGGCCAAAGGCGCGGGTAGGCAAACATTTCCACTACATATCCCGCGTTCGATTGAAGGACGAACCAATTCATCAATGTAACATGTGCATATTTCGTTGTGTCGCGTTTGGTACGGAGTCGCAAAACGCAGTTGCACCAACAATTTTTCAAAATGTCATTTATGCAACGTTGTGATAAATATCGCGCGCTAAGCATTGCGTCGAATGCGCTGAAGTAAATAAAAATGTATTGTTTGTTTTTTATTTTGGGGTATTAACGGATTTCGTGATAGCGTTGTTTTTTTAATATAATCATTATTAATAAGACCCTATCTTCTTCACGATAAGTCCAAGCTGTCGATAGATGGGAAACGTTTATCTTAAACTTTCCTGCCAATACGCTTTGAGGTATTCAGAACGACTAGACGTTGTTAGTTAATAGTTTGTTAGCAAATAAAGTTATTTTAAAAGCATCCATTTATTTGCTCACATTTTCTTCTAGATATAATATTGCTTGACATAAGTAGTCGACGTTAGAATTATCTCTGAGAGAATACTTATAACTTTTAGCTTAGTAAGTACAATATCTTTTGGACTAATAATATATATTTTTTTTAATTTTTAAGTTTATTAGACTTTTGATAGAAACATTATTAGAAAATCATTACCTATAATTCACTACTCCTTATTACTTGCACTCAATACACGTCCGCGTGAAATGCATTGAATGCACCCACACTTAGAGTGCACGTGGCGACTCCCAGTAATGCTGGGTTGGCCGATGACCAACTATTCGGCCATCGCGCCGGTTGATTCATAGTGATTGGAGCCGATGACGAGACGAATGGTCTTGTGCGTATACTGAAGTAATTGAAATTTGGAACCATATGTCCGAAAGTATTGGTCGATCAAACGAAGAAGTCCATAGGAATTGATTTGACACCGCGGTGTCAAACGAGGAGTTCAAAAATGGACCTTATGCGATTGACACTTCGGTGCCAATGACAAATAATCCTTAAAAATTAGGCACATATCATTATTATTAACAATACAAAATGTATACAAATAGTAAGTAGGAGCCTAAAGCAATGGCGTAAATGCATTTACAAAAGAAGCAAATAATTTACAATCAAATAAGATAATTTATAAGCTGTCTAATAGGTATATAAAAATTCTGGAGTTCTAGAATAAACCTGATTTCTTAGTTAAAAGACACCGACGTTCTTGTTTCAATATTTACTCATTACTCACGCACAGCAGCGCATTAAAGCCTACATTATCTTTTTCACGGCAACAGCTCTCAGTTCCACAAAAACTAATTTAATCTCCGCATTTCACACCCACATTTCATTTCTAATCTCGGTTCAGCGTTGCGTGTTCTTAGAAACAATACCGAATAAACTCGACTGACCTTAAGGTTATTTCACAAAAAATGCTAGCAACACCGACTCTAGTTCTATATCATGGGTTTCGTAGAATGCGTAGCTTGGTTCCGTGTCTCTCTAATTTTGAGTCACAAACAAGCTCTTCGTATGTTGAACACAGTAGGGTTGCTAGACGTCGGAAAACGCTTTCGAATGTGTTAATTGCATTTCACCTGCACTTTGTGGGAATGTAAGCACTGGCGGGTATAGGGGTTGTAAGTTTAAGGCTTAGGTTTACTGAGATGTGATGGTCAGATACGTGTTAAACATAAAACTTCGTGTCTGAAGCGTCAGTAGATTATTCCAAAAAAAATCGTGACAATTTTTTTTCTGAAAGCACATATAGTAAAGAAAGCATAAATCGTAAAGAATTTCTCGAAAACTAATTTTGCATTTATTGTTAACGTTAATAAAGCTTTTCAAATTCTATTTTTATGTAAGAGAACGCTTCTCAACTTCACATGGAAAATAAAAGTACAGTCAAGCAAATAAATATGTTGTACCGCCAGCCCTACGTCGCACTATGTTGAACACAAGACATGTTGGAGCGTTCGCTTGTACCCGCGGCCGCTACACGGGATTGTTTTAAACTTTGATTAATTCCTTGCCCGCGATGAGTTGCCGTGTTCCCAGTGATGAATATGTTGCTCTTGATGAATAGTGGTTTTGCGGTACATCGGATGGTGAGGAGGCTCTATCAAATTAATTGTGGAGGTGTTGGCGAAGGCGGTTTGTGGATTTTGACAGTGGCCGAAAGATATAATTGTTCATTAATTTTATTTTTTGAGTCACAGGATTAGTCTTGAATAGTCGCTTTAAACTTTATTATTATATATACACTGTACTTTTAAGCGATTATGTAAAAAATAACATTTTAGCATACATGAACTCCACAACATTTCGGAGCTTTATTCTTGTATTTCAAATTTATGAAAAAAAATTGTCAATTGAGTCCCTATTCAACCTAATATTAGTATGATTGAATTATCTTATTTTTATGTAATACCTCACTGACAGCCATTTTGATAACGTCATTGGCAACCAGCCTCTCTTTCGTGCTACGTACTGTCAAGCTACTTATTTATACATTAATTCCGTAACGCCTGATTAATTTGCATATATTATCTGAGATAATTAATTGACGTCACTGAAAAATACCCTACATCAAGCGCTGTGAAATATTTTTATTGAAAAACGTGACCCGATCGCCATAATTTGTCAGTCGTCCTTCTTAATTGACAATTTCGAATGACACGCAACTTATCTTGAAATTACATTAATTAGAGGTGAGGCGTAATTAATATTCATTAAAGTCACCTTTAGCTCACAACAGTGAATGCGTATCGTGGTCAATAAATTCACAGGATATCGGCAACCCTGATAAAGATGCTAAGGGTAATAGCAAAGAAATCGCAACGATAATGAACCTTAACGCGTGAAGAATAAGGAACGTTGAAATTATAATTGTTGCAAAAAGTGAATGGAAAATCAAACTTTAAGATGAGGTGCGTAAGAAACATACCTATTAGATAAATTGACGCAGTTTTTTAAGGGAGTGTAAGCTTTGAGACGTTGAGATAATAAATGAAGTTGAAGTACAGTTATGCTAATAAATTTATATTATATTTTTATCTCGAAGACTGGATGGATGATCGTAATTATTTTTTATACTTTTACACGTAGATCAGTTAATAAGTAATCGATTTGATAAGAAGATAAAAAGCTGATTGGGCACGCGCTCGGCTCGCTTTCAATGCAATAACCACGTGAAGCGATACAAGTGTGTTAACTACGAAAAGTATTTTAAAAATATACTTTATAACTTGAGGATTAAGTTCTATTTTGTAATTGACATTTTTAAGATATAAATTCAAGATAATATAGTTATGTTTCGTCATCAGTCAGTATAGAAATATTGAAGATACGAGTATTTTAAGGGTCCACTTAAATTTAAAATGAGATGAAATATTGAAAACTGATAACCGCTACTGGTTGTGTTTCTCGTAAAGGGTCATAACTAAATTTTGACACTTTGAGTTGTATCTTCTTTATGGTTCGTTACTTAAAATAGGCGTTTATTTATTTAACGTGTATAATTCATAAGCTTTGTCCCAAAAGTTCCAACTCTTACCACATTATTCAAAACGATACCTACTCGTATATTGGACCTACTGCGATTGCTAAAGTTAAGCAACTTTCGCAGAGGCCGGTCATCGGACGGGTGACAGAAAGTTTTCATCTCGAGCTCCGTGCTCTAGAAGGCACGTTAAGCCGTTGGTAATGCGCCTGATCTCTCTTCAGTTGTGTCAGATTGCTGTCCCACCAAACCATACCCCTAAGCCCCTCCGGTCAAACACCACACAGATTCTCCATCCAGCTAACCACAACACTTATATACCATCTAAAGACTACCCCTTCTGTAAATACGGATTAAGTTATAAACAAATATATAGATAAACAGTTTATCGGGCGCTAGATAATCGTACCCGTTGATTTATACGGAGCGTCGGCATTATGATGCATTTGCATTTAGTACAGTGAGCTCCGCTGGGCGCGAGATTAAATCAACCTCTTGTTTGTGATGCAAATGGTAAGTGCAGATTCGACTAGGGAAGATGAGACAGAGCGCTGGTGGTGCTTCTAGAAATTGCTAGAATAGAAAGTACATGAAACATTTATAAGTTGTGGTTAGGAAAATCAACTTGTGAACTCCATTGCAATACAAGTCGTACAAAAATCTCAACACCGATTGAGACAAAATATTAAATAGGAACTTTAATTTGACTTTAATGACGAATTGTATAAACCGTGACGACCTTTATTACTTGAAGGTTTTTTGATTTAATAAGAAATTTTTGATTCAAAATTTGATAATTTATAGTTCAATATCCGATAATGAGTTGCGTTGTGAGACTGCTTATCAACTGAAACAAATATAAAATATTGTAACAGAGTTAGTCCAATATCTGTTTCAAGCTAATATCTGTAGCAAGCAAATGTCTCCCTGTGCCAACTCTTATTAATTTTTAGGCAAAAGCTAAGCCCCATATGCACGCACAATGCTCGCTTATGTAAAACTAATAATAAATTTTAAACTGAGCATCCGAAGCCAATTTGAAAACAGAAAGGGTTGGTTATTATTCGCCGCAGAACGTATTAAAATGAGAGTCGTTTTATGAAAATTAAATACGGGGCCTGTTCGACCCTTTTGTCTATGGGAACATGTGCGGAATATGCAAATGACGTATTGGATGTCGGGACTACAATACACTTGATTAGGCGAATAGTTTTCGGTATATATCAGAGGATGGCTTTATATCTGGCCGGTTTCTCGAGGCGCTGATTTCGATGTAATAGTAAAATGCATTTATGCAGGCTCTTCAGAAATGGAAATGGTACAGCCGCAGGTCTTAGTCTATTGCCGCTTAAACAGAAATGCTAAATTCCCACGTAGTTTCCATTGGATATGACATAAGCTTTTTCCTACAACAATTTTGCCTCAGGTCCAATATATGTTGGTCATAAAATTATGACTATTTTTTAAAAGTAGGCTTCTGATTAATAACATTTAAAATAAAAGTTCGTCAAAGTCCACTTCTAGACATAGGTTAATAAGGACTATATCCCCACAGCATTTTGCTGAGCAAGCGGCTTGGTGGCCACTGTAAGGTTCCGCGGTAATTCACAAAGGAACGCTTCTGCCGATCCTCCCATAATGTCTCTAAGCCGCTCCATACAACACACACGCGAAGAAACGAGGTAGATCCATCTAGGCCGGCTTTAGACTTGTGTGCACTTTAAGTTCAAAAACGACAAAATATTCCTTTCATCTAAATCCACACCGTACTACATATTAAACCCACCCATACCCACTGATACACATAAAATCATTAGTAAGACCCGCTACACGTATGCGGTTGGACATACGTCATCCTGTCAACTAAATGCGTTTTGGTTTAACTGAAATTGCATGATAATTTTGATTTTAGAATCCGACACGACCGCGTTGACACATCATGCAAAAATATTGCGCGGACTGTACCTACGCGAGCGATGCATGTTGAATTTATGACGAGTGTACCGGAGTGCCCGTTTTTGAATGAGCAAGTTTTGTTCGCAAATTAACGTGGTTATTTTGTTATTATGTTGGCAGCTGTTGAATTGTAAATTTATTTATTTCTTTATTTTATACAAGCACTCATGAAGGATTATAATCATTGTGAAATTATAATTCAATTGTCTATTGTGTAGTATAACAGAAAAAAGTAAATTATCAGCCTATTTAGTTCATGTAAAGGTGAGAGCCTCCATCTTAAAAGTCGAGTCCTCAAATACACGGTCCAAGCAAAGTAACATACAAAAAAAAACAAAAAAAGATCAAATGCGGAAAGCAACTTTGTTACAAACCACGTAATACCATTCTCCATCCTACTGGACTGGACTGCCAACTTAAATCCTTCTTCCCATTAGAAGAACGAGAGACGGCTAGGTTTATAACCTACTTACCATGTTTAGACAAGACATTTATCAATTACACCTCCATAATTTGTATAAAAAGTATACATTCTATAGACAACTAAGGAATCAAGAGGAATTCTATTTATTCTATTAATCCCGTTTGGAATTCAAAAACTTGTAGACGTGACCATTGAAAGCGAACTCAGAGGTTGAGTAATAAAGCAAGGAATTTTATTTATATCTTTTTTACACTTTTATAGTATTTGTACTGCTATGTGATGCATTTATTCACAGTGCTTAGATGTCCAGTAATGAAGTTGTCACTTATAATAAACAAAAGCAGTATCATTCTCAAAACAGGATCGTTGAAGTTGAGAAAATTTTTGTTTGTCGGTATAAATAATGAACACAATTTGCAAGTTGATTAGCAGTCGTCTGAAAACTAAATAAAATACGATTTTTGGTACAAAATAAGGGATGTTTAATTCGTTACTATATTAAAAATTTTCATCACAACTGTAAGTTAAGTTGTGATAAATTTATATAGGTACACCCATATTTTTAAGTTAAATTATTTCCTCTCTATATTATCTACAGAATTGCTGCCTTTCTCGTAGTTCACCATTTCCGATTTCCGAAAGAAGGCACATTTGTCCAGCTATGGGACAATATTGATATTTATAGATAATAATTTTTGTTGCCATAAAATGTAGGCACTTCAATACCCTTCAAACTGAAATTACCGAGCAAACCTTGTTGCAGATCACTTACTGGCGTTACTTTAACTGTACCAGAAAAACCACTGTGTCAACGTACTGATTACGCAACGTACCCACCCATTATCTACGTGACCTCATTGGGTTTATGTCTCACCTTCCATTAGACGTTTGCACATTGACAGCAGCGATATAAGATTCGCCCACTATGCGCTCGCGCACTTTGGTCGCGCCGACAATTGCGTGCAAGCGCATTTGCGCATATGTTTGTATTGTAGGTATATGCTCACATTGTATCTTTTGATTGTAGATTCATGTATATAAGGAACATTGATTTTGAACAAATATTAGCAGAAGACCGCGACTCCGACCGCGCGGATTTCGGTTGCCGCAAATGGACTATCCAACCTGATAATATTTATCAATTCAACCCAGTAGTTCCTGAGATTAGCGCGTTCAAAAAAACAAACAACTCTTCAGCTTATGAAGTAGTATAGATTAGTGGTTCCGATTTTAACATTTTTAAATGTTTTCTAATAACGCTTTAGCATTTAATGATAAATGTGATTGGACACCCAGTTAATGTAATTATTTCACGTTCTCAGTTACAGAAATTAAATATGTTTATTTGAAACTTTTACTCGAGTTAAAGCTATGCCTAGGAAGGGCTATTCTATGGCTTTGAATTCCGCTAATACAAACAATTTCACCTGTTGAATATCTTGTTTCTTTGTTCATGTATTTGTTAAGCAAATTGGAATAAAAAAGGAAAAACTTAATTTTACTCGTAATCTATTCGCGTAGGCACGAGTAGCAACATACCTATTTAAATAAATAAAAAACGACACGCCAAACCCACATGGCAACTAAGAAATTTAAATTAATGTTAAATAGGTTAAGTAAGATGATAAGAAATATCCGGGAGAAGTGGTAAATTAGGCTTTTGATTAGCACGTACCTAATTATGAAGGTGGTTACTGAAGCTGAAGAGTTTGTTTGTTTGTTTGAACGCGCTAATCTTAGAAAGTAATAGTTCGAAATAAAATAATATTTTTTTGTGTTGGATAGTCCATTTGTCGAGGAGGGCTTTAAGCCAAAGTATACCACTATGACGGAGTCGCGCTCCGCCGCTAATTAAATAATATTTTGATATTTTAAAAAAAAAATAGTGTTCTTTTTATTTTCTCTCACATCCAGTGTTTTAAACTTACCCAAAATATTTTGTGTATACGAGTACATTAGAATAATGAAAACAACTATAGTACTAGAATGCAAGACTACAGTTGAGTGCCCTGAAAGTGGGTAAATTGATCGACAGACTGACAGATGTCGTCATAACTAAAGTCAGCTGCGAATTGAGGAACCCACTTATGACTGAACAGATCTCTGATGAAATCTCGCCTTGAGATAAGTTGTCAAACGTGTCATCGCTCGATCACCGCTCGAAATATTGTCTGAAAGACGATCCTGGCTGGCTATCGGAACGGTATCTTAATAGGCCTATTTAGTTAATCTTCAATAGAAGGATAGACGACGTTCCAATTTCTAATTTTAAAGCTTCCCAATGCATATACGGCTCTTCTTGAAGAACCACGAGAATAAATAGTATCTACGATTATATTCGGTAAATCGATTATTACCGACTCTATAGTCGGTCCACAATAATAAGAGTATTGCCTATTCGAACCTATGTTCGAATAGGCAATACTCTTATTATTGTGGGGTAGTGTGCTTACTACTCTCATTTATAAAAATAGAAAAAGTGGTAAATAATCTTCAGTCTGACTGGAGTTTCTCCCTGGGTATCTACTCAAAACAGTAAAACTTTAAAGTTAAATTGTCATAAGTTGACTTTTAGACGGTATTTTAATAACCAATACAATTATAGTCGTATCAAGTGAATTAAAATAAACCAAACACTACCAAAATCGATCGGTCAATTATAATGACAACTAATGGTACTGTAACTAAATATTCCTATTGCATATGTAAATGCGTGTTAAATTCTAAACAAGAACAGAAGCCTTCTATTTCTAACTATACCAAGTTTTGTATGAATATGAAATATGTAGGTCTGAGAACTTATACTCGTACAGACCTATGTGTTAGGTATTGACTTATTTTATTGCCTTACCAAGCCACCGACATTAAGCATACTTCCACTCAATTCCATCACTGTACTTATTTCCAAATTCAATACCCTCTGTTCAATTATTGTCCTTTGTCGACTCATCGTCTTCTGTTAGCTACTCTTATACGAGTATGATAAGCCAAATGTTATTATTATTATAAAATCAAACGATCAGAGCTTTAGTGCTTGCACAAATTAATGAAACAAGCAAAGCTTTAAATTACTTTCTAAGACCGTGAAATGCTTACACATTTCTCCAAAACACGCCAGATTTAAATTAAAAGAAAACAACCTCTTGTTAACAAGACAAACAGTCGCAGATGATAATCCACTTCAAGCAGAGCGGGACAAATGTATAAATTATTCATTGTCTCTAGTCTACGACCCGTGTTTAGTTCAAAGTCTAGCATCTAGCTTCTAACCAGGTCAAGGAAGTGAACATTTGAAGGCAGCCCGCTCTTGTTATTCAATGCGTTCGGAGTTAAAGTAACAGTATGTTAATTGTAACCTTTAATTGCTGTGGTTATGGGTGATAAGTTAACAAAATGTTTATTAGTTTGCAGGATTCTTTTCCAGAGATCCTTACAAAGATGTTAAACATTTCAAAAAGTTAGCTCTTAAAAACAACTCTGAATTCTGTTTTGCCTAAACGTAAATAGCCATAAATTGTATTTTTTGTTGTAAATATACTTACAGCGCCAAAAGTCATGCAAGCAGAATATAAAAATACCTAAATGTGTCCTCAAATGTGTGAAATATGATACGGTCTTTCAGGCTTTCTGCCGTAACAGAATAATAAAAACAATCACTAACATATTCGGAATCATTCGGATTCAAAAAGATAAATAAATAAACTAGTACTCTTATTATTTAAAGTAGGCAACCCCTTACTCAATATTAAACTAAATAGTTTTATGAATATAAATATTCATAAAACTATTTAGTTTAATATTTTCTAAAGCCAGTTAATGCCCAAAGCCCATAAATCATCTATACTTAGTATATCCGTACCTATTATTATTATTTTTTCCTACTTATTACTTTACTAAACCTTGTCACCACAGTCTTAAATAAATTTCACTTGGCAAATCAAGGCCGCGGGCGACGATAACCAATGACTAAAATGAATTAAGGACATGGCATTTTAGTTGTTATCCCTCTTCTTTTAGAGTTCAAATTTGCTTAAAATAAATTGTTTAGGTATACATAGGTACATGTAGTCACACCTAGTAACCGCTCCTACAAGTTCCGGTAGAAGAATGTTTTTCGTCTATTGTCACTTAAGACTTATTGTCTAAATTATTTAACTGTGCTGTTAAAGAAGTATTAGTCATTTAAGATCCCACTGCAGGGCAAAAGCCTTTAATAAATATTGACTTGCTTACAATGATCTCTTATTGTCAAATACCCATACATATACTAGCGGCCGCCCGCGACTCCTCCCGCGTGACTTTCGGTTTCCGCACACATAGTGTTATATTATAGGCAGCCTCGACAAATGGACTATCCAATAAAAACAGTTTTTTTTAATTCGAACCAATTATTCCTGAGATTAGCGCGTTCAAACAATCAAACAAACAAACTCTTCAGCTTTATTATATTAGTATAGACAAGGACAAGAATAACAGTGCAAACCACACATGAACTACTTACATTATGTAAGGCAATCTCACTTACTCACTCGTTTTGAGATCGCTTTAAGACTTGATGGTTAGGCCTCAGATAACTGTAAGCCATTTCACTACTTTAAGAGGACTACATAACCCTCAGGGTTGAAACATAATTCCATATTATACAGTGTTGCCAGTTTCAAGCGTAGTAACGAAACAATAAATTAAATTATAAAGTTGATAAATCACCGGCCAATAAATATTGCTACCATTTAAGGCTGTTAGGACAATTGATAACACAGTTTTGCTAAATCAATCTTCCTGTCTTATTGAAGCGGTTAAGATATTAATCTCAATTGGACGGTTTTATGCAGTAGCTATTCAGTTCGTAAGGCGTACGTAATTTATTCATTAATATTGATTTTCATATAAATTTAGGTAGGAGAGATTATACTTGTTTCTTGGCCCTTGGTGAAATGTGACTTGGCTGATCTTTCATTAAAATTTAATAGATCCAATTAATGTTAACTTTAACGTCCCTATTAAATGCTGTTATGGCAACATATTTCACAGTTAGTTCTGTTGGAGGTAGGCAAGTGATTGCTTAGTAAAAGTTGTTTTGGACTGGCACCCATAAGTTAAAGATCATTATTACATTCATATTAACAAATGTTCCTTATAGACCAATCAAAAACTTTACTCTTACTGAAACACTCCTGCATAACAGCATCCATTTTAACTTGGATCACAAAAAGTAGGCTTTAGTCCTCGTTCTCGAGTTATTTCACGACTAGCCGCGATGAAAAGTTATGAATGAGTTAATACGCTATGAATATTGATAGCGTTTATTAACTTGTTTCGATCAACCTAGAACCAAACATGACATGTAAAATAATGTTAATGTAATTACAGTACCTACCGGTAAAATTACATTTATTTTTATGCAATTTTATAAAGGCTCGAGAGTTGCTCGGTCGCCGCATATTCGCGAGTCCTACCTAGTTTAAACCTAGTTAGGCAGGAATCACAAGATTCTCAATATACTTAATCAAAAATCAAGATTATCAAGGATCAAAGTCTAAAATTAAATCCTGAACACTACGAATAAGTAAGAGCAATGGCCAAACTACTCTTTCACGCTCGCCAAAGGTGGCACTGTGTGTCCTATTTCATATAATGATCACGACTAGGGATTGCAATTGCTGGATCCAGCATCCAGCAATCCAGCTGGATCCAGCGCTTTTTAAACATGCTGGATCCAGCATGATGTATGCTGGATCCAGCATGCGGATCCGCAAACGTATCAATTTCTACTATTTAGTTTTTAGCCGCCTTATTCGAAAGGTCGCGGCAACGTTGTCACCATGGCACGTGCCGCATGAAACGCAACGCTGATAATATCCAACAGTGGACTATTTAGTTAGGTACTTAAAAGTGTATGTTGTTGCTATTAAGCAAGATTGCTAAAATGTACAATTTTCATTGGAAAAACCTGTGCTATTTGTAAAAAGATAGGTTTGTATAGTTTTTTCGAGTTTGAAAACGCTTTCGAATTCGGCCACGGCGGCCAATCTTACGATTAGCCAAGTACGCAGGATATATTATATCATATATATCAAACTATAAGCCCTCTCGTAACCACAGTGCAGTGCTTGCATAGTACCAAAATATAGGAAACTAGCGGCCCGTCACGCGGTTTCACCTGCGTCCCGGGGGAACTACTTCCCGTACCGGGATAAAATATAGCCTATGTTACTCTGGGTGAATGTAGCTTTCCAACAGTGAAAGAATTTTTCAAATCTGCCAAGTAGTTTCAGAGCCTATTCAATTCATACAAACAAACAAAAAATCAAACCTTTCCTCTTTATAATATTAGTATAGATAAACAAAAGGAAGTTTTATGAACATGAGGTTATTTATGTTTATTGTTTTATTTTATGTTAACCATTTTCATCTCAAATGATCAACAAACTAAAGCAAGTAAATCTATACAAGGTACTAGCAGCTGCCCGCGACTCCGTCCGCGTGGGTTTCGGTTTCCGCACTCAGTTTTACTATAGATAGCTTAAAACATTCCTCGCCAAATGGTAAGTAGACTATCCAACACATAAGATTTTGTCAATTCGAACCAGTATTTCCTGAGAAGAGCGCGTTCAAACCAATCTAGATCAGAAGTTACACGTGTTATTGTGAGTCACCCATAAAACATAGACATAATGATGTAGTAGGGTATTTTCTAGGCAATTTTATGTAGAATATTTCCGATATAAATTATTTCTTATAACTTTAACCATAAAGACTGCACACGTGACAGAAGCTTAAAATTGGAGTAATTTCTCCCGTTTTCCCAACGTTTCCCATAACTACGCTTCTCCTATCGATTGTAAGGTGATGAATGAAAAGTCCGATAATCTGCCCAGGAGTATGAAGATTAATCATACCAAGTTTTGTCAAAATCCGTCGAGTAGGTTTTGTTTTTATAAGAAACATTCAGACAGACAGACAGACAAAAATGTTGC
This sequence comes from Nomophila noctuella, assembly GCA_958496325.1. Lineage (NCBI taxonomy): Eukaryota > Metazoa > Arthropoda > Insecta > Lepidoptera > Crambidae > Nomophila > Nomophila noctuella. The sequence goes on from OY292491.1 coordinate 10,795,833, forward strand.
TGGTTGGCTTTTTGACATCAGTATCGATCCCTAATCACCCTCTGATAGTTATTTTGAAAATATATTTCATGTACAGAATTGACCTCTCCACGGATTTGTTATAAGTATAGATGAGTGAAATAAGTGAAAGATTTCAAAGATAGTAAAAAGAAGGACAATTTAATTAGAAAAAGACTTAAAATTTCACTTTTTTACTTGCGGTCCACGTTTTGCTGGATCCGCGCTGGATCCAGCTGGATTCAGGTCAATCCAGCAAAAATCCAGCTGGATTGAAAACGCTGCTGGATTGCAATCCCTAATCACGACCCTCAGTAATGAAAAATTCGACTTAAGAAGGACGATGAAAATTTAAGCTTAATTCACAAATCTTAAAGTTATGTAATAAAAACCTAACGTGTTAAAATGCGTCCCTATTTACACACATTAGCAAAGGCACAGCATAATTTTGAATTAAACTGTTAGTTTACGTGTAAAGGAATATTTAAATATATTTAACCGTCATAAATATTCAGGAGCCGCGGATGTGATGTCATGGAGTTAATTTATCTGTTGGTAACCAACTTGTCATTTTGCATTGTTATTGATATTAACAAATTTTAAATTGAGTGAAGTCACGGAGTAGAGTTTATGCGAATGACTATTATGAACGATGAGTAATGATTATATTTAGATGCTTTTTATCCACAGTGGGATAAAAAGATGTTCAAATAATTTAGTACAAAGAATCGAGGCAACTGTATATATAATACTTTTGGTTAAATGTTTGCAAAACTTTTGAAGACATGTTCTACATAACAAGATTTTTAAAAGTTTGACAGAAAAATACCGTGATTGTATTTATTCTTATGTAGATGAAACTCGTTTGATCTTGTGAATGATATACCTATGACTAAAACAACGAAGAAATTGTTACATTTTTCTTCTTTAGGAATAGAATAACTATAGTAATATGATTTAGTAGAAATAAAATCTATTCCATTATTCACCCCATTTTTTCCCAATTTCAAATTTTACAAATTCGACTCACTAATTTCACTACCGCTTTCGTTTCGTTTGTAATTATCTTATTTTCTACGTAAATATTCACCCCGTTTCGCGGTCGGTCTCTGCCATAACCTTAAGAATGCAGAAGTCGTGAAACGATTTTTAATACACTCTACGCCCTATAATGGCAGTTTTCGCACCCCCCGTGACATTTGGAGCTTCACCGAACCACCGTTCTATGAAAAAACAAAGCGAAATATGCAAATGGCATTATGTCCGTGCTTTTGTATGGTTTATGACGCGAGAAGGGTTGAAGACGAGCGTATTGAATTAAAGTTTTTGATTTCATTCCGCTTTTGTGGTTGCGCGCCCCTGACGCAGTAAACAAAGTAATGTAATTCGATACGGTATATGCCCGATTATGTGATGAATTGATCTATTGTGGAATTGTGAAAAAAGGAATATGTATCAGGCAACTGGTTTTTAAACGTTTAACTAGAACTAAACTGTTTTGACAATAAAAATTACCCCGAAAAAAAGAGTAATATTATTATTTTTAAGAGTCGCGTAATTGCTACTCCTATTTATAAGAGCCGTCATGGAAATTCGATTCTCTCCGACCGCAGCTTCGTCTTTATGTATATTCGTTTTCTATATAATGTATAAAAAATACATACAGTGAGTGTGCTTAAAGTTTTCAAAATAAAATTTTATAATCGAATATTATAAAATAATTTTGCACCTAAAAATTTCAATGATTCAAATTTTATTTTGTCTATTAATATCGGATTGTTGCCCGTCTATTCGCCTTACAACTACAAAAAAAACATACCTACACATTACTTCCTTACCTACGAGTCGTCACCGCCTCAAAGTCTACTCGCCCGACTCGCTCGACTCGCCCGGCAATAACAGTTCCGGCGCCGACACTCGCCCGCTTCCGTCGTCTGCGAGGGAGCTGCTTCCTCCCGATTGTTTATGTCTTCAGCAAACACCGAATGACAGCGAGTTCGTTTGTTTTATGTCCTTCTTTTGGCAGTCAACGCCGATCGATTACCATTTTATTGTTGTTATCGATGATAAGTGGGACTAAAGGTAACGGTGAAATAATATTTATTACGCTTTACTAATATAGGATACTTAATTTTTCATATTAAGTACCAAGGTTAAGTACAAGTGACAAATAATTAGCAATCAAGGGATTTATTTTAATTACAATTTTAAGGTTGGTAGCCAACTTCCAACCCAGGTTGCAAGGTAGCAAGACACATTTTTTTAATTCTTAATAATCCGTATTTGAAGAGTTTTAATAAAATTATAGAATTACTTTTAAATTTACTGTAACTGGAAAAACAGCCACTATTTGTAGAAAAATATCATTCAAACAAATAGTTGTTGTGACAATGTTGTTTGTCATCAACGGAATAAACATTTGTCTTTCTGTCGAACCTAGAAGTTATTGGACTGTCTTTTCACCCTTCCTTTGACATTCAAACATGAAGAGATAAGTATTTAAATGTCTTCAGCCTACAATTAATGTAAAACCTACCCATTTATTACAAAAAGAAGCGTTATTGTCACCCGAAAATGCTATTTTTTATGATATTCCTCCCCTACCATTCGTGCCATCTGATGGCAATGACGATTTATTGCCATTAGAATATGGAAATACGCCGCCGGGTGCACTCCCAACTTAACTGCTTTTAATTTCATACAAAATTAATGAGAATTTTGTTATTTAGACAAATATGTGTATTAGATATATTAATAGTTTCCTCGTAGAACGACGTGGAAGTAAATTAACTTTGGAGTTGTTTTAAATCAAACTTTGAAACATAATTATCACTACATAGTATAAAACAAAGTCGCTTTTTCTGTCATGTTGTATGTTGTATGTCCCTATGAACGCTTAAATCTTTAAAACTACGCAACGGATTTTGATGCGGTTTTTTTTAATAGATAGAGTAACTCATGAGGAAGGTTTTTATGTATAATATCATCCATTAAATAGTGGACAAGTACCACGGGCGAAGCCGGGGCGGGCCGCTAGTATGTATTATAAATGTAGATAATGTACCAACTAGTCGTTTATAAAATCATAAAACGCAACATTTTACATCGTTAAGATATTAAAAACTGTTAGACTAAAGTACTAGAAGTGGACACCGAATTTTCAATAAGTAAATACCTACATTAAGTAGGTAAATGAAGTGTCGATTTACAAAAGTCTCATGAGTAAAATAAATGTCAGTGCTAATACAGTCATAAATATTTCAAGGAAAGACCGAGATAACATGTGAAATATAATAGCATAAAAGTTTTTGTTATATTTGGTTTTCAATTTGGTACACATGTGGAATAATTTAAGTACAAAACATTTAAAGGATCTCTCCTCATTTACATAGTACTTGAATTATGTACTTCTTATCACTCGTGTCTGACACTACCTACAGAATTAAAAACATGCTTTTATTTTAAAATGTCTGTCGGTTTTATCAAATAAAATTTTAGATTTTTTCTAACGTCGCAATAATATTCAGCAATAGCATTTGCAAGAAATACATTATTTTTGGCAATTGCGAACAATGCAATGAACATTGCAGTCTTTTAAAACTTTAGAGGAAGCAATTAAACGATATGACATGATCTTTTAATTAGAAGTAAATGATTCTAAAGGCTTAGAACTTTATACCAATGAATCTTGATGAATCATTCATATTCGACTTGGTTAACTCAGGACACCTAACTCCGAACTGAAATCTAGATCCAAAAAATCTTTACCGGCCTAACACAATTCCATTATCTATCGATAAACATTCCGCGCCACCCCATAGAGAACCAATAAGAACAATAATAAATAACTGTTATCATATTTCGAGTATGCTTCTGGCCGCATCGCGCGAGATCCGAACCAATATATCACTAGGAATTTACGAGGGAAGATACGACAGGAAAATTGCAAGAATGGTGGCGCAATCTATCTTAGTTGGGTAGCGAGGAGGCTGGGGTACCCTCGGTGGGGGTAGGCGAGGGGTAAACTTCGAGAGGTTATTAGTCCAAGCATCTGTTGTGCGAGGGCGTGATGAAACTCCGGGTAGGTACAAGCAACAAATCTAATTGCTCAGTAGGCGCTGTGCGGCTGACAAATGGCACCTCATGTGGTTGCCGGGTATGGCAATTTGTTATACCTGGTCACTGGAGGTTTTTGTCGGGTCGGAAGTGTTTACTAGACGCTAGTTGTACTGTCGCTGGGCAGGGACGCGATGTAGTTTTGTAGCGCTAGTTTTCAATTGTAACATAACAACCTAGTATAGTGAACTCACATTTTTGAACTCATCTACTCAATTTCTAAGTTAAGATACAACATTTTCTACGGCGTTTTTATTTCTAGCTAAAACATCAAAAATCAATATCAAAGATTAATTACTCTTGTGCTTGGGTAAAGGCTACACATAATTGAAATAATATGATGATGTACATATCTAACGACTTAAAACACAAATTCGACAAATCGCTGATAAAATACGGAATCATTTATGCACAAAGCGCAAGATGACTTTAGCGACGTGTATCTGTGAATACAAATTATAAATTTTAAAAACATATAATTTGTTCTGAAAGTACCTACAGCAAGATTATCTTATTGATACTTTGTTAATCAAGAATTTTACATAACAAAACTTTCTAATTCGTTATCAATTAGACAAGAATGTACACAACACAACAGCATATTTGATTACAAACTGTCATAAAACCATCTTTTATCATGTTGAACACAAACAAGGTAAATTGATGACAGTATAACGTTCCATCATCCCATAAAACTCCAGCCTATAATTTCCAGTTTATTATTACATTCTAAGTACGATGCTACCGGTTGTCTATTTCGGAGAAAGGTGTAGAGTAGGCGGGTTTTTTGTACAGTCCGACTTGAGATAACAAATACGAAAACTCAAGTTCCACTGTGTACCCACCTCATACAATCTTTTTATGCTTATCTGTCTGTGATTTATGACTCGTTCAACGTACAACGGGAAAGAAAGGAGGTATACAAAAGTAATTTATTTTTTACGTTTGTTTTTCTTGTCTTTCCATCGGCTGGCCAGCGGACATGTTTTTCAAGTTAGCATTTTTGAAATGTCGCAACATGATTTATATCTTTGACCCGGTGTGGGCGACGCTTAGCCGATCGGTATTTCGGTCTTAATGCCGTAAATCATAATTCGTAAATAACGTCGACGTCGTTTTATATATTATTTTGATTTGTTGGTTTCTCGATATGTTAGATAATGGGAAATATGCAGATGAATAAAAAGCCTATCGTTTTTACTCTGTTAGATGATGGAATTGTAAACTGCCGCTTATGTTTTGATCAATAAAGATTTTTATTATGTATTATTATTATTATAATTAACTTGAATGTTAAGTTTTACCTGTATTTCTGTATGTTTGCTTATTAAATAGTTAAAGCTTATAAGAACAGATTTGTTGTTGCAAAATATACATTTCCCAATATCGGTGCTTCGTATTTGCTGTAAAATTTCTCGGGGCAAATTAATTTAAAGTAGGTAATTGGTCTTCTTTTGAAAAGTGATAGCTTGTGTTTTTTAATTTAATATTCTTTCCCGGATTGCAGGAGGCGCTGGGTTCGATACCCGCCCGAGCCGCCTAAGATTATGAATTTACTTTGTTAAACATTAAAAAATATTAAGTTAAGGTTAAATATATAGGACAGCCATACAAACTATTCGGTTACTAGTTTCCGACTTCAATTCGGTAGCCATGCAAGTAACATGCCTACACTCGTAAACCGTTAAACATGACATAAGTTCAAAAGTTACGGAACCATAAAGTATAACGCTACAATCACGTTTTAACATAACCCTTTCTGTTGCAGGTACGCTACTTTTACTGAGAGAAAGTATGCAGTTTTCCACCAATTAGAAGGTTTGTCGCTTTTAGTTATAACTGTATGTGATATTCCACTTTTAATGCGCATATTTCCATCATTCCGAGTGGTAATGCTCACTTTGTTAAAGTAATTGGTGAGCGGGTTAACAATTATTCGAATTAAGAGCTATTTTGTTACATTAATTGTTGATGTTAATCTTTTATGTCTAGTTAACGAGGTGTGATATGTCAAAGATCATACAGAATATTTAGGGTAAGCGGTTTTGATATTTCAACTCCTTTTTAAACGAGAAACAATGAACAGGGTTCATTTTCAAGCCATATATTAACAAAAAAATAAATTTATATTGTAGTGAATATTATTGTTTTGTTAAATTATGGTTAAGCATGGGTCTAACGCCAAACTTACTATACTCTGTCCACTATATAAAGCGTCTTTTGACAGGTCGCCGATTGACAACATTGGTGATGTCCTAAAGTATCTCAAATGTGTCAACAATCCGATTGTACTATTATCATTATTCGACTTAGGTACGTAAAAAATAACCGATTTCGATAAACATGCGTTTTGATTTAACATTCTCTTAGATTTATTGTAAACAAATATAAATCCATATATTTGAGTTTATAAATTAAATATAAAACAAGTAAGTCATATTAGTAAAATAAAGTTAAATCCAAATGTTGTTACCTTTCTATGTAAAATATACATTATACCTTATGAACATGTTATGAAGAAGTTTAGATTTATTCATAGCATTTATTTCTATCGATTATTTGTAATCGGGGGCACAATCGTTCTAATCGTTTTTCGTAGCACATCACTGAGTTGGCAGTAACCGTCCATGAAGAACAATATTCTTTTTTCGAAAATTAAACGAAAAGAATTCGAACTTTCATGGGCGTGAGCTGTCAAAAGACGCTTCATAAAGTGGACAGAGTATAAAGAAGGATACTTATAAGGAAACGAGGTCAAAAGTTAATAAGTACGTAAATAGCTTTCTCCAGCGTAAGTCCTCAATAGTACCATTATATACCTAACAAAGTATTAACTATTACGGAAAACGTTAAAACAAATAGCCTATGTTTTATTCATGCTATTTCATTAGATAACTATCTTTATTACACAGCTGCAAATATTAACTGCGAAAATAATTAATTCAAACGAAACGTCGTGGGTGATCTCAAGCACTTACTAATTTCAACAGACTTCGGGAAACGATGATTCGGGTAATTTAGCGATTTCTCCAATGAGATCTTACAATGCATCGATTTCATGCAATCAATGCATGCATGCATGTACCATGTAATCACTACCAGGAGGTGACCTCATACTGCAATGTTAAAAGTGTACAAATTACTCAATCGAGTTCGGCAAACAGTAATTTATTATGGAACGTGTTCAGACATCGCTTATTTTGATTCGTAACAGGTAATTTCAAACCGAATATGAGTTTTGTTAAAAGCTTGAAAGATGGTTGTCGTACAGGATGCAAACGTGCTCCAAAGCGGTTTTCTTTTTGTTTTTGAAGGTTCAGAACTTGTCAGGAATTGGAATAACTGACATTTATTTAGTCTCCATCTCTCTATTTCATGAAAAAAGCTTTTCATATATTTCTTTAAAGCATTTTTTACATGATAAATGTTATTTACCTTACACAATACGTTGTTACAAAATATATATAACCTTTTCGCATACCTCAAGTCGAAACACAAAATTATATTTTTTTGATATTCCTCTTCCAACTAGGATACACTTTTAGCTGCTCCCAAATACATACTAGACTTCGCTCAAGTCAATTTTTTTAATTTAAATCTTGTTTCTCGCTACTACTGATGCACTATTATGAGCACAGCTGCTTTGTCTCTAACAGAACAACAACAATAAACGTTATGGATATCATAACATGATATCTTTTGTCGCTATCACAACAACATGTTACTGCTATAATACCTAGTTATCAATCTCCGTTGTTTGTTACCCATCAATCCATTGGACGAACACCAATTCCGTTGCCCAATCCCGCTATTTTTCAGTCTGGACAGGTAATTTTAATGCATATTTAATGGGCGCCTCTTGGCTTCAAATTCGCTAAGATAAGGTGGGACTATAATGCATGCAGTATGCTCTCGCGTTATTTATTGTGCGATTTTTGGCAAGTGCAGTTAGCCCGGGTTGGCTAGATGCACAATCTTCATAATGCATGCTTTTTGTCGACTATCGTGTGGGCAGTTTTTGACGTTTTCTGCTACGATTCGATGTGGGCTGTTTTAGACTGGTTCTTATGCAATAATTATTCTATCATACTGATATTATAAATGTGAAAGTTTGTTGGGTATGGGCTGACTTAGGTGATAGGATACGTGTTATTTGAAATCTAGTAAGTAAATAAACACTTTTACCCTACTCTCTGAAGGACTCTCAAATGTTTTGGGATCAGCACTCATAGTGTTATACTATAGCTTAAAGCCTTCCTAAACAAATTGACAATCCAACCCAATTTTTTTTGTCAATTCGAACTATTACTTTCTGATAAGCGCGTTCAAACAAACAAACTCTATTCCAACTCTATCCATCTTTATTACATTAGTATAGATTACTATAAAGATGAAGCAATAAATATCTCCAGCTACTTCCATCAAGGAAGCGCGCGTCACGTCCCGCGCCGCATTCTTGCGCACGCGCAGCCTCCGATAGACGTTAAGCACGTTTCGGGAAGATGTAGGAGCTGATGCTTGTACAATTGTACATATAACTGATATGAGATTATTAATAACTACATGAGATAAAGATATTTTGTCTTCCGATCGGGCTGAGATTTTTCATGCATGAAGCTACTGACGTAGGCAGCATTTGAGAAAAGGTTTTGATAAATTTTACCCTTATAAGGGTATAAAATAAGTGCTGAAAGTATATAAATCTTCTTAGACTTTCATGTGATTGAAATGAAATGACAAATAAACTACTGAATGGATTTAAATGAAACGTGATTGTATGATTATAACATTATATAATAATCTCTTAGAACTATACCTACCTAAAAGAAATTATACGGGCATTTTATGCAAATAATATGACACTAGACGAGATCAACAGAATAATAGGCTAGTTGCCACTATTTTTATTATTTGATAGAACGGTTCATTACGATTATATTACAACATAAAAAAATATGAATTTTTTTTGAAGCGCCTATCCAACTGTATTTTGAATTTTAAATTATTAATTTCACTATACTACCGTAAACGCCGTCCGCCATGATTGTCTATGCCGTGGCGTCACTGTTCTTGTCAACAATACGCGTGACATAACCGAAAAGTGTTTATCGGAATTAAAATCATGTCTTCGTAGAGATTACATGATACATTTATGAATTACCACTATTGTATCGTGCGTGAATGTAGAAATACATCAATAAGAAGTTGTGGATTAAAGTACCCAGTGATGAGAATTTGCGAATCAGAACTTGGAGCAATACATTTTGCAACCATCAAAGTATCTATTTTGGGCAGGTTTGTTTTCAATAAATGTGAAGTGTATTATATTTTAATAGTGAAATAAACAACAATCAACGCGTTTAAATAAAAGACCACGAATAACCTGTCGAAACTGTCGTTTGAATTTGTGTTGTTTACAATATTGGGGACGTAGAATCATGGCGGACGGTGTTTTCAATCAAGAGAAAAAAAAGTAAAAATGTATCGGGTTTAATTTGAATTTTTGCAGCAATCCCATATTTATATTTAATGAAGTTTACATATTTTGGACCCTTGTACGGAATAATATTCGAATTAAAAGTGTTTTTATAAATGGTGATATGAGGCAACTAGCCTATCATGTTTATCACTTTTCTTGTCCTCTAGAGTAGGTACCTACATACTAGCTTAGCCTAGTTTAAAACTGGACATACCCTTATATCCTAGCACATCTAAACTGTGCCACTAAGATACACAAACATTCCCAGCACTGGACAGAGTGACGCGCCAGTGACAGATAATTGAGCGAGAATTCCCCACATTGCGTATTCCCGTGGCGCGGGCTCGAGGCGCCTTGCTGAATGTCAATACGGTACTGTAAATTACGCTAAGCCGTAGAGGAGTAGTGGTTAGTAGTTTTGAGAGTTCGTGGGTTCGAATTTCGGAATGTATTTATTTGGTAGTGGGGTTTATTTGTCAAAGACGTGAGATTATTTGCGATGGGCAAAGACCTGTCCCCTAAAGAATATAAACAAACTGGCCTTTGTTTCTTGAAATATAGATTTATAGGTAGGTACCTACTTATAATACAGTTAAAGTCGAGAAAGTAGTTTTAGTACCGAGAGTCAGTGATTCGCATTTTATCTCGTAGATTGTTATTTGAAAAATCTTCTTCTTGACGGACCATTAAATATTTGAAATATATTAATATAAAATATTTTCAAAATGTTTGTCATGAATTTAGGATATATGTTGAGTATGCTTAAAAGAACACATAATTAATATTATACTCTAAATTCAAAGTTTCTTGTCTAGTCATTTCTATTTGTCACAAAGATTTTAGCCGAATAACATCATATTAAATAAAATTCAATTGCCCTCTATCCGCAAACCTGAGGCATCTTTATGACCACTGAACACAATCATTTTGAGTGTGAAACATTTATGAGAAAAATAAAGTGGCATTATTATATAAATTGAGTTTTCTTAGTAAATAGAAAAAAAAATCACATAACAATAGACTAAAAAAAAGATATAAAATAAACATCTCTTAATTTAGAGGTTGAGTTCCGACACTTAAATAAACTAACGTAGAAAAGTTAAGTGCAGTCATTTGTTTGTCATTTGTCACAATCCTTTTAACAGAGCAACCTCAAATTAAATAAAATCTAATTGTGTCCAAACCTCAACTTTCTTTACTACTATAACAAAAGTTTCAGCTGTGAATGTTTTTAATGAAGAATAGATAAAAATGGCATGTCAAATATTTCTTTTTAATTCGTTTCTATTAAAACAAAAGGCGGCTTGTATCAAAACACGAAACAAATTATGTTGGTAATATACTGTTATTGCCAAGTATCCAGTGACTCATCTTAATGTTTATTTGATGTGTATTTCTTTAGTGAAGTTCGGAGGTAATAAATATGAAATGTATCACTGCCGTGAAATTAATATTGTATCTCTCTTTTCTGGAATACTGTCGAAAAATACGAAACAATAGAAAGATATTTTCGTCTATACCTTTTCTTATGGTTTAAGCATTGAGGAACATGTATTTTTTGATCAGTATTACACACTGGTTGCATCAGTACATTGCAAATGTTTATGTAAATAAGTGATTTACCATATTAATCCCTCTGTCTTATGCAAAAATATTCATCATTTTAAGACATTCACAAGTTTGAGATTGAAATTATAATTGCTTTATATGAGAAACCTGTATTTAGAATTCTAAATATTAAAAAAGTCTTGATTACAATAAATTTTACTCATAAGGAGTGCGTGCGATTCTGTCATTAACTTTCAAGCAACAAAACTTATCATTGTATGAAAACTTCTTACCTAATGATACCCACCGGACACAAGGATGGCTACACATTATAAACCTCCACCTGTTTCCGTTGAACGTTTAAAAAATCTGCTAGTTACATAAAGGTGAGAGAATAACTGAAATTAAGTACCCGATTGTCACGTCACTTATACACGTCTATTGTGATAAAAGTGAAACAATGTAATGGTTTCAACGCTATAATAGGAAAATATGGCCCTTTTAAGTGATTTAGATCATCAAGTAACTTCAATGGTTGTGAAGTTCCGTTACTCATACATTTTTATTATACTAGAATGTGTTAACGGAAAAAGAAATATGCACGTGGGTGGCTTTGCACGGGAAGAATACTTTATAAATAATGTCTCTTTTAATTACGTGTGTCCATTAGTGCATAGGTAACGAACTAAAAAATTCAATTTAATATTGTTTTATGTTGGGAACCACGCTTTTTAGTATGTGGATTGTGAGTTTTTTCAGAAACCTATTAGTTACCTTTAAAAGTCTTTCAATGAACTAGTTTATGGTGCCCAAAACATAGGTTCAACTACAGATATACGGAATGATACAGAAATCTAAAGATTCCTACTTATTGCAAGAGTATTTTTGGAATGCTTTAGTCACAATAGTGTATTGAGCTTACTGAAAATATATGTTATAGTAGGTAGTTACTTTAACAAAAACCAATGTACAAAATTATAGAAAAAATGGTCCGAAACCACAATACTCGTTCCTGTAATCAATTGTTTATTCCACACGCAACGCTAAAACGTAATCCATTATATAAAAACCTCTTCATCTCCTTACCGTATATTATCAATGAATTATTGATAATATCTGCTCATGTCTCCTCTATTTCCTTAACCTTATCAGTGCAATATTTCAATGCAAATTGCACATCACTACATGCACCAATAAGGTATAATAGATTAGCATATTTGACTTAACAAGCTAAATGGCCGGGCTAATATAACGTTTTGTTAATAAAGTTAATTTTATTATCTCCGATCGGAAAACGAGGAAGCTTTAAATATCGATTTAATGAACGATAAATCTGTAAGGCACCGCTTTTCAAACTGTTCTGTTATGTTTACTAATTAGAATTTGAAGTTGATTCAATTTGGAAGATGTTTATTGTAGTGTGTGCTTTTTGTCAACGTCATATAATTTGAATTGAAGGATTTTAAGTTTGAAAATGGCTGGAACTTTCCTGAGGAACGATCTAATCTCAGGAACTACTGGTTCTAATTCTTCTTCTTCTTTTCGTGTCGATGGCAAACAAAACTATGATAAAATAATTACATATAATATTTAAAAATTAAATAAAGTCGGCCCAGTACTCGGTGACGCGTATCGCGTTATCCGTCCGGTTCTAATTGAAAAAACTGTTTGTGTTAGGATAGTTCATTTGTCGAGCAAAGCTTTAAGCTATAATAAAACACTAAGTGTGCTGAAACCAAAATCTACGGGGACGAAATCGTTGGGCGGGCGCTAGTTTCATAATAAGGTTCCAGTAAATACTAATAATAAATGGTATCTGAAAAACTTTTAGAACTACATCTACAGCTTCAGTCCAAAATTCTCCCGTTCCATTCATAATAAGATTTGACAAGAAACCTGTTCCTAACCGACTGGCGACAAAAAAGAGGTTCGCGACAAACTATTCGCTTTAGAGACGTCTTCCGATGTCGATGAACGAATAACGATTACTAGGAATTCTGTACAATGCGATCGAAATGATTAAAACAAATTGAACTCTATCACAATACCGTATGGCTTAAGATTGCTGGAATTGGTAAGGCTGACTGTACTGGGAAGATAGGAGTTAACAGACTCTGCGATGTCCCGTTTTTGGACTCTGAAGTATCTTAAATAGTCGTGTTCTTGAACTTAAGAAAATTGCCTTTTGGAACATTCGAAATTCAAGGCTTTTTCAGATCCTAAAAGGTAAGAAGATTCGAAAATCAATCTCAAACATAATCAAATTAAAATGAATGGATGTAACTGGTGTTAAAACATATTATCATTAGTTCCATCATGGAACTGTGAATGGTACTTGTGTCAACGAACCACAATTTCAGGGTTTTCTATACCAACAACTTTTCAGGGAATGAAATCATAATTAAACAAGTTTTTAGTATCAAAATAGAATTTTATAATTCAACATCAGTTTGCATACAGACAATAACTTCCCTGGCACATAAAGCTGAGTTCCAGCTCGTGCCAAAATTCCAGGTGAATTTTAACTAATGCTAAGTTAAAATCCGCCATAAACAATTTGCGTTATACAATGATAAAGTGAAATTGTATGGGCACACAATAAACCTACCAGTTGGTAGGAAGTCAATAAAATAATAGCCCTGGATCCGCTAGTCCACAATGGCTGAATGTAGAGCTAGCAAACAATGACGCTCGTAAACTATCTCCGACCGGCGACTTTGCGACTAAACGCAGCGACTAAACGCTGTGATGTAGTCGCACTGCTTTTAGTTGGGCAAATTTCGCACTGTAGTTTGAGTTGAAAGGGTGCTTGTGGGTTTATCAAACGTCAAGAAATAGGACGTTGGGACATTTGTAGAACATATGGGTCAAGAAGTAAAGTAAAGCACTAATATTGATTAAGGGGACTAAACTTAATGAATATTAGTGTTAATAATGCAACGCGAAAGTTTAAAACCCAGTTATGCACCTACTTCATTAATAAGACTTAATGGACATCACAACACTATCTATGCAGTATAGTATAGAATTGAAGTATAATATTAAAATGTGACGATATGAAGTAACAATTGTCAATTTACGCATAATCGAGTAATCAACTGCCGCAAACATTAGAAATTTTAATCTTGAAAGTCAATTTAATTCTTAATTCAGTCGCCCGTCTGCAAGCAACCTCTAGTTTATATTGCGAATCACTTAATACTTTATAGATGCTCATTGAAAATCAATATCTCCTAACAGTACAGCCTAGTTACCATCTAAGTCAATTCATTTAAATGTTATCTTTATAATAGGACAGCGGAGGCCCATTCTGCAATGTACTGATAAGCCTTGGATAAAACTATCGGTTAATGCATCTGTTGAGTTCCGTCGACATGCCCTATATGCTCATATTACTTGAGAAGTTTTGGATTTAGTAATTTAGGTAAGTATCTAGTCATATGATCAATCAGTTTACGTAGTCTGTAATCGTGTACTTGTTTATGTAATTGGCTGCAGATTTAAGTGTCTGCTTAATACTTGACGGAAGTTTTTTAAGACACAGATACAGCCTCCTAAAAGTTCACCTAAGTACTTAAAGCTATAAGGAATATTAACTACAAAACCTTGACATGACATTCATTTTTGGAACAAGGAAAACATGCTTTAATGTTCTCAATTATGTATAAAACGATTTTCTTCACATTTGACGCATAGTCTTCTACGTTTATTATATTCGCATAAACAATAAATACTCCAAAGCGTTATCAACTCAATAGTCACCCAATCCATTACGCTAATACGCATTCGAATTCCAAATATTAAAACGTCTCAAAAGGCAGATAACTGCATTAAGTTTAGTCCTCGTTTTGCTCGATAAGCGAACAGACGGCGCCTCTGTCGCTTCTATTTCAAGTGGGCGACTGTACTGTCCTACAGGACACCAACGTATGAATGAGAACAAGCTATTGAGATCAGACCGACCGACAGATGTATTCGTTACTTCTCGTGTAAGCGCGGCGACACATCCCTATAGGATGAAATATATCTTGATGCGGTATCTTAGAGCAACTAGTCATTGGAGCAGAAGTAGAATCTCACACAAATTAAATGAGGATCGAAAAGTCTTAAGGGTCACAAAAACGATGTTTTTAAAGAAGGCTATACCTATATACTTATCTATACGAACAAAATTTGTGAAACAAGCAAAAATTGTGATCCAAAAACCTCATGAGCGATGAAGATTACAGCAAACAAAAAGTAAAACTGGATCTACCTTTCCCGAGTAATTATAATATTTATTGTTTACTTCTCTCCTCGATGGTTCTTCTAAGTACGAAACGTTGAATCTCGTTCTGCTAAGACGCACCTAGAAATTACAAAGGATGCGCTGGATTTGCCTCATCTGGGATCATAGTTCAAGCGTTGTGAAAATATTGTTTGACCCTTATTCTTTCTTCTTCTTTCCGTTTAATCGTTAAAAACAGGAAAGCGCTCCCTTAAAAAAAGTATGTATCATTCATGGCAATGTCTTGTTTATTTTTTAATTTACGTTTAGAATATTTCAAAACTGGTTTGCGTGTGATAACACGTTAATAACCAATGCCAGATCACTTGAGCCTCTCTTGTAGTCAGGTGGAGGATTCTGATATAAACGGAGAGAGATTAAAAACGCAGGGCTAGCGATTAGTTGTAGGGATTGCACCTGTTACGAGACCAGGTGATAATAATATTGAAATGACATTACATGATAAATAATTTATGGTAAGATCAACATTATCTAGTATGCAACTTAGAAATTGTTCTAAAATCGAAAATAGACTAAATAAAAATATGAACAAATACATCTGTTGTGAATACATAAAGTTCTTGTGACTGTATGAAGTTCTCACAAAGAGCATCGCGATATTCACGCGTAAATCGATCATACTCTTTCCCACTCGAAAAATCAGTAGTAATTAAACGATATTCCTTCGCAACAAAAGTACACACCAAGCCCCCGACGACAACCGTAACTCAATAACAATAAATAACACCTGCAAATAATAAAATCGTCAAACATCCGCATCGACGTTTTAAAATTACAATCGTGACTTTCATTCGTAGGCTGAAAGCTTAAGGCGATGTTTTATTTGAAGGGAGGCGAGACTCGAGAGTGCAGTAAATCATTTACTGTCGTTCAATGCGATCGATTATTTAAAGAATAAAGAATAAAAACTCACAGAATAAGTTCCTAATTGCGCCGCTGCCGTATTTCGTGTCAATTGTCATAAAATCTTGGAAATTAAGACGTATTCGTGCGTTCTTAGGGCGTGTTTATAGTGGATGCAAGATGGGTGAATTTGAGTGAGCTTTTTCCTACAGACATAAATAAAGTAAACTCTTTGTTAATTGACGTGAATGAGGTATTTATTTGGGAAAAAATATATTAGAAGATAATATTGTAATCTCTACTAATAACATCCATCTTTTTATCTTTTTACACGACAGTATTGATGTCGATGCGAAACGTCACCATTTGAAATATTTAATTATTTGGCTTTAGATACACATTTTGATAAGTGTGTATTTTTTGACAAGTACATATTATTATTAGATAAATTTCATATTTAAACTCTTACCACGTCAAATTTAGCATTTCCCAGCCGAGGCTTATCATTAGTTTCTAATAAATGCATCAAAAGTTTATTGTACCAGTGTCTATGTTATATAATTCATTCGTTTCGGTAGCAGTTCAATTGATTATTAAGATATTCATAGCTGACAGCCTCCCACGTAGAGAACGATTGACGGTTTTGAACTAACCGTGTCCAATTCAATCACAGCTGTTACAGAGATATACTTGAACTATTAGGATTATAAGCCTCATTGTTTAGGTAATAAATACTATTTATGTATGTAAAACCAGTAGAATACCACGAAAGTGCTTTAAACATAGATAAAGGTACCGCTTATTTGCAATGTAAGTGAAAGAAGTAGTGTGGTTTTTGACTTCAATACTGCATCGCTTCCATAGCCTTTGTGGTCCTGATCATAAAATTTTACTTTCAGGGTAAATTAAATCCTGAACACTACTTGTTAATCCTTAATATTTTATTAGTGCCTATCTATGTTAAAAAATATATATTTCAACAATCAAATCAAGTAAATTTTAAAACGCTAAATAGTATTTTGTTCAAGCAAACATGAATGGGAATCGTTTAAAGTTCAATAATTCATTATTGTTAATTCTAAAACATTTAGATTTAGTCATCACTAAGACAAAATCTTGCAAGATTTAATTTATCTTAATAATGGAAAAATTTGAAGTGACACAAAAAACCTCAATTTATTTGCATTTCCTGTAGTTTACCAAATGTTTTGTATAACTGCGAAACTACCATAATTTTTTTGAATAAGTTCCATCTGATGATTGAGAGCTGGCTTCTTAAAAAAGTTTTTTCTATTGAGCAACACCTCTTTGGTCAAGTGGTGTAGGCAAATACTGCTTTGGTTTCGGGGTCCTGGATTTGTGATCACCAATCCGCATTTGAAAGGCGTGGTGATATTGTTAAAACCCATCTTTGTTACGAAAACATGATTTCAAATGAAAGAGGTCTTTGCCATGCAGTGGGACATTAATAGGCTGATACTTATAGGAGGACAGAAAGTTGTGTATCTTTGTCTTTATCTGAATGCGCCCTATCCGAAGCGAGAATTTCGAATACACACTAATTGCAATCTCAAAACTCGATCGATCTTTATTCGTTCCGCGGTCTTCATTACCATCGTCTTAAGGCAGGACCGGCCGTTGACAGCGCCCTCTTTTTTGACGTCAGACCTCATTTCAGATTCAGCGAAGTGCAAAAGCTGACGCGAAAACAATCGCTTATTAATGAACCAGCAAAACATGTGTCGCGCGGAAACGGAATTGTTCCTCATAGTGCATTAGTGGCACGTACTTCTTGAGCGGGTGTCGGGTTTCGTTTTTATTTTGGTTGCAGCTAGTTACATGTGGAATAAGTTCACACACGTGGTTTTGTCCGTCAACAGGTGATTTTTCTCTTATGTGTTGCGGATGCCACAGTGACGTTTGTAAATAGGAGGTAATTCTCAGATTGTAAACCCCTGGTTTGAAGAGCAGGAAACGTATATATTGTCCATTAGCATCTGAGGCCTGCGATGAAAATTCATACATTGCCTTAATCATATGATAGTGTTCAATAACAATTATACAAGTAGTTTCAGGGATAATAAATTGTTGTTTCATGTATAAATTCTTTCATGTCATTATTTACTTTATTTAACCCCATACGCTGTTATAAACTTTAAGGGTACTTAATTACACATTTAAGAAGACAAAAAACTGAAATCACATATTTTTAATTAAAATCGATGTGAAATGTAACTAACAACAGATTTTCTGGAGGCAAAAAAATAATGAAACATCGCATTAAAATATTTCTTGCTACCAGTTTCATATCACGTCAAGTTTCTTGCCGAAGTTTGATGAATCGCTTCACTTATTAATTTTAATACCAAACAATTTGGGTTAATCAATATTGAAACTGCGATTCAGGCCAGACGTGACGGGCGGGTTGTTTTTTCACGACGCATTTTCCATCACCGCCGGTCAAAAAACGATATTTAATTGTTGTACGGTACGTAAGCTTAATGTCTTCATCAATAACTGATAATTTATGTACTGCACGATCGGTACAAGACGAAATTGCGGCCGCCGGCTCCCCTTTGTAATCAGTGCAGAATTATAAAGCCATTTCAACACCGCAGGGTTTGGTTGCGCTCATGCCGACTTGTATCTCAATGAAGCATTGAAAGGAAGGATTTTAAATCGAGCTATGAGGTGCTGACCCCTCTGATTTATAGACCTCGAGATCGAACGAAAGTAAATGATGAATTGTATTTTCATTGGTTCCGCTGTGATGATTCCTGTGAAGTTTACACAGCAAGAGATGACGGTTTTATTGCTGTTTACAGAAGCGATATATTATTATTCAGGGAATAAAATTTACTATCCACTTTTTGCACCATGTAACTTCTTTACGTTCATAAGAATATAAGTCATGAAAATTATCAATAACCCCGAAATATTTACGATCAATTGAAACTATTTTACTATCTAGATTAATAAAATAAACCAAATCACAACTCCGAAATGAAACATAAAAAACTAAAACTGCCCACTGGTGGTAGGATTGACGGTAGTAATAACACAGTCATCAATAAACACCAGAGTATAAAACAGAGGAAACTTGTAAAAGACTGTAAAGACGTAGTAAAAACAATTCTATTCCACAATATATTTATACTGCGGAACTTGATGTATGTCGATCATTAAATAGACGTAGAACACGACTCTTGTTTACAAGAGATAAGCCTACATACAGCACTTGAGATTTTCGGTGGCTATTTTTAACGAGCTCTTTTATTAGTTTTAAAAAAGGTCGTTTAGATTAAAAGAAGCGTTGGAGGGTGGCTTATTGGCCCTTGAAAGTATTAGGTGGAAGAATTAATAGTAGTTTTAACTCTTGACAGAATGACATCAGGATAATTGAGGATGATTAATGGCATTCCGATTTTTCCTTATTTAACGATAAAACTGTTGGCATCACTTACATAAAAATAATTTATTGATCGTGTGTCATCGCCTTCACCTTTCCGAATCTCAGATTGTTTACAAATTTTTCAACTTGATGTTTTATGAAGTCTTCTACCAATCCTTTGAAAACAATTATAATTATCCCAACTGCATCAAAAACATGAACAAATGAAATACTCGTACCTTCCGCTACAATCATCAACGCGTTCAAAACAAAAGCGTTTAATAAAATCTGGTTTCCCTCCAATGAATTATGAACCCAATATCTTCGTGAGAAGGTCAATAATACTTTCAGCAGATGCACAGCATCTAAGCTTATAGGATATGCATGCTGTTCCAGAAATAACCGAACCGGGTTCGGAGTAATATCTTCATCAAGAGGTGTGTTCAATCGATTATGCTGCTCCAATGCTTTATTTATATACCCTTGCATATAGTAAGACGTGCATTTATTAATGGATTCGGCCGCTTATATTTCGATTTCGATATCGGGTTTGTTTTCTTTCTTAATTAATTTATACTTTTTAAAATTGGACAAGTTGCAATAAGGCCATTTGTATTAGTAATTTTATAAGTCAATTTTGTTTTCGTTAGTTCTCTAACGGATTCAAGCATGGATCACCTTAAATTCCATATCTCCCTTTAATTGATTACCTTTAATAATTATGTATCTGGGTCGTTGTTTTAATTTATCATAACAAGATTTTAAACAGAATCTGAAGATAACACTTTTATCACGTCAATTATATTTTCAATTTGCATTCCAATTACTTAAAAACCCGTAACCGAATACATCATTGCTTAAAACGCAATTTGTATTTCACTAAAACTCTTATCTATATCACAATTGACAGTGAAGCGACGGGAAGGTATCAATTAAAGAAAGCAAGAAAGCAGAGCGTATCTAAACGGCTGTAGCCTTTAATCAATGTAGCTAAAAATGCGGAGCGGAGCCGCACGGCGTATACTTACGTCCCTTATTTTAATATGCAGATGCACTTAATTCGCTTGTAGCACTCGGAGTATGTTAAACACTCATCGGGCGGTATTTTTAATGCGCAATCTCCTTCCAGATCCCAAGATAAACAGTAAAAATTACACCGTTTTAAAGCATTTCTCTTCGGGCCGCAGTTTGTCATTTAACACACCCTTAATATCGATGCCAGAGCCAGATAGTCTCGCGTTTATGTCGCTTGAATTAAATTGCTGGTGTTGATTATTGTGACAACGCGTTTTATGTGAGATTTACGCGCCATTTTTTTCACTCGGTGTTTTGTATTCTCGATTTCGATTTGGAGAGTCAAATGGAGGTGTGCAGGTTCGAATGCGTCGTAACGCCCACAGCGAGCGCGCGCGTTTATAAAATTATTTGCTCATAAAAATCAATATTAAACACCATAACATTCTATAAAGGCCGCCACGATTTAGCTTAACGTCTTCATTAGGCGGCGCACGACCTCTGGCGGGTCCGCGGTGCAATTTTCGTCTCGGCTCGAGTTGTACGAGCCGTAATTTGCGTCGGGTCCCGATTTGTTGGCGGGCCGCAATTCTGAAAACGTTCGCCCGACAATTTCCGAGACGTCTTGTCGGGCAATTTTCGATTGGTGCGATCGAGGGACGAGGTGCTCGAGTCCCACATCGTAATTGAGGCTTGGGGCAGGTCGCAATTTTAAAATTACCCCGATTGAGTGCTCACCTCGTATTGCAGTAAAACGTGAAAGCGTTTAGTGCACACAATGTGCAGAAGAGACTTCCCTTAAAAGACAAAAAAATCATGATCATGCGCATGACCATGATGATGATATTATTAAAAAATGTAAAAATTATGAACGGCATCAGACGATCAATACACCTAATAAAAAATAACTTTTTACAATAAAAAGTTACGTCGTCTTCAAAAACCTGCGGTTTATGCCATAATTACATGCTCCATTCAGTCGCTCCACCAAAAACTGCCGCCACAATTTTCTATTACCGTCACCTTTCTTTTTTCCGGAGGTATAATTGTACAACCTGAGCCTGAGCACTGGGCAGAACAACAAAATGATTTACGACCAGGGCCTAGTTAATTGTATTTTTCTCCAAAAAACGCGGGGCATTATCTCTCGCCGGTAGACAGGTAACAAATCTTGCTTTTTAAATATTATTACTCATCGTGTTCGATTTGGGAACGCGCTACGAATGCTTTATCACCGCCACCTACTCGGCGTCCCGCGGCTCGCGGCTCTCGGTCCCCTAAACTTTATTCAAATGCGACACACATTCGTCTATCCGTCCCTGTCGCTCGTACGCGATTAGGCGGCTCACCGCTATACCCGTCTCGCACCCCACTAAAATAGACTGTGCCCAAGCGCAAAGTGTTCGTGTCAAAACTTTTGTATAGAGCCGGGTAATAGCTTACGAAATTTTTCCCCTACCTCGTGACTTTTTTTTGTACAGTCGAGCTTTTAAACTGGGGTCGTGAAGTTGTGTTAAAAAATTCTGGATCGTTTTTGACGCGGCTTATTGTTGCATAGGTTTTTATGTATTGGGCAGATGCCTTCTCCGCTAGGTGAGCGCCGCACGATTCTGTTATAGTATGGACAACAGTGTCAGTTGTAAATAAGGATTTGTATAGACCATACGTATCGCTCAAGTGGATGCGCTCCGAACTTTATAGCCTATAATAATTTAATGTGAACTTAATTGAGTACATAATAGAGATAATAAAATTAATTTAATTAATTAGCGGTGATCTTACAAGAAACTTAGAAGAATTTTATTGCTGGATTAGTGAGTTTAGTGTTATCGAAAATTGTTTATAGTGTATCAGTGTCATCAGATATTCATGAAGTGGTTTTATTGAAGAGTTTAAAAGGATTTTTATTGATTGTAAGTACTCGCTTAGCATCTTCTATGATAATTTTATTTATAAATTTCCCGATTTGAATAGGAATAATATGTTTTACACTGAAGTTCAATTGATATGATAGACATTCCACTAATTTATTTTTCGAAACGGATTTCCTGTCGCAAAAGGGTTTTATCTGTTTTATAAGCAATAAATAATTAATAACTTACATTTGAAATATTAATGATAATTTAAATGAATAAGATAATCATTAAACTTGAGAAGTTTTATGTTTCGCGCCAAAAAAACCTCTCAAGCTTGAATGGATTTTAAAATTTCGGGCATGCAAAATGTATAGTAAAAATAAAATTTAACTTCAGCGGCCCATCTCAAACTCTTTAAAGACCGAGTTGGAATGTATCGCGATAAAGGATGTCATCCGGATCGCCGGTCCTAAATGCAAAACCGAATCATATGTGATATCTGATCGGGAGCCGATAACCGACCTTAACGCTGGGGGTCAAAGTTCAGAATCGGCCGTGCGAACCCAAAGGTCGATTTAGCCCTTTTTTGCCGGAGACCGAGACAAAAGTTCTGACCTAGCTTTGGGAATTCATAAAATCAAACCGTCCCTGAGTCGCTTTGTTATTCCTCGAAGTCAATTTTGTTTTTTTCATCGCTACATAACATTTTTCGATATGAGCCCGAATCGGCCTCGATATATTGAATTGCTTATTTATTATGTGATTTGAAAATATGAACCTGTGAGCTTTTAGGTGTATTTTGGGAGTTGTTATTCAAGAAAAACTAACAATCACTAGAACGCCGCATTGTAATAAATCGTATCATCGCATTTAATAAACATTTATCTCCAAAATCTTGCTACGTTATATAAACCTATAAATAACTTAAGAATCTTTTTCTAAATAGACGTAGCGCCACAACTGCACAATAATAAAGAAAACGAGGATTATAATGAAACAAACATTAAGCAATCAGCGGATATAAATTTTGGCACTCGCAACAAAGAAAGGAAAACGGTTCAAAAGTTTCCACAAACGTAGATTCTTAATCATTCCTCGCATTTTGCTCTGATTTTCGCCGGCGAAAAAATGAACAAGCTTGCACTAAGAGCATTCCTCTCACAGCACTCACGCTTAAACCGCAACGACATTAAATAAAAAGCCAACACAATACACACGGCACCTGAACTGAATTCACAGCTTTTATCACTTAGGTATTTTTGTCTGCGACTTCCTTAGATAGCGGAGCTCTCTTGGATCGAGGAAATGAAATTCTTATCGCGGCTCAGTGTACAGGGGCGCACTTCTTTCTGTTATCCGCCGCGGAAATATATAGGGGTACAGTCGCTTGCAATAACCGTCTGATTGTCGAAGGGAATCAGCTAAATCTCCAAGATCTAAAAATGTGGGGTATATTTTGGGGCGAAAATAGGAACGGTTTCATCAAGTGGATGTCTACTTGAGTTATTATTTGTTGTGTTCTTCTTAAATCCATTTGCGGCATCAACTTAGTCACAAGATTTTTGTTCTAAATCTATTTCGTCGTCTTCTGTGTGATAGAGTTATAGAAAATTAATAAATTTTCCTTTTTATTTACTTCTCTTTACTGTTAGTATTGCATTGTTTGGTTTATATTGATTGCATATACACTTTTAACACAATTCCAGCTTACACATTGGCACAAAGCCCATTTGATGATAAGTT
The DNA here is from genome assembly GCA_958496325.1 of Nomophila noctuella. Lineage (NCBI taxonomy): Eukaryota > Metazoa > Arthropoda > Insecta > Lepidoptera > Crambidae > Nomophila > Nomophila noctuella. The sequence goes on from OY292491.1 coordinate 10,820,108, forward strand.
GCTATCACGTCCTATTTCTATATCAACGCTTATTTGCTGCCTTGTCACAGAATCCACTAATCTTTCAGTATATCTTTAATCCTATATTAACTGTAAGCAATGAATTATATCGAATAGTATTGTAACAGATTTAGCATGTCCACGTTATACCATCCATCATTGCTGAAGAATAATATTTGGAACAAATCAATAATTCAAATAAATAGGTACACACATCAAAAACCACTACTTACGCAAAACAACTCGGCAAACATAAACTGAAACAACTGGTGTTCGGCGCGAGCAGAAACAGCTAATACACTTACGAGTCCCAAACAAAATGTAATCACAATCAGAAATCACGGGAGAGCTTAAAATTTTCAACAATGATGTCCCCTTTTTCATTCTGACGCTCAGTGAAATTTACGATCGTCCGAGCGGAGAACGTTGCGTGCCTGATGTTTCTAAAAATGTGTCAAACTTTTTTACTAACTTCTTTCATTTAGCCCGTCCGGCCTTGCGCGTTTTTATTTCTATTGTTTATTTTTTAGTCTCTATTGAAACGTCGCTCGGGTAAATTTTGAGCAGAAGTTAAAAAGTGGACGTCGGTGGGATAATGAAGTGAAATTTCGCCTTTCATTCAAATTGTCTTTGTACAATGTTTTTGACGGATATTGCCTTCGTCTTGCGCAAGTTATGGGATGTAAACGAGTTGTCGCATCAACGATGAACTAAAAATTTAATGTTCAATATTAGAATGTCTCTTTAATTAAGTCTATCGGGACTTTACGGTCGGAAATATCATCGTTATCTTGGTAACAATCTGTGTGAAGTTAATAGTGTAAATACTTTTAAACCATAGAAAGCATATCTGACTTTTTATATTTCCTTTGCATTCTCCAAATGCTGATGCTATCTACATTATAACAGTTTCCTACGTAATCAGTACGTTGCTTACACGTGGAACCGAAATTCGGCCAATATACCTAAACTTACTAGCTCCCAATGAAAAACACATTGTTTAGGATTTGGCAGTGATCCCATTTAATGCTCTATCTACTTCGCCTATCTACTACTATATTAAAAAATTAGCAGATAATCGTATCTTTTTCTTTTTAATATACGCTTTATTATTTTTAAAAAAATCGTGTTAGTATTATCTAGTGCAGTAATTAAGGAAATACTATTTATTAAAGCAGTATCTTCATTTATGTTTCATTCAATGGCTTATCTCTTTTATTAACTGTTTATTTATAAATAAGCCAATCAAGCAAAACAATCAATATAATAATTTTACACCGGCAATTTTGGTAAATTTAAAAACATCAAATGCACTTCATTCGCCCGCTTCTCAATACAAAATGTTGTATTTCAGGACTTGTGTGAACAGACATTGTTCCGGTAATAAACATTTATTTAAAAGCAATACGTTTTGTAAACGGAATCTGAAGAAAGTTAAATAAAACAATAATTTCGATTTTTGATGCATTTGTTTCTTAACAAACAATGTAAAGGGTCTTACTTCAAATGTTGAACTACAATCAATCTTAAAGCCAATAACTCGAGTAACAGTAAGTGTAGGACATAACTCAAGCATTTTGACCGATCTGTAGAAGCCTTTATTCTAACTATTAGAGACTCTTACATACGTAATTATGTATTTGGTTATGTGAGAAAATCGAGTTTAATTGAAATCAAAGACGTGGATTTGTCATTCCTTATCAAATCAAGTTTGTCTGGTGCCTTTTTAATTAGCTAACGTGTTGATTATATAATTATTGTGATTATCTTCTTCGACATCTAAAGCTATCAGCACTCGTAAATTTGATTGGAATCGATAAATTTATAAGCCATAAATTATTATTGAGTAGGTAGCCGCTTATAATATAATTAAATAAAATGTTTCAATGTTCCAATGATAATAATATAATGAATAAATAAATGATTAGGCCGCGGTTTCAATTCTTACATGATTCTAATAATTCTCAACGTAGGTACCTATATCTGTCAATTGTGGCTTTGTCCACAATAGTTCATTTACGTCATTCAACAAAAATAGTTTTTGTATCTAAGTAATGTTTATGAATTTTCTGGTTCATATTAAATGCCTGGTTTGAAATTCTTTGCCAGCACTATCATTCCAGGGATTATTTTACTCTTATTGTCAACTCCTTACAGATACAGTGATATGATTACATTTTACTGTGATTATGTGGAAATTACACTATTAAAAACTTTGATTGCCCGTGTTATGATAATATCAGCTTTAACCGAAACCATCGTTTAATTCTATTAAATACAATTCTACAATCATGAAGATAATTGGGCGGGTTCCATCAAACAAAGAAGCTTCACACGGTCTTATTAAAAATATAATTAATAATTTCTTTTCACGCTTTGAAATTAAATTCAAAACTAGTTTCCTAGTTGCGTGCTTCGAAGATACATAGTTTAATAAATTAGTAGAAAGCAAACTGAAGGTATATTTAGATAAGAGAATTACCGCTGTTTATTAATTACCTATTATTCGGGCCCTAATTATATGCTCTGTATAATTATAACGCATACAATAGATGCTCTAGTTCCATATGTTGCGGGTGGAAAGCTTTAGATCTTGGATAAAAAGTATTTTGCGCCCGGTGAAAGTTCCTAATGAAAATTGAGAAAAATTATTAATCATTTCAATCATCATCATCATCCTAGCGTTTGTCCCGGTCGCATCCTCGGCTGTTGCCTCGGAGTCCAGGGTCCGCTTTCCTGCTGCACCTACTCCACTTCGCACGGTCTTGGGCATCCTGGGTGGAAAGACCATTGGCACGCATGTCATCTTCAACGACGCCAAGCCAGCACTTCTTGGGCCTGCCCCTTCTTCCGGGACCCGGCGGTGGTGGCATGGTGAGACATTTGTTTCCCACGTAGCTGGCCGGTTTCCGTAAAACATGGCCGTACCAACGTAGGCGACACTCCTGCAGTTTATCTGCAATATCACGGACACGAAGGCTACCCCGGATGCGTGAGTTCTTAATGCGGTCTTTCCGCGTCACTCCACACATCCAGCGCAGCATCTTCATCTCCGTGACACGCAGCATCTGCTTGTGTCGCTCAAGTACAGGCCACGTTTCACTGCCGTACAAAAGGACGGGCCTAATGATGGTCTTATAGACCTGTCCCTTCAGCTTATTAATCATTTCAATCATTCCATTTTAGTCCCCAGTGTTTCTTTCGTTCCATGCATAAACAGACTTGTTTATAGTATAAGTAAGTTATCTCCATCCATTAATGCCCTATATAATTGTAGAGAAAAATGATGACAAATCTTAAATGACACTGAGTTCATTGCGAAGCTTTTCAAATGTTAACTGTTGATTATTAGTAGCTAATTGCAAAAAAATAAACGCAAAACATAACAGTCTTACAATGCGGAAATTATCCATTTCATAATTAACTTTAAACTGCTAAGGATATCTTGAAAACACACGCACTTACGACTTTTTTTGTTTTTCTAAAATCAACTTAAGTAGAACCTCCTCTGACACGAAGCAAATATAACACTGCGGTGTATATTTTAATAAATTAACTACGTTTTGTGTTAATTTAAACTTTAGATGTGGGTAATTTGCCAGCATTTCACTAACTTTACTTTTACTTGACTTTGAAACAAAATGAATAAACATTTTCGTTCGTAGAATTTTTACCAATCAAATAATAATCTTGAAGCGAATACGTAGAGGAAAAATACTTTTAAAATAAAAAGCAGCAGCATAAGAATTTCAACGCCATTTATTCAAATTAAAATGCTAAAACTAAAAGCTCACGGGGGCATCGATTACTAAAATATTTAGTGATAATGATAAAATAATAACAAAAGCGTAGCCAAGTTTATAAAAATGCGCATACAAAGTGCATTTTATCACACCTAACACAATTCGAAAGACGAAATATTGCCGTGGTGTCAAATGCCAAGATAGACATGCACTTTTTGTCCAATTTCACATCGAAGACTCTATTTAGTTACAAGATTAGCGACAGACAAAGGTGTGTTGGACAAGTTTATACGCGCACCTTGTAATAAAATGTATAGAATTATGGCCGGCGAAGATACGGACACAACAAAATACATATCATAAAAAATAGATACGTCGATTAGTGTCTCCGCAAATGGAAAAACCGAATTCACTCGACGAACTTATGCTAATTATGAAACTCCGTTTTTTTCTAAGCAACAAAAAGGTGGTTATATTTTCGACGTTCGAATTTCAAATTTAGAGAAGCGTAGGCGCTCGATTCAGATGAGTAAAAAGATTTGTATCTGACCCTCTATGTGGGCAGTGAGTTATAGATCTTTTTCACTAGTTAAATATATTCGCTCGCGTCCGATACTTACTAATGAGGTTTTACAACTTGATTCCTTCCTCCGCCGTTAAATCAAAATAACGCGGCTTGTTAATTAATAACGCTTCACACAGCTCGACGGAAGATTGTAAATTAGAAAACCAGAAAATTGTTTAGAATAGGTGCTCGATTAGATTTGTGCTTATTGACCATTCTTTTGTAACGCGAGGATGACGAAATTGTTTTCTAAATAACATTTCTTGAATAAAATTGTATTGACGATTCATTGCTAATTAAATGAAGTGGAAAATTCTAACGCCGCATAGCGTTTGAAGAAATTAGAAAGATATTTTAAATATCTTGAATGTTGTACAATGCAGGAAATTGCCGTAAGATACTTTCACCCTCATCCTGCAACTACTTTGAGAGCCAGAGTGCAGACACATTCTAAAATCTGATAAAGTAAGCAAATTAAAACGAGTTCCGATAAGTCTCTTACGTATTAATGATGATTAGTCTCTCTGGCATTAGATACTTTTTAAATTAGACAAATATAAATTCATATTTAGATGTAGACCTCTTAACGATTTAATAATAATATTTAAAACAATCTTTAAAACATACCTACTTAGGAAATACATAACTTAATTAAAGCTACAAACGAATAAAGATTAATTTTAGATTTTTTTAGAGTATTATTTATATTCTTAAACATGTTTCAAGTATGATGATAATTTAAATTGTCTTGTCTTATCAAAGCCTCAAAACTCTGGCATCGTGCTATAAAGCATGCCGCGTTCCATACTGGCATCTCCGGCTATATACTTGTACATAAGGCCGGGCGCACACACGAGCCCACAGCTGCCGGGCCTGTTAACTGACAGCTTTTAGATTAGGGCCCCGCGCCCCCTCCCGCCGGGCCCCTTCCCCCGCGCCCCTCCCAAATTGAGAGCTCCACGCTGCGCCGTTCTAAATTAGTAACGGTTACCAAATTGCTTTTTAATTTCGTGCCCGTTATTAAGTAGATGTTTTTGAAACAACCTGTTTTTCCCCTGATGTAATCGTGGAATTGTGGATTGGCTTTGATTGCATCAAACTGCACGGAATTGATTGCGGTCCGTTCAGCGACCGTCCGAAACTTTGCCGGTCTTTTGTCACTGTGATCACAACAAATGCTTATTATCAATTTTGTTTTATTTTTTTTACTTAATTTAATATGGCTTTAAATATAAATAGTTGAATATTTTATTTTGTGGTATTACAAGTCCTTGAACTAACGAGACTATTTGAAATATCTATTCCAATAAAATAAAAAAATCTTTTATTATTTTTGTACAGAAATAACTATCAAAAATACATAATTATATTTACATAATTATTATAAACATGAATTTTTGATGTGCATTCGAACGATTCTCGAATAAAACGCACGCATCAAACTTTAACCAGCACAAAATATTGTAGCAACATTAATATTAAAGGCAATAAAAGAAAACATTACCGAGTTCAATATTGAGTTACAAGTAACAAGAACAACAGTCGGACATTGAGAAATCTTTCATCTCATCTGCCGGTACCCGGCAGTTATTCATTGTATGTGTGTTTTTTCTTTCTTTTTTTTTCTTTTTATTCGTTCGTGCGAGCCCCGGGGCGCGGCCGGCCCTGCCCTAGTCGCGAGTCGCGGGTTTCGTGGCCCAACCCTAATTTTAATGGCTGCTCAAACCGCGTCACATCCGGATAACAAAGTATGGAATAGATTCTTTTAATTTTGTTTTTGTATATACGCGATGTTTTTTTGTTATTTTTCAATCGGAGTTCATTTAGGTGTTGATTGCCGCACCTGCTCTAATTTAGTATGTAAATGGAGCAAATTTTATTATTCCATTGGATTTGTTGGTATTACTCAATTAAAAATAATTCATACTAATATAATATCATAAATGCGAAAGTAGCTCTGTCTGTCTGTCTTTCTGATACGCTTTCCCGCTTGAACCTCTAAACCGATTATGATGAAATTCGGCACAGACAATCTTTACACCCTGAGAAAGAACATAGGCTACCTTTCAGTGAAAAGGGATCTAATTTCATCACGGACGTAGTCGCGGGCGGCCGCTAGTAAGTGCTATATATTTAAATTTTAAGATTTCAAGTCAGTTAGTAGTCTATATTTCAAGAAAACTGACCAGCTTGTTTCTTTAGCTAGTAAGTTAATATCGACACGAACCATTAAATTAATCAGAACAACTTGTAACAATCTGTACCACGCGACATGATTTCATCTCTGTCCTCATTAATCTTCTGTAACAAGCGATCAATACAATTACAAACGTGTGAGCTGTTATTGAATGATGATAATTTTGCATTGTTTTCCCGTCTCCGCTGTAGGCGTATCTAATTGCCTTAATTATTCTCCAATAAATCAGTCATTTATTGGTCGGTTTGATGTGGCAACCACACATAATGTGTAAAAATTCACTGCTTTTTGTTCACTTGTTGAGTCTCTAATCGGAATTGTTTAGCGTCTCTGGATATGAAATCTTAACGCGCGGTTAAAAAATAGTGCTGTTTTTTCGAATATTCGAGATATTTTTCCAATAGAACTGGATTTTCTTGTAAACTTATCAGAATTATTTATTGCATTATCAATGTTTATTGCCCAAGTTTTAACTTGTGCTAGATTTATGTTCATTAGTTTCGAATCAAAACGTGTCTAATTAAGATGTGGACGATTAAGTACATCGTAAAATATTCTAAGTGTTGACTTGACTACTCTATTCTGAGATATTACTCGTGTTCGTTTGTTTATCTTTTACTTAATCTTAAATTGTTGGGTAATAAGGAGCTCTGTCCACATATTTCAGTTGTAGGTACGTTGTACGGACAACAACATTATACAACATATTCAAATAAGACCTTTTTTAAATCATTATCAAAGCCGTACATAAAATTGAACAATTAGGTAAACAAAATGAAATGAAAGAACAAAATAAACAAAGTACCTATGTATACGTACAGACTGAAATAGGTAGGTACTCAACTGTGCATTACATGTCATGAATCGTAGATGTATAATATTTGCTAACCCTGACTGTCGCTACGAATAAACTACCCGCGATTATCAAGTAATAACACAATTTACATTTATAACGTCATCACACATGAGCACTCATTTAAGCCCATTCCATTACAACAGTGTTAAATGATAAGATTACGCGCACTAAGCACATATCGGGCCAATACATTTTCCGCCATAAATTAATTAAACCCATTCAAATTGGATTTCTGTGTTCGAAGCGTATTAATACGAACTATAAGTCATCGGCGCTGCACTCGTGGCAACCCTTCCCCGCAAGCTGATGCATGAGTTACGCCTCAGATTAATGAATCAATAGATGCAACGAATAATTTGACTGTTATGCTATCCTTTTTCTCCTTATAATGAATAAAGAAAGAAATAAATATTTCACAACATCACATACATTGATCTGATTCCGTGTTAAGTAGCTTAAACACTTGTGTTACAGACATCGGAATCAAAAGAGGTATTACTAAATATATACTTAAATAGATACATATAACAGCCAGACCAAGACATGCACACAAATGTTTGTCCTGTGTGAGAATCGAACTCGTGACCTCTTGTATTAGGCATCATCGTGAACATTACACCAAGCGGGTCGTCATCAGTTTAGTTCAGACGAAGATTTCAATGTGTAACCATGATCCAATCTGTCTGGTTCCCCCCTATGGGTTACGAAGATCTGATGGCAGTTGCTTCACTGTAATGACCAGATTCGCCAAATCCTGGATCATGGTCAAAGCGGGCCCCGCTCAGAAACGGGATAAACGGTAGAAGGATGGCATGTGTGATAGAAAAAGATAGCAAACACACGTACTCCGGCCACCTAAACTGCCAAGTGGGATGAAGTCATTATCATGTGGCCCTCGTCTTCTGTTGAGAGAGACTGAGAGAGACCATAGACTTAAGTGAAAAGTTAAGTGATTTTTTGACGTTTCGGTGAAGACACTCAAACGTGACATAGGGAGCATCTCATCATCATGGGCCTCTACGTCTATTCCAGACGATTTAATCATTGTCATGTAGAAGACGAGGCCATGCACTTCCTTTCATGACTGTGCAGACCAATTCTACTAGGGAGCATCTATGGTATGCGTTAATCTGAGATACGCGAGCGAGCCGCGTTGGTCTGAGCGACCCGTTGAGTCGGTGAGCTACCCGGTCCGACAGACCGACGCTTTTTGTTACTGAATTTAACAAAAAGCGTCGGTCTGTCGGACCCATAATTGCTGAAAAGTTTTCGCGTCGCAGCGCTGGTCACGCGTATTTTATTACTATGAAATTGAATTATTTATGACGTCACGCCCGCCATGGCGCATTGTCCGCGCGCCGCCGAATTTTAATATTGAAATTATTTACGTTACTTCGGTAACCCTCCGTGATTAGTATCAGGCTCCTCGTCATGACATATCAGAAAGGCTTAATTGCGAACCCCCAAAGCCTTGTCCGAGATTTATGTATATCCAATTCCGCCGCCTAATCCCGGGTCCGTCCGACCCCGGAAAAGGTTTTCCCGGTTATTTTCCGTGGAACTTTTAATCCCGCCGAATACCGACATACATCATAGCGGATTAAGAGGTTTAAATTGGAAGTTACCGACGTCCGAAATAAATTTAAATCGGCTGGCAGTCGGTATTGTGATATCGGCGCCGATGCTAAATGGGAGCCAATTTTATACCGCAACTAAATCTTCTAAAGAACGGACTTAGAAAAGTACGTTGTTTAAATTTGAATAACGGGTTCGCTTTATTAAATCACACACTGTAAATAATGACTTTGAAATCTTTTTTTGCAGAGCGTATTGAATAAACTTTTGTTTTATTGCGTTACACAGTTTACAAGCTCATATATTTTGACGAAGGTTTGAAATTACAATTTGCAATATAATGTGGATAGTCGTATTCTTTGCTTTTGTACTCGATTATGTTATGTAAAACGCAAGAATTTGTCTAAACCCATTTACATAAATTGCGCCTTTCTTTTGTTTTGTTCTTTTAATAATGACATTTTCCATTGCCAACAGTTTAAAGTATATTATTATATTTTCTTCGTTGATTTCAAGACATTGTCTGAACATGTGATTTAGACTAATTTTGATCACACCATACTTTTATTAACCAAAACTTCAGAAAACACTTCTAATACCTACCTTCCAAATTCCCCAATCACATCCACCATATGGCTATACATCGGAACGAAATTAAAACGGTTAGGTATCAATAAGGGTCCGGTAAATCATGAAAACGTCTAGCGTGCGACCCTTTGGAGTGGACCTTTAGGGGCACCTGACCAGGGATGAGCATATGTACGTAATTTATGTCGGTGCATACTAATAGGCTGGTGTTGCAGTTTGGAGAAAGATTAGGATAGATTCATGATAGTAAAAGTAAAGTTTAAGCCCTTTTATGTCCTACTGTAAAATTAAAAAAGCCAAAAAGTTTATTAAAATTGTAAACCGAATGAATTCTGAAGATTGTAGTTACAACGATGACACTTTAATCCTACTTAACATCATTTATCGTAATCTCTCAATTGCCTACGCCGTCATTGTGATTGAAAGCAATATATTGGAAGTAGGTATATGCGGAGAAATACAGTCAGCGGAAAAAACGCCGAAGTTCATTTTCTATACAATATTACGCGACGTAATTTCGGCACAGTGTGCCATCCTCTAATTTGAGACACGTTGCCTAGTGTGTTTCTATACTAAAAGTAAACGAATGACGCTTGTACCTACGTTAGGTAACAATACAATTTTAAATCCAGATTTCCATTCCAACCTGACAATACCACAATACAAATGGTTTAGTAAAACTAATTTCACGCGGACATTCATTCCTCTAATCTATTTACGCGTGAACAGACATCCGAATACCGCCGGTCATCGCCGGTCACAGCCGGACTTCGCCGAAAACCGGAATACGCCGGACATGTAACGTTGGACCTAAATCATTAATCAGCAACGTCATTTGGCTGGTGAAAATTATTCACGACCCGTCTGCTGACACTGGTCTGCACTAGGCCTTACTTTTCACTTACTTTTCACTATTGAAGTGGCTAATCGAATAAAGTTATAAATAATAAATTCATTGGACTCACACACCAATTGCCTAGCCGAACTAGAAAAAGAAGCTAGGGAACGTATAGACATACTCAAATACTTTAGGATGTTCATTACTCAAACATTTGCCACCTAGCGGGATTCGAACTCGCAACCCTTGGTATGGTACCCAGGGTCTCTGACCACTAGACCCACATGCCCGACAGTCACTGGCATGTACGCTCAGTCGTCGTCAAAGCGTCATTTTCACTGCTTAATACTCTTCTTACCTAAAGGAATTATACTTTGACTGTACTAAGAATCCCGTATATTATGTAGCCTAAGGTTTCTGCAACGATTGAAATAGCGGCGAAAGCAACGGCAAGCGCTACAACGCTAGTATGAAGCAGGAGAAACGCCACAACGCTAGTATAGAACAGCAGAAACGCTATAACGCTAGTATAAAGCGACTCGCCCGCAACATACATCTCCGCAGCACCCGGCAACACGGGATTGTGTCGGTAAATCATTAATCAGCCGCGTCATTTGTTCCCGGCGACAATATTAATGTGCCAGCTTTAGCCTAGAGTAATCAAAATTTCTTATATTTATATAAAACTAAGACATAATCTAATGTAACGATACTTCTACAAGCGGTTAAAGATTCAGCAAGCGCAACAACGCTAGTACTGTATAATACAGCAGCAGAAACGCTATAACGCTAGTATAAAGCGACTCGCCCGCAACATACATCTCCGTAGCACCCGGCAACACGGGATTGTGTCGGTAAATCATTAATCAGCCGCGTCATTTGTTCCCGGCGACAATATTAATGTAGACTTCTCTAGCTTTAGTCTAGAGTATAATTAAAGTTTCTTACATTAAGATAAAACTAAGACATCATCTAATGCAACGATACTTCTGCAAATGAATAAAGATTCAGCAAGGGCTACAATGCTAGTTTAAAGCAAAAATATTTTTATAACGCTAGTATAAAGCAGCAGTAACTCTAAACGCTAGTGAAAAGCAGGAGAAACGCTATTAAGCTAGAATAAAAGAGCAGAAACGCTATGACGCTAGTATGGAGCAGCAGAAACGCTACAACGCTAGTATAGAACAGCAGAAACGCTATAACTCTAGTATAAAGCGACTCGCCCGCAACATACATCTCCGTAGCACCCGGCAACACGGGATTGTGTCGGTAAATCATTAATCAGCCGCGTCATTTGTTCCCGGCGACAATATTAATGTAGACTTCGCCAGCTTTAGCCTAGAGTAATTAAAGTTTCTTATATTTCGATAAAACTAAGACTACATCTAATGCAACGATAATCTTACTAGCGCCTAAAGATTCAGCAAGCGCTACAATGCTAGTATAAAGCAGAAATAATGCTATAACGCTAGTATAAAGCAGCAGTAACGCTAAACGCTAGTGAAAAGCAGGAGAAACACTACAACGCTAGTACAGAACAGCAGAAACGCTATAACGCTAGTATAAAGCGACTCGCCCGCAACATACATCTCCGCAGCACCCGGCAACACAGGATTGTGTCGGTAAATCATTAATCAGCCGCGTCATTTGTTCCCGGCGACAATATTAATGTGGAAACGCCAGTTTTGGTCTAGAGTAATTAAAGTTTCTTATATTTAGATAAAACTGAGACAACATCTTATGCGACGATACTTCTACTAGCGACTAAAGATTCAGCAAGCGTGACAACGCTAGTACCTACTGTATAAGACAGCAGCAGAAACGCTATGACGCTAGTATAAAGCAGCAGAAACGCTATAACGCTAGTATAAAGCGACTCGCCCGCAACATACATCTCCGCAGCACCCGGCAACACGGGATTGTGTCGGTAAATCATTAATCAGCCGCGTCATTTGTTCCCGGCGACAATATTAATGTAGACTTCGCCAGCTTTAGTCTAGAGTAATCAAAGTTTCTATTTAGATAAAACTGAGACAACATCTAATTAGACGATATTTCTTCTAGCGACTAAAGATACAGCAAGCGCAACAACGCTAGAACTGTATAAGACAGCAGCAAAACGCTATAACGCTAGTATAAAGCAGTAAAACGCTATAACGCTAGTATAAAGCGACTCGCCCGCAACATACATCTCCGCAGCACCCGGCAACACGGGATTGTGTCGGTAAATCATTAATCAGCCGCGTCATTTGTTCCCGGCGACAATATTAATGTCGACTTCGCCAGATTTAGTCTAGAGTAGTTAATTAAAGTTTCTTATAGTTAGATAAAACTGAGACATCTAATGTAACGATTCTTCTACTCACGACTAAAGATTCAGCAGGCGCGACAACGCTATTATTGTATAAGACAGCAGCAAAACGCTATAACGCTAGTATAAAGCGACTCGCCCGCAACATACATCTCCGTAGCACCCGGCAACACAGGATTGTGTCGGTAAATCATTAATCAGCCGCGTCATTTGTTCCCGGCGACAATATTAATGTCGCAGTGTCGCAGTGTCGCGTCGTCTCTTTAAAATGTCGTTATGAACTCCTGCGCTACTAATAACGCAGGCACCTATTGTTTTGATGCTGTTGTGATGTAGGTTCCGACAAGCTAGCATACGGAGCTGGTTGCAAAGTTATTAATAAGGCATTGAAGAGTAGGTAGGTAGGTACTACTTACTAACCTTCTTAAAAATGTGTACCTAGTTATGCGACGGAGTTGTAAGGGGATTTCGTAGATTTATCAGCACTCCGTAGCCGTATAGGTAGTTGAAGTAAAAGTAGTGAATCACTGTTAGATTTGATTTATTTGACTGTTATTTACTGTTTTTTAGCACTATTTTTATGCAATAGGATGGTTGAAGATAATTCTTATAAATGTTTTTGTTTCGGTCAGATTAATGTACGTGATGTTGTGAAATATATAATTATTTAAAAAAACAGGTGTGTCATGAATTCTCAGTTATTTCTATTACAATAAACATGCTGGGCTTTGGATGCCAGTCTTCTATCGAGGAGTATCAATACAGATCATGCTTGAGCAACACTATTAGATATTGTACATTATGTGGGAACAATTACACATCCATTAATCAGCGGAGCCCTACGGCAGTTTATTGCGCCTCCGGCCCTCCGGCGGTCACAACCCTTCCCTCTAATACACCCTTGGAGTAGTGATGGGACAGTGTCGATGTTTGGAAAATATCGATAGTGTAAGATCGTGTTGGAGTGTGGTGATTGGAGATGGCTGTAAAGCTGAAGATGAGGTCAGTTAATAAATTTAGGATGCAAAATATAATGTTAAGAACTTATGCATTTTCCAGACTCATTGTTATTAAAAAATATAGTGAATGAGTTAGGTGGATCATCTGTGTAGGTACATCAACTTTTATTGACTAAAACTGAACAGAACTCAAATAAATAAAAAAGTGTTTCAACATCAAACAGATGACAAAACTTAACAATTGCTTAAAATAAGCCGGCCTATTAATCGCCATAAGGCTATTACTTCGTTAGTGTAATAATTCATATTTATAACAGTGTTCTTTATAATTCACTATATTATTTCTAGTATAATATCTATATAACAAAATTAAAAATTAATAAAAACAGTTTTATTTTTTCTTAAAATTTATGACATCGCTTTGTAAGGCATAAATGATTAATATCAAATAATTATGACCGCAAACGATGAATGAGTCGTAAAATATATGAGTTTGCTACATCATAAATTTTATCGATACAAGTTTCGCATCTCTTAGTTACACAGCAAACTTAGTACAAAGTTAACACTTGATTAGCTACGGATTTTGTTTGAAACTCCAGTTGCAGAACAATGATTTATGCGAACCCTTGATATATTCGATGCTGTTTATATGAGGATATTTGTGCATATTAATATTGTACCTATTTATAAGCACGTCAAATTATGTTTAGCAATAAAAGACATAAGGTCCTTTTAAGTTGACGGATAATTGTGAAATTATTACAATAAACCTTTATAAAACTATTGGAATTGGCGTTACATTCCAGAATTTTTATCATCTAAGATGTTACGTTTTATTTGATGATTAGTATTTGAAGCTTAGAAATACGCATGATAATGACACTGCAAGCTACAGTGATATAAGGCGTTCTCTGATTTTCCTCTTTAGAATGACATTAAAACATTTGCTAACTAATTTATGATAAAGAAAAATTAACAATCGTAGAGTATTTCTTATCTTTGCAATAATTACTTCCTTGCAATAATATAATAATACTAAGCTAGAGAGGTCGGTACAATACAAATATTTGTACCTAATAATATATCCTCATTACCTAGCTCAATTCTAACATTTAGGCTTATCATCGACTGGTGGCCTATGCAACCTATTTGCACTGATTTATCGTTAAAACAGTTCAGATATTATCCTACAAATACTGAAGATAATTGTTGATAAATGTATTGTTTACCTTCGGCCTGTTCCGACAAAGTTTATCAATTGTTATATTGAGATGAAACTAAACTAAAATCATGAATTACTAAGTAGTGCAGCCTTAATAATAAAATATTTTTGTTCAAAAGATGTAAGTAGATATAAATTAAAACAAATTAAATTAACTACCTAAATTGTGTATGATTATTCTGACATTGTTTTGACAGTGGCTGCTTAAGTATTGATTAAGGTAAAATGAAGGGGCAGTTACCCGCTAACCTACCATTCTAACCCACTGGTGGGTGGAGGGGTAACTCGAAAATTTTAGAGGGCGTTCAGATTTAAAATTGACCCATGTTATTTTAGAGCTTAGATTATATTTTACCTAGATAAATTAACCAGCAATTTCGAACACATTAGCTACAGGTGCATATCCAATATCCACTGCCATAACACGGAAATAGAAAAAACAACATAATGAAAAATAACCTTCATTTGCTTAACCTTTAATTATCTAACTATTAAAATTAATTCAATGAACTAACTTAAACTTAAGTATCATATTCCTTACTTCGCCGTAGTTATATTGAATTAGATTGCTTATCTCAGGAACCATCGGTGAGGCCACGGTCTATTGTCCTATTAACGCTCCTTTAATTATACGCTTTGAACTCTCTTCTCGTACTTACATTGGGTATACAGGGTTGTTACTAAAATCTGGGGCAATTGATCTGTGAATAAAACGAGTATTGCTTTTTGTGATCATTTGATAACTGAGATAACTATTTTGTATTTGTTCACGAGAACCCTTTGATAACTCACGAGAACAGTTGGATTCGCTTGATTATTCGTTTCTATTATTTTTTTTTGGATGGGCTGTCAAGCATAACAAAATCACAATATAAAGGCAAACCACTCACCTTTGACGCCGACTATTATGCTGAAGTTGAAATGAAAAGCCGGGATCGCCACGTGTCCGGAGTAGTCCTTTGATAAATCACTAGTACTGTCACAAAATTGAAGAAACCACACTGATAACCGACGTATGATCCGATATAAAGTCCAAAGTCATGATTAACACCGATATTCCGCCGAAATTGTATAAATCTCAACGCCTGAGTAAAACACCGTGCGCGATCAACCGATGGACTGGGGCCGGCTCGCGGGTTTTTTTAGTTTACCCTCATATAAGAAAAATACTATGCCTGAACAGTGTAATAATTTTATGGACCTATTGCTTATTTTATTGTGGTTTTGCTACGACATACGTATATCGACGTATTGTGAGACATTTCTTCTTTTACAAAGTTACAAGGTTGGCTGTAATAAAATAATATGCTATATCATATTTAAACCACGTCTTGTGTGTATGAGTATATTGAACCGTGTAATTAATGAAATATTTGTTGACAAAAACATAACATTGTATTCAAATTGTTACTGACTTAAAAAAACGTTCGTCTGTAGTCGCACTCCCTGTATACTCACTATTTATAATGATGCATGCGCTATCTTAGCATTACCTAACTTAGGCGATAAATTATTCAATTACTACCTTACATCGGCCGGGGCGGAAAACACTGGGTGGGCCAGTAATTGCACTAATTACGTCAATCGTCTGTTATTAGTGATGAATTATTGATGTAGCGTCGCCCGATAAATGATCTAGACTTGTTAACTGAATGCGAACACTGTATTTTTTATTGATGAGCCGAATTTATACGATTGTTGATGTTTGTGTGATGTGGATAATTGTGGCATTAGTAAAGATTTATTTGTGTTTTTAACTAAATGATTCAGCGCGGTGTTACCGAATCAAATAAGTAGATATTGAAATGTACTGTAAAGGCTAAGTATATGACACTCTAAATCGTTATCTCAGAACTTATTATTATTCCATAATAGTTTGTATAACATTATACTTAAGTATTAGAACTCCTAGTATTATCTACACGTTATAATAAAAAAGTAATAATAAATAACGCATCACATTTGGGCAACGCTCACAAGTTCACCCACGCGCCGACAGATGTCACTCCCAAAAACTAGTTCCGCCATCGGCCGCTTGAGCGCGCCACACTCGCGCCATAAAAGGCTGTGTTTTATTATTATTTTATTGCCGTTATCAGCGTTGTTTATTGACAATTCTATTATAAAGCCGTAAATAAACAACCGGACCGCAATAAAACGGGTCGTTTGTCATCCAGGCGAGATTTGAGACGATAGTGATGTGTAGTTCGCCAGGAACCCGTTAGAGGGCGGGAGAAACTCACCACAGTCTGTTGAATAGACTATTAAGAGCGCATTCATTTTTATGAGGCATTAAAGTTGATTTTAATGGGCAGTTCTTCAAATGTTTACATCATGTCGGACGGTGGCTTATTAACTTATTATGAACTTACAAGGCTATTGAGATAATCATAATATTATTTAGGATATCAATAAACAATAAAATTAAGTGTTGGTTAACGACTTGCGGTAAATTATTGCACGCGCCAATATAATTTTATGATTAGCAGTGAATTTATAATGGTTATTAATTTGTGCTAAATTGATTTGTTAAATTACAACTTATTTAGTGGTTGTGTTTGATTGGAAACAAGTCATCGATTAAATAGCAAAATGTTATAATGAATATTTTCTTGGTATTTAATAATAATACTTTAACTGACACATAAACTTAAAACAAGTTCAAATAATCAATTTTATAGGTAAACTACAAATTATCTGTTAGCCCTATTATAGGCAAAGAATTTCTAATTTCAAACCCATCAATATTATTAACTTAACTATCAATTTAAATGTAAGTATTTCAATTCGACACTGGATAACAGGCAATAAAATAATGATTCCAATTTCAAACATCAACATCGATGTACGACCCATTACGCGCACTTATTAATAATACTAGAGTAGGGGCTACCAACCTTCCCCTAAAAATTAAAAATGGCTGCCGGGCACCGCTCTCGATTGGTAGCCATAGCTCATTCGGCAGGGCGCAGGGTGCGTCATTTGTCTACGTCCAGCCCCCTCGAGAGGAGGGGGGAGGGTCGAGAAATATCTCCGGCAAGATGTAAGGGTGTGCCACTGACAATGTTGTGAAATAAATCGATGTGTCAAAACGGAAAGTGATACGATTTATTGAGGATGTTTTTTTTTGTTTTTGTTTTGAACAGGTGGCGCAAAGTGTTGTTGAAAAAATTCACATGTGTTTTTGAGCGGTTTATTTGTGTTTTAAAAAGCTTAAGTACAATTGATCTTCCGATAGTTTGTTCATTTAATAGTGCCAACAAGTTAGATATTAAATCCCTGTCCAGTTAAGTTCAGAATACCCACCTATTCACTTTCTTTATTTTCCATGCCTTTCTATCTACCATGAAAAACATAAATGGATAAAATATAGACTCAAAAAATACCGAAAAGTATCACTTGATTTATTTCAAAGCTTAATTAGTTTTTTCGTGTTGGCTAAACATAAGTAATTCTAATCTATGTTTATGAATGTACCGACGCAATAAGTCAGAGGGACAGGTTCAACTACTGATTAGGTTTCCAAAATGCTTCCACTCCCGCCCACGTTACATGTACAGTTACCGAAAAAAAGCTTCTCCAAAAAACAACCTTATTTTGATAGAAATAGGATTAGAGAAACGAGATGTTTTCGGTTGGCGCGACGCATTCTTAACTATGCTTTTTGTGGTTCGCGTGTCAATAGACAGTTAAGGGGAAGCTCACGCACTCTTCCGAAATTATTTTAATAAACCAGGTTAGGTGAATGTTTCTGATATTTTTTCCGACTCGGTTGGGAAATGTGGAAAGTTGTGAGTTCTTTTTTAGATTTTCCTAAGGAATTTCTCGGCCCTTACATGTCGTTTCAACACTGGTATTACTTATTATTGGAGAAGTAAAATTTATAACCCATAAGGAGGCTTTAATAAGGGAGAAATAGGAGTGTACTACGTTTAATTCTTGGTGTATAAATTAATATTATGGCTTAATAACCTTATAATTAATGATCATTAGTTCTAATACTTGAACTACATACTTTACTGTTCTGCCAGCGTCACTTTTTTGAACATGCAACTGAGTGATAGGTACCTACAGGGTTTGATAACTTCTAGTCATGATAAATATATTGAAACAAAGATATACAACGCACATTGCAAAATTCACTAATGTTCAGATTAATAATTCCAAAATTACTTCTACCGGCATTTCATCTTTTTGCCGTCTAGATAGATACATAACAATTTCGAATTGCTAACGATTACGTTGCATAGATAAATAATAATTTGCATTGTCTCAACCAGTATTAAGTCCAACAAAACTTGACCAAAAATAAATCACCGACAACAACTCTATCTTTGAAACAAAGCATTCGCAACGATTATTATCTTTAGAACAAACTTAATGCATTTAAGGCTAGTAGCGACACGGTCTAGAGACATTTTGCTATCAGACAAACATAGTTTTACAGACAAGGCGACTTTACACACCTGGAAATAAAGTTCATTTTGTATTATCAAAAATGTAGTGACGGAAACGAGACCAGAGTTTTGCGCTTCTGCGTGTATATTGAGCCTTAAGTGTTTTAAGGTAGGGTTGAAAATCGCAGGTGAAGTTGCGGTGATAATGTTAAATAAATACTAGAGGAGTAGTCGTGATCGAGGATCGTGATTGCGACACCGGCTGCGTGCCCTTTGAACACGGGTTCCGTACCCGTGAAAAATCACTTGAACATATGCAAGCCTGCCAGCTCCCTGGCGACGGTCTAATCCAATGTACGGTCAACAAACATATGCTAGAAATATGGAAGAATAAGATAAGAAAAAATACTTGATACAAAAAAAACACTTCATATTAATGGAGAGTGTTTTTTGTAGACGTTTATAAGGTATACCTATACACACTTATCGCATGATTCAACGATAATTTAACGAAAAGGATTTAAAAGTTGGTCACATAAGGGGCATTTCACGTCAAGCGGACAACAAAAAAAAAGTGAAGTCGTGGATTTTGTTTATATTCTGGTCAATTATACTTTAAGTAGATGTAGATATGTATACCTTATAATTTTTTCATATGATGCTTTTTCGCTGAGATATGAGCTTTTAAAATTTTACTAAGAGCGGAGCCGATAAATTTTAGACGATTATTATTTTTATTATTTTATTTCTAAAAAAAAAATAAAAGTAATGTTTTTTTATATTTGAAATGTTGAAGTTTTTAATTTTTTTATCGAATTCTAAATTTGAATTTTTCTTCGTGTAGTAAACCGTAAGTAAAGAATTAAAATCGATTTTTGGCTAACTTCGACCCCTTTTTTTTTAATATTTCAGACTCGAATTAAAGCCTAAAATGTACTTATCGTTCACAAAAAAAATTAAAACGTGATCTCCAACACTTCAAGACTTAGAGCATTTATAAGTCATACGCATAGCTATACGCATACATAGTCATACGCATAGCATTTTCTAAGCAATCAGTTTTATGCGCTTTACATGCTAAAATACGGCGCTATCAGTATTTTATTATTTTATTCTAATATGCAAAAACATAGAAATACACAATACTTCAAAATAAAAAAAAACACAAAAAAAAATTTAAATACCTACAATAAAACAAACTTATCTTTTATTATAATAACAAGTGTTCATGCAAAAGTGTAATTTTAAAAACAATGATACAACATTAAAACATACAAGTAACACCATACATAGTTATAAAAACATTTATAATGTTTTTAATTATTAAAA
The DNA here is from genome assembly GCA_958496325.1 of Nomophila noctuella. Taxonomy (NCBI): domain Eukaryota; kingdom Metazoa; phylum Arthropoda; class Insecta; order Lepidoptera; family Crambidae; genus Nomophila; species Nomophila noctuella. Next base: position 10,840,691 of record OY292491.1, read on the forward strand.
AAAAATGTAAAAGCCAATAGTTGCAGTCTTCAATAGTTTTAATAGTTGAGATTAAAACAGTGTCAGTTAAAGAGATTTATTTTATTATTTTTATAATTTTACTATTTCAACTAGCACTCGTTTTTAGGGTTCCGTAGCCAAAATGGCAAAAAAACGGAACCCTTATAGATTCGTCATGTCTGTCTGTCTGTCTGTCCGCCAGTCTGTCACAGCCACTTTTTTCCGAAACTATAAGTACTATACCGTTGAAACTTGGTGTGTGGATGTATTCTGTGAACCGCAACAAGGTTTTGACACGAAAATAGAAAAGAAAATTAAAAAAGTGGGGGGTCCCCATAGTCAGAACTGAAACTCGAAATATTTTTTTTCATTGAACATATACTTGTGGGGTATCTATGGATAGGTCTTTAAAAACTATATTAAGGTTTCTAGTATCACTTTTTTCTAAAGTGAATACTTTGCGTGACAGACCCTTCCAAAGTGGAAAAAAGTGTGTCCCCCCCCCCCCTCTAACTTCTAAAATAAGAGGATGATAGAACTGAAATAATTATATAATGTACATTATCATAAAAACTACCAACGAAAATTAGTTCGAACGAAATCTATTCAGTAGTTTTTTTAATACGTCTAAAATAGAATTTGTACGGACGGAACCCTCAGTGCAGGAGTCCGACTCGCACTTCGCCAATTTTTTTTACATATAATCCTTCATTTGTTGGAATAAAAGCATGTAGTTGCGTAGTTCCTGGAATGGTGACAGCGGAAGCAAAACTGTCTCGCAGAAAATCTCACTCTTGCTGAATACTTTCCTTCGAGTTTTGCTTTTATTTTGAAGTATTGTGTATTTCTATGTTTTTGCATATTAGAATAAAATAATAAAATACTGATAGCGTCGTATTTTAGCATGTAAAGCGCATAAAACTGATTGCTTAGAAAATGCTATGCGTATGACTATGTATGCGTATAGCTATGCGTATGACTTATAAATGCTCTAAGTCTTGAAGTGTTGGAGATCACGTTTTAATTTTTTTTGTGAACGATAAGTACATTTTAGGCTTTAATTCGAGTCTGAAATATTTAAAAAAAAAGGGGTCGAAGTTAGCCAAAAATCGATTTTAATTCTTTACTTCCGGTTTACTACACGAAAAAAAATTCAAATTTAGAATTTGATAAAAAAATTAAAAACTTCAACATTTCAAATATAAAAAAACATTACTTTTATTTTTTTTTAGAAATAAAATAATAAAAATAATAATCGTCTAAAATTTATCGGCTCCGCTCTTAGTAAAATTTTAAAAGCTCATATCTCAGCAAAAAAGCATCATATGAAAAAAATATAAGATATACATATCTACATCTACTTAAAGTATAATTGACCAGAATATAAACAAAATCCACGACCTCACTTTTTTTTTGTTGTCCGCTTGACGTGAAATGCCCCATAAGTGAAACAGAGGAATTAAACATGGATTATATTTTACATAACATTCATAAAGATACTCATGAATACTTAATTCCTCAAAATATTCTATACAGATTTCAACTTATTACTGATTGTAAACTGAACGAATATTGGCAAGTATTTTTAAATGCCTGCATTCCAATTTCGTAAGCATAAACCTTTCGTAAATGAGCAGATAAATACATCATAATAAAATAATTTACAAAAAACTTTAGTGCACCTGCTAACCGTACAAAGAAACAATACTGCAAATAAGCATTTGGTATAACACGCAAGCATTATGCATTGGCTGAGCCATGCCGGAGTGAACCAGCCGCATTCTATCCGCAGATAAGTTTTAATTAAACTTGCTAACTAACCCGAACCCGCCTGTAAACTCGACAATTCAAAGCTGCATACATTCGGGAGGTTTAACTAAATAATTTAAGTAAGAAATGTTGTTATTATGACAGAATTTACAATCTTACACACAATCCCTCCAGAATCCAAAAAGGTTGGATAACATTAGAAGCAGTTTTGTTCCTAAATCCTGATTGACCGAAATATGAAAGGGATTTAGAATTGAAAAATAGAAGACATGTCAAGAAGCCTTTGAGGTCAGAATATAATACTCGTACATAAATATGTTGAATCCCGTTAGGGGCAAATGCTTGTGTGATGAATATCGGCATTTGTACTCAAGTCATGGATATTAACAAAAGTATTTTAGAATGTCTAGCATCAATGGTACAAGCTCTGAGTTTAGTTTGGGTCCAGGCAATTTGTGTGTTAGTCCACTGAATATATAAATTTATCTAACCTTCTTTAACTTAATTATGATGTTATTAACCCGACCTGAAAGTAGCCTGTCATATTTTCTAGTAACAGCATATCATATACACCGCTTGCGGCGTCAAATACAGGCTACCACAGGCTTCTCTTACAAGAAGGCTTACATTATTCCTTATACGGCATCACTGCAGCCTGGGGTGCCGGCCATGTTCAACAGCCCTTGTAAAGTTCTTGAACGAACGTGATTTTGCTACCGAGGAAGATATAATTTTATGTTTTTAAACCTGCGGTATTTAGACCTCCTTAGTGTACGCAGAAAGATTGAATAAATATTGACTGGAAATTAAAAAAGCGATCGTAGTAAATATTTGAAAAGATTGTAATCGATGTAATAAATCCGATTTTAAGGACAGTAAAGTTGTCTTTACTGTCATTAAATTCGGACTTATAACGGATTTTGTAATCCGTAATAACCTCAGATATGATAGTGTGCTACAAAATTATTTTGATTTGATTCATTGCATGGTTCTCTGCACAATTTATCTGAAAAAAAAGATAGTTTTTCCCGACATACCTACCCGTTAAAAAATATGTAAAAATTCCATGAGTCAACTACCTACCTAATTTGCAAGGAAAGAAGCACTAGAACGTCTGTCGATTCATCCCCGCTTTAAATAACATCGAACCTTACCTCACCGCCATTAAGTCTGAAATCGAATACCCACTGAAATACTACGCGTAGACGGTTGTTTACCAACCAAATCATCACTAACTCGGCCGATGCAATCCATCACAGGACTAGGTGTTCGTTTAAAATTCGATCGCCGCATACCGACCGGTAAGGAAGACAAGGGATCATAAAATATTATGACTCTATTCTATTCGATACGTGATAACTCCTGGATCAATTGTCCGGTGAATGTTAATATAGGGCCAGGTATTGGTGCTGTGACACCGATATGCTTCCGGGAAGTGGGGGGATGCTCAGGTTAAGGATTTCTAAGTAATGAGACTGGCTTTGCAGCGAGAAATGCAATTTGTTCTTTTTTTAACGGTTTTATGCAGCTTACCCCGTTTGTTTAATTCTTGGGTCAAATTTTGTACTTTTTTAATCCAATTCGATTCGTAATCGAATGTACTGGATTAATATCTGGAATCAAACGATCGAATCTGACGACGACGAATCTGGAAAGATTTAGTAACTTGAATGAGTGCTATACTTTGTTATAATCGTAATGAAAAACGCTGAATGCCGTTGTAGCTTAATGTGTTGCTAACTTTACAAAACATTGTTCATAATCTGTTTCAGAGAATAAAAAACTTCGTACCTACCTGTTCTACGGCAAATAAAAAGGATTGCTTCTAGAATTTTCCAATTAAATATTTTTTAAATTCTATTTTTAAAGTGCACTTAGCAATTTAAAAGTCCGACGTAACTCATTTACCGATTGTACAACTAAACAATCAAACGCACTTAAAAAGTCTGACCACAATTCAGTTCTGGCCCAAACGGCATATCTACCAACAAGATCGAACTACATGTGACAGCGACAAGCGATAAATTACCACCTGAATTTGATATGAGTCGCTTCCAAATCACGTTCGTGTGTTAAATAATAATATAAACAAAGACAGCACGTGGCAAGTTCGGTTTTATTACATTGTTCGAGGGCACGGACCCTAATAATCCGGTATTTGATTGACAGGTCAATTCACTCACTTTTATTAAATGTCAAAAACGTAAGATTGTTAGGAAAACTCATTGAGGTGTTACTAAAGGGAAAACTGTATGAAATTTAAAGGTAATTATTAGGTGATTCGGTTCCATTTGATAGATGAATTCTTGAAAATTTCGCTCGAGATAATTTATAAAATATTTTGAGAAATCATGCCTGGATTATAATATTTAAATATTAAGTACCTAACTATATTCATATTTTGAGGAACAGTTTAAAATGCCTAAGTTAAGTCGTATCTGTTGCTTATTTTAATGATCACTCGTATTCTATTCTACTGATACATAAAGTTGAAGAGTTTCTTTGATTGTTTGTTTGTTTGAACGGGCTAATCTCAAGAATTACTAGTCCGATTTGAAAAAATAATTTTGTGTTTGATATTCCATTTCACGAGGAAGGCTTTAGGCTATTGGAAATCGAAGTCCACGAGGACGGAATTGCTGGCGGCCGCTAGTACTAATCATAAAAGGAAAAGTAAAAATGTACTAATAAAGTAGTAATTAAAAGATTACCTGCAGTTATCCAGCTTTGTATTGTAGTCACCTGAATTATATTATCTCCCGTTTTAATTACCATCAAAACTTGGCCTAGAGAGATAGTGATCACGATATCGTGTACCCAAATCGTGTTGTTATGTAAATTCTAGATTTAATTCGCGTATAATGAATCACGCTAGAGAAATTTCAAAGGCAAATGTGTAGATTACTTTTTCATCTTAAATACATTTTCCGTACTGATCCACTATTCATGAACAATTTTGGCTTTTGTACAAAAACCGCCAATTAAATAAAGTTTCTTTGGTCAAGGAAATTGATTTATTTACTAATTATGTTTCAAGTTTTAATAAATATTGTTGGTCAAACAAAATATTAACATACTGCTCCTGCCCCTATCATTTGACATAAAGGGACTCTAATTTCCATATTATTAAGGCATCTTACAACAATCAATAGGCTTACAGACATTGTACGAGTAACAACTTACTATTAACTGATAAAATCTAATTTGCACCTAATCACGTATTCAGCGGGAATCGAACCGCAACACAGTAGCCGGTATTGACCGTGACATTGCGAATGAAAAGTCGTAAATATTTTACGACGGCCATTAAATTTATAACACAATTTATATTCTGCTGATATTATCATTCGGTCACTATAACGATTTACTACGAGTTCTGTTAGTTTATGTCTTTACTAAGTAGATTTTATGAGTTCTACGATATGTCGATTAATATTAAAATAATATTTCTGTTGGTGAATTTGAGCAGAAGAGTTCAATAGGGGAGACAGGAAACGCATCTTTGTGGATTTGTTGATGTCCATGGACAGCCGTGAACATTACTATCAGGAGACCATCTTGCCCGTTTACCGCCCTCATACAAATAAAATTAATCTTTATGATTAAAAATTATTGGGTTGATTTTTACTGAACAATGGGCTCTTACGGGCTTTCTGTTAAAACCACTAGTCGAGTATCAATGACTAACAAAAGTAGAACAACGAGGAACTTCAATTCCACATAGACCTACTAACAGGACAAATTTGTAGGACCATAAGGTACTACACTTCCATGTAGACCTACTAGTAGGACAAAAAATAGGACCACGGGGAAAGCCTATTCTTTCAACAAAAACAACAAAACCGAACCAATACCCAAACCTCGCAAACCATAGCATGCTTGCTATTGCATATTTAATCGTTCGTTAGTCAACCAATCTGCATGCGTAACGCGTGTGACGTCACTGGCATTAATAATTTCGACACTTGGTGATTAACATTTAAAGCTGAGCGGAATTGGTCCAAATCTACCGTGCGGAGGTGTACGTTGACGACTTTTTGTAATTATCAAATTAGTACCTTACAGATTTGTTATTGTATTCTGGTAATAGAATGACAAGACAACTAAGGGATTCTAAGGGATAAGCTTTGGCGTCAAGGGGTTTCTTCCATGGACCTATGATGGCAGAGTCAAGGAAAAAGAAACCGTAATATTTACTCTGAGTCGTGTCGGTGTCTTATGAAATGAAACACACAACTGTCTTGGCACTTTTAATGGTTTGCTATTCTTCAGATTTATGAATAGTAATCTGAGTCTCTAACAGGTTGCTTTGAATTGTCGGTCGGAAAGTATGATGACGTCACGGAAAAAGAAAACTAAATATTTGCTAGGATATATTTAATAAAATGAGAGCAAGGATCAAGTTTCTAAAAAGTCTAGTCGCATAAACCAGCTTAGAAACTTGATCCGATTTTAAACATTGTTAATTATGCTACCAGAGGATATTTTACCGCACAAATTATGTCCGTTATTAAAGTCACATACACAAACTGTGTCGAATACTGGTTATGCATATCAACGAAATAGAATAATCTAGATCTTTAGTATTTTACACAGGTTACTATGTAGTTGTGTCGCGCAGTGCAAATAAACGCATGATTTTCAAATCTGACTGTCCACAATTGGTACCTACTATCTATTTATGTACGAAAATGCCTGCTGGTCAATTGTTATTATATAGTTGAAATCATCATCATCATCTTTAGCGTTTTGTAGTACACGTAGGGGGTAATCACCAAGCTGCTTGGCCAGGCGGATTGGTAGCTGCAGTATGGGTTAAATTATCTAGTTACATGTAAAACGATACTGCCCACTCTCCCCGAAATATTCTTAAGTCTTTTCTTACGCCACTTACGGGTAAAAATGGGGTAGGTACTACTATTCAATGCCGCCACGAGAAATCCTACTACTATTATAAAGGCGAAAGTTTGTATGTATGGATGTATAGATGTATGGATGTATGGATGTATGGATGTTTGTTACTCTTTCACGTAAAAACTACTGAATGGATTTGAATGAAACTTTACCACAATATAGCTTATACATCAGAATAACACATAGGATATTGGAAATCGAAATCCACGCGGACGGAGTCGCAGGCGGCCGCTTGTCAATAATATAATCTAAAAATCAGCTATTCCAACAACCGAGTCAATAAACGTTGACATAAATCGCGCAACGTCGTATCGTGTAAATGAAACGCATGAATTGCTAATCTGTCTGTACACAATTAGTCGTGTCTATTAGTAGCCTTGATGAATAGCCGCCGCCGGTCAGCTGTTGCCACTGATAGTACGTGGATAGTACTATCTAACTAATTACGTAACTGATATGCCGATATTTATGCGCTCAGACCTGTTTCAAGTCAACACTTTGATTATTTTCGCTCAACATCTGATACTTGATTAACTAGCTTATCGATTATAGCCCATGTCGGTTTAAATTATAATTGCAATTCTCTTCTCAAGTACCCATTTTTTCTTCTTGACCCAATTGGTAGGCTATTTTAAACGTAATTACGCATACATAATTGACGGTGATTACATTCCAACAATTATTGCGGTCTGTAATGAAATTCATATCTCGATAAAAAATACTTAGTGGCATTCAGCCATACATCCCGTGGAAAAATGTGGTTTTAAGGATGAAAAGAAACATATTATACTCCTCAGAATAGTTTCTTATAGATTAAGAATATTGAAATCGTCCCAGAAGTTTCAGAACTCATTTGAATCAAATACACAAAAATTCAAATCTATTTTCTTTTGGTATAAAACGGGTATAGCTTTGTTGGAAGAGATATATCTACTTCAACAACAGTTAAACGCTATTTACTGATCTAATTTAGATTTGAGTCTCTAATACAAAAGCTTTCATATAAGTAAAAGTCGCAAATGAGCGCTCTACTATAAGTCGGCGTCAATCGTCTCTTGCGCACGCTTCGTCGCCGACAGGTGATACGCATCATAAACAAAACACCTTAAATCACACGCTCTATTATTGTACCCGTACTATTTGCTACATTGTAACACAGAACGCATATTATAACTACATAGTACGTCGTCCACATATCAGCGTGCCAAAAATATTCGACTTGTCATTTCAGAAGCGTAGCAAGAGGCGAAAATTGTTACTTACATCCACATAGGTACTATCTATTTTTCTCTAGAATTTAGCAACCCTTGATTATTGTTGACTCAAAACTGTTAGTTTTGCTAAAGAATATGAGTCAGAAAAAAATTATCCCCTTCGAAATCGTCCACTTTCTAGCCATTATGGCATATACCTACATTTTTTATTTTCAACTAACCAGGTGTTGCAAATATGAAACCATTTGTATTCTCTACAGAATATGTTAAATGCAAGAGATATTATGTAGGTAGGTACTTCAATTTCTTTACAGTAGACCCAAACCAAAACCCTCTATTGTTAACTATTAAAATACTGAATTTCATAGGAAGATTCGGAATAGTATGGCGCGTTTATGCAATAATATTCTAATGTTAATGTGTTTATCGGCTATGATGATCTGTTATCGCTCTATTGAATCTGACAAAATAGCAGTTTCAATGCCTGCCAAATGCGGTTTATACAGTCATCATTTCTACATTTGAGTATGTTGGAAGGTTTTGTTTGAAATGACATTTAAAAAATACAAATTGGAAAGGTTTACCCATAGACATAAAATAGATAAAAATAGAAAAACGAATTCCAGAAAAAACACTTTTGAGTTTATTAATTTTTTTTTAAAATTGAGGTCCTACCTACCTATTTAGATAACACAAAATTCAAATAGTAGGTAATGATAAATCTGTCAACCTTAAATACAAGGGATTCTCAAAGAAAATAACAAAAGATTAAATAGGTCAGTAGAATATTCTGATGTATCTTCGTGTTCAGCGATCATTTGCAAATGTCTACAGAGTTATTCGCTCCGAGACTGTTCAATGTATTTTGATGTTTCATTTTTCACCTTTGAGCTTTTTTGCTGCTTGTAAAACATGATAATTCAAAAACTTCGGTGATCTATTTGAATCGTTACTAACTTTCACTTTCGAAAAGATTGTTTTTTCAGGGCCAAAATCATTTGCAAATGGGACGTTTAAGGTCCAATTTTATGAAATCATAGTCAACAACAAATCGATAAATAAAAATTTCAATCAAAAATTTCTGAATGTATCATTTCAATGATGGTCATAGCTTGATCAATCAATAATTCTATCCAAGTCTTCTCTATATCCGGCCTAATCCGTTCAATTTATGTAAAGCTATTCTTTCAAATTCAATGTAGTTAAAGTTTGAAGAGTAAATTTAGCTTGCAAGGTTCTGATCGAATTATCATAATTATTTTCTCTATGTCATTAATCATTAAAAAAGAAGATAAATCTTGAATGCCCTATGAAAAATTAAAACCAGCTCAACAATTACGGTCCATCGTATTTATTACCTCGTTTATGGCTCAATTCGAAATGCGCCCGCCTCTCCCACAATTCACACTACACGCAAATATTAAACGCAATAATTATTCATTGCGCTCGCAATTATTTCAAAACGCACCTCGGTCGTCTCCTGTCTGACACGCGTCCACGTTTTTTCATCAATTTGTCCGACGCATTGATATGCGAAATGGACGCGCGAATCGCACGTTGAATACATACGATTAAAAAATCGCCGCGGTAGGTGACCGGCGCGGACTCGGCTTTAATTGAATAGATTTAGCATCACCCGCCGACTCCTAATTGTCTAATTTGTAGCGAAAACAAGGTATCGTTTGGCGGACGAATATATTACTATGGTATGCAGAAGGACTTTCTTTTGGAGCGGGATATGAGCGAGCTATGTTGGGAATAGCAAACAGGGTTTGTAGGTCTTGTATTGATGTAGGAAGCGGGTTTTTGTCTTGCCAAATTTCGCACGTGACTTAGGGCACGTAGCCCTATGTCACGTGTAAAGTTTCGCAGTAATCGTACTTAATTCAACAGCTTACGAGTACAGTAGGAATGTCTGATGTTGGTACCTACTGCTGCATTTAATATGATAGTCTCAGAATACAAGATATGTCAAGCAAATCATCCCACAAATTGGATTTCTGCTTCTTCTGTTAGTACTTTGTTGATTGATCTATACTAATATTATAAAGAGGAAAGGTTTGATTTTTTGTTTGTTTGTATGAATTGAATAGGCTCCGAAACTACTAGGCAGATTTGAAAAATTCTTTCACTGTTGGAAAGCTACATTCACCCAGAGTAACATAGGCTATATTTTATCCCGGTACGGGAAGTAGTTCCCCCGGGACGCGGGTGAAACCGCGTGACGGGCCGCTAGTATTAAATAAATAATTAATAAAAATTACCCCGTTGCAGAAAAAAAGCAGAAGTCTTTTGATTATCCAATTGTAATTCTCCAATTTGAATTAACTTACATAATATGACTATAATTAACTAATACAAAGTAAACGATCATACGTTTACACGGTAAGAACCATCAACATCGTACAAATGAACGACCAAAGAACTCACAAACGTGCTATTAAAATTCAGTTAAGACCAAATTAAATTAGTTATGTCATCCAACTATAAATGTTAATAGAGCAATAACAAATGATGGGTCCACTTACGTTGGTCGTAAATTGTTTTTTCCGATTACACCTTCTGAATCATCTGCCAATCACCTTTCGATCCGGCATTCAAAGTATTCCATGCACACATTACTTGACAAAATTAATGGTCGCGAAGATTTATTGACAAATGATCGAATAGTAGCAACAGTGCAATACGAATGCGCAAGTGCACCTGCCGGTTTTACTAATGCCGTTGCAGCTAATCCATAAATAATGGAAATAACCAATGTTCATAAAATGCAAATGCTGTACTTATTGAATTAAGGTGCATGCTACTTCATGCACTGTGTAAATTGAATTTCTAAACTAACAATGAATTAATTGTTTTAATCTAGTTTTATTATCGATAATTGATCATAACGTTTACATACCTAATAAATGTAGCTTTATGATTACTATGTATACCATTAATAATTTGTCGCACAGCAACTATAGACAGCTTTTACCTACGTCCTAAATAGAGCCGAAAAGGTTTTAAAACTTCTTGATTTTGTGTGTCATTCAATCTATGAATTGAAACAATATATTAAGGGCCTGTTGTTTCAAACACTTTCTTTCTATTAACGAGATGAAGCGAAAAAATCTATCACTTCAAACCCCACCGCTCGATTGTATATGTCCACCATTACATTTAGACGTAACGACATTTCGCCCGTACATAGTCCTTGTTTACCAATCGAATCATTACGCATCGTCTATTTTTATAAAAAATGTCTACGACAGCTTACGTCACAGCCTAGAAAGGACAAAAAGCAATCAATAGTTTCTATTGTCTGTGTGGCCTTCGACAGGTTAGGCGTAGCATTATTATTCTTGGACAGGCTGACGATAAACCTGGTGGTATGCACTCGGTATGTGGGTGGCCTGACCTGCCGAATAGTAGGCACGGTGCTAGAATAGCTTATCGGACTAACCAGGTTTATTACTAGACTTCTATTTATGTGACGTTTGATCTAGAACAGCTCAACTAGTGGGTCTAGTGTTGTTGTTGTTAGTGGGAGCGTAAGAATGGATTCGAATGAATTGTTTGAATACCGTCAATTTTCTTTTATATGAGTAACTAGCGGCCAACCGCAACTCCACCCGAGTGGAATTCGGTTTCAGCACTCATCGTGTTGTACTGTAGCTTAAACCTTCCTCGACAAATGGACTATCCAACACAAAAATATTTTTTTTAATTCCAACCAGAAGTTCCTGAGGTTAGCACGTTCAAACAAAGAAACAAACTCTTCAGCTTTATTATACTTACTTATAAGTTTAGATTTAAACTAGGTGTGTAATTGCTGAAATACTATTGTGATTTTAATCTTCTAAAGCACCTACTCGAGAGCTTGTGTTATGAATTTATAATAATACCTACGGATGAAAATCATCGTAGGTAGTATGAATATAAGCTTTAATACAAATAAACATCCGGACACAGAACAAACACAAACGTCACATAAATGTTTTTCGTGGGCGGATCTGTAACTTACGACCCATGGCCATATGGTTGGAACACTACCAAATCAATAAACCATAAAACCATCGTTTAAATTAGAGATCGATACTAGTTTCGTATTTGTTAAGAATATTGTAAACGTTGTATCTTGTATTCATAAAATACTTTAGGTAAGATGTACCACTACATCTTCCTAAGAGTTGCAGTAGACACGTAGGTACTATAGAATCAATCAGCCTATTACCCTCCACAGCTGAACGTAGGCGTCCCCCAAAGTGCGCGAGTCATCCCGGTCCTGTGCGACCCGCATCCACGCCATTCTCGCTACCTTTCTTAAGTCGTCCTCCCATTGTGGCGCAGGGCGTCTACTGCGCTTGCCCATATGACGGCCACTCCACTCCAGTTCTCCATAGATCCATCGCCCATCAGTACGTCTGGAGACATGGCCATTGGCCAGCCCATTTCCACTTCAGCGAACTGATCCTTCTCGCAATATCGCTAACTTTAGTCCATTGGCGGATAACTGCATTACCCTAGAACAGATAAACACAATAGAAAAGTCATCTATCTGCCTTTTATCTCATAAAAAGTACTGTTTTAACCAGCAACAGAACCGTATGCCTTACATCTAAATTACATATCGTATAAAATTATGAACATGGTATATTAATTGATACATTTAAGACGAATCTTGATCTTAAATTTTCTCTTTTCCAATTAAAACTACAACTACAAAGCGTATTGTTACATTACAGCAAACCTTTGCAGAATAAAGGTTGTATTAACTACTTTAAATGTGTCTAATTAGTTTTATGATCGTTGTTAACATAATGATGATACGAATCGGCATTAATGACTCCGGTCGTTAAAACCTACGCACAAGGTACGCATGGTACGATTAATTCAAACTATTTACTATTCGCGGCTTTGTCCGCGTTATCAAGATTCCTGTTTTATTTCATGGGAGCATTTAATCGGAATAAAAATTGTTCTATTGCCTTAGTCAGCCCATGTCCTGCCTGAATGCCAAATTTATTCAAAATCCATTTAGTAGTCTCAGCGTGATTGACGGTCAAACATCCAAACAAACAAACTTTCACATTTATAATACAAGTATGATTTAATGAAGGATTTTTTAAATAAGGTGTTATAAAGATATATTGTTGCAATGAACATTTGGCGCTGTCCAGTGACCCAAAAAGAGCCAGGAAGACTCGGGTTGTCAAATAAAACACAAGTTTCCAGCTAAGTAAGAGTGTGTATATTTTCGACCTTAAGAACTTGTTAAGTGTAATTGGAAAATCGAAACGACATCGGTATCTATCTTAGTACAGTGCCATCTATTGGTGTCATTTGGAACTAATATTTACATTATTGGATTTGTATGGAGTGACTACGGGTGTGCGTAACCAGCGCCACCGATTGTTAACGGAACTAAAACATGTGAATAAAATATGTGAAATTAAATTACGTAAACAAAACATTAACTTTAAACAGGCGCATTACTTTTACTGCTGCTTACGAACAAGAAACCAGCGTTACTTAATTAAAAAATAATTAACGTGTAGATGAATATATTTAAACAAAGAAATAGAAAGCTCAAATATGATTTTGAAGCAAAAACACCTTTATATTTAGTGGTAAAGTTCGTTTGTTTTACGACTCGCTTGTTTATGAAGTGGCCCAAATAGGCAATAACTGATTTAGCATTAAAAACTCCGTCACAAAAACAAAACAACAACCGAACGCCCGCACGAAAGTATGCAGCATTTTAAAAGCCAATTTGTCATGGTATGCAATTCAAAAATATTCACAGAAACAAAACTCGAACAAACATGTTCTCACAACAGTAAAATAAAGACAAAAGACGACACCCATAAATTGTCGCTGAAAAGTAACCAAAGCATTATACAGTTGCATAACAGTACAGTTACAGTAAATAAAAAGGGGCAAAAGGAGCAAAACTGTGCACGAAACTGTGCGCTTTTAAATACGGGCGACGTTGAGCGGGGTAAGGCAAAGACATTTATGTTCACTAAACAAGTAGTAAAAGTCACTACTTGAGCGTTTTTATGGCACTCATAAATGTCGGATTGCACGCGGCCCGCCGCCGTTTCGCCCGCGCGGGTATCACTCGATACTCGAGCGCTGCACAACTGCTTAATTGAATGTGCGATTTTCAATTAGCACGTTTTTCATTTGATTTTATGTTTTGTGTTTTACAGTCTTCAACGGTTTTTATGACTTAACTAGCGGCCGCCCGCGACTCCGTCCGCGTGGTTTCCGGTTTCCGCAAACGTAGGTATATACTATACCTATAGTTCCAAACAAACATTAATCCCCTTTTTCATCCCCTTGGGGTGGAACATATAAAAATCCTTTCTAAGGGGATCTTTATGTCATAGTAGCTTTATGCATACCAAGTCCCAGCCCAATCGGTTTAAAATTGACAAAGTTTCATACAAACATTAATCCCCTTTTTCATCCCCTTGGGGTGGAACATATAAAAATCCTTTCTAAGGGGATATTTATGTCATAGTTGATTCATGCATGCCAAGTCCCAGCCCTATCGGTTTAAAATTGACAAAGTTTCATACAAACATTAATCCCCTTTTTCATCCCCTTGGGGTGGAACATATAAAAATCCTTTCTAAAGGGATCCTTATGTCATAGTAGCTTCATGCATGCCAAGTCCCAGCCCGATCGGTTTAAAATTGACAAAGTTTCATACAAACATTAATCCCCTTTTTCATCCCCTTGGGGTGGAACACATAAAAATCCTTTCTAAGGGGATCTTTATGTCATAGTAGCTTTATGCATGCCAAGTCCCAGCCCGATCGGTTTAAAATTGACAAAGTTTCATACAAACATTAATCCCCTTTTTCATCCCCTTGGGGTGGAACATATAAAAATCCTTTCTAAAGGGATCTTAATGTCATAGTAGCTTCATGCATGCCAAGTCCCAGCCCGATCGGTTTAAAATTGACAAAGTTTCATACAAACATTAATCCCCTTTTTCATCCCCTTGGGGTGGAACATATAAAAATCCTGTCTAAGGGGATATTTATGTCATAGTAGCTTCATGCATGCCAAGTCCCAGCCCTATCGGTTTAAAATTGACAAAGATTCATACAAACATTAATCCCCTTTTTCATCCCCTTGGGGTGGAACATATAAAAATCCTTTCTAAAGGGATCTTAATGTCATAGTAGCTTCATGCATGCCAAGTCCCAGCCCAATCGGTTTAAAATTGACAAAGTTTCATACAAACATTAATCCCCTTTTTCATCCCCTTGGGGTGGAATATATAAAAATCCTTTCTAAGGGGATCTTTATGACATAGTAGCTTTATGCATGCAAAGTCCCAGCCCAATCGGTTTAAAATTGACAAAGTTTCATACAAACATTAATCCCCTTTTTCATCCCCTTGGGATAAAATAATAGATATATACTATAGCCTATAACCTTCCTCGCCAAATACACTATCCAACACAAAAAGAATTTTTCAAATCGGACCAGTAGTTCCTGAGATTAGCGCGTTCAAACAAACAAACAAACAAACAAACAAACAAACAAACAAACAAACTCTTCAGCTTTATATATTAGTATAGATTTGAACGCGGTTTGCGGAATTGTGTATTATGTATACTAATTTTGTAAATGTGAAAGCTTTTTTGTTTTGATGTTTGTCCGTCAATCACTCTGAAAGTACTGAGCGGCTTCTGAATATGAAATTTTAAATTTAGTATGGGTATGGGCTAACTGAGTTGTTAGGAGACCAAATTAATGCTACCATGGGATAAATTGGGAGTCTTGATGATGGGAAAGCCGCGGATTAACCTTTTTGATCTGAATGCATACCTATTTATTAAAGGTGTTACTTTCTTACTCATTTGAAACTGTGGTTTTAAAAGGAATTATTAGTTTACAATGAATCCATACTTAACAGAACTTTTTATTTTTTATTAGGTGACCATACTGAGGCGAATTTATATACTAACCGCTAGCCGAAACTAGGTTACCTAGAAGAAAATTACACTAGTAACAACTTTATAGTCGACACATTTCCACTCACGCTCAGCTGACTAATTGATTGTGTGCCATTTTCAATCAACACTTTTTTCATATCAATTTACACTCGTTCCAAACTGAATAATAACGCAGTATTCTCCTTTTCAGGTAACCGTTATTGCTGATCCCAGTTGTATGAACACATAAACAAGTTTTTAATGGTAAGATGACAATTTGGTTTCCATTTAAGGAGCGAATTCATTGTAGAGAATGTTGAGAATTTTCCTTTTAATTGATAATCATGAATAGTTTTGTAATGCTTGATGGTTTTAACGATAAATGGTCTGGTCGGGCTTGGTCTAGTCATGTTCTTATGGTTAAAACTGGGAGGTCTGAAACTATACTTATTTTCACATACTCACTTAACATACTTTATTATAATTTGTGCATTTGCCAATTGTGATTACATTTATAGTGAGATAAACTATCAAGAGAAAAAATGTGCCGTGTAATTAAATCGGAAAACATGAGATTTCTCCTTCAGTCAGGGAAAAATACAAAAATAACAGTTTTAAAAACGTAGGCAGCATTTGCTATGCCCGCTACGGCTATCCGCCTATCCAGGCAAAAAGTCTTGACTACTTTCATTACTAAACGCGACTTTGATTACGCACGCGCGATAATTTCTCCGATGTCAGCTGTCCACTGCGGCTTGCAGACCGTCACGGTAATTGAACAGCTAACGCCAGCCGCCAATCAGATGCATCCGGCATGCAGCCACGGACTCCGTCAATCTGTCGCGAAAGCTCGCGGCTGGGTGTTTAACGATGCAATCATTTGCATAGGGGGCCAACCGTCCGGCCTATTCTCACGTCTGTCCAACTAGCTCCTTTAAAGTGCATTTTCACTCGTGTTTATATTCAAATAACCTTTGCGGAATTGTCATTGGATAATTTCGATGTCTGTCTATGAGTGGACGGATAAGGTGTGTCAGGGATGCAGCTGGTCAACTGTGCTGCATATGCAAAAATAAAAACAAAAGTTGTTAGCATTTGCATGAAATCATCGTAGGTATGAATATTTTATTCCATTTTTAGAAAGTTCGCTTGACATCTCCTTTATCAGTTTCAAAATAGCATTCTTTGAAGTTTGAAGGTAGGTATCACGTTTACCAAATTCGGAGTAACGACGATCACAGCTTGTCAACCCCAGAATTGTATGCATAATACCTGGATCTTTGACTACTATACAAATCGGGTATTAAAGTTGTTATGCCAATAATAATAAGGCATTCAGCTTCACAAATATGATTGTAATCATCACGCCATTCTCTACTAAGCAAACAAATATCCATTTCTACCCAAAGGGACATTAAATCATTAAAACCAATCACAACTGAATACACGCTTCAAAATATTCCGTTGAAATTAAATTTCTTAAATGTGATTGCGACAGAAAGCGGTTTCAAGTTACGCTATTCGCTTAAGTAGTCATTCAATATCGTGGTATGAAATTGTTGACAGGATCAGTCTGAGGGGAATTTACATAGTACACCGTGTTCGAAGCAGGGTTGGCACGATATAATATTAAGTTCTTGACGAAATTCCGAGGTGTTTTGAAGAAAGAATTTGACTGAAGAATTTGAGATTGAAGGAATGTGTTAGGCATTCCGTTGGGTGTATTTAAGACGGTAAAATTGGACAGTTAAAGTTTTGGTTCCTTGTCTTGAAACTACATAGGTACCTTTATATTTGGATGAGCCTTATTGATAAAAGATTGTAATTTATGAATTGGCAGAATTACTGAATACCAAATTTATCTTAACTTTGTAGAAATCTGTTCCTTACGAGTAGTTCCTAAGCCTAGCTAAATAGCAAAACACGGAATGCTAATAGATTCGTCATGTCTGTCTGTCTGTCCGCCAGTCTGTCACAGCCACTTTTTTTAGTTACCTATTGTTTATCAGTCTTCAAAGTGTACAGTCTCTTCTTGTAAATTTGGCTCACCTATCGAACGTGTCACCACAAAAAACTTACTGTCTTCTTCAAAACTGAATTAAGACATGTATTTTTTTCCTTTGATCAAACACCTTAAAAACATTTCTTAAGTAATTTTTCATATATTACTCAGGCAACCCTAGGCGCACATCCTACGTTGTACACCTGCTGGCGAGGGAGGGACACATGTATGGTCGAACAGTGACTTTTATTGACGCGGCCGCGTTTATTAATCGCTGCCTTCTTGGGCCGGCCTAGAGACAGTTTCGCCTGCCGGGGTACGTAGGATAATGCCTTTAGCGGCGACAGCTCTTCCCGTTTTTGTGGGAAAACTATTTATGGGAGCGCCGGCCAGTTTTGAAGGGTGCAGGTTTTTAATAATATTTTATATTATGCTGAGATTTAGTTTCTTGAGTTTTACACTTTTGGGTTTAAGGCTGTCAAGTGGTTTACCTTTGTACCAAAGCAGACTTTGTGCCAGACCCAGTACCTAAAGGTTAAATTCGTGTAAAAATAAAACAAACAGCCACGGTATAAATAAGTCAATAATCATGCTCTCTTTGCTTTTAAAGAAGGCATTGATGCTAAAAAAAATTGAGGTTTAATAAATAAGCCAAAGTTACATCCATAGAAATGTTACCGCACAATTAACTTGTATTGGTACATATTCTTATGATTTTAGAATTAATAGAGAAACAAATTATTGACAAGTAATTGCAAAGAGACTTTCACAAAATTTTCAAATTAGCAGAACTAGGTGAACTTTCGTACAAATAAAAAGACCGAACATTCGCTTCAGCTCTTCCCTTAAATGGTGCCCTAGCAAACGGTTAACTTCACTTTATAGCTTTTGAATTACGAATGTTAAGTAGAAAATGAGCCATGGGAATAGGATTCCGCTTGCTCACTATCTCATGTTTTTGCATATTTTTTATTTCAATTTCTATACAGCCGGCATTTTAATAAACTCTGTTTGAACAAGGAGGGAAAAAACTTCCTTTGTATGTCAACAGTGTGAAAGGCTTATTATAAATTATGGCAGGAAACGGTTTTCATACATTTACTTTTGTTTGAACGAAATTGGATGTTTTTTTCTTGTTTATATGTTGGATGGTAGAAAGTTTATATGAAATATTGTAATTTATGATGAAGTTCTACTTGCATTTTGTGAATGTTGAGGAAAAGGGATATCAGTAAATAATAGTAGATTTTACTAATACTGAAAATCTGTCTGTGTGTGTAAAGTAGGATATATTTTTCAAAGGGAATTGAAAACCAGATATACCATGAAACTTGAAATATTTTACTCATTATTTTTATTTGACTCAAGATGAAAAAACTGTAGATTTGATGAAAAGTCTAAACTGAAAACTGAGAGAATGTCCGAAAAACTGTAGATTCTCAGTTAAAACTGAGATGTTGGCTACCCTCTTAAGGACGTGCGGAGCGCACACTAGAGCCGTCAATTGTTTTTTTTAAATTGTAAAAAATACAAGATGTTTAGATAGGGAAACGCTCTGTAGTGCACTACAAAATAACATCTATGATTTTTTGAAATCTGATTTTAATACTTTTCTTACGTTAAGATGTCCATAATCTTAAATATTGCTAAAAGTCACCACTTTTAGCATTAATAAAAGTTGATTTATTAATGCTAAAAGTGACACAACGCGATTAATAAAAGTCACCACTTTTAGCATGTTTTAGATTATGACAACCTAATGATAAACAATGAAATAAAAGTCACTTTTCAATATAAATGTTTCTCTTAAGTACACTACAGAGAGTTACTGAATCTAAAGCTCGTATTAATAAATCGCGCTCAACTCTGAGCTCGATCTTGAGTGCGAACTAGATATGTCATTCTCATACAAAACAGCACCCCAAGTATGCGCTCAAGTTCGAGCTCAGAGTTGAGTGCGATTTATTAATACGAGCCGTAATATCTTAAATTCATTACAATTAAATAAAAGCGATTGTCGGCGCTAGTGTGCTGTCAGCAGCCCTTAATGGCGGGCGCGGGCTTGTCCGCGATGGCAGCGCCTCGATAGCATTGTGTTGCGCTTGCGCCGATCGCGCCGCGATTGCGTCTGCCGCTTACGCGTCGCCTTCGTATCGGCCGGCGCATCGCACGCAAATTATTATCAATACCATTATTGTAACACCCAAGTAACAGAGTAACACTCGCTATTGTTGATTTTCTTCGCCTCTTTGTCTTACACTGTTAGAAGCAAAAAGTGTTGCATTGTTTGTAATTGCACCTATCAGTGCTTGATTTATGCTGATTTCGATTGTCGTTTGTGTAAGTGATACCTGGTGGTTAGATGGGCGAACGATACGTTTTTATTTTGCAACATTCACCTCTGACTTCTTTTATGCTGGTGTTGTAATTTTCAATTTAAACAGTTTTAATTAATTGTAATAACTTATTACTGAAAACATCATCTGTCAACATCAATATTTTACAAATTAACCTGTATGCAACATTTTGGGAAAGGATAAAATTTTCTGACTTTTCCGAATGAGAAGTGGGAAATCTTAAGTTTTACCAGTTAATCCTCGGATATCCAGTAATTCTGGCTTTTATAGTAAAATATAAACTAAAAATACCATTCCACATTTAGCTTGTAATGTTACTACAACCCGGTTTATTTTTACAAATAACAATGAGCAGCGTTTGCGTGGCAAACGTTCTCCTATCATGTTGAAAGATCTTGTACAAAAATAGTAGTACATGTAATGATATAAAAGCACAATGATAAAATAAAAATAACAGAAATAATTACAATAACGACATTTTTACAAAACATCTTGTATTTAATAATTCAAAGCCCGAGTTGCAACTTCCGTTGAAACCAGATTTAATTAAAAATTAAGAAAAACATATAAAAAGTCTTCATCAGATATTATTGTTGTAACTTTGTAAAACGATTATTTACAGTTAAGTACAGAGGAACGCTGAACTGGATCGTGACGTGATATTAAAACAATCGCCGCGCCAACACGTCTGAAGTGACAAAAACATTTCGCTGCTTCATTTTCCAATTATGAATTCAAGTTTTAATGATTATCTGATTGGTTTAAAAATTGCAGCCTTTGAAAACGAATACATTCAACAGTAAGTAAATGGATGAGGTATTTATTATTAACATGATAATATAACAATGATTACAGCATTATAGCATGAAAACTTGTATTTTGGGCGCTTATTGCGTGAAAGCTCATTAAAATATGAGATGACTAAAATTCTCGCAAACGCTTATAATACTTACGCTTTATGAAGGTGGTTATTGATTATATTTGCTCAATAAAGTGTCGGCAAGTTCACATATTGCATCATCATCATCATCCTAGCGCCTCCCCCGGTTGCATCTTCAGCCATTACCTCGAAGCCTAGGGTACGCCACGACTAAGATATTTAATTGACACACCTAGTGTTTAAGTTCACATATCGCATCGCATTAAAAAGCATCCGAACCGCCGGTCAGTCGAACATAAAACACAATTTGCCAGCTCGATATCGGCCTTATAAAAATAATGTCAGAGTCTCACACGCAGATTGAGACCCATCCTTATCAGTGCGAATGAAGACGCAAGCATGGGCTATTTATGACTCGAAACAATAATATGTTTGCGGCGGTGATTTATGCAGACTGTGGATGTACGCCCATGCTTGGTATCGCCTCGTAGCTGTGAATCGGGTTTGTTGTTTTTTTTTAATTTGTACAGGCAAAGGAACTGAGTGTAATTCGAATGAGTGTGTTTTGGGTTGAGATTATTTGGAGGTGATAAAGAACTTTAATAATTTTGTTTGTGTATTATGTTGAGTTGGAAATACATGTTAATTAATTTATTATCGGGCTAATTGGAGTACCCTAGGAGAGGCCTATGTCCAGCAGTGGACTGCGATAGGCTGATGATGATGATCATTATTTATTATGCGCTGAAATAATAATAAAATGTATTTATTGAGGAAAAGTTTACCATCATTTAAAAACATTCAACAAGCTATAGTGTAGATATTAAGAGACGTAGGTATAACAGGTCAGTTAGAATTGTCATAAATTCTTTTAAATGTAATGTTTTTTCATGATGTCATATTTTTAGTCATATCTTTTAATAAACCATAGCGACAACTATTTCTCATTTTTTTACCAATCTAGTTTTCTACACAAACTTGAAGTTTTCGAGCAAGTAGGTACGCACAGGTGTTGTAAGACCCATGATAGCTAGTACCAACGCCTAAATAAAGGGTCGCGGCTAGTCAACTTTCGAAACAGCTGAAGAAACAGGTGAAAGTCCTATGCAAAATAAGGTTAGTGTGCTAAGGTATCACGCGAGACACACAGTTACGTAAGTTTAACGACTAACAGCCATAAATTGACGCTGTAAGGTCACGGTCCCCGTACAAACGCTCAACCCGATGCACTATACCACAAAGTGGTCATTCGTTTCAAATAAATTACCATGTAATGGCACGTTAATTTGCATACTCCATTCGATGATAATAACGTGTTGACAAACAAAATTAAGCTGTATTTCTTAAGCGGTAGGCTGTTTTTTCACTGGCGGACTACTTTCATTCAAAAGCTCAAACGACGGTGGCGCTCGACGGAACTTTTGGGAACTACGAAGCTTTCATAAAAGTTCCTGCGCCATCCCAGAGATGGCGCTAGGACAGCAGTGCTTAAAGTTACCCCTCGGGGTGGTTTTTGTCTGCTTTTAGGGTGGAAAAATTGGTGCTTTGCGCTGCTAGGGGTGGTTTTAACCGAACAAAATGTTAAGGGATGAAGTGAATAGGTGGCGCTACGATCAACGTTGCGAAAAGTTTCGCAAATTTTCAAAGTTTACCTTAACACAGTGTTATGGTATGGCTTGATTAGCTGCACAGTTTTTGTGTTGTAGTCACTTTAAATCTAAAATTATATTACTAAATCAAGTATAAAAATATATACATAGTACCTAGCTATTGTAAAATCAGTAATATTACAACCTTAACATTGTACCGTACTTAAAGCCAGTCATTAATCTCATTTAAATGTGGACTAGGTTGGTCATGTAGTTAAAAATTATTAACTTCGCCGTCGTTATCAGCTTACCACTAAATCCGTCGAGAGTAGTTATAATACCTTTGTTTAACAACTTTCGTTTATCTAAAAACTCAATGGACACTCAAAATCCATTCACCATTCATACCTTACAAATATTCAACTTAAGAAGCACCGTGACAATCCTTAAATAGGATTACACCAGCTAAGAACAAAAAACAATGCACTTTTGTCTTCTGCAGGTTGCACCAACACTGAACCTATTATCCTATCGACAATGAAAGTGAAAGCTTCGTCACGCAAATTCTACTCCGCATAAACATACCTGTATCAATGCTACTGATTCTGTTGTTCCCGCCAATTGCATAAGAGGTACAATAGAGGTCGTAAATTACCTTCGTCCAGAGGCTTGACCCAATTCCTGCCCTCTTTTGTTGAAGTCCTAACATTGTTTTGCATTGTTTCTTGAATTACCTACCTGGAAGAATTAGGGAAGACGGCAGTCAGTGAAGAATCGTTGTGATGTTTGCTGTTTAGTTGTGATACCTTTTCGATACGTTGGGTTTATAAGTTTATAACTGTGTTTGTGATGTCATTGATAAAATCCTAATTGTCAAATAGTAGACATTCATAAAGTGATGACTGAAAACAAATGAAGAAGTAAACATACCTTACCATCTTCCAATTTTGCTAAAGCCTCATCAATCAATAAAATAATTAACAATTTGAGAGTGTTTTTAAACAAAGTTTTCGACAATTGGAAAATTAAGTTAATTAAAAAGAATATTAAAAATGTGAAGTACAGTGTGAAAAGTAAAAATCTTACAGTGTCAACCAACGGTTTCTATGTTAAAATAGCTTTAGTGCAAAACATTTATATCCAAGAAGTCAGTGTACTATAGAAAGAGCAAAACCTACATAGCTACCTACACATATGTAAGTTGTTGCGTGTTCCAATTCGCCGTGATTAAGAAGAAGCATCTTTAAATGCCAACAAATGTTCATACAGTGAAGTTTAGTGCAAAATAGTAACATCTACAAATCGCCTTCCAACAAGTCAGTGTACCCGGCAGATATTACTAATCCTATGAACATGTATACCTATTCCTAGCTACACATAGTTGTTGCGTGTTCCCATACAGCGTGGCTACCCGCCTGTGAAGATAGCGGAATGCCCAGTGAGCCTGTATCTAATGAAGCCGATACGAGGTATGTACGTTGCAAGGATTTTAAATGTACGATGCTGGGGAATGTTCTCGTGTTAGATTGGTTTGCGTTTAACATCTAGATTGGTGCTTTTGAATTTGTATTTTATTAATTGATGAATCTCACATTATCCAAGCGTAGAAAATTAAGAACGTTTAAATGGCAATGTTTATGTTTAATAAGTCGATTATTCATAATGGTTTTGCAATAAACATATTTGACTTTGACTTTGACTTTGAGGTACCTTTTATTCTATTTTTGTACTGTTTTAAACAAAGATATTTTATTCTTACTTTGGTGAACATACAATTAACAAGCAACAAATAAGTATGTTCCCTTGAAAGAAACATCTTGTCAATTTTAATTCAAGTCAAATAAAACCTACATGACCAGATCCAAGAAAACAAAAAAGAAAGAATTCACGAAGGTTACAAAAGACCGTTTGCAAATATTTACATGCAAATAAAAATAGTTAAAAAGTGAATTTATGCCGATAACTTAATTTCATATCAGCATTTCTCCTATGCGGAATACGATCAACAAATACTGAAGAATACAACCATGAATACTAAAAACACTACGTGTGTAAAATTGAAAGCGATTCAATGAACGGTCGTAAAATGTAACACACGCATTTAATACAATTTATTAGACAAGGTGGGTCAAGCTTGCCGCTTATCAGTATAAATGAACATGACCTTTCCTTATTCCTTGATGCTATCAATGACAATGCATACAGACATAGTACAAGTCCTTGTAATTTCAACTCATTCTCATTAAAGCTCATTAACGTGCGATTACTAGGAAAGTCGCTGGCATTTCGTTTTTGTTGCTCGGAAGTGCGGTTAATAAAGAAATGCAACTTATTAATGGGTGGTGAAGTGATATGTATATTGAAAAAGGACAACAATGGATCGTTGGCGTAGTGGTTTAACGAAGATACTTAATATGTTTAAGTTCTTTAGCTCTCTAGGACCAACGTCATTGAAACTTAATGTGTCATGACTCATTATGATCGTTTGTATGAATAATACTGACTGTAAGTACTTTTACAATTATTAAAAATCTTCTTTGTTTTGCGCTTTCAACATAGTATGCCAAGTGGTAGCAATATGTTGATCACCAAACACAAATCATAATAATACTCATGTAAAATCGATTCGACATCATAAATAAATATAAAACATAACCTTAACCCCACCACCAAGTCGTCCTGTTGAAGACAGCGCTTAATTTGCGTAACGTTAATGAATAAGGCCCCCGGAGGACTGCACGGGATATAGACGTCTCATGCACCGAGCAAACACGTATGATTTATTCCGAAATACGGGTCCGATGACGTTTCCACGCCATAAATCCGAACCCTCAAGGCGGGAGGACATATCGGGTGCTTTATGAAGAGACCCGTCCACGGTTACTGGGAACTCCGGTATAAACGCCCGGGTCTCCTCTCCGACAGACCCGGGTATAAATCTGATGCATCCGGCCAAAGGCACCGGTAGTGGCGACGATTATTCACCAATATCGAGTTTTGGCTTCACTTGCGAACTCCTAATCTTTGCTTTCGCCGAACTGGATTTATGTTCTAGTCATTTTAACGGTTTTTGCGACTGTTTTCAATGTACGCGGTTTGATACGGTTGGAGGTTTCGCGAATGGTTTTTTGTCGGTTGTTTTTAAAGCGCAGCGTAGAACGCCATTTGGCGTCCACCGTTTCAGAGGTAGAAATAGGGTGATTTATTTCCAGACTCTTAAATATGTCAAATGCAATTTTAAAAATTGAAATCTTTTTCACCAAAATTAAAACAATATTTGGCAGTAATTAAAACTTCCATATATAGCATTTAGTACTGATAAGTAATATGAGAGTAATATCTTCAAAATAAACTCAGTTGAAAGCTAAATAAGTAACCTACTTACTACGTATGTAGTAACAACTACATTATTTCGAAGATGGCGGCGTTTCCTACAGTGTCTATCTTTTTTAAAACCATCTAATCGATTATCCACAAATCTAAAATCGGATCTGTCCGCAGCCCTCCATTCAACAACCATATCAGCCGCACTGTTCAACTTCAATTGTTCCAAAGTTCACTTCGGAACGTCGTGTGAATGGCAAGGTGTTCAATAAAATGTGCGACAATGCTATCGCGATGCACACTGGACTGATAGTGTCCGATATTGTCCGGTATTGTCCGGTATCGCCCGGTATCGTCCGATATCGTCCGGTATCGGTTAGATAGCTTTGGGCATTGTTGCGACTGTCGAAGGAATCTATGTCTTTGTTTGAATGATCTCGTTAAACTTATCTTGGCAGGGAGGAGGAGATTGGGAGACTTACTGAAGGGCCTAATATATCAATAGTAAAATAGAACTCGAAATTATCAAATAAATTGTGTGACCGGTTAAAAAGTGAAGACTAGTGTAAATATTGATGTGGTAAACTAATAACTGCTTAAAGGCTAACAATATTTTGTGGCTTAATACTTCTAATTTACTTTTTTTTTATGGTAAGGTATTACAAAGTTTTCTAGTGTTAAATAATTGGTGTCGATATTTTTCTATTTAATATAATATTTTTATTATGATACATTTGGAAAACATGGTTATTAAACTTATTAATCGAAACAATATGGCTAGGCTAATCTAAAGATTAGCCTAGCCATATCTTTTTGGAGATATGCTAAAGCATATCTCCAAAAAGCCTACACACCCCTAATCAATGCCAGCAATCACTATCCCTACCTAAGACGACCTAATTCACCTACTATTTTTCCCTTTTTGGTACTTCCATTAAGGCGCCTTCGCACTAGGCCTCAAGAGCTAATTCGGCACAAAAACGTGTAACCCGACTCGATCGCACTAATACGCAGAGTAATAAATCAGTTCGCCATTTTTGTTTTCAACGCACCGATAACTCTTTTGTCATAGGGTGATGTAGGAGAGGGGCCGATGGAGTTATTTATATTGTCGTATTTTCCTTGGTCGAAGAAAATTTCCTTTCTGTTTGCTTCATGGGTCAGTGATCAGATTCGTTCGGTGCCTGCCGCTGGCATAGGCTTATAAGGGATATAGGATTAAGTGAGTATTGTGGAGTTAATATTTTGCCATATAATTAAAACATAGCAGATTAAAAACGTATGTTCTGCTTTGATCAATTTCACATAGAAGCGCTTTCGTTGAAAACACTTATTAAGAGCATATTGAAAGTCAAAACAAACTGAAAAGCTTTAAAAATATTCAGACACATTACTCATTGCTTTAAGTATAACATAATTACTTGATTTAGTAAGTATCTAGTAAATTCCATACAATTATCACTAATTTTGGTCGTATCCTTACACACTATGCTGAAAAATGTCTTTCATATTCGGACAAAAACTCGAAAACTCGTCTCAAAATTCCCCGTTGAAGGAAAACTGCAAGAATTTAAACCGTTTCCTCCAGAATTTTCCTTTACGCCTTTCTTCCCTCAGCCCTCGGGACCCTACTGTTCGCAGGCGTGCTTGTGGCCCCCGCGCGGGAAATAATTGTTTATTTTCGACAGAGCGTACTTACGCTTCTATGCACTAACGACTAGTGCTGAGAGGAGTGGTCAGTGGTCACCCTAAGTGATTATTTAGATTCATTGGTGTGTGATGTCGTAGTCGTAATGATGTAAAATGATCGCGAACATATTTTAGGGAAATAAATTTCGGCAGACATTTTTACTACTGCCGCTAGGCTCAGAATGATGACAATGGGTTAGACGACTGACTTCAAAATAAATTATGAAACTCTTACATTAAAGAAGTAATTAATAAATAATCGCTTATCATTTTGCCACGGTAACTTTTGCGCTTTTAACAAATTATAACAGTTAATCGGAACTAAAAAAGTATTCATTTGACAATACTAAGTTGTGACGTCAAACCTTAGCATTTCATACAATTTTCCCTACAAGCTTACGTTTTTGACGTTTAATAAAAGTGAGTGATTTGACCTGTCAGTCGTCTACCCCATTAAAAAATACGAAATAATTTCACAACAATAATAATATCTCTCTTTCGCCATAATGTTCTGTCTTCCGAAGTATGAATAAATCAGAGAGGATAAGGATACATTATGTACTATAATATTATAATTGATACATTAAATCTGAATTCTGCGATGCGAATTTATATCATCGGACATTTTACAGCGAAAGCTTTACCTAAATAAAACAACACAGTAGTTTAACGTTATTTTTATAGAACTTTCAAAGTCGTCATTCTTGGTTATTTTTTATAAGTAAATGTGTGGAAACCGAAATAAACGCGAATTTCCCCAATTTTCGCCACAAAAAAATCGTTTATCAAATACGGAAAATAAAAATTATATGTAACGTCGGCGACATAAATAACAGCACATAGCGGAAAACGGGGCATAGACAACAACACA
This sequence comes from Nomophila noctuella, assembly GCA_958496325.1. NCBI lineage: Eukaryota > Metazoa > Arthropoda > Insecta > Lepidoptera > Crambidae > Nomophila > Nomophila noctuella. Next base: position 10,869,241 of record OY292491.1, read on the forward strand.
ATGGCAAATGTCGGGGCTCACTCGCGGGCATTGTAGCGTGGCGCGGAGGCGTTACGAATCAATGGAGGGAATTATCGGCGCTGGGCTGCCTGTGGAGATAGTGGTATAGGAGGAAATTTGGAGAAATAGAGTATATAATTAATATAAGTAATTCCAGTGTTTTATTGTTAAATATGGTCACCAACCTAACTGCCCAGGGTGATGACGATGCGCAATGCCCCACCTGGAGGATGCGCCCAGGATTGGAATGCAACATGGGGATCATAATGATGATGATGATGATGAATGCAAAAACAATCAGCCTGACTTACACTATTTGGGTTTTTAAAAACTTACGTGCAATCATATCAAGAGGTTTCGATTTCAATTCTTCGTTCAAGAATAATGGCGGCGACTGTACTTGTACTTCTTCACATGGTAATTTGTTAAATCGCTAAATACTTAATAGTTTTGTTCATCATCATCAATATCATTAAAATGTAAGAATCGCGTCAATGCTTTCAATACTGAGCTTGTCTGAATATTTGTCACTGTATCTTCAAATCCGATACCTAAGGTATTTAGCAGATATATTTTCAAAATAATTTCACTGATTGAAGCCGAAAACTGAGAGCCAGCTAAAGCAATAGCACAAAGGCTGTCAAACTTAAGTTAACTCTTAACGTACTTAATGATTATAAACACACAATCATCTCCATAGCCCTCCCTGTGCCAGATTAGTTCATCCCACACAGCGTATCGGTTGAAGAGGTAAATGAAATGCTATCCGGAGGGGGAAAGTTAAATTACTGAATTTGAGGGTCAAAGATATAATTCTTTCGTAGACACATGCGACACGCCCGTCTACTAGCGATTGATTTTAAAATCCATGCCTGTTGCAACAGTCTTATATTAATTATTTACGACGGACGATGATCTTTCCCTTAAGATATCTATATAAAAAAAAAATGAACCAAGATAATATCATCTGATCGCAGGCGAGAGATTGAACCTAGCTCCTCTTGCAATCCGGACTAGCGCTCTTACTAACTAAGCTAGATCAAGACCGTTAATGGACCTGATGAATTTTTCCTTGTTATTTCCTTAACGCCTAAGGCGCGCCATCCAATGTGAAAAAGGAACATAATTCTTTTTCTTCTCTTCTTTTCTGATTCTGATTCTGATTTTAAGTGAAGTTCTCGTCAATGGCAAAATTGAATTGTGAAGAGTTTTTATTGAGATAAAATTTAATTATTGTGACATACGCAAATAAACATTTGTTAACATTTATTTATTAAATGAACTAACAAACTTTACTGTAAAAATAATATATCCATTGATTTGATTAGATTCCGATTAATACTGTCATAGAGGGTCCAACAGTCGTTGAAAACATAACCTTGTATCTAAGTCCCATAAAGTTTACAATGTTGTATTCTCTACAATTTTTGTGGGGCTTTCCGCACGCAAGTGGTCCTTTCTGAATTTATGGGAACGGAGCTTAGCAAAGCCCATGGGGGTTCAACGTTCCATTTTTAAATTGATCTGCACCCGTAGTACCTAAAACCAAGGGCACCAACTATTTTCTCCTTTCCAATAACGCTAAGTATTTTAAAGCATCAATATTGTTTTTCCAGTCATTAAGTAATTGGAAGCAATAAAACAAATGACGAGACATTTAAAAAGAGCTGCTCCCTGTTTCATGATAAATGTATGGCGTTACTACAATATACCTCGGAATTAGGGTAGGGTCGTTCTAATGACCCCGTTTACCGTTATCTATGGTAATCGCTACCACGAGGCCTACCGAAAACGCCGGCGAATTTAAAATTCGAATGTCATAATCAAACTTCTTTAGGCCAGTTAAAAAAAGGGGAAAAAAGTAAAAAGTTCCAAGTTTTTCACTGACCGTCGGCTTTTTGAATTTGTTCTCTATTTTTGTTATGTTACGGTTGTGTTTCGTGAGTAGGAAGTTGTGTATGTAACATCTGCCTATGGGAGCGGCTCGCGCGCATTTGAAATTTTGAAAAAAGAACACGACCGACGCCGGCGCAACAGATGCGACATGTCGGATTCCTACAAGCAGATGTTTATTAAATACCCCCATGGATAATACTTGCGGACGCTTTGTTTTTGTCCGCTAGTATATTGGACAATATCGCGCCTAAGTGGTTTGACCCCTTGATATGCGGGCAAGATAAACTTGATAATTGGTTTCGCTGTCTTTAGTTATTATCGATTGCGAACGTGTAATTGCCAATAATTGTATTACTTTTTGCTAAACGTTTAGATGATTGTTAGTGTGAGGCCGGTTGATAAAAACTTGCATTTCAAGTTTCGCGTCCTTGGATTCCTGCTTGTCACAGAAATGGAATATGCCATTGATTTATTTATTTCGTTTGGTACGAAGGTGTTGCAAGGGCCAGTCTTCAGAATATGATTTATGTGTTTGAGATCTATTATATTTGACGTAGTAGAAAGAGACTTCTAGTGTAGTGCACAAAGTTACATTATGGCCATAGTCATGCTTTTGGTAGGTACTCGTTAATACTCTAAAGTCAAAATAAGTTATCTTAGTAATGCTTTTTACCCCTTTTTACCACCCATTAATGTTGTTAATAAAGTTTTTCATGATATATTGAACGCGTAATTAATTAAAGAGAAGACAAAATGTAAAAAATAAACGTAAACATACGTTTTATTTAAATTTCAAATATGGTGTATTTCGAATTTGGAATAATAATACAAATTTGAATTTCGAATGCATTTATTTCGTTTGAAATACCTCAGTATTCATTTGTTTATTTATTAAAGAGGATATAAAAAAAATATAAAATTATGGTTACCTGGTACCTACCTATAAATCAGTTTGCAACAACAAAAAAAAAAAAACGTTGTATTACAACATTAAAACAATAAAAATGTATCCAACGTTTATTAACGGACCGAATACGTTATTCCCGCGGCGGAGTTGAAATTTCACGGCCAATTTTTATAATGATTCGTGGAAGTTGGCACTGGTTTAATCTAAGCCGAGTTTTAACTGCTATTCAACATGCGAGGATCGCGTGGACAGAAATTAGATAGGTAGTTAGATAGTTACGATTTTGTAGAATACGGAAGCGAGTTTTGACGGTTTTTGATTGGATGTGTTTTGATCGTTTTGTTTAGAACTTGCGGTGTTGGACGTGGAGTATCGTGTTATGGAAGAAATTGCTAAGTCATTATCACTTTCGAAAGAACAACTTTTGAAAATAATAAACACATTGACTTATGGAAAATAAGTCCCGTTATAACTATAAATACGTCTTTGATTAGAACAAATTAAGGCCAAGATGACACTTTTTATTACCTAATAATTTATTTTCAATCTTCAATCCAAAATTAGAGGCTTTTGCCATGAAAAATATAAAAGGCCCCGGTACCAAACTTTGATATTTTATTCAAGGACGATGTTTTGGCCTAATGTTATGCAATAGAGTATGTACTTTCTAACAACACCAATTGGTATAATATTCGTCGTGACGTCACGCTATAGTAGACTAACACAATAGTGGCCATGGGTTATTTCGACCGCGCCCCACGGATACAAAATTGATGTAGGGTATATCCACTATGTAATTACGCATCGATTCGTCGACGCCCGAATATTCATAAGACCTCAAATTATGGACTAGGTAGAGGGAGGGAATTGTGTGTAATAGTTTTATTATTGATCGGCATGGTTTCGGTGTAGGTAAAAAGCGTGTGAAATTAGGCATACTTTTTTGTTTACGTAATTATAAAATGGTTTTGTACCTATCCTAGTCTTTCATGAGAAATGCTTTGGCAGGAGAAACATAGGTCAGAACATCGAACTACATAGGTCTTGTGTATTTACTCTACATAGATATGTTTTACATATTCTTCACTCTAAATATTCTGATAGAGCTACGCAACTTTAGGAACTTTTCGAGAGCTATACTTTTAGTACAACATGTGTGCCTCCTTTCTCATTAAAAAGTGTCCCATGTTGTGATTCGTCACGGTACACATAATTAATAACTAGCGATTAAGAACTCAGTGCTTGAAAATTCGAAAAAAGAATCAGGAATGTCATAATATCTAAAATCTGAAGAAGACACAAATTGAATTGTAATGACGAACTGGCCATAAAAATCTCAGCGCTCGAATTAAAAAAACCGGCCAAGAGCGAGCGTCGGACACGCCCATGAAAGGGTTCCGTACCATTTAGTAAGGGCAACTGCACGTCATAAGTTGGTCGAGTTGTATAAAAATAACTATGTATGATACAGAGTTCGTTATAGTTTTCGTTGAAAGTACTTACTTGGAGGTATACAGGACATTTTTTTTCAGAATTATTGTAATAGTATTTCAAAAGTTAAGGGGGGGGGGACGCTCTTATTTTAACTTTGTATTAATATATCTCGAGACTGGGGTGTTTGATCCACATGGTTTCAAGGCAAGTTTTATTGTATTTAAAAATACCTTTTTAACGATACCCTACACGATGGGGTAAGTCGAATTTTTTTTTTCGAATTTACTTTTCGATGTATGGGAGGGGGGTAAAAAATAATTATTTTTCGATTATTTTAAAAACCAATTCTTGAATTATCACTATGCATCTCTCCACCAATTTTCGTGGCAATCGGTTCAGAAACGGCGGAGAACGAGCCAGGACAGACAGACAGACAGACAGACAGACATGACGAAACTATAAGGGTTCCGTTTTTTGCCATTTGGCTACGGAACCCTAAAAAAAACGAACAGACAAAATAAAAATAAAATGTTTCCCGTAATTCGACACGCACCTTCATCGCACTTACGACAAATCTGCAACCTTGAAGGCTGTTTATAAACAAAGAATGTTATGCAAGTAGGTCGTAAAGACCGGAATGACGTTTACTGCCGTATTATGTGGAGGAGCGAGATAAAGCGTTTGTTTTCGCTCGTAAATTTATACGAGTTGCCGGCAACAGGTAGAGTCCACAATCACACGTACTTTCACTTTCTGTTGTTATCTTCGCATTGATCTTTTTGAATCCTGTTTAAACTGAGTTTTGATGAGTTTGCGATTTATTGGTAGGTATGTGTATTTTTCTATTAATGGTTATTTTGGGAATTCGTCTCGTCAAGCAAAATTTATTAGTCTATGCCTTAAAGACAGTAAAAATATTTTGAAAAAAAAACATTCTACAGAATATTCAAAATAATCATAAAAATATTTTCTATTAATGAAATTGAGTTATAAATCCCCATTTTATTTCGAATTTGGAATGATAATACAAATTGGAATTTCGAATTTATTTTACTTCGCTATGAATACCTCAGTTTTCATTTGTTTATTTATCACAGAAAACATAACTTACACTTTACCCAACTAATAAAAGATCAAGATATCTAATTACTTAAAGACTTTATTGCAGTAGCGAGTACGGCGCACTATAAAGCATCGCCCTTTTGACACAGTTTGTCACTTTTACAATCCAATAAAGTGATTACGCTGATAGGTTGTAAATATAGAGATAATTTATATCACAGTTCACAACCTAAGAGTATCATCTGTCCATTTTACGAGTTGGAAGACGTTTACGAGGTGAAGAGTGGTCGCAAGTGAATTATGGTTTGGAAAGATAATTGTGCTAGTTTTATGGGAAGGAAATTTAATGAAGACGGCAACTACCGCAAATGTGAAGAGACGAATTTATCTGCAATTATTTTGATATGTTTTATGTTTGTTTTAGTATGTTGTCTTAAAATTTATATAAAACAATATGAAGAAGCTGGGTTGGCAGCAATAAAATTCAAAGTCAAATAAAAATAATGCTGGATAGAATTTTTATTGAATGTGAGTTAAATGTAAAATAAAATGTTTACGGGGATTCTGAAATGTTTTGGAAGATTTTATTCTTTAATAATAAGTAGGTACCTAATTTGATATTAAAATAATTTTAATACTTAGTCAGCAATCGATCTATTTAATTACAAGTTACTAGATATTTCGACAAAACAAATAAAAACATTATTACATTCTGTAAAATAATTGAATTCAACTTAATAATCGAGTAAATGAATGCTTCAAATACATTGAGCGCCACATATAACATATGAACGAATATATCCATCTTCTTCTTTCACTATCGTTCCAATTTCAAATAATCACAACTAACAAGCTACCGCTAGCTCCCATACATTCCCATCCCAATAGTCAGTCAATGGCGTCACAAAATCCAAAATGTCGCCGCTGTGATGGGGTGACAGCGGTGTTATTATTAGTTTTTTGCCCCCACCCCTCGCCCGCCGGCGGCCATGCTCGCATTAGGAACGTTTTTGTCCGTTTTTTGTCCCGGCGGGATCCAACGTCCGCTTTTTGCCGCGTTCGGATATTCTTGATTCGGATTTCGGGTTTCGAACGTTTGGTAGGTATTTCTGCCGGCGCAGTGGATTTTCGCGCGTTATTCTGGTTTGGTAGGTGTGGATAATCTGTGGATTTTAATGTAAAGAAATAATTATGATTTCAACTTTACATTTTTAATAAACTTTTCCTAATATTTCGATATTAATTTGATACCTATATTTTCATATTAAAATAAAACGGTAATTGTATTTTCCTAGTCTTTTTCCCTTTCATGCATTTAATACAAGTAGTAATAAATCTGACTCAAATAAATTATTTTTAAACTGCTCAGGCGCAAATTAATCTCTTCAAAATACCGCATGTTTTTTTTTTTTTAAAAAGGCAAACTACGGAACAGAATCGAACCATCCACCGATCCATGTTCCAATAAATTCTTGTTATTAGGCTCCAAACCATGTAACTCTAACCAAAAACAAAAAGTAAACATCACCAATATCCACGGCAGCATTAGTCAGCAATCTGCGTTGTGATCTATCGTAATTATAACGCGGTCTCTCGCGGTCTCTCGCGGTCACGAAGCGGGCACGACGCGGGCACGGCGGTCTATCGCGGATGCTAGGCGTGTGTGCGATGAGCTGATACCTAGGGGAATCTGATCATCGTCTACGGGTTAGGTTGGGGCACACAACAGCTGTTTTATCCAAGTTATAAAATATTTTTTGTCAGTTTCGTACTACGGTGATTATGAGCTTTTTAGCGGGAATTTAAACGAGATAAAGACCTGAAATGCCCCTTCTATTTTGCAGAACACAGCTTAAGTTGGTACTGATTATATATCCGAATCGTAGTTATTGAGACGCTAAATAAACTAGCAAAACTAGCCTTTGCTTTTTGTGACACTGACCGTGAATAAGTGTACCTACCTATATAAAGTGTAATAATATATATAATAATTATAAAATCCTTCGGGGAACAAGAAGTAATTGAATAGTTATATCAATGTATAAAGAAATCATAAAAATAATTATTTTAATACTTTTTACAACTTACGTGATAGGATACTTTTCATCCCGATTACGCAGCTTAGCCGCCGGTAAAAACAAGTGGAACAATAAATAAAATGTCGTTTTTTTTTTATTAAAAAGAACACTATCTTACGCAGTTTTCCCAGGCGTCTCGCTCCCAGTGTGCCCCTTGCACATCCAAGCCGTGAGTTAAACCGGCTGATAATCCTGGATGTAAACACGCGAAACACGATCGCCACCCGGAGACCGCCCGCCACCGACCTACACATAAAAATACACATTTTAATACACAGCGTAATACAGCGTCCGTTCGAAACAAGGTTTTAATTAACGTTTTTGGTAAAAGTCGTATTATAATATCAACGTTTTCGTCCAATAGGCACCGGTGATCGAATTAAATATATTCAGTGATTTTGGTTGGCTAATTTTTGACAAAACGTAATTAATTTAAAAAAATATTTAGGTACCTACATACATTTAAAGCTACAAAGTTGTGACAAAATGCACATTGCACCGATAAAATATAATTACAAAACTTCTGTAGATGATAATAATAATATTGCATTGCTTTAATACAACTTTGTACCTACTTTTGTTTGAGTAACCTACTTCACAATATTCACCGTTGGTGAACTAAAAATACATTACACTATTGCAAACAATTGCAGATAAAAATTAGAATCAACGAGAATTCCAAATTCGAAATTTTAATTCCAATTGACAATGCGAAACGTTAAATTAAATTCAAATATCGAAAGAGGAAGTCGCCGCGCCCGCCCTCGCGTCTCGCGGCAAGATTTATTATATTTGTCCTGCGCTTATTTCATTATTGCCACTCGGATTCCGAACGTGCCTATTAAAATTTGAATTTGGAATAGTTTGCTTTTCGATAACCTAGGTCGGATTCTTTTCTTTTCGGCCAGTTTTTCTGATGAAATTATTAATCGGTGAATTGGAACTTTTTTTTTATTATAATATTTATCCCAATCAAGCTCAATATTGATTGGGCTTACATGTTTGTAACATTTTTTATGTTTTCATGATTGATTCTGAAACACATAAATACAAGGGTAAAATATAAATAATGTGATTGCTTTGCGTGTATCAAATTACTTTTATTCATACGTTTGTAAACATTTTATTAGTTTAGAGGATTCTAACCTAGATATTTTTTGTTTCAGGTAAATATTTACAGTCAGCGGTATTGAGTAGAAAAACTGGTTTGTCATATTCAACAAATACCTACCTAAGTTTTCCATAAAACATAGTGACTCAACCCTTAAAATATTTCGGTACTTTAAGAGAAAGGGAGTTAATGGATTGAACGTTTCCAAATAAGAATATCTTGAGAGGGTTACAACGTTATGTGAATAGAATGAAAATCGTTTTCTAACTGTAAAGGAGCGCAAAAACTTTTTGATGAGCTCCCAGTGCGATTGTAGTATACGCAAACTTTTGAGAATATTTTTTAAAGTCTGCCCATGATGCGAGGTTCTAGGTTAAATTATTCTTAGATGCGATTCTTTATTGGATTTTCAAAAACAGTTCACGGGTAGGCTTTGATCACCAATTGATCTTGAAAAGTAAAAGAAAAATTTCTGTTTATAATGTTTAACAATTAAAACTGGTTTTTGTGTGTTCAATATTTTAAACGACCATTCAATTAATTAAAAAATTGCAGAAGTATTTGCAATATTGATCTATTTTTTTTTCTTCTACAATCACTTATGAATAGAAAGCATTGAATGGATATCTGTCTCGTTCACACTTGGGAATAGCCTTATCAATCTAACACGAATCGAACAATAGCGTCGCATGTTTGATTTATACAGTCGCTTAGTAGAAACATTACGGATAATTATACTAGGACCGCATAGTTTTAATGCTTTAACGGATTTACTTTTAGGAAAAAAGTTTTTAAGCTTAGATTACTTTTGAAACTTTTTGTTAGATTTTAAGTTTTGTTACCAATTATGTTTATGTCCATATTTTGTATGTAATGAAAACGTTTTTGTGGCAATAAGCTGATCAAAATTAAAAGATTATTTTATTTGTCTTATAGTCTGGCAAACAAATTATTTTATTTATAAATAATTAGTTTGTAATTTTATTATATTTTGAAATAAAAATGTTAGGATTTATAAATCATTTAATTATCCGAGGCTCAAATTCCAATGCCAGTACACTACCGCCTAAAAACTTGTTGCAAAAAAAAAGCAAACAAACCAATTTCAAATTTCGAACTGTCAATTGCGAGCGATCGAGACAAATCCCAAGGGTGCTCGCGCTAGCTACACCTCCACAAAGCCGAACAGAAGTAGGAGCTCAGCTTTTCAAGGGTGGTGGTGCTTTCGGCGCGAAACCGTGGGGTGGGGGGCGCGGGGCGTGATGGCTCGTATTGATTTAGTGCCGTCGTCGACGGAGCTATGTAGTTATGTACAAGGTGAGTATCGTCGCTTGATGCGCTTTCTTTGAGCTCCGCAATCGCTCGGTTTAGTGTACACTCGGTTGTATAAATGCGGATGGATAATGATGTTTGTTTTGGTTTTGGGTTTTGCGATGTCTTGCTTAAAATTATGCAGAACGCAATGGCAAACCACTCCATTAAATTTGCCTAGAGAGTAGTTGTGTGTTTCATTTTATACAATGATGACGACCCTCATAATGAGGAATACGACTCAAGGAGGAGTGCTAATTAAGGTTCTATGTTTACTTTTTATTAGATAGTTTCAAATGCTCACTACTAGGTTATTCATAAGTTTCATCACAATTGATCTGTATACACTAATACAAATGATGAATTACCAGTTTTAACAAAAAATATGTTTACCTACTTTATCAAGGACAGCATATACTCGTAGCTTAATATACTTAATGAAGTTTTTACAATAAAATAGGTTTTAATAGCAAATCCCTTTTGCAAAGGATAGTTTCAGCCTTTGATAACCATTATATCAAGCCTACTACTAGCCTTAATTAAACCAGGCCAATCAAACGTTCAGTTAATAACGCTAACTAACATACTATTCCAATCAATTCTACCGAACTTCTCGCTCTAGCCGACTGCACCGCTCCCTAGGGCAACACCGAAGATTTAAATGGATATTTAACTTTAGTCTCAAGGAGCCCAGTCCATCGCACTCTGGTTTTTTCCCATCCCCAACAAACTGCTAGCTTTTAGCGAGCGTTTTAAAATACAGAGGATTTAAAACGCATTTAAAAGTTGGTTGAATTCCGTTTGTTTCGAGGTTCGGTCTCGGGGGTGTTGCTTTAAACTGTGGAGTGTTTGTGATATGTACTATGTAATGCTATTTAGTTTTGAAGTCGTATTGATGGAATCTGTAACTGTTTTTTTGCGGTCGATTGTACAATTTGTGATCGGCACAATCACTTTAAAATGGCTCTTTAATCGTTTTGTTTTCCTGCCCTTTGATCTTGGAAGACAAGTTTTACAGGCATTTTCACACAAGATCATCTACTTATATCGACGTTTCCATGTGAATAATGTAGGTACTATGTATTAGGTACAATATTCTATTATAAGAGCAGCAGACCGCAACCAAAAAAATTGCCTTATTGGCACATCACACATCAGGGGCTTGATTTACTGACCGTTATTAATTTAAATATTATTTAATTAAAAAACAATTGAGTGCAACTTATCTGTCTTACGGGCCATTTTGAAAACAAAAATCTCTTGTAATGGCGAAAGTGAAAGCCCGCGCTTGAGAGTGATCTGAATACTCTAATGTTATGAGAACACTGAGAATACTGTCTAATCCGTTTTACTGTAGAAACGTATTTAAGTTACAACTTAATTTGTGAAACAACTAGCTTTCAAATTGACAGGGAAGGTTGAGTTGAGAGAGGGTTTCAAATAAGTAAAATTTAAGTTACAATGTAGGAATAATGCGATTGAAATAACATAATTGACTTGATTGAAGATGAGAAAAATATTTAATTTTCATACAAAATTGCCGTGAAAGCTCCGAGAACAAATATTATTAGATATTTCATTACTTTGAAGTACCCTAATATCTCAAATAGATAATATTGGTCGTCTTAATCCAAACAACGCAAGTTGTAAGGAAAGGACTACCTATTTCATTCTGGATAGTTAGTATTACCTAGAATGAAATAGTCCTTACTTTAAAACTTGCGTTAGGTATTGTTAGTCATTCAACAAGCACTAAATTTTTTTAAAAAACAAAATACTATTTTTCTTTTATCTTTTTGTGTGTAAAACCTCTGTACCCCAGCTTACCCTGTGCTGACATAAACAATTTTATGGTCGTACCGGCCCGCGCCTACCTTTACAGCCGACTTCGCTTACGCTTCCTACTTATTTTAATTACCGGTTTAATTGCTATACGACCTGTGATAACCATCGCGGTTATAAACACTATTGTTCGGATTCCGCAATAGAAAAACGTGGCTTTATCTTGAATCTGATTAGTTTTGGGAATAAAACAAATTTTGGAGAGGGAATGCTTGGAATTTTATGTTTTAAGAACTTGTAAAATTAAGGAAACGGTTATTACGTAAAGTTGTGTATTATAAAGTTGTTTTATAGCATTAGTAGGATTAACAGATTATTTTTTTCAATTCAGACATGCTATATTTAGGTTATCTTTATAATTCAAAGATAGTTGATAAAATTATTATTGATGGATAGCCTTCATGAAAAGACATATAAAAAAACAGTATTAAGCTAAAAAATAAATAATAATAGGTAGGTACACTGTACACATCACTAGGTCAGCAGAATATACGAAAGACAAAAAAATCCGAAACTGTTCACGTACCCAAAAAGAAACTTCTCCGATATTCGAAAAAAAAACTAGAGCGAGAAATCATAACATCTTAAAAAGTAAGCGTAATGTACCCTTGTAAAAACTTTGACGCGATCCGAACTTATACTTTATATCCCGGTCTCGGAGACAGTTGGTATTTGCAATTCACAGACAGAAGTCTCTGCAGGTAGGACTTTGAAGCTATCTTTTATTTATAACTATGTAAAGAGTCCCTCTCTAGTGTCTCCTACTAAGGATTCTGGGAGTACTTGAACTTATCAGTCGTTGTTTCTGCCTACAACTCGTATTCTTTGCTAAACTCAATTTAATATTACTAAGTATGTAGTTACTTTTACATTTGGATATTGATTTATCTATAATTAACTACTCTAAAATGTATGCATACATTAAAATAAAATTTAAAATAAAACAGTCCGACACGAACTTGTTCTGAATGTAAAAAAATAATAGTTTATTGTGTTGGGTAAAACAACTAAAAAGTTGGCTGTTAGCTAAGAGTTAAAGTTTCTTGTATTAATTTTTAAGAGCTGTGGATTTAGTGCAAAAATATCTCGGTTTTGATTTAAGTTCTTCATCTAAAGTACCTAAATTTGATTTTATTCTCAAAAAATATTTTTCTTTGTTAATTTTGTAATTACAAAACAAGAAGATAAATTCGTCTCGAATTACATCAGATGATTTTCATCTCACCACATCGACGATAGTGAATCGAGTGCCACTAGTAGGGGCAGATAGAAGCCCGGAAACCAGCGGGTGTTCAGTCTCATAATTATATTCACGGCTGATATTTTTGAACTTTCACGTGAGCTCTTTATTTCGGCGTTTTTTCCCCAACTTGGTGATTTACGCGAGTTGACTCGAATTCTGTGGATGTCGGTGTCGAAAGCTTTATGCCTCGGAATTTATTTTGTTTTAAACGAGCCCTAAGCGTTGTCACTCCCAGGCGCAGTTCCAAGATGTGAATAGAATGTTTAGGAAATTAGATTTTCGTGAATTTTAAAATTATTCGTACGATTTCGAGAAAATAAGACATTATGTCTGCTGGTGATTTAATAGGAAGCTGTTTTACTAACCAGGCTTATTCTAAAATTTAGAATCTTGGTAAACCTAAATTGAATACTGAGTTAAATTTTCACGATATCTTTTTACTATTTTCTAGTTCACGAGTTTATCAGTGGCGAGCATAAGTCACTGACCTCATAACATTAATATTCATCTGATGAATGGTTAATGTCATTAGTGAGTATATTATAATAGAGTATATTAATTAATCAAACACCGCACTAGGTGGTTCCATGCCTATTTAAACTTTAAAACATACATTATATTACTTATTTAGTTCACAAAATAAATCGTGAGGATTTGTCCTAAAGTATTTCACCAAAACTTTTAATAAGACTCCACAATGCACCGCCCAAAAACTAAAGTTTAGAGTAGAGACAGGTATAGAAAGTTCCAGTCTAGCCAAGAACTAAATATGTAACACATCTTAAATATATGAAAAAAATCTCTGAATATTAACCAATATGCAATATTATGTAAATGCAAAATGTGAGACGGTCCTTGACAACATTTGAATTGTAAAGATATCTAGATTAATAGAATCACATTTGCATGAATTAATTAATGCAATACAATAATTTATTTTGATTCAAAAAACGCTGTATGTCGAAGAAGATATTTTTTCTTGGTGAAGTAGTTGACATTATTTGGAATTAAAAAAAAAAGTTTTTTTTTTGTCTTGTAAGCTCGCTCAGCTTGGATCCCAAAATCATAAAATACATCTACATTTGAACACTCACAAAGTGTTTACTACTTAAGTTTAAGCGCAAAGGAATTACTATCAGTTACTGATTTATTTAAGCTTTTAAGAAACCTTTATAAATGATTACGCAAAAGTAAAGCTTTAATAAAACTTGACTCGATCCCGAACTTCGACTCAAATTCACTAGATCCATTAATTCCGACGAAAATACAACGCACTTTCGCCGTCATAGTCGAGAAAATTCGCAGCAAATTTCCTCTCGAACAACAAAGTTAATCATGATTTATGACATCTATTCTCATTTCTATAAAGCTGAGTCACACTCAACAATGAGTTAATAATCCAATTAAAATTTTCCTTCGACTTCTGTCCTGGGCCCTGTTTCAAATTCAAATAAATCTTAGGTTGAACTCGTCCGACGGAAATAGCGCTCGGTCCGTCCATAAATCCCAGTCTATTTAAGCAATCTCCGACGAAAAATCAGAAATAAGCCGCACAACATGTCGTCCAGCAATAACTTTCACTAAAACATATAACCTTCTCGTCTTTCTTCACACAAAAACTAATAAAACACCAGTTTTAATTGATTGGTTATAGAGATGACATTAAATGAATACAATGAATGAAGCACTTACTTTTGATGGCATCATTAAAATTGGTATATCTTTAATCTTTTGTAAACATTGATTTTTTGATAGAAATATGTCCTTTAAATCATACTAACATTAAAAAAGTGAATGTTCGTTTGTTTGTTTGTTTGCCCGTCAATCACGCTGAAACTAGGTACAGAACGGATTTTGATGAAAGTTGGTATACAGGCAGGTCAGGGTACGGGCTGATTTAGGTGATAGAATATGTATTCTGATTGAATATTGCCATGGGATAAAAAAGGAATCTTGATACCACGGCAAAGCGGATAAAAATTAACTAAGGCCTAAAATATCTTAAATCGTTATCATTACCACAATCAGTGCGAATGTTAGCGCTTGAACCACATCGGGTTAAAATAATTAATGTAAATTTATGTAACCCCCGCGGGATTCAGAACGCATATCTTTAGACTTGTTGCTGTTCTAGATCACGACTATCAAGTCCATCGCTGGGATGTTTTGATACCGAATGACCATTTACGTATGAGCGTGGGAATGTAATAGACGAAAAAATGCAAATAAACCCGTTTTAATGTATTTCAAGCTTCGTTGTGAGTGAAACAGCCAATTTATGGTTACGAGATATCAGTCGGACATGACATAAAATTTTAAAGTTTGTTTGGATGTTTAGAATTTTGTACATACTATGTTTTGATCTGGAAAGTTTTTTTTCGTACTTTTATTGGGTGTAATTAATGTCCTTGCTATAAATAATACATTTGATATTCTTATTGTTTAAGTACTTTGGTACTTGATCACGTTTTCTTCTGTCGAGTAAACACAGCGTAGCTACAAATCCCTAGTGTTAATACCTAAGTGAGATAAGTGTAAGAGAGTAGAAAATTACTTATGAGTACCATTACGGGTGCTTTATTATAATCTTATTACCTTTCCACGATCAAAAAAACTTCTTCACATTTTCTCATAAATTCTCATTTCAATAACGATATAAATTCACAGTGTATATTAACAGTAGATCAAGACAAACGTAGTACATGCACATAAATCACATGCAAAGATTACGCTGACAGATCACAGCTCATTATAACAATCGCATCCCATAACAAGTCGTTTACACCTGCAATTACACGTTGAAAACTTGTGAACATAAGTGATGTAGACGTTATCGCTTCAAGTTCAATCCTCACTTATCAGACGATTAACCGCCGACTGGACGATCTAATTAGTCGCAGTAAAGAGATACATTTTAATTAATCTCATCATACAACTTGCATTCGATGCAACCTTTTTTCCGTTCGAAACTCAACTTTAATTCGAAGGGTTAAGGAACAAAGATGGCGGCGTAATGGCAACTTTTTGGCATGTTTTAAACCTGATATGTAGCTGGGTTGTTTACGTGAAGTGACAGGTAATTAAGATATTTTCTTGACGCGATGGAATCATGATTTATGCAGTTCGCGTCTGCATAAGATCAAATTAATTTGTGATATCTGAAATTTTAAACATGTTTTACTGGCTTTCACTTTTTCAATAAACTTTTTAGTACAGTTAACACCAAATATTTAAAGATGTATCAACGATTCCTTATTCAAAAGCTGCTGTGTAACAGCTAATATATTTATGACTGGTATCATCTCCAATTTAGGTACGGACCAATTTACCAGACATCCTGTTACACAAATCGGAAATGTTTAGATGTAAAAGAGAAAATATTAATAATCTATGTTGCAGTGATAGTGAGGTTAGTTGTCGGTCGCTTTAATTGATTGGACACCGGTATGAATATTAACATAAATTAGCTTACGAAAATGGTGTAAAAAATATGTATCTACGCTAGACAGGGTTGATTTACATACCATGTCCGGAAAGTAAGAGACTCAAATTAATATAGAATTCTGTAGCTTATTATTAATAAAACCTTAAACTTAACTATTCAAATTCAACCATGCCCTGTACCTGTAATCCATTGAAGAGAAAACAAACGGTTATTTTTTTTCCCAAAGTCGTGAATTAAATTAGCACGGACAGCGACGGACATAACATTTTCGTTAAGGCCTTATTAATCATAAGCCAATTTCCGACTTGAGAGTGATGAAATGACAATTCGCAAATCGCAGTCCTTAGTAACGGTCTTCTAACAATTCTAACTCCTTATTAATTGTTCGTTCAACTCGCAGCCCTATACAATTATTTCAACGTAATCGATAAACATGGCACGTGCATCGATAAGCTATCCGTCGATGTATCGATACAAAAATCGTTGGCGGCACCTAGTTAATCATGGCGTACGCACCTGCCCCGATACATATTCATTAGGTGGTATCGGTGAGCAGTCACTATCAATGACTGTTTCGCGGGTGCGGACGTTGCGGGCTTGCTTTTCATATCGCCAGTTATTTCGCAGTGTTTTTTTTTTCTTTTTGTTTTTTTTTAGCAACGGCTGTGGCTGTTTAGTAAATACAGTTTAAATTTTATTTTTTATTATAAAATTTTTATACTTATATTTTTACTGTAGTCTTACAGAAAGACTATAATTTAGTATATTTATTTATACTTGTAAAATGTATTGAGAAGACGACACATTTGTCAATATTACACATTGATGCAATCTAGCTCCAAACAGGACACAAAGAAAATTGAACTTAATTAATTACTGTTCCGTAATTACAATCATCAAAATAACAGAAGCAGACTCAAAAATAAATTACCCTATTTTTCATTACATATCGCAGTGCTGATAGCATATTAAAGTAAAAAGCGGTATAAGAAAAGTAATTATAACACTAAAAAGTAGTTAAAATTATAGAGAAGGTAATCATAATTTGAATGGCCTGCCATTAAAAGAACATTTCTATCCCACGTATTATGTCTCAATTAGATTAAAGAGAGTCCATTTATTAAATTTCCCTTCATGGTCAGTCAGCAAAACCATTTTGTTATTTTTACACTGTGCGATTTTGTTTTTTGATAAATGTTTGTGTTTATACTAACTTAACACTAACATAACGCAATTGTTAGGCAATTATTAAAATATTAAGAAGCACGAAACTACAGGGGTTTTGTTCGCCGTTCATCGCAAAATCTACCATTTACCTTATGGTAGATTTTCCTAATTTGACAGACACAATATTTTTTTGTTCCGAACGTAATTTATTTTGTCACAGTAATATCGTAATTATTGTTTCTGCAGACTGTACCATCGTACGTAGGTACTTACCTGACATAGCCACAGAGTTGATAGCCGCCCGTGACGCCCCCGACAACGTGACAGTCTATTCGAATTTCGAATACGCGCGCCCGCCATTTGCAACGTTTAATTGAACTTTTATTCAATCCTTTTTGGCGCCGGATTTTTAATTTGAAGATTTCCTTGATTGAAGTTGAATCAGAATTTATTTTGCTTATCTTTGCATCGTTATAAAGTTATGTGAAGCATTATGTGGACACAACATTAATAAATGTACGAAATACTTTATTCTTCTTCTAATAAATTCTGCGGCAACAAAACAAAAGAAATAACAACGTTACCTAAACGCCAACTGCCTCTGACCTCACCGTCCAACACGGAAAGAAAACTTCTAATTTGCAAAAAGCTTTTTTCCTTCAAGACGACCGTATCACGCGACCATATCGATCACCATCGTTCACTTACTTCCCGCTCCTAATCAAACCACACAATAGGGGGATCACATGCAAATACCACCAATTAGAATTGTTACGCGAAAGAAAAATGCAAAGACGGATTCAATTTAAAATTGGAGCGGATCTCGTCGATGTGAAATTGGAAAGAAAAAATAATACTGGCCAGTTATAATAAAAATCTGGAGTGCAAATTCCTTTTTTGAAAGTTGTTGGGCTTGTTGACAAAAAAGGTTGATAACATACACAAAAATGACATGTAAATTTTATTGATTCTATACATATAACATTTTAATAACTTTTTATAATGCTAGAAGTTGTGTTTAGTTAATTCTTAATTTCGTCTGTATTTCATATAATTATGTATTCTAAAAATATTATGGTTCCCAACATCAACCGCAGAGTGTTATGCGTGGCACCATCGTAAACTCTTACACCCATAAACTATCATTACCATAATCTTGGCCATAAAAAGATTATCCATACAAAAACGCAACAACGTATTACTATAAGAAGTATGTTGAACAATTTTCCATTCTCATACAAGCATTGTTTGTTATACGTACGTCGTCAATTAGAATTAGTAAGACGCGGCACGCAAAAGAATAATGCAAAGACGAATTCAATTTAAAATGAGATCCGTTCGTCGTCGATTCGAAATTGAAAAAGGGAAAAAATGCTGGCCAGTTGGAATAAATAAAAATAGAGATCCCGCTACAGCGCAAGTCTCCGTTGAAATGAAAATAAAACAGTGAAACCTTTGTGGACGAAATAAATTAAAAAGTGTACCGCGATTGTGTGGGACCTGTGACGGCGTGGCCGCGTGGTCGGTCTATGTCGGCTATCATATTCGGATGGCGGTTCCGTGTTTTGCCGCCGTTCTTATGATTTAGGGTGTATGTCGGGAGATCGTCGGTTTTAGTGCGACTTCAAACTGTACTTTATGGCTCTGATGAAACATTTTTGCGTGAATTCTAAATGTGGATTGAAAAAGGTGGGATGCAGCCAGAATCAACACTATGTTGAGTGTATGGTGCACCACGTAACTATAGTAGGTAGTACAAACGCTCTATAAAATTCTAAGTTTTTTTTATCCAACTTTTAAATAAACCTTTAACTAGGCAACGGAAGAGTATAATTGGTCACCAATCAGACTTTGATCTAGCCAAAAATTGCTTAAATTTTATGCCGTTCAAAAAAGTAGGAACCTACACATTTAGTATCTACTAAAATAATAATAATAAAAAGAGCCAGTACGGTTATCTTTCGTACATTCTTAAAACACATGTAACAAGAAAGTCTCATAATAAATTCACACATCAAACAAACCAGTCCCCTTTGAATCAGTAGGCATCCATAACAATAGGGGAAAGTTTTACCTAAAATTATATTTGTGGGTCGTCACGCTTTTCCGGGGGGAGGGGGCGATTAGAGGGGCCCTTTGTGCCGGTAGGTGGCCCGGGGGTATTCATAGCCCGGTTGACGATTTGTAGTGAAAACAAAACACTGACCAATATTGGATTAATGGATAATATCACGCTAAAGATGAATTCAAGATCGATCTTTTTACACATCTGTTAGAAGCATTTAGTCAAATACGTGATTGTTTCAAATTTATAAGAGTGTGTTTGTTTATAAGAATCAACCAAGGTAGCTGTTACGCTTGTAAATGTACTCGTAGAAAATGTTGATACACTAACATACACTATAATGTGAAGTTAATGTTATGGTGTCAATGACGAATAATAAACGACGAGTTTGAACGGTACCTATTTGCGTTTAGGCATCATTCATAGACTTTATAGAATTTAAAAAATTAAAAAAGTCTTTTGCTAGAATATTTAATGGATCCGGTGCGTTGTATACCTTTAGTGATAAAATAAAGTAAATTTTACAATGAAAATATGAAAACGAATTGACACAATAATTGAGTCTGTTTCGTAACCTCCCAACATTTAAATTCGCGCTTCACACTCCAGACCTTTACTACACATAGCGGCCTTTTCTAATCCGGCGGGCACTTAAGTCGTGGGGGCAATCGGTCGTACGCATTTCCAACGTTTTAGTTAGTTTTCTACCAAAACTAAATTTACGCCTAAGTCCGTACAATAGCCCGTTCTTATCAAGATCTGGCTGGCTTGTAACACTGTTGCGTCTAAGGTTCTGTTCCGGTCTTGGCTTATCAAAGTCGGTTTAAGTATTCAGAGAATCTTGTAAGCTTTGTAGGTAGTGAAGCACTCAATTTGTTAGTTTACAAGATTTTTTACGACTTCCGTGGGTCGGAGTAGCAGCTACATAGTGTTAAATGCTACTGACTGTGAGAATCTTTAAGTGTTGCTTTTAAGCTAAAAATATGAAGAGAAATCATTGTGCAACATTTAAATGAAATATAAATAATAAATAATAATAAATATTTCACAACATCACATACATTGATCTGACCCCGTGTTAAGTAGCTTAAGCACTTGTGTTACAGACATCAGAATCAACAGTGGTATTACAAATATACCTACATAGATACATACAACACCCAGACCAGGACAAACAGACATGTTCATGCACACAAATGTTTGTCCTGTGCGGGGATCGAACCCGCGACCTCTTGCGTAATAGCCAACTTCTTGACCATTACACCAAGCGGGTCGTCAAATTATTATCGCACTTTAATATTGATGTTCATCACAATCATGTTTCCTTAGAGTAAAATGTGTGTACCTACTACTTTTTGCTTTACCTAAAAAAAACAAAAACAACTTAAAGAAATATTTTCACCCTCTTTTATATAAAACGAATACTTTTAAAGCCTTTTCTAGCCCGAACCGGCGCCGATCAAAGAAACTCGCGGGAGTTTGTATCCAAAGGAGTTGCGGAAGAATTTTTAATCAAAAAGCTTTTCAGCGTCGCGTATATTGGCGCTTGTGTTCGCTAAAGCGATATAAAGGGGACTAGGAAACGCTTAGCTCTATATAAGCTGAATACAATATGTATAGGTATATAAGTAGGTTAGAAGAGATAATGTATTGAACGTTGACGTAGGAAAATATCATTCATAAATCCGCCCGCCCTAGAAGATGATAGAAACCGTTCTAAATTCATTGAAAAGTATTGTATCTTAGAAATACGAGTATGTTCCCCATGCCCTTTTTGTTGCGATAGTGTCTAAACGTTAAGCAAAACTGATATTTTTAAGACGTTTATTTATGTACATAGTTACTTGGAAAAGCGATGGAAATCATTCATAAATCCGCCCGCCCTACAAGATGACAATTGAAAACCGTTCTAAATTCATTAAGAAGATGTAAAAGTTGCGTCTGCAAGTTGGTTGAAGTTGAGTCGTGTGGCGCGGGGCGGTGCGCGGCGTCGCGGCGGCGCGGCGGCGGCAGTGCGCCGCGCGGGCCCAGCGCCGCCCGCCGTGCCGTCAGTCGCCGCGCGCCCGCCATGCCGTCACGCGCGACCCGCCCGCGCGGGACAGACGACACACAGTGCCCGCTCGACCCACCACTCCCGCTCGACCCACCGACCGCGACTCCCACCGCTCATCGCCGCGACTCGCGACAACACTGAGCGCCGAGCCGACAAACTGAATAAGTTCGACAAATCCACGTCCTACCTGGACCACTACATAGACGGACGAATCGCGCAGTGTTTCTTTCTTTTATTAGTACAAAATTGTATATCTCGCGTAGTATTTTAAATTTTAAATAGTATTTTTTAAAAGTACAAAATAATGTAACATAGCGGCACCGTAGCGTCTCTAGTTTACGTACATACGAATAAATACAGGGTCAGTTTTGTATGAATTCAATGTGATTGTAGTTTAAGTCGCCGTATCGAGATCGCTCCTGTTCATACGCTTTACGTAAGATTACCGACACTGATATTTAGGTAAGTTAAACACTTATCAATCTGAGCTAAACATCTAGTTTTGTAACATAGGTACTCTGATTGTACAGAAATCGAACCGACAACGTCAATAAAAACAAACAACAAAACACAAACGCAGCCGTCAAACTAATTTAAACGGCTTTTTCAACGAGAGCAACTCCATCAATTCGGCTAAGCGGACGCCGAACAGAACCAAAACAAACAATATATCTTGCAGGCGAAGTGTTAAGTGATTCCAGTATCTGCTACAGCGCATCGCGAATGCAAAAAGTACACGCACCCGCCGCCGCCGCGACACAGCTATGATTTAAGTCTAGCGGCAAAGTCCTAAATCACGATAGGTGGCAGAGGCGACCGCCGCGAGACAGCCCGGCCTCCGCCGACCAATACTCAAATTGTTTGTCCCGCTAACAATTTAAATTTAGAACGAACAAATGCCGATCGTAAATCGAACGCAATTGTTTTGAATACGGCAGCGAAACTTAACAGCGCAGAATTCAATGAATGCTGCGTACCTATCGCGTCGAAAGTTTGATTAATCGCCCGTTGTTCGCTTACGGGGTTTACGTTTCGTGTTTCGCCTAATGTGTTGTGTTAATAAATCGTTTTATGAACTCTCGGCTGGCCCGATTTACATATGAGACTAGTTTTTCGAGGCTTAGTGGATTTCCATGACAGACGGAAGCTGTATTTTCTTATGTAGAGGCGATAAATAAACTGAGATAGCGTTATTTGAACAATAAAACGGACGTCGAGCAGCATGATTCCGAACTAGGAAAATGCATACAAATTTGAATTCTCACATACACATTACCTAATTTGCAGCTTAATGTTACATTAGCGGCCCTCATGGGAACTCTCGGTGGAAAAAAAATATCAAAGCGTTAACCGCCGTACAGAGTAACAATGACTGACACGAATGTTTTAGATAAGGTTACGAGTACTACTACAAGCAACGCTTTCCCTGATTAATTGTGACTTATAGTAATTATTGTTAAGAGTAACAATAATTACTATAAGTCACAATTTAACAGATAAATAAGTAAATCACCATACATTTCTTAAAAAAGATCTAATTATCTCGTCTTTTAAAGTAGACTTAGCATTTTTTTAAAGTCATAAACATGTCAACTAGTTAAAAAAACACTTTTACAAATTCGCTCTAAGCAAAAAAGCAGTATTACATCGAAAAAGAACAGAGAACCACTAAATCATATTTGGTATCTTTTGTTAAAAATCACAAAAGAATAGAAACTAGTCTAGTTTTTATCTCAACGCGGGTCTAACGGTACACTTACAATGTTGAGGTCCAAAACAGTCGACAATGGGTGTGCGTGAATGGTATTGCACAAGTTATTTTGTTTCGTCCACGACTTGTGGATTGTTCAATGCGATTTGACGGTCATTTTGAAGACGAGGGTGGTCGGTGAAAGTTGAGCTTTGACGACTTTTGAATAGTTATTGAAGATGCATTGAATCTAGTGTAGCATACTAGTTGAAAAAAAAAACGTAAATAGTATTTCAGGCACAACGCACAAAAAAATGTTTAGTGTTTAAAGTAATGGTAATTTTCCGTAATGTACTAAAAACTCGACTTCCATGTGCATGTTTCAACTCGGAAGTGTATATTTCCGACCACGATTTGTATATCACGTTTACGTTGGACATATAAAAACATACCTAAGAGAGTTTGTACAATACAAAATCCTTGAAGTTGTAAGAAATAAACAGCACAGGCATTTTCAATCTGAATTAAGCATACAAACTCAATATTTTACAAGGAAACAATAATTCGTAATTTTTGTAAGCTCTAAAAACACTTTTTATAAAATCTAGATTTTAACATTTTAATCCAATCTTTACGATAACCTCAATCCAGTTGTCGTCTGAAAGAGAAATTAACTTTCAATATCCATAGAAGATTACGTATAATCTGAGCGATATAACACAATAGTGGGACAAAAATATTGCCCGCTATAAAGAGCAGGTTCTTGTAATATGCAAATCGCACGAAATGTTCTCACAGAATTGTCACCGCGATTATGTATATACCAATGTACAGTCGTGGTCAACATTCGCTTCAAAACTATTGTTTATTAATTCAATCTGGAAATGTTGATTATACGAGTATATAGAGTCTCTTTTAATTTGTGGTTTAAAAATTACGTTATGGTGGTTAGTAAACAAAACAATATTTATGTTGAAAACTTGTTTATTTAATATTAAATGTGCGCAACATGTATTCAATAGAAGATGTATGTAAGCAAAAAAAGTTTTTTGAAGTCTAAAAATTACATTAAATTTTACATGTTTCTTAAGTCCATTAAGATATCCTACCGTGGAGAATAGGTCTCATAATTCGAAATTATGTTATCATGACAAAGAGGTGTTTTGGCTTTTAATTACCGCACTTGCTTGGATATAACAAACTGATCTACATATACTTTTTACATATTTTAATCTAATAGAGAGATCCAAAAATCTAGTTTGTCAGCGACTGTATGCGTATCAACATACATGTTTTGTAACCGGTGTAGCCTCCGCCTGAGAACTCTGCAGCCGTGACCTCAATATGACGTTTATTTTTATTTTCTAGTAGTCCAATTTCCTTTCGGACCGTAACTATAACGCCATTTTAACGACTTCCATATTTCGAAACACTTTCGAAACGGTCAATTTCGCACGCTTTTACGAAATGCAACGATTTCAATCGTGATCTGGAGCATTTTTATAATCGTGAGCTAGATTTTATTCCGTTTCATTTCAAATATGCATAATCTATAAATCTTGATATGCAAAGGTGACATGTTTCAGATAGCTTTGACATTATAATGAGCTTAATCACACCTGTTCTTAGTATTTTTCCACAAAGCAAAGTTCCATTCGTGAAAGTGTTGACTTTTGAAACTTACTCAGAGAAAATACCTAAACTTGTCCATTTTTACTCAGGCTTGTATATGACTATAACATTAAATGCCTTTGCTTGATTCGTCGATTACTTTACTAATGTCACAAATCGTTGCTTTAATTCTGAAGTGAAAATAAAGTTACGATCGGCTTCAAAGATATGAAAGCTCTAAACTAAATATGCAAGAATTGGGTTATCTCGAATCTAACAATACTGACCAATATTTCCTAAGTGGTTGTGTTGACTCGGTATCATTTAAGAACTGTTGTCACGTTTCAGATAGGAAACGTCACGACGTCTGTGACGAAATAATTTGAATGTAGAGTAGGTAAGCTTACCAAGTCATGACAGACAAGAGCTGGTAACAATTGAAATTTACATATTTTGTGAAAAGTATGATAAACAAAATTTCTGAACTGACGATACATATTTCAGTTCGACTGTACCGAAATTGAAGAAAACCTTCCCATCGATGTCTTCCACGGAAATTCTCCTATTTCCTGAAATAAAAAGTTGCATCTATGTTATTTACCTATAACTTATTTTAAGATGTTAGAGTATAGAAATTAACAAGTCAAAAAGAGCTTAATAAATGAATGAATACAGTAGAATTCAAAACTAACTTCGCGAAAGGATATCAAAAACAAGTTAAACGCGGATGTAACCGCATACTTTTGCTGCACATTAATAAAATTGTAAAACTTTATACGTACTATTTTGAATGTAGAAAAAACAACAGCAACACCACAACACGGCTAGTGCCATACGTCTGGGTACGGCATAAATCATTCTTGAAACGAGTAATTAAAATACTGGTGTGAGCCAGAATCAGGCGTTTCGAATTCGCAGCGACGCGCGACACGCCGCCGGCCGCCGGGCGACAGTATTGCCAGGTATAGTTGCGATTAATCGCAAATAAACATAAACAACGTACAGAAACAAACTATTGTGTCAGTGTTGGATGAATTGATTGCTGCGCGTAGTATTTGTTTGGTTGTCATAAGAAGGTTTACGGAGTTTTGGCGGCAAAGGAAGGGAGCAATTTTACAAAAAGATAAAATATGTTGAAAACCGACATATTTCAAAAACTGAAACATCAAGGTATTTCTTCACTTGTATCGAATAGTTTAGGTCACTCAGTAGATCAGAAATAAGAACATATATAATGTGAAAGTTTACTTCCAAATAGATACGGGAGTCGTCGTACGTAGATGATGGAAACTCGACACATTTCGTTCCTCACGTACAAGAGAAATGCTTGTTGATAAGTTTCTTCTATTTTAGCTAATTTGTCGGTTGACAGTTGAAATAATTGTCAAAACAGTTGCAAACGGCAACACTTGCCGCTGCTGTACCGTCGAGCGCCGTACAAAATGATATCGCGCGAATCGCGCCGAAATATGGAAATCGTTGTGGATTGCGCACAATTTTCGCTCCGGAGCGATTTGTGTGGAATTTATCGTCGCGTTTTTCCAACGACCGGTGGAAATAATTAACGGCAAATACCCAATATGGGAGAATATGGGGTAATTGACGTCATTGTGCTGGGAACGACGCACATAACATAGCGATCGCCTGTCAAAATGCGCTTGCCGGTATCTGCGGAAAATCAATTCCAACTGCATGTGTGGAGTTCCAATATTAAATCTGATTAAAGATGAATATCGGAGCGTTTTCGCAATTTCCGAACACAAATGACTTCCTTTTATGGTCGACTTCACATGATTTTAAAGGTGTGAGCTATAAGTTTTATGTATTTACTAATCATTGGGCACACAATCAATATAGCCTTCTTAGAAATATATAGGTACTGATCAATCAGCAAGAAAAAATTGTAAGAAGATGATACTCGTAACTCTTCTATCCATTTCTATCAACAGAAGTTGCACTTCTTAAATATAAACCAATATAAATTCACCTCAATTTATAAAAGAAAACGATTATCAACAAACCAGATAGCATCATCAAAACGTTCAACCACCGTTAAACCCCGATAGATATCAGTCGATATCAAAACCCTTAGTGGGAACGGGACCCGGGATTCCCTCAGTTTGCTATTAAACTCCACTTTACGACCTCGCTTTCGGTAACTGTAGTACCTTATAAGAGGTTTTGAATGGTTTTACGTTTATGTTGACATTTTGAATTGGATTTTTTAGTGTTTAACAAGTACAGTATTGCTATGCCCTTCTATGTTTGACAACGGGAATAACGTTAATTGGTCGTTTACATGATGTCCTGCAAAAATGTGTTGTGTTATATTCTGCTTTATAATAATGTAAGGAATAATTTCCCCATCACTATTTTAATTTCATTACAAAATTGTTATCAGATTGATATCAGTCGATAGCACAACCCGTAGTGGGATCGGTACCCGGGATTCCCTCAGTCTGCTATTAAACTCCACTTTACGACCGGGACACGCTTGTGGTAACTGTAGTACCTTATAAGAGCCTTTTGAATGGTTTTACGTTTGTGTTGACATTTTGAATTGGATTTTTTAGTGATTAACAAGTAGTTGTGTTATATTCTGCTCTGTAATAATGTTAGGAATAATTTCCCCATCACATTTTAATATCATTATCAAATTGTTCTACCACGATTGATATCAGTCGATAGCACAACCCGTAGTGGGATCAGGACCCGGGATTCCCTCAGTCTGCTATTGAACTCCACTGTACGACCCTGCTTTCGGTAACTGTAGTACCTTATAAGAGCTTTTGAATGGTTTTACGTTTGTGTTGACATTTTGAATTGGATTTTTTAGTGGTTAACAAGTGCGTATTGCTAAGCCCTTCTTCTATGTTTGATCATAAGTAACTATTATGTTAATTGGTCGTTTACACAATATACTGCAAAAATGTGTTACGTTATATTCTGCTCTGTAATAATGTAAGGAATAATTTCCCCATCACTATTTAACTGTTATCAACACAATGTTCTAATACGATAGATATCAGTCGATAGCACAACCCGTAGTGGGATCGGGACCCGGGATTCCCTCAGTCTGCTATTAAACTCCACTTTACGACTGGGACTCGCTTGCGGTAACTGTAGTACCTTATAAGAGCTTTTGAATGGTTTTATTAGCGCGTTTATGTTTGTGTTGACATTTTGGATCAGATTTAGTAAAAAATTGTTTTGACAAGTGCGTTTTTGTTTGTATGTGTTTCTTTAACTGTTTTGAATATAATCTCGTCGACCCATCTTGTTATGTATGGTCTTGGGTAATTATGTTATTTTGTTTTAATTAACACAATATCAAACAAAAATATGTTGTGTTTTATTCTGCTCTTTAGCTATGTTCTTTTCCAATCACTACATTTTGCTATCAAAAATATGCTCATAATCAATTTACATAGATACAGTAGTATCAGATTAGTCTTAGTTATCAATTACAGACTAACGCCTATCTGAAACTACGACTATAAAACAATTAATTTAATTTAGATAACCTTTAGAAGAGTGATACGAAAAATACAAAAAAAAATAGCTTATTTTTAATTACACACGCACATAAAAAACTATTCAGGTTAGCCGTTTCTAAAACATAAAAAGTCTCCCTGGCAAGAGATAGTTTGATTCGGCGAGTCAGGTAAAGTAATCCGCTTTGAGCACCCAATTTCCACGCAACCACACGCACCACAACTTGAGCACCTCGCCCCTCCTTTGAGCTCCGCTTGGTATTTTTGGTAAGTTTATTAAATACTAGCGGCCGACCGCGACTTTTCCCGCATAAATTTCAGATCCCTGTCTCTCGCAAATATCATCAAAATCGGTTGAGAGTCATCAGCGAAAAGCCGTAACAGACAGGCAGACCGAGTTAGTTTCGCATTTATCATATTAGTGGGGTTTTTGGACATGCCAATAATATGAATAAGTGCACGAAGTGTCAAGTCGCGTGTGCTTAAAAAATGGGTGGTCAAAGTGGACTGCCTCAGAGTTCGGGCCATTAAATCTGGCTTTACGAGCCACTTACGAGCCACCCGACAGTCGTTTATGCACTTGTAATACCGCCTTAATTGGCATATTGAGATTAAACGGTGTAATTGCCGCTGTATAGATTGTTTCGAAGGGACCTGTCGATTTTAACACCCAATTATACACGGTAGATGAGTTTTTAGTAACTTCTTTTTTTAATTGTTGGGTTTTAATTAGTTCACACTTCATTATGGCTCGTTAGCGGTTCGACGAATCGTTTGCCTTGAGTGTTCGCTCGAACTTTATTATATTAAGGTTAGGTACATTATAAAAATAATCTTGTAATTTTGTAAAGTCAAAAAAATATTTGCTTCTTAATAAAACATATTTCATTCACGAAGTACATTTGTGTCAGTACAAATGTACACTGTATTAAAAAGTGAAACTTTAAAATTAAAACATTATTTTACGTATTTGACATTACAATTCAAAGTTACATCAACCGTTACATACATTTTATCCTTGACCTTTATTAAAATATCCGAAAGTAATCCATTCTTTCACAAACAAAGAGTTACACTTATAGAATAAACCCATCCTTTGGCGTTTGTTTATCCAATTGTTTACTAATGACACGTTATTTACGACATCCACACATTTATTGCGTGACAACAAACTCTCATTACAAACGTTTTAATAGCCAGTTGAATTTGTACCACAATAATTTACAGCCATTCTTTATGTCTTCATTTTCGCGGTAACAAGGTCATAATATATAAACAAGTAAATAACTATATAGGGTGTAACAAAATATACTGCAAATATTTTAAGGGCGAATTCTTTAGTGGCAATGTAATCAATATCAGATATTAAAAAGTCAAAATTAAGACCTAAAAATTTTGCATTTTCTGCATTGGCCAATTTGCTCTTTTCGTCCTGTAAGCTTCGCCCCCTCTCCACCACTTTGCTTTTGGGGCAGGACAAGTGTAGTGATTGTATTACACTGATAAGACACCACCAGCTGTCTTGCATATGACAAATTTTGTACTTTTCCCAATTATTCACTAAATTTATTTTGTTGATTTTCTCGGAAACTAGCGTATTTACAAAAAAAAAATACTAGATAATTTTTTTACATTTCCACTAAAGAATTCGCCCTTAAAATATTTGCAGTATATTTTGTTACACCTTATATATAAAACATGTCTCATAAAATAAAAAGAATGCCTTAATTAGCTACCTGCGTCTTACGGAGTTATTCTGCCAATAAAGACATTTTATTACTCAAGATTGCCACGGAAATATGTCGGTATTACCATTTAATTTATTTCATCTACCGTTCACCATTGAGTAAGTTATTTGTTAACTGCACTTCGTTAAGGTACAGTCGGCTGTTAATTAGGTTATTTTTAGGATAAACTTTTTTAAAATTGCAATCACACCGTTAATATTTACTAAGTAAACTATTCACTTATTCAGGGTCTAAGTATTCTGAGTATTAGGTCTTTCCAATTCCAGTTTAAACAGTTTAAATAAAATAATGCTAGTTATCAATAACTCATCCCCAATGTATCGATTACAAATGATGTAAGCACCTGACCTTTGCAATGAATCGTTTATAAGCTAATAGGCAGATGTAACGAAAGACATCGTATAATTTAAAAACTTATCGTTACAGATACAAATACAGGAAGTCAAAAGAATTGAAAGTTATAGTACATAAATCGCTATTGTACATGTATTTCATCAATAAATTAAAATAAATAAAGAAAAGTGTAACCAATATTAATACTGTGGCAACATTTACATTTATTATAATTTTACTCTTTTTAAAATAAGAATAGAATGTACAGGTGTAAACATAAAAAATATAATTTTATTAATTCCGTTATTCTTGTTCTAATTTCAAATTATTCTTGTTACTACGATGATTTAAAATAATTATTCGTAACGTGCATTCGTTTACTGCTGTCGTAAATTCGTTCATTTTAATCAGATACAGTTCTGTAGAGTATTTCTGTCTCTTCGTTGGAAGCGCGTAGGTACACCTTGCGTTTTGCTTTGTCGCGTAAAGTTCATGTTATGGTTTCTTAATTAGACATCGTTTCCTTGATTTCAGTTAGTAGGAAAGTTATTATACTTTTTGAAAGTATTGTTAAATGCAATCGTATTGAACACTTCAAGCATTTGTATGTTAACAAGTTTAAATATAGATAAGACTTTTTGTTTATAAAATTAACTTTTAAAAAGTTTCTAATTTTATAAAGCTCAACTTATGTTGACCAGATTTAATAAATTTTAACGAAGTTTAAAACTAAATAATTTAAAGAGTGCAGTATTATCTTCGCCTTACTGTACACGCCAGTTTTTTTCACCAGTAGTGCTGTGCTTCAAAAATATTTTTATTAAGACATTTTCTCGACTTGCAGAGCGTTACGACTTCACCGACAGTCGTAAAACGTCGGCGTTTAACGAGGTGTTGCCAGACTGAATAAATGGGTGTTCGCGCATTTTTTAAACTGGCAACTGCTTATCATAAGTTGAAATGCGTGTTAGTCTACCGCTACTGTGTGTTAGCATTGTTTTTTATTTCGGTATTAAGAATGTACTCCGACCAAACGCCACAACAACAAACATTTTTCAAGAAAGTTAAGGAAGAGTTAGTGCGCCGTACAGATAGTGGAGAGACGCACCTAGCCATTAAATATATTAAGGGCATACCTACAATAATTGTCAAATCACCATCAAAAAACTAAGAGCTTTTAACAGATGTCCGACTTTTGACCAGAAAAGTAACATAACCTATCAAATAGCTGCAAAATACGACGAAATAACTACGACAAAAAATTCCGTAAGATGTCTGTATTTGAATGCACGAAGTATAGTAAAATCGGGAAAATTCGACGAATTGAAATGCATCATCCACTCTTTTGAATCAACTATACAAATAATTCTGATTACAGAAACTTGGATAAAGTGTCAAGAAGAAGCAAAACGATTTCAGATCAGTGGATATTCTCATTACTATAACTTTAGGCCTACAAATAGAGGTGGAGGAATATCTATTTTTGTTCATAACAACATGAACCATAGCCTAATTGAGGAACTGTGCCTTGATAACAACCACTACTTATGGATTCACGTGGATAAATTGTCCCTGGATATAGGTTTATTCTACAGAAAGCCTGATAGCATCAATATAAAGAAATTTATAGAAACATACTCATCACAACTGGAAGGGAGGAAGAGAGTGGTGACATTTGGTGATTTTAATATAGACCTGTTATCTACAGAAAATGTTACTACCGAGTACAAGCGAATGGTACAACAGAGTGGCTGTAAAATTATCAATAAAATTGATCCGGACCATTGCACCCGCGCTACAGCTTCTTCAAGATCGATTATTGACCATGTAAGCACAAATCTTAAAGGCCATCAATTTCATTTAGCCATTATAGATTCGAGTATGTCAGACCATAAGCAGATATACTTTGAAATAAAGAAAGCTAATAAAGAAACTATTTCAAGAATCAGATATGAAGCAATTGACTACGCCAAACTACATAAAATAATAGACGAGGATGGAAATAGTAATAATAATAATGATTATATAAAACTAGAAGAAAAAATTATATCCAGTATAAATAAATGTAGAGTAACAAAAAACAAAATATTGAATCCACCAAGAAATGATTGGATTACAAAGGAAATAATAAATAAAATAGATGACAGAAATGTACTTTGGAAGAAACAAAAAAACAACCCAAATGATGAAAATATCAGGAAAACCTTTGTAAAGAAGAGAACCGAGGTAAATAATATTATAAAGAAAGCTAAAAGTAAATACTATTATAAAAAAATTACCGATTGTAAACAAAAGCTAGCAAAAATGTGGAAACTGATCAACGACCTTTCCAACAACAAAATCAGGGAAACAAGTATTCCAAGGAAATTAATCACTCAAGAGGGGCTTATCACAGAAAGTAGTGCTATATGTGATCATTTTAATGATTTTTTTTCTTCCGTCGGTTCAACTCTAGCAAGTAAAATACCAAAATTGCACCAAGTGCAGGATCCTATACGAATTAGTGAGGGTAGAAGTGACAGTGTTTCGGCTTGGTCTCTAGTTACTGAGGATGAGGTAGGTGAAATCATTAATGGCTTAGACTCTAACACTAGTGCTGGTTTAGATAAAGTAAACACAAAATGTTTAAAATGTATTAAAACTAAAATTACACATGAGTTAGCAAATTGCATAAACGAATGTCTTCAGCAGGGAACGTTTCCGGAGAGCTTAAAGGTGGCAAGAGTAACACCAATATATAAATCAGGAAGCAAATCAGATCCCGGAAACTATAGGCCGATATCAGTCTTGCCAGTACTATCGAAAGTATTTGAACGTGTCCTATACAGGCGTCTTGCAGATTATCTAGATTCCAAGAGTTTTTTATTCGAAAGACAGTATGGTTTTAGACCTAAGTCTAATACTCTTTCGGCTACAATCGATCTAGTGACAAAAATTAAAATAAGTATTGATAAGAAACAACTAGCACTTGGAATATTTATTGATCTCCAGAAGGCATTTGATACGGTCAGTCATGAGCTTCTATTGAATAAGTTAAAATGTTTAGGCATTTGTGGACCAGCATTCGATGTTTTTAATTCATACCTGTCCAATCGGTATCAAGTTGTTAAAATTGGTTCCGATCAAAGTAAACCTAAATTAATGACATTTGGTGTACCCCAGGGTTCTATTTTAGGGCCCCTACTTTTTCTCATTTACATTAATAGTATAAAAGATATTGGATTGAAAGCTGATATTACTTTATACGCCGACGATACCTGTTTATTTTATTATGGACACTCAATTCACCAACTGATAGGAGACGCTCAGGCTGACCTAAATAAATTAAATCTGTGGTTTCAATCCAACTTATTAACTATAAATATTTCCAAAACACATTTTATAATTTTTACAGCAAAAAATAAAAAAATTGATAACTATGAGCCCCTAAAAATACACAATGAAGTAATCTTAAAAGTCGATAGTGAAAAGTACCTTGGTTTGTTGTTGGATACTTTTTTGACCTTCAAGCCACATATAGACAAAATAAAATCTAAGTTGATCTCACTCACTGGTGCACTGCGGGGAATAGTAAACTGTCTTCCTCAAAAGGTCCGCTACACAATTTATAATTCTTTAGTGAAGCCACACATTGATTATCTTATCGAAATTTGGGGGGCAGGAGCAAGGACCAACCTAGAAGTAATACAAGTAGCCCAAAATAAGTTAGTCAAGGTGCTTTTTAACTATGACTTCCGTACTGCTACTGAAAAAGTGTATAAGGAGACTAAAATTATGAGTATATGGCAAACCTATTGTTATAACACATGCTTACTAATACGTAAAATATTACATAAAAACCTGCACACTAAAATAACCTTTACGAAATCTAAACCAGTAACTAAACTTAGACCAAGACCGAATAAAGAATTAATATTACGATCAGCGCGTACCAACTATGGCAAAAAATGCATCCTCAATGAAGGTGCTTTAATTTACAATAAACTGCCAAAAGACATCAGAGAAGCCAAATCGATGTTGACATTTAGAAGGTTACTAAAATTTCACGTAACATCTAAGATAAAATAACTAAATATTGAATTAATAAAAAAAAAAAAAATATATATATATATATATATATATATATAAACCGGCAAACAAAATACTATTTATTAAAAAAAAATGATAAAAAATAAATAAAAAATATTTAAAAAAAAATATTAAAAAATAAAATAATTTTTATTTACATCTTTTACTTTTTAGTTCATGTGCATCGTACAAAAATAATAGTAATATTTAATAAAACACTTTTCCCAACTTCGCTCACTGAATCATTGCCGAGACGATTGTCGCTTCTACTTTCGTTGGTTCACTGTGTATCCGTAGCACTGTGCATCAATCACGGAACATGCTTAGCATCGAGCGCTCTTTTGGCGGTTGAACCAACTTAAAACTACCTGCATGCAGTGTTTATTTTTATAAGTCACTCGATATTGTTTACATTTACTGTATTGTATTGTTACATTTCTCGATGTAAGTGAATTTTTGTAAATTCTTTTTGAGAAATAAATATCTTAAACCAGATTAATCAAGATGCTTAACTGATGAGAAGTTTCTAGAGTTGGCGTGGTAAACAATTTTTGGGCCTAGAGGCCTCCAACCCTCAATAATAAAAAGTTGTGTTTTCATTGGAATTTCCATAGGGGTGTACTAAGAGGAAATCTAACAAAGTCGCCGTATTTTGCTTTTAAAGAAAATACAGTTAAAATATGGAAAATTTTCAAAGCCAAAAGCGAACCAAAACATCGTTTAGAATTTACTGAAATAAGTAAAGAAGCACACGCAACAACATGAATAAGTTATACACGCGTCCGTATCGAACTGTTTGCTATGCACGGCGCGGCGAGTAGCCCTGATTTTTGCACCGTGTCGGCGAGAGCCCGAAATGTATTAGTGGATTTAGCGCCTACCGAATAACCGAATTCGGCTTCTCGATACGGGTGTGCGCGGAATTCGCTATTAGAATGGGGACACCTATAGTTTTTGGATCGTGGAACGTTTGTTCTGAAAACAACTTTTAGGAATACTTTGTGAAAAATTTGCTGAATTTTCTTTCAATAAATTGAGGGGATTAATTAAGTGTATAACTTACGAAAATGAGAGTAATAATTGACGAATAGAAAAGAGCAAATATTCTTCATGTGTCATTTTTACTCGATTTGTCTCACATGATGATGATGATCTTGGATCTAGAATAGAATGCTAGTGAACTATTTTGAAGAATCATGTTGTTTTGATAGATTTAATCCAGCCAACCTTTTCTTTACTTAATATTGTTCCAAGCAAGCTAGGCAAGAATATGCGTAAAACTTCTTAATCAAACTAAAACTCTAGCACTTAGCTGACCTGATTTGACCCCAATCGATCTTTTTTTGTTACTCTAAGCCTTTTCACCTTGTATTTCACTAAGCCTTACGTAACGAACTTAATTCCAGAACAAACAAGAGTAGGCAGGTTAAAGCATTTCTCTAGAACTCTAAGAAAGCCATTAGGATCGCGAAGACTTTACCCAATTTATATTGTCTAGACATTCCCGTATTATTCATTCATTAAGGCTGACCGGTTAAGATTTTTCTTAATCCAAAATTGGCCTATATAATTTCTTGGTAATTTTGAAGACGGTTTAGTAAGCCCCTGTTCGGCTAAAAGTAGAAATTCACCTAATATAAAACGAGTTATATATTTAAATTATTTTGAAATTCATACTTAGTAGCTTTATTCTTATTTTGTAATCTAGATCTTGTGAGGAACCGGTAAGAAATATCGGTAAAAACTTTGAAATATGTTTGGTCGAGAATTCCTTATTTATAAATATCTATGGGCGGTAGAAGTTTCTTATAGTCAGATGCATCATGCAATACTGGACGTTCATATTCCCAGCTTATTACATATTATACTTTTTTTTTCTTTAAGTTGTTAGATTGTATGTGTGCTAACAATTAAACCAATACCCTTACATACGTAAAGCGTGGAAACCTCAAAGTATGTATTTACATAATCAAGATAATTATATAGGTAATTTGTCTTCATACAAATTGCTGATTGACGGTAAACAAGTCGAAATGCTCAATAAGAAATTTAAACACAATTTTGACAACCTGCTTTTAAAAATGGGTTATAGCCTTCATTCAAAGACATGTGTATATGGGTAGGAAGTGGGCGTGTGGAATTATCGCAACAAGCAATCTCTACCAGGCACCTTATTAAACAACAGAGTCAGTTGTTTTGCGTTATTAATTTGATTGTTATGTTTTTTGCTTAACATTGTGGTGTAATGAACCCTTCAGCGTTTCCTCATGACTAATCTCGAATCACGAGTTTTATAAAGCCGATTATTGAAACCTTAGAACTTTAATTAAGTTACATGAGTTTGAAATTTAAAAAAGAACTTTACTTTACCAAATTATATCGAACAGACAATGGATACCAACTTTTAAATCCTTTTTGTAAGTCCATCTTTTTAAACATCTGATTATGTCTTATTCAATGCACGTAGATAATCCATTTAAAGAAGTTATTTGTGTTATCACCAGACATCTAACTGATTATCACGATATCTTTTGTTTAGTAACGTTTTGCTAACAATTTCTACAAACACTGTATTTTTAACCTTATAACGTTTTAATAAGATTTTATTTTGTGGTAAGCTCAACTCTGTATGCGTTCTACATGATGTAAAATAATTTTGTTTTGCCTGTAGTTTTTGTTCAAATAACTTATTAGTACAAGGAATAATTTTAATAAATATGATTATAATTATTACGAATATGCAAATAACGCCACTTACATGAAAAACTACGGAAGTAGGTTGGTGCTAAATTCTCCGGCTGAGCAATGTCGGGGTTCCGTAGTAAAATTAAATATATATAGAATTTGTTGTGTAAAATAAATCGAATGACAAAATTCACAGTTTATAAACCAGTAGGTTCTTTATTTTTTTTATATAATGTGATATTTTCGTATATTATGTAAACAGTCTAAGTGTTCAAAAAGATGGATCAAAATATTTGATTGATAATAAAAGTATTATTAGGATGGCCTCAGTAGTTATAAGAATTTATGTTCTATTTATCTGTCTCTATCCAAGCAAACTTTCGCTTGCATTATATGCCTTTTGTAAATACCCAAACTTTCATAGGATTATCAGAAATAGAATAGAAATATCTGGAACCCTAAACATAGCGGATAATTTTTCACTCAACTTTACTGTTGTGGATATTACCAATTCAGTTATAATGAGTTGACTACGGACCTCCTGCGGGTTGGGAACTAAAAAAAACTTAATTACGAATCATCGTGTCTTGTAAATATTTTTTCATGTCCTCAATTAATTTACTTACATTATGAGCAGATAATCAAGTTTTGAAATGTTAGCTTCTAAGTTTACGATCTAGCCTTTCCAAGTTGAATGCTTTACGACTTGATCTGAAATGGATTTGCACTTGAAGTTTGCTTGAGGGTTTAATGATGATTAGAATAACTTCAAGTATGGCATCATGTTAAATGAAGCAAGGTTTGTTTACAACATTTCCATTTTAAGTTCAAACTGCTCATTACATTAAAGGACACAGTTTTTTTTGGGCCCACCAACAATCGGTAACGTTTAGGAGAAAGAGAACTACGTTAAAAATGTACATGATTTTTTATGAATTTTGCAATTGAAGTGAATCTCAAACGAAACCGGAGTTATAAAACCAAAATAAAAAGCCTTATTTTGATTATATCCGTGAACTATCTTTCCAAAGATTAGTAAACAATGGCTGACATACAGATAACTGAAGGAAAAAAGGTTTTTATCAATAGAATTAAAATAAGACACTTGAAATCAAACATAAAGGAGACGCAATTTACTTTTGAAACGGTTTTCAGGCCTATTCTTATCTTAGGCGGTGATTGGTAGTGACTTTTAATCATTTAATTAATGAAATAAAAAAAATCGAATAAACAATACAAAAAAAATTCGTATAACGGAACGCAAGTGCTAGTCTATTGCCGGATTTTGATTTTATTTGAAAACTGAATACAAATGTCAGAAACCTCCCGCCTGTCAACTGTCATTAATGGTTATTCTATATAATATAAGAAGCTGTAGTTTGTTTGTTTGTCTGAACACGCTACTATCAGTAACAGCTGAATCGAATTAAAAAAATATTTTTGCTTTGGATAATCCATTAGTCAAGGCAGGCTTAAACTAAAAAATGTTAAGCTATAGTTTAAGACTATGTGTGCGAAAACCTTATTTCACGCGGACAGAGTCACAGGTGGCCACTAGTCATAATAATTTGCTTTTACTTCAGATACATAGAAAAACATAATGGAAAATCGCCCTTATGTGTAAAGCTTTACGGTTCAGGCGTTGAAGGTCAGGAAAGCAAAATGGCAGATTAGTTTATGAGGTTAATATATATTTTCACATCTTATTTCTAACGTTTCCGGTTAAAATATGAAAAAGTAATGTGACCACTATAATCTGGAGATTATAAGGAATAAATTGATACCCATTACGTAAATAAACGCTAAAATTTTAAGTGGGCCTAACTCTCCATACAAAAACGATTGTCACCTTTTATTACTAGTTTTAACAGCGCAGTAAACAATTTACAATTACTTTCACAATAACCTGCTACGTAACGAATATAAACAATGTTTTTTCCACCAAAAGCTTTAACACTTTTCTTTTTTCATTTCGTTGGTCAATGTTGCAAAGAAGGCAATCCTTCTTAGTTTTAACTACAATAAAATTTTGAAAACATACATATACCGTCATCGTCGTCTTTCTAGCGCTTATCTCGGTCTCATCGTCGGCCATTGCCTTGGAGTCCAGCAATCCTGCTCCTTCTCCTCTCCTTCGCACGGTCTTCGGCACCATACATATACCGTACTAGCGGCCGCCCGCGACTTCGTCCGCGTGGATTTCGATTTCCAATATCCTATGTGTTATTCTGATGTATAAGCTATATTGTGGTAAAGTTTCATTCAAATCCATTCAGTAGTTTTTACGTGAAAGAGTAACAAACATCCATACATCCACACATACAAACTTTCGCCTTTATAATAGTAGTAGGATTTATTACAAACATTAAACGCAAATATACCACGGTACATATACTGCACAAGGCGTGGCGACTCCACCGGCGTCTTATATCCGCCCACGCCGTTTCCGATGTCGTCAGACCATCGGTATCTAAACCACCTACTGAATGTTACATGATACAGTCTGCAACAGCTCTATATAGATACTCATGCGGCTAAATACCAAAGCTAACAACGTTAAGTCAATTCTTTTTTCAAAAACTAACATTCAAACACAGAATTACAAATGTAACGATAATTAAAAAGTTTGTATTTCGTGCAAAGTTAACTTCAAATCTTTTAAAAATAGAACACGCACCGCCAAGCAATTCTATTTTTAAACGAGCAAATAGAAAAAAGGAATATTCCATTCATAAAATTAATTAAAGCGCAGACTCCCGCTAAGAATTTCGGATTCGACGCTAATTGACGCAAAAAAATCGACTCCGCAAATTGCTACGAAATTCTCTTGCAGCTACGACGAGACGGTCGATCTTGCGGCCCGATATCTGTTACTGAGATACTATCTATGTGCCTTGTAATAATTATACTGAATTAGGTCAAAACCGCTTGCATCGGACAACTTTGATACAATCTCATATTTAAATATCATTCATAGTTTTCAATCAATCAAAACAAACCCGTTTTCAAATAATTTATTGAATAACGACAAGTAATTTTTATTAACATGCAAGCGCATTAGTATCTTTCAAAACTCAACTTTTTATGAATTCTACACATTTATTAATTTATGACATGTAATAAAAATGATGCAAGCATTGTATCAGTGGGCTAACACACAACTAATTACAAGAAAACCCGTTATCTATCTTCAAACGAGTCACTTAATAATTTCTAGCCACACACGGTGGGGCAGCCGGGCTCTTCTTTATCACTGTACTGTTTGTTCAGCCATTACATTAGTCACTGGGTGTGGTAACCAACCAATTTGAAGAGGCAATCCCTTTGGATTGCTTTCCATTTCTTACGGTACAAACTTAATCCGCAACCGTAAGTCAGGACTACACACTGATTTTTTAACTCTACATTTTGTTGTGATCAACTACGTTGCATCAGTTGTGTTTTGATATCTGTGATTATGCCGAGAAAAGAAGTAAAAGTGTAATTTTATGCGACATTATAAATACGGTAGTGTTATAATGCTAATAAACAGAATATATTATATAATTTATGTTATTTATCCTTTAATATATTCACATTTTAATAAACGTTATTATGTCAAAGAAGTTATGAATTTGCATAACTCCAGTAAGGAAAAAAAATTGGAGGCAAAACTCAGAATGATCAATCTACTAAGATATTTTTTTCCTTGCACTATTCCCTAGTTAATAAATACATTAATATGATACAAAACAGTAGCTAGCGGTTATTCTTTCCACAGTTCCCTAATGTGATGTTATCAGAGGGACGGAAGAAGGGACCAAGTCGGCATGCTTTGCCACTTAAAGTGGGGCTATTTATATCTATGTGTTTGTGGACCCTCGAGACGTTGAATCGGGCGAACAAAGCTTAGCATCTGTCTGGCTTGACTCTAATTGGCCGGCGGAAAAAATCGTTCCCTTTAATTCAAAATAAGAACGTCGAACGCTTAGACCGCAATAAGAATTATAATTTGATTGCGTCACCATCCATCAAAAAAGTTGACGAGTTGACGGAAAAGTAATTAATTACGTTCAATTAGTAAAATAGGCTTATACGTTATTCCAATTTATAACAACCAATTAGTTAATGAAAAAAGTGATGGTCGAGTAATATTCG
This sequence comes from Nomophila noctuella, assembly GCA_958496325.1. Lineage (NCBI taxonomy): Eukaryota > Metazoa > Arthropoda > Insecta > Lepidoptera > Crambidae > Nomophila > Nomophila noctuella. The sequence continues at coordinate 10,910,621 of OY292491.1, forward strand.
ATAGATTATAATATAGCAATAGTCAATCTAATATGGTTAGGTACTCGTTTAATCTATTATAACGAAACGCCATAAAATATTGTGAGAACATCTGACAGTAATGCCATGTAATATAATTTAGTGGCTCACGCAATTAAAAGGTTTGTGAGCATAGACAGCCAGCCATTTATTGAAACCAGATGCCGAATAAGCAATTAACCAGTATCTACCATAAATGAGTTAATTTGATACATCTTATCTGTGGTGTTTATTTCCAAGCTACTGTTTGACACTTGTTATTTTTAAATGTGTTTGTAAAATTTATGTTTCCGCTAATTGAATAAAATTTCTAAAGAGCATTTTCTTTTACTTTCAGGTATGTACACAATCTTCCTACATATGCTCATGGCTCCTATTGAATGAATCTGACCGTAAGTATAATACGCAATCGTAAAAGAAACGGAAATCGTATATCTGTTTAGCGAAACATCACAATCACAACTCACCGTGAGATATTCTGCAGAATTTAATAATACAAAGACTGTTTGGACACTGAACAAGAGCGAGAATCTTTGTGCAATACGCTTTTCACAAAACGTTATAGACACCAACTGCATCTAGAAAAAGCGTTGAACTTTTACACAAAAGCACTCAGGTAAGTATACCGATAGGTAGGTGCCGCTTATAGAATGGGATAGAGTCTTATCCGGCGCGGGAGACGGGTATAGGCGTTTCTGCTAAGTGTGAGAGGGACGGATGTGTGCACTCGGTTGCGCCCTGCAAAGCTTAGAGCTCAGCTGTCTGCTCGCAGCGGTGATGTTTGAAACACGGGACAGGCGGAGCTTAGCTACAAATCACTCAATGTCACATTTTGACATTTGAGATATTAGGTCTTTTTTTCTATAAAGCCGCCACCTCTTGTTTCTCGGTACGCTTTTAGGTATCATTCGTTTTGGACGACATTTAAGTTTAATTAGATCGACTTTCGCGACACGTTCCGAATTTCAATACTCGTAGAGTTTTGGTAATTCACACGCAGTTTACTTCGGCAATATAGTTTATGACGGGCCGCCGCTGTCCATTTTAAATTTGGAATCAAACGGTTCTGTCTACGAGGTCGGATATCAACTGTATTCTGAGCCGTTATTCGATTCGTGGGCAGTAAATTAAAAGGTCGAGCTACTCTGGTCGGTCATGCTTCGAGGAAGTGGGTCCAAATTGCTCAAATGAGGTCATAAAAGTCCCGCTGTGACGTCTCAATACTCAGTGCTGCGCTAATCATATTTTTACTGCCCACATAAATTACTGGGGAACAAAAGAGATGTCCGTAATGGGAAATTAGGCGACACGCATAGTTGACCACATTTGGTTACTTTTTTACAAATAAACCGTTCATACAAAATGCAAAGAGTACTTACAAACTAGAATTTTTTTTTACAAAACGATACAAGCAACAGTTTGTAAGATATACATATTCAATTTAAATTTATTTAAAAGTTACAAGTAAGTACGCTTTAATTAGAGCCAAAATGTGTTGTATTGGTAGGTTTATTGTTAATTTGCAAAATGGCCATAACTTTACAAACTCTATCACTTTAGTTTTATACTACTAGGTAGTAATTCGGGCTTTCGATAAGACTATGAAGTGGCTATTCATTTAATACTACTTATTAGGTACTTTGAGTACCTAAATACCGATTCATGATTATACTTGTACTCCAATATTATTTATACCTTCATCATTAATGCTACATGAAAACTTATGAGTTTGTTTTAAAATTGTGAAATCTTTCATGATGATGGATTTATGAAAGATTTTATGACGTTTTGTCTTAAAAACCTTTTGTCGTAGATTATCTTTTGTAAACACGGCCCGCCGACCATAAAACCATTAGTTGACAAAAACTATTGTCCATGCAATTTTGTTAGACATTACGCAAAATGTCCAAACAACCACGGGTTTCGGAAACAATAACCGGGCTTTGTTTGCATAATTAATTCTCGAACACCCGAATGCCCAAGTCCAGTGCGTACCGTTACACTCGTAAACGAATGTGTAAACAAACTTAACACGTGGCACACGCGAAACACTCTATTTAGAAAGGGACAGAGTTCAAATTCAAAGTTCAGAACTTCTCCGAATAATGCGGTAACTGAACTTGTTCAGAAATATCCGAGCAGCTTCGACAGTTCTTATTTTAAAAGCGTTAAAGTTCTTTTTAGTGACTTCGGTTTCGGATCGGAGTTTGCGGGACATAAAGCGCATTTTGATTCTAGTTTTTTTTTTCACATAGACAAACAATACTCATTATGAATTACAAGAATAATTACGTCTTCTTCGTGCGTTCGTGTTTTGTTAAAATACTATTCATTATTTCGGTTTAATTTTTTTGCGCATGTTATTCATTTTTCGGAAATTCTGTTCTATAGCCATGTTCACAGTTCCACGCTCAGCTTTTGTTATGTTTAAAATTAACATAATTAATCAATGTCTAGATTTGAATTCGATAAAGCATTTTAGGCCAGTATTCTGCGTGAGACATAATTATAAAAATTAGTAGAGATTGTTTTATCTCGACTGGGTACACCTATAATCTATTGTCTTTCACAAATGATTTGCTGGGTCGCTAGAAACGGTACTTTTATTAACTACTCTGTAAATTTCTGAACAGGTCGTGTTCTTATTTAAACGATCAAGATAATGTCGTATTATAAAATACAAGATTTAATTTACGGATACCACCGCTATGATCTTTTGTTTCCTAGTTCAGTTTTGCAACAAAACTAAAGATAAATTTTAATTTACATGAAATGCTGCATTGTGATTTATACAGAACATACAAATTAAATCCATAATAAAACTAAAAACATTTTTACATATTGCACATACATTTACATAAGTATTATTTTCCTTTGCCTATTATTTTATTACTACTGACAGTATCCGACATTTTACTGAAAATACCTTTCATACGTCCTTTGAAAGAAACCAGCTATTCTTTAAAGATATACCCACACTATTATTATTACATATATGTAATGTTTAGTAAATACTTACGCTCGGACGCTTCGGATTACCTCCCCACAGGCACTGCTTTCGTTGGAGATGCCCTGACAAAGGTTTTCTAATATAGTCACCCCCTGGCGAGCCAGCGGCGTGATGGATCGTCGCCATATTGAATTCCAATATGTAAGTAGCAATAGACGGTCACGCGACTTTAACGAGATTATAGGGAATTTGATTAGCCAAATTGAAGTAATATTAAGGTAATGGAAATTACTTAATTTTTTGAGTAATGGTGTTTTTGGATGGAATTGAAATTAGGAAGCATGGTTGGATATTTAATTTTAATAATAAATTACTTTAGTATAGAAACAATGTGACAGAATTTCGGCGGGATTAAGCCCGCAATGTATGTATTTCAAATGGAGGATGACGCATTGTCGAGAAATTAAGTCGTGTAATATGATATAGAAAATGAACTTTCGCCGAATATAAGTCACGTTTTTTCCGCTTAGTGTGTTCCTAAACTTTTACTCTCTTCACATATGTAAATAAATTATCTGGGCATTCTCTTGGTTTTTGTCATCGGTATAAGATCTTGTTGCTTAAAGCTAAAACATTTCAAATTTTAGAAAGCTAGAATTTTACTATCTGAAATTAATTATAGACTACAGAAGTACAGACTCAGAAAGTTTAAGAACTAGATACTCGATCTTCTAAACCGAATTAAATAACTTAATACACGAAGAACAAAATATTAACACCTCCAAACATTTAAAATTGTATTCAAATCCGACCCGATTTTAATCTGAGCGGATTCTTGGATACTTCCCAACATCTCACCTAAAGGGATCTAACCTACAATCTGTAAATAGCGCGTTACCTAAAACGTTTGTTCTCGATTACATATTCAGTGTTTATCAAATTAAATGTTAAAAGAAGTTCATCCACTTCGAACACCTATTGTTTTCTTGGGTGGTTTAAATGCACAAGGCTCTTTTTTTACATTTAAGATAGCTTGAATTTGACCTCGATCACACCTGACTGAAATTGTAGATGAGGCCTAAGATGGAGCACGCTTGCCTAGTAGATACCAGTTCACTCTAGTCTAGTCTAGGTGTTAATTGTGCTAAAAAATTGGGTGATCAAAGTGGAATGTACCGTAAAAAGTGTGGAGCGATAATCGTGAAGGTCCAACGTTAGAAAAACAAAAGAGATTACTCATCCCACCGGTCGAACTCTATCTAAGGATTCCTTCAAGCGCACCACCGCTCGAGGGTAGCGTTGGCAAATAAGAGGCTTGGCGAGGTTTATTAATATTCCAATATAGTCTAATAAACATTTAAGATGTTATTTTTACAAACATGCTTGTTAAATTGTTTATAGGAAGTTTATTTTAGTTATCAAAATTAGTTTCAATTTTTAAGATCAATTTGGTATTGTAGGTTTTTTTTAGGTTTTAAATATTTCATTAACAAATAAACTAACACCTTAAAGCTTTTCGTGGGATTTTTATTTTGTAAGACGGTTTATTTAATTAATAAATCCATACATAAATCTATTATCGAATTATACGTGGTGATAATACCCTTCCGCTTTAAAATATATAAACAAAAAACTCAACAAAAGCAAACACGATTGAAGTAAACGTCTGCTGCAACCGATGAATTCCCTATCCATTCAATCCATCACCACTTCCAATAGATCTGCACACAATCAAACGGCATTTAACTATGAATTAAACAAAAGTCCAACCCGTCACCTCGACGAAACAAAATGAAAAATGCATGGTCTGTCCGTACCCACCCTCAGAAGCGTAAGACGGAGCGGAGTACTACAGAGAAAGTTTGAGTGACGTACCCCCACCGCCGCCCCCTCCCCTTGGAGGATTTATGGCGCCATATTGGATTGGGACAAGATGACACGCGGCCCGGATAATTTGGGCACGGCATCACGTGACGGGGCGAACTGTGAAACGGCACTTTAATTATGATATTCGGAGTTTATTCCGTTCCCAGTTCACTTCTCTAGCTCTTGCTTAGCTCAACTTGGTAGTACTTAGTCGGTGTTAGTTGTTTTGTCTGTCTGTGGTCTATTGTTTGGTAGACGTTGTTTAGTCTCGGACGAGGCGGTCCCGTCCGATATGCATTCGTGGGATGGTTGCTCCACTTTTAGTAGGAAGGAATCTTGTGTGTCTTCCAAGTGATGTGCAAATAAATAATTCGTTTGATAATATTAATAAATATAAGATCTGAATTGATGTTGAATTCCTAACTGCTTTTAAAATGTTATTGACACCACTCAATTAAAATACACTTACGCGAGCAATATTGAGGATATTTAACTGAAAGTAGCTTCCATGTCTTAATTTGTATGTATTAATAATATATAGAGTTATTTGGTAATTGTTTTTAATAACCTTATACCTACCGTAGATAATTAAGGTGTAGAGAAATTCGTTGGCTACAATAAAATAGAAGGCTATAACAGAGTTAACAACCCATACCCAGACATTTTCCACGTGAACCCTGAACCGCAAGGTGTTATAAAGTTAACTCACCGCGCGCAATAAATAACTACCGTTGCACGCACTCGCGAGCAGCGTCGAATGCGTCTGATGCGGCGGCCGATGCGTCTTATGCGCCGACGCTTGGCGTGCCAGGTCCGATGCGTCTGATGCGCCGTTTGGCGTGCCAGGTACGATGCATCTGATGCGCCGCTTGGCGTGCCAGAGCGCGTGCGTGTGCGCAGACTATCCACTGCGATGGGGGAGCGCGTGGAATCGGTAATTTACGTTGAATTTAAAATTCCCCTTAGTCTACTTACGACTAAGAAGAAGTCGTAAGAAGACGTAGGCCTCGTAGTAGCGACTTAAGAACATTCCGAAGCGATGGGCAGCATCGTTGGTCTGTGTTTTCTGGCTAAATATATTGGAAAGAAACATGTAATCAGTCCTCAGTGTCCTCCATTTAACGATTAGCGTTCTGCCTCTCAGTGTCCTTTGGGCTACAAAAGAAAAATATTAATTCAGAATATTTTTACTATATTTTTGAAGCCTCTGTCATGTTACTTATGTGTCCCATTACTACAATCTTAAAAGCCATGTGTTCCTTCATCTGATGTCTGCCCCGCTTAGCGTGCCAGAACGCATGCGTCTGCGCAGACTTTACGACTGTGATGTGGGAATTGATGGAGAAGGTAGGCGGACCTATTCACTTTATATTTTTTAAATAAAGTTGAACAGGTTCAAGACACCTAATTCTAAACCTTTGTTGCGAAATTTGACCTAAACAAACAACATTTTTTCTAGTTATACTTACAAAAGAGTAAAACAAAAGTTTCAACGCATAACTACATTAGCCACATGACAATATCACTTTATGACGAAGACGCTCCCCCATTCGAAACGCAAGTGAAAAATATTCCGTGTGTTAGGCTCGGGCGAAGCTAGTCAAACACCCGAGGGTGCGAATACTGCAAAAACAGAAATCTCGTTAAGATGACAATTTATGGGTTGTTTTTGCTAAATGAAAATAGTCGCGGCCCGTGAACTGAGCAGACCTTTTTTGATTTTCTTAATGGAATCTTTCCGCCTGGGATTTGCGTCGAGCGATGCGTTAAGCTCTTCCGTTTACTCACAATACCCATAGTTCCAGATTTGTATAGTCCTTTTTTCTTTCCCTCGGATCGGGATCGCTTAACGTTTTCCTCAAACGGACGAAAATACGCCTCTCAAATTCTGAGATGGAGGATTTAACATTTCTGAAAGTAAACCGATCAATGCGAAGACCTAAATAATTAGCTGTCCTTTTCATTCGAACAATAAAACCCTCGCAACGTTGATACAACTTTCTTTGTAATAAAGCAACCACCCGGAAGCATTTCATGATTTATGACAAAGCAAATTTTTATTTCCATTTCTCTTCGTTCATTGTTTTTTTATTATTTTGCCACAATTCCGCGCAGCTTTTCTGTTTGCAAAAAGTCGCCGTGGAAAGTCGCTTTCGCTTTAGTGGAAATGGAAAATGGCGGGCAAAAAGAGAAACGTGTACATATGTGCTTCGAGCAACTCAGACTTTATGACGGCTGGCCGTTCGGACTCGGTGTTTTTAAGTGTTTTCTTTTACTTGTCTACTTCATACCTACCGTTTAGTTATCCATTTAGTGTAGCTTTATGTTAGGTATAGATGACAAAGTTTGATATAGAAGTATTTAATAAAGCAGTGTTCATTTATTCTACAATAATGCCACACCATTTGTAAAGTGGTAAAGGTTTTAAATAAAAGTAATGAATATATCAACAGGTTTAGTACATTAAAAAGCTACAGCGTCGTAATTTTAATTGAACTATAAATATCAATTTTACGATTATTTTTATTAAGTTTTTATTGACAAGTCTATCTTAACGTCTTCATTGATAGCAATTAATTTAATGAATTAATTTATTGTGCTAGCAAAATAATAAGATTATTAAAATGGCCAGAATTTATTCTTATCATCGTAAACAAAAATTAAATGTAATCCATGAAGTGGAAAGCATTTACAATGCTGTTAGAAGTCAGTTATGTCAGATAAATAGGTCCTTGAATAAAACTGAGAAATCCTCGATTATATTTCTAAAGTGTTTACCTATTAATATATGGGAATAGTACGTGCAACAAAGGAATCTCCAGCCAAGTCCAAAAGCCCATGGGAGTTTGAGTGCCGGCTAGGCGAATCAAGCCACTCAAGTTTTTTGTTGCGTTTTTCCTCTCAGAGTTTCCTTTTCGGATATCTTCCCATTCACTCTTGTGCTAAAAGAATGGACATGTTCACCTGTAAATAAAGTTGATATACCTAACAAAAAAATTAAATTTTGGTATGCTTATACGTTTATAAGCATCCATGGCTCGAGTACAAATGCCGATGTTTATAACACAAACATTGAACCCGCGACTCTTGGTTTTGTAGCCAGGGTCTCTGGCCACTAGACCGCCAGGACCGCCAAATGTATTTTTTTTTGTTACCTCGGCTTGTTTTAATGTGAAACAAAACTGCTGGTCGAAATTATAGGATAATAACAAGGAGAAATTCGTCACGTCTAATAACGGTCTTGGTAGCTTAGTGGTCAGAGCGCTTGCCCGGATTGCAAGAGGCGCTGGGTTCGATTTCCGCCTGAGCCATGAGATCAGATGAATTTTTCTTTGTTTATAATTTAAACATTATCGGTTAACTAGCGGCCACTCGCGACTCCGTCCGCGTGGATTTCGATTTCCAATAGCCTAAATAAAGCCTTCCTCGACAAATGGACCATCCAACACAAAAATATTTTTTAATCAGGCCAGTAGTTCCTGAGATTAGCGCGTTCAAACAAACATACAAACAAACTCTTCAGCTTATATATTAGTATAGATATAATACCTTCTCCACAGTTTTGTTGTCAGGCAACACACATCGTCCTATTTTCTTTGCTCCAGTCTGTTTTGTTGCGTCCCGCTGCTTCCGTACCGCGGACACTTTTGGTTAGTTTGTTCTGTTTTCCGTATAATAAATAATAAAGACCATTCCGCGGGATAGCAGGAACATAATACTTCGTTCGAGGAGGAGTTAGATACTGGGAGGGTAAACAATAGAAACAATTAGGATCTTTAGGATTACATTTGAAACAATGTTAAGTGAGTTCATAGCTAGTTAGTGAAGTAAAAGGACATAGGAGAGTATAAAAATTGGCCAAGTGCGAGTCGGACTCCCGCACTGAGGGTTCCGTACAAATTCTATTTTTGACGTATTAAAAAAACTACTGAATAGATTTCGTTGGAACCAATTTTCGTTGGTAGTTTTTATGGTAATGTACATTATATAGTCATTTCAGTTTTATCATCCTCTTATTTTAGAAGTTAGAGGGGGGGGGACACACTTTTTTCCACTTTGGAAGGGTCTGTCACGCAAAGTATTCACTTTAGAAAAAAGTGATATTAAAAACCTTAATATAATTTTTAAAGACCTATCCATAGATACCCCACACGTATATGTTCAATGAAAAAAAAAATTCCGAGTTTCAATTCTGATTATGGGGACCCCCCACTTTTTTAATTTTTTTTCTATTTTCGTATGAAAACCTTGTTGCGGTTCACAGATTACATCTACTCACCAAATTTCAACAATATAGTACTTATAGTTTCGGAATAAAGTGGCTGTGACAGACTGGCGGACAGACAGACAGACAGACAGACAGACAGACAGACAGACATGACGAATCTATAAGGGTTCCGTTTTTTTGCCATTTTGGCTACGGAACCCTAAAAAGTAGTAAAAGCTTTCAAACAGAATAAAAAAAATGATTTCTTTAATAAAGTTTGATGTTTGTGTAACTGGGTGGGTAGATAGTTCTTTCAATAATGTAACCAAATAAATGTTAAATACAAAATACATAAACACTTTTCTATTCGTCTTGTTGGGCTAAGAGCATCAGAAAAATTTGCTACGAATAAAATTGATCGCCCTTACCTAACATTATTTATCATCGTGAATATCAATCATTCCAGAATAAGGCACGCATTGATTTGAATTCTCATCGTAAATTAAATATATCAAAACAACCGTGAAACCGATAACCGCAGAACTTTTATATTGAATGCAGATAAAATGCATACGGAACGTCGCTACTTGATGCATCGCATTTTAATATTCCATTAACGGCGTATATAGCTATATCTAGTCCCGACACGATTAATAGATCGAAGGTTATTTACTCGATTTATCATTATTCGATGGAAGGGAGATACAATCATTCGATTCCATTGATGAATCGAATGGCACGCGCTTACTTTTATACGACTGATAAATAGTCCTTACTAGGGCGGCCCCATTATATCCATTCAATACATTGATTTATGTTTTGACCGTGTAATTCGCGATTCGAAAACAACTTTTTTTTAATCATCCATCTTTATGATCTAATTCGATGAGCCGTTGATGAAATATGGCGAACGTTTATATCTGAAAAGTTTAAAAAATGAACGCTTTAAAATCGGTTATCGATATGAGAGTAATAAATAATACGAAGGTCAATAATATCCGTGGCAGAGGAACAATTGATGGACGATACAATGAACGTTATTCGTAAATACGAGCGAGTTGAAGTCACTTTTACTAAGGCATCGGTGAATATTGACTTTGACGATTGATACATATTCATGTTAATTGACTTAAATTACAGCGTTCTACGTAAAATCGCTTAAAAGAATTCGAAACGCAGCAGTTTCTACCGTTTTTAGAATAAAAAATGCACTATTTACCTCAAGTTTACGGTTTCGACATTTGAGTCTGTCTGTCTGACATTTTTATGGGTTTAGCTGTACGTAGTCAAACTGCAAGACGATAATTAATATGGTGTTTTTATACTTGTAGGTAATCAAAGACCGGTTGTAGTTTTTGTCCAACAAATTACCGAGATATCTTTGTAAAGTTTGTTGCTCATAAATATTCTACAATATTTTGAGGAGTACTTTTAGACTTCAGTCTATATCACTACAGAAAATGATCTTGTCCTTAGTAAGTTTGATTTACTAAAGATTAATCACAGACGTCTTCACCTAAAACTAAACTGTTACATAATTTCTGTCTTAACCATTTATGATACCTACACAAGTGGTAGCCTGCGACTCCGTCCAAATAGATTTCGGTTTCCGCACTTATAGTTTTATACTATACCTTAAAGCCTTTCTCTTCAAATGGACTATCCATCACGCAGTTTTTTTTTCGAACCAGTAGTTCCTGAGATTTGCACGATTAAACAAACAAACAAACTTTTCAGCATTATTGTATTAGTATAGTATAGATTAGACATTACAAGCAACAAGAATTCCGCCCAGAACTCAGCTGGAAATAACTAACGTTCAAGTTCGCTCGTGAGTCGCGAAAGAATCAATTTTATTGGTAAAACAAGCCGCTTGGGTGATTTATGCCGTACGGACGTGGCCTGGCGATGGCGTGTCACTGGGAGCGTTCGCGCCCCGCTCCAGAATTTGCTAGAATATTCTTTTGTGTTTACAAGTACAATGGCTTTGCTCGCTTCTGTTACTGTTTTGATAAAACGTTTCATGTTCGAACTGGAATTTTAGACGTTCGAGCTCGGCGCCTGTGTTCAACGGAGGTTCACGTAGACACTCGTGAATTTTTGTGTTCATTATCCTATCAGCATTTGTCAAGCCGTTTGGTGTAGTGGTCAAGAAGTTGACGGTTAGACCAAAGGGTCGCGGGTTCGGTCCCCAGTCCACAATATTTGTGTATATGAACATCGATTAATGTATATTTGTGATACCACTGTTGATTTCGATCTGTAACACAAGTGCTTAATCTACTTAAGACGGAATCAGATCAATGTTTGTGATGTTTTTAAATATTTCTTTATTTATTAATATGCCTATAGCGGGCAACTAATAGGCATAGGCCAATTTGTATACATGTTGCGTGCAATTAACGGCCCTAAGCAGTTTTGCAAGTCGATATATTGATATCACATGCTTCCTTCATTACTTCTATTATATAAATTGCAGACGTCTCAAGTCTTTGTGCGAGTTGACAATATCTAATTTGCTGCCCTTCCAACGCACCGTAATGCGAGGAATGCAAATAATTCAGCAAGACCTTTTAGAGACAATGTCGCGTCAAACGACTTTCAAAAGGTATTCCGCGAATTCGTGTTAAACACCCAATAGAAAAGTGCCCTTGCCCTTTCAAGGCGCATAGATCAGAATCTCATAAAATATCATTAGAAATTGCGCGGCCGACGGCGCTTCAATAACTTTCAATGGGACTATTTAAATGTTAACAGGGTCTCATACATTTGCGATGGCAGGTGGAACATTATCTAGTGTCTCTAACCGCCAATGCTGACGGATATCCCGCAAACCAAACAGTCCACAGGTCGTCCGTCATAATAAACCATCGTAATTTTTAATTTGCACGTTTACGCACCAATTTGCTGCATTTTTTAACCATTTGTCAATGCAACACTGTTGGAATATTGTAAATAAGACTAGCGATTGAGGGGCCATAAATAATCGCATCATTTGTGACGTCTCTTAAGGATATAATGGGCAATTATTGTAGTCAGTTTACGAGGTCTTCTATTTTTACAATTATCATTTAATTACTGTGTTTAAATTTTATAGTTCCTTTAAGTCTAAGGGACAAAATTCAGCTGTGTTTCGTAGTGCCAACAAATAATAATGAAATCGAGACAATAGTTGTTGAATTTTAACTAACCCTACTTTGTTTACTTTTCGTATAAGACGGATTAGCATTCTTGGACTAATAACACTGTCCTTGCAAATAGTTCTACGATGTAATGAAACACGTGTTTAACTCTTACAAAACCACAATAATTAACTAACTGAGCTAAATCTGGCACCAATAAAATTTTCTTTTCTACGAGTATTTCATTTGGACGAATGAATTCCAGTCGAAACGGTATCAAAAGGATTAAGGTCACGTATTTCGGATAATATTAAATGGACACAAATGCGGTTTTCGTGACTTAGGCAGAGTGGAATGACTCAGATGTAGAATAAGTTTGGAAATAAAATGATTTCGCTTACCAACATTTGGTATTTGAAATCAAATCTATTCTATTTCAGGTGCCTATTATCGATGTGACTGGACATTTAGACGAAGCGATAGTAAATGGACTAAGGCAGTAACTAAGTGGCATCTAAGAATAGGGTGACGGCCAGTTGGCAGAACCCCAGTCTGGTGAGGTGTCATCATTTGAGAGGCAGGCAGAATCTTTAAAGGACCATCACTTAAAATAAATACTTAAAAGACAACCAAGAATTGCAGCTAGATTATTATGTAACTCAAAATGAAACACAGTAAATCAAATTATCTTTTCTAAATCACACGTATTTTACCAGTCGTAAATCATGAATAATTGGATTCTAGTAGTTATCAGTAACATTGTATCACTTCCTCAGCCACAAATCTTCGTTCGGTTTCAATTTCTAACGGCTCCGTGCGGGGAACTAAATCATGCGCTTGCGCCGAAAATAAACTGCGCGATCACTCCTCCGGCTCGCCGTAAATTCACTGCTAATTTACTGCCCCTCAATGTTATAAATAAATAAATATTCGTCGCCGTGCACTATATCCTTTCTGACACAATATGCCACCACTCGCGCGTGCTTGTCATAACAGATCCTTCGCATGAAATTTAATAGCTACCCAACTACACAACTAACGCAGGGTTGAAAAGTACCACCTTTACAACCGAAAGTCGAGTCACCGTAGTGATTTTATAACACGAAACTATTTTAAGAGCAATTAATAGTGCGTTTGTTGCGCCCATCGGGATTTGACAATATCCACAGGCGAGATCCAATTAATTAATCAACATTGTTTCGCAGGGAGCTAACAAATTATACTGCCACTTGCTACCAGCGAAAGTTATTGAGTGCCAAGTGGACTTAGACGGCGGAATTAAAGCAGTCGTGCCAAGGATCATCGGTGGGATTGTAACGGCTATTGTGATACGAATATTCAGCCGCTGTTGCCATCTGTCTTGCGGCAGAAATAAAAAATATTTCGTTCCACTTACATTGGAAAGGATTCTTTATGATGTGGCTAGTGAGGGCTAAGCAATCTTTTAATTTATGTAGAAAATGGAATTGCTAAGATTGACATCTTTATATGAACATCTCTACAGAATCGTTAATGGTATAGAAAACGGTTCGCGCTTGAGTAACTTCGCTCGATTTAAAAACGCAGCCGCGTTTGATTTATTTCGCATGTCATATTGACATTGTCTCGTCAACACTCGGTTTTTTGATGGTTGGCGCGCGTCGACTGATCGTTCTAAATTCGTTCGCATAGTTTTCTATCGACAGTTGTTTGTCGTTGCGTCCACCACTATCGACTTGCGACTCAGATGAATGAATATCAATAGATGTAGGGAATAATTTGACAGTTATGCTATCCTTTTTCTCCTGAATCACGTGTGATAGAGCAATATAGCAGACACACGTACTCCTAACAGTCTAATCGTCAAGTGGTTTGACGTCATTATGGCGTGGCCGTTGCCTTCCGTTGAGAGACACAGACTTGGGTGTAAATTTAGGTGAATTTTTGACGATTTGCTGGTTACACTCTGTCATAGGGAGTATCTATAGCATTGTTTTATCTGAGACTTGCGATGCGATGCGTCTGCCAGAGTGCCAGAGGCGGGGTCTCCGCGGTGCCAAGTATGACGAGCGCGTTAATGTACCGCCGGTGTCTGCGCGCCTGTTTCTTTATTGCCGGCTGGGCACCGCTGGTCTATTAGGTCGACAATGCAACCGCCACACACGGAGATGGGAGGTGGATTCTTCGGGATTTGGGGAGTTACGATTTTTACACAAATCACTGAATTACAATAAGAACAGAGCACATTTTTCGCATTAACACATTACTTGGATGTTAAGGCACCAATTTTACAACGAAATATAAGGATCTAACAATCCAAAATGAAGTTTATAAATTACTAGCAGCCCGGTACGTACTTCGCTACGTGAGGGTAAAGAAGAAACACTCGAACGATTTGGTGCAAACTTGTCATAAACCTTATTTAGTAAGTCCGAACAAACCCAGAAAATTTGTTTTGGGTGAGTGAGCCCGTTCTTGAGTTTAAAGTGACAACGAAAAATGCGACTTATTTTATAATGTATAGAGATGTCATAGTTCTTTGTCTTCACGGTTGTTTCCTTCCATTGTAATGCGATAGTTGCGAAGTTTATCTATAAATCTCTCCACGTGTACAAACGCGAGTGAACTTTTATTTTTTAGCTCGGACGTATCAAGAAGTTCCTCCGATCGAAATCTTGACAAATGAAAACGTTTCCCGCCCACCGCCAGATGCCATCATAAATGCGAACTTTAACTGCCCCGTGGGTCTAGTGTTCAGAGACCCTTGCTGAACCGCGGGTCGCGGGATCGAATCCCGCTTGCAAATGTTGTGCATAAACAAACAAAACGCAGCAAAACTTGTGATGAACATCGCCATTTGTACTCTTA
This sequence comes from Nomophila noctuella, assembly GCA_958496325.1. Taxonomy (NCBI): domain Eukaryota; kingdom Metazoa; phylum Arthropoda; class Insecta; order Lepidoptera; family Crambidae; genus Nomophila; species Nomophila noctuella. The sequence goes on from OY292491.1 coordinate 10,925,631, forward strand.
ATAAACGTATTTAAGTATGTCTACCGCTCCCTAGCATCCACAGTAAAAGCTTCGAGCATAGTTTGGGGCTAGGCAATTGCTGTGTTAGTCTCAGAATTTATTTAATAAACGCGCCTGTTATTTATACAAGCAGTATATCTGGAGAAAGCTCAAACTCTCAAATCAGACGAATCGGGATCTGTTAGCGTCGGCCGGCGCACGTTTTATATTTATATGTGTATGTGAGAAGGGCCATCATGTTTTATTTATTCGCGGCGCACTCGTAATAGAGTCGTGCCGTGAGAGCGGTCGCCGAGTTTTTTGCTGGCCGTAAGGCCCGGATCGTATTGAGACGTCTCTGGATGCTGATGTCTTGTTGCCTGTCCGTACTATACTTTCGACATGACGGCTACATTTATTTTGCTGTGTTTTTTGCAGCGCAAACGATAAAACAATGTGTGGTAATGTCAACGTCATAGGCGCGGTCGTGTTGGTGAGATTCGTGTTAATTTTAGGGCTGTTTTATGTTTGTGGTACGAATTACCAATAATTGTAAAGTTTTAATTAATTAAGTGGCTAAATTTTATGACAAAACGCATTTAATGATATTCCTTATTCATAATTTGTAGCTGAAAGCAACTATGTTAGTTTGTCCGGACTATTTTTGATAATGGCATTATTACGAGATATTCAGAGGTATCTATACTAATATATAAAGCTGAAGAGTTTGTTTGTTTGTTTGTTTGTTTGTTTGTTTGTTTGTTTGTTTGAACGCGCTAATCTCAGGAACTACTGGTCCGATTTGAAAAATTCTTTTTGTGTTGGATAGTGTATTTGGCGAGGAAGGTTATAGGCTATAGTATATATCTATTATTTTATCCCAAGGGGATGAAAAAGGGGATTAATGTTTGTATGAAACTTTGTCAATTTTAAACCGATTGGGCTGGGACTTTGCATGCATAAAGCTATTATGTCATAAAGATCCCCTTAGAAAGGATTTTTATATATTCCACCCCAAGGGGATAAAAAAGGGGATTAATGTTTGTATGAAACTTTGTCAATTTTAAACCGATCGGGCTGGGACTTGGCATGCATAAAGCTACTATGACATAAAGATCCCCTTAGAAAGGATTTTTATGTGTTCCACCCCAAGGGGATGAAAAAGGGGATTAATGTTTGTATGAAACTTTGTCAATTTTAAACCGATCGGGCTGGGACTTGGCATGTATGAAGCTACTAACATAAAGATACCCTTAGAAAGGATTTCTATGTGTTCCACCCCAAGGGGATGAAAATGGGGATTAATATTTGTATGAAACTTTGTCAATTTTAAACCGATCGGGCTGGGACTTGGCATGCATGAAGCTACTATGACATAAAGATCCCTTTAGAAAGGATTTTTATATGTTCCACCCCAAGGGGATGAAAAGGGGGATTGATGTTTGTATGAAACTTTGTCAATTCTAAACCGATTGGGCTGGGACTTGGCATGCATAAAGCTACTATGACATAAAGATCCCCTTAGAAAGGATTTTTATATGTTCCACCCCAAGGGGATGAAAAAGGGGATTAATGTTTGTATGGAACTTTATAGGTATTGTATATACCTACGTTTGCGGAAACCGGAAACCACGCGGACGGAGTCGCGGGCGGCCGCTAGTAAAGTATACGCACCGTGTCTACGGCACCTTAGTGTTTGCCTATTTATTGCGTTGCTTGAAAATTATGATAAAATAGTATTACTTATGTAGTCCACGTTTGTTGTATCACAACCGGAACGCACGAATTAAGTACTATACTTGCACAACATAATAAACATCGCACTCCCGTTACAACGAGCCGGTTGTTTTCTCCATATTTTAATGAAAATCAGTTACCCAAGCATATCTCTCGCAAAAAGCGTTACATTTAGAAAAGCATTTTTCATCAGACGACGAAAAACCGGTTGGATATTAAAAATCCATTCGTCACACTCACACAAAAAATTCAGATTCGCACCCGAACACGGTGGCGGCGAAATCTGGAGACGAGGAGGTATTTCCACCCCCCTGACGAATGGGGGGGTTCCGCCCCCACCCTTTTTGACAGGAAATGATTGTCTAATATTAGCTTTGTTATAAGGCTCCTCTTTTGGGATTCAGGAGTGCCTCTTTGCAATGTTTTGTTGTGTAAACGCTTTTGTTTGGGGTGCATCGATTATGTGTGTGTTTTCATGCTGGTTAGTAGGTTTATTTACATTATCAACTACTTACACTATTGAAGTAAAAGTAAAGTATCAGCCTATTAATATCCCACTGCAGGGCAAAGGTCTCCACCATTCGAAATCATGTTTTCATTACAAAGATGGGTACTACAAAACACTATTACTAAATAATATATTTTGAAGAATTGTTTAATGTGTAACACTAAAACTGCTTGCTAGTTTTATGATAATATATTTAAGATAAAAAGTAGAGGAAACTTGTTACTATGTATTTGGATCGCTAACTTAACGTAACGTCTTTTTATAACAGATACGATAACAGAAAATTAATTCACTCATATAAAAGCTCGAGAATATTCACATCCCGAAAAAAGAAGACAAGATATTAAAAACCACTTAGCTTTTTACTATCTAACGTAGCAGATTGAATTCATAGCAGACACTTTATATTATAATTCACGTGAAATTAGCTGAGAATGTAAATACAGGCGTATTAATTAGTTAAAAAGAATTCATTTGCAGAAATTTCGACGAATTCACGTATTGCGAATTTATAGGCGGTTCACGAGTTGCTATTTGAGTTTATAAAACTGTGTATCACTAAATTATATGAGGAATGTAGGTTCGTCGACCCGTGTGGCTTGTCGGAACAGAGAAAAAACTCAGTCACCCTCGATAGTCATAATAAAAGATGTTGGAGAACGAAATAAAAAAACTCTACACATCGGTACGTTATTTTGAATGAAATTTATTGGTGTGGCGTCTATTTCGGTTCTTTTCTCTTCACCACTGGGCCTAAACTTCGTAGTTGGACTATGAATAGTGCCAGCCGACTTCTGTGGGTATCTTACAACGACAGATTTGTGTCTTACACGTTCTTGGGCCCGGAAGCTTTTTTGCCAAAGTGACAGATTCATTTACCTCACATTGAAACTATTGGATGACGGCGTGACATTTATTAATCGCGTTATAAGTGTCTCTATATAAAATTGTTTTCGGACTTGAAGGCAATAAATACTACTTTTTCGTCACTGCTGAAGGTTTTTGGCGTAACAACAGGAAAATGAAAATAAGAAAATAGTAGCTACACAAAACAATAATAGATAGAAATTTATGAATAAAACGATCAACAGTTAATTTGTCAAGACATCTTCTCTTCTCGTTTCACTTTTGTTTTCTTTATTGAAAGGTGACGGACAGACCCAACACTTTAGTTTTCCCAATTATTCTTATTTATATAAAACATCTATTTTAATAACAGCAAATATGTAATTCATTCGAGCTCATATTTATTACATTACTTCAAGATATTGAATAATTTCCCACCTCAAAATTAATTTATAAGAGTTGCTACACATTCTGCCGATAAAAGTAACACACTTAATATCAGTAAGTCTATTTCGTTTCTTTTCTCAATAAAACAAACCTTTCTGTCAGCTACCTTGCTCTACAATGAGACGTTAGCAGCAACGATGAAGCGGCATATCTATTTGATCCCGAGACAATGCAGAAATGGCGGACAGGCCGGGAGGGACATCCGTCCGTTACATCATCTGTATACTGGGATATAAGAGTTACTGAGAGAAACTGGAGGGATTCTTTAGTGTATTTATTTATAAATCTTTATTAACAATGTTAGAAATAGAATTACATGTAACTTTAGGCAAGTGTATGGAGAACGTAAAGTCGTACGCAAAATGTTGGTCCCACCGCGCCGGATAATTTCAAAACAAGAGTTGTTCAGAAATAATAACTACTTTTATTATTTTACAATTTTAACGGCTCTTAGTTTTAGTACTGATATAATATCCCCTTCAAAACTTAAATGTGTTTGCATATTTTTGGACTTATAGTATCTAAACGAGTGTTCGTAATAGCATTACCGTTAGTTTTGAACAATCTTGCTAACTCATCATCATAATCATCTTAAGGCTTCTTCTGGATGCATTCTCGGCCATTCCCTTTGAACCCCACTACACTATGGAGGCAGTTGAAAAATCCTGCTAACTGTTGCATATCAAATACTGAAATCATAGAATAGAGTGATTCAACCTCTTCCCCAAACATAACCAGACCGCACTGATTAAATACACATTAAATCGCTGTCCACTGCACAACTAACCGATCCGCAATCGAAACAAAAACGGTACAAAATTAAATTACCAATATCCAACCAGTGGACGCGTCACCGCAAAATATTTTTGCCGATGCGGCAATAATTCGGTCTCGCATATTGTGCGATTTCGCCTGTAGATAACAGAAATAATGGGGTTCAAAAATGAAATTAATTCCAGGTTGATGATTTCAAATTGAAAAGTCACATCGGCCCGCGCCATAATTCATTGCCTGAAACGTGTTCGGACGGCTGCGAGCCGCAGGGTTGGCGATTTATTTATTTACGTTTATGGAATTTCTTTGTGATGGCATAACGTTGTGTACTTTGGATGGTGACGTGTAAATCAGTGATTGAACTGGTTTTGCTTTGCAGATATTAGATAAATATCCATTTTTACAAATTCAACGTCATTTGCTATTGGATCATTTGCTACCGGATACTTTCAGGGCAATGTAATGGTAAACAATCTTGAATAATTTTATCCAAGGATGAACTTAATTAAAAATTCTTCTGTGTAGGACAATTGGGAGTTTTGTTAAAATTATTGACTAGGTACTAACTTTTTTCAATTATTGGTGCCATACAGTGAACACAGAATATATCTTCCTTTTAATATGACTAACTCAAAGCAAGACGATTTAAATGTTGAATCGTTTATTAATATTAGCCACTCTTCTCTGGGCATTATTGTAATATAAATTTTTACCCCTCATTTTAAGCGTAGGGTAGACGGATACCCTTTCATTTGAATATTGAAATGAGTATACGTATATTGAACATAACTAAGCCTATTGTAATAGTGTGACTTTAACATGACTCCTAAACAATCCTATATCATTGTTTGTTATGAAAATGCAAATATTCTGCAATTGTTCTTATGCAAACATACCTGTGTTTGACGTTTTTATTTTGGAAAAAAAGTGACATTTAAAAAAAAGGTGACTAATAAATCCTTGTTCATGAAATATATTTTAGTAGGTATGTTAAAAAAAAGGATAATTATTATTGTACGTTTATAAATACTAAGATTTACGTCATAATAAACCATCAACTGCTTACAATTCCATGTCAGTCACCTCAGATGTGAAATAGAACTGACAAACAATCAGTATTCAAAAGCTCTAGTCGTTTCCAAGTGTCTTAAATAATATGATTTAAAAATATATTCATTGATCAAAATTCCGTATTTAATCCCAGTAATTATATTTAAGCCTCAGACATTAAATATTTTATATTTATTTCCAGTATTTGGCCAGCGTGGTGATTAAGCCTAAACCCATATTTGTAACCAAAACATGATTTCAAATGATGGAGGCCTTTGCCCTGCAGTGGGACATCATAGGCTGATACTTTGCTTTTATTATATTACCAGTATATAAAGCGTGACAGCCCTGAGTGTCGGCAAGCCCACTGTCACAGTGCTCGGGAGTTCTTTGTCGACCTCTCTTCCGCTCAACTGCGCGCGTTATCTGAAGGTAGCTCTACCGGACATACATTGACTGTATTATATAGACGTTTTACATACATTAAAACAAGTAGGTACCTACATATAATGTCGGAGAGTGACGTCGGAGGTTGCATATAATTTGGAAGTGACTATGAGTCAAGAAAAGGGTTTACATCGAATGTCATTTCAAGGGATTGATTTGAGTATGGTTCTGATCAGGGGCATTCTTAGATAAGGCTTGTTGGGAGAAGGTCATATTCCTCTAGCTAGAGTATCGATAGACCACTAGCCTCGCCTTGTCATATAGATATTAACTTGTAGATGGCAGCTTCTCGATTTTTGATACAATCCACTATTAGTGCAAGCTACGGATGATCGGCTTTTATGGAAAAAGCCCACATATTGCGCTGACTCCAGATAATTTGGGAACAGGACAAACGAATGATGATGATAAGTGCAAGCTACGATATAATGATTTTGTCTATTTTTGCCCTTAATAAAAATGCCCTTATTCCTTAGAGGAGCGGAGGACCTAGAAGGGTTATGTAGGATTTCAGGTTTCTGATTGAGACCTGCTACAACCTTGGTGGTATTGCCCTGGGAGCTAAGGCTTTGGGTTAACCATATTGTTAAGGCTTACAATCACTGCGATTAAACAATTCCACTTCTGCCAACCCTGAGCCCTTGTCACAGTCCTTTGTAGGCTCTTCCGCCCTACAACCCCGCGTCTGAGGTTTCATATTCATGAACATCCGCTAAGTTGTGTGTGATCACGCAATTCCTTGCTCTAAATTGCTTCATAGTAAATAAATATTGAGACCTCGAAGATGCAGATGCGAAACTGACAAAATACTAGTCTTTGGTATACTTAGTGGAGAAAATCCTTGAAAATCTTAAGAGAATCTTGCAAAGATAGATAGCCAGCCAGTAAACATAGGGCTAGCTCAATAACAATAATAAACAGTTAAACTATTTAACAATCTCTCACCACTTACAGAATTCAGTCGGGGAGGGTATGGGGTCTTAAAGGCAGGCGACGCATCAGCAACCCTTGTGCGTTTGTTGATGTCCATGAGCAGCGGCGATCACTTACCATCAGTAATTGATAATTGATCCTCTTGTTCTTTTGCCTTCCAATAACATTAAAAAAAACTTTCTAACGAACACAACGGTTCAAAAATCGCGAAAAGGCTCGTGAAAAGGAGCCGAAACGTCCGTGTAAATAAGTAGTTTGAATTGAGCCACGATTTTATCCGTTTAAAAATATTTTTTTAAGGAATCACCACGGTTACCACCTTCACCAAAACTCTTAACGACGCAACGGTCACTCCAAATACGGCAGCAGCATTCGCCGCCTAGTTATGGTTTTATATGTAAATACAGCTTGACAGATCTAATGAATAATGCAGACGGTTGTCTAGAACATTTGTCGGTGGCACATTTCAACTTTCAAACTTCTTGTTTAGTTTATTTTATATATAACAACCGCTGAATAGGTCAATGTTATGTTGGTCTTTATAATATGAAATTCAATGAGGGGCCGATACAATTATTTTTATGCAGAAAACTGGAATACAAAAATACTACCCATCTATAAAGTTTAAACCATTCTCCCTTGTTTTATACAATACTTGTGTTTATCAGTATTTAATAAAGAACGAGTTTCCAAAAAGTTAAGGCATGTGATTCACAGTTCTTCTCAAGAAATTAGTCAAACGAAATTCACATAATCGTTGTTAAAAAGAACAACCACCAACGTCTGATTTGCCTTAAAGGCTTTTTATTCACCAATATTTTTAAGAATCCTCCATGACTAACACCTTAAAGCGATTCAGTTCGACCCCTGACAGCTCATTTACTTGTGGCAATATGTAAATTTTGGTACCCGATTACACAACACTCTTATTTACCCCAGGCATGCCCTGCCACCACCAACAGTCTCAAATAATGCCGCAAAGCATAATTCATCAAGCTTTGTTTCCCTGGCAGGGCTTCCTGAGAAGCTCCTAATTTATAATTAAAATCATAATAAGCTTCAGCCTTCGCAGGACGTTGAAAAATATACATCCGTATTAAACATGTTAATCCAACTAATTATTGTACCTACAAGTTAATTATAAAAAAACATCTAAATCATTCCATCCACTCTTTGAAGCTGACGCCTAAGGCTTTTAAGGAAACAATGGTAATATCTTACGTCCTTATCTAATGCCAAATTTGGCCACGGGTTAGACAGAGAAAACGTGAACGGGCAGTCACGAAAACGAGGCAGTAATTTGCCTGCACGAAAATTTGATAATAAATCATAATAGTTTTAGACAGAGCAGAGGTAAAAAAATAAACCAATTTGGAAAGTGAATTGTAAGGCACGGCGTGCACCGCTCCTCGGCCTGTTATTAGAGCAATTATGTTATTATGTTCGCCGTATCTAATCCGAAAAACTAAATTGGAGTCGGCCGCTGCCGGCGAATGCCCGATAGGTTCAATCATTTCGACTTTTGGGTCGCACGAAATTCGTTGCGGAAGCAATAAGAAACACGAAAATTCCGTCCGAAATTAACCAATAATATTGTAGGTTATATGCAGGCGAAAAGGTCCACAAAAACTCGACCGATCGCTTTTTAAGACCCCTTTTTGCCACGGTCCATGGCTCTGTACAAATTAAAAAGGGTGCTCTGTTGCAGTACATATTTCAAAGTTCACATTTCATAAACAACCCCGGTTTGCCCTTTGATATCCCTCACTTAACTCATATTTCATTCAATATGACCATAATTGAAGTGATAGGTTGGACTTCGTTAGAATAAAATGCTTATTCCCGCAGAGCAAGGGTTCATAATAGTTCGCAGATGCGTCGCGATAAGACACATCGCATGAACGATTGCCTCTTTCACAATTTGTATCTTTAGCATACTCCGGTCGTGAAACAGGTTTTCCTCGCGTAAGTTATGAACGCGGAGTTTCGTGTTTTCAAAGCGCCGGGTCCCTTTGTATTATCAAAATATCAAATATGAATACCAAATAAGGGTTGGGACAAAAGAAAAACTGACAACTTTTTAATTTATGCGTAAACGAGTACATGAAAAAGTAATAATAGGAGCGTGTTTTGTAAATATATTAATGTAATAATTCGAGGGCGTTTCGGAGTTTATTTCAGTGAAATTTCACGGTTGTTGTGTGGTGGGAAATGATGACGTCTTCATTAGTGGGTCGAGTGGCGGCGTCACACGTGGCGGACAATGCGCGACGGAAAGCTAACGAAGTTGTTATCTCGGGCAGTAGGTACCTACGAGTAGTACCCGCGTACCCGTTTAATAAACCTCTCAATTGCGGCACCGTTTGACGTGTTGTCTACTTTTAGAAACATATGGCATGACACTAGTTATGCACAAGATTGTATTGATATAACTGACTGCATTAGTTATCAAGGCGAATGCAACGCTTGAGTACTTGAAGATAATTTTAACTAAACTGAACTAGTTGAACAAAACGTAATTTACTTAACAGGCAGAAAGTAATTTTTAAATGATGAAAGTTTCACTCAATTATATTTCAATGACTGTTTACTTATCTTTGCAGAAATATAATTGATTAAAATAAACTAGCTTGTTATTTTCCGCAGTAATCCTAGTATAAACAGCAGGAATAAGTATCATTCCAAAGAAATCGTTCACCTCAATGTTTACGCACGGATTTTTATCTAAAAAATATTTATAACCCTCGCGCGCTCCCGATAGCGAATGCAATAAATTAATTTTTATTAATTATTTTATTCAACTTTTGTTTACAAATCTTGTTAGGCGCTTACCTATTTTTGAACCTTATCACTATATTTAATGTTCTCGACAGATAAAGTATAAGTGATTTGTATATTTTTTCAATAATTTATTGCTCGTACAATCTCTATTAGCAAATTCATATTTTGATTAAAAAAATTTAATTACTTTGTAGCCAAAGACGTCAATTAAATGCAATCGCTAAGTGAAATAATTATAATTTATGTTTCTATTTATCACTGCAGTCATTTTTATGAACAATCAAATAGGTAAACAGAATATTGTTCAATGATTCATCTTATTGGACTATCAAAGTGTAAGAAGTCTTAAAAAAATACAAAACAATCTGAAAACAAATGTTATAAATGTATTTTTTGTGTATATAATTGAGCTTTGTAGTAGTGTTCCAGTTTGAAGAATCCTTATTTACTACCTTCGAGCGTATGTTTATGTAGGTACTAGACCATTATTCACGTATTCATACATTTTCCTAAACTCCAAAATTCATTCGGAGTACAGATCCTTAACAGTAAAATCAACTTATATTTCAATGCACTTCTTTTCCCCCAAGCACAACCACGATCTTTCTTCAACGTGACACATATTTGGCGTGCCACTTTATTTAACGATTGAATTGAACTTGACCAGAATAGGTAGTCTTCATTCAGTTGCACTGGCCCATTTATCAGAACGCTAGGACATCATGACCCTGCGTTCGTATCGCAGTAGATAACCGGGGTCAGAAGTACAAGAGCCAACGACTTTTTGAAAATAAATTCTTTCCTGGATTTGTGATAAATGCAGAATGGGCAGCCTTGTTCCAGTAATTACACGTGGAAGGAATGATAAACTAAAAAATATGCAACAAAAATATGTCACTATTAATAAATTGCAAAATGCTTAATTTGAGATAATGTAGAGTCGTCTCGACACACACAGGGTTAAAATACATTTATTTGTCGGGAAACTATTTTTTTTTAGAATGCAAAATTACATTGGGTAATAAATCACAAATAGCATTAAAAACGATGATGACACTTAATTTTGAATTTCCGTCCCAACTTTCTCATGTTCGATTTTTAAATCAGATTGTCTTTTGTTCCAGGTAAGTTCCCGCCATTACGGAGTCCGCGGAAATGAGTTCGAAATTCGAATCGCAGCTCTGGCTGTGTGCGCGCCCGACTGTGTTTTGTCACGTGCCCGCCACGCGATTAACAGTTCAATCTAGATTTACATAAAATCGTATTTCAATTTCGCGCGGTCCCTACGCCCGAGGAGTGAATGCATGTGTGCGGATAAACGACAGCTGAAAATCAGAGGGAAGCCTTCTATCTCGTTTTGCCGAGCTAAAGCGAATATCATGAATACGAAACGATTTAAGACTGATTTTGGTAGTTATCGGTATACTGATGGTAATTTCCTTTGTCCATAAATAATACAACGGTGATGAATGAGTCCATTATCTTTTTAGAAAAAGATAAGTATTTTTTGAAAAACGCAGCAAGATGATAATGCATAAGACGTCGTTTTACATCATTTGCATTGTTTGAAACGTGTGGGCTGATATTGCCCGCATATAATCGTAAGTGCCGTTAAGTTTCAATAATATCAAAACAACTATTTTTTAGGTCATTGATCTAGATGAGATATTATTCGATTTAAAATTCATTTATAGGGTTTATCATTTTTTAACTTCACTTATTAGATGCACACGAAGAAGCATAAAAAAAAATTATGTAAACATGAACTTGTAGAGTCGTAATATGGCGATGGTTTTAATGTAAGTAGGTGTACAGAAATAATTAAGTATATCATTATAAACTATTTTATCAAGAAGTTTTACGCAGTTAAATTAAATACATTTATTATGAATAAAGACAGCATAACTGTTACAGTGTAAACTTAAGACATTACAGTCTGGAGAACGGCCTTAGGCGTAGAGGAAATTAATAAATATCAAGATAAGTGTGATAAACATGTGCAAGTATGCTGGTACGTCTGCTAGTGCGTTTTCCGCCCATCCGTGCATTCGCACGCATTCCACTAATCTCTCACATGATCGGCAATAGGCGCGTGCACGCTCGCAATAACCGGCCATTTTGTAAAACACACAAGTCGAAAGTCCCCACAGCGGTTAAGCGTCATTTTCGCGCGGCCGCGTTAAAAACACGGTGCATGTTCGAATGTTCGCACTCCCACCCGCGGCCGCGCGTGTATGAATCATGCCCGCGTCTGTGTGTGTGGATTATGTGCGTGTGTGCGTGTGGCTGTGTAGTGTACGGCGTCAGTCACTGGAGGCTGTCAGTGTGGTGGTGTCCATCGCTGCACGTGTACGCGTGAGCGCGAGCCGTGAGCCACTCATGCCAGCCGACTATGACGGCTCGTAGATTTGACAGCTAGCTCAATGCGGGTTCAGACGTTCATTATACGCGGCCGATGTAATTTTCGTGGACCACTTGACATGTCACGTACGCGCGCGTTCGTTCTATGACATTCGGTTTGAATTCGCGCGCGAACTTGAACTTGTGATAAGTGACATATCCACCGTGCTGTTATTATTGTTGCTGTTAGTTACGATGCGAGCAATCAGTCACGGGTGGTTGGACGTCTTGGGGTGCTTTGGTGTGAATAAAAAATCTCTCGCGGTTTTGTGGCATCAACTAGACGGAACGAAAACATGCCCCACGTTATAGGAAACATAAATAAATAAACTCGCTAAACCGAAGCGTGTAACGCAGTAGTAAATTATGCTTAAAAGAGGTGATATATTTTTAAAACTTTCGATTTTAATGAGTAAATAATATTTTTGTACGGATATTAGTAAATATTTTTATAAAAGACAAACAGTGATCGTCTCTACATAGTGATATTGTACTATAATGTCTGAGGATTAAGTGATATGACTGTGTTTACAAACAATACTACAAGTGGATTGTTTCTGGAGTTAAATTGGTGAGTTATCAAAAGTTTTATTCTCAAAAAGTGGATGTAGAGTCGCTGAAATGAAGTGAAAGTACACTTAAAAGTTAATGATGACATTAATAACTCTAAACATTGTGTACTTTTCATTAAAATATTATATTTTCAACAACAAACTCATTGAAAACGTATAGCAAATAGAATGAGCAAACGTATGTTATATAAAGCATTATGTGAATGATGTAGAGTCAATATGCAATACCTAATCGTAAATTTTCCGATTGGATTTAAGTTCATTTTCCCAATTATTACTTCTAATAAGTATTTGAAAAATCATAATTAAACAAAGTACCTATGACTAAATATTATGCTATTTGTACTGGAAAGTCTTGTTTAGATGGCCATGTTTAGAAAGAATTTGCATCTTAGTAAAAACGAAAAACTCGTACATATTTATACTACCGTTTAAGGTACTAATTGATTCAATTAACCGTACAAAGTACCTACCTACCTTCATAGATTATGCCACTATATAAGGTTCATTGCAAAAATATTAAAATGTAATATATTCAGGTTAGTCAAGGACCTAAATATTTAATGCATAAAAACCCCAACATGAAACAAAACGAACATCTTAATAAATTGCATAAAAAAACCAAAACACCTGTACAATAATCAAAAAGACCGTTTTTAATAAAAAAACGGACTAAGGCACACACGTCGTCAAGATTAATAGAGACATTAACACAAATAAGCATAAATTTTATTGTTTCCTTTACATATCTGAGTTCGGCCCTTTTGTAGGAGTTAGTATAAGGCCAGGTATAGACCCAAGGTCCGTTGTCATTAATCAAAATCTTGCTGTTATCCTTTTAAATGAGTCGACGAAAGCGAAATAGAGACGTTTTGGGATAGACGATGAAGCCCCGCCTTTAGAAGATCATTTATCTTCTTTTTTTTGGTAATGTCATTGCACTGTTATGTAGTAAGTAAATATTGGTTGCAAGTATTTTTAATAACTGTTAGTTTCATTATGTAATTGATAATAAAAAAATATTTTATTTTTATTTGTGGCCTTTTTGTGTGGTTTAAACAATATTAAGGAATTGTTTTCTGATAATATAGACTATCTTATCAATTTAGCAATGTTCTTAATTTCAAAATAAGTAAAAATAAAAACTCTACATTATTTAATATTTTAAGATAAATTAGGTTTAATAGTAATCAAATTCATGTCTACATTTATGATGAACATTATGTGCAAATTAAAAAGATTGATTTTATTCTATAAACGTGTAGAATTAATGTTCACGGCATGTAAACATAAAATTGATCTGATGTATTCAGCAAATTCTGATATTTAAAAACAGTTAGTTATTTGCATAAGCTCGGCACTTATCAAAGAAATTGAATATCAAAGATTCAAACAATTAATAAGAAGCTGTTTTAAACGGTTTTTTCCTTTAAAGCATTAATTTAATAGATTAAAAATATGAGACAGGTATTATGAACCGAAATTAATCTAAAACGACTGTATAAAATATATCACTCACTACATACTATATTTAAATAAACATATGTTACAAAAATGGTTCATCTCATAGTTGTGTTACTAGGTTGTTTTTCATATTATGTTGATTTAAATCAATTGGATTTATTAACATAATATTTTATTTATGAACGGAAATAGGGGAGACGGGGGCTGGATGTGACACGGGTAGGTTGTTACAGAGACATTGGCCGCGAAACAGAGAGCGCAATTTTAACGTCAAAAAGAGCCAAATACTGTCCCCACCACCGGCTACCATGGTGCGAGAGCCGGGGTCGCCAGCGTTTTTGTGAGAGGAGCCTGCGCATGCCGCCCTTAAAATTGCAGATTAGTAAAAATTTTCTTTTTTAGTAATATTGGTTTACAAGCTATGTTTTTAATGTCAGAGATGCCCTTCTTCTGCTATGTTTTCCCTAATGGTTTCGCTTTGCAATGAATATTCGGTTTTACAGCTGAACTTATTAATGTTTTCATTACATAACCTTGTATATATATTATAAAAGTTACATTTGCTCGGGGCAGGTTGTGACAGTTGTTTTAACAGATACGCATGATAAAAATGCTTAAGCACTGAGACAGAACAAGAAAAAGGTAAATAAATCCAAGAAAGGAAAGTCTGCCAAAAGGGGATAATCTAACGGAACGAGGGCAGATCAGGAAAATGTGTCTTATGCCAATAAGGAAAGGGAAAAAAAAGGATGTTGATTAATTCAACCCCCAAGGGGGTAAAATAGGGGATGAACGGTTGTATGAAACTTTGTCAATTTTTAACCGATCGGTCTGATACTTTGCATTAATAACGCTACTATGACGTAGGCATCGTTTAAGAAATTATTTTGATAAATTCCACCCCTAACGGGATAAATTAGGGGGTGAAATTTGAATGAAACTTTGTCAATTTAAAACTGATCTGGTTGAAAATTTGAATGCATAAAGGTACTATGACGTAGGGGAGACCGGGGCTGGTAGTGACATTTTTTTTTCAAACTGTCATATTTTTTCGTAGGTTTGATTGATTTACCTGAGTCTAGGCTTGTTTGATAAAGAAACTATCTAAGATCTTTATTCAAAATAAATGTTATGTTGTAGACCAATAGTTAAGACATAAATGTGTGATTTGTGGAAAAAAACCTGTGTAACATTCAACCCCGTGCTCGGGGCAGATTGTTACACTACATGGGGCAAGTTGTTCCAATTGAAAACAAACGTATTATATAATCTTTTACTAGAAATAATTTATCAAAAATAGTTACTTTTCTTAATTTAAATAACATAACATAATGAAAGCAGTCCTGCCTGCCTCATATCAAGGAAAAAATAATAATGCATCAAATTAAACGATATTACAAATTGAATATTAGGTCTTCTACTGCGCAAAAACAAAATCCAGATAATTTCTCAATTTATAAATAAACTAGCGCGCGCCCGCGACTCCGTTCGCGTGGATTTCGGTTTCATACAAAATTTCATCAGCTATTTTATCCCTTTTGGGGTGGAATTCACCAAAATCCCTTCTTAGGGGATGCCTACGTCATAGTACCTTTATGCATTAAAATTTTCAACCCGATCTGTTTTAATTTGACAAAGTTTCATTCAAATTTCAAGTTAGGGGTGGAATTTATCAAAATAATTTCTTAAACGATGCCTACGTCATAGTAGCTTTGTTAATGCAAAGTATCAGCCCGATCGGTTTAAAATTGACAAAGTTTCATACAACCGTTCATCCCCTATTTTACCCCCTTGGGTGTTGAATTGATCAAAATCTTTTCTTAGCGGATGCTACGTCATAACATCCACCTGCATGCCAAATTTCAGCCCGATTCGTCCAGTGGTTTGGGCTGTGCGTTGATAGATCACTATGTCAGTCAGTCAGTCAGTCTGTTTTGAGTTTTATATAATATATAAGTGATTTGGTTGGGCTGTGCGTTGATAGATCACTATGTCAGTCAGTCAGTCAGACACCTTTGAGTTTTATAAATATGTAAGATAGATAGATTATACGTATAGCTCTGCATTAATCAAAACTATTCTATTAGTATGTTATATACTAATAGTATGTATTTTAATGTAATGTAGGATCTTCCTGTTGCCGCAAGCTTTTTTGTTATTTCTTCTCTTTTTCTTATTGGCATAAGACGCATTTCCGGATCTGCCCTCTTTCCGTTAGATTTTCCCCCTTTGCCAGACTTTTCTTTCTTGGATTTATTAACCTTTATCTTGTTCTGTCTCAGTGCTTAAGGATTTTTATCATGCGTATCTGTTATAACAACTGTCACAACCTGCCCCGAGCAAATGTAACTTTTAGCCCCAACCCCAAATCTAAGCATACAAGGTTATGTAGTGAAAACATTAATAATTTTATCAGTAAAACTGAATATTCATTGCAAAGCGAAACCATTAGGGATAACATAGCAGAAGAAGGGCATCTCTGACATTATGAAACATAGCTTGTAAACCAATATTACTAAAACAGAAAAATTTTACTAAACTGCAATTTTAAGGGGGGCATGCGCTGGCTCCTCTCACAAAAACGCTGGCGACCCCGGCTCTCGCACCATGGTAGCCGGTGGTGGGGACAGTATTTGGCTCTTTTTGACATTAAAATTGCGCTCTCTGTTTCGCGGCCAATGTCTCTGTAACAACCTACCCGTGTCACATCTAGCCCCGGTCTCCCCTAGGCGTCCCCTAAGAAGGGATTTTGATGAATTCCACCCCAAAGGGGATAAAATAGAGGATGAAATTTTGTATGAAACCGAAATCCACGCGGACGGAGTCGCGGGCGCCCGCTAGTCTATTTATATATTCTAGAATATATCTGGATTTTGTTTTTGCGCAGTAGAAGACCTAATATTAAATTTGTAATATCGTTTCATTTTGATGCATGATTATGTTTTCCTTGGTATGAGGCAGGCAGGACTGCTTTCATATGTTATGTTATTTAAATTAAGAAAAGTAACTATTTTTGATAAATTATTTCTAGTAAAAGATTATATAATACATTTGTTTTCAATTGTAACAACTTGCCCCATGTAGTGTAACAATCTGCCCCGAGCATGGGGTTGAATGTTACACAGGTTTTTTTCCACAAATCACACATTTATGTCTTAACTATTAGTGTACAACATAACATTTATTTTAAATAAAGATCCTAGATAGTTTCTTTATCAAACAAGCCTAGACTCAGGTAAATCAATCAAACCTATGAAAAAATATGACAGTTTGAAAAAAAAATGTCACTACCGGCCCCGGTCTCCCCTACTCCATTTATCAAACTTTGTTAATAACTATGAGAAATTTATTGATCATACTGTTCAAAGATGAAAGGAAAACTCATCCGTGATTTTCTGACCAAGTACATAGTTTGTAAATATAAATTGTGAACATCAATTTATTGTAATTTTGTATTATAATATATAACAATTAAAAATGGTATAAAAAATTCTAAGGAGAAACTCTATTATATCTCTATTTTAAATAGACATGAACTATGTTAAAATATTCATATAAAATATTGGTCACAAGATTATGTGGGCGTTAGATTATTATGACTATTTATATCGTTGAGATAATAGTCTGCCTTATAATCTTTTCGCGTGAGACAGTTTAAATATCATTTTTAAACGTGTGAAGATTCATCAATGTTTGTTCGTTGGTGGTAATGAAATGATTTAAAACCAGTGGTTAAAAATAAAAGCTTTCGCAAGGCTATCTTACAGCGGCTTTTATCGATAGATATCAATCTGTGAAAGTTTTAAACAAATTTGTAGAGGTACAATATTTTTGACGGATATAATTGTAGGTAACTAATGTTGCTGTTTACTAACAATAACTTTACTGAATACAGGTTAAAGGTTGTGGTTTGCGTTCGACTTCCACAGAGATCAAGGTACAATTCTATCATCTATGTTTATTTGAATAGGGAGTAAATCTGCGTTTGCGAACTTAATTTTGCTCTAAAAATACCTTGTAAACGCTAAAACAGGGATAAGTAATAATGGTAGATAGTGAAGTAGCACTAAAAAGCTGTTGTGCTATGTGTCTGCTAGTGAGTTACTCTTCCAGAACTCAGTTGGGGAAGGTATGTACTTTTAAAGTCAACCAAACCTTATAGAGTTGATTTCTATGAAAGCGGTGATCACCTACCATCAGGTGACCATCATTTTTACACAAAAATAATATAAGAGGACGTTAATAATGTAATTTAAAAACTCAAATGATTAATGTTAAATGTTGAACATTAACATAAAATCAAGCTCCTAATTTTGTAACTATTGTGAGTTTGATCACAATAAGTTCCATTGTGGCTGACGTCATTCCGCTAGAATTCGGCGCCATTGTTAAAAACTATAATTGTCTCATTAAACCAATGGGAATCGTGTTTTCCACATGTTTTATTGTACGTATTAAATAATACGAATGCTCACAATTGTCCCTGGTTTTTTATACATTCGACCGAACAGAAAATATTCATTTATATGTTATAACGAATATTAGAAACTGAGCTAAATATTTACTAGTTTAGTACGTTAATTATATACTTTGAATTGATGGGCATAAATGTATGAAGTTTATCTGATAGCAAAATAAAACATGAAGTAATAGGATATAGACCGTACCTAAAAGTTCTAGCATCTTTCGGTCACCTCTACATACTAAAAGGGTCGCCAGAGCTCAGTTGGGAAGGGTATGGGGTCTTAAAGGCAGGCCACGCATTTGCGAACCTGGTGCGGTTGTTGAAGTCTATGTGCAGTGGTGATCTGATCACTTACCATCAGGTGAACCTCTTGTTCGTTTGCCACCCTCACTACAGCTAAAAACGCAGCGTGCCTTTCTCACGGTGAAAATAATTACATATTAAAATATACACTCGGGATGCTCAACGGCAATATTAATAAACTCCGCCTCTAATTTACACGGTTACAACGCACGATCAGTAAAAAGGTAAGAGATTTTCACAAGATAATCTTTCAATACTTTCGTCAAATGCTTAAAATATACTTTACATACAAAAATCGCCAAGTGAATAAAGCCATTTAATTCCATATCAGTAGATAAAAATAGGTGAAGTTCGATTGTCATGTATTACTCGTAAGATGGTAAAGTTACTATAGCTAGTTTTATGAGAAAACTAAAAAATGGTCAAAATAAACAGGTACCTACATATCTTTCACATAGTACGCTACATTAGCATATACATATATCATGTCACGAACATATAAAACATTGAGCAATTACACATACGCAACGAATCGAAGGTCCGATATAAAATTAATATGTCAGAAACTAGATCCATAAATTTTCAAATGCACGGACACACGGCCAGACGGCCATTACTCTAACGGTGCCTTTCACCACTATCTGATGACCATCAGATGAACTGTTTTTTTAAACTGCCTTAATAAAGCGAGCAACATATAAGATTTTAATGCTCAGAGATTCGACTTGCGCGATAATACGCCGTGACTGCGCACGACTTTCTATGAGACGACGTTGGTTGTCAAACTGTGGGGTTTTACTGGTGAGGATTGACCCCTGGGGGTTTTACTAAGAATTGACTTTGTATAAGAATAGGAAGATGGATTATAAGCTCGACCAGAAGAGTATTAATGTAGGAAGCCGTACTAAGCATTAAATAGGAGATCACGACTTAAAACTTTGTTAGTCAGATATCCTAAAAGTAAATACACTGTATCTTATTAAACCAGGCATAAAAAAACATTACAAGTAAAGTTGTTAAGCATCGTCAACATCAATAGCAGAATTAAAGGCTCATTTTGAGACATAAAACTTTAATGTAACCGTGGGTCAATTCCAAATGTTAATAAAAAAGAAAGCAAAAAAAAAGAATAATTACAAGAAGTTAACTCTATTTTGTAATAAACTAAAAATGCAGTATCAAAATTCTGAAACGACCACAAAAGTTTGAGAACCACTCTTCCATACAAACTACGGCCGGCTCGCGGCTCCTTCTTACAATTCGGTACGGCTCGCCCTTGCCCACGAATAAGAAGTTAGACAATGTTAGATGATGTTAGAAATAGTTAGATTGATGTTTGATGATGTTTTAATAGTCTAAAAGCTAGGTCAGCGCTAGATCGGCAACTTTTATTGCCGAAAATTGACCGCTTTCTAATCTGGTGTCTAGGAGGTCATGATTAATGCTAACTATTTTTGTTTTTATTAGCTTGCGTTTAAAAGGTTTTATAGTAATAACAATTTTTTGCTTTTTAGTAGCTTGCATTTAAAAATAATGAGAATGAAAATTAAGTTTTCAGGTTCGTTACGTCTGTGCCATTAATACGAAAACAGTGTCCACTGCATATGGCATAAAAGAAAATATTAAAAATTACTATTGTAAGTCAAATGTTAAAATATCCATAAAGACATTTTATGAATATCATGAATTATTTATTGCATTGTGTCCACTCGTTATAGCTTTACCATTACAATCAAGTAATCAATTACATAATATTACAGCAAAAAAATATTTCAACAAAAACCACACAAAAAATAAAATAAAAGAGAACAAAAATAAAACACTCTTACAAAATCGATTGTTAATTTGACCTCATGTACTTTGTATAAAACAAGGAGCCGGCTATCACAAAACGGCTTATAATAATAAATTACAACCATTTAGATAACTATATATTATTACAAATATACCATGTTCAGTTCGCCATTACCTAAATGCTCAGGATGAAATGATTACGCCCACCGTCGCGGGGAGGGTGGAGTCGGGTAAATGGGTACTGTTATTAAAATTGGATAATATTTTTAAGCTGTGAACAATCATTTGTAACTTTAATTTTGTAGGTGGGAATATGCTAGGTCACTATTTTCAAATAACAGTTATCAATACTATAATAATAAAGCTGAAGGGTTTGTTTGTTTGTTTGAACGCGCTGATCTCAGGACCTACTGGTTCCAATTTTTTTGTTAGATAGTCCATTTGACAAGGAAGGCTTTAAGATATAGCATGACACTATATGCGCCGCTAGTGATAAATAATTTAAGGCTTCTCTGAGAATAATTAAAATGAAATAATAACTGTTTTCTTTCATAGCTTAAAGGTGGATTAGGAAAATTAACAGTAAGTCCGATTTAGGCAACTCCACTCACTATCGTTAATTTAATATCATTTGTTCGTGTCATCGGATCCACTAACAGATCTGGCGTGTCATTAAATATTTTAATTAACTTTCGGTGGTCATGTATAGTAAGTGTCATAACTAGATAAATGACGAGCGGATGCGTGGTTAATTTGAATATTATCTTTGTTATATTCAAATTATGGCTTTGACTTCATATTTCATTGCTTTTGTTTGATTCGGAATTAGTATTTTCGATTCTTTTCGGAACCTTAGTTGTGGTTAGAGTTAGCCTTTTGCTATGCAATTTAAATGGCAACCAATTTATTATATTGCTTGAGGAAGCAGTTCCTTAGTCATAACTTGTAGCGTTGAGACCTCTAGCCTTCAACATTTTGCGCTACACAAGTTAAGGTAGTTTGTTATGTTTTTTCTAGGTTTCAAGATTAGCAGTTGATTGTAAACGAAAGACAAAATCAGTTAAACTAAATTATGACATTATATGACATTAGCTCATTTTGTTAATTAATTGACGGTTTCCGTCACTTTCTTTTTAAGCAGCTGTGACATAACGGTAAATATTTCCGCCATATATAATTTTTATGTCAAATAAAGTATAGAACGTGGGTATAACCGGACGAACATGCGACTTTTACGACTAGTGTTTTGGAAATATTTGTATGTCTATCGTAAAATAACAAGTTTCAACGTCAATTACATTACAATATTAGTCGGCTATCTAGTCCCAGTTGGAATGATTAACGACGGTCGTTATGTTGACATTATTTCGTATGTATATATTCATCGGCAAATAAACGGGTAATTAATAAAAAGCGATACTGTCACATTAAGGCAAAAAATTGGAGCGTTTAAAATGGCAATAAAGATAGGTACAAATAGCTGGGTTTATTGTGGTGTACCTAGGTGTAGTTACTGCGTACAGACATACCAGACTAAGAAGTTTTTAATTTTTTAAGTATTTAAAATGGATTTTTGAAAGATTAAATAAATCAGCTGATTTTATTTAAAGAATATTCAAATTTATTCGATAAAAACCGCTTCTCCCCTTCACCCCCACGCTCCACTAGTGTTAGGAAGTTTTTTTCTAGTTTTAATTTAAATCATGAAGGAACAATTGTCTTGTAATCGGCCAGAAATCAACATAATTTTGTAAAAAGTATCATGAAGTCGACTAAAACTTATAATCAAATCAAAGCAAACATATTCGTAAAATATCCACGCGTAAACGGTGCCCAGAATGCTTGTTTATTACATAAAAGGAATAATTTTCAAAAATCAAACAAGCAGTTTGTACATTGATAAGGAAAACACGATGATAATTAAATTACGCCAAAAAAACTCTCGTCTTACAAGAAAGAACAACCTGCTTGATAAATTAGCGCTAAATAAAGATAATCGCGGCGGTAGGGCTGTCACATGTGGATTCATATGTGATATTTTTTATGTTTTGTTATAAAGAGACGAGAGGTAGCTCCTATGGCGGTAAATTCCGCGTCTCCTCTTTGTAGTTCTCATTTCAAAGAAGTCTGTTTTTCAGGCTAAAGTATGTCAGGATTTGCTCTTTGGGCGTATGATGAATGATACGACAGCTTTTGGACACAATATAAGATATCCATAGCAGTCATTTTATAAGCTAAGTGATATAGTTTCAATTAAATCCTGTACCAGACGAACTAATCTCTCATGAAGTCATAGCCTTTAATTTTCCTTTTTGTCTCTCAGTGATGTTTATGAATTCTTTGATGGTTGTGCTGGCCTGGATTTGTGTTATAGGTATTTTCAAATATTTTAATGATGTATTCTTATATCCAGCAACCCTAAATAAAATTGCCAGTTTGACATGCGCACTCTTATGAATTGATGTGTATTATAGGGCGCGTTAGTAACACCCGATCGTTAGTTGGGTGAATTCGTGAAATTATCTGCCGGCCAATTTGAATATTAATCATTGATGCCCGTGCGCAGGTTGAGCGAAACACGGCGAAAAAAGCTGTAATCCACTTTGACCTCCCAATTTTTGAGAAACGTAAACACCTTTTTGTATTTTTGCCAAGCAAATTGACGACCCGTTTGTCATGTGGTCAAGAAGTTGATGTTAGACCAAATAGGTCGCGGGTTCGATCCCCGCACAGGACATACATTTGTGTACATAAACATGACTGTTTCTCCTGATCTGGGTGCCATATTTAATTTAAGTATATTTTTTAATAAAAATATATTTTAGTACCTATGTCTTTCCGTTCCTTAGCATCCATATAAACAAGCCTCCAGCTTAGTTTGGGGCTAGGCAAGTGGTGTGTTAGTCCAAGGATTTTTTTTATTTTCATGATTTTCTAACGAAATCTTTGTTCAACGGCTTTATTTTCATATTTGCGGGCTGTTGTGGTCAACAGACCACGCTTTATTTTAATGCATATATGAATAAGTACTCGAAGTGGACTAGGCCAGGTGCTAAAGTTGTGTGGGTCAAAATTGGGTGCGCAAATTGGATAGCCTCGAAAAAAATGGCCGCGGTGTTTCCATCGAGACCTTGATAAAATGCTAACAGCCGGAAATGTTTTGTCCAAATTGTTCCATTCTACTGACTCACGGAGATTGTGTTAATTGTTGTCATAAACTTTAGCTAATATATGCGATAGCTGTAACTTTATCATTTTTGCCTACTTTAGAAGGTAGACATTATTTTTATACAATGCGGGTTACCTACCTTATTTTGATGAGAATTCCCGATAGCTTTTTAGTTTTTGCAAAAAAATACTTTTATATCCTTGGTCACAATTAGAGGTTTCAATCCCGGTCGGTTTTTCTGATACCGGGATTTTAGGATTCTCTAAAGGACATCCCGGGATTCAAATCTCTAGTCACAATTCACCAAAAACTAGCCCAAAATTAGGCAAAGCTTTGTAAAATTATAACTATATATTCGGCAGTTCAGTATCAGAAAAAAATATGAATGTTATTTCAACAACACACTAGACCAATATTTGAATAATCAAAACTTCCTCATGCTCATAAAATAATATTATAGTAGGTAAACGACTAAAACCAACCATCTTCTTAAACGACTTAAACTATGATGATGATGAAACTATGATATTCATAGTTCAACAATTGGTTTCAGAATACTACACTAAGAATTAGTTAATTCAAACAGTCTGTTCGCTAAATACCTTAATAATCCCATCTCATTAATATTTCATAACTGACATTATAATGCATAGCTGGACTAGTGACGTGACGTGATCGACAAGTGATCGATGTTCAAATAATAATATAATACTACGCTATCGATATCGTGGGAATGCCGTGGGAAGAATGTTTATTTATTGGTCTATAACCGTAGTTCCGTCAGTAATTTTCTTCGTAGATCTAGTTTAATATTTCTTATGTATAATATAGTATAGTTATGTGCTGCACATATCTTCAAAAATAGTTTTAGATGAACTAGTCGACAATTTGTTATGCTTATGGTTAAAAAATAAACTATTTTAGGCTGGTTCGTTGGTTTGGTGGTTAAAGAAACCGTAACCACTAAACCGAAACGCGCGGTTTCAAAATAATGAAGTTCGAATGGCGCTTGAGGTAAATGTTTATTTTTCAAACATCGTCATTAATTTTCATCTTATTTTTTTTACCCTGCTACATAATATGCCCATTCCTTAGCATCTGTAGCAACAATAAAAGTTATTGGAGTTAAAGGATATTCTTTGGACTGCAACACTGGTTAGTTATGATTGCAACAAAGCAATTGCACCGAATCTTTTTAGTTAATATAAAAGCCGGTGATAGCTAAAGTTGAACAATCATTTTGTCTTCAAGCGTACTGCATCGGGTATTATTAAAAATGTGCAGGTGATGCACGTAAACAATAAACATGCGTTTAGAGTGCATCAGTTTGTTTGCGTTGTCAAGTATTGTATCGGCAGATACAGAACGAAATTATAAATATTTATATCATGAGGATTTCGCAAATGTTATATATTTACTGTTTGGAGTCTCTTACACTTAAAATAACTTTTGAATGTGATGAATGTAGATATTATACAAACATGCATAGGTACGCAATACTGTATTTAAAACAAGTCAAAGTTTAGGAGGTATGTAGGTACCGACTATAGTTGCTAGAATATATTATTATTATAATGAAAACACGGCGCGAATACTACAAACAAGCATAGTTAGATACTCATAACTAAGTAATAACTGGAATTTTAATAAAACGTTATTAAAATGGAAATTTAATAACCTCATTATCCGTTGTAAAAAATTGCATATTTTACAAATAACATAACATATGAATACAGTTTGTGCAATGTATTGAAACACTACAATCAGGGAGGTCTCTTTAAGCAAAACATTATCAACTCCAATGATACTAACTCATAGATAATGTTATTGTTTTGTTCTCCTTATTATTTTATCGAGTTTCTAGAATACCCACTCACATTGATGCTGTTTCGATTATATATTCTGACTATATTAATTATAGTTTTATAACCATTCATGATTTTAATAATTTATAACCTGTTTCCTGCGTAGTGGAGGGTCAGTGAGGTCAAAATTGTTTTGTCTTATGTAGCAAAAATACTAATTTCTATGATTAAAAGTCACTTCTATCAATGCTCTTGTCAGTTAAATCAATTCAAAGATAAGCTTAGAATACTTAGAAATAACATAGTCATTTTGAACTTTTAACATTGCCGCGACGAACACGCCAGAACGAATAATGTCGCAACTCGAATTAAAAGTTATTTAGCAAGAAGTGTTTAAGTATACACCTACTTACATGTACGTTGAAGTTTAAGCTTTAATTAATAGTCTAACACGCAGAGGAGTATTACAGCAATAAATATAACGTGGATACATGCCGAAGGCGCTAGCCGGCAGCCATTACTTGACTATAATTTTGGCCTTGCTTTTTCTTTTTTAGGATTCCGTTAAGAGATTGAAATGTACCCTGAAATCTTAGAGATTTGAATCTAAGGAGGCTTTATTTTTGTGAGCTTTTGCTTTAAGTTGTCCTAATAAGACTGGGATTGCGAGCGTTTGTGAATTAAAATTGATCGATGCTATAAATAGTCCGATTAATGAAAATATGATGAATCTCAGTTTTATACCATGTTAATTGTACATCCTATATTTAGTGCAGTTACAGTTTTAAAAGATTCTCACAAAAAATATTTATCCTTTTTTTCTTTATGATATAACCCACTAAATGGACAAACATAATAAAACAATTAAAAATACAAACTTTTTTTGAAAGAAATGCCTTTTTCTTTCCTTCGTTACGTAATTAAATTTTAATTATGGTAAGTATAACGAAGGTAAGTCGATTCGCAGATCGGTCGATTGAGCGAGTTTCAAGCGAGTCAGTTAACGAAAAACTCAAAACTCTTTTGAAAAATCAAAATAAATGTTTAATATGAACTAAAAAAATACGGAACTAATTCTCTAATAACAGATCAATCGTGATCGCGTTTTATCTGTATATCTTCAACTGCATTTTGGGCAGCGGCCTTGTTTCATCGACGGAACATGATTTATGAACATAATATGAACATTAAAATATGACTCGTAGATAACAAGAACGGTTTTATTGTACAATTAAGTTTAGATTTAACAATTAAACTATTTAAAGCGATTGTATTTTTATGTGCAACCTGTTTTGTTAGTTTGGGTGTTATTTTAAATTTTAAAATGTCTATTTAGTGTTGTTTGGGCCAAATAAAATATGTGGCTTTAAATTAAATGGTATTTTAAAGATTTACTGGTTTCCACAATCTGTGATGTAATCTGCATGAAAATCTGGAACTGGAATAACGCTATAACTACAACAAAATAAAAAAAAAGTAAATACAGTTGCATATAAAAATAAAAAGGCAATTATTATAATTCTGTAATGTTTGGACGAAATTGAGTAAAAGTGTTTTGTACCTATCTCTTGCTAATAAAAAAGTGTATAACAACGTCGCGTTTATTTTAAATAACCTTACACTAATTAGAGTAGCGTTAACAAGAACATTAACCATTTAATCGTTAACCATCTGCGCTTAGTTCAGCTGATCAAACATAAGTATGACATTGTGTTTTGTACTTGAACGTTCAATTGTGTGTGTATTTATTTTATATTATTACCTAATTTTATTAGTAGCGGGTAAAGCCATGGTGCTATTTTAGCTGTAACATATTAAATGTCTTCACAGAAATCGGGGTCATTTAGGTAGGTACCTACTAATACGATATTAAAAAATAACAGGTAAATATGCAAGTTTCATAAACAAGTAGGTAATTAAACTGACCCCTGAACGTAGGAAATATTGGAGTCTGCTTTGAAATTTAAAACCAGTCGGTCATGTATAGTTGCAATTTTTCAATAATGTGAGGACCTAAGTATTTGAAAGACGTCTAAACAACAAGTCAGAGCCAGCGCAATTTTAAAAAAAGAAACACAATATTCATTTCAAATAACAGTAGTAACACTGTCATTTTCATATTTCGAACACCCGAAAATAGTGTTGTGATAACACCCTTCGGCAGTTCGGCTGAAGCAAGAAACAAATGAAGCAGTTCACATTGACGTCATCAGTCTAGCTATTGTGCTTGCCAATGTCTTGCCACAATAGGCGTTGCTAGCTGGCGAGGTGTTCCCTCCGTTACTGCCCGCTGTCACGCGACGCCCGCTCCGCCCATCGGCACGCACGTACTACTTTGTTTTGTATGTAAATTATTTTTTCGATACTCATATTGGGCTGTGTTTTTGATTGTACTGATAGTGCGAGCGGTTTATGGGTTGTTTGTCTGCTATTGGCCGAATTTGGGGATGCCTTGATAATAATAGGTAGTAGCTAGATAACGTCATAACGTTATTATCTTTGAAGCATTTATGATAGCATTTGTATTATCTATGACGCATCATACTTCTTTAAGGACTGTTAAATTATTAATTTAAAAGCGACTTACAAACTTAATTAAAATATAATACTTGTTTTTTTAGTGTAATAAACAGATTTAATTAAAAACTACAATCAGTCGAAACTCAAATATAAGTACAATTTAAATAAACTGCTTATTACCTACAAACTGCAACTATTTCAAACACTTAGATTAAACAAATAAACTCAATAAAGAAACAATCTTTCATACACACAAGTCAGAAATAGTCCAAGTGCAGAGAACTAACGCTCGTTCTTGATAAACGGCGGCCATCACTGCACGCCACGGCCTATTATGAGAGCATGACGTCACCGCCCCGCCCCCCTCCTCCTCGCTTCAATCAAACTGGGGAACCCTCGTCATGCCCCCACCCCACGTTCCGCTTTACTGACTCTGCATTTTTTCTCATAATAATAACGTCGAAAAAATCGCACAAAAAATCTCGACAGACGCGCCGTTGCTCGTCCCATCCCTATCGGCGGACCTTTTTCGATTCCGACCTCGGATTCCAAATTTGATTTGCAATTTTCTTTTCTTTTGTTAGAAATGTGGCCAGTTTTCGCTTAAATAAAAGTAATTAATTTATATTTTTGAATAGGAATTATGTTTTGGAGGTCCCTTTTTTATTTATTAAATATTCCTGCACATATTATATTAATCATCACACATTCCAAATATTTTTTTTTTATTATTTAATATGGAATAAATATTAGCCATAGGAACGTTCCCATTTGTTGTGTGAGGGAATTGATCCCTATTGTGAATGGAAGTAGCATTGATTTACATTGCTAATTTCTTGTTTGACTTTATTCACAAAGATTATTTTTATAAAGAAGCTAATAGAATTTTATTGAAACTAATTAGAAATTAAAAATTACATTGTAATTTCTTATTGGTTAAAATTTTTACTAGAATTTATTGAAAGTTACATCTTAAAAGCTTCGCGGCCACCATACCCTTAATTGATTGCTGTTATAAAAACCCCATGATATATCATAACATGTTTTAATACCTAATTAAATTAACTTTGGTTAATAAATTAAGGCCAAGCAAGTAGGCGTTTAGTAATCTTGACTTTGTTAAGGTTAAGGTGTGTTGTTTTAAGTAAATTTTCGTAATTATTAGTTTAACTGTGCTGTGAAGGTCGCTTCAGTGGTCACAGGTGCGACACACTATTGGATCAACATAGGATTATTGGTTTAATTTTCTTATTGGAATGGCGTTGGATGCCATTAAATTAGAATACTTATTATGTTATTTTCACAATAAATTCTTATTATCTAATTCATCGATTTTGGTAAGTAGTTAATGATGGTTATTTTCAAAATTAATTTGCATCATCTAAGTCATTGATTATGGTTAGTAATTCATGAAAACTTTTTCAAACAACAGATGCGCTAAAGTCAGTTAGCTAAGTTATTTAATTCTTATTTGCGATTCTATGAGGAATAGTACAAAAAGTAAAATTAACTCGCAAAGCAAACATACAGCCAACTTAATAAGCGCACACAAATAAAAGTATCAAGTAAAAACATCATCGTCATAATAATAATTTACATTCTCATTATTCTATTCGAAAATATCCAAACGCATGCATCATTTTAGGCTAAAAATAAACCTGGAATGTTTAAGTTGCCATCTATCAACAGGTAGCGGCCCGCGCCAAGCATTAAGTCAGTGAATCATTCTAGTGTGACTACTCACCGGCAGGCGTCACTACTGAGCCGCTTTTCGAACTTTTTGATCATCACAACTTAGTTCTTAAAGTTTTTAATAGATGGTGTTAACTTCAACTTTTTATAGGGTCGTGTTTTAAAATTAATATTTGTCTTTCTTTTCGTTTTGAATTACTTAAATAATGATTATGATGAACTTTAAAATTATCTATATTAATTATAAAGGTTAGGTAATAAAAAATCACAATTGATTATCTCCGGCGTGCCATTCGATCCACTGGTGGATCGAAATAGTGGATCCTATGGGATTGCGGGATTTTTTTGGGTATCAGAAACAGCCGAACCACATCTAGTGATGTACACTCACGAAACGGTTATTGAAAAAAAAGTGTGACAAAAACAAATAGTAAATAGTAATTAATGATCATGTATATTGAAAATCAAAACATAATATTAAAAGTGTTGGTAAATAAATAGTTTAACACTACTTAACAAATATTTTATAATAATAATATGAACAAACATACCTACAGTTTGTGATGCCTTTATTACTATGCTAAACCTTGAATTTCATAATCGCAAGGATTTAACCCTTATCAAATCTGACAACCCTTAAATTAATAGTTCGTGAAGGTATTTAGCAAAATATGATGGCTTAACAAAAGATTTGCATCCAATATTTCATAAAACAACATATTATTTTACATCAATATTATTTAGCTGTGTTATTTGTATATTCGGTGATGATTGTAGGGTTTTAATCATTTTACTTATTCACTTACCTGCTATGTGAAATAATCAAGACTTTCGAAGACTTTTAAAGTAGTGATTTCCAAAATCTCGAATAGTCTCTTAATTTCATAAAACTATGTGTAAGACGCATATTGTACATACGACTTGTTTTAAAAGTCTGAAGATCAACCTTTAGTATTATATGAAGAGTATAGAATACAATAGTACATCGAACACCTGAAGGCAGACCATATCCAAATTACCGCAAGTGTTCCTAAATTCTATGATTTTACTCGAAAAAGAGCCTGAACAATAACACTATTAGTTTTGACATTGTTTTAACATTCGCTTTTGCAGTAGCAGTTTGCAAGCCAGCTAATATTTATTTTAAACCAAACATTTTAGATATTGTAGCTTAACGCGAACGGAAGAGCGACACGTCGGGCGAGTTAATTTACGCGGCAGCGGGCGGTATCTGAGCGCTTCCGGCCGGCGATGAAACTCGTTCATCAAAGTTCGGTCGCACCACGCCGCTTCCAATAAACCGCTTTAAACTTGCTCTGATTCAATAGTGTTGACGAAGAAGTGTATTTAATAATGATTCAGAAACTATAGTCAAAACTAAAAGGGCCTTATATGGTTTTGAAAAAAATGTCTAACACATTAGATATAGAACAACAGCTGGTAATACTGGTCCAACGGTGCTTCACCTGCTTGATTACGAAGAATGAAGTGATATTTGAATTTTAATCAATTATATTCCCACTTTTAGTGAATAACTCTCGCGAAGTATTTAATTTCACTATTGTAGTCAAACTATGCGTACCTACCTACATTTCCTTTGCAGCGGTATCATAAGGTTTAGCGATGAAACTCGTTCATAAAAGTTCGGTAGCACCAGTGCTGCTTTCAATAAAAGAAGTCCCTTTAAACTTTGTCTGATATAATATTGTTGACATACAAGTTAATAATAATTGAGAATTAACCAGGAAGTCTAATGACGCTGTACTCTTGTCATTGTGCAAGATATCATTCTTCAATAATTCAGTTAATTATCGCAACGTCATTAGACTTCTCTGGGGAATGATTTATCTTTACTTTAATTTTTAATGAAAACATTTGGTAAATTGTTTTATTGCAACGGTATCATATCTATTTGTTTCAGTCCACCGTACTAGTATGTACCTGTAGAAAAAGTCTATTTTTTACAATTAATAATTACCTCCCAAAATTAACTGTACATTCCGCTTTGGCAAAAGGAAAACTTTGTCAGTAGGTATTCAGAGTACGTCTCGAATTATTCAATGTAGCTGGAGCACGTATGTGTAGTGAATTTTAAACACATCGTAAACATAGCTTTCCCATTTCCACATAGCTGTTCTCATAGTAATGCAGAGAAATCGAAAGTTTTCATTTTACAATAAATCTTGACAACAAACTTGTTCCGATATTAATTGTCGACCATAAAAATTCCAATTGGACATCACTAACTTATGAGAATTTAACGCGCTGTCAAGCAAGGGTTCGACTTTTACCATAGTTCGAATTAGTTTGTATAGATGGCGTTAATATAAAAGTTCTTCAGATATTTGACAGATGGCGCTTATTTATATTTTTTATTTCTAATATACCATCTTAATTGTTTTTTGTTTAGTGATGGATGATTAAATTGATTATGTGTTAAGCCGTTGTCAATACATTGTGTTGTTAAATGATAAATTTGCGTTTGAATACAACACCTACTTATCTATTGTCATATTTCACCCCCGCTCCATTGTTCGGACGTATGCATGCAATGTTTGAATCACGTTGGGCAATTACTAAGGTGTCGGCGTTTGTATCTTGCCATAAATCAGCTCTGCGCGATATAACAATTAGTCGCTATGATAGCAATGTTAATTAAACGGCCATAACTCGACAGCGCCACCGGGCCGCGCGGCGAATGTTGGAACTAACTTATGTTTCAATTTAATCATACTCGTAGCATTGGAAATCGTGTGTTACGGTATTAATTATTGATTTTGTTAGTTAGATTAAGTAGATACCTTCATAAAATAGAAAAAAATATGATACCTAATTATGCATGTAAGTCGATGACATGAGAAAAATTATAACGGCTTAGGTACCTACTTGGGTAATTTTAACACCACATTTTTTTGCCCATCATCTAGCGTACCTACTACCTAAAATAATAAAAGTAATGTAGCTTAACAACATTATTTGTCCCAATTTTTTGGATTCAAAAGTGACGCGTCTTGTTTCTTTAAGACTTTTGATGACTTGAAACAGACCAAGACCCTTACAAAACCCGACGAACTGACTCCAAGCCCCAGAATGCAACATCCCAAACACCTCACAGTCCAACGCATCCCAGTGACGCAGGAATCTGTTAATCAAAGCGAACGCAATCAATTACTGGGCGCAATCAAAATGGCCGACATTCCAGATGCGGAATCAAAGGATGCTCGGGTTATCTTAATGATTGTGTGTTGGTAGGTAGGAGACGGGATACCTCGTAATTTGAGCTAAATATTGCATCACACATATACCTACTGTTAATCTTATACTTACCAACATTCAAGTTCTGATGAACAACTAGCTTCCATCATCGGTTATACCTATTGAAAACAATATTTTTGTTTTGCTTTGGGAATATCCATTTTTCCGGGATAAAAAAGGACCCTATTATTTAATCCGGACTACTAACTATAGGTCTTAAAAATTTCAAAGTAGGTAATCGGTTCAGAAGTTACGGCGTGAAAGCTGAACAAACAAACTCACTTTGCGATTCATAATATTAGTAAGGATAACAGAAAGGTCCTTTTCCTCATAATCTGGATACGAAACTTACCTGTCTGATGGTAGACAAATTTAAAAAAAATTTTTTGCCAATCAATTATGCTTTCCAAAACTTTTAAATCATTTATTTAACTTTCTAAAAAATAATAACTAAAAGTTAGTATTAACGGAAGTGAAACTGCAGCTTCTAAAAATAAGTCAGACCTATTTTCTAATAATACCGCATAGATATTTTCTTAAATACAAAATTCTCTTTGACATTGCAAATATGAGGAAGCCATGTATCTTTCGAGCATAACAGTCTAATAGTTTTATATTTTAGTCCGAACATTTACTACAGGAATTCGGGCGGAAATCACAACTCACTCTATGAAAACAAAATAGGTATGTACCTACTATTTTTATACTGTTACCTGCTAGATAATGTTAGGGGCATTGTTCTTGAATCTGAAATTGTTAAACTTTATTTAAAGTGATGTTAGTAGAAGCTTTTCAAGGTAGTTGGAAAAATTAGCAGATGATTTTTCATACATTCTTTTAAATAAAAACGCAGAAATTCCATGATGATGATGATATAATTTTTTGAAATACGTCATAATTGTGTTTTTAATTGTGTTTTTTTTATAAATAAAAAGCAATCTTGCTTTTTATTTATAATAAAAAGCAATCTTGCTTTTTATTTATAAAAAAAACACAATTATACATTCACAGTTTCTACCATTATAAATTACATTTTGTCATTTTGAGTGCGTCTGATAAATTCACACTTACATTGAAACAAATGTTGATATTAACGTCAGTTCCTATTTAATATTAAAGGACACAACAATTTCTCCCAAACCACATAAACAATGACCGACACAACCCCAGAGATGACGTCACAAAAATATACAAACTCCGCGTTGAAAATTACAGAAGTTTCCTGATTAAATTTAGAAGTTGGCTGTGTAATTAGCTCGAACATCGCAATTCACTCAGGGCGTGCTTAGGCCAGGATTTGCTCTTGGGTGTCGTTAGACTTTTTGATGATGTAAAAAAGGCACCGTGTTGGTGTTCGATAGAGTAACGACTCTCGGGGGAATGAAGAGAGGATGTGTGGTGGACGGTGGTTAGGAAGAGGTCAGTTTGTAAAGGACGTATCTTTGCTAACCCATTACGTCGTTTATTATTTGGCGAGCACGATTTGGAATGACGTTTTAATCGTATCTTTTATGATCTTTGTAATGAACTTCATAAATTCTTGGTTTTGATATACCGGTCGTGTATTTGAGACTTTATTGGTCATGGTTGTAAGATATTTTCTACGATTTTATTCATTATTTTGCATCGAACTATTACAGTAAGCAGAGACACGAATAAGGATGAGATTTATAATGAACACTGAGACACGATTGTTATTCCTTTAGCTCAGACTTGTCAAACAGCCATCGATCTTGTCACATAAAACTACACCAATACCTATGACAATAAAACCATTGCGCAATTTCCTACTAGACAATATCAGGTCGCTACATACACTAATTAATACCACAAGGTGTCCGACTAATTAATCTAATTATACTAAAAACGGACGGACATACAGACCGACAACAGATCAGACGAGAGCGTGTTCTTATTAATGCGATGCGTTGTATAATGAATGCACTCGGCTCGCGCCCCTTTGTGGGAACTATCGGGTGCATAAATAGTCGTATTTTGAGTTACGGCAGTATTCTGTGGTTATAGGAAGGAGACAAATTGTTGTAGACAATTATAGGCGTTATTTTAGATCGACCTCCGTGTAATAACGTAACTCTGGTGGTCGTTGAGTGGGTTTTCCTCTATGACTCTGGTTTCTGCTGCATTTTGTGAAGTTGTTTTTGGCAAAAAAAAGCAAGAGTCTAAAAAATCCCTTTTATAAGCCATATTTTCCAAGGAAATGTTCGCTTTGTTGGCCTCTACATGTTATTATTTTTTTAACTATCTTAAAAATATGTTAAATTTTCATGCATCTACAATATTATTAATACCTTTCTAATACATATAAATACAACTGGACAATGTGTTATAACTAAAGGTACGTAAATATGCAAGAAATGAATATAAAATAATCATAACCAATTTTCAAGGGAGTACAACGAAGTAAAAAATACAATACACTCCACATTTTTATTTATGAAACGTTAAGAAAATTCAAAATGAATCTTTATCTGAAATTTATGGGAGCTATGAAAATTTATTAAGACGCAAAGAAAGAGGAATAGATTATAAAAATATTGGTAGTTAAAAGAACTGTCTTTTAATATCTCAACGAAACCGAACCAGGGGGATAAATCATGACTACTTTGTGGTCCCACAATACCGCTCTAATTGACAAATAGTTGTAATGATAAATATCGTCGCTGGGAAACTCTCAAAATACACCCTTTGATCATCATTTGATTAACAACTGCCGACCGTGTCTTGCGAAACGATATTAATATTCTTTTTAATTTAGGCCTTAATCTATACATGTATTTGTGTTTGATTTATTTTTGGTCTGTTCGCTTTGTTTTTCACCGGTTTTCACGTCTGGTAGTAACTGTTACGAATGATTAACATATGTAACAGTCAATGGGATGGAAGTTGGAGGCGATGTTTTAGCGGCAGTCGCATTAATCGTTGTCAGTTGTGACAACTTTATCGTAGAAGTTTCATTGAGATTTTTTCAAGAATTTTGGCGCATTCTACTTCGACTAGCATACTTACCATGATTGATCCATGATTATTTTGG
Organism: Nomophila noctuella; assembly: GCA_958496325.1. NCBI lineage: Eukaryota > Metazoa > Arthropoda > Insecta > Lepidoptera > Crambidae > Nomophila > Nomophila noctuella. Next base: position 10,961,624 of record OY292491.1, read on the forward strand.
GAACACTTGACGGAATTATGGAGGATCATTATTATTCTGCGTCATGGATGGGAAATAAGATTAAATTTTCTAATGATATGGAACTGGAATAACATTTGATCTTTTAGAAACAATGCTTTCAAGTAACAGGATGATGCTTTATGATATGCCTCCTATATTGAATCTGCTGGCAAAGGCCTTTAAGATTTGAAACCATGGATTCGTTTCAAAGATGGGTCTTAGCTTAACAACGACGCTTGCCAATTTTGGTGAACACGAACCTGAGCTGTATTCAGAAAAATTGACAAAAACTTAGCCCGACCCAGGAATCGAACCCAGGACGTCAAGACCACGGCTCAATACTTTAACAACTAGACTATCGATGCTTTGAATCTTTTAACATACTTCAACAGATTTCCAGGAAATAGTAAAGTCTAACCACAATCCAACACGCTTAACCAACTCATAAATTGTCCGCTACGACCCGCATGTCACCGGGCTTTTTATTGTTTAATATTAAACTGACTAATTACAACCTTACTAAGAATTTGAGGGCATGAGAACTGGCTTGTGAGTCAGCGGATATAAATCAAAGTTACGTTATCATATTATCAAAGGCACGTCGGGCTTAATTTCCACGTCTCGGTCAGTCTAAGCTTTGGACCGGCGGCCTCTCAGATTTTTATCTGACGCGTAATTGCAGGCTAGAACATTTGCTCGTTACGTGTTAAGATTAAAAGTGTTACTATGAGTTTATGTTAGATAATACGAGAGTAGGTAGTCTTGTTTTTGGGTTAATATTTTGATGGATGGTACAAGTACATACATATACTGAGATTAATTGGATTTAATGTAGAACACCTCGATGGTTAAGTGGTTGAAGTACCGGGCAGTGTGTCGAGGTCCTGGGTTCGATTTCTGGGTCGGGCAAATCTTGTGCCAATTTTTCTGAACACCAGACCGGGTTTGTGATCACCGACTCGCATTTGGCGAACGTGGGGATTATTCCAAAACCCATATTTGTAACGAAAACATGATTTCAAATGATGGAGGCCTTTGCTCTGCAGTGGGACATATTTCTGTAGATTGACTGCTCAGTAAGATAAGATCTTCAATTACACCTGTGAATAACTACTACCTTTATGATTTTGATTTAACATTGGAAATAGACTAAATGCTATTTTCTTAGGTATAAAATCCATTACTCCTTCACTATAACAGTTCGGAAGTAGTGTTCTTTGTAAAGCTAAATCAGTCGATAGTCTAAGTTTACTTTGAAAGTTTAAAAAGAAAAGATGTTTCGGGCGAACCGACTTACTTGGAATTATGCCAACACGAGGAAATTGAATTAGTTTCAATTGCTACAGTTCCATTATACGATTTTGGTAACAATTAATAAAACTTGACTTAACTTAATAAAATTTACCTCAAAACCGTCTTATATTTGTTACCCTTACTTTTAGAATTAGGGGAGAAATCCAATATGTTAAGACAATACTTACGTCATTTCTTGATGTCGTTACGGATTTACAAACCGTTATGGAGCATAGAGGCATCGGCTATGTACTTTTCACACAATTACCAAATTATTTTCAAGCAATTGAATCCAACAACATTTCTCTCCACGGATTAAATACCAAACCAAATGAAATAAGTAAACAGAATCTAATAAATTACCGTCCTTCATCTCCATACGTACGGCTATAGTTGCTGGAATTCAAATGGAAATTGAAAATTAAAAAAATGCGAGGGTCGCACCACGTAGAGGGGAAGCCCAATCGTAAATTTAAATTGTCCATCCCTCAACATGCAAATTTTCCGAGCATGCCTTTCAATTGTATTCAGTAAGTATGGCGAACCATATTATTAATGCTCCATGGTATTGCATTTTGAACTTTAACCATAATGGAATAAGAGCTACCGTGTCCACGTATCAATCTAGCGAACGTAACGCGCACTGAGTTCTGTCCTGCTTCCGAATTAATTACATTTGCAATGAATGTTTCGACTTGTGAAATGGTCGCACTGATACCAAGTTGGTTTTGTTTGATTTATTCCGTACGATTTGGTTTGCCAAATTTTAAATAGCATGGCTTCCTGTGGTTTTGTACCTAGCGGAAGAATTGTTTAACATGGATAGATGATGTTTTACCGACCAAACTAAGTGAAAGTTTTGATCGTAATTAGGTATAAATAAATACAGAAATAGTGATATTAATCCTCTGAAATCAACTTCAACTTATGTAAGCAGGTAGCTATCATTTCAATTAGCATGCATTCTGTAACATCAGAATGTTAGGGTAACCACATCCTATACGCTCTCTTGTATTGACATCAAATATTTATCCAAAATAGATTCTAAATCTACCAAAATAGGCAACTAAGTGTTCAACGTCTTTGCCCAAATATTTTCCCACATAAGTACCGTGCGAGGCAAACAGTAGCATCTGTAGGGGCACATTGTCTCAAGCCGCCGCCATCATTAACTGTCGCTAATGAACCTTGCCTTTTGGTTTTAAATAGCTCGCGAGGGGCGGGCCGCAGCCCAGTACACAGGCATACAGATTTTTTACTCTAAATATGAGTTTAATAGGCCATATCGAAACTCTCCGATGTAACTTTGAAACGACGGAGACACCACACACGTCAGTCACTCCTCGGGAAAACAACCCAAGCACCACTGTGCGAAATAAGCACTGCTAATTCGCGGAAACTAGCCAAGCTTAGCAATTTTTTGGACCATTTATTTTTTCTACTAGTCCACTGCTATGTAAATTCTAGTAGCTGTCGCGTTAAGTACGCAATAAACAGTCTACTTTAAAACTCGCGGAGCAAGATCTGACGATAACAGCGTGGAGTCCGCCGCTCGTCTCTCGGCGCACAAATTAACGTCCGCGTAAAGTTATGTCGTCGGACCGGCGGCCGTCACTCATGCTCCATCAACTGCTGGGAAACGCGAGGGTATGACGCCGGGTCAGCCACATGTCGGGGCTAAACGTGACACTATTTCATCTCGCCGTCTCACTTCTAAGGACCTCCTCCCAGCAGACGGTCCAAGACGGATTCCGAACTCAAGAATGTGCCGCTCAGTTATCTCCGGCGGGCCCGTATCGCAGACAGGTTGTCGCTAATAGGCATTTTGCTCGGAACGTAGGAACTTTATGACTTCGTGTGTGTCCCGACCTCAGGACATGTGTCAGGGCGGAGCGTCGCCGGCGCAGATCCGCGCTCTGGCCAAAACAAACACGCGATCAATGAGCTGCCTATACCTGATCCGGAAAATTTTAATTATAGCCGTACTAAGCTCAATAACCTTTCCGTTTCAGATTTGCCGAGGAATCGATGAGAAGACACCGTCCGTCGACACCGCGTGACAGACCAGTGCAACCGATCGCCGTCGTGTAGTGAATGGAATCCCAAGTGTCCGTGTCGTGAACCGAACAGTGATAGTGTCGGCCCTCGCGGCCGAGAAGCTGCGACGGAAGATACGGACGCGAGCCGCGCGGGCTGCGGGCCCGCGATGAGCGCCAACAACTGCGACAGCATGACGTACTTCTCCAACGCGTACATGCCGGACATGCGGAACGGCGGCGGCCACGAGCACCAGCAGGCGCACGCGCACTACGGCGCCGTGCCGCAGCAGGGCCACGAGCTGGACTGCGACCAGCAGCTGCGGCCGGCGCAGCACCACTACCCCGCGCAGCCGGCGCCCGGCATGCCCTACCCGCGCTTCCCGCCCTACGACCGGCTCGGCTACTACCAGCAGATGGAGCAGAACGGCTACCGGCCGGACAGCCCGTCGCAGATGGGCCACATGGGCGGCAAGGCGGACGGCTACGGGCCGAACGGGCACCAGGCGCCGGCGCCGGCGGTGTACGCGTCGTGCAAGCTGCAGGCGGCGGCGGCGACGGGCGGCGGCGTGCCGGGCAGCCCGCCGCTGGAGCAGGCGCAGCAGATGCCGCACCACATGCACGCGCAGCAGCACATGGTGCCGCACGTGCCGCACCAGCAGCACCTCATGTACCCGGTGGACGACATGCAGCACCAGACGCAGATGCCGCCCATGCACCAGCAGCCCATGCACGCGCAGCAGCCGCCGCCGCAGCAGCCGCCGCCCAACACCAACGCCTCGCTGCCCAGTCCACTATACCCCTGGATGAGAAGTCAATTCGGTAAGCATAAGATCCAACACATTACTTCATTTTCATATTGATATCTAGTTACACTCTCCTAGCTCACTTTCATTCCATATTAATATCTAGTCACATGAAATTCTTCACAAGTCGTCTTCACCTTTAATTACGATCAACCGACAAGGATATGTCCTAAAGCAATACAGGGTCGGTATTTACAATCCTTTGGAGCTACGAGTATTAAGATATTCGAAAGGCTCTTTATCTGCCTGATAGTACATACTGATACTATCATATCAAGGAAATTACTACATAGTATGTTCTGGTACTAGCCAGAACATACTATGTAGTAATTTCCTTTTGAGTCCCAGTTCCCATTGAATCCGGTTTGATTACTCAACAAACGAATGATCAAAGTCAGACTACTGTTATAGATTTATGGAGTGCCATTGACATTATGAATAGGTCAATTTGTAAGGAATTTAGTGAAAGTGCAAGTAAAACTTTGACAAGTTTGATTTGTAAAGTTGTATCGACGGGCAAAAAATTCAAGGACGAGTTTTGTCGACAAGTCTCTAATAAATCACGTATCGAAAGTGAGACGAATCCCGCAGAGGTGATTCTAAATTTGCACAACGTTACTTAACAAGTACAGGTAGCAAAAAGGATATATTCGCAAAAACACTTTCGCCTTCCGCTCATTGATGAAACAATAAGTGGCAGAAACAATGGCCCTATTCGGGGATTATTTATGGGCCGAATAGCTATTCAAAAGGAATTTCACTTTTCATAAAATTTACAACTCGAGACACAAAAGCCCTCACCTTCTGTTTTGCTGACGGGCGCTGAACAAAGAGGAGTTGCGCTACCGTCTCCTACTGTTTTTGAATTTGTCTGAGATGTAATTTATGGTCGAGCTGCTGATTTAAGGATTCCATTGTAATTGAGATCATTCAAATTTTGCAAAGGAATTTTGCTGTTTCAGATTTAGTTTGGCGCGCACTTTTGCATGTTGTACTTGCATCGGTTCGGTGAATTGTGTAGTGGTCTTTAGTTGTGAAACATTGTGTCAAACATAATATAATTTGTATAATATAATGATTATATGTGCTATTCGGGAGTGCTTCTAATCTTTCAAAGTTTGCGATTCGCCCATCTAAACTTATCTTATACGAGTAAATGATTTCATCACTAATTGGCGGTCTTAAGTCGTGATCCGAATTCTGGTGTTAGTTTCATATAGTGTTTTCAATGTTGGTGGTTCAGTAAGTAGTTAGAAATTAAGGTATTTTCCAATTTCAACATTTTGATGTACATTTTCTCGACCTCGTTAGTATTTTTATCTTCAACTGAAGAGCACATCAATACCTACTCTAAGGAACTTAAATAGGTATGTACTAAAGATGAACGAGGGCTTTATTCATTAACTGCTGTCACAGATAACAGAAACTTCACTGACAAGTAGATTGGTAACGTCAGCAATGAAAGTAGAATTTATCGGAAAATTTATGGAACTTAACAAATTATATTATTGAATATTTTATTCTAATGGAGGGTCAAGAGCGAGTCAGTCAATACTAAATAATGATTAAGTATTAAAACAATGATTGGTCGCTCTTTTGTCGGTTAATATTTCCTTTGAACAAGTTCACCATACTTTTATATTTGCGATTGGTTTGGCCTTTTTAATGTGTTCAATTCAATAAATCTTACCGTTTAATTGATTTCAAAAATGCAGTTACTTTTTAAAATACTTACCCTATTTCCTCTTGTTAATCATAATCCTGTTTTTCGTTTTAATTTATCATATGATACACCCTGTTAAGAAATCAACATTTCACACTCGTACCAAAATAAATAAAGATATAATCAAAATTGTAAACTTTACATGCCGACCCTACCTTAGCTTGGCCACCCAATCCGCCAAGTACGAACAAGTTCTGGCGACTCGATGAACCCATGTCATAACCCTTATCTGGCAGGCCCGATGCCAGATAAGATGTGCCAAATCTGACTTGCCAGGATAGACACGGCCTTTAATTAATTTCCAACTTGGATATTGGATATGAAGCAGGTTTATTTAGGATGTATATATTGTGATTGATTTGATACTCGATTGCGATTTTTTGTAATTGATTCATGTGTTTTTATTCGATTTTACTAATTTCTTGGTCTTTTACATCGGACTTCATACCGAAAAGTTTTTCGTCGTGTGTTTTTTTTAACTTAATGTTTAATATTGTGATAATTATCATTTATATCATTATAATCATTTATATGTAGATCGAGAAGCGTGACAATGTCTTTCAGTCTTAAAAATATACTCAGCTCCCTGGAGAGTATAAAAGAGGTGATCACATAGTCCTCGTTATCATCCTAAATATTCATATCTACACTTTAGAAGCTAATGGCTTATGGTTTGTTTAACAGACAAGTAGCAGTCAAAAAAAAACGTGTCCCGAAATCTTCCTAACCAGTTGCTAAATACGTATTTAACGTTTTAAAAATGCGAAGCACTTATATTTCAAGCAGCGTATACTCTTAACAACAACTTGAACTAACTATCTATCTCCGAGCCGTTCCTTCATTAATTATCTTCGAAAATCGGCTGCCATATTGAAAAAATGGACCAATCCCAGCTCGCGTAGTGTTTTGTTTGAAAATAGAACGGTTTGGTAGGAGCAGACGAATCATTAATCATTGAGAAGTAAATCTTACACCTACTCAGTAATGTTTGTTGATGTGATGTAAATAAATACTTTTGTACATAATGTAAGAATGTGCGTACGTGATCTTTGCGAAGATGTTCAGAAGTAACCGGGTTAGGTAGAAAAATCAGAATGAAGAGGTTAATTTTCTTTATCTAAACTACTTTAATAAAGCTGAAGAGTTTGTTTATTTGAACGCGCTAATCTCAAGAACCCCTGGTTCGAATCGAAAAAATATTTTTGTTTTGCATAGTCCATTATTGAGGAAAGCTTTAAGCAATATTTTAACACTATGTGTGCGGAAACCAAAACCCACGCGCACGGAGTCGCGGGCGGCTACTAGTAATACCACTGTTATGCTGAATGCCAACAATTTTTCAGCGCATTCAAAATGTTTCATGACTGAAGAGCCATTTTATGTCACCTTAGTCACATAACTAGCTGATTTTAATGATAAATTGCCAACAATGTGATAAAAATAGTACAATTCTTTACTATATTTCAAAGTGACATGCATGTAGCATCAATTATGTAACTATATAAATCATATTAGTTACGTATTCATTGGCCAATTAAATATGTGCTGAAGGAAGTATGATGATTATTTGCGCCTCAGCTGTTGCTAATGATCTGAATATTTTCATTTGAAATTGTGACAAAAGCGTACTTTGTCATAACACTAGATAATGTTAATAGATCAGAACAGAATAGTTTTGAATGTCAATGTTATGTATTTTAGACGTGGCTTCTAGCTTTATCGAGTGAGTTGTACGATTTAGCGGGCTTTGGTAAGTCTTGAAAAAAATAATCTTGTTTACAATCTCCATTTTGAAGTATATTAATAGACGTAGAACGTATCAACGTACGACTTTACATGACGATGTCTTGTGAAGCATTTTTAATTTCCCGATTTGGTTTTTAAATTCAGGCATGCATGCTGTTCAGGAAGTAAGGAGTTAATAGAACAATTTACTATATAATACGTGATAAGCGAAACAGAAAGCCGCCAAACCCACAAAGCTCCAAAACTTCAAACACTTGCAAAAAGAGAAACTCATTTGCAACGACTTAACTGAAACGTCCTTTTCAGCGAATCGTTTGCAGGCTTACAAATATACCTATTCAATCATCGGCCTCACAAAGGCCTTAGGGCTGATATCTGAACAATGAAATGTAACCAGCCGTCTATCCGGCATTGTGTGAAAGGGGGGGAGAGGGGGGTGTTCCATTATATTTCCATTCCCACCTCTATTCGCAACTTATCGAGCCTACCTCCAACTGCCAAGTCTATCTTTCTATGTCGTTAGTCAGTGGCTGTATATCAAATGGGGGATGAGTTTTGAGATCTATTTCGGTGGAAGTTATTGTGCGGCTGTTTGATTTATTTATTACATTATCAAGTGCTACCTCGATTGTGTGTTGAATGTTTGATGAAACAAAATAATTAGGTACTTAAATAAGAGATTATCATATTTTTATAGGAATAAATCTGTACATTACACACTTAATTCTGATTCCGCTGGCTAGTGAGTAGTTAAGAAGGTTATATGATAAACAATGGTTCAATTATTGGCGAATATATCAGAATCATAACACGATCTTTTTCTTAGACATATAAAAACAAATCATTGTATTGAAAATTCAACCAGCGGTTTAGGAAAAAACCCAAAAATGGTACTTTTTAAATCTGAAAACTAAGATACTTTTTTTTTATTTCGACATCTACAATTTATTCGACTTCCATCACTGTTCGTTCATTACAGAACCACCTAATCCAAAATTATATCGGATGTGGGTTCAAAAGGAACTTAAGCCAATCTGACGTTGCATTTCCCTCCATTGTATTCGCCAATCTTCAATCGATCAAGTGTCGTGAGCACCAACAATGGGACTTATCGATGACTCGGGTAATCGCCTTTTATCGGGGAGGTGGAAAAAATAGAACCATAGCTTTCCCTGGGGTAGCTTAGGAATTTGAGCTTGTGTTTTTATTTCTTTGAACGTATTGAAAAACCCTTCGGCCATTTTGGAAAACATAGTTTCGAAACCAGTTTCGAATGAAGAATATTTTTTCCGCTTACGAAACTGGTTTTCAAAAAAGAATAATTCTTCTGTTTTTTGTAACTCGTTACTAATCCAGAAAAGTAATTCTTCATCTGAAACAAAAGGTCCAACTAAAATCTAGATAGTTAGGTATAGAAAGATTCGACACTAATTAAACATAATCATTGATCTGGGAAATATTCAATCTGAAAGAATGACAAACAAACCAAGCTCACAAGAAATGGTCGCAAAAATTTTGCGTTTGAAATAGTTAAATTCGTAGTAACACATGAAATTCTATTAAGTAGATACGAACCAAATCTTGCAAATTAGTTTTATTTATGCAAGATCTATTTATTTATAGAACTATGTATGTCGTTAAAATTTGAACGACTGCAAGATAACCTTAAAATAGAAATAGGTACAGCTGAAACAAACATCAATCATTAAAATGTCCCAAAACCTCCTAACGTTTATATTATTGTGTACGCGACAGTTTTCCGACTTCCCCTTGTATTTACACGTGCTATTATTTGCATAAAGATTTTTTTATCCGTACAAGGGTGGAGTGACGTGTAAAAATATATTTCTAATTCTGTTCGGTGCTGGTTTCCTGTTCACCCTACAAGGTGGAAAGACGTTGACGGATTGCGTTTTTGCTCGCTTGATATTATTTTTGAGTCGGTTTTTGTGTACTCTCTTATGGGGAACCATTCGTAATGACTGCCGTTTTTAGAATATGAGGTCGCTGGGAAAATGATACGAAGATAGAACGTCGTCTTTTGTTCGAATTTTGAATTGAGCTGTGAATGACGGCGGCTTTTGATATTCGAATGAAGGTTCGAAATTCAAATTGAACTGTCACTGATTTTATTATCATTTGTTATCGCTTATTAAGCGATGGTTTTTTTAGTTAGTTAGTTTATGTGATTTTGTAAACATACTTGTTTTGATCATAAAATCAATGGCAAGCTACAGAACTTTGCGCAAATTATTAATCTTGTCTTTTGTTCTTTATTCGGAAATTCAGAAACGTTTTTGTAATGTTTACTTTTAATAGACGCATAGCTTTACATTCAATTAAAGTTCTTATGGTTAGATTTAAATTTACAATTATAATGTAGATCATCTGATCGCTGATAAGCGAAAATAACGAGTCATCTTCCTACCTAGCTATATTCATAAAAACCAAACTACCTACCTATTACAAAAACTATTATAATCTCTTAAAGTTGCGGTACAAAAAACTTCAATCTACATAATCCCTTAGTACATAACATACCAGAGTAGATTACTAAAAAAATTTTGACATGCGGCAAAAAGTTCGGAGCTTATTAAAAAACCATTACCATCTTATAATTACATACACCCACATCCAAAACACCAATCCCATTAATATTTGTCTGACAGTGAGACGTGCACACACACACACACACACACACACACAATCTCACGACCACATCACGCCGCTCACGAACACACACACACACACAAACAAACTTGTAGCGTAGCGATATGATTGTAGTTTTGAATGTGTGTTTGTGTTGCTAGCATTTTTTGATTTGCCGTCTTATCGGTAGATTAGGTTTATTTTGGGGTATTTTTTTATACTGCTAGTAATGTGTTTAGCGTTGTGTCAACCCTTATCGTTTTTCCAGTGAAATATTTCGAAATACAAAAGGCAGTAAAATTTAAATACTGTTACTTAGCATTTTTAATTTATTATTTGGCCCTTTATTTTTACTTTTTTTTAAATCAAAACCTTTTAGGGACCTACTATGCGATAGGCAGGAAGATAATACAATTTAGATTTACCCTTACACAACTACAATATTTACTTACCTTGCATTTATGAAGCGTAACAATAAAGACAGTTTATTAAAAATTAAGCGTAACAATAAAAATTACATAGGTAAAATTGTATTGTTGATTTTGATCTGTAACACTGCCAATACTCTGTATCTGTATAATGCAGGGTTGAAAATAATTACATGTATTAATTCCCCAATTTAAGATAACGTCTTAAGTAGCATCTGTAAAGTGGATTAACTCGTGTTCGTTAGTCTACTTATCAATTATCCGAACTGTTGGAGTACATCACGAAGACTGGCTCACCCTTTCGAACTTCCACTAAGTTCAGACCAATAATTTCCTCCGAACTACGTACTTTTACTTGCGAAGTAACTTGCGTCCAATTAACTGGCAACATTCTCGAAAATCTTATATCCCTTTCTCGCGCATTCCCCGTTCCTTTCTCACGAGGTTACGTTAGCTTGGCCCACATTAATTAAACGTCGGGATAGAACGCCAATCAAACTTTGACCGCGTTAAGCCGCCGAACTTATTATGTGGTATTAAAATTCCATTTTTGTCCGGACCACCTCAAATTGAAATGGACGAACGATATTATGAACTAATAACATCTAATTGGATGAAAGCCACGACTGACTGACTCGACTAGCCCATTGGAATTATAGACCACTTTTTACAATAACCAAAGTGCTGGAATGGAAATTGAAACAATTTAGTCAGAAATTAAACCGAGTATCATTAGCAGCAAAAAGCGCGTCACATGACGCACACATGTGCGAGTGAGACGCATAAATCATAACGTATCTTTATATCTACTTATGCGTAGGGAGTAGCCACGTCGATAGAGAAGCGGAAAAAAGCCCCCCGTTTCCTGCCCGGGGATCACACATGACCGGCCTGTCTATCTGCCAGACCCATGTCAAATATCCTCTGGAGCGGAGACCGCCCCCTCCGCCGGGGCCCGGGGGGCGCCCCGGGGGCTCTGTCCCGCGGCGAGGCTCATCTTGGCGCTCTAATGCGTTCCCCGCCTCGGTATTATGTCGAGATGAATTTTTAGGCAGTCGCTCTTATTCCCGAACGCAATCAACGAACAAAGAAGTATGTCGGGCGCAAACATCGACCGTGATTGAATATTTTTATTTTCATTAAGATTTCCGCCGGTGGCGTTGAAAAATAGCCCGCCCGGCACCTTTCATAACTTTTCACTTCGTGATCCGAGGCAATTACTCACTTTCTATCGCCTTCTCAAATATTCATTCGTGCTTTTCCTGCTGCAAATTATAGTAATGGCCCGAACAAAACTGGTAATTAGCATTCGTGCAGGGAGGGCTTTCATTTTTGTAAAAGCACCGCCCGATCCTACTTTACGTTTCGGTTCGAAGCTGACGCCTTTAATTGATAGTTTTAATTTCCTTAATGGGGTGCGCGCCGTTAATCTTCAATGCCTAAATCGGAATACTAAAGCGTCTAGACCGCTTCGGTTCAAGTTCAGGGATGGCTAGGGCTAATGAAGAGATAAGTCAAAGGAGTTGTTTATAGGTAGGCTTGTGTGGCGCGAATTGTTCGGCGGCGGCGGCCGTGGCAGTGGTAGGATGTCGTGTCGACAGGCGGAGCCGCGCGCGGAACAAAGCGCGCTAACAAAGACGTCACCGGCCGTGGCTGCGACGCGGAGTTATGGCACCCATTGTGCACAACAATACCCAACAAACGAGTTTGTATAAGCTATTAGGTACGCGCATTAATATATATTTTTTGTTCGCCCGAAAATTTAGCATTCCATTACGAGGGAGAGAAATGAAACGCCCGCCGCATGAATTATATTAAAATATATTTGAATATTTCATTTGACACCTTTTTTGCGGGTGGAATTTCGTTCAATCCCGGCCGGGCCGCGTAATTTTTGGCGTACACCAAAGCGGAATTTTTGGTGAATAACATTCCATTTCGGATGCGAAACACGACGGGTATCAGCGTCGACACAACACTGACTGATGGCTCTGTGCTCGCGATATAAATTCTTTCCGAGGTCCGCCCGGATTTGAATGATATAATTCCTATGTGTGTGATAACGAGAATGCTTACAAGGACCCTTTTCATCAAGCGAAAATGAAAACCGGGTCGACGGAAAATGTAACAAGAATAAAAGACAAAGACTAACATCGAGGATGTCGTGTAGCAATTTCGCAATATGGTTATTTCGTACACTATGATTTGTTATGTTTATGTGCTGGCAGTATTTCAACTAGCAAATCTTTGTTAAAGATATTAGCGGAATGCCTAACGTCGTCATGTCGAGGCTGTGCTGTGCGACTGACCTTTTTTGGTATTCTTCCAAAATCTCAGAACCAAAGCAATATGTGCTTTATTTAGCTTTTTATTCCTTTGAAATAAGGTGCCTTTAAATTCAGTTTCACATTCATTGGCACTCTCTATTCGTGCCATATCCTATCAAAATAACCAAACAGTGAAACATGGAATCAATTTTAAAAAAATTGACACAAGGAAAAATGACCGATCTCTTCATCGGTTCAAAACGCTTTCACCATGTAATAAGTGTAGTTCAAAATCTGTTCAAAGAATCTCGACCAGTATATAAACGGCCAGCAAAAGTCATTAGGCATGTGCCCACATGCTACAGTGAAATAGTTACGACTACACGTAAATATATAGCCACTCCCGCCCAGACCACGGATGATTAATGGATATCAGAACTTGAAAGGCCGCCATGCTTTTTCGTTTTTTATTTTCCGTTTAGTTCCGCTCCCTGGCTTCCCGTTTCTGTGTTTGATCGATCTGCGCTGTAATTATATGATAACAATCAAACAATAATCGTCGAGGCGAATTCGTATTTTGAAATGTTGGATATATCTCGCCGACTCTCTCGGACTTAATTTATATCTGCAATTAATAAACAGTTGGCATTACCTGGCACCTAATTTGTAGACAGTGACGTTCGATTGCAAAAGTTATCTTTAGCTTCAATTTATTTAAATGTCTGTTTTCGATGTTATGCATTATCTTTGTTTCAGTTGGATGGCTATTCGTTGCGAACTCAGTTTTAGAAAATGATTAAACCTAACAAAATGATTCCTTTTTAAATAGCGAAAATTCTTAAAGGAAAGCTTTCGTTACATCTGAAACCTCAATACATAAATAATATCCTTGGTGGGATTCGAACCCACGACCCCCGAAGCATTGGGTCATCACCAAACACGGCATTGAAGTCGCCATATATTAACTTAATCATATATGAGCTGTGTAATTACTCGTTCGCGTGTGCTGTCATCCACATTCTGGATGTTATCAATGCCAACAAATTGCCATCGCATTAAGGTTCTTTCAAAACAGTGACCCTTCGCAGTCATTACATTGTCATCAGCTTTTCCACTGGCATTTTTGTGGTTTCCACAAACATTGATGTTGTAATTGAGATGATTACGGAGTTATCAGCGGTAATCGTGTGTTCGTTTTTGGGGAAAGCGGGTTATGTAATGATCTTCGTGATGTACCTATTAGTGTGTTAGTGAATATAAATAATATAGTAACATCATCATTAATTCATTTGTTGATTGTTTCGTTTTCAATTAACTTAGTCAAACCTATATCCGTTGCATTATTACTATAGAGTCAAGCTTTCAAATCAATTCTGCATTCATTTCATTTTTGTAGCCAAATCACAGTCCCTTAAAAGCAGGAAAAGTCTGGTATCAAGGGATCATAAATTTGAAGCACATTTTGTTGTCCCAACTTATAAATAAAGCTATCAAACACCCGAAGATCATTTATTATTCAGTAATTTAAATATCAATTAAACTCATTACGCAGAACCGACCTTTGGTACCGAGACATCGTCGGAAACCACCAATTTTATTTACGGCGTGCAAGCGTTTAAGAGAAATTGCATTAATATGAATACCCGTTTGATATCGTGTTCGATGTTGCAATACACTGAGTGGCCTTAGCGATTCAAAAAAACTTAAATAAACAGCATCAGAATTGAAAGTTGGACTTTGGAGTTATACGAATAAGGTCAGAATTGGAATGGAGGTTCGTTTGAAAAATACGACTGTGCGGGCGCGTTGAAATGTATGAAATTGTAGGACATGAATTATGGATTGTCGATATCGCTTCAAGCTGTTGCAGTATTTTTTTCGTGTACCTCGCGCGCGATACCGCAACGAATTAAATTAAAAGCTCTTTTCACTTGTCATCCGTTGATGAATTTGGTATTTAGGCTTGCGCGGCCGCTGCCTGTTATTATGTTTCGACGCGTTTCAATGTTTTTAAAAGGTTTTAGCTCTGTTTTCGTGCTGTTCAGAGATCTTTGTGGTAAAACCATGGATGGCTTAGGTTGAGATTCTTTGATACCTACCCACGATTAGTGAAATTTTAGATATAATGAAAGTGGTTTCATCGTAGAATTTGGTATATCTTTGAGATTATTCATCATCATCCTAGCGTATGTCCCAGTCGCTTCTTCAGCCATTTCCTCGGAGTCCAAAGTCCACTTTCATACACAGATCTAAGCGATTATTATGAACAGAAAATATCCTTCACTCTAACAACAATGTTAAGCCATTGTTAAACCAAACAAACTTTTCAGGATCGCAAAGTAAATTGCAAAACAAGGATTTCTAAAGCCAAGTTCACACAGTCAGACGAGCGTCTCGTAAAAACGTGTTACTCATTTACTGAATACATTAAAGCAAGATTCCAATAATGGACAAGTGTCGCTCCCCTCTGGTCTCATTACCATAAGAATAAATAATAATCACGCTGGGGAAACACACCATTTTGGAAATTCGGGATGGGATCTAATTGAATCTTTTGCGAGTATGTACGAGCTCAAGGACAAAGGGGTCAGTGAATGCATAGGGTAAGGTTTAGCTTATCAATTCGAGAAAAAATACTTAGATACGACCATAAATGGGTATAACAGATCTTTACTAAAGATTAGATTTTTATTGAGTTAATATTTATATACATCATATATTTGTATCGCTCTATTGAAGCTAGATGCATCAAAAACGCTAAAAATCTTTCAGACGCATTCCTAGCCTCTTGGTTCTCAATGTAAGATTTTGCTTTTACCATTCACATTTGACTTATTAAATTGTCAAAAACGTCACATCGACATACTACATCAACAGAACCAGTAACTCAACAAATACCTCGTCTTAAATCAAAGTCAGGACACATCAGTCTCTCATTACAAACCTTTGAGAGTGATCGCTCCGTAACTTAACCCTAGTCCACACATTGTAAATAAATTGTAAGTAAAACCAGGGAGCCCCTGTGTGCATGGGGCACTATCGCAACGTAATCAGTACAAATGCGATCCAAGATAGTAGCACGCCGGTTGCTCAATATTTTAGCACGCACTCTATCCAGATAAATGTAGCCCGACCTTTAGGTCTAAGGAGATTAGTTACGATTGTTGAATGCTGTCAGTGAATGGTGCTGCGATCGGGGTTTGGGTGATGATTTTTATACTCTGTGCAGCGGAAAAATATATATTTTTTATTCCATTGAAATCATGAAATGGTATGTAGCTGGAAATGAAAGGACACACATAAACCACCAAATGTCGTTATAAAGCGCTGCAAGTTTACTGAAATGTCCTTTCATGTTTGTATCAACATAGTAAAAGTTTTATTTAGAAAAAAAAACAAGTGTCTGGGTTTAATGCTGGCTAAATTTGACTTCTTCGGAAGGAAAATAGTTCAATGAAAACCATAATAATAAAGTCCATCATGACCAATTTTCTTTCTATGGGTATTAACAAGCACCTACAGTGTAAAAAAAATTGTGACAAGTAACTGTCAATGTCAAGAAAACGTTACAACGGTACAGTTGACGCCAAAATGTATAATTAACAATAAACAAATGTCACATTAAAAAAATAAATATCAGTTCAGACGAGCGTTCGAACCGCCGCGTTCCAACCGCCAGTCTGTCGGCCCGGACGAAATCGCAGCTTTAGGAGCTGTGGGCGCAACGCTGCATGTGTCGGCGGGGCACTCGTAAATCATCGCCGGGGGGAGGGCAGTTACAAAATCGGCCCGGCTTACTTTCGCGGCGACACAAAGAAGGGAAGGCCAGTGAGAATTTGCAGGAGTTAAGCAAATAAACAAGCCTGAGGTCGAAAATGACCCATGGACAAAGGCTAGCTCTAATTCTGGAAAACTTGTAAACATAACCTTAATGAGATTTTTGACATGGGGTTGTAACAACCTTAATAGATAAAACATGCTGCCAGCAATTGACGAGATACTTGACCTCTGAAGATGATCCAACCTGTTAAACTACAGTTAAGTTTAGAAGACTTCCTTAGTTTTTTTCATAATGAGTTGAGTTCAGATATATCACTGTATCTCATGTGTACTGTGGTTCAGTGGCGACGACGCGGTGTGGACACGCGTGGCGTTATCGTCGCGTTTTATATCGAAATGGACGCTTTTTGCCCACTATGTATTGCTTAACACAAACTTTTGATTAAATTCGCAAATGTGGATGTAGTTTGTTACGTTTTCATTAATACTTCATTTGTTTAGGTCCCTTGTTATCATTGTATTTGAGTATGTTACCATGGACATAAATGGATGAGGATTTTCAATCACGTGGTTGAATAGAATCCATTGAAAACTACATTTTAGTAAATATCTTTAAGTTGGGTTGTTCATTTTCAGGAAAATCAAAACTATATCCTTTCTTTTCATATTATGCCACGTCAAATGACCCGTTTGTGATTTCTAAGGTCAAATTTAGAAGAAAATAGAAGTTTTTAATAAAATTGTAATTGCCCAAATATCAGGTAAATTATTCTACAGTTTATACCTTATAGACTTTCGAAACCAATTTAAACAACGAAACTATTAACAAACCTCGCACTCCAACCTATCAGCCAGCAACAAATAAAGAACATTCATTACGCGTTCGTTTGCGCCCGCTAATAAAAGCTAGAACATATTTATAACTGACCTAAAAACATTTAATAGGAATACCTAACCTTACAGCTAAGACTCTGTCGCCTCCCAACGCTGTCCCCTTAATGCTCTTATTACGTACGTTTAAATCTGACGTCGGGATCATGTTTTATGCATCTGAGTGTGCGATGAAACCCGCTAGCGTAATATATACGACGCCGTAATATATAAAAGCTGGAAGGGGATTTTATGAGATGGCTAGCCGAGTTTGTTTCAAAATTTCGGCGCTGTGAGAGATGGTTTTGGCGATGTAAATATTTACGGGCTGAGGTTAACGTTAGAACTAGTTAACGTCGTGGAAGACTTCAGAGGTTGGCTTCTTACCATGAGATGGCTGACTAATCTGTTTGAAGATTAGGACCCTAATTATGATCACTCACTCCCTGTTGGTCCTTTGGATTCAGATTTCTTTCCATTGTAAAATCTTTGAAAGGGTGAATTCTTTTGGGGAGGGTTAAGTGCCTTTAATGGAACGTTCATGTACTCCCTAAAAGCTATTGAGCTATATACCGTCGAAGTTATGAAGCAAATTTTTAAATCTTGTTAAAAAAGACAAAACGTCTGTATGGTAACAATATTTAATGGTACATTTGTTCGGACAATCCTATGATTACACACAGAACAAGTAATGCACTTATTATGTGCATTTGAACGGTGCAAGGAATCTCCAACTTAACAATTGCACCAGTCCAAATGTGCATTGAACAATAACGTCTCCATTCTTGAATGCGTCCCAAAACAGAGTACGACGATGAGGTTGTTATCAATTTCCCGTGCAACAAGTGGGCGATAATTTTGAATCCGCTGCAACAGCCATGCCGACTGTACCACCCAGTCTTATTTTATACTAGCAACATTCCATAAAAAAACGTAGCGTAAAAGATTTATCCCTCCCGGTCAAAGGCTATCTATATGGATGACATTACACTTGGTAGCTCATTTATTTGGACCACAAACGGCACTTACAAACCGTTCTGTTTGTCATCGACCGTTCCTTTTTCAGTGTGTTTTGTCGAGCTTATGAATATTGTCGTTCGAAGAAACGGTGGTAAGAACACCGCTATTCGCAATGTAATCCTCGCTTCGTGTTAGTATTTCTTCGAAGTTCGCGTGTTTATCTTGTACGGCAAGTCGTTTTGCGTGTTTCAGTTGAAAATAATCAACTAAGTTCGGCTTTGTTGTTTGCGAAACTTTATTTTCAACTGTTCTATTTCTATTGGTGCAAAAGTCTATGCAAGTTGGGATAATTTGATACACTGTAAATGCTTGCTTTGTTCGTAACTCCGTATATGATGAATGTGTGTTTGGATCGTGTCTGGTCTAGACGGCTCACTTTCGTGACATTGAAAAATTAACGAATTCAATAAGGAAGACAGACACAAATTCAGACATTAGTCCAGTAATTTAGCAAAGTGTGAAGATCAACACGCATCGGTCATCGCTTCTAATACATCCAATTAATATGTCTGGTTTGATTGGATCGAGTTAGACAGTCATCACATCTAATATTATACTTCTTGGCAATCATACTCATCCGTGTGCTGGTTTAGAAATCTTAGGATAATCGATTAATTATCTTAAGTCGAGTAATACAATACGTGCGGTTTCAACTCCGCATCTGTCTTTTTTTAAATCAAATAAATTACAGTTCAGAACGTCTTCTAAACCGTGTATAATAGGCTTCGCATCTCCTCGAAGAATAATGATTACAAAATGAAAAAGCCCTGCGGCGTCTTAAATTATTTTAATTGGCTCCGGTAGCTCTTCGAATCGCGTCTCAGCGTCCGGACAAATGTTTGAACACGTTTTATGACATATCATCATATGCTGCGTACGTGCGCATTTCATTTGAAATTATTTCACTGGTTTGTTATTACAGCTATCAGACTACATATCTCATTAAACATATTAATAAATCGACTAAAATATTCAAGCAGCGTCTTGTTAATTGGAAAATTATTCAGATTATGATTAATGTCTTAACGTGATACTTTGTAATTATCACCATTAGCTTCCAATCTATATCTACTAGAAACTTATCTTGATAACTGTCTTATGTTTTGCTCATAACAGTTAAAGGTACTTTTATAATTACACTTTAGTTACTTACTAAGCTGTTGATTGCTGGCTCTGCGCTTTAAAACTTTGCAACTACCGACAGCCGAGAGAAATACCCAACAAGCAAAAACAATTAACAAATTGATAAGCTCAAAACAATTTTCAATTAACTCCGCCGGGAGTGTTCGCCGTTTACAAATAACCACCATTTATCAGAAATGCCTATGCAGTTTTTAACGTCTGGCCGGTAGGGTTGTCCCGAACTGTAGATGTTTCTTTTCGTTCTTACTCAGTTGTGTTTTTATGTCATTCCAGAGAGAAAGCGGGGTCGGCAGACGTACACGCGGTACCAGACGCTGGAGTTGGAGAAGGAGTTCCACTTCAACCGGTACCTGACGCGGAGGAGACGGATCGAGATCGCGCACGCGCTCTGCCTCACCGAGCGGCAGATCAAGATCTGGTTCCAGAACCGCCGCATGAAGTGGAAGAAGGAGAACAAGACCAAAGGCGAGCCGGGGTCAGGAGACGAGCCCGACAACATGAGCCCGCCCACCTCGCCGCAGTAAAGGCCTCTAGTTTAGATCCAGCGGTTCAATCAGGATCCCCTCGTTTCAGATTTGATCCTCAGGAATCGTACCAGTGTCCATTTTAGTTTCGCGCATCGATGAATTACTTTCGACTGCTTCGAAATGGTGAATCTGAAACACGATCCGGAGACCGGAGTTACTAGAACAGTTTAATTTGTATAAATTGTATGTTGGACTTTTCATGATAATATTACATAATAACTAATACGTAACCTAGTGATTACGAATAAAGAGTAATGATAGTGTGATGAAGAGATTTTTACAGTTGTTAAGTATAAATTAATTTATAGAACAATCTCAATACCAATAATTACCAAAAACGCAGTATATATGATTAGTAAACTGCATGAACATTTATGTGATTATATAGTTGAATAATTTCTGGAATAACGAAATCATTTGCGATTGGTAACCATGGTGTAATTTTTTGACAAAGTGCTTAATGTAAATTTTCCTCTTATGCTTCTGAAACAATATTTTTTCAATATTTCTACCCAAAAAACATTTTGAACACCTGTATGACTACTTGTTTGTCGTTTTTTTGTCTGTTTTATATTAAATAAATAAATATTTAGTAGTAAGCACTTTGTACAAAAAATTACTAAGTAAATTTTTTCTCATTATTTTGAATCACAAAACCATAAGGACCTCTTATAATTAACCATTGATAAGAAGGCAATTAGTATCCATATTGTTATTATTTAATATATTTGATGTTTTATTTCTAATTAAGCTATCAAGATACTATTCTGTACATACATACATGATAATTTTAGAATTTGTAATGTACAATTGTTTTAGTGTGAATAATATAATTGAGATTACTTTGAGAAACAACGATTTTTCGCGTTTCAAATTCTGAACAATGAGTGTTTATTTTGTAAAACTTATCTGATTTTAACTATTATGATTCTACGTCGTTTTGTAATTTTGGAAAGGCCAGTTATACAAGTGCAATGTATACGATTTTTCGATGACACATATACGTAATTAATGCTGATATTAAACGTCATAGGAAATCTATTATTATTATTGTAAAATGTTACGAGATTGAAACCTATAATTTAGATGAAGAATAATTAATTATCGAGATTCTCAATATTCTTTGATAAAAATCTATTTCACGAACAAAATGAATGTTGTGCCATTCAATGGGATGAAAAATCTAAAAGACATCTTGGACTTGGGAAATGGAGGCTTCAGTCTCCCGCGATAATGTATAGTAATGGAACAAAGGTTACCTTCACTTTTGTAGGTGCAGAGAAATAAATAGATAATACTTTTATTTGAGTCTTTTACGGAATGTATGAGGTTATATGTACACAGTATACCAAAGCTAGGAAATAAAATGCTGGTTGTTTCATGTTTACTTAATGTCTTGTGAAGGTGCGAAGGCATGACACCGTTGTCGTTCCACCGAGACACCATTTAATAAAAGGTATTTTTATAAAATCATTGCCTACGAAACCCAATATACGTAAAAGAGATATCGTACATTGAATATATTTACTCGTAACGCGATAGTCTTACGGATATTATAAAAATGAGAGTGAAATTGAGAGGTTTGTGAACTTTTTCAGGATTCACGTTATACGTTTTTCTTAATAATGTAAACTATTTGTAAATTATTATTTTTTCAACTAGATTGTAACTATTGAACGTTTTCTAAGAACTCAGTGAGCCGGTTTCATTTTTATAAATATTTTTCTTTTTAATTTTGTGCTGTGTTCGTTAAGTAAATGTAAATTGTAATAATTGTATATTGTCGATAATATTCAATATTTATTTATTGATTCGCTTAATTAGGTTCGCTTAAGTACTTTGTTCATATCTTAATTGGGTAAAGTTATTTCTTCGATCGCTGTCTGGCTGGGATGCATTTTTTGTTAATTATTGATTAATTATTATTTTTAAACCTTTGCTCAAATATCTGATGTTTGTGTTGTACATTTTTATAGCAGTAAGGATTGTTTTGTCTTTTATAGCTCTTTGAAATTAGTATGTGCGTTCTGAGATGTATAATTTGTACCTTTTTCGATATTATTTGCTGACACACCAAGTGCAATTTGATTGTGAACAAAATTCTAAATAATCCCTTGCCAGATAGGAATTCGACTTCTTGACTTATAAAATTTCAGATTAGGTTTATTGAAGTTCTTAAATTTAAGTTATGGACATTAGGTCTAATGAACTGTCCTCGAATTGAAATTAGGTCTGTAGAGAGAAATATGGGAACCTAATTTGAACGATTTTATTTACCATTTATGTCCTATCGATTCAAAATTTATGAAATATAACTATAATTAGTAACTTAATAAGGTTAGGCGAGACGATATTGTCATAAATATATAAATACATGAAATTAATAAAGCATAATGATTGTATTTAGAGATTTTTTTTATTATTGAAGCCACCTGAGTATACCTACCTGGTTCTAAATATTTAAACTTATTTAAAACGATATTTTTATTTATTATAAGGATCGTTCTGTTTAACCTGAAAAAAGAATTATTATTAAGTGTTTACAAGCTTGGTAGTACCTACTTTGATAGACAATTCTGTAGAATTAAACAGAGGTGACAATTCTAGTAGTAACTCTGTTTCTTTTTCTTATACATATGCAAAATGGAGGACCTCATCGTCAGAGAGTACTAACATTCTTTTCAGTAATTATTCGTTCTTAACTAAGATTTTACAAGGACTTAAAAACACTATATTTCACCAAGGTGGTAATGAAAAAAACTATGAAAATTTACCCAGAATCTTCATCAAAGAATGAAAATTCATGATTCATAAAAAATCCAACCTTCGTCGATAAACCATAAAATGTTCCATTACCTTATTTACGAATTCAGCCCTTATAATCCGATACATAAAACAAAGCCTTCAAGAGCGGTACAATCATTATAATACGATCCCTAACGACAAAATAATGATTCTTGGAGGCGCGGTGCCTTCCGTGTCAGTCACGGGTGATTGGGCCTCCCCCCCAACAAATCTCAAAATTACTTTTTTTCTGTTTCAACACGAACACCGATATTTATACTAGGTGTGGCCAGCACTAATGCGTTTTTAATAATCCACCGCCAGCCATTATCCGGCTGAACTAATGCGATTTTGACAAGTTCGGAATTGACGCAATTACCTACGGTTTCGCGGCATTTTTGAGTTGCGACGTTTTACGTGTTTGCCTGGGGCAGGAAGTTGTTTTGCTTGTCTTATACGATGCACGAGTTATTATATTTATAATTATTTTTACTTTCCGGTATAATTATCTTCCATGAGAAAGTTGAGAGTCCATCATGAGATTTTTATGTTAGGGAAAAAATATTGAAAATTGAATTTCATTGCTATTGTGTTTACATGAATGCATTATTGTGGAGGTATCCCAACTTTGTTTACTTTGACTATCAGCATAATTTTGTATTAGATTAATTGAATCATCTCTTCAATTAATCTATTACAAAATGATGATCAAGCTATTTCTTTGATAAACATTAAAATAGAACATTTAAGTTGGCACTCAATGTTTTTACCTATTAAAATTTATATCGACTGCAAATATTCATAAATACGCCATCATTTTCTTATCAAATCAATACCACGAACGGGAACCGTCCAATTTCTCTCAATTACTCGACCGATGTAACATGACCTCTATTGTCAGTCAAGTCGTCAATGAAAGTGGGTCAGCCAGTGCTGGTCAGTCACCGCTAGAGATAAGTGTGATTTATGACTCAGAGTGGCATTGCACTTGTTACAAGGTTCATGGTCGTGTCGCGTCGATATGTTTGAAAGTGTGGTATCAGCTTATTAATGTCTAGAAGGACAAAGGCCTACTTCACTGAAGCCCGGCTGTTGTAAACTTGTTAATAATGATACGGACTTACCTAAGCACATTTGTTATCAAATTGTATATGTAAAATAAACGTAAGAAAATACATACCTATCTACATAACGGAGCTCCTTCGTTACTCCAACGCTTAGTAAAGGCAAATCATGCAGACAATGTATAAGTTACAGATGAAACAGAGAAAGAAAAACCAAACTTGATAGTTTTCGTTCAATAAATAGGTTATTAAACTAACAATAATGACGCTCAAACACGTAGTAATATGCCTAAATTTTCTTTCAAGAGAAAGGGACACATAGGTACCCTCTAATGGCTCCTGGAAGGGAAGCTCATAGATTTATTTCCAATCTATCAAATGCTTTTCACTCAGAAACATACTGAAAATAAATGGAATACCCACAAAAACTATTTTTTGACATTCACACAATAAGTTTTACTGCCTTGACTTACTAAATATTTCTGAAATTGCAATACCTACCTACCTAATATCTGTCATTTCCACGACGATAAAACTTCTTGGAGAAAAAAAAGGAGTTTGATGTCATAAAAACCAACAATCGTACCAAAACCATGTCCCACTGCCTTTAATAAAGACATTAATCATGTGTGATTTTTGCCGCGTCTTTGCTTGTAACATTCAATTTTATTGACTGCAATAAACTAAAGCAATGGTTAAATCAACGCCGCTGTATCGATGTAAGCACCTCGTAAATATCATCCGTCCTTCTCACTCTTTCGAAAAAACTAAGTGGTGCAAGCGAGAGCGAAGCGTCACCTCTTCATTTAGCTGTTACTGGAAATAGTTTATGAGATCTGAAGACAGTATTATGACGAGGGATTTTTCACTCTCTGATAATCGAGTTAAGGTTGATTTTGTTTTTGAGTGGTAACTTTATAGCTTTTAAATGGTTCCTTAAATCGCAATAAACGATTTGTTTATAGGTCGTGTACAGTCGGCCTCCTTTGTAGAGGATGTGTTAATTTATGACACCTATTATTGTATTTATTGCTTGTTCATATTTTATTACTGAACTAATATGGCGCTTAGCTGTAATTGAGATGTCGTTTGTTTACTTTATAGTGAAAGGTGAATTTTATTGATTTTCGTATCATTTGAGATAAACTGGTGTCGTTATAATTTAATTTATATTTATTTATGATTATTGTATCATTATGAATGAGGTGTGAGCCTTGTGGTAAGATATTTTATACGATCTACCTAGCTACAGTATGTTTTTTATATTATTTTATTCCAAGTAGGTGTATATCAACTTGTTTTTTCAGTTTATTCATACTAAATATTCTTGATATATTGGTAGATTTAACTATTATTTCGATAGCAGTAGGATAAATATAAGTAGGAATAGTTTGTAAAAAAAAGTACTGGTTATAATAATAAATACCACTAAGTTTAATTTCATGAAATCTGTCGCTCCATAATGTATCGATCGCTAAAAATAATGTTTCTGACTGTTAATACTCAAACATAACGTACCTATGTAAGGAAATAATTTCAAAAATATTCAAGTTCAACCGTCTTCTAAATTCAAATTTCGGCGCGCTTTTGCCGCCATTTTGTTTAGGGCGGTGCCCCCGCTCGCCCCGCCCCCCGCAACCACACCCACGCGGCAGCCACTCGGACGCAGCCCAAGTCATTTGTTACATTGTACAGTCCACCAAACAGGTTTCTACCTGAGGTTGAGTCTTGTATATTTATTTTATTAGAATCTGTTGGAACATGGCCGACTTTACGATGTCGATCGACGGGTGGTGTTAAAGTATGAAATGTAAAGATGAAGCATAATTCTTCATATTTATGAATGATAATATGCAATAATTTCATGCAAAATAAAAGAGGTTTACGCGCGTTTTATAATCATTACATGCAAAACTAAAATTTCTTAAGGCTGAATACCTATTTAGGTATTTATAAATTAGTTTTCACTACGTCAAAGATACGGAAACACTATGTATGAAAAAGGGAAAACAAAAACTTAATCTTTCGCACAAATTATAAAAAAATCTGCAAATTATGTAAAACTCTAATTTACCTACAGTAGAACTACTTACACTTACAATGAAACACTAGAAAGAATACCAAATCACCATCTTTATTCTTTCATTCTCTCAAATAAAAGTTTAGGTACCTACAGCACCATCCTACTGAATTTTTTCGTAAAAATATTTCATTTAAACATACGATGCGCAGGAGTCGATACCAAGAAATTAAGTCAGAATAGGTATTATCACAATCATTAACAGTCTCAGAATTGTTTATTCTGCTTTAAACGTGAACAATTAATTCGATTTAATGGCAATAATCCTTTTAAAAATTCATATATCATGAGACTTTGATATGTTTTTGGTTACAATATTAATGTTATTTATATTTAAACACTATCAATAAAATATTGATCCGAAATTCTCGAAGGCGAAACCTCTTTAGACGACTGTATGCATCAAGCGTTGCATTTAAAGATGACAAGGATTGAGCTATAGACATCTCAGTCCAATATAAGGTAAGTTGTATATATCTGTCCTTTTTAATTAATATTCTCACAGTTCATCTTGAAATTGAACAGTCTGGGTGTTGAGGGAGTTACGTCACGGAGTCGGAAAGCACACGTACGGTACCAACACAATTATACTTATCTACGATATAGTGAAAGATCTATAGAGATATAATATTCATGTATAGATTAGTACTTCTAAATTCTGACCCGTGATAGAACAAAGTTCCCCTCACGGATAAGTCTGGAATAATAAAATACCTACTTCTGCTATTTCGCTCTCGGTTGGTTTAAATGTAAAACCATACGACATGATGAGTTGGGAATGTTTGAAATATTAATAAATAGGTAAGTATCAATACTATACTGCAAACGTAAGATTGTTTTTCATAATAGGTTGGTAGGCATAATCTGATAATGCCAAATTGAATTTGTAGGTATGCCTGACAAGTTCAGATAGGCAAATCTGTAGGTAAGTATTACAACACTATGATGATCAGACATTATAAGATTACTGGCATCTTAATTTTAACGGAAAAGGCCATTTAGGAAGGTTTGGTTAAGATTTTTCGGCATGATGTTATTAATTTGGTATTTGGTAAGTTTTTATGGCAAGAGAACAAGTCTGAGAATACTAGACTACAAAAAATATATTTTTTATGTTTTCATCGTGTAAAAGGGAGTTCGTAAGCATCGCATTTAATAAAATCCACAATGACAACTGACTTCAGAAAGTTTATGTGTCAAAACAATGATATTGTCAAATATAAGTGTCCTCATAACACATAACACTGTAGTTAATTTTATTTAGAATAATTTTTCAGAAAAATATATTTCCTACATCCTAATAGCCGTACCAGTACTCGTAATTACCGTACAATTATTTGCACTTAACCTACGAGCAGACTGGAGTGAAACAAGCTATGAATAACCCGGCTATTATAAAACGATTTGTCGGCAAGATTACCTACATGCGAGATCTTCGGATTGTCTGCGTTTAAGTGGTTACATTTCTTTTTTGTAGGGTTATCGAGTTATGATTGATAAATAGTGCAATTGTAGTGCAAAGAAATGTCATTGTGTGTTGTTAAAATGATTTAATAATGACTGGTTGGCTCAGGCTACTTATCTTTATAAACATCTGTGTATTGACTCAGGATATTTACCTTCAGTGTACAAGCTAGTGCGCAAGCGCAGGTGCTTTCTTAAGAGTGAGTTCTACGGAGCTACGTATAATAATATGTGTGATATAGAGGTAAGTTTGAAGTACTGGGCTATTCAATTGACACGAGCGTATAAACTTACAACTTAGTTACTAGGAACTTACAAAAAAGCATGCTTTCATAAGTATAAGTTAAGTATGAAGGAATTTGCTACTGAATGGACAAAGGTGATCTTTCAAGGACGTAGAAATATAGGCACATATTACCACCAAAGCACAAAAAATACCTACATCGACATTTTGCTTGCTATAAGAAAAAGGTTTTTCTAACCAGGTACAATTGATCAATCAGCCTTATTTAGCCTAATATTTTAGCGGAATAAGATTAAATACGAGGTATTTAGTATTGCTGGAAGGTAGCCCTAATCCCAAGCTATTATAATGTCGTCAAGGTACATGACGTGTCGAAACTAATGTTGATAGGACGGTCCATATTCATCTCTGTTACTTTTATAACTGTATAATAGCAGCGATATTACACTGATGTTATTATCCTGATGTTAAGACATATTTGTCTAACATTAAGGCCTAAAAATATTAGTAATTTAAGTATAATACCTTCTCAAGAAAATAGGAATTAAGGTCCTACCCATTATCGTTCATAAATCCTACTACTGTTATAAAGGCGAAAGTTTGTATGTGTGGATGTGTGGATGTATGGATGTATGGATGTATGGATGTTTGATACTCTTTCACGGAAAAACTACTGAATGGATTTGAATGAAACTTTACCACAATATAGCTTATACATCAGAATAACACATAGGATATTGGAAATCGAAATCCATGCGGACGGAGTCGCGGGCGGCCGCTAGTGTCATAATAATTACATGTCTGAATAAAGGATCTACTGATGGTAAGTGATCGTCGTCGTCAATGGATATCTTCAAAATCAGAATGTATAATGCGATTTTTTACTTTACCTACCTACTTAATATAATAGGAGTATCTACATAACATTTTATGGATGCTTCAATCATGTTGCTTTAGCTATTCATGTAGTACCTAGTAGGATCATACTTTTTAATATGTCCAAAATAATTTTTGATTTGTATATTAGCTTCATACGAGTATATAAAGTATACTTACCTTAATCATGCAATCAACTTATCTATAGACAATTATATCATCTTAACTGAATTTTAATAGACTTATTTTTAGTCAACGGGATGAGTTCGCTTCGAACTGACTTCGGAAAACGTTTCTAAAAATAAGGTAAATGTTTACAATCCTATTATGTGGTGCAGTGTTGTGACTGGTGCAGCCCAAATATTTGGGCTGGTGGGCTATGATGGGCTACAGTCCGCCGTCGGCCGAAAATAGCGCAGCCGACGGGCACGCGACTAAGGGAGCGTTTCCACATAAGCTGAGCTGCAGAGCTGAGCGGAGACGTGTAAAAATTGACCAACCAGAATCGGAGCGGAGATGAGATGTGTATTTTGAGCAATATGATTGGTCAATTTTTAAACGTCTCTGCTAAACTCCGCGCAGCTCAGCTTATGTGGAAACGCACCCTAAGATGATCATTTGTTCGAATTTGGATATTTTATTACCTGCAAATAGGTAATAAGGTTATGAAATAAAGATTCAGGGATCGAACCCGAGTGTAAGTTTCCAACAATCACATACAATAAATAGTCAAATAACACATCTGATAGTTTTGAATTTTAAGTAATAAGATTGCTAATAACGCGTCTGCTATACCTACCTACTAGTGGAGTTGACGATGTCCATGGGTGTTGATGATTAACTTATCTTTAGGTATTTTACTCTCTTGGTAATTTGTATCCCTCTTTGATACATGGAAATATTCAAATATTCTTATGCATAGTGACTGGTTTGTAGAGTGTTATTATTCATCTTTTTAGGGCTTTTCGGTTTTTCTTAAAACAATTGTTGATATGAACATGTAATTCAAACAACGAGAACCCAACGTTACTCCATAAAAGATAAAAACAAAATATTAAAAATCATTCGATACAAATAATCTGTGCCAGCTCAGGATTACAGTTACAAATTATCTTTAAATGTAATGTGATGTTACTTACGGCACTCACTCGATGATTTATGTGGACGACTCAAACCGAGACACGCACTTAGCACTGTGTCTTGGCTTACAATAAAACACGCCGCAGTGAGAACTTTATCAACGTATTGGAATACGATTTCTGTGTTTTGTAGCTGTCTCCGAGATTTTTGAACTGGAAACAGGATATTCTTTTCCGTTTCAATATTGTTTCTAAAAAACCTTGATGCCATTTGGTAACAAATTCAATAGGAGTCGAAAATATTGAGGCTGATCTTGCCAATGGCCAGTAAGATTAAGTACGTTTTTCCAATATATTCTTGGAAGGGTTAACAAGACTGGATCAAATAAAACAAACAAGTGATGAAACCAAGACCTATTTCTGATAAAGTTATGGAAAGTGAAGTGGTATAGTTTTTCATGTTCTTTTCAGCTAGATGTTTAGTGGTAAGTTGTGAAAAAATATTTTCAGGTAAAAACGTATAATTATAATATTGTCTTTATAATATTTCTAGCGGCCGCCCTCGACTTCTTCCGCGTGGATTTCGATTTCCAATATCCTATGTGTTATTCTGATGTATAAGCTATATTGTGGTAAAGTTTCATTCAAATCCATTCAGTAGTTTTTACGTGAAAGAGTAACAAACATCCATACATCTTCCATACATCCATACTAACAAACTTTCGCCTTTATAATAGTAGTAGGATCTTCATTACAATCTAAATATTATGTATCTAAAGGTCAGGCAAATTATACAACTTCTTGGGCCTTAGGCTCTGAAAATAATGTCTACTCGAATCTTCTTTGTACCTACTTATGTATATAGTAGGTATCCTAGGAAGGGATGATGATAAAAATAATGTATAGTGTGAGCTTGCGCACTTATTTGAATTTTTACATGCATTGTACGTAGGGAGGTGACGTACGTTTATATTACCTAAGTCGTAGTCTATGAACTTTTCCTAAGCACAGCACTAGTGACAATAAGTCAAAAGTCTGTCAGACGAAGGTCGGTTCTCATCGTTTGCGTGACACCAAAGTGTGCAGTCACGACTTTTTAATGTCAATACAGTTGCACAAATGTTTCGCTTTCTAATTCGTTTTGCCATTTGCCGTGTTTGATGTTTGTAATGTCTCATCTTTGGTGTGGAACAAGGCCGGGTTTCTTAAAAATGTCATTACATGCCAGAATTATATTCACAATTTAAGGATTGATGAATTAATCCTGTTATCCTCGAAATCTATTTGGAGTGTTTAGCAGTTGACTATCATAGTTTTTGATGATGATGATGATCATAGTTTCTGATGTCAAAAAAGTAAGTTTGGCTACTGAAGCGCTACGTAAACGGGAGCGCTTCGATGAATACCTCAATATCATAGTAATATCACCTTTTAGCCAAGTTTCATTAGTAGAAACTTCATAACCAGATCTATTCCTATTTCAGCGAATTTAATATTTTTTATATTTTTTCAATTATGAAAGAAGTTGGTTCTGTAGTTTGTATTTTCATTCCCACCAAGGTCTATGAAACTCCTTATGAATGCATATCAACGAAAGATATATATTTTTTCAATATAAGTAAGTTAATTAAGTAATACTGTGTATTTTCATACTTACTCCAATGTGACGAAGGCTTACCAACTTATCCTCGCTAGAACACAACTTCACAGCCACATACATTTCACTAGGAGCATGTCTATCGAACTTCCTTTAATATCCGGGCCGGCTTCATTCCGTATTCCGAATCCACTCTCTCGTCTGATCTTATTTACCGACCTTATTACGTACATATTACGACTTAGGTACCTTTATTTACATTGAAGAACTTCATGTATAAAGGGCTTGGCTTAGAATAACAGTGGCTTATAATAACGGAATCTTCTGGATTTTAAGATTGAACAAAAGCAAAGGTACCACTACACTACACTACGATAGATAGGTATGGTTCAACACCCGTTTCCATTGCCATTATATTAATGTACTAATAAAAAGTATAGCAAGGGTACCAGTTAGTTTGCCTCTCTCTACCATTACACTACGATAGATAGACATGGTTCAAGAACCGCGATTCGTATCCATTCCCAATACATCAATTAACCAATAACAAGTTAATACGATCATGCAACCGTTCGATCTGCACTTTAGCTAGTGCCCCAAAAAGCGCAGTGTGGGACGCCCTCAGGCCAGGTGGAGTGACGATCTGCGCAATATGGCTGGTAGGAGCTGAATGCGAGTCGCCGAGGATCGGGCTGAGTGGAGAGCCCTAGGAGAGGCCTATGTCCAGCAGTGAACTGTGATAGCCTGTTGATGATGATGATGGTTGACTGGCAGAGAACGCTTTCAGCGTTAAGTCCGCCTTTTGTACCTACTTATTATGTGGTCAATAAAGTTTTATAAATAAATAAAAATGGTGATCATGCAAAAGTGAGTGCTACGTCCAGTGCGTCTATTGTTACAAACGTAAGGTATATGCGACGGTAGCCGAGCTTACAGTAATACATAGCGAATCCACCACCACCTAAGTGGCACAAGAATATACTTCACAAAC
This sequence comes from Nomophila noctuella, assembly GCA_958496325.1. Taxonomy (NCBI): domain Eukaryota; kingdom Metazoa; phylum Arthropoda; class Insecta; order Lepidoptera; family Crambidae; genus Nomophila; species Nomophila noctuella. The sequence continues at coordinate 10,994,091 of OY292491.1, forward strand.
ATACACACATACATATTCGAACCTTATCTTTCTCTGAAACAAACCAACCCCCCTCAACATGTTTGTCTTCAGGCCGCACCTGTGACGCCACACGTGCGTCCTGCCAGACGCGAGGGGGCGTCATGTGACGACTGGACTTGTCAGCGATTGTCTGGTGATGACGGTGTATGTGAAGTTGTGCTCACGAAGGGTAAGGTCTTGTCTTAATTTATATTACAGATTTTAGCATGAGAAAATTTACAAAGTTCAAAATTGAATAATTTAAAAATAAATAGATCGAATTAAAAAATCGTCTATTTTTTGATGACGATATTTAAGTACTCTTTATATCACTTTTTCTCTTAGTCACTTTAAGTTATCATTCAGTGCATTTTTTAACACTAAAATCAACGAACGATTTTAATTGCAAGACAGTTAAAAACTACCTACTATACTATAGTAGTTTTTATAAGACAATCCGTGTTTATCAGAAGCAAGGATCTGGCTCGGCAGCATTGGACTGCGAAGAGCTGATGATGACGATGAGTCAATGAAAACTGTTCCTGAAAACTGAACTAGTTACAAATAAAATGTTCAGAACCAAGCACTGGCATTGAGATAAGACCTGTAGGTATGATATTTGAATGTCAAACAATGCTACCACCTATAACAATACAAAACACAAAACAAATACAATGAAAATGTTCCAAATTATTTCAGTCGCACTCGCACCACACACTATCAGATCGTCTTCGACATTCCGAACTAGCATGCGACAGTTACCAATATCTGAACTGTCATTCATCACTGGGCCATCGTAACGCTCGTAACTGTTCATCATTTAGATCACCCATGGTTGGTGTACAAGGGTGAACATTTGCATTCAATGGGATGACAGTGCGGTGTCCAAGATAGTTCAGATTGCACTTATCTGATGAATACAGGAGGTGGATTTTTGGATAGTTGTTAATAATTAGGTTATGAAGGTAAAGGATTTCTTGAGATTTGGTGTCTTCTTGAAAGAAATAATATCCCTAGGACTTACACACCCATTGCCTAGCCCCAAACTAAGTTTGAAGCTTGTACAATGCATGCTGGATGCTAGAGAACGGATAGACATCAATTTTTTTTTATTAAACAAATAATACAATACATATAACACACAGACCAGGACAAACAGACATGTTCATGCACACAAATGTTTGTCCAGTGCGGGGATTAAACCCGCGACGTCTTGGTCCAATACCTAGTCAATTTTTTGACCATTACACCAAGCAGGCCGTCAAATATTTTGATGATGCTTTTATAAACCTAGAAGGTGTCAATATAAATGAATTTTTATATTGACACCTTCTAGGTATTATAATGAAATTAGTTAGTAAAAAATATTTCGAACATTCTTTATTCATAGATTATAGGCGCAGTCTTTGCCCAGTATTTATCAACTTTGGCATTAAACATTCATATTTCAAGGCACATACATTGTTACAGTTAAAATGTTTTATTCATATATCCTCTATATTTTCAGGTGCCGGAAAGCCGCAGCCGTCGCCGTCACCTGCGAACGAAAAAGAAACGTTAATTACAATTGTAATATTTCCGCTGTGAATAAAAAACACCATGTAATTCAAATAGAAAAGGGTACGTAAATAAAACCTATAGGCAGAACGCATTAAACCATTCGAGCAGACACCATTGTTGTCATATCTGTAGATAAACTACGTTATTAATCAATTGCCGGCGACAATAGAACCGCTCACCTATAAAGGAAGGTTCCTCACCAATAGAAGAAGACCTTTGAACTTAGCACAAAACCCCTTCTTTGTCCCAAATTTCGGAGACAATAGCAAGGCGCGGGGGGTCAACTAGTGTTGGCTGTAATTTATCGATGTATATCGAGTGAATACCTGCATAATGGCAACACAGCACTTCGCCTAACGGTTGTTGTGACGACGTCGATGCTACCCACGTGATGTATTAACATAAACATAAGATAAATTCCTTGTTTTTGTAGGTGAGGTGTTTCGTGTAGTTGGTTTAGGAAGAATAATCTTGACTAGTGTGTATTAGTTTGTATTACAGCTACATGTCATCGATGGAAGATTCAACGTATCAAGGATTTATAAATATAAAAACTAACATTTATAAACAAACATACACACTTATAAAATAGGTAGGTACTCTGCAAAAAATATGTATGAAATATTACTTAGGCTTATATGTATTAATAATTAATTTTACATAATATAATAAGTAAGTAGAATACCAAATAATGATGAGCTATCGACCGAGTTGCATGATATAGTTCCTTTCTGATATACCCCCGCCTTTATCACAAAGGGGTTGACATACGAGTAAGTAATTAATTTTATCCCACTGGAAAAAACAGGTACATACCCCAAAGCTAGTATTTTCAAGGAAGATTTCTAAGTATTACGAATTGTGGTAAGGCGTACCCTTAATCACAATTTCACCAGTAGGAATGCTGGTGTAATCTCAGCCGCTTAAACAAACAAAATAAACGCAACTCATTTGATCACTTCGAATGCAAAATTCCGCCACCTGATTAAGACAACAGAACGGGTGATAATATAGATTTGCATTCGAATTAATCCCCCAAACCCCTCGGGTATAAAATTTAATTCCCACTGTTCCGTGACAGGTTTTAATCACAACCCTCCATTAGGTAAGACGGGCGAATAATTTCATTAGCTACTTCCAGATCCGTATGTGAATAAGGATGCGAGGAAGGTTCCCATTAATCATACATCCGCCCCTTTGTACGGGATGTCTCCACAACCATGATTACAACGGCCTCGGTAAACTAATATTAATGATATGTTGCATTCAGGTTAATAAAATATTGAGCGATGGAACGAACGTCAATCAATTTTGTGTGAGCTTTTGTGGGCTTGAAATTCGTTGGTACAACAATTGATAATGTTTAGGGGTAACGCAAGAATAACAATGGATTATTTTGGCATTGTTGTTGATGCATAGCATAGTCGAACAATAGCTGAAAGAAAATTCTTATAGCTGATGGAAATATGCACTAACTAGTAGCCGCCGCGACTCCGTCCGTGGATATCAGTTCCCGAACACGTAGTGTTATATTTTAAAATAAAGCCTTCCTTAACTAATGGATAATCCAAAAAAAAAATCTAACCAGTAGTTCCTGAGATTAGCGCGTTCAAAAAAGGGTATAAAAATCCCTTTAAAATGTAATATAAACTTTTCTGTTAGTGTAAGTTTCCTTGAAAGGCACAAAAAACAAATTATTCGATTTAAAGAGTTGTGTTATTTCTTACATAACATTAATTAAACAGTACAAAAGCATGTGACAAAAGCAAGGTTGAAACTATGGGGGCGACTTCACCCCTCGCGTTAGTATGGAATCCGACAAACAAGTGGTAGATGAAAAACTTACCTACCCCTAATGTCGCCCTTAGACGAGATTGGTTTTCGTTAGGAGATCCCAGATTCAAGAGGGTGTTATGATACTACCCTGTTGGGAGTTAAGGAGTAAACAGGTCAATGTTTGGCATGCTTTTCATTTTGCTTTCGCAGTGCTGTCATTATAATAGTTTTGGATTCTCGATCTATTATTGAACAATGTATAATAATATGAATGTCATAAAAACTTATAACAAGTACAGAAAAAGATACAGCTTTTAATCTTAATTATCTTAAATAATTCATTTACCTCATCGTCCAACTTGGATGACGACTAAACCGAGTTTCAATACCCGGTTAAGTGAAAATTCAAAGAGTTCTATGAGTTCAACAGCAGTCTTTACTGTTAATAAAACATAACATATAAATAATACTTTCCTATTACATATTATAATATCAAATTGTTTGCACGTTTTTTTTTGCTGTCATTCTTTTTTTTTATAGTAGGTACCTAGTAAGATAACAAATACTTATCGGTATTGCTAATTGAAACATAACAAAGTACTTCATATGTCATAATTTGTAAAATGCTATCTTAATCTATCTGTTCCATCAATACACTTAACACCTAACCTCCGATAAAAAAGTGTTAATTTATGTACTTAATTGAGTTGTGTAAAAGCATTCCACTCTATCAAGGAAATGGTGGAACTAATGATTACGAGATAATGCGTAAGAAATGGATGAAGGGAGAAACGCTTGCCTACGTCTATTCTGAAAAAGCGAAAAAAGGTTTCGTGATGGAGAGACGAAAAAAAAGACCGAATTTCGTCTCAGGAGAGTAAGACTGCAGAACCTGACTGTACTCTCCGACATCAAAAAGTAATAACTCAAAACCAAATCTCAATAACATTCACTCTTGAAGCACAAGACGTAAAGTTGTTTTTTGATTGAACGCAACCGCGAGTAGTGATGTGTAATTCAGACAAAGAAAAACGGTATATCCGTGACTAGTGAGAGAAGGACAGGCATAGAAGAGCGAGACAAAAATATGGCATTTTGATTAATACGTGGCCATTGCTCAGAGCGGGCTGTGTACCATTGCTAAGTAATGACCACTCCATAAAGACATGGTTAAGGTTAAAAGAAAATTACTTTATCAACGCCTTGTTTTAAATAAATATCCTGTTTCAGGAAATATTATTGTTGTTTCCAATACAAGAAATTGAGATGTCGGGAGATGTTAAGATTTAGCCGCTTTATTGATAGCTACACAAATGATTTATTATACAATCGTTTATTTTCTTCGTCCGTTTCAACGGGTGTTTATTTGGAATTTAATTTTATTATGGTGATTAAGAGGTTCAATTGAATTAGTGATGTTTTTATTGGTAACTATAAAATAAAAATACCCCTTTTGCATGTTTGTTTTCTTTGAACCTATAGCATACTACTTATATAGGTATGGGTATAGGTAAATAAGAACACACCAATCATGTTTCTCGTGAAATCATAATAGTAATTTTACTGGTCAGATGCAATTCATTAAATTTTTATATATTATACATATCACACACAGGCGCAAAAACCAGAGGTACGGGGTGGAGGGTCGACGACCTAAGACACAGGACTTGTCCTAGTTTAGGTGTCGATCCGCCATAATCTTATAGTAGTGGTTTGTAGTAGTAATATACAATGTAAGTATGTAACTCAATCTTCGGCTAACTAATTTACGTAAGCTACCATAAATGTATCTACTGTGTAAGAATTGCAATATACATATGTACCCAAAATAATGTAACATTCTGTAGGATTATGGTGAGAATAAATGATTATTATTATGATTATTATTATTTTGTTATGACAAATTTTATCTCCTATTTCTAGGGATTATACATTACCGCAGGCTTTTGACCAAAACGGACAATGTTTTAGCTTAAAGTTAAAAATTTACGCACAATTCGACAGGTGTTCAGAATGACGGCTTTTTGTAAAATAAGGAAGGTGAGTTCGTGGATATCCAGAACTTTCAAACTGTCGTGAAGTGTGTTAGGGATGACGCCAGTGGAGGAAATGATGATGGGAACTGTTTTAACTGTATCTACGCGCCACTGACTCTTCAGTTCAATGGCGAGGTCTGTGTACTTGCTGAGCTTTTCGGTATGGGTGGATGTTAGATTGTGTGTATTGGGGACAGCTATATCTATTAGAAATACTACTTTGTTGATTTTGTCATGTAACGTAATGTCTGGTCTATTGTGGTGAATGGTTTTATCAGTTAAAATAGTTCTATCCCAGTAAATTTTAAAGTTGGAGTTTTCAAGAACAGTTTGTGGTTTGTATTTATAATAAGCGGTTTTATCGGGAATAAGTTTGTATTTGTATGCAAGGTACTGATGGACTATGGCAGCTACTTGGTCGTGTCTATGTTTATAGTCAGTTTGGGTGATAGATCGGCAGGCTCCAGTAATATGCTGAATGGTTTCCGAAGCACTGTGACAATGTCGACAGATATCTGAATGAAGGTTTGGGTCTCGGATAATGTGCTTTCTGTAGTTCTTCGTATCTATTGTTTGATCTTGTATAGCAAGCATAAAGCCTTCAGTTTCGGGAAACAGTTCTCCCTTTTTAAACCAGGCATTAGATGCCTTCTTATCGACATTTGGGTTGAGCAGATCTAGCCGGTGTCTTCCATGAAGGGATTTTTGCTGCCATATGTTGAGCTTTTGTTGTGGTAAGGTGATGGATTCATTAGGTTGTGGCATATTGTCTTTGAGGTTGAGAGGTGTGTATTTTACATCAGAGTGGGAAATGGCTTTATGTAGTGCTGAAAATTCTGCTCGGTTGAAGAAGTAAGAACGTAATGTGGTAATTTGTTTGTTGTGAAGATTCTGTATGTCGATGATACCTCGCCCCCCTTCGTGTCTCGGTAATGTAAGTCGTTGAGTGCAAGACCTCGGGTGATGTTTCCTATATTTGGTCATGTGGGTATTGATTGTACGTTGATGTTTTTTGAGATCAGTTTGTGACCAGTGTATAATACCAAAGGAATAGGTGAGGACAGGTATAGCAAATGTATTGATGGCTTTGATAGTGTTTTTGGCGTTTAAATGGGAATTAAGAATCTTATGTAGCCTGGTTTTAAACTTTTCAGAAAGGGCTGCTTTTGCTTGTTTTTCGTGGATCTGGCGAGTCTGGTAAAATCCTAAATATTTGTAGCCACAGATGTCATCTACCGGGTCGATATCTTCACCTGTGTTAAGATGATAAACATTGTGGGTTAGTTTGCCTCTCTGTACTGACTGGATCTTGCACTTATCTATGCCGAAAGACATGCATATATCAGATGAAAATGATTCGACGAGATGAGCTAGTTTTTCGATTTCAGCGAAATTACTACCAAAAAGTTTAATGTCATCCATATACATTAAGTGAGTTAGCCTGAAAACATCTTTGTTATTTTTTAACTTATAACCACATTGACTGTTATTTAAGAGAGTTGATAGGGGATTTAGAGCAAGGCAAAACCAAAGTGGACTTAATGCATCTCCTTGGAATATGCCCCTACGGATTTTTATTATATCTGTTTCAATGGTTCTGTTTAAATTTAGCTTAGTAGACCAATTTTGCATAGTGTGTTTAAGGAACTGAATAATTGTCGGATGAATTTTGTAATGTTGTAAAATAAATATTAGCCAAGAGTGTGGAACCGAGTCAAATGCTTTTTTGTAATCAATGTACATAGTATAAATATTTCTTTTATGTTTGAGCGCCTGTTTGGATACAACTGCATCTATTGTAAGTTGTTCTTTACAGCCTTGGCTATATTTTCTACAACCTTTCTGTTGTTCTGCTAAAATGTTGTTGTTGTTTGTGTGACTATTATTATTATATATACTGACCATTGCGTTTATTTTTATGTAAAAAATATTACTGCTTTAACTGAAGAAACGCACTGCCGAAAACACGCGACCGAACTTCGGCTGCAAAGTACATAATTTCGGCGTAAATTCTTTTCTTTAGTGTCGGCAAATGCTTTGACGTATACCCTTGGCTGTAGGGCGGCATAAGGGTTATTGAGAACTCCTGGAAGAGCCAGAATACCCACTAAAACCCGACAGGTCCCTCTTGTCGCGAATGTGTCATCTCCCATTTAAAAGTGTGTCATATCATGAACACGACGGAAAGTAAATTCAGCCGCGTAAATTCGGTCGCGTTTTCACCGCATAGTGCGTTCCTACACTAAAGATTAATCGATCATACACAAGATTAATGTTTTAACCCACATCCTTTGGCATTGGCACACCTACTCACGATTTATTGAGATAAGCTAAGGTCTGTTATGGTATTTCCTGTATTACGTCCGATATTAAATATTTGTTTCGTGACTAATGTTTATTCTCTTTGTGATTGAAGTAAACCGATATTTGCTTTAGATGTTTCAGAAAGTGAATCATCTATGCACTTGCGTTCTTTTCCTTTCAAATCTGTTATCATTAGGACACAATTAAACGCAACGCTATCATACCAGATTTAATGTTTGAAAAATGTAGTGTAGATTAACTTTTTACTAAGTTTTAACTTTTGTGCTTATGATTCTACGAATGCAACAAGCTATGTTGGGCTGATCTTTTGCAAAAATAAATAGGTACTGTTAATGCAAATCTTTACAACATGAAGCGAAGCCAATATTACCGATGGTGTATGTGGATTAAAAGACGAAATCCTACATTCCACAAGCTACAAAAACTCTTTCCACCACATAATCGTTTCCAAGCGTATATTAAAATGCAATAAAAACCACTTAATACCGAACATACCAGTATTAAAAAAGCCTCAAATGTAAATGTTGCGCCTACGACACAGTCATTGGTTAAAAAGGGTTAAGTCAGCTGTCAGATTGGGACTAGCACACTCAATGAGTAATGGCCGGAGATAATCTGTGACAGATCCGTCTTAGTAAAAAAGCCGCGGTTGACTGTGATAAATAATATTATTCAGGCATTTTTTCAACCTTGAATTCAGTTCCTGTTTAATTACCTGGATTCTCACAATGTGTGAGATGTTTATCTCGTTTTGTTTTCTGTTTTTGGATGACATCAAATTTTTATTTGAATAAACATTGGTTGACTACCTGCTTGGTAGCTGGGGAGGCACAATGTTTATGTATTTGATGGTATAATACGAAGATATTTTATAAGCCTTAATTCATTTCAGAAGATTAGGGCCCAAAGATCTAATTTAGTCACAGTTACATATTGTCAATAGTGTTTTTGAGCGCCTTTTTCTGATCTATTCAAAATAAGTACGTTTTTAGTACGACCATCCAAAGATTTGGTAAGTTTTAACGTGTGGAATTTACGCCAAATTTCTTCTTTCACTAGATTTTTTTTAAAGCAATCATTTGCTTATAGTGTCTTTTCGTCTAGTCAATCCCTACTATGTAACTTGTACTACCTATGTGCTGTGAATAGAAAAATTGCTTTTTATGATTGTCAGGGGTACAAAACATTTTGAGACGATTCAGCAATTTTTCAAACACACTTTGTGTTCTTCTTTGGAACTTGAAATTATATTGCTCAAATATTTTTTAACAAAATAAAATACCAATTTCTATTACTCGATTTCATACGTCCCGAGTAAGATGCAAGCCTCCGCAAGACGCAGAAGGGTCCCGGGATAATCGATGGCGCACGGCTAGGTGAGGCCGCTGGCAGTTAGTCGGAATGGTCTCGCCATTACCCACTAATTCCTTGTCATTTGCCTGCGGCCACTGCGCGACGGTCAACCGATTGTGTACTCGCTATGTACTGAGATTCGGTTACGAGGACAGGGGTGGTGAACCTTTGGAAGCAATGGGTGAGTTGGTTTTCGGAACATGCCTTTGTTTGACGAAAGAGGAGCTTTTTAAGGATTGACAAGGTAAGTACATGTCAATCAAATAAATCTAATGCTGTTGCTTAAAAATAAAGAGGAAAAATGTAATATTAAATTTTTAAAAGAATAATTCGACAAAACAGACGTAGTGACTAAGTGGTATGTATGTAGATAGATAAATAGATAGACAAATCATTTATTTGCATCACACAACACACAGTAATGTTACAATAACAGAGAAAACAGTATAATTTTATAATCACAAAAATACTTGTAGAAAGTTTTAAGACAGTTAAAAATTAAGAAATTGAGGAAGCAACTCTACAATTGTATGTAGGATGCTTGTCCCATCGTAAGTGGTCAGCTAACTCAATTATATTTTTTCTATGTCGTCGTAAAAGCAGTCATGTACAAATTAAGGAACTAAATAGTAAAAATTAACGAGGCACGAACGAGTTGACTAATTCAATTTCCTCATAACGCAACGCCACAGAAAAATAGAACATAGGGTCCGACATACTTTGTTTGATAAATGTACCTATTAGTTCCTACAACACTTTACGAACACTCTCAATAGAGTAAAAACCTTAAAAATCCAAAAAGTAAGATACACAAAAAAGTATAAAAAGTGATCGTAATACATTTACACTGTGCAGTTTCAGGAGAGTGTGAAAATGTTTGCAACCCCTGCCCGTAGGTACTATTAGGACGTCTATGTAAACACACTTCTGTACCTAAGCTTGTAACTTGAGCTTCCAGTAGTAAGTATTGTTATGCTTAGTTATATGTTTGACGATAGAATTTGTGTAATGGTTTGAAGTCAGCTGGTAAACCGCAGACTGAAGGTTTAATCTACAGTTCTACACACGATTGTGCAATATTGTACTGTAAAGGGTGTATTTGGATAAAGTTTTATTTTATATTCCTTTGCTTTAAACTAATAACGTTTACAGTGAATTCGTGAAAGTCTCAAATTCTTTATGTGTAATACAAAGAGCAACAATTAAGGACTTCTAACATAGCCAAAACAGGAAACACCACAAAATAAAATTCTACGAATGTACAGAGTTTTGACAATAAACGTATTGTTTCGTACATTACACGAGTGTACGTGAGATCGTTCCATTTCTGAGTCGTTGATATTTTAACCCGTCATTTGTTTTTATATCATTGCTTACACATCTTCACATTTTAATACAGCAATTCCATTTTCGAACGCACGTTCGAAATTCGAAAACTCACAACACTACAAAAACCGCCAACACAGCAACGGTCGTCGAATCTAGATCTAACGCAGTTGAAAATAATGAAAATAATGATTTATTTAGCAATTTGATTCACTTAGTAAATTCTTTTGCACGTCAAAACTTTTTTTACCCTACCAGCGCCTCGACGTGAATGGCCTGCTGAGAAGAGACGCCGCAAGAAACTCAGACAGTTTTGCCTTTTTTAAAAATAAATTTCAATTTTACAATTATGTCAAATATAACTTAAAAATAAATACAAAATAAGTGCGGCTGAGCAGATTAACATGTCCATGCATATTTATCATTTAAATAATCATCTATTTTATAATAACCTTTCTTCATCAAGGTTGATTTAATAAACAACTTAAATTTTTGTTTAGGAAATTCAATAACATTTTCTGGTAATTTATTAAATATTTTGACACTTATTCCAATAAAAGACTTCCCAGTCTTATGAAGCCTGAGGCTTGGAACGGCAAGCTTATGTTTATTTCTTGTATTAAAGCTATGAAAGTTATCTTTTCTAGAAAAGTTATGTAGGTTAGTTACATCGAGTAAGACGATTGCTGTGGTAATCGATTATGCACGGTACGCCACAGCAGACCACGATAGGCCACGGTAGACCACTGTAGGCCACATCAGACGAGCAGTTAGTCAGAATGGTCGCGCCATTACCGGATAATCCTGGCCATTTGCTTGCGGCTGCTGGACGGCTATTGTCTGACGAACTATGCGACTTCGATGTTTCACTTATAAATAAATCTGATGAACGGGGGGTAAGCTTCTGTGCAGTTTGTCCTGACTATCGATATTCCTTATTGGTTAATTCGAGTCAGTTGATTTGTCAGATGTATGATCGATCATGGTAAATAAATATATAAAGTAGAATTGAAGGCGATCATAATCTATTAGATATAAAGGACGTTTATATCTAACACTTCATAAAAGTTAGGACACAGGTATTTTTTTATTATTTTGGTTTGTGGTTTTCAGGGTTCCGTAGCCAAATGGAAAAAAAACGGAACCCTTATAGATTCGTCATGTCTGTCTGTCTGTCTGTCCGCCAGTCTGTCACAGCAACTTTTTTCCGAAACTATAAGTACTATACAGATGTTACTTGGTGAGTAGATGTATTCTGTGAACCGCAACAAGATTTTTACAAGAAAATAGAAAAAAAAATGGGGGTACCCACAAAAAGAACAAAAACTCGAATTATTTTTTTTCATTGAAAATATACGTGTGGGGTATCTATGGATACTGGATAGGTCTTCAAAAATGATATTGAGGTTTGTAATATATTTTTTTTTCTAAATTGAATACTTTGCGTGAGAGTCCCTTCCAAAGTGGAAAAATGTTTGTCCCCCCCCTCTAACTTCTAAAGTAAGGGGATGATAAAACTAAAATTTATATATAATGTACATTACCATAAAAACTACCAACGAAAATTGGTTTGAACGAAATCCATTAAATAGTTTTTTAATACATCAAAAATAAAATTTGTACGGAACCCTCAGTGCGCGACTCCGACTCGCACTTGGCCATTTTTTTTCAATTATGTACGTATATTTTAATGTTGTGTTAAGTAGGTATATGGTCATCGAAAGGACTTACATTTATCTCATATTTTTTTATAGGTACGGAAGGGAATCTTATACTCGTACTTATGATGAAAACATTTTAATTGTACCCATACAGTTTGATAGTATCAGTAGGGGAGACCGGGGCTGGATGTGACACGGGTAGGTTGTTACAGAGACATTGGCCGCGAAACAGATAGCGCAATTTTAACGTCAAAAAGAGCCAAATACTCTCCCAACCACCGGCTACCATGGTGCGAGAGCCGGGGTCGCCAGCGTTTTTGTGAGAGGAGCCTGCGCATGCCGCCCTTAAAATTGCAGTTTAGTAAAATTTTACTCTTTTAGTAATATTGGTTTACAAGCTACGTTTCATAATGTCAGAGGTGCCCTTCTTCTGCTATGTTTTCCCTAATGGTTTCGCTTTGCAATGAATATTCGGTTTTACAGATAAAATGATTAATGTTTTCATTACATAACCTTGTATGCTTAGATTTGGGGTTGGGGCAAAAAGTTACATTTGCTCGGGGCAGGTTGTGACAGGTGTTTTAACAGATACGTATGATAAAAATGCTTAAGCACTGAGACAGAACAAGAAAAAGGTAAATAAATCCAAGAAAGGAAAGTCTGCCAAAAGGGGAAAATCTAACGGAAAGAGGGCAGATCAGGAAAATGCGTCTTATGCCAATAAGGAAAATATAAAAAATAACAAAAAAGCTTGCGGCAACAGGAAGATCTTACATATTAAAATATATATTAGTACATAACATACTAATGGAATAGTTTTGATTAATGCAGAGCTATACGTATAATCTATCTATCTTACATACATATAAAACTCAAAGGTGACTGACATAGTGATCTATCAACGCACAGCCCAAACCACTGGACGGATCGGGCTGACATTTGGCATGCAGGTGGATGTTATGACGTGACATCCGCTAAGAAAGGATTTTGATCAATTCAACCCCCAAGGAGGTAAAATAGGGGATGAACGGTTGTATGAAACTTTGTCAATTTTAAACCGATCGGGTTGATACTTTGCATTAAAAAAGCTACTATGACGTAGGCAGCGTTTAAGAAATTATTTTGATAAATTCCACCCCTAACGGGATAAAATAGGGACTGAAATTTGAATGAAACTTTGTCAATTTAAAACCGATCGGGTTGAAAATTTTAATGCATAAAGGTACTATCCTCTAAGAAGGGATTTTGATAAATTCCACCCCAAAGGGGATAAAATAGGGGATGAAATTTTGTATGAAACCGAAATCCACGCGGACGGAGTCGCAGGCGCCCGCTAGTCTATTTATTGAATTGAGAAATTATCTGGATTTTGTTTTTGCGCAGTAGAAGACCTAATATTAAATTTGTAATTTCGTTTCATTTTGATGCATTATTATGCTTTCCTTGGTATGAGGCTGGCAGGACTGCTTTTATATGTTATGTTATTTAAATTAAGGAAAGTAACAATTTTTGATAAATTATTTCTAGTAAAAGATTATACAATACGTTTCTTTTCAATTGTAACAACTTGCCCCATGTAGTGTAACAATCTGCCCCGAGCACGGGGTTGAATGTTACACAGGTTTTTTTTCCACAAATCACACATTTATGTCTTAACTATTAGTCTACAACATAATATTTGTTTTGAATAAAGATCCTAGATAGTTTCTTTATCAAACAAGCCTAGACTCAGGTAAATCAATCAAACCTACGAAAAAATATGACAATTTGAAAAAAAAATGTCACTACCGGCCCCGGTCTCCCCTATAAGTTACAACTATGAGTACTAAGTTCTTAAGAAATGTGGATCTCGTCAAGAGCTTGCCCTCAAGGCAGACTCTTCCATCAAACAGCACGTGAATTATGTGCTATGACCCTAACTGCATCTCTGATGCGACATGCGAGATAACATTGATCACTGCAGATATGATCAAATCAAACCTCGTCTAGCTCAGTTTATGGGAAATAGACACGGTTTTATAATGTAAATAGTTTAAAAGTTGTAGTCTAAATTATTTCAAAAATGCAAGGTGAAGAATTTTTTTTAGTTCAACATGCCTGCTTTATATTTATGGAACGTTGTTTCTTATGGTTACTTATCTCGTAAAATCTTGGCTTAGGTAAATAAAATCATGATTTTCCAAGTTTCAGGGTGTCAAATAAAGTAGTCGACGTTATAATAATTAATAATTTGATGTTCTTCGTGCTTGAATTTATGTAATTGTGAAGAAATTTTATTCTTTCGAGCTTAGACTGCAGTACAATTTAAGCGAAATCTTTTTTATGAACGTATGTCATGTTACTCGTATATTTAAGAGATAAAATAAAGCAATGCAAAGATGATCTGCATCAACAAACATTTACCACCAAGACCACAAAAGTACAATTTTATATGCATCTGAATATTACAAGACTCGCACCCCAAATCCATAAGAGAAATAAAAGAAAGCATCGGTCACATCGAGAAGGGCCGTGTCGTTCCGACATCAATCACAGGCAATATTTGCTATTGGGTATAATCTGTGTCCCCAACTCAGTCCTTCAGGGAACGCTACGCAACAAAAATCGACTCTCACGGAAATTATATTGATATTCAATACACAATAAATGGGCCCTGTCAAAAACTTGCTGTTCGCTCCTACGGTCATCCCTAAGCTATCTGTGTCATTTGCCATTGGTAACTCAGCGGCATCTCATCTCCCTCTGCAATCCCATACTTCATAAGACAGACAGGGACAACTATACTATAGCAGGTTTAGCTCGCTTTTGTCAAGAGGACTGAACTAATTTTTCATCATAGGGTCTGCGACAGTTACAAATGTGGCCCGAACTGTCTCCTTCTTTAATAATACTTTTTATATATTTTTTTCAAGGGTAGTGCGCCCCCGACGAATGAAGATTTTCATCTGAACGCGGGGGAAAAATTGGAAGAAGCTTAAAATGCAATTTGTTCGACTAAACTCTTTAATGCTCACCCAATTAGAAAATGGGACGGATTTAAAAAATGCGTCTCTGTTTTAAAAAATATGGACACAGTCCAAATTTGTCACGGGCTAAGTTGTTTGTAAGGAAAAGTTAAGTTATACTTAAAAAGTGTAATCTTAAGATAGGTCAGCCAAGTTAACAAATAGGGTTTGAAGTTATTTTAGATTTATTCAGTTTTGAAAAAACACCTAATCATTAAATTAAAAAAATCTATGAGTTTGTTAAAAAATTTGCTCGTGAAATTGCCAAGGAGTAGGTACTATATTTTTAAATTTTATGTGATAATATCAAGAGTTTTATTTGCATTTAGGTGTGGGTATTCATTGAATTATGCTAGAAGGATAAATAATGTAAGAAAACAAAGATGTACCGAAATGTGTGAGTGAATTTTATTTTTCAAAATTATTTTATATATCCTATCCTAGGTATTAAGTTTAATAAAAATATGTGTATATCATAAGTCTGGTATCAGTATATACCGTCGTATAATACAAACAGGACTAATTTAATTTCGAAAATAATCCATCTCATCTGCCAACGCAGCTGACTAGCTCGACTAGCAAAACACTGAAAAAAACCTACTTATAGCCAAACATCTCACACCCACAGCTATAGCTATATACGATATCTATATATCTATCACCCTCCGCATTATAATTCGGCACCCCAGATCAGTGTGGCCGATCAATCACTGTACAGAACTGTCAAGATCGGTGTATGAGAAAAAATGTCAGATGTACTGCCCGCCCTTAACGTAAACACTCGTTCATAATGGAAAAGGGTATTGGGATATTAATATGTATGCAGTAGGTATTTGGTTCGATTGTATAAGAATTCGGGTGAATTTGATTTGATAAAAAAATCGTTGGAATCATACTACTGACGGCAACCAATGATAACACATTATAAAGAAATCCGATCAAAATTCTTCAAAAACCATTCTTAATAAGTTATACATGATGTCTTGTCAATAATACCACTTTTTGGCCGACTGCACGTATGTAGATGACAAAATTTCTCATCAAATACGTACGAGTATTGTCTGTGTCGCATCATACCTAGAAAACCCTTACTACCCTTCCAAAACAACAGTAATTTTTACACTGAATGCCTTGAATTTTATTTGAATCCCTACTCGTGATAAATGCGAAAGTTACCCTGTCTGTCTGTCACGCTTTCCCGCTTAAGACTCTCAAGCAAATTTGATGACAGTTGGCACATACCATCTTTTGACCCTGAGAAAGAACCTTTTATTGCAAAAAACGGGATGCGAAATCCAAGCGGACGAAGTCGCGGGCGGCCGCTAGTCTAATAATATCAATCGTGCATGGTGAGTACAACGAGTTTGTATTTGTTTGTTTCAATTAAGTTATTCTGCAGTAATTTACTTTGAAGCTAATTCAAAAACTCGGTTTAAACCATTCTTTGCAAGCACTTCTGGACCGAAAAACGCGAAAACATTTTGAAGAAAATACTTCTCTAAGAAATCATTTGTCTAAGCATTGGAGGGGTCAAAGCGACTCGGCGGTTCCCACGCCGGTCCTCCTGAGATGACCAAACACGTATTTTCCGATGAAAAACCACTTCCACATTCAAATATAAACCTTATACACGAGCATTTAGAGGCTATCTCGATTGCAGTGTCAAGTTTGTCGCCGGCATAGATAAGTTGGCAAAGCTATAGGTATTTCGAGAGAGTTTCCGTTAATCGTCCAGAAAAAATATTTGCCGATTCAGCTCCCGCGTTTTTCCACTGATAAATGCGGTAGGAATATGTATCCAGCAATTCGGTAGTTCGGATCCTTTTGTTTCATTAAGTACTTTCGCTAAACTTTTTCTTCGTCTGAGAAACGTGGCAGATGTTGAAGGTGAGGCGAAAATGGAAAAGTTTTGGGTACGAATAAGTATGTATGATATATATCACCATTTCGATGAAAGACTTCAGAAATTAAATAATAAGTAAATAAGAAGTAAGTCGCTACAAATGCGTTATGTAAGTACGTTTCATTAAATTATTGACAATACTGCTTAATCAGGATGTTGCGAAATAAACGAGTTATTTAATCCTTGTAATGTATTCATATTGTGTTGATATTATCTACAATATTGCATGTCATCGGATCAATTAATCTTGAGCATTTATATCATTTTTATAGCGGACATACCAAACGGACATTGAATTGGTACGTAATTAATTGTAATTACAAAAACTATTTATATGTGACAAAAATAGTTCCTAAATTAATTACTCTAGTTCGAGTTGCCACCGAGTTAAATCTGATATCCTACTACTATTATAAAGGCGAAAGTTTGTATGTGTGGATGTATGGATGTATGGATGTTTGTTACTCTTTCACGTAAAAACTACTGAATGGATTTGAGTGAAACTTTACCACAATATAGCTTATACATCAGAATAACACATAGGATATTGGAAATCGAAATCCACGCGGACGGAGTCGCGGGCGGCCGCTAGTATTTAATACTTATACAAGTAAATTAATAATTAAGCAGGTGACATCACATACATTGATCTGACTTCGTGGTAAGTAGCTATGTTACAAACATCAAAATCAACAGTGGAATTGTGTACACTTCGCAATCGAAAACAAAAACATTAAAACACCAAACGCTTCTCAAAGTAATCTTACACCGCGTTAGATATTGAAATTCAAATGGCCGGCCATGATTTAGTATTCATTTGACGTGATGGAGGCTTTACTTCGGTTTAGGTTTCGCCAGGCGTCGTCTTCTCGTACATCATAGCGCGGCACGCTTGAGTTGGTTAGGATGGGGGGGTAGCAAGAGCAGGGGGGAAAACCTATAGCTGTTTTGATGACACGGAATGATGATCGCGAAGTGGGAGCAGATGAGTAAGAAGAAGGATGTGTTAAAAACATTTTGAAGAGAGAAGTTGATGATTATCGGTTTGAAGGTTTTTTTTTCGTAGGTGTGCCACTGGTGTGGATGGAATGGACGAGCTTGGTAGGTACCACTAGTATGTATGATCCCCTCAGAGAAAAGTAGCCTGCAGCACTATTGCAGCAATATATGTAATTAGGCTGTAGAAGGACCAATTCCTTGAAAGAATGAAACTCTCATAAAAACCTTCGTAAATTTGCTGAGATAAATAATGTACGATTAAGAAGTGTGATTTATTTAGTTATGGGGTTTGTTAGTTGTTCGTGACAATTCTGAACATTCTAGTATTTTATCACTTCATTTACAAAAATCAAAAGGAATTTTTAAATATTAGCTGACAAAGTTCCTTAATGGCAAAGAAAATTTCTATCGTTTTTCCTCTCACTACATCTCTGGCCGGATCCAGTTGACGGCGGCGTAATCCCAAAAGATTTCCACTTGGAGCGAGCATCAACTCGCGTCTCCGCTACACATTCTAAATAATAAACAGGGGATCTCCTCCGGTAGGTTTTCGGTAGGTAGCGAAGCAAAAATACGTTTTCGGACACTCGGGTTCAGAACTACCGTTATTTACAGTGCTTAAAATCCAAAATATAAAGATAATTATCTGTTTTGGAACCGAATAAACTATTATTTACTTATTTCCAACTAGCGTCCCGCCCCGACTTCGCACGGGCACAATTAAGTTTATTAGTGTTTTTCTACTATATTACGCATGTATTATACATAAAAACCTTCCTCTTGAATTACTCTATCTATTATAGAAAAAAACAGCATCGAAATCCGTTGCGTAGTTTAAAAGATTTAAGCATACAAAGGGACATAGGGGCAGAAAAGCGACTTTGTTTTATACTATGTAGTGACAAGGCATTTTAAGACACTAAATTTGTTATTACAGAACTAAATAGAGAGAACGGTGATTGTGAAAAACTTTCGTGTACCTACCTACCTACATGCTTTAAGCAGGTGGACGAATTTATCTGGATCTACAAATAACATTATAAAAACACACAAAGAAATAATTACAACTAAACGAAAGACTAAGTATAATTCAACGTAGTTAGCTTAATTACAATCCACAATCCACTAATTGTGAACTACATAAAATACTTTAATGGGTCTCAATTTTTATCACTTGCACAAAGTTAGCTTCGAATCGCGTTGAATGGTCAAGGGAGAACATGAAACTGCATTTTCTTTCGTTGACCTTACGACAAATGTCGTCCCAACATTCGCATTACGCCTTTCACCATTGGCATTCAACGTATCGCCTGTTTCTCCAACCATTGCTGGTTTAGTTCGTACGGCGACTGGATTGTTCGGTGTTGAACGAGTAATGGATTAGGTTGTAAGTGTTTTTCCGTTAACAAGAGTGGGTGGTTAGTGATGGGGATGCTGTGCATTGATGCATTTGCTCTGCGCCGGCGGGCCTCGATTGATGCTTCAGCGACGAGCGACGTATTGCTATCGTTATGCATCTAATGTCATTGCGATTCAGTTCGCTCCCGTCCGTCTATGTCGGGGTGTTAGTTTTATTTGTTAGAATCAGTATGGAGACCGATTGGTGAGCCTAAGCTGATTCTCGGGAGAGTTTGGAATGCTGGTAAATGAATTAACAACTGTTAGATATTGTAGTTAACTAAATAAACTACTCGATACATTTCGAAAGTCGAGTCATAACACCAACCCAATTTTGCACTACCTTTTGAAAATTGTTATGAACTGATTCGAAATGAATGACCCAAATTAAATTAAATTAATTGCACTGTGGTGTTATAAAATGTATTTTAAACCATTTTAAAGTTTATTTCATGTAGGCGCGTAAAACTTAGAAAACAGTATACCTACCTACTTTCTAATAATATATTTCAGATATTATGATAACAAAAATTAAATTACAATAGGTAACAGAAAAAAACATTAGTTTGTTTTACTTTATTAACCATTCACACGCGTTTATCGAAACAGGTTCGATGAGTTTATTATACAAACATTGAGAAAAGAACAATGGCGAAACTTTTGTTGAGGTATAAATTAAGCGTCTTAAAATGTCTTTAATACGAAAAGATCTATTGAAAAATCGTAAGATTTTTCAGATTTTTATCTAGTTGTGACTAAGTCTCGGGAAAAATGTTAATTTTAAAAGAAGCTAAACGTTATTATTGTGGTACAATGTCAGTTTGCCGGCCATTTTGCCTTGTCATTTTATTGTCATTTGTGATATTACAATTGAATAACGGGCTTATTTATGCTCGATCGTATTATTCTTTCAATTTTTACGAGTTGGACTGCTTCTGGACTCTTGGGATCTTCCTCGCGGGTCTGCCGACTAGTGTTTGCCTAAGGATTCCGATATTCTGCTATTATCATTTTGTTGTGGACTTGGAACTACGATTTTGCATTTTGTTTGTGTATTGAGTTTGATCACAAACGTTGGGAAGTTTTGTAAAACTGAAAATTATAAAAACATACAGCTGTAAGTACTTTGTGCAGTACAGAACCTTCTGCACCAAGAGGTTCGTGGTTCAAATCCCGGTAGGGACATTGTTTAGTGTGATGAGCACGAGCATTTGTGTTCCCGAGTCTTAGATGTTCATATAATTATTATAAATGTTATTTCGTACCTAAAGTACAAGCTCTGCTTAGTAAGTATTGGACTAAATAAATGTTGTGTCTTTTAACTATTTGATATAGCAATTTATGTCCATAATCTTAGAACATTCATAAGAACCGTTGCCGTTCAGATACTTATATATTTTGTAAGAAATCATTGAGAACAAAGTATTTTACCTTTTTTATAGATTTCGGAAGACGAATATTTCTGGGAAGCTTGCAGAGATTTTACCATGGCTGCAGTTAATCATAATTTAACAAGTGAAATGTCTTGTGATGATAAAGCTGGAACAAGTACCTACTAGAGGACATACAAATGTCTGCCTTTTACATATGTGGCTCCTCAATATTGGATTGAGTGAAGACGAAGAATATAAAAATAAATAATAACAATCGATGTTGTTTTACTTTTAACTAGCGGTCGCCCGCGACCCCGTCCGCGTGGTTTTCGGTTTCTGCACACATAGGTATATACTATAGCTTAAAGCCTTCCTCGTCACATGGACTATCCAACACAAAAATATTTTTATCATTTGGACCTGTAGTTCCAGAGATGAGCGCGTTCAATCAAACAAACAATCAAACTGTTCAGCTTTATTATATAAGTATGTATAGATTTAACCCATAAGGGGTCGTGCTTAAGCACGGAGTAATTAATTCATCAATTAATGATAGAATCAAAAAACATTTATTCATTGATTCATATTGATCTATATACGTTATTTCTCAACTTTTAACCCAGCAAACACCCAGCAAATGATATTAATCTGTGATATTGCCTGGTCAAAAATAAGTTCTGGCTTCTTGAAACTCTGTATATAGTAGGTATCGGTAGTTTATTGGGTATGAAATACTGATTATATTTTGTTTGAGTTCACTAACGTCTTATTTTTTCTCGCATAACCTCAAAAACTTCAAACTGGAATATCTCAATCTCCAGACTTACGACAATCGTGTAACTTACATCAATTTGTTGAGGAACTGAATCTGTACATTATCGTATTTTTTTCAAATCAAGACGCATAAAAAATATACTTGAAAAAAGTTGTATGGAGGTTCGCCATTGTTCTTTATATTAATAACCAACCATAAATAATAGAAAGGTTCTAATTGATAAAGAATCGATTTAAATTATTTATCCACGAAACCGGTCCTTATCCAACTAGTTTAAGAACTTAGATGAACAAAAGGAAGAGTTTTCCAACGATCTAACAAAGGTGGATTCATTTTAAAGCACGGAGATAAAAGCGTACGTAGGTAAGTTGAAACAATTTAATTATTTTCAAATACCGAATTATTATTGTGTCATTTTATATTTTTGTTCAAAACACGATCATAATTGTATTTAAACTTTTGTAATATTCGTATGAATGGGATTTAGACCTTCTTTATTTATTACGATAAACTCATGTCTATTGTCTTTGACTTTATTTTTAAACCGGTACAGGAACATTGATAATATAATTCCTTGATTACAGGTACAAGTAAAGAATCCTGTCTAATGACCTTAAAGATATAATTTCAATCTACTAATTGTACGTACATTATCTGTCCATTTGTGTTATTTTACTAAAATCAGTTTTTAAAATTGGTCGTCAGAGGTATTTTCTAATAATTCGATTCTGTCAGTTGATTCAACGTTGCTGAAAGTATGTGACTTCATTAATAAATAACTGCAAATTATTTAAACGCTGAACCACTTTTATAATTCCTGTATTAATTGTTGCTGCACGACAGAAGCTTTACGTGAAATAATTTTCCATCACAAAATCGAAATATGCCCTAATATTTTTGATAATCTCATACATCATACACTCATATCAAATTAAAACAACAAACAGTTTAACCCTTACTCCTTCCAAACACACCCAGGTCTAGCGCAAGACTGGTTGAAACATAAATCTGGCCCGGCGGCTCGGTCGCGCGGAAACTTTTTGAATTATTAGTTTTAATTTCCGCCTAAGATCCGCCGTCCCCGTATCTGTCAGCGGGCATATACTCGCGGATGTGAGGGTTGGAGCTAATCAGACGGACTTAATTTCAAACGGATCGCATATTTATTATTTACCGTTGAATTTATCAACTTCAACAGTTATCTTCTGCTCAGAGTTAAAAGCTAGGTAAGTTAATTTTCAACCGTTCACAGATTTTGTCAACTGTTATAAGTATAAATAAATACAAAAATAATAATATATTCATATACCAATAAAAATACACATTTCAACCTTTGGTTACGTCATATTTGATATGAAACGAACTAAAATGAACAATTAGGATCATGATTATAATTGTTGCATTTTATTTATTTACCTACTTAAAATATATAACTTTCTATGTAAATAGCATGGTACGAACGAAGAATTTTGAATAAGGATGAGTTTATTCGCCAATAGTCAGCGAAGAGGTTCTATAAACAACATTTTAAAGCACTATATAAATAAATATAATGGTCTATATCTTATATATTTTTGTGGTCAAGGAAAAAGACCGTGATATTTATAACAATAATCAGTATAGATGTCTTTTAGGTTCAAATGTTGTTGATACTATTTTAATTCTTACTCTGATCCGCCGTCCTTGTTTCTGTCAGCGGACATCTCAATTCCAAACTGATCTTACTAATTTTGGTCAATCCCATCTAGAGATGGGCAAAATATTAGAAAAGTTAATGTAAGATACATATGTTTATAACCTAAGTTTTGGTATGAATGTAACTTAGTAGTTCTTTGCACTCAATGCCAACGACACTAAAAAAAACACAAAAAATCCCCCACAAGCACAGTAAATTCTAGTTATAAAACTCATTTACAACCGCTACAACACTCGCGGCGGTTCTATCGAAGATCTGCAGCATTCTTAGCACTCTATTAAGATCGCGAAGTTATTATTGAATGGAGTAGTAATTACACGGGCCGATCGCCACCGGGCGAGCCTGTTGGTTTATGCCGAGTCGATTGTACGAAGATACGGCAGAATAATGAGTATGTGTTAATTTGTAGCTGCCTGTACCATACGAAGGGTGTAGTGGTTGGAAGGAAAATAATGGGATATTGTTTTGACATTGAATGAATAATACGAAATATTAAGTACGAAAGACAATATTTAAGTTTCCCTACAAGCGACCATTGTAACAACAAGTCAGTCTTATTAACACTGTTTAAGCCAGAAACAAGGAACACTAACTTTTACTACCTATATACATATTATTTATAGGTACTAGCGGTCGCCTAAGACTTCGTAACCGTGGATTTCGGTTCCCGCACAAATACTGTTATATTATAGCTCAAAGCCATGGCAAATGGACTTTTCAACACAAATGTAATATTTTCAGTTCGAACCAGTACCTAGTTTCTGCGATTAGCGCGTTCAAACAAAAAAACTCTTCAGATCTGTTATATTAGGATAGATAATAAATTAGAAAAAATATCGTTATATATTCAATGTTTTCCGATATTAATTTACGAAAAAGTGTTTGAATATAGGTTTCCACGTTCCAATTGATGACACGCAGGTTTAACCAACGTCCCATATATTCCTATTCCAATGAAAAAAACTAGAAAGCCGATACAAGGTACAAATAAAACCTGCCGGCCGATAGGATTAATAAATTTGTCTAGTGGAAACGCGGCGCTTTCACCGTGCCTCCCTTTTTGCGTGTGTTTCCACATTTTTCCAGCGATAAATCATATTTTTTCACCGGTAGCGCTTTTTGCGATGGCGTCCTTTGGTCCGTGGTTGTATGGTAGCGGGTGACTTGGAGGTGAGAGTGTTTAGACATGTTAATTTCTGTCTGGACCTAAGTAAGATTCGCAAACTTCAGACCTAATATTGTAGGGTTTTAAAAATTCTACTGCTATTTAATGCGCAAGCAAACGATGTTTTTTGTCAAGATGTTCAAAGAGTAGGTATGAGTAGTTTTTCGAAGTTAGTATTTTCAAAAAACTACTACTCTGCTCATATTATTTTAACATTAAGATAAATATTTTTAATCAGTATTAAGTGAACTTGGACAATTATGAGGACTTGGAGGACGTTCAGCAGTACAAAGCAATAGGCTGTTGTTGATGATATTTAAACAAGGACAGACAGCAATGATGAAGTAAGTATATTCGGCTCTTTCTGAACCCCTGCCAGCTCCACAATTTTTTTTTCAAAAGTGCGCAAGCCCTCATTTTCCTATTTTGTTTGTAGACTTTACTTGAAATAACATTACAGAATTCTATTATAAGTACATACCTACCATCGCTGTCTCCAAGCCACAGCCGGCTGTGTGTTCGAGCGTGCCGTCATTTTTTCCAGTCGGACATGGGAGTTTGCACTTGCCCACTCGCTTTTGTTTTGTACAGAATATTTGTGATTAATAACTCGCGGGTGACGGTTGAGTTGACCGACCCCGGTCCGTTTCAGACGATCTTTTCCTTATGATTTGTAGAATTAACGGTGCACCTTCTTTGATAGTATTCGGTGGTCTAAATACTATGCTTTTAAGGTCTAATTTAGCAGACTTTTTTAGACATCAGTTGAGTGTAATAAATATGTAGGTTTAGGTGGGTGGTCAATTTATTTTGTAGTGAACTCAATTAGGTTCAAACACCTATTTGAATAAATTAATATACTCTATCATTGGGGATTTAAACGAAATTAAGTTGCCAGGATCTTTCTAAGTACCTATCCAATTTTATGTCATGGTTTTGTTTCATTTCAAATGTTAGATTAGTTGTCGCCATCAAATTAAACGACTTAAATGTCTCGTGGAGTTCTAAGAATTCAAGTATATATTTACAAAATATATAAGACATTTTATATATACAAAACTACACGCCAACAATTTGAAAACAGATATCTTCCTCTTTATTTTTAGTCATTAATATTAATTTAATTTTCACATTAAAATAAGCGAAGACTACCTATAGAAGAAAGATAGGGAATAGCTTAAAGATAGTAACTTATTACAAGTAATTAAATAAAATTACATACAATATGTTTTTGAGCAAATTCTCTAGAGTCACGAACATGACAAATGCGTCGACTCGTCGCCTTTCAAAATCATCGCTGTTAATTTCAATTTACTCGTCGCTACCAAAACGAGAACAATTTAATTTAACTGCCAAATCATTAAGTTAAGTACAAAAATATTAGCCGGCACTAACGGTGGTATTAATAAAGCAACAACAAATAAAGAAACCAATGACGTATCTATCTTATGGAAAAAATGGCGGGGACTTCACATTAATACGTGGCCATAAATTAAACCGTGGCTTAAAATTAAGACAACAAGGCTGTTTAATCTACAATAAATGGTCGTCTCGAGCGGACCGGTTCGAGTCGGAGGCGCAAAAGAAAAAAGAAATAATCCGGTCCCGACCGGGTCCAAAATATGATAGGCATCCATAACACAACATGGCGGTCTTAGCGGGTGCTCGGTCTCTGTCGCACGTATACACTCTAATATCGCCATCTCGCTTTATTAAAGCTGACCACATGTGGAGTGTTCGGCTAAGCCTAACCTTGATATCATACTCTTCACTTTACGGGGTGTCCTGGGTCAATTTTTGGAGCAGCGATATGAGCAAGTAAGTGCGATTTATTACCTTCGTATTTTTAATAATATGTGCGAGATTAATATACTTTTAAAGGAGGATGTATTGAAGCTAATATATAAATAGCGGCCGCCCGCGACTCCGCCGTACTACGAACCTTCTTCAAAAAATAGACCGCCTAACACATTTTTTTTTTCAATTGGATCCTGTTGTTTCTGAGATTAGAGCGTTCAAACATACAAACAAACAATCTCTTGATTGAGCTAACGAGTATTATTACCGAGTATACATTCGTTAATACCTACTTATATTTTAACGCATGATAGCGTTATCCATAACTCATTAAAACAGTTTAGGCATAGCGATTTGATATAGAGACAAATTTTCACTTCTACCAAGATTTTAAGTAGGTACCTAGGTAGGTATATGGCCATTTTTAGACTTTGGAATATTATGTCATCAACATTTATAATCTTTGAACCTAAAACAACTCGACTCAATTTTCCCATCTCTATTAATCCAAAAAAGTAGCATTTACAATTTCAAAGAGACATCCTTATCCCTTCCTACACCCTATATAACCGGTCATCCCTCCTCCAGCGAACATCTCAGACATTCCATTATTACAAACACACCTTATAAATAAAATGCCCCACAAGCCTACCTGTTACATGTTACCACGGATTTAAAACTGCCCATATTCCGTTGACATCTCTCTCGCCGCCATATTTCAAAATGTCGAAACGTAGATAATGTTATTTTATCTTATTAGGTATCGACGTTTTTTTTTTTGTTCCAAGTTTAAACCCTTTCCCGTCCGGTTTTTATTTATTGTTTTTTTTTTTCTTTTTTTGATGGGTTAAATTTCTTTTACATTTAAGTATAAATATTTTCTGCGGGTGCGTTGATACTTGGTTGATACCGTTTTAATAACGGAGGCAAATCTTATGTTTTTTTAAATAAAGTTTTATTAAATTGCAGTATATAAGGGAAAACGGATATTTATGTTCAATAATTCCTCGTAAGTGATTATTCTCAAAAAGACATTGAGTTGTTTCTTTTACACTTTCATGAGGGATGAATACGTTTTAGGCGAAGTTCAAATATAAGATTATTAAACAGACCAACTAGCGGCCATATTCAGTGTACTAGCTAACTTCGCAACCATCACAATCTTCAATGGCTTAATCTATGCAAACCTTTGTGCCAGAGGGGATTGCATATACATAATATGATGTTATTTTTGTAGAAAAGAAACGCTACCAAACCGTATACACAAGCACTATACGCACAATTTTGCGATAAAAACAATAAAACATTTTCTTGTGTGTTATTCACACCTACCTTACAATAATGATTACCTAGCAACTTTATTCTTTCAAGTATTATAAAAAATACATACTTACTGATTAATTTAACTACAAAAACAAACCGAGAAAAATAAGACACTCGTTTGCTTCGCATTTGATATTTGAATTTTAAACTGTTGCATATTCGTACAACATTTTAGACACACACACGACACAATATTTAAAGCTAACGTTACACTGTCACTTGTTATATCGTATAACTTAGCAATGCAAGGTGTGAGAAAAGACTGAGCCAAAGTGAAATCGAAACCTTGCGAATAATATTCAAATGGTAATCGGCAGGTGGTCAATTGTATGACCATTGTCTCTTGTCATACGCAAAATTGTGCTTGCGCCTTTGTTAATACACTTTCGCTCGCATTCTTGTAAATTCTACACCTTCACTTTTGATTTGAGACAATTGAACGTTTGTTGTGACTCGGCGGGCTAAATGCGGTTGTAAATCAGTAAACACTTTCTTTTGAGAAATGCTTGAAAAGAAAGTACCTGTTACAATTTTCCACAGTCAGGTTTGGAATGGTCCTTGTTGTTATTGAAAGGGTTTTAAGGTAATTTATGCTTGTGTGACTAAACGTTTCAAGTATTTGGACCGGGTTTGATGCATAAATAGAGTAGAAAGGTAATAAATGACCACCGTCATAAAACTTCACAAATCGCAACAAATAAAATTTTGCACAGTTTAAGGGTTAAGTTGAGCTTGAAAATGTTTCGGAGGTAAAACATAATTTTTATTTTGCTAAATGCCTTACCAGGTGTGAAATTTTTGGCATTTGAAATAATGCACCTAGATTTAAATATGAAATACAAGTATGTACCTACAGAATTGTAGTAATTTATTTTGGAATAGCATATTTATATTGAAGAATAATTTATTTATCTTATTGTAGTTCAGACTGATTTCGTGGTATAGAATAATTTTTCATATCCTCGGCCTCATTTGACAATAGCTCTTTATATCGCTCGCATCTGTTGTTAAGGAAATGACTGCATTAAAAGCGTTGCTATAGTTTCCTTTCTACCTTTTAAAAGTTAAGATTTATCAAATGTTACTAATTAGTCCTTGTTTTAGTAAATGTTATGTACAAAAAAAATTATAGTAGTTCTTTTGTACAGTGTGTATTTAACGAACAGATTGTGAATTTTGGTTTCAAGGTACTGAAATTTAGTATACATGGTTAGATTTGAGAGGTAAGATTGTTTTTTATATAACGATGGATGGTGGATGATAACGAGACTAATTTTAATTATTTTAATAAGAGTACCTACCGCTTTCCCCGTTAGTCATATTGAAAGTGGCAAGTGACAACTGCAGGTCAAAAACATCCGTCCAAACTTTAAGTCCAGCCTTACAAAGGCCTCAGATCTCCTTGCTTACACTGTAGAACCATCACTGTAAAGAGCAGAAAAATTATCTTTCTTCTGAGACATCCAGAGAAGAATAGTATCGCTCGACGTTACATCACATGCCTTCCCTGCAACTCATTATCACGCCACGCCTGCAATAACAGATGTTCTTGCAGTTATTAATACGATACGAATTAGCTATTTATAGTAAAACATGGTAGACATTAATACTAACGCTTTTTTCTACGAGCGTTCCGCTAAAGACGGCAAATGACGGAGTTTTTTCTGGCGTAATAGAACAGTCAAAACATATTATGTGCAATTAGAAGTGTGATTGTGGATAATCATGCACCTAGAGATATAAGAGTAGAACTAATGTTACATATTATGGGATAGTTGGGAAATTAAGCACCTTTTGATATGAAAAATTCCTATAATTACAATTCTTAGTGTAGAAAGACACCAGTTCGGCGGCAATGCATTTTCTATTCAAGCGACGTTATTACGGCATGGTGTGTCATCTTCCATTTAAAATACATTGAAGGCGTAGTCACGCCAATATTTGGTTACTTTTTTTTCGGCTAGGTGGGTTTCTACACTTAAATCAAACTAGAAAATATACCATTCAATTCCTTGCAGAAGTAAGAAAACATTTAAAGAAAGCTTCAACTTTCTATATAAAGTCTTAAATAAGTTATTCCCACAAACCGAAAGCACGCCACAACTTAGAAAATGATACATTAAACCGTCCAATGTTAGCCGCTAGTAGAATAATTACCTCGCCGCGGGAATCACGTTTGCTTCTTTTTATCTTTATCCGGGGCACGGCACGAGCAGTCCACTTGCGCACCCAATATTAGAACATCCGATCTTAGATCACCTGAAATTGTCAACTCTGAGCACCTTTTGATATTTTTGGCAGTCCTTATGGTATTTCGTTTATGAAAAAAGGAGGCCAATGAGCTAGATGACAAAGATAACAAAGCTAGAGCAAGGTATCCTGATGGTAAGCGATCACCGCGGCCAATGGACATCAAGAACTCCAACGCGCAAGGGTCGATAACGCTTTGCCTGCTTATAAAAATCCCCATACACTGGCCAACTTTGCTCTGAAGACCTTACTCACCAGCAGAAATATAGAACAACAGTTATGAAAAGTGCTACTTCACTGTGATCTTCTAAAAAGTGATCTGTTGGCAGCCCCGTTGATATTTTTGGCTGTTCAAAGTGAACTCGGCCAAGTGCAGGTGTCCAAAAATTGGGTGGTAAAAGTGGAACATTCCAGCACTTTGACCTGGGTCCAAGGGCAGGAAGAACAAAGCTTCTAATTCTATTGAAACACCATTATCTAATAACTCGATGGTGCATCCATCACTGCGTCGAAACCGACCGCGTCCCCACTTCCATGTCATTAATCAGAATCTATAAATATTGCTTTGATACTTTGTAGGTTTTTTTGTAAGGTCGACCAGGGAATTCCTGTGAACATTGTTGCGTTGTATTTTTAGCTCTTGTAGCTTTGCGTTCGAGCACGTTAGCACACCTGCAATAGATTGTGCAGATTAGCTTCAGGTTTCAAAGACTACTCGCAGCTCACGCATCTGTGTCTATTTACAAGAAAAAAATGGAGAGAAAGTTGCATAAAAGTTTTATAATTGTGATGATTTGTCTTTTCTGAAATAAAGTTTGACAGTATAACGAATCGTTACACTTTTGTAGTATTGAAAAGTGATGAAACAACAATGTTAAAATCTATAAAATTTCTTCTAATATGTTACGCAGTCAACACTCGTTTTGAACGTGAGATAGTTCAATACTATGCATCTTGCTTACATTACGATTATTCTGATTATTGTAACGATGAAACGGACCAATTGTTTAATAACGACTCTAAAAAGCATCAAAATCACAAAACACTTTCTTTACGTAAACCACAGTTAGGCATTTAGATATATATCGTCAATAATAATTAAATATAGAATGACTCTACCATCATTATGAAACCACGTAATATGTATCATTCTATAATATTGACCATTTACTAACACTATCATTAAATCTACTGAATAGCCAACACTAAAACTGTCTCCCACCATACCATAAATAAACCAAGACAAATATTAACCGTATCACTTTATAAATAAACGCTTGATACAATTCACACTCAGCGTAGAAGGTGCGTTGAAAACCGAAGACAATATTTAACGAATAGTCGTAATGAATTCACCGGTATCGATACATAAGCGCGATCGCTTTATCGATCATTCGAATGATCGTTTAAGCGACCAATCCGAAAACAATTTGCTTGTTGCCGCCGCGTCTAAACCTTACAAACTAATGCTATGCATTTCTGGGAGCATTAGCTGTAAGTGTCGGTACATAAAACTGATAGGTATCCAATACGTTTGGTTGGGCCATCAGTCTAGAGTGATTCGAATAACGCCAGCACAATAGATGTGGTGTAAAAAGAACAAGGCGGACGCTTTGAAGTGCGTGAAGCAAGCGTTTGTGAAAATAGAGCGTTTGACTTCATTGAACTTTAGGATTCTTTAAGAACATTTTAGAGTTTATAACGATATTCTGATTACTTCTTGTTTAGGTGCATGTCAATAATATTTTTATTTTTAGCTTTAAATATCCTTATAAAAAGAGTTTACATAAGCAAAACATTTAAGATTGCTGCATAAGTTTTTCTTAAATTTAATGTTGTGAAGCTGAACGGATTTCTCACACTAATATTCAGAAGGCTTGTTTGTTTGGATGTTCGTCTGTCAATATATCTGAAACTACTGAATGTATATTGATGAAATTTGGTTTACAGACAGACAGGGTAGGTATAGTCTTACTTAGGTGATAGGGTACTTTTAATCCCGATTAAATGCTCCTATGGGATAAAGCAGAAATTTCGATAACTTATGGTAAAGAGCTGACGGTCAGAAATGTTATGTAAACAGTAGATATTGTTTATAATCACACTCAGATATAGACCACCTTACCAAACTTATAATTAAACATGCAAATTAGCTGATAACAAAACAACTACCGAGATATCATGCTTTTTACGTTCCCACCTTCCCGCAATAAATCATACCAAACAAGTGTCAATACCTATATATCCCAAGTTCCAACATTAAATTTTCGGAGTACATCACCAAGGAAGCCAGATTATAATCGCTCTTTCGAACACGATGTGAATAATTCCGTAGAATAATAGGGGTTCCACCCTCCGCCGCGGTATGCGGGCATCCGAGGCATGTACTACGGCATGCGATCGTACTGTTGCACTCCGTATGCGTTTGTGCATGTGTCGACAGTCATTTGTCAGCATCGATCCCGCGTC
This sequence comes from Nomophila noctuella, assembly GCA_958496325.1. Taxonomy (NCBI): domain Eukaryota; kingdom Metazoa; phylum Arthropoda; class Insecta; order Lepidoptera; family Crambidae; genus Nomophila; species Nomophila noctuella. Next base: position 11,026,281 of record OY292491.1, read on the forward strand.
ACTCGCGGCTGGGCGCGCCGAGCGTGTGCGATTGTTTTGCTCTGGTGAAGCAAATAATGATGTACAGAGAGGCTGGACTAATGTAAATGAGGTGTACATATCTACAATAAAATAACTAAATACCAGCCTGGTCAAATCAGAATTAGCTGCTTTCCCAGTTATCCATAATGGATTATGCCGGGATAAACGCAAGAATGATGAAATCATCAGATTAAAGTCAATGATATTAGCTACTAGCCCGCGACTTCTTTCGTGTGGATTTCGGTTTCCTCACACACAGTGTTAGTCTATTGCTTGAAGCCTACGTCACATGGACTATCCAACACAAAATTATTTTTTCAATTCGAACCAATAGTTCCTGAGATTAGCGCGTTCAAACAAAAAAATCTTCAGCGTTATTAAATTAGTTTAGATTTCACTTTAGGTGAGATTACACTTTTCGGCACTCCTTTGGACAACGAAGTTAGCTTTATCATTCCGTAGAATAATAGGGGATCCACCGTGGTATGCGGGCATCCGAGGCATGTACTACGGCATGCGATCGTACTGTTGCACTCCGTATGCGTTTGTGCATGTGTCGACAGTCATTTGTCAGCATCGATCCCGCTTCACTCGCGGCTAGGCGCGCCGAGCGTGTGCGATTGTTTTGCTCTGGTGAAGCAGATAATAATGTACAGAGAGGCTGGACTTATGTAAATTAGGTATACATGTCTACAATAAAATAACTAAATAACAGCCTGGTCAAATCAGAATTAGCTGCTTACCCAGTTATCCATAATGAATGAATGATAAAATCATATTCAAAATCAGATTAAAGTCAATAAAATTAGCTACTAGCCCTCGACTTCTTCCGTGTGGATTTCGGTTTCCTCACACAGTGTTAGTCTTTAGCTTGAAGCCTACGTCACATGGACTATCCAACACAAAATTATTTTTTCAATTCGAACCAATAGTTCCTGAGATTAGCGCGTTCAAACAAAAAAATCTTTAGCGTTATTAAATTAGTTTAGATTTCACTTTAGGTGAGATTACACTTTTCGGCACTCCTTTGGACAACGAAGTTAGCTTTATCATTCCGTAGAATAATAGGGGATCCGCCGTGGTATGCGGGCATCCGAGGCATGTACTACGGCATGCGATCGTACTGTTGCACTCCGTATGCGTTTGTGCATGTGTCGACAGTCATTTGTCAGCATCGATCCCGCGTCACTCGCGGCTAGGCGCGCCGAGCGCGTGCGATTGTTTTGCTCTGGTGAAGCAAATAATAATGTACAGAGAGGCTGGACTTATGTAAATGAGGTATACAATAAAATAACTAAATAACAGCCTGGTCAAATCAGAATCATATTCGCTGCTTACCCTGTTATCAATAATGGATTATACCGGCATAAACGCAATAATGATGAAATCATATTCAAAATCAGTCTAAAGTCAATAATATTAGCTACTAGCCCGCGACTTCTTCCGTGTGGATTTCGGTTTCCTCACTCATAGTGTTAGTCTATAGCTTGAAGCCTACGTTACATGGACTACCCACTACTAAATTATTTTTTCAATTCGAACCAGTAATTCCTGAGATTAGCGCGTTCAAACAAAAAAATCTTCAGCGTTATTATATTAGTTTAGATTTCACTTAAGATGAGTTTACACTATTCGGCACTCCTTTGGACAACGGAATTAGCTCTATCATTCCGTAGAATAATAGGGGTTCCACCCTCCGCCGCGGTATGCGGGCATCCGAGGCATGTACTACGGCATGCGATCGTACTGTTGCACTCCGTATGCGTTTGTGCATGTGTCGACAGTCATTTGTCAGCATCGATCCCGCGTCACTCGCGGCTAGGCGCGCCGAGCGTGTGCGATTGTTTTGCTCTGGTGAAGCAAATAATAATGTACAGAGAGGCTGGACTTATGTAAATGAGCATATCTGCATTAAATACCTACCAGACTGGTCAAATCAGAATCATATTCGCAGCTTACCCTATTTTCCATAATGAATGAATGATGAAATCATATTCAAAATCAGATTTAAGTCAATAATATTAGCTACTAGCCCGCGACTTCTTCCGTGTGGATTTCGGTTTCCTCACACACAGTGTTAGTCAGCTTGAAGCCTACGTCACATGGACTATCCAACACACAAATATTTTTTTTAAATTCAAACTAGTTGTTCCTGAGATTATTCGGTTCAAATAAAAAACCTTCAGCGTTATTATATTAGTTTAGTTTTCACTTTAGGTGAGATTACACTTTTCGGCACTCCTTTGGACAACGAAGTTAGCTCTATCATTCCGAAGAATAATAGGGGTTCCACCGTGGTATGCGGGCATCCGAGGCATGTACTACGGCATGCGATCGTACTGTTGCACTCCGTATGCGTTTGTGCAAGTGTCGACAGTCATTTGTCAGCATCGATCCCGCGTCACTCGCGGCTAGGCGCGCCGAGCGTGTGCGATTGTTTTGCTCTGGTGAAGCAAATAATAATGTACAGAGAGGTTGGACTTATGTAAATGAGGTATACAATAAAATAACTAAATAACAGCCTGGTCAAATCAGAATTAGCTGCTTACCCAGTTATCCATAATGAATGAATGATGAAATCATATTCAAAATCAGATTAAAGTCAATAATATAAGCTACTAACCAGCGACTTCTTCCGTTGGGATTTCGGTTTCCTCACTCATAGTGTTAGTCTATAGCTTGAAGCCTACGTCACATGGACTATCCAACACAAAATTATTTTTTCAATTCGAACCAATAGTTCCTGAGATTAGCGCGTTCAAACAAAAAAATCTTCAGCGTTATTAAATTAGTTTAGATTTCACTTTAGGTGAGATTACACTTTTCGGCACTCCTTTGGACAACGGAGTTAGCTTTATCATTCCGTAGAATAATAGGGGATCCACCGTGGTATGCGGGCATCCGAGGCATGTACTACGGCATGCGATCGAACTGTTGCACTCCGTATGCGTTTGTGCATGTGTCGACAGTCATTTGTCAGCATCGATCCCGCGTCACTCGCGGCTAGGCGCGCCGAGCGTGTACGATTGTTTTGCTCTGGTGAAGCAAATAATAATGTACAGAGAGGCTGGACTTATGTAAATGAGCATATCTGCATTAAATACGTACCAGACTGGTCAAATCAGAATCATTTTCGCAGCTTACCCTGTTATTCATAATGGATTTTACCGGGAATAAAGCAAGAAAGTTGAAATGATAATATTTAAAAAAAACAGTAAATAATCTATACTATTATAATTAAGCTGAAGAGTTTGTTTCACAAACTACTGGTACGAATTGAAAATTTATTTTGCGTTGGATTTGTCAAGGAATTCTTTAAGCAATAGCAAAAACAGTATGTGTGCGGAAACCGAATCCGATTTTATTAAGTATTTATAAATTGGCACTTTTTGGTATTACATAGTTTGGACCACGGCATTTGCTCTATCATTCTAGGGCAGTCACACGAAGCATGTGTGATTTTGTGTAGTATATAAATCATTATTACAAGTGATGTATGAGAGAAACTATTTATAGTAACTTGTGCTTATAGTTTGTACATGTCATCACTACTTTGGTTGTATTTTCAAGCATTTAATACCCTTTCTGTACGCTGCTGAAAGAAAAATAACTCACACATTCATCATCACCATCATCAGCCTATCGCAGTCCACGGCTCGACATAGGCCTAGACATAGGGCTCTCCATACCGCTTACACATTGTTATAAGATTATTTTTCTATCAATTATTTAATACCATAATCTTTCATCTAACAAACAAGTCTATCTGTATTTATTAAACTAATCTTGGACGCCTAAAGTTTGATAGATGCCTGTGTCTGTATCCGTTGTATGACATAAATAGCGCTGTACCAATTAGTGCGAATGATTTGGACAAATTTAGACGTTCAGGCGCAAGCGATCGGCTTAGTCCAGCAATATGGATGTGACACTAAATCATTTCAGTCCGTTAGTCTGTCGGCAAAGCTATCTGATGACTGTATAATATAATATTACACCAAGAATTTAATAAAGAGTTAGTAACTTTGTTTTTAGGTGGATTAAAAAAGAGGATAAAGGTAGATAAACAGAAACATTAGCAAATCCATGTCATGGTAAAAAAATATTTTTATATGAAATAAATCTGCTTTCTTTCTTTTTTTTGGTTAATTGATCGAAACTCAAAAAGTTAATTGAGGCTATATTTTATCTTACATATTACCTATAGGTACCTACTCGTAGAGTGAGTAGATACTTAATAATCATATATTAAAAATTAAATCTGTAAACTAACAAATTAATCGATATGGGTACTATCAATGCTGTAAATAACGATGAATTCTCAAAATAAAAAAAGATACTATATTATTATACTCACTCAATTTCTTCCAAAGCTATCAACACGTTTTGGATAATAATGTAATACGGAAGTATGGGAATACCGTTACGAAGAAAAAAATAATGATATCTCACAAACAGAAGACCGACGATTACTTCTGAACACACTTCAATCTCATAATATATTATTATATCAATCCCGACTTTATTAACTGATAATGAACGCCAATCACGTGCGTTTTTCAATGGAATATCTCACTAATTTACTATAAAAGACATCTGTGTAACTACCATGGGTTTTAACCACTGGTTTCTGATTGGTGGGTTCAAAACAAGAAAGATCGTGAGGCGATAACACTTCAAGTGTATTAAATTACTACTTACTTGTAATATGGGAGTGTAAATTATCTTTGCCCAATTCGATTGTTCGCGTGACCGAGTTAATTGCGCGATTATATCGATGAAATGCACTATATAATATATCGATAATTATATCTCAATTGAGTCGTTAATCACTTCGCCTGAAGTGGGTCAGAAATGTAGCCACGCCATACCTACTGTTGTTATTCGGTGGTTTAAAGTTTATTTCAAGTAGGTATATGTACAATAGATAGTTAGTGTAGGAACGCAGTAGGTTTAAAATTACGTGACCAATGTTCAGCGGCAATGCATTTTCTATACAACATAACGCGACGTAATTTCATAGTGTGTAATCTTCTATGTAAAATATCTGATATCTGATCATTTGTACCGACAAATTTTATTACAGGAACTAGCGGCCGCCCGCGACTCCGTCCGCGTGGATTTCGATTTTCGATAGCCTAAAACCTTCCCAATCAGATGGACTATAAAGCACAAAAAGATTTTTTCAAATCGGACCAGTTGTTTCTGAGATTAGCGCGTTCAAACAAACAAACAGACAAACAAACATACATACAAGCTTTTCAGCTTTATATATTAGTATTTAAAATATAAAGTATAACATTATATAAATATAAAGTATAAATTCATGATTCCTAATTATTATAGATTATAGTTGTGTGATATTATAAGGAACATGTTGTACATAGCTCCGTATAATACAGGCAACAATCTTATACAACTGACTGAGAATGAGGAGAGGGCGGGCGTGCACTTATTGAGTGGAAATTATAGATGAACAACGTCCATCACTTAACGCCACTTCACTTCTGATATTCGTGATGGATACAAATTAACAGCGGTTACTTATTAATCAACCCATTAAGTCTTTTTACGCTGTAATTGGGTATAATAACTCCATGTATCGCACGGAAGCCTGTTTTCCTCTCTAGACTTTGCTTTCGGAAGTAATGTTATGTAATATGTTATCGTTTTGTTTTTTTAAAGTTATCTATGTAATAAAACCTGATGTAAAAGAATAAAAAAGTTATAAAATAATTATTAAGACTATTCAACAGACCTAATGTTTACGAAAAAGACGTTGAAGTATGTTTAGGCATAACTGGCAAGTGAAATATATTTTTCTTTACCTATGTCTTGATGGCGCCAAATCATTAGGCAATGGTGGCAGTCGAATTATACGGTCAACATAGACTGTAGACTTCAGATAACCAAATCATAGATGTTAGAGCTACAACGAAAAGGTATCAATGTTTTTAACGCACTCAAAATAATTACGAGCATTAAAAACAGTGCAAAACGCAAAAAGATCGCCGCACTCAAATCAATTCCATCCAAAACGCTCGGTAATTACAACAATCGATACTTTTCACCGCTCGGAATCGATTACAGCAAATCGATGCGAGAGGAGGCAGGGGAACGGTGTCTCTGCAGAAGGCGGTGACTAATCGGGCCGCGTCCACGCGGAGTAAGACTGATTGCAGCGAACTCGCCTATGCCTGCCTGCTATGTGGATAGGGGGGGGGTATGGTTGAGGTTGGAAGAGGATAATATCGGGATTTGTGAGATGGGTTTTATATTTAGAGCAGAAAATTTAAAACTAAATAAATGAACATAGTTAAAAATTATCTTAGATGAGTATAAAAATATCAATTTTAACAAAATAGTCATCCCGTAGCACACACTTCATTTACTCGATGTAAATACATTCATGAAAATCATTTTAACAAGTTAAATTTCATTGATATAACATTTTAGGCATATTTCCTTTAGGAAGACTTATTAAATAATTGAGGTTCCTAATTCGTTTAATTAAAACTATTTTCCCGTGAGTCTAGATGGGGATGCCTGCTACTTGCAAACTTAATTTTAAATTCCACCTTCTACGCTTCTTGCTACATTTCTTAGAAATGTGGAATCCTGAAGTACCTACTTAGATAGCTGAAAGCTATATATATTCACGATATACGATATATTCACTACAAATTCACCTTTCTTAACCTCCCAAACTGCTTGAGACTGTCCAAATCCAAAGCAAAATCACAGCCACCGCGTTTGTGGCGGGAACCCTCCTACCTACACAAACCGACATTATTTAAGAAATCAGCCCGTCGGAGCGGCAACAAAGGGAGTTTTTGCCGAAGTACGTGCGTTTGAAAGCCGGACTTGACCAGGCTTTGTGCGAGCCAACTATTGTGTAGACACGTGGCTGTGAAGAGAGGAGGTTGGGCTAAGTAGGTACTGATGAGTTTTCCACTTCTACATTATGTGCCCTTTAGATGAAGTGATTCGGTTGGATACATTTTCAGGATCGAGCAAAAGTTATGTAGTGGCATGCTTAAAAGTACGAGTGATGCTGATTTAATGTCAGTGAAGAAAGCATAAAGAAATATGAAGCATTGGCCTATTTTTGTAAAGGTGGTATTGGGCTGAATCATAACGCTTGCCAAATGCGGGTAAGCCATCACCAACCCGGGCTATGTTCAGAAAATCAACACAAATAACCAACCCGGGAATCACACCGAGCTCCTCGAGACCACGATCGACCATTTAAGCGATGAAAGCATAATATGACATAGATCGTCTGCTACATTTTTCTAATTTAATGGATTTCGTTATTTATTCCTCAAGACAAACCATTTTTGTGGCAAACTCAATAATAGCGTTCATTGAGTGACCAAAACCACCCAACCGACGCTTAAAGATCTTCTTCTTGTCAACTTCATAGTACATAGGAAACGACTCAACGTGACCCACGCGCCTGATGAGGTCACCGACCATCAAGCTAAAAAGCCGCTTCAAGCAACGAGGTACAGCATTATCGGCCAGCTCGCCTAATCGTGGAGTAACCCCGACAAATTACTGTTGTTGAGAGCCAACTCCGCCAAGCGACTGCAGCGATGTAAATATAATATACATTATACAATGTGATAGCTCTGTTAGGATAGTTGAGTAAATAAATCATTTTAACGGAGAATGCGTAAGGTTTACTTCAAATTCTTGAATCGATATTTTTTGGCGTTCGCCTAGCAAATACAAACTTAGCTAAAACCGAGAAAGAAGAAAAAAAAAGAGGATTTAAACAAAATTAGAAATCGTCATAAGTGTCCCTAGAAGGATCTTAAAACCAAGGATATTATATAATATCTAACAACCGAAAGATTAACATCAAATTGAAACAACAAACTTGTAGCAACGATCTGAATTGGTCCCTCTGTTATTTATAGAATTACGTTCATTGAAAATCGTATATATATATACTCCAAATAATATATTAGGTGCATCTTATTGATTAAAATAGAGTTTATCCATGATTAATAGGATATATGGTTTAGTTAGGGCACTCCTCCTTAATGACAACCTGCATGAATAGTTAAAGAAACTGCGGGCTATTGTTGAAAGTTACGAGCAGTCACCGTGACCAATTCAATTAGCTGGAAGGATGTTGTGTGTAAAACTAATTACACCAATTACCTCTACATTGACTTCTATTCACTTAACATCACCGTGTCTGTATTTAACATTCGCGCCGATCGCGATAGCTGTATCTTCGAGCGCTTGAAAATAATAAATTCTATGATTACCATTAGTGTCACCAGCTATGTCATTGTCACCATATTCATTATCTGACTGTATCGGAACCAGTTTCTCACTTCGCCTCGTATTTAATTTATCTATCCGAGAGCACTCGACTCACCTTTATCAAAATTCATTACCTATATTTTATTCACGCGCTCATCAGTTATCGCGGGTTTTCTCACTGTGGCAATATAATGAAGAGTTTAAATTTAGGCGTAATGGTTGACCAATAAGATAAAAGCGAGAGGGATATACGCACAAAATTGATCATGCCGTTAAAGAGAACCTTAAGGTTATTGAAATAAAGTTGATATTGTAGGCTTCTGGTTGTCAGAGTAAGTTGGGCGGCGGGTAATGACGGACGCTTGGACGGGCGCATACAAAGCAGCCGGCTACCAGAATAAAGTTATCTCGCGATACATCCCTGAATTAATGGCCACCTCGTTACTTGGGTATTGAGACGTTTGGGACCACTCAATGATTGGAAGTCATCGAACTTTTGAAAATAAACACGCGGTTTTATGGTGAGAGGTAATATTGGTAGCCGATTTAAGAATGTGTAAAGTTCTTAGGGCGTTACAGGTGTACATTCATTTCTTACAATTTAAATATGCGACTTTTAAGATAGATTTAATGTTATCTTCTGTTTCGTCAATCGATTGAAATGACTTATTTACGATAAGTTTACATGTGAGATTTATTTTTGTAATCTTAAAATTTACTCCGTCAAAGACCTAACCAACCAAAGAACTTCCACATACATCATTATGGTATTTAAGCCATGTTTTTTGATCGTATCGTACACAGTATTATTCTAATTAATGAAGCACTCAAGCCGTTTGATCTTTGGACACCCGCATAAGTTTAACTACATCTTATTATGTAAGAGCTAAACTTATACATTGTAATACCTATTCATCCTTCGAAACCGCAGTACTTCGTTTTGTTTTAATCTGAAAATGCCCTGTTACGTGTCTTATAGTTGGAGCTAAACCATCATTTGAGGCCAATCGTCCCGACCACGAGCCACGTTTAACAGGCGATACGTGTCGGCATTTGTGGCAACACACCCACGTAATAACACTAGCTTTTATAAAATAATAAAGGATATTATACTTGACCGAAAAGCTTCAATACATAGTATAAAACAAAGTCGCTTTCGCTGTATGTCCGTATGTATGCTTAGATATTTAAAACTACGCAACGGATTTTGACGCGGTTTTTTTTAATAGATAGAGTGATTCTTAAGGAAGGTTTGTATGTTTAATACATGTAAGTAAGTACCACGGGCGAAGCCGGGGCGGGCAGCTAGTAAGGAATATTTTGCATTACAGTTATTTTTGATGAAGTGGACAAGACAAATCTACTCTTACTTCATATGTGATTTAAGAATAATCATCTATTATAACATTATCTTTAAAAAAAACGTTCTCAGACCGTTATGGGGAAAATAATCGTCAATTGTTTTGATCATATCCTGGATCTTTTGGTTTAATACTTGAGGTGAAATTTTGGGTCGCTATTAATTGTTTTGCATTTGCAATAAATCTTTGACATCCATAGCCGATACTTATTATATATTTTATATAACATTGTTGCATAAGTACTAGTAAATCGACTGCTTGTCCAGATCACTTACATCCAGGGAGATTACCGCGGAAACAAGCAAGACTTCCCTAGCAATTTTATTCAGAAAGTTGAGGTAACGTCACAATAATGGCCCTTTTTACAATAGTTGGGCAATCGCGGCGATCCCTATCGACCGCGGCCAATGTCTGCGGTCCTACACTATAATTTGCCAGTTTTCGCCGCCTAGCTGCCAGTAATTTTATAACAACCTCAGCCCGCTTGAAGACTTCATTTTGACTCAAGTTTTTGCCCTCCACCAACCCATAATCATCGGCCTTCGGTTGCGCAACTATACAACGAACGTTTATTCACATGTAAATAAACCACTCAAAAAATGAAACGGTATTATAATAGCGACTTGTTTATTCTAGCTGCCACATACAATCCTAATCTGGTAACCAAATGTTTATTCAAATGTAAAACTATTGGAAAAAATCACTATGGGCGAGCTTGAAATGTGCAAAGCACCAGTCGTGGGTATTCAAATGGGCCGTGACTCATATAACGTCAAAGAGATGTCACATAAATCATAAAGACAGGCAAAGACAAAGGCTCCTGCAGAAGTCCGGGGTTCGGAATCAGGTCAGGATCACGTGTGCAGGTTCATTGTGCAATCTTCCGGGAGTCGCGGTTCCATTGTCGGATTCGGTATGCAAATTTTTTGCATTGTTGTTTTCGAAATCTTGAATTGTTCTGTTGTCAAAAGGCGATGGTGCTCTTTGTGTCGCCTACGTTCAGATTTCAGAGACAACTTTCATAAGATTACAGAAAAAAATATTCGCTACAGACGGCATAGATATGTTCAAATTAGTATGGCACAAATTGTGCCTGTTTGAAAAAAAGTGTTCATTGTGTTACATACGAATACGAAAGACTGTAGAAGTTATTGTTTTTACTTTTGGATTTACTTGTGGATACAAAATTAATTTTTTTCCGCAATAAGGATTAAGTTTAATTTCAACCTGGAGCGCTTAGAGACGTCGTCCATAGTGTGACTGTTAAACAACAAGACGGGTACTTTTTTATTAAATTTAATATGTATATGCAGGTAGGTTTTAGCAGCATGCACATTATTTGAGAGAACAATAATCGTATATGCTACGGTAATTTTTACATGTAGTCAATTGACGAACGGAATTTTAATATTAATGCCTGCATAACGTCTATTGCAAACCGAATTCGTGGGAAGTCGGGCAAAACAAATCACCGTGTCACTCCATCCATTTACTTGCAAATTTCGCGCAAAACTCGAGAAAAAAGAGCCCAAGATAAAGGTACAAAAGTGTTCTATTCTAGTCGCCAAATGAATAATTACCTTTCACGTCTCTCCTTTCAATCTGCGCTGGGCGATCGATCAGCGTCCGCGAACTCTTTCAGCTCGTCACCCTCCTCAGGTAGTACGCAATTAATCTGAAACATCCCAAATCAGTATTACATTAAAAACGAAATAAAAACCCCGCAGCCTGCCGTTTTTTCGCCGGCGCGTTTTCTTTTCCATTCAGATTTTTTTGACAGGACGAAAAATGAGACTCATTTATTTGACTCGTACACAATGTAGGACTGTTTGAGTACGAGTATTTGCTATAAATACGCATTTTTCTCTACATCTCCTTCCTCGGTGGGGTGAGCGTTAGCCTCGGATGCGTAGGGAGTCTCACGTGTTCCCTTTGTTCGATTTCGAGATTTTAGGGGAGTCCTGATGGTTGTATTCTCATGGAATCCATCAAAATAATCGCATGCTCATGTATAATGGATTTCGGTGTCAACAAAGTTTCGTGTGATAAACTACCGTCTGAATCAAAACGGCATGAAATATCTGTTTCCACTTATAATACCTAAACAGGTAAAACAGATCAATCTTCGCTCCGGCGTCGCTTCGTCGGTACGGACTGATGTAAAAATCGGGAAGTGCCTTATTAAAGATTTAACTCCGACGCGTCTTTCTTTTCAAAATTAATAGAACTGGAAACTATCTTAGATTGTACTCGTACTTGCACGGAGACATTCGTCACGTATGTTACCGTGTGGTCTTGCCCATTACCACACACATAAAAGGCAATTGTTTCTTTATGTTTTAAAGCGTTTCTTTTGTTTTACTGTGTGGCCTGCCCGAGGCTGTGTCACAGTTTTGTCGCGCCGTCATTTGTCATTATTCACAAATAGTTTTTCTAAGCTCGAATTTTAAGGTTGTTCCTCATTGTGAGTTTTGTGCACCGGCCGGGCGAAACATCGCTTCTTTGTTTGATAAATCGGTGAACATAAATACGGCATTGTCTCTGCTCATTCAGTTGTAATTAGGTAGCACAATTCGCTCTCTTGAATCGTTAATGAGACGGTTATGCAGCGCGACGCTAAAACAATAATGCGGTAAATCAGTTTTACAATACGTCCAGCAATTTAACGCTTTGAACGGGTGTGGAGACGTGAATGTGAGAGCGTTTGGGCCTGTTTTACTACGTGTAGTTATTTTGATTGCTGTTTGTGTATGTTACGATGTTGGGTTTAAATCTGCATGGCGGTTCTTATGGGAAATGGATGTACAGCAACGTTTGTATAGAAAGAATAAGTCGAGAATTAAATGTCACTTATGCGATCAGCCCGATTACAATATTGAAATGACATAAAAATACAAACTTATTTATTTAATTAAATTGTAATATTTTATCACACCAAGGTGCAATATTTGCAATTTTTTAAAGACCTATACAAGTATTTATTTATCATGACTGACTCTAGCTTTTCTAGTCGTTATCTAGTCGTCCATACCACTATCCTATGTAAATTACCAACTTAGCCACTTAATAGCGAACCCAGCAGCTATGCGAATATAACTAAATCATATTATGTTATCGAGACGATATGATATTCTGTCATCACTTCCACATGTCACACGTCCGTACTAACAAAACACCAGATGTTAATCCGTCTAAATGAAAATTCTTATCCAAATCACAAGATATCAATCAAGCCCCAAAGACATTTGTACGGACCTCCGAGCGATTTGTCCAAATGAAAAATTAATTTCGCCGATGATTAATATAATGGTGCGCAATAAAATGTAATCGTTGTTTCGAACTTTTTACATCTTCCTCTTGTCTAAATTAATTTGTTTTAGCGGGAGCGGGTTGCGTCAGACTTATGCCGACGCTAATTTCATCGTTATAGGTTCATTATTGGGTTTTGGATTCAGTAGAAAGTTAAGGGAGTCGTAAATTAATTTACAAATTATTATGTCCACTTTTTTGTTTTGAGCGAGAATGTTTCAGAACTTGCTGTTACTTAACACAGTTGCTTTAATTTTTGATGATGTTTGTTTGAGAAAGTATTTATTTATCAGGTTATTGAAATAAATTGTAAGACAAATCCTTAAGGCATACAAACTTTATAAAAATTGTAATTCATCCACTAACACTACGTCACTAAGTGTTAATTTACCTTTTTTTTGCAGACTGGGACATAACACCATATTTATAATCAGTAAGCTAGTCAGTTTTAGTCTTAAATGAAACGCGATAGTCTAAAATCTCAAACAGATAAACATGTAAGAAAGATAATCACAGTTTGTAACGATTATTTTTGATAATTTTATTTCAGCGAATTCTGCCTTGTAGCTTTTTGCTAAGCCGCGTCCAATTTCAAATGAAAAAACGCCCCGTCAGCAACACTAGCAGCTCCTGCGGTAAACAACATTTTCCGTCTCACAAAATCAACACAATCCAGAGCTTTGAGTAGACGACACCTCCATTGAAACCTGTGAACCGAAACAATCAGGTGACAGGATGAGATATGACATTTCGTAAAACAATGAACGGCATCCCGCCGTAATAATGGGATGAAATATCTGCGGTAACAATTTATATTCTAACTCTGGATTCAACTTGACAATTTATTAATCAAACCGATTACCACCCCTGCGAAACCGGGCCTATTGTGAAAATATTGCGCAAAACAATCCTATGAATAATTAAGGATTTAAATTTTGCACACAACAAAGGCATAAAACAATAAACACTCTTCAAAGTGGACAATGGGATGTCTGTGAGTGGCGGTTCGGACCCTCTTGGTAAAAATTTTAATGTGAGGGACGGGATCGGGGATCGTATACATTAGCGAGTGCTAAACGTTCAGTGCTAACAACATTCTTGACAGTTCTTTTGTATAATTATGACTTTTGATTTGATTGATGGAATTTATTTAAAAAAAAATTGTCTTAAAATAACAATTATAGGTATTTATGTAACTATTATTATATTCATTAAAATAAGGAACAAATTAATTAATATGGGAATAAAAAAATTAACTTTTTGATAACAAACATTTTATAGTTAAAAAAAGGGGACAAAAATTTATGCGTTTCATCTTTAATTCATCATTAATATCCGTCAGATGCGTTAAGTTTGAATAAGAAATGTAATTAAAGTGAGAACTTAATTTCTTGTTTTATACAGGAATCAATTAAGGCCGCCATCGGTTTGGTTTACGTCTCTGACACATGTCGGCCCCACTTCCCTCAGCTTTTTCCATAACGACCTGTGAGCCCCTCCCTTCTTTAGAGAGAAAAGCATAATCCATCACCGTACGTCACCCCTATTTTGGCATAGGCGGTTTCACTCGCACTCACGCGCCGGTTATATCTCGCACTCGCTCGCACTCGCTAGGGGTAGTTTCTCTCAGTCGCCGCTTGACGGGTGATCATTTTTCTTGTGGCGCGCTCAATCATCGCGTCACTATCGCCCTCCCTTTTCGTCGAGGGCCTGTTTTGTTGCTATCCCGCTCCCACCGGCCCTTCCTGTCTTTCTGTGTGTCCCTTATTTTCTGTTAGCGGTGCGTGTTCCACTACGTGCCCGCCGACCAAATATGGCGTCTTTTGTGTTTGATTTTGACGTTTTAATTTTACGTCTGATTAAGTGGTCGGCGTTTTAATTACAACGCTGATGATACGAATTCGTAAGCCAGTCTTTCGCTGGCGCTAATCCTACTACTATTATAAAGGCGAAAGTTTGTATGTGTGGATGTATGGATGTTTGTTACTCTTTCACGTAAAAACTACTGAATGGATTTGAATGAAACTTTACCACAATATAGCTTATACATCAGAATAACACATAGGATATTGGAAATCGAAATCCACGCGGACGGAGTCGCGGGCGGCCGCTATATAGTCTCAGATATTTTATTGCAAGTTAGGAACACAAAAAGTCGTCGATATAATTATTAATGGGTACCTATTGAATGAAGAAAATTAATTTATCAGTAATGTCTATAAGGAAATTAAATTAATCTAGTCGCAGGCGTAAATCATTAAGATTTCTATCAAGGCGTAATATAAAGGAAGGATCACAGACATTAATCATCAGTCATAGGTATCCAGTTTAGAAACGTATGCAAATGCATTGAATGTGCTCGGCGTGTATAGAATACGGGAAATCTTAAGATCTTTCGATTAATTATATTTTTTATAGAGTAATCATAAGTGCGCTTCTTAAATAAATTATGTTATAGCTTTACTATCGAATAATATTGTACTCTATAAATTTATAACTTTTCAATACTTACTACATAAAATGTTGTTAAATGCATAAATGTATAATTTTATGCGTCAAATACTGACGCATAATATTAACGCATATGATTTAAAAACAGTAAATAGGAATAAAGTACCTACATATTTATTATAAGTCTACTGATGTCGGCATCTTCCATTGTGTGTCACAATACCATCCTTACTTCATTTTCTTCTAAACCATCGTTCCAACACCATTATAAATACTCAGTCATTAGATATATTGGTCGACTGGTGGAGAATGCTTTTAGCGTTATGTCCGCCTTTTGTACCGTACTTGTGTGGTCAATAAAGTTTTTATAAATAAATATATTATGCCAGTGAAGCGATCGCGTCAAGTATATTTTAGTTCCATTTCACCTTTTATAAAATCAAATTAAATCAAAGCCGCATCTCATTATTCTCCATATACTACACAAACAGGACGTTTGTCCGCGCGGGGGCCGCGTTCCCAGCTCGGGACCTCTCTAGATTGACTTGTCGGAATATTTGAATTTTAATCCGGTACATTACATAAACACTCGCTTATTTATTCATGAGCCTATGTGAGCTTTCAATTCGGTAGGGAACACTGATTTTAATTGTCTAGAGGTGTTTTTGACGCTGTCTGTACGGATTGAGTTTAATCGCTTTGTTATACAAGTACTTTACACTTGCTATGTATTTAAAGTTAGAATGTTTCAAAGCCGGTTTAAAATGCGTGTTCTCTTTTTGTGTTGCGTTTACTATTTTTAGGATGACAAACGGTGTTATGCTTTTCAATGCTGCCAGTTACAAAACCTTAATTTACTTTGAATCCGTTTACATACATGACATCTCTTCTTAGTTCTGTATTACTCATATGTAGATTAGAAAAAGTAGTTTTAGCCCTCAGGATAAATATGGTAACAATTTCTCACCAAAGAAAAAATCTCAACAACTTTTAATTAAAAACGGATAAATAACTGAAACAAAAAAGCGATAAACAAGAGCACGAATACTGAACGATTGCTGTTAGCCCGCGGCATAGTACCCAATTGCAAGATGCTCCGTCTATTGCAATTGTCGACCTTAACCGATTGTCTTAAGGACTAATGGCACGGATATACATGACTCCAATTGCACCAAGATCCACGGTCTCCTGCAATTATCAACCTTAAACCTTTGACTTAAGAACTAAAGCAGGGTTTGGTTGACTCGGTACAGACATGGATTACTTCGCGGTATTTTGAATATCCTGTTGGTTATTCATTTTAACTGAAATGGAACGGTTAACTGAACTCTGACCCTGCTGGATTGATGGTGAATTCTCGGAAGATTTGCGAACTCGGTTTATTGAGAAAAATATTATGTTGAGGCAGCTTGCGATGCTGAATACGTTGTAAAAAGATTTATTTTAACGCATTATTTTTTTTAAAGAGGAGATACCCAAAGAATGCCTTCATATTCGATTAATTAATTACAAAGCAACAAAAAGAAAACGGGTATTATGTTTTCATATTTTCCGAAAGAATTACATTATTTAGACATTTTTGATGATTAGTTATACATAAGTCAAGAAAAATGAAACGGGTAAAATACCTAAACTTATAACCTTCTCGGTATTTTAAACCATCATTTAGCAAAACCCATTTCATGCTAATCATACGAAGCTAGAATTTATTAACCTTCTAGTATGTCTGTTTATATAGATTACAAATTTAATTCAAATAAATAATCAAAACATTTAACAATAACAACAATAATAAAGATCATGTTAACGTCGTGGCTTCCCCAAACTAACTCTGTTATAAACCAACATGGTTCCTCAATATTTTTTGTTGCACAAATGGGGCGGTTAATGTGTCGATGGCAACGACATTCTGCTGCAAGCGAGTGTGCAGGGTGACCGTCGTTTTAATGTTAGCTTCTTATAATTAGATCTACAGGTATGTGATTGTATTTGTTCACGGATTATATTGTTTTAGTTTTGAATTTTTAAGTGAAGGTAATGTTTTAATTTTTTTTCAGATATAGAACGAGTAAGAAGAAGTTGGAGTATTGTAAGGCTAGACAGTTTAGCATTACCTTAATCTGTGAGTATTACAACATTTCATACGTTGATTTAGTACTAGCGGCCGCCCGCGTTTTCGTCCGCGTGGACGACAAATACACCATTCAACACAATTTATTAAATTCGATTTATGAAATTAGCGCCTTGAAACAGATAAAGTACCAATCAAACTTTTCAGCTTCATTATAATAGCATAGATAATTATTTGTATCTTAAAGTAAAGTTATACTTAATTTTTTTAGTTTATTCTTTATTTCATTTACAAGTTAAATTTCTTATTGGCAAATCCAAGTTCGCTAAGATCCCTTTTACGTACACTTGCTAAAATATCCATTTAGAATATTTTTTCAAATAAGAAATTATTATCAATTTCATTTCAAGACCGATAATAATTTCAGATATCTTGCAACGTATTTAAGATTGCTAATTAACAAAATATGACAATCACAATCGCCTTAACAAGAAAAAGATGACTATTTCCAGAGACAAAAATCCAACTATGCTTTAAGAAAAATCTAACTACATAATATAAAAACTTTCTTCTAATAAACGTCCGGAATACCTGTTAAGCTCCCACCAATTAAACTCGACACAATGTTACTATTCCCTCCTTCGGTATTCGCTCGTCCATTTTGTTTTTATTTTGATAGATACGGAGGAAAGATAGTGGCATCCATTAGAGATACAAGAGTGACTAAAGAGCCGACACCAGTTGTCTCAGAGTATCCTACATAATATAAATATTCAATGGGGTTTGAATATGTTAATACGGACGTCTCCTCATTGGGTTGTAGATTGCGCCCTCGTTTTTATCTTATACGACATTTAACTCAGTAATTCAATTTAGTCTCTTTGCATAATGTCTTTCGTTGTAGGTGAGTATGGTAATCATTCTGGGCTTCGTCGAAGCTATTTTTTTGAATGATAGAGTATTTTTGTTTTGTCGCCATTTGAGGACGGCTTGCGGTTTTATTGCCTGTAAATATTCATATTGACTTCTGGATTCATGGCTATGGAAATTAGTAAGAATAAACTAATCGCGTTCTTGCTATTTATGTCTTTAGCTTTCTGAATTGTTTTCAATTACTTTGCTACAAGAATATCAATTCACCTGTAATTTTTTTGCGAACTCATTTATTGTCTTAGTTGTAAGGAAACTCAACATTATTTTCAAGTAGTTGGGTATTAGGTCGGGTGAATATGTCACACATATTAAAGTGCAAAGGAAAAGGCCTCAATTATTTGAAATCCGGCTTTCGTTGCAAAGGTAGGTTTTGGTATAATCATCACGCTTGCCAAATGCGGGTTGGTGATCACAAATTTTACCCTACCCAGTAATCGAACCCGGGACTTTGAAACCGGGCCCGGTACTTAATGCGTTTACTTATCATGCCTCAAATTTAGTAAGCATTAGTTTCTGCGTCTTAAACACCTAAATTCCTAGTCCTAATTACCACAACTATCAAACCTAGTTCCACCGTTCTAGTTATATCCCACGTTCCAACCCACGCCAGTTGTTGCCGCCGCATCAAAAAAGGTTTCATCACGGCATCGTATAGGCAAATGGAGATATCTAGTATTAATCGGCTCTTGGAGTACAAAGCCGTGAAATATGGCTCGCTCGTCGCTTACAATGACTACGTCTTCATCATGGGCCTATTGTTTTTTTTTCTTAAGCACCACACGTTGGATTGTTTTCTTGAGCGCGAGAGTTGGGAAACGTGTAGCTTTGTCTCTATGCCCATTTGTCAGTGGAGGTACTATGGGATGAGCTTGTATGAAGGCGTAAGATTGGTGTCAGTCCCCCCTAGATTACTGTCGAAGAAGATTGATGTTCTATTTTTAAAATTAAAAAAAAAGAAATATTTTTACTTGTCTTTCTTCAGTTTTTTGCGGGTCATTGAAGAATTTTGGTAAGTTGAGCATCAAGCTATACTTATTATATGTACAATTTTATGACGGCCAGTTTGTTATATATGACGAAAGTTTATGAAACTTTTTGCTTAATTCTAATCAGAATCGCTCATAAGAAATATCACGACGAAGTTATTTTTTAATATTGATTTAGGTACCAACAACGAGTCTAATTTAATTTATAAGAATTGTGAACTTCTCAGCCATAAGTACATATCGTGAAATGGAACTTCCCCAATAAATCTAAATCTGTTGTCTACCAATTTCAAAGAGTAGACAGAAACTTACCAAAGAGTCGTCGGCATCTTAAACAACATTTTAAAACAATCCCATCTCCATGGAAAAAAAGTAAAACAAATACTTTTCCACCTAATCCACCTGCGTAGCGTACATTTTTATACCCACACACAAAAGCGTCACAATAGAACGGCGCTCTCCATCCCCGTTATCAATCTACCATGATGCCATCTGTGACGCCGCCATTACTCAATTTCCTTTCCCGCCAAAAGAGCGGCTAAAAAGAATTCGAGAAACGAATTCAAACAAGCGTTCAGGATTGAGGAACTTGGAATAGAGACGCGTTTGACGTTTAACGATGTTATTTTTATATTTCGAACGTGTAAGTTTCGATTAAAATTTTAATTGGCTGTATAGCTTTGTTTCTTTGCCTCAGGTGTGGCGTGAAAACTATGTAAGCAATTAATATTTTTTTCACTAAGGTTTTGCTTATAAAGTGTTCATAAAAATAATGTAAGTATTATTTTGAATAGGTAAATCATTCGATTCCTGAACTTTGTAGTTATAAAATGACGGGTCATGAAAAACAATTGAATGTAGCAGATTTATCATGCTAAGTAACATTCATATTTTTTCATAATAAAAAAATCAGCAAAAATTTTACCCCGTTACTTTTGAAGACAATAATATTAGTTCTCAATCATGTAGCTATGAAGGTACTAAA
This sequence comes from Nomophila noctuella, assembly GCA_958496325.1. Taxonomy (NCBI): domain Eukaryota; kingdom Metazoa; phylum Arthropoda; class Insecta; order Lepidoptera; family Crambidae; genus Nomophila; species Nomophila noctuella. The sequence goes on from OY292491.1 coordinate 11,046,678, forward strand.
GTTCTCAGTTAAAACTTTTTACAGATTTTTTAGTTTGTGTTATAGTAGGAGCACCCACACAATTCCAATTTTGGGCACTGTTGCAGTATGTTGGTACCACTGAATGATAATTTAAATTCATTCTCTCCGCCGCCCGCGCCATCATTTGGACAAATGCTACGTCATTTGTCTAAGGGACTGAGGTGCGGTGGGGGAGGGAAAACCTACACAGCGACAATCACAATATACCACTTACTCCCTTGATAATAAGATACAATTTGGATCAACGCTTAGTGATCAGATTCCAAAAACTTCTGTTCCCATTACAGCATGCGACATCAGTCTCTATTCTTCAGGAGAAAAAGTTGATTTAGGCTTGCTCCCGCAGAATCTCATTTTGTAAGCTTCCGAAAACATTTCCACAGTGAAAAATGATACTTAAAAAGTATGCGCCTTGGTCGATTTTTGATCGTCAAACTTTCCTTTCAATGACTATTGAATTAAAACTTACCGTATTTGTGCTACGTTACTAATTATTTTAATTATTTATCTCATTGTGAGCATGTTTATTCAATACACATAGCGTTATAAAATAAACGAAGGATGGCTTGTGCCATATTGATTGCATGCAATCTTTTTTATAAATTGTCACAACAGTGTTTCAAGTGCTACTGGGTAAACATTACTGTTTTGGAACAGTGGTTAATTTATTTATTGGACTTCAGGACTGTCAGGAGCTTAACCATCGTGGGTTCCAAGCATTGAGCTTAACATTCAAGCGTTCGTTGATCTCCTTGATTCTTTTTCTGAATCTGACAGTCGAATGATACATTGTAAGTTTAGACCATATTTGGTTTACTATTTGTAGGTGTAGAGAGAGAAGTACTTAAAGATTAACGGACAATGACTAGATCCATGGATGTAACTTTTATTATTTTAGATATATGTAATCACAAAATAAAATATTTCCATCCTCTCAAGCAAACTCGCGGTACAGAACATACTTATCCACATAATACCAAGCACCGCCCGACCCGGAATAAAATAATAGGATTTCGTAAAATGCTGTATTAATGATCGTCCATTTGTTCAAGTGAAATAAATTTGATGAAATTAAAGCGAAAAAACAGTATGAATAATGATGTTCGCGTACCGACCTCGCTTCTGGTTCATATACGAGCAAATGTATCATGAAATATAAGTAGGTATGCATATACTGTTAGTTTACGGATGTATGTTGGGTAATTATGACATCATAACAAAGGTATGAGGTAGGAAATTATGACTTAATTAAAGTCACACTTTGAACTTTGAAACTGCATAGGTAACTGGAAACAAGCTTAATAGATTACTTAAGCAAAATCTCCTCTTGAATAATTAGTTTAGGTATCTTTTTAAATAAACTGTCTGTACTCTTTACTTATCTATACTATGTAGTATATAAAGCTGAAGAATTAGTTTGTTTGGTTGTTTGTTTGAACGCGTAAATCTCAGGAACTACTGGTATGATATGAAAAAATAATTTCGTGTGGGATACCTAGTCCATTTGACGATGATGGCTTTAGGCTATATATGCGGAAACCGAAATCCACACAGGACATAGAGCACATTGGGCAAGCAAACGTAGAGTCAAACTTAATATTTTGAATGCGTCATGGGATGCGAAACTGCACCTAATAACAAAAATTGTAATAAAAATGTACTTATGTGCTACGAAAGGATGCAGTGCTACGCCAGGAGGTACTACGTGCTACGAGTGCGTGCGCCTGCGCACACTACGAGTGATTATAATTAAACGTGACACATACCTCCAATTGTTTTCAAAACCCTACATTTAAGTTTGATCAGCTGGTTTACAAATAAGATGTGCTGGTTTGCTAATCTGATTATGGTTAAATATATTTATTTTTTTCTAAAATGATTTACAAAAATCACTTACACCAAAACAAAATTGTTGCAATCAATTTAAATAAGCGAAATAGCGCATGCAGATAAATTAAAGTGACCATATAACGGGTAGATAGGGAATAGGTATAGAACACAGCGCAGACCTGTTTTATAGGGGATATGACACATATAAAATTAGATTTGATTAATTAGAACTTGAAAATATTTATGTATACTACACTTAATAAATAAAAACAAGTAGCGCAGACAATTACTCGTATATTATGTTTTATAGCATCAACTTGTTTGGCCTTTTGTAGTGGGCCAGTCAACATTACGTGATGTGATTATCTGTCAAAACAAGAAGACATGAAATCTATACTTTTTAAAAAGTACAAAATATTTTCCCCAAAAACCTAAGCCTTTGACGATTAAAAAAAAACTTTTCGGCGTCCCGGGAGTTGGCAAAAGCAATCTACTCGCCGTTTGGGATTAGCCGTTTTTTCTATATTACCTAATTGTGCCCGCGGCATGCCCTAGAGATGGGGTGACGCGAGACTGCTGGCCCGCGGAAACCAATTTCAAAAGACCCAGAATGGTACAGGGACGGGTTGGTGGAGGTTTTTGGTGTTTTTTATGTTGACATTTAAATAAATAAATATTTCACAACATCACATACATTGATCTGACCCCGTATTAAGTAGCTTAAGCACTTGTGTTACAGACATCAGAATCAACAGTGGTATTACAAATATAAATATACTTAAATAAATACATTTTACATCTAACACCCAGACCAGGACAAACAGACATGTTCTTGCACACAAATGTTTGTCCTGTGCGGGGATCGAACCCGCGACCTCTTGCGTAATAGGCAACATCTTGACCAATACTCCAAGCGGGTCTATTTGTATCATTACTAGCGGTCACCTGCGAAGTTCCCGTTGATTTCGGTTTCCGCACATAGTGTCATAATATGTATTATAGCTAAAAGCCTTTTTCCATAAACGGACTATCCAACGACACAAATATATTATTTTAATTCGAACCAGTAGTTCCTGAGATTAGTGAGTTGAAACAGACAAACTCTTTAGTTTTATTACATTCGTTTTTACTGATATAACATTCCCTGAAACGTACGAAGCACTCGTAAGTGTGTTAATGAAAAGATTTGTAAATCCTAAAATTGATAGGATCCCTTTTTGGTTTCTTAACGTAACTATCGATATCAAAGCTTTAACTGTGGTGACGTACTTATGTAATGTACAATGACTCATCTAGGTTATATCTGATACACAAAGGTTTCATCGAATCTTTTTAATTATCTTTATATTGAAGATCCAAGATCACATTGATCTCTTTTTCTACGATTGAGAAGAGAGCGACGCTTCTAAACAAAGCCAATCTTCTTACAATTCAACTGCTGCCTTTTCAAACAAGCCTAACCACAACAAACTAAAAACCATAACCAGCCACGTCACGTAAGAGCCAAGAGCTAATCTAAGACACGATTTACATACAGATACGTATCTATCAGGGTAAATGTTATTCCGAAGGTTCGAGCCTCCGAGCCCGGCCCTGGAAGTGCGCCCCAGTCCGCTAGTGACACTGACGGATCGGTCACCATTAGTCATAGTCGGCTCTCCCTCCCTCCTATGTACTGTTTATTTACTTTTTGTAACGGTATTGATGTTTAATTATAGACCGCCCTAATGCATATCGCCTAATTTTGGCGCGATGTTGTCGTTTGTAATTTCGGTGGCTTTGATGTGGATAGTATTTTTAGTTGTGGTTATTGTTGACAATGATGGTGTTGTAGCTGATTGTGCTAATGTTCTGTTTACCTTCATAAATATAACTAAAGTATTTAAAACACCCCGTAACTCATTGTCAGGTACAAACCAACCAATATTCTCTCACTTTTTGGGATCCACAACTAAAATCAAAGACTCCTTTGGTTACCTTACCTTCAAACAAATTGTATAGTTGGAAATACAATGAAAAGTTTAGACACGAAAACCAGACTATACCACGACATGATACTTCAATATAATTAAACGTTCAGACTCAGAACAAACACAAAATGTCCATCACATAATCTTTTGCCTTCATTAAGAGATCGACCAGATCACAGCTCAATACCTAACAAATCAAATCAAAACACTCACCACGCGTATATCCACATGCAAGCACCCACCAGTCTCAAAATTTTCCCTCCGAACTTCTCAAATCGAGGCGATGTCACTTCGCGACTCAAACTCAAGTTAAATTGCCAACATCCGTTCGCATGTGAGCCGCGAAAATCTTAATTAACAGATAGGCGCTAGTCATTTGTCTCCCGAGCGTGATAAGGTGAAGACGCCCCAGGTAGATGATGATGGCGAATTCATTAATGATTGATAGGAGAAATGATTTATCGTTATATTTTTGTCGTGTTTTCCTATTGCAATAAGAGACGTTTGTTGTTTTTAGAAAGTCTTAAACAGTTGCAGGCCATACAAGTATGTATAAATATGATATAAATAATATTTTAATAGCTTTGATATAAATAATATTTTAAGGTAAAGTCAAAACATTGACGTGGCATGGAAAACTTGATGGACAAACATATTGATGAACGCATAGTCGAAACTGCTAGGTTAGAAACTTGATTTGAACCATGTTTTATTTTATCGTGTAGGTGAGCACTAAGAGAGGATTTTTGAAAATTTACCCATTAGAGGGGGTAGAAACAAATCTTTCTAAACAGATAGGCGCGAGTCATTTGTCTTCCAAGCGTGATAAGGTGAAGACGCCCCAGGTAGATGATGATTGCGAATTCATTAATGATTGATAGTAGAAATGATTAATCGTTATATTCTTGTCATGTTTACCTAGCACTAAAGGAGACGTTTGTTGTCTTTAGAAAGTCACAAAAAGCTTATGGCCATACAAGTACATATAGCTATAATGAAAATATTTTAAGAACAAGTCAAAACATTGACGTAGCAAGGAGAATCTGACGGAAAGACATATCGATCAACGCATAGCTTAAACTACTAGGTTAATAGGTACTTGAAGATTTTAACCTATGCTTTACATTTAAGTGTAGGAGAGCACTAAGTAAGGATTTGAGAAAAAATGTAGGTTTTAGGATACCAAATAAATTGCATCACAAACGCTATCACACAAATACCATTTAGAATTACAAGCAAATAAATGCTTTAGAGTGAACTGATATCCACAGTAAGTACTTTCAAATCAAGCATCAGAGTCCCGTATCCAGGTTTCTAATCCCAGGAGATCTAGATTCAGCTCTAATGCTCTTCTTGACAAATGTGGACACGCCCTCTATTGGCGATTTTAACATTGTAACTTGATGCTTCGTGACTTTAAGTTGAGATAAGTAAACAGTGTAGGAACATATCTGGTATCTGGAGTTCGGAAATTTATTGGTAGTATGATTTAAATGCTACTATAATGGTCCATGAACATTTATAATGCAAATATATTGTACTAAGCGCCTTTTTTTTTCGATTTCGTTCACAATATCGTATCGAAAAATACCAGCAAAGTTGTAGGGAATGATATATGTAGCACGTAATCTCTAGATTTAAAAATATCTTGAATAATAACTTTTATACCATTATTTTAGAACAAAAGTAAGCCTAAATCGTAATATAATCAGTCAGATGACATTCATGTTCGCTTTGCATAATTATAACGTAATTTAGGGAACACAAACAGTAAATGGAACTATTATAACGACATTACCTGATAGATACAAACTTATCGCGACCGCCAATCAGAAACGAGAACTCGAAATAAATCGGTGTTACATCCAATCATTACTCCACGTCAGGATCGACTCAATTAAAATATCGTTAATGCTGTAAATCTATTCAAAATGCGACCTTATGTAGCTTAACTGTAGGCCGTGTTTTAGTTTTGAATCCTTTTTACCTTGCAATGGTCATTATGGTAAATGTAGTATAGTTTAAAACCACGAAATCGGCATGTCGGAATCGGCATAAAGGCAAAATAAACAGGCGGTGTAACCGCGTCTGACGTTTAAATAAAATAAAACGGTCATTATAAAAATATCAAGCGCGCTTCGGACCGTACTACTACGGCTTTTAAATGTAAACAAGTACCATTTTTAGGGTTCCGTAGCCAAAATGGCAAAAAAACGGAACCCTTATAGATTCGTCATGTCTGTCTGTCTGTCTGTCTGTCTGTCCGCCAGTCTGTCACAGCCACTTTTTTCCGAAACTATAAGTACTATACTGTTGAAACTTGGTGAGTAGATGTATTATGTAAACCGCAACAAGGTTTTCACACTAAAATAGAAAAAAAATAAAAAAAGCGGGGGGTCCCCATAATCAAAACTGAAACTCGAAATATTTTTTTTCATTGAACATATATGTGTGGGGTATCTATGGATAGGTCTTTAAAAGTTATGTTAAGGTTTCTAATATCACTTTTTTCTAAAGTGAATACTTTGCGTGACAGATCCTTCCAAAGTGGAAAAAAGTGTGTCCCCCCCCCCTCTAACTTCTAAAATAAGAGGATGATAAAATTGAAATAAATATATAATGTACATTACCATAAAAACTACCAACGAAAATTGGTTCGAACGAAATCTATTCAGTAGTTTTTTTAATACGTCAAAAATAGAATTTGTACGGAACCCTCAGTGCGGGAGTCCGACTCGCACTTGGCCAATTTTTGGTACTACGCTCGGGGTATTAACATTTTTATTTAAAGAGTCGGATGGGTGGATATTTTTCCGCCAAGTTTAAAGTATAATCTTCGGCATTTGAAGCAACATTTTGTGGAGACAATTTTCGTCGCTATTTTATAATACGATCTTTCCGAAATGTCTAAGATTTTAAGCTAGATCTGGGAAATAGAAAGCAAGTCTCTACGCAATTCTTCAATCATAAAAAGTTTTGATATCGCATAGAAGCCAAGTCTGTTCTACTTAATTTGTAATAATATATCAATATTGTGTGACTTTATCGATAGTTTTGTTTACATCACAATAACAGTAACTCAAAAGTCTAAGATTTCAAGCCAATACATTGACACTTCTACACATATTCTACTGTAGGTTTAACAAATTAGGTCCCTACAGGATGCAGGCGTATTTTTTTACATGGATATTATGATTCTAAATAATTCTATAAATACTGCAATCACGTGATGTCATTAATCTATAAAATGTACGGATATTATGTAACATTAAGTACTAAGCATACAATGTTACGAGCACACGAAAATGTAAAAGCACGCCCAAACAAAGAGTAATCTTCTGGCGATATTTTAAAAAATATTTACACCGCTATGTTATTCTCTGTACGAGCGATAAATTACTTGTAATTTCGTACTCGGGTGATACCTGAGCACAGTGAAAAAACACGAGACATAGACGTCTTGGTGCGTCGCAAATTACCGTCATCATCTTCTCATCAGGTGTGGGTACGCGTTGATGTATAGGAGTCGGGCTTGAGGGTACGGGTGGCAAAGATTAGCAGGTTTGGTGAGGGAGTTTGTGCCTAAGAGAGTGGCTCTGAGAGAAATGGAAAGTTCTGGTAATGGTTTGCTCAAAGCATTGAAAGGTATCGGTAATGGTTTTAAAGTAAACAAACACGAGACATAGACGTCTTGGTGCGACGCAAAAAAGGGTGCGGGAGCAAAGAGATAGAGGTTTGAGAAGGGGGTTTGTTCCTAAAGCAGAATAATTCTGAAATGTACTGAAAAGTATTGGTGATGGTTTAAAAACATCAGAACACGAGACATAGACGTCTTGGTGCGTCGCAAATTACCGTCATCATCTTCTCATCAGGCGTGGGTACGCGTTGATGTATAGGAGTCGGGCTTGAGGGTACGGGAGCCAAAGAGTATTTGGAGCAAGAAAGAGGTTTGTGCCTAAGAGGGTGAAATCTCTGAAAGAAATGGAAAGTTCTGGTAATGGTTTAAAAGTACAGAAACATAAGACATAGCATAGACGTCTTGGTGCGTTGCAATTTAAGGGTACGGGAGCTAAAAGTTGCAGTTTGAGAAGGGGTTTGATGCCTAAGAGCGTGTAGGCTCTAAATGGAACTGAAAAGTGTAGGTTATGGTTTAAAAGTAAAAAAAACACAAGACAAAGACGACTTGGTGCGTCGCAAATTACCGTCATCATCTTCTCATCAGGCGTGGGTACGCGTTGATGTATACTACGGCAGCCAAATATTAGCAGGTTTGGGGTTGAGATTTGTACCTAAAAGAACTAGATTTGAGATGCACTTGAGCTGAATGAAAAGGTACTGGCAATAGCGAGAAAATATTTAATATTTATTTTATTAAAGCTTTTTCATAGTCTAGGGAAAGTACATAAATTATTGTTAACAAATTTCCACAAAATTGTACTTGATAAAAATATTCCCCTTTTGTAATGAGTTTCACAAATAAATCTGTACGTTTTAAGTTGGGAGGTAAATATGTCAGGGAGGAATTTTTATGTAAAAACATGTAGCAGGGCCTTCTGAGATTATTTAAAATTATTCTTTGGCATAAATATGAGCACCTCTGTGTCAGAGAGAGTTGGCTAAAGAGTAAATGGGCGTTCAGTGTTAGGTTTTAAACCACGCTAAAGTTCAAGCCGTGCAAGAAACAAATTACAGGGAAATGAAATCTTACGCTGTAATGCAGTGTTACAAGAGCATTACAGCAGGCCGGTTTACCGCATGCATCGTGTTATAAAGAAATTTTGCCACCTGCGGCATTATATAGGTTCAATAACTGTCTTTTAAATTAAGCTATATACTAGTTTTTACCCGCGTCTTTGCCCGCGTCATCAAGTGTATCCCATGGGGGCATTTTATCGGGATATAAAGTATCCTATCACCTAAGTCAGTCCATACCCTTCCTGTATACGAAATTTCATCAATATTCGTTCAGTACTTTCAGCGTGATTGACGGAGATACATCCAAATAAACGAACTTTCACATCTATATTTATACTAATATATAAAGTTGAAGAGTCTTTGTGTATGTTTGTTTGTTTGTTTGACCGCGCTAATTTCAGAAACTACTGCTCCGATTTGAAAAATTCTTTTTGTGTCCAATAGCCTTCCTCGTCAAATGGATAGTCCATTTGACGAGGAAGGTTTTAGGCTATTGGAAATCGAAATCCACGCGGACGGAGTCGCGGGCAGCCGCTAGTTTATGATATTAGTATTATTAAACATGGTTTACTTGGGGGATGTCGCAGTGGTTGCGCGCTCGGCCGGCGATCGCAAAGTTTCGCAGTGACAGAAAATTTTCATCTCGATCTCTTCCGTTCTTCGGAAACACGTTAAGCCGTCGGTCCTGCGACTAATTCCTCAAGGGTCGTGTCAGATTGCTGACCTTACGACCTATGATAGAAAGGGAATATGGAGTGCAATTACATTTTCCGAAAATTCTGGTATATTCCTTTAAAAACTGGTCGTCACAAAGCATACTTTAACTTTTTCTATCCACATCAATCCTAAACGCCTTCCAAACGGTTAACACCCTTTCAAGCTAATGTCCATACTGCAACATACAGACAAACGTCACGATTTACTTCTACTTTAACTGCTTTAACAGTCTAATAGTTATTAGAAAGGTAGTAGCGGGTGACAGGAACTAATCGCTGCACATGCGTGTCGGATTGAAATGACGTTGAAACAATCATGGCTGACGCTCGGAAGGCAGTCATGGGCGTTAGGCTTCGTGTGAAGAAGGTTGGGGACCCGTAGGTGAATAATATCAGCATCATCATCACTAGCCTATCTTAATATGTATATAAAACTCAAAGTGAATGACTGACAAAGTTTGACGACCCGCTTGGTGTAATGGTCAAGATGTTGCCTTTTATAAAAGAGGACGCGGGTTCGATTCCCGCGCAGGACAAACATTTGTGTGCAGGAACATGTCTGTTTGTCCTAGTCTGGGCGTTATATGTATCCATTTAAGTATATTTGTAATACCTCTGTTGATTCTGATGTCCGTAACACAAGTGCTTAAGATACTTAAAACGGAGTCAGATCAATGTATGTGATGTTGTGAAATATGTAAAGGATTATGACGGGCCCTTTGGGCTAATAGTCAGAGGCCCTGGCTGAAAACCAACTGACAGCTGGCAGCTGGTTGGTGAACTATCCTTACAAAGAGTTACGCGCTGTTACAGCTTATCAACACTGGGGTAAATATAAGTCGCTCCTTAAGACACCTTATATGGGAATATATATGATAAAGCTGATAAAGCCGATAATAGATGGAAATAAATTATTTTAATAAATACTATCAAATGACGTCACTTATATACATACATTATATGTGATGAGCTTAAATTTGACTAGTTTCATGGATATACCAACATTTGAATTACGTTAGAGGTATACTTATTTAAACTTGATTCATACTCGAACGTATAATGAAATATTTTTACCGTAACATGATGCAAAAACCATGTTATTTACGGATGTTTTGAAATATTCAATCCGTATGTCATAAACTATCGGCCTTAATGAACTTAATTTAATCCCTTAATTTTTCGGTGGATTAAAACAGTCCATTAGGGCGTGAAATATTTTTTGCCGGTCCCCAAATCCGCCCAAACCTAATGTCCATAGTTTTTACGCGGTGCGGTAGTTGCGTAGAAAAAAGTAAATTACAAAAAGAGATTGACGGTGAAAAAGTGGGCCGGCCCGACGGATCATTAGTGCGAACCAATGGTCGTTACCTAAAAGTCATTAGCGTCAACTTTTACCGTAATTTGAGGTTCTGTATGTACACATAAATATAGACGAGAGACGAGCATTCCCATTATAATAATTTATGTAAAAGAACCAATTTTCTGTTATTATTAGGAGTCCCGATTATCGTTCCGGCTCAATTGCGAAATTGTGTTGCGTTTTATAACGTTTTAAAAACATAATTTGTCCGCGTTCTCATTCAGTCTAAAAGAGGCGTGTTTTAATCACAATTTATATGCATTACGGTATTTAATGACAGTTTTTGAATTGCGGCAATTTTAAGGTGATTTGGCAAAAAAGGCAAAAACGTAATGAGTTGGAGATTACATTTTAGTATTATTATTATTTTCCACGAATCTCATTTAAAAGAGAAGATCACCTTGAAATCAATACATATTGGACGCAGTTGAGAACATACCTACGCGTTATTTACGATTCAAATCAGAAAATAAGATGATAAAAACTATTAGATATTAATTTAAATAATAATTTGGCGAACATCAGCAAGGCTTCCATTATATTTTGGGTTAACAAGTTGAACAACTGAAATACTTTTGCTTCAAACAACTTGCTACCAAAGAAACCATGTCCCTGATACCTAGACAAACGATGGAAAGCCTTGTATCACGTAAATCAATCGTTTCTTGCATTGTTTCCTACAATTTCTATCAATTTATTGACGACTCTGTCCGGTGACTTTTTGTTACGCTATTGCGTGGCTGATTGTTCTAATTACGAGGTTCCATTACCGTAATGCCTTATAATCATAGGGCAATTTGTAATGGCCGTCTCGGCTTTCAATGAGGTGTGGAAATGCACCGTTTTGTGGTGGGCGCTTTCAGCAAGAGTTTGGTGGTGTAAATGCAAGCGGGAGCGGTGGATGAAGGATGACCGCCTACCTAAGAAGTTATTTGATAGCAACAGATAATACTCAACATTGTTTGACATTCATTCAATCCCTGGACTCCGAGGCAACGGCCGAGGATGCGACCGGGACAAACGCTAGGATGATGATGATGATTGTTTGACATTCATCGTGTTTTAATTAAGTGTACAACTTGTGTGAATTTCATTGTCAAATCTTAGAACTATGGTTTATGTAAATTGATACAAGTGCTCTATTATTAAATAATATGCCTTATAAAATACCTATTGAGTCTTCTAAACTTTATGAAATTAGGCATAGCATATTGCCCAATTAGCGTCTATCATGCTATAAATCAATTAGTTGCATTTGTAACTGAAACTGTGTAGTCTGAAAATAAAACGCAGTTAATTAGTCTTTTAAACTTTGGGGCTTCAAATATGATATGTCTTAGATCGTCAAGATGGTTAAAGTTATTGTACTCAGAAAACCTTGTACCTAATTTAAAAACAACTGGAACATCAGTACAATTAGTTACATCTACAAAGTTCTGACCTTTTGCGTTCCCATCTGCTAGCCAATTACCTAAGCGAAATACAAACGTTCGATAAGTTCACGTCTGAAATCACGGCGGTGTCAGCCTTAACATCGTTCGATGTTTTAGTATCGTGCAGCGTTGAAATAGTTCTTGCGGACTACCAAAAGTACAGTCACCGATTACACAGCCGCTGCGACCAAGGTTTTTGTGACATTTGCGCTTAGTGAATCGTACTTCTGAAAGGCAAACCTTAACCTCAATACATACATTATTCTCGCTCTACACTCGCATCTTAGACCAAGCTGCAAAAGTGCATTATTGTTACTGTCGACACCGCTGATGGTCAGTAGCGATGTGCGGTTTAGAAATCGATGGCAATACTCATTATACTAATACGTTTCCTGTAAAAGAGTTCTGTAATTGGTTTCTAGTTAAATGTTCCACGAATTCTGTCTTTTGTAATAATGACAGAAATTGTTTTTAATATCATTGCTGAAGCAACGGTGATTGGACACGACTGGAGAAACGAGTGAAATATTTTTCGAGTTTATGGAAACCAAATCAAATTGTCCATGTCGACATGACGATAAAGTCACACTATGATTTATTGACTATCAGTCAACATAGCCCTAAAATAAAAAGCTATTCTTAAATACGAGTAGTTTTCAATACTAGGGGCAATGTTTGTGTAATAAACATTGTCACTACAAGCTGGAGTCATAGATTTTCCTCACCCTAGCATTCATAGAACAAGATCAATGTTAAATTTGGAGCTAGGCAGTTGGTCTAACAGGACAATCAATACTTATATAATAAAGCTGAAGAGTTTGTTTGTTAATTTGTTTAAACGCGCTAACCTCAGGAACTACTGGTTCGAATTGGAAAATTATTTATCAGATGGGCCATTTGTCGAGGAAAGCTTCAAGCTATAGTATAACACTACGAGTATGTGTGCGAAAACCGAACTACACGCGAACGGCGTCGCGGACGCGGCGGCTAGTTATTCATAAAGAACAATGGCGAAACATTTGTTGAGTTATAAATTAAGCGTCTTAAAATGCCTTTAATACAAAATGATCTATTGATTTTTTTTAAGATTTTTCAGATTTTCATCTAGTTCTGACTAAGTCTCGGAAAAAATATTATTTTTAAAAGGAGCTAAACGTTATTATCATTATACAATGTCAGTTTGCCGGCCATTTTGCCCTGTCATTTAAATGTCATTCGTGATATTACAATTGAATAACGGGCATAATTATGCTCGATCGTATTATTCTATCAATTTTTACGAGTTGGACTACTTCTGGACTCTTGGAATCTTCCTCGCGGGACTGCTGACTAGTGTTTGCCAAAGGATTCCGATATTCTGCTATCATCATTTTGTTGTGGACTTGGAACTACGATTTTGCATTTTGTTTCTGTATGTTTGATCACAAACGTTGGGAAGTTGTGTAGAACTGAAAATTATAAAAACATACAGCTGTAAGTACATTGTGCAGTACAGAACCTTCTGCGCCAAGGGGTTCGTGGTTCGAATCCCGGTAGGGACATTGGTAAGTGTGATGAGCACGAGCATTTAATTGTGTTCCCGAGTGTTGGATGTTCATATAATTATTATATACACTATTTCGTACCTAAAGTACAAGCTCTGCTTAGTAATTATTGGACTAAATAAATGTTGTGTTATATTTTGTAAGAAATCATTGTTGTAAACATAGTATTTTACCTTTTTTATAGATTTTGGAAGACGACTATTTCTGGGAAGCTTGCAGAGATTTTACCATGGCTGTAGTTAATCATAATTTAGCAAGTGAAATCTCTTGTGATGACGAAGCTGGAACAAGTACTAGAAGACATACTGATGTCTGCCTTTTATGTGGTTCCTCAATATTGAATTGTGAGAAGACAAGGAATATAAAAATAAATAATAACAATTAATGTTGTTTTACTTTTAACTAGCGGCCGCCCGCGACTCCGTCCGCGTGGTTTTTGGTTTCTACACACATAGGTATATACTATAGTCTAAAGACTTCCTCGTCACATGGATTATCCAATACAAAAAGGTTTTTTAAAATCGGAGCTGTTGTACCAGAGATTAGCGCATTCAATCAAAGAAACAATCAAACTGTTCAGCTTTATCATATCAAATCAAAAATAGATTAAACTCATAAGGGGTCGTGCTTAAGCACGAAGTAATTAATTCATAAATTAATTAATAGAATCAAAAAACATTTATTCATTCATTGGTTCATATTGATCTCTATACGTTATTTCTCAACTTTTAATCCAGCTAACACCCAGCAAATGATATTAATCTGTGATGAATAAAAAATTATATTGCCTGGTCAAAGTTAACTTCTGGCTTCTTGAAACTCTGTTTATAGTAGGTATCTGTAGTTTTTTGGGTATGAAATACTGATGATATTTTGTTTGAGATCACTAACGTCTTATTTTTTTCTCGCATAACCTCAAAAACTTCAAACTGGAATATCTCAATCTCCAGACTTACGACAATCGTGTAACTTACATCAATTTGTTGAGGAACTGAAGCTGTATATTATCGTATTTTTTTCAAATCAAGACGCATAAAAAATATACTTGAAAAAAGTTGTATGGAGGTTCGCCATTGTTCTTTAATACCGACATCTCCTTCTATCCAATATCTTTTTTTAAACAAAATCGTCACTTACCAAAACAAAGCCATCACAGCACTTCCACGTTCCCGCTCAAATATTTGGTGCTTTGACACGGCACCTGGCAGAAGTACAAAGTTTTAATAACCCTCTTTGCCGACAGCGGGAATGCGCCGTTGGAACTAATTAGTAAAGAGCTTCAAGTGAGAATTCTAGTGGGTATTAATCATACCGCTCTTGTTAAGATGTCTTTTCGGAGGGAATTGGATCGCGCATTTTTATTTGCGCAATATGAGTTTTTACTTACAAATCATTACAATTGTCTTTGATTTTGTTCACCACTTCGGAAATATTGAAAAGTAAGTCCAAAATACTAGAATTGTAAAAAAATATCCCATTGTCATTGGTTAGACCTCTCATGGTTCTCACTCATTTCTCAAATTGGGTCTATAATGAGACACTTATCTCTTAATGTTGTGCGATCACAAAACAATTACTATTAATCATAACTTTTAACGACTCCTTTTGCTTTTTTGTTTGAAAAAATTGGTTTTGAACATTTCATCCGCTTAGTTTTTTTAGATGAATTTGTAGTCAAATATGTAGCACATTTTTAACTGCTCAAAAGACACACTTTTGTTAAATTATTGTTAACCCCAGTAGATTTCTAGTGAGATTATAGTTAATATGGATGAGGACTTAAGTTCTTACCAGACTTTCTCAGTGTCGAACTCATACATACCTCTCCCATGTCGACTGCAAACCAAAATTTTTTCCAACCTTTTGTAATTTTTCTCCAATAATTAATTCATACAGGCATAATTTAATAAACAGCGCTCGCACGCGGCTCGCAACCCTTTCCGCTAAGCCGGCTAAGTGGATTTTCGGGTCGGCTCGCATTTGGCTAACGGCCGCGCACTGTCGACTCGTTAGTGACAACCCTTGCCTGCTCCTAGGGCTGCCACTAAACATGGAAATAAAAATAAATAAAAATAAGACATATTGATACATACATATTGGATACAACTTGAAATAAATACAGATTGACTAGATCTGAATTTATTTAGAGATAGAACCTGGCAGATGTGCCCACCTTAAATTAGATTATATGGTACCAAAAAGACTCTGCGCTGTTGGCGTCGACCCCACGCATGCTTCCAAAGTGCCGACAATAATATTAATTTTTTTTTTCGACTAACTCACCAATTGCCTTGCGCCAAATTAAGCTCGAAGCTTGTATTATGGAAGCTAGGGAACGGATAGACATACTTAAATACTATTCTAAACTTCAATGACTCGAGTACCATTGTTGATTCGAACCCGCAACCCTTGGTATTATAGCCAGAGTCTGACCACTAGACCAAAGGTCCTATAAAAAATAGAAGGTAAAGTTATCCGAGGAGTTCGTATGCGATAATGTTACTTAATGTTCAATCGCGAACCAAGTGACAGACTGGAATACATACAAAAGCAGTAGACGCTAAAACTCTGAGGTTTCGATATGGACCTGCAATGATAAAAACACGTGAAATCCTAAGTTTTCAAGAATTATCAATACAAATCAGCTTACAGCCGAATAAAAAAATATCACATGCAGGATACAAAACACGTTGTATCATACATGTGTTATTTTTTGTTATGATTTAATTTCCAGATCTAAAAATTCACCAGTCTATATATTTTACCTAGTACCGTTGATATACATGTAATGATTTCAATTCAACTAACTACATGTCACAACGTATTCATTAAACGCAACTCTCACAAACCAGTAACTCCTAAGTCTGCATTAAACTTAAAAAAAAACACTTTCAAAAACTTAAACACCGCCTCATCAACTCATCAGTCCCGTCATCGTTGTCACTCAACTGCCAACCCTATAAGTTACTTTGTCGCTCGTTAGTCTTTCGCGGACTAATTATTATATGTGACGAAACGTCGCACTGTCAGCCCTGCGATGACGAACTCTCGCAGACGGCTTCCATTTTTAAAACGATTAATCACAGAATGTTTGAGTTACCTAGTACCTACTACGAGTGCTCTTGGCAAGTGGTTTTAGCTCACATATTTCGCAATCGGAGTTACGTGGGGAAAGATTGCGAATACTTTTGCTTTTGCATCAGCGTGTTACGTTGTGCATTTGCAGATTTTTTCCGAGAACAATATTTTTCACTGCTTACCTGATTTAACACTCGTAAGAGCATCCTGTGATATCTTTTTTTGTCAAAGTATTGTTCTTATCATGGAAGAGTATTGTCCGAATGTTTCAGTAGCACCAGAAGAAAACTGAGGGAAATCGACATTTAATTGGGAAACCTCCTTTTTATTTTCCGTGTCTCAAAAGTAACCTGTGTTAGGTACTTTCTTCAAAACAACATGGATAAGGCTGCATCAATCAAAGTGTTAGTAGGATAACAAAATATTTGACGTGCAAAAGAATTTCAGTGTAAATGAAGTTGCAAAATAAACTTTTCGACTTTGACAATCCTTTCAGTACAGTAAATAAATTTACCCAAATATTACAAAATAACGTTTCAAAAATGAATCCTCCCCAAACGTAAAGATCAACGCACTCAAACACGTATAACTAGAGGTGAGAGAGGAATTAAAACCTCTGGAGAGCGGCACGGTACACCACAAATCGTTTAGTGCTTCCCGTCCGTCCTAATGGCACGCCAATTAAAAGTTTGCGAGCACGCTCCCCGGGCGAGGATTGTTATCCGCGCGGCTGTAAAACTGAACAGCTGAACGCTGAACAGCTGAACGGCTGAGCGGCTGAACATCCGAGCATAATGTAGTTTATTCGAGCTCTGGCGATTAGCATTTTGATGTCGCGACGATCGCTCGTCGTCTTCAGGAATTGAATTAAGCGTGAGGTTCATCTGGGATTTTGTTTTGGAACTTTATGGTAGTTATTGTGGATATCATTATATGCAAGAGTAAGTGAACGTATGCGTATGATTTACGATGCAACACATTTAAATGTAATAATAAAAATTTCGCACTCAAGTGTTGCCATAAAAACTTTCACTTTGGCCCTGAGTTATTTTTGTAAACTAATCTTATTCCATCGACCAGCCACAATAAAGTTTTGTACACAAACGTCATAAAACTCCTCAAACGAAGAAAAATCTTGTTCAACGAATGTAGAAAATCTTACATAAAATAAAATAAAATGGTATTATGCTACGATTTAGCCTTTCCTACAGCAATTACATAAGTAATGAGACACACTAACAAAAAGCAAAGTTCTCAAATATCCTCAAATAAACCATTCGTTCGTTATGAAAGGTCAAGTTTGCAATATGAGACCTATCAGAAATCTTGGACCAGGCCATGAATAATGGATGTGGGGAAAACTAAAAAGCGAGGATCCGTGTTCGTAACATGACTGACGCTTTTATTGCAACTTTGTGTGTGTACTGGTATCTACTTACATTTTGCATTTGCTATTACACTATAAACAAATAAATAATAGGACTAACACACCTATTGCCTAGCTCCTAACTGAGCTCGTGTCTTGACTTGAACTATGGATGCTAGGGAGCGGATAGACATACTTAAATACTTTTATAAACATCCATGGCTTGAGTACAAGTGCCGATGTTCATCACACAAACATTTGCTCCCAGCGGGATTCAAATCCGCGACTCTTGGTTTTGTAGCCAAGGTCTCTGACCACTAGACCAACGGGCCCGTCAAAATAAAGAATATGTTTGCTGAAGGAGGCATACGTTCATCCGTGGGCAGCTCTAGCTGGTGCAAAAGAAACTTAAAACTCTTTACAGACTTAACAACTCTTTAAAAAAACAATATCTGAGTTTGGATTCTACTTTTAAGTTTGGTATTAATCATAATTATTATTTTGCTATTAAAATGAAAACTTGTTAGATTGATTATTTTCTGTTAAGTCAACATAATGTAAAAATCCAAAACTTTTCAAAATCCCATTTCCTTGTCATCCAAAGCTTCAAATTCAGAACTGCAATGATCACGCGCCAATCTTTTGTTCTGTCGTACAATTGTTCAATTGTTCAGTTCCTAAACTCCTGCAAATAGACCATTAAGGCTTTGGCGTTTTTCTAAAACAGCGATATTACGCGTTGCCTCCACTAATGGAGGCTCGTTACCGTAGATCTCAGACATTACACCGTATTAAAACTTTAAACTTCAACTGCCATTTGGGTTGAACAGAAAGTTTGTTACATCACCGAGATTTAAATTCAAGTCTCGAACTGTGGTATTTCTGAGGCTGTTGAAAAACGTAGTGTGGTTTCGCGTTGAGGGATGACTTTTTATTTGTGAAAACTGGAGTTTACGCAAGAATATTTTTGCCATTGGCATAACTGTTTTGCATTTTACTGATGGAGCAATAAAATATTTTTACGGAAATCATTAACAGGGTACTTAACGTATTAACATTTCTACATTAGGTTTAAACCCAGGCAGATACCTATACGTTTGATGAATAAAATAAATTGAGCTTTAATTTAACGTATTATAAATCAAGTATCAGTAAATTGGTAATCTTAATTTCATTTAAAAAATTATAATTACATAATACATGAACAAACACGTATAAATACGAGTATGTTATCGTTTTATTTATTAATATTAAAGTTTTCTCGTTCCAACCTAATCGCGCTCATTTTAGTGTTACATTTCAACTTTCCCGCCGATTTTCCCCTAAACAGCAATAGCGCCACCCAAAACATGAATTCGCAGATTTTCTTTCGCAACCCTTACTTGCTAGGGGTTGTTCTTTAGTTCCGCATACCTCACACAGATGGCGCTTTTCACTCCAGTGACGTTTCCCCACCGGTTCGTTTGACAGTTACCTAAAAGATGGCGCCACTCGTCTTTGTGATAAATTGCCTCATTTGTTACTCTATCCAAGGCTGCAAACAGACGTGAAATATTTTCAGGTAGAGTATTTTTTCTTACTATTCATTAGCCTCTGCAGATTAATATAGGTAAGGAAAGGAAACGCTTAGGAAGATGAATCAGATAATCAAGGCACATACATATTGCCTTAGATTCTAGATTGATGTTTAAGGAGATTTCCTGCTAATGGTTTTTCTAAATTAAAATGTATTAGTTATGTTAATCACTGCTTAATTAACAACGACGCACAAGCCGATTATGTTAGAATCTGATAGGTATTTGATAGAATCATCATTTTGATTTAGCATTAAGTAAAAAATAAATATCAATAACATTTCGACTGCAGTTATTGGTTTTTATAAGGACACTAAGTCAGCACAAACTCGTTACGGGATTTTTTACAGTAATTTAAATCTCAACTAAGTACCCACCGATTTTAATGCCCGTAAAGCCAATAACTCGTTAGCAACAAGCCAGCCCGACCTAATACCGAAAAATACCCTTGTGTTCTGCCTACGTTCCAAATTTAAATTAAATAATAAAAGTTTAATAATATTTCAGATAAAGAAATAATTCTACCTTATTAACAAAAAGTTCCGTATTCAAAATTCTCAAGACAAAAAAAAAGTAAGTGTCCCATTTTCCTCTGTTCTTAATTCAAAATTTGTCGCTCCTATTCGGTTGGCTGTCGCGCGTGAGCACCGGCTGTCGGAGATTAGACACGCTAGCCGGAACAATTTTTTAATATCCCCAAACAAGGAAGGCGAGACGTTCACGTGTTCGAAACTTGAGGATATTCCGGTTTTAAAGGTCTGTGTTAGATTGTTATGCTTTGAATAGACCATGGATTTTTGCTGCGTAAAAATAATAAAAGCAGGCATTGTCTGGGTTTTGATCATTTCATTTATTTTAGGCGTGTTATTTATCTAGTGGGAAAGCTTTTTTGGGCGTTCATTTATCATAATAACTTATTTGAATTCATAGTGTCTTGCGAAAAAACAACTTCAAGTAAATAAACAATCGATCGACCCTGTGTTTTACGAGTGCTGAAAAAACAACATTGATGTAATTTCACAACCATTAAATCAAATTGGTATTAACATCATCACCATCAGCCTGTTACAGTTCACTGCTGAACTAAGATTTTACCTAGATGGGGGTTTATTCACCACGCTGCGCCGGTAATATGGTTAGGTTTAGAAAACAGGAGTACATTGTGCCCACCCCCGAAATGTTGCTTAGTCTCTTCTTGCAACATTCACAGTAAGAAAAGGGGCAGAACTTTTAAAATAAAACACAGGATAACCCAACGTTTCGGCTTCTTTTCAGCAGCCTGTAAATATGTAGTTTAAAATTATATCGGGATTATATCCGTTTAAAATAAGTTTCATTTCATGAGTAGCAGTCGCGTAAACCTGAGAGAATATTAGGTAGTTTTCTTCTTAGCGATGGTATTATCTCCACTAATCTAACGATCGCAAGGACATTAACACAGCGCGGGAGCTGTTTGACAGCGGCAATACGTGTCGGTCGGAATTAGCATACACATTTAACGCGTGCACTTGTCAGCAGAGCCAATAACAACACTGATGCGCCATTGCAGTGGACGAAATAGATGCAACCTAGGCAGAGCTAGGCTGAAAGTGACATCGGGAAGATTTGTCATCAATGCCAACCTAGAATAGTAAGAAGAGACTAAGAGCTGATTGAGCTGACGACTCGGCATACCTACAAACTTTTATATTTTGGGTATTGGGGTCAAAGTGTCAGAAAGATAATGTTATATACAGTGCCGGTATAGAATAGTACTACCTACCCCATTTATTCCCGTAGTGTCGGAGTGACTAAGATACAAACAGGAGAATGGGCAGCATAGTAACCATGTGTTTAATATTTCAACACACTGCGATCACTAACCCGCTTGCCCAGCTTGGTGACCATAGTCTTAAGTCATATCTAGAGGAGGCCTAGTGTAGGTACAGCAGTTGACTGTACTGGGCTGCTATTATCTACACTAAACCAATACGTGTCGGTCGGAATTAGCATACACATTTAACGCATGCACTTGTCAGCAGAGCCAATAACAACACTGATGCGCCATTGCAGTGGAGGAAATACTCGTAGATGCAACCTAGACTTAGCTGGGCTATACCTACCTAAGTGTTATTATTATAAGATAGTGTTATCTATGCCCATCAATAAAAGTGAGAAGTGTTTATGATACACAAGGGAGAATGGGCAGCATAGTAACCATGTGTTTCATATTTCAACACACTGTCATAACTAAACTGCTTACCCTGCTTGGCGACCATAGTCTTAAGTCATATCTAGAGGAGGCCTAGTGTAGGTACAGAAGTTGATTGTACTGGGCTGCTATCACCTACACTAAACCAATACGTGTCGGTCAGAATTAGCATACACATTTAACGCGTGCACTTGTCAGCCGGGCCAATAACAACACTGATGCGCTATTGCTGTGGAGGAAATAGATGTAACTGCAACCTGGGGACTAGGCAGAGCTGGGCTAAAAGTGGTATCAGGAAGACAGGTAAGACGAATAGAAGAGGTAAAGGGTACTTGAAAATTAAACCATTGCGAACAAAGAACGATGTAGATAATTAAAAAAAAATACACACATTACTATCTTCCTGCGACAAATATCTACATTAAATTGATTTCAAATCATACAGCTTGGCAGTTGTATTATGAACGTTAGAATCAACGAAGGTAGCACAAGTGAATATACCTTCACAATATTTTTTATCATGAACATGAAGAGTTTTCCTGACGAATGTTTGTGTTGGATGAGATTTGAACAATCATTGGCCAATGTAGCTAAGGGTATTATAAAAATATGGCAACGAGAAAACTAACAAAGTAAATAACGTTACGCGCTTTTTTGTATGAAATAAAATGTTACATAGGTACCTACGAGTATACAGGTACCTATGTGTTATTATTGTTATTTATGTTTAACGAATTTTGAAGCATGACGCTAACTTTCACTACGTTGATGGTCGTAGTATTTATATTGTATTATTTATATTTAACTACACATATTATACAAATTTCAGCCTTTCACAAGGCCGTAAACTCAAGCCAGAGTGAAAAATATTTAATTTTTACTAACAAAGCCTTAGAAAACGGGGAGTGGTTTCACAAACACGGATTTCCAATTAAGTTAGGGCTTGATTGGCAGGTCGTTAGTCACTGAATGTGGGTGAGTAGAAGCTGCTTCCATGTTTCGCGTTATTGATGGATGATAGGACCGGCTCCGAGGACAGGTGTATAGGTAGTTACGTAGACTATTGATGTGTAAATAGCCAAAAAGCGATTAGATAAACAAATAATATGTATTTATGAAAGAAATTATCTAAGTGTTTATAGGGGTTTACCGCGTTCATTCAATAAGTGAAATCTTAGTTTTATTATTTTTTAGTTAAATTCTTACTTCTGTGATGTTTCTGGCTGTTCATAAGAAACCCTGGCTATGGCAGACGCCTCGCCTATGCCGTCAAGATGAAATGACACTAACCGGGTTTTCTTCTACGAATTATACAAATTAATCTTAAATAGTCCCTACATAAAATACAAAGGCGCAGACAGAAGAAAGCCACTATATTTTATACTATGTTGTGATTTGTTTAATTAAGTTAGGGCTTGATTGGCAGGTCGTTAGTCACTGAATGTGGGTGAGTAGAAGCTGCTTCCATGTTTCGCGTTATTGATGGATGATAGGAACGGCTCTGAGGACAGGTGTATAGTCACGTTGATATTTTAGCGCTATTGATGTGTAAATAGCCTGATGTTCAAATAGGCGAAAGCGATTAAGCAATGATGTCTTTTTGAAAGGAGTTATCTTGAAGTTTTAAGGGGTTTTCGGTATTCATTCAAATGAGTTAAATACTTATGTGATGTTCCTGGCACGTACCTACATGTGATGTCTATTTCAAACGATACTATACTTGGTAATGAAACAAATTGATTGAGATGCTCTTAAAGTGCATCTTTGAAGCCTACGTAGGTAAATAAAGAAATTTAATGATTTTGATTTAATCAGAAAACGAGGCTGTGGTCTACCATATAATTTCATTTCAAAGACATAGACATTGTATATGCCTTTGAAATGAAATTGCATTACCCGCGAATTATTCAACTGATTCTATAAGTATTAGTTCAATAGTTTATTTATTTAATTAAGTCAGGGATCGATTGGCAGGTCGTAAGTCACTGAATGTGGGTGAGAAGAAGCTAAGTAAAGTATCAGTCTATTGATGTTCGACTGCAGGGCAAACGCCTCCAACATTTGAAATCATGCTTTTGTTACAATCACCATGCTTTCCAAATGTGGATTGGTAATCAAAAACCCGGGTTGTGTTACAAAACCGACACAAACTTGCCCGACCGGGGTATCGACCTTAGGCGACCACGGACCGGTACTTAAACCACTAGACCATCGTGGCGACTTATACTAAGTACAAAACTGAGATTGTTACGTTATATAATTACCACCAAAAGCCATTAAAGCAATAAATAACCACACATCAAACGCAAAAATGTACATAACATTTTTTATGTTCGTCACAAGAAACGATACAATCGTTAATTACCGAAGCTAGACCACAATGAGCTGTCTCTGAATGAACATGATTGATCACGTGGTGATACCGTGGATAGAAACATTAAGTGTATTCCTATGTCGGCTGTGATATCATTTTCATAGGCCCGTCAAGGTTTTTGCGTCTCCCCTGATTTTTGCAGACAGGGGATGGTGTGGAGATTGTTTCTGTTTGATATTTTTTTAGGCATTTCTTTAGCTTTTTCGATCGGTATACAATAGCCTCAATTCTTTTAATTATTCTTGCTTGAAAAGAAGAGATTTATTTTATTTTATTTTATTAGGTATTAAATCCGATTTTAGACTATCGCGTTGCATTACTACACTGATATTTGCTAACTTGAGTAAACGCGATATTGTAAATATGTAGTACATAATCTATACTTCTTATTGCTTGATTTTACAATTATTTGGCTGTGTTGACTAAATAGGAAAGGACCAATAATTTCACATTCTGAATACCATGCATTTTAATCTGTGAAATTCTAGGAAACACGTAGATATGGTACAATTTCCCTTACAGACTGATATATCACAAACTACAGTAAGTACACAAAAAACCATGTTACATTATGCTACTCCACACCCCTCATATTCTGCCACTCGAAGAACTACGATATGGCAAGTCGGAAAAAACAGGGACGATTCAATCGACCACTACCCATCAGTCTTCGTCACTTTTATAAAACGAGCGCATGCCCATTGCAGAACAACATACATACGAGATGTATGTAGATAGCTACGTAGAAGATGTATGAATGAATATACATACATACATAGGAACGAGACGTATGTAAGCCAATTACGAGCGGCTGCTGTTGAGACTCAAAAAAAAATGATTTTATCTAAAATTAAACTTTATTTATTATTACCAAATTATAATTAAATGCGAGTGACAATGTTCGATGTAAGAAGTATACGTGTAGATTCAAGACGATGTAAGTGGTAGGCTAATTTCACGATCTGAGATACTAAATAGGTATGAGAAGTTGTTTGACTCATAAAGATGACACATCGTAGTTTATAACAGAATTTATTTTTATAATTTATTTAGAAACTTGATGTATGTAACTGGTAGGTGCTCAAAATGATCTGAAAATATTTTTATCAATTAAAAGTCCTGGTAATTGAAAAAAGCAACACAGTACCAACTAAGTCAAAGTTGCGGCTATTACTAGTACCAAAATGTAGCGTTTGGAATACATATTTTAGTGTTTAGTTCAACAAACGTTTTTATAACAAATATAATATAATTTGAAACCACACAAATAAAATACGTCAACACTTTCGTTAAAAAATGAAAGAAAAGTAAAATTTATAGGGTCCAAAAGTCAACCGCTACTAATCTCAGGTTTTCCCTCGCAAATGTGTGTTAATTCGAAATTTTCCCGTTTAATTTTACATCTGGCCACATTTGTGGAATGATATTGTCTCGTAAATCAGTCGCCGGTATTTTTCTTGGACGTTACACTGCCGTGTTTTGTTTAGAATCACGCACACCCTGTCTGGAAGTCTCCTATAGTGATTTAGTACGCCTGAATTCTGTTCATGTTTTCTTTTTCGTATTCTAATTTAAAAATAATAATAGCATGCTAATGGTCACGAAAGAATTTCGAGAAAGAAATATTTTTTATACAAAACACAAAATTCAAAGGGTTTTAACTATTGCAAATCTTATGTTCGAGAAATAGTAAGGAACAACATTGTATTAATGTCTTTCCCTCCACCTGGGGTACTTAAGCACGTGGTATTTGCTAAGTTGAAAACACTAACCCACTCGTGGGTAATAAAATTGTCCTTAAATATTAGACAACATTATAATGTGTTGGAAATAAAGAACAGGAATGCTTGGCCGAAAAATAAAAGCAATACGTACGTGTTCGATTTTTAAATTTCGCGTCCTTTTGTTTTTTTGTTATTACGTTTAATTGTTTCCATTTTTTACTATTTAATCTCCGCTCAAGATATATACTTGACATCTGCTTATTTTCTTTTTTGTCAATAATTAAAACTGTAGCACTAAAAGCTAATTACCCAAACATATAAATAGTAAGCTCGTAGATTGTCGATGTCGAGCCATTCGACCTTAATTCTCTGACCGTTCCTTTTGGAACTTATAATCCGACGTTTTGAACAAAATCCTTATGACGTTGGAAGAGTAATTATTGTTATTCTAATGGATCGCGCGGCTCTGAACAAACCCCATTGTAAGGAGTCGAGGATCGAAGCCCTGATTAATGGTGGTGCAACGAGGGAACGTTACGGCCTGCCGTATACTGAGACGAATGTTGGAACCTGAATTGTTAGTTGTAATGATTTGTACATTAAATAATAAATAAATAAATATTTCACAACATCACATAGGTACATTGATCTGACCCCGTGTTAAGTAGCTTAAGCACTTGTGTTACAGACATCAGAATCAACAGTGGTACTACAAATATACTTAAATAGATACATATAACACCCAGACCAGGACAAACAGACATGTTCATGCACACAAATGTTTGTCCTGTGCGGGGATCGAACCCGCGACCTCTTGCGTAATAGGCAACATCTTGACCATTACACCAAGCGGGTCGTCAAAATGTATGTATGTATCAGCCTATTAATGTCCCACTGCAGGGCAAAGGCCTCCATCATTTGAAATCATGTTTTCGTTACAAAGATGGGTTTTGGCTTAATCACCACGCTTGCCAAATGCGGATTGGTGATCACAAACCCGGGCTGTGTTCAGAAAAATCAACACAAAGTTTGCCCGACCCGGGAATCGAACCCAGGACCTCGAGACCAAGGCCCGGTACTTAAACCACTAGACCATCGAGGCGTTCAAATGAAGTTGGTAAAATAATTTAATTACACGTTTGTTTACTATCAGGAATAGTTTCTTTACATAGATAATAGTGTTAAAATCGTTTAAATATAATTTATTACTTCTTCTTTTAAAAGTGTTTTTTGAAGAGGCCTTCAGTTCTAAATGATGACCGACACCTTTCTAAAATCCTCCCGAATAATTGCGAAACGAAACAGCTTTCAAACATCAGTTATCATTACATATATTCATTAGAGTTGGTCCATAGATTTTTTAATCTTGTAAAAAATGAAATATCTAGGTATTCTATGCCATTTCGGGCCTTAAGTGGCCAGGATGTGTTGCTCATGATGACAGCATACTCACTCATGCTGAAGGCTCATTTGGACTTCAAAACAAAGGAGATACATTTATCTAGTCGCACTTAAATTAAAAAATAAAGCTGTTATAGTGATCTTTCTCGTCCCTGAGTTCATAACTAATTTTCAAACTAGCAGCCACACGAGACTCCGTCCGCGTGGATTTCGGTTATACTATAGCCTAAAGCTTTCCTCGTTATATGGACTATCCAACACAAAAATATTTTTTCCATTCCAACTACTAGTTGGAATGGAAAATATAATTTTGTTCATGAGATAGGTAAGCGCTTTCAAACAAACAAACAAACTCTTAATCTTAAAATATTAGTATTAGTAGTAGATTAGTATAGATTGATAAATACTTTCGAGGTGTGTCGGGTTGTCACACGTTCGGTGTACGCCGCCCCTAACGATGGTATCGGGTATAATGCCACAGCGAGAGATTATGCTCGTACAGTTGACCAAATGATATTTGTTTGCCAAAATCAACGTGCCTGGGGTACGGGGTTCGAGCCTGGTCGGGCATTGTTGCGATAAAGGTTGTGGCGAATAAATACATTTCAGGTAGGCTAGCCAAGATGCCACTTTAACGAATTCGCCAGACGCTTTCGTAGCGACTTATATCTCCATCCCGCTCATATCAATAGTACGTGTGCGGGAGGGCAATATAAGTCGCGACGAAAACGTATGGCGAATTCGACAAAGTGGCATTTTGGCTAGGGCCCCAGTTCCTATCTCGACTCATCCGTAGAACAAAGTCCGATGTGATCATAGAGCAAAAATGAGTTAAATGCCTTAACAGTATAAGGATAACGAACTCTATCGACGTACATTTTTATTTTTTTTCTATCTTATTTAGTTCCAGAGTTACAGAGTCGAATAACGTTCCATGTGATAAACTTTCCGTAAAAAAACGCTTCATGTGACCAAGGGACAGTGGGGGCGGTGCGGATGCCACGTCTGTTGTTGAGACCGGCCGTTGTTCAGTGGAGGAAGGGAATTTACATTTCACGGGCTTAGGTTTTCTTCGAAAAAATGAAATTAGAATGTAGAATCAATTTGTCTCTTTATTCATACTTTTTGGCTCCGTTCCTATTTGTGGGTGATCGATTTTTATATAGGGCGTTTTTTGGTGGAAAAGTTAAGTAACGTAATTTTCGTACGAAAATACATGCGTTGTAATGCATATACGCAGGATAACCACTATAACTGTAAAAATAAATAGTAAAAAGTAGAAGTCTTAACAGAACTTAGGACCATTTTATACGAAATTAATGGTACTTCTGAGTGTTGCATGTGAATGTAGAACACTTTTCTTCGGAATCTATGAGACGATTTGTTAGTCCGATGGTAAAATGGGACGTTATTACTGGAAGAACGGAATAAGATAAGACGTTGTTCAATTTAAAAAATCCTCAATTATTCAAATATTTGAATTAAACATTGTGTAATGAATTGCTAGGCAGGTATATAGTCTTGCCTTATTAGTAATAATACATTTTCTATTATTTTTATTGAGAATTTTGTTAAAACTTGACTCCACCATAGTCTCCTTTGCCTACCTACTGATGAAGAAAAATCAGCTGAGAATATATAACTTTATACTTTCGCGTTGCGTTTTAATTATTTAACATTACAACGGGACTAAACGCGATATTATTTTTATATATTACTGAGTACTTTCTGCTTGACGTTTCGGATGTGATGCTACAACCGTGGCGTGGTCACAAGCGAAAATAATATCGCGTTTAGTCCCGTTGTAATCCTACTACTATTATAAAGGCGAAAGTTTATATGTATGGATGTATGGATGTTTGTTACTCTTTCACGTAAAAACTACTGAATGGATTTGAATGAAACTACCACAATATAGCTTATACATCAGAATAACACATAGGATATTCGAAATCGAAAACCACGCGGACGGAGTCGCGGGCGGCCGCTAGTGTTAAATAATGAGCTGATAGAATGGAAAAAAATCTGGATGGCCATGACGAGACCGAGAAAATTTCCTGCTACAGCTTAATATCCAACGCCATACCTGGCACACTAGGTGTGGATCATTACAGCAATCAACTTACGTTTTCCTTAGAAGTGCCATCAAATTATGAAAATTCACCATTCATTCAGTTTTAGGATTAACATATTTTGTACCACAGATCTACCCTGGTTTATATGGAACTGTCAGTACTAACTCCTAGATCCTCTCCTACTAGGATTAGGCATAGCAATGGGCATCCATTCTGTCTGTGATAGTTTATTCTGCCCTTATCATAGAGACTGTTTCTCTTTGTCTTGTTCTTCGTCATTAGGCACCACTAAATTCACCTCTGTCTTCGTATTGAAGCAGTAGCTCCGTGGCTCCTAAAACCACTAGAAAAAGGCAGAGACTAATAAAGAATGGACAGACCTTAAACGCAAGTGATTTAAAAACCTAGGCAAGACAAATGTTATGAAAAAGTCAAAATAGCGATGGGACCGTGTAGAAAATGCCATTTATTGTTACAAATGATTCGATACAATATCTCACCAACAGCGCCTAGACTGTCTCTGTTTTTGTGGAAAGAAACTGCATCATGAAGTTATTTGATAAAATTTTATAAATAAACAGGCTTTAAGGAATCTTTTTGAGAGAAAATATAAGTATATCAAACAATGTTTCAATATCTTGCCGTTTTAGCTCGTATCTTAAAGACTGCGTGGAAGAAGTACGATGGAAGTGCTTTATAAATGTATCTTATTATTTGTACGCTGACCTCCTTTGTATTTCACACATTCTTTAAGATACAAGCTGTTACGGCAAAAGTATATAAACTTAAGTGTAATAAATATTGTTTCACATACTTCAATGTTCTCGCAGTGAGATTGGTTGGTGCCTGTGACCATAATACTTTGAAATTTATTAGGAGATACTTGAGGCATATTTTCTTTTTGATTTTATCTGAAAACTTGATGATGATATCCCATAGCTTAACTCGATCTCCCAGTTGCCAAAAATTTACTGTACCAAGTACTGTTGGTGAGATATTTAATTGGATCATTTGTAACGACTAACGGAATAAACGCTAGGAAGAAGAAGAAGATTTGTAACGACTAACGACATTGTAAGATGGTCCCATCGTTTTTTCGATTATTTCGTTATGTTTCTTGAACCATTTGCGCTTACGGTCTGTTCATTACTTAGGGCGTCTCTGCATTTTTCTATTGGTTTTAGGGGCCACGGGTTTTCTACTTAAATGGTTTTCTAGTTAATTAGAGGTGCTAAATGACGACGAACAAATCACAAAGAAACTTTCTCCATAATATATCGCCAGAATTAACTATCACAGACTGAATAGGTATTATTAGGCAAGGATATTTGGAAGAGTTGGTACTGACAGTTCCATATTAACCGGGAAATATTTGTGATGTGGAACTTTTAAATCTTCAAACTGAATGGTGATATTTCATACCAAATGAAAAATCACCATTCAGTTGGCAATAAATAAATGCACGGAGTTGATTTCTGTGAAGATCCTTGCCTAATGGGTTTGAAAACGCCAATTGCCTAGCAGCAAACTAAGCTCGAAGCTTGTACCATGGCAAGCTAGGGAACTGAAAGACATGCTTAAATATATTTCATTTATACAAATACATACACTTAAATGGATACATGTTCATGCCAACAAATCTTGGGATCGAACCCAACCCAACCTCTTTAGCACTACACCAAGCAGGTCACCGGGCTTCATAAAGTTCCTAATTCGGTTTTTTTTAACGAATAAACCTTGTGTAAGCCCGAATAAAAGATTGTGTTATGTTATGTTATGGCTAACATTACAAAAAACACATTTCAAACCAGATAAGTATTCACATAGGACTTTAAAGTGATAAATTATTCAATCAAAAAACGCCCCAAGTTCATATAGAACGGCACTTAATTCGGACGTCTCCGTAAAAAAACGTGTTATGTTCACCAAGGACTCCCGGTCTTCCGCTAGAAAATGTCCGATGTTGATATGGAACTCACTATTTCGTGAAATAAAAGCAATAGAAATATACACTAAAGAGCATTTAATTACGCTATTGCGCTATATAAACATATCTAAAATTCAAAATGATACGTCTTACCGTTTTTGATCGCAGCCCGAAAACAAAGATCTAAAACTTCTTTGCCCTCTACTGAAAACTAGCATTCCTGCAGATCGGACTTTGTTCTACGGATGAGTCGATCTGTATTTTTTTATTTATCTGTTGTTATTATTGTATCCAAAAGCTATGAAAAAGTTAAAAGATCAAGAGATTCACCTACTTTTTTTTACGTTTTATCCTCCAATCTCTATACCTACTTCAAACTTACACATAAAATCGCCAACACATATTTTTGATCTTCCCCGGGATTCGAACACAGTATCCTTAGTACAACCATGGCTTCTGCGGTACAGCCGTAGTTTGAAGACACAAAACTAATAATTCGGCACGCGATGTTTCACTCAAGCGGGTGTTCAAACGCATAAACAAATATAAGCTTATTACTACAACAAATGGTGACAAAAAGGTAAAGGCGGCTCCTTCTTTTGTCCTTTAAAAAATCTTTTCTAAGTCGCACTACTTTGAAAGTCACCGATGCATTGTCTCTCTTGTATTCATTTTTTCTCTTATTTAACAGTCGTAATTACCCTGAAATCTTATTGTTGCATTTTTAGAAGGCTTGTCGTAAAACTTGGTCAAGGACGCAAAACAATGGAATTGCAAACTTTTCGCAAAAGGATATGGGTTATAAAATGTTGCTGATAAAGATGGGGAGGTAGAGTTTATGATGTTACTGTCTTATATACTCGTATACATTATGTAAATAAATAGAAATAAAGTTTACGAAATAAAAAAATGCATTGTTTAATAATGCTGCTAAAATAATGACAAAAGTCTTTCTTATGGCTTCTTAACACGCGAATTGAAACATGTCATCTCGCTCGATCGAGCGAGTTTCAATCGAGCGAGTTTCAAGCGAGCGAGTTGACGAATAACTAAGTTGACGATATTTCCAATAGTTTAAAGAGGTTATCTGCAACTTGACAAGCGTGAATACGAAGAAACTTTTTTACGAAATTCGCCTAAGTGATCGACTAGAAAACGTCACCTACACCATAAAAAGTAAGTCACCCAACAACAAAGTCAGTATTACCACGCTTTGTTTCTATTATTTGTTTATCAAAGACCCCGCTCGCAGACAAGACGACAATTATCTCACGACTTTGTCTGTCCATTATTTTGTCAACATTTCAACACGCTTCACAGTTAGCGCGGAACTCTTAGATTTATTTATGACTTACACGAAACGGGACTGGGACCGTTCTTCGATTGTTTCAAGCGAAGACAGGTAGGGATGAAAGTGTTGGCAATATGCGTCACACGGTAGTTTGTGTGCCTAAGTCGTAGTTGGAAAGTGCATATTCAGCTATCATCTAGTTAATTTAAGTTTGAATATTAAAAACAATGATTGTTGTAATGTAATTTTTCCAAATAAGAAGCGCTAAATTACCAGGTTAATCAATTTCAGGATTTAGATTCTGTTGTCAAACAGAAAAAAAAACTTTCTTTAGTATAAGAACCACGCGTGAACAGCTGATCAATTAATTTTTGTCTTCTTTTCTTGTCACTTTCGATAAAAAATTCTTGATAAGAAACAACTTTAAAATACATAATTAATAATATAACTCAAAATATAACAAAACCGTATATAGGGTACCTTATTAAAACTGAAATGGCTTCACTTCACTAGCATATTTGGTTGAGAGCTGCAGTGCACGAATGGCGACAGATTTAATTAAAAAAAAAACCTTTACTTAAATCACAATTAACGTTTACATGAATCCAACCTTTTTATTAAAAAAAATTGACTGGGTAACCGTATAGATCACTGTATGACCATACAGATATTTGCAGTAACCATAATCACGAAACGATATTCTCAACATAAATATAAACTAGTCTGGGAAAATCCGCAAACCTTTTGAGCCAAGCCGAACAACTTCAGTTTCTAAGTAAGCGAAAATTCGCAAACGGCAAGCAGGTAGACTCGCCTTAACGACGTCGGCTCTTCAAAGTGACTCGTCCTTTATTGTTTTAGAACCCCAATAAACGGGAAAAAGCATGTTTGTTTTACAAGAAGCCGCCTCCGTTTGATGAATACAGAACAATACCAATTGTTCTATTTATAAGTTTTACTGTCTACCGTGAATTTGAGTAAGCTTCTGCAGTTGGTAAAAAGGTTTGTTATCAGCGATAAAAGATAGGGATGACTAGCCCCGACAGATAGGTCACAGTTGGCTCTTTGAAAATTTTAAAAGCCGATGACTACCTGATGTCATGCCGTGTTATATTTTTCTTTCGTATGGGACCTACCTAACTATGTATTTTTAAATAGAAAAGCTGTCGGACCTAATAAAATTCAACATGCCTGAAGTGCGTGTTATAATTCTTTTATGAAGGTACTTTCTTATTATTAAATCTAGAAGTTAGATAGCGAAAACTGAGAAACCCTTTTTTAAAATAAGGCATCTGTCATTCAACATAATGCCATTTATAGAATTTCCTACGTACACTTTTTATTAAGAGACAAGTTACACACGACACGACCAAAAAAAACATTGGCAAATACTCAGTAGTTCAACAGACAGCGAAACCAAAAATTCCTTTTGGACATTTTTACCTCGCCAACAATAAAAGCGACAGATGTATGATTTTTTCAGACGAATCATAAATTAGAGAAAAAGATCCAAAGTAAATACGAACAGAAAAGCCCCGCGGCAAAACCAAATACGATATTCTGAATAAGCCATCGATTGATTTCGCAAGATTAATGGTGCCACATTGTCAGCGCCACTGTATGACGAGACCGTACAACTAACTTACTAATCTAAAATGTTCTCTATTTCATACGCACTAAGAGCTGTTGGTTACATTTTTGAATTCTTTTTGACGTGATGGAGCAATGAATGATGTTTTATATGTTGACGAAAATTATAGCTTGTTCATACGAAATACAGTTCCAATTTCTCTGCTTCTTTTTCTGAAGTTACGACTTTCTCAGATGAATGAGAAAGGGCTCGCTAGAAATTGATTTTAGAACTCAGTGTGAAATTAAAATAAAAGTTTTTTATTTGAAATCACGTAGGCATAACGAGTGCTTTACGCTTAATCTGGTTATTAAACATTTATTTGTTTGGTTTTAAAAAGCAATAATATTTAAGGTTTGTCAAATATTTTGGTCGCGTTTATAGTTATTGGGAGTAGTGATTGATGAATATTTAGAATTTTGAACGAAGTGGTCTGTAATGTCAACCCTTTATTTAATGACTGCGACATTTATTAGCCCTATATTTGGCACGTAAATATTGATATTTATATGTTTTAAATGGTCAATAACTTGGTACCTATGTTCTGCTAAAATATCTACGTTACTAGGTATCTCTTTTATTTGTTTACTGTTTTTGTTTTATCATTTTATCATCTTTTTGTGCAAATCTTCGATATAAAATTAATGATATTTTTTTAAGATCATCCTCCTTCTTTAGTAGCACGAGTATTCCTCATCACTATGGGTCATGTTATCAGTGAACTGTAAAATAAACACACAACATGGTTACGGAACTGAGGGTTAAAATTGTAACTTATTCATTAGAAAATTAATTGACTCAAAAAGTTTGAAATATTCAAGTAAACATTTTATTAGACTTGTCTGTAACCTACTAACTTATTGAATCAATTTAATTCGCCAATATAAGTAAGGGTTCCACATATGTAATTGTAAAGCTTTGTACCCAATTGTGTAAGTGGGAGTACGTTTGTCCGACAGATGGGAGCCTATGGTAGGTGTGTACTATGCATACAATGCATATGTCGCGATCCCTGTCATTGGGCGCGCAAAACTGCGAACGTGCTATGACGCTGCAGAATGTGTAGTCAAAATACAGTATGTAGTTAGCATGACTTGCTTAATAGGCTAGTTGCCTCATATCACCATTTATAAAATCACTTATAATTCGAATATTATTCCGTACAAGGGTCCAAAATATGTATACTTCATTAAATATAAATATGGGATTGCTGCAAAAATTCAACTTAAATCCGACACATTTTTACTTTTCTTTCTCTTGATTGAAAACACCGTCCGCCATGATTCTACGTCACCAATATTGTAAACAACACAAATTCAAACGACAGTTTCGACAGGTTATTCGTGGTTTTTTATTTAAACGCGTTGATTGTTGTTTATTTCACTATTAAAATATTATACACTTCACATTTATTGAAAACAAACCTGCCCAAAATAGATACTTTGATGGTTGCAAAATGTTTTGCTTCAAATTCTGATTCGCAAATTCTTATCACTGGGTACTTTAATCCACAACTTCTTATTGATGTATTCTTACATTCACGCACGATACAATAGTGGTAATTCATAAATGTATCATGTAATCTCTACGAAGACATGGTTTTAATTCCGATAAACACTTTTTGGTTATGTCACGCGTATTGTTGACAAGAACAGTGACGCCACGGCACAGACCATCATGGCGGACGGCGTTTACGGTAGTATAGTGAAATTAAAAATTTAAAATTCAAAATACAGTTGGATAGGTGCTTCAAAAAAAATTCATATTTTTTTATGTTGTAATATAATCGTAATGAACCGTTCTATCAAATAATAAAAATAGTGGCAACTAGCCTATTGTAATACCTAACTCGTGTACGTGTATGAGTTAAACAGTAATATTATATTAACCTGCCAATTCTGTAATAAGGGATTTCATGTTATCATTTTTACGACATAATTTTTATAGGGAAACTGGTTCTTTAATTTCGAACCACGTAGTAGGTAGGTGATACAATAGTTTCACCAACTTTTATTAATACTTTTTGATATCACTTACATCAAGTCACTAAGACTTTATGTCTAAGTCGTTCTTAAGTGTTAATTTATTAATTATGGAATAAAGCTTTATAATTTTGCAGATTATTTGATTAATACTTCAATTTCTATTTTAAGGTATTAGGCATCCATAACAAATATTTTTACGATGAGTGAAGGATAAAACATATAGGTATTCTGGATATGATCGCAAATTAAACCATATTTAAACTGACCTAAAATTACTCATTCCATATGTCCAATCTACAATAAATCTCTTCATGTATTAATCATAGTTCGAGACATTCGCAGCGCACGCGCAGCTTTGTCGCCCCTCGATTGAACTGTTGCGGAGCGTGAGTTATGTCCTAGCGACTTTATACAGGGTGTATGTTCGTTTTATTCATAGAAACCATATAACGAATAGTTTTATTCTCCTGAGGATGCTGAAAACAGGGCAAACTGGAGTAAGTTAAGCAGGAAAGTGGACCCCGGCACAAGGCTGGGAAAATAATAGGACGAAGAAGAAGAAAGCTTCCAGTTATATTTAGAGGACTAATTCACAGATTAAACTATAATTAAACCAATCAAAATTACTCAGAACTTGGAGACCCAACATTTCTCCCACAATGCATCTCTTCATTTATTACTCATATTCGAGACATTGGCAGCGCACGCGCAGCATTTTCTCCCCTCGATTGAACTGTTGCGGAGCGTGAGTTATTTCCTAGCGACATTTATACAGGGTGTGGAATGGTGGATGGGTCCGATGCGTTGTAACCTTGTAGGGCTCTGCTGTTACTGATTTGTGTGAAAAATTTTGGCTGATATTTTTTTTAAATAAGAGTTCTTATATTAACAACCTTAATCTTTGAAAAACATCAGATATATGCATATCTGAAGTCTTTGAAACTTTTGAAGCATAGTAAAGTATACATATGTCAGTCAGTTAGAACCACTTGATAAAATATGTTTATTAAATTAAAATATGAATAATATGTCAGTCAGTTAGAACTACTTGATAAAATATGTTTATTAAATTAAAAATATAAATAAAAGTGTATGATTTGTGATGCATATTCACAAATTACTTTAAAATACGGTAATGTCCAAACCATAATTATCGAATTCCTTCATTAAAAAATCATTATTAATGTTATAATGTCAACCATTCTCGTATTTTATTGTGATTGATCATTTTTGTATTGAAACATTTAAACATAAGGATATTTCCGAATATTTAAAAAGAAAAGTGGATCCCCATGTATAAATGAAATGCAACACAGTGACACACATACGTGGCTTTACACTAAACCAATAATAGAATAAAATCAATCTATACCACCCTCTATACACACACATGCGCAGACCAATCAATGATTTACAAATGCCCACGCGCACTCACACTAGCGCAAAATATTGAGAATATTGGCATTGTAAACATTCATAGATATTCGCGAACTATGCCGACACTATTTTCCATCCTTATCGCTCACACAACAATAACCGACGTTTAGACGCGTCGGAAGGGGACAGCAATCCCGGTTTTACAACTCAGCGAAGGGACAATGGTGACTCTATTGTTGAATGTACCCCAACTTTTTTTAGGTCACATAAAAGTATTACATTTGGCAGGGTCGTGCCGACCGTATGCACTTACTGCATTCGTTTCGCAGTCAACCCAGGAGACGGTGTTCCGTCTCCCACGCAGTCCAGTGTCAGTGATAATTTGTGATTAAGTGATTTCGAGTGAACTTTTAATGTCAACATGTCATCAGTAGCTACGACCAACCGTGCTAGTGAAATGTGGAACAATTGTGTCGACGTGAACAATCAAAGTGCTAAAGAAACTAAGCAATACGGCTACGGACAGTACCCAGTGATACCGGCTAATCCTTATAATTATCAAAACAACTATTATCCTCCAAATTGTGATTATAGTAATACACTAAGTGGTTACGGTGGCAGGCCATACGGAAACAATCAGAGTGATGGAATAGTGAAATCAGAACCGGGTAATTGGCATGGTTATCCAACGAATTACATGCATGATAATCACAGTAATTTCGAAATGATTAATAAATGGAGAGAAATGAATTACTACGCACAACAACAGCAGTTGGGAAATTATGGTTATGATCAGAGAATGAATCAGCCTACTCCAGAAAGGAGCGACGACGGGAGGTCAGTTAACTCTCCGAGCCAGGGTCACGTCGATATTAATTATGGCTCGCCACAGAGCGGATCGAGTGTCATGAAGTCTGCAGAAGAAGAAGACTCTCCAAACCTTCGAGCTTTATTGACTAAACCTCAAACTAAGAAAGCGATGCCATACTTTGTGAAAGCCGACAAGCCGTACGCGCAGGAAATGTTGCAGCGAATGATCTACCACGCAGACGACCTCGGCGATTGGGAAAAAAGTAATGAAGTATCTTCGGAGAAGGAATGCAATTTGTCGCAATTTCATGGTGGATTCGAAGGCAGTAAGGGTCAGACGTCAATCAAGAGTGAAGATGCCGTGGGTGGGGCGCTTGCGAAAGAAGTCGCACCGTCATCGCTAGAGGAGCCCTGTCAGGCCGTGACGAGGGTCGATGCAGGCGGGGACAATGCGGATTACGCTGAGAACAAAATGGCCGCTGCAGCCGATGTGCAAGGGTATTATCCGTGGATGAA
Organism: Nomophila noctuella; assembly: GCA_958496325.1. Lineage (NCBI taxonomy): Eukaryota > Metazoa > Arthropoda > Insecta > Lepidoptera > Crambidae > Nomophila > Nomophila noctuella. The sequence continues at coordinate 11,085,566 of OY292491.1, forward strand.
GGGTGTTGGCGGTAAGATTGCGTTCACTAATACCTCTTTTTGTATCTTTTAATTAACGCCTGTATGTTTTAAAGAGTACATTAGCTTTTAAGCCCATCTGAGAACAGTTTTTCTATTGTTTTTTGAGTATGACTATGTTATGGCATACAATAACATTTATTCTTACAAGATTTAATATTGTGTAGAAGTTATCTTCATTAAACATCCTATAATTATTATTGAAATTTAACTTATCATTTTGTTTACAGGTGAGAACAAAAAAGAAGGTTCAAAGCGGACGAGGCAGACATACACACGATTCCAGACATTAGAGCTTGAAAAGGAATTTCACTTCAACAAGTACTTATCAAGAAGACGTCGCATAGAGGTATCACATGCTTTAGGCTTAACAGAGAGGCAGATCAAGATCTGGTTCCAGAACAGAAGGATGAAGGCGAAGAAAGACGGAAAGCTGACGACGTCACCAGACCCTTACGGAGCAGAAGACATCAGTGCCACTAAGCTTGGCAATATGCCAGATTACATGGACACGAGGCAGCAAATGCCAGGTTTGACGGAGTATGCCAACTACCCCATGACTCCGGGAGCAGTGAATGTAGGTCACGGTAACATACCAAACGGTATGCCGCCTAACTACATGCTACCGAATTATGGAGGAATGATGCCTAAGATGTGACTGTAATAATGTTTTTTTTTAATTTGATTGTACACAGATTATGACTGATGAGCTTATTTGTACTTGTAATATTATTATTTAGTACAATGACATAATTTGAAACGACTTTTTTAAATGTATGCCGTGGTTCAGTTGATTGAGTGACCATGACGCTTAGCGTTTATCTAGCAGCTAGCATTTTTGCTTCAATGTCATTTATATAATTTATGTAATTATGTAAACAATACTTATAGGTACCTCATATTATGGGGTAAGTACCTATAATATTCATTGTTTTGATTATGCTCTTAAGTCAGATTTGTCATACCATAATAATAATGTTTGTATCCGATGTGATTGTTTACCGGTCGTAATTTAGCCAACATAAATCTTTGTCAAGAATCAAACAGATTTTACATAGGGAATTATTTAATTATGTGCATATTTTCTAAAAATGTAGAGAGGTATTTTTTTGTAAATAGTTTTAGATGTATCACTTAGATAAAGCAAAATAGTTCCTATAGTAAGTAAGTTTACTTGTTAAGAATTTACTGAAAGTGCGATAATAGTTATAAGGTTGATTATTTATGGAAATATTTTTTTACTTCTCTAGTCAAAGGGCGCTAATAAACAGAGAGGAGTTTTTATTCCTAATTATGAATGATTTTGTTGTTTTTTTTACCCTTGAAAATATTATTATTCTAGCTACAACTCTGATTGTAATTAAATGCTAGTGCCCAAATTCATGGTCTAATTATGTATGAAGGCACATAAACTTTCTTTCGATATTGGTATTGGGTTCGATACCCGATTAAGGATATTATTTATTGGTAATTAATAACCGCATAAGTAATCAGACGAAGGCCGTGTGCCGAGAAAAAAGTTAGCAAGCCAGCTAAACTGCACTTTAAATTTTTAACTTACAATTTTTTAATCACCTAAACGGTGTAACTATTTATAAATGTAACAAAATATTAACTTTCTTGCTTTAAATCGGAGAGGCTAAAAGTTGAACTGCCATGTTATAAAATGAGCTTGGTTATTTCGTTTACTTCACGAATAATTTTGTAGGGGTTAAGTAATTCTCCTGTTAAAATAATATTTTTGAAATGCGTTAATTCTTAACTTTCACTCAAACGCAATGTAACAACAACCAAATCCACTTACACCCAACCGCAAACACAAGTAGCTCAAGCATAAAAAAACAGACAGGTAGCTCAAAGTCAACACATCCCTAAACAGGATTACTCAGCAAAATCCTCTATCGGTAGCTCAGTAGCTCGGTATCTCAAAGGCGACCAAATCCGATGGCCAGTCAAAACATGTCAAAATTCTGACAAATTCGCCAATTGTCAACATTTGCACATTGGCGCATTGGTCCCGAGGGAGTTGGGGATAATAACTTGCGCTTCGGCAAAGGGTTGGCATTGTTTACAGTTTGGGTTGTTGACTTTTAACGGATTTCGGGCTTAACAATGTTAGTCGGTAGAACTACTTAAATAGATACCTATTGATTTTAAATTACTTTAAAATTAGGAAAGTGATTTTTAAAAGATTGTTTTTTGCTTTATTTTATGTATAACTTTAAAAAGCCTTTCCTTTTTGTAGGAAAATTGGTGATTTAGTAAAGATGGCCCATACCCACAGAATGTTAGCTGTGTAAAAGGCCCTGTCTGTTTGGAAGCCCTCTAAGGAGGCTGAGCTCCAGCAGTGGATGTTTGAAAGCAGATGATGGTTTTTTGTGTTAACAACTTTTTAATCTAAAACACCACCGAATGCTGATTCAAATTCTGGCACTCAGTTTTAAGATACCCGAAATTTGAAGAATGAGTGTTGTTAATATCTAGTTCTTAAACGCAATAGTGACGCGTCAGAAATGTCTGAATAAGTCTAGTTTATTTATTATACGAGTGCTCCAAAAAAGTTTAGAACTTAAGAAATCCTAAACTTTTTTTATGAAAAAAAATTGATTATTTGTCACGTGATGGGTTCTAAAAATCCTATTGCAAAATATATTTAAAAATCAAAGCGACGCTTAAAACGCTCAATGTGTCAAAATCATTGCCAACTTCACGTCAAACAGCACCCCAATTTTAGAAAGTGGACCCTCCTGCCTTTGAATACAGAATAACAAAAGGTTCACAATGAAAGGGACGGCAGATACAATTTCTCTTATGTTAGAAAGAGGCAGCGCGAAATCATCCCTTTAAACAAGGGTGAGTGGCGACGGCGCATGCGCGACTGACATTTGTCCAAAATGGCTGCTCGTGTTTAGTTCGCATTTTGTTTATAAGCTTATTTTATTTGTATTTTCTGTAAATTTAAAGTTATTACGCGATCGTTTGAAGTACTAAAGAGTTCAGACAGTGGTTACTGTGACAGTGATATTTATGGTTAAGGTGGTAAGCACATATGAGGGTGACTTGTTAAAGATTTGAGGTTATTGTTTGACAGCTGAACTGTGTATTATTTTAATAAAAACGAATACCTAATAGTTTCAAATAACCAGGCTGGTCTGTTCATGATCATAGTTGCAGCGTACCCTGGGCTCCGAGGCAATTGCCGAGGATACAACCGGGACAGTATATAATGGTGACATAGGATGATAATGATGACATACCTGTTTTAAAATTAATTAAAGAAACTGCTTCGTACTTGTTGTACGTAAGTAGTGGTAATTTTTGGCGATACCCTAACTTATTTTGAGTTACATTATATGCCAATTTGGAAAGGCATTATATTTTTGGCAGTGATCATATGTCGTAGTAATAAATACCTACACTTTAATTGTGCGTATGTAAAGGAAAATATTGCAAACGATTTTTGTAGAAAATTACTTAGAGTTTGGTAAATAAACTTTTTGATTGAACTGTTATCAAACTTAGACTTAATAATGTTTATGTTAACTAACCAGTTTTTTTTTCAGATTCATCTTATACTGTTAGGCTAAATAGATGTATTCTTTCTTTATAACTAGCACTGCTATCAAATTAGTTAGCACAAAATAATACTAAAAAAATCGATTTGCCATTGCAAAATATAAAACAGATTTCATAATTTGCAATGACAAATCAATTTATTTAATAACAACAACCTGTATTCTGTATTCAAATTATTCAATGATATGTTTTGATTTAAATTAAAAAAATAGCCGTCAAAACAAAGAAGGGAATTAGTGGATGATTAATTTAATAATCTATTCTCTATTCATATAACATTAGACCAACCACTAAGTTACCAAATATCAACTTGGGATTCCTTGACCATTGAAGCAAAGTTAAAATAGTGAAGGCAGCGCATCTCAACATTTGATTGAAGGAATTCGTATTTTTAATTAAATAAGTAAATGCTAAGTGTAATGGATGCTGAATTATTAAACATTGGTTTAGGTACAAATATTTAAAAAATATTGGTAAATGATCACCGCAATGGATCTTATATTCTTTACTAATATTATAGTTTAACTAACCGTTATTATGAACAAATTTTTAAGTTATTGGACCTTGTTTAAAATTATTTTAGTAAACGTAGAACCATACTTACTTCGGCATTAAAAAACCCACTTAGGAGAACCACGATGGTAGATATTTCTATAATATGTTCTTTGATTTGGGAACATACCAGACCACGGTCATACATATTTTTCTTTACTTTAGATTTACGCAAAAAAGTCATAAACATGCTATTTTTATTAGACTGTTTTAACTCAAGAATTTCCAAACTTAACATTTATCAGTTTGAGAAACGTAATAACCTAAAAATCTTTTTAATACTCTTTGGATATTTACTAACGACTTACACCTTGATCTTGGTCATAGTTAAACCAGAAATAATTTACACTCCGTTAAGTAACTTCCATTCGATTATCGACCTTAACACCGAGCGTCTAGAGCTCGTTCTCTGGTGACACTTGGTTGGAGTAAGTTTGTCCGTCCATACATTGAAAGTCTTGAATGGCGGGTCTAATTAATCCAGTGTCGAATGCGAGCTTATTGAATACGGATCAAAAGAAACCTCCTAATGGATATTTGAATGCCTCGATAGTACGTATTTGCCTTTAGACCGAAGCGAAGGGTTTGTGCTCTGAGTCATACATATTCAAATATCTGCAGGTGCTATGTTGCAGGACATTTTATGTAGCTTACAATGTAGGTAATGAAATATGGTCCAAGGATTGATTTGTGTGGTAGGTACGACAGTTGCAGATAGTTTATAACTGTCGTGTATGTTAGTTAACACGTTTAGTTATTTTGTCGTTGAAGGGCCTTTTTATACTCTATAGGGCAGCAAACGAGCAGACGTATTGCCTGATTGTAAGCAATCAACGCCGCCTATGGACCAGAGGAGTCACAAATGCGTTAGAAGGGAGTACGCTCTTTTCTTGAAGGTGAAGGCCTGTCGGTCTAGTGGTCAGATACCTGGCTACAAAACCAAGGGTCGCGAGTTCGAATCTGCTACGACGGGCAAGTGTTTGTGTGATGAACATCGGCATTTTATTAGATAAGGTATTCTCTCCTAATAGTATGTGTTTAACATAACTTTGACAGCTCCCAATAATAATCGTTATCAATTTCGCGAATGTGTTCCTAGCCTCAGCATTTTCATTTGGTTTCATAAGTTTGGACATTCAAGTTTCCTTTATACAAAAGTTTTAATTATATCTATGCTTAGTCGGGCCAAAAAATTACTTATGCCAATATTTTCTTTACTTGTGTTGATATTAAAGCACATTGCCGAAGTTCTTCTTATTTTCAATTGCCTCTAAAACAACTAATTATTAGTAATTGTTACTCTCAAAAGAAAACAGATGCTTACTACTACCGACGATCAAAGCGGGCGCTATCAATGGGCATAAATTACATCGTAATTATAACCAACGAGCAATTAATTTTAATGTGAGAGAACAAACTGTTGCCGATAAGAAGTGACATTATTAACTTTAATATCTAAGGTCATGACTTACATAAAGTATACATCAAGAGTATTGATAACAGGAAGATAATTATTTTGTTTGATGTCAAGTTATGAAGCCATCAACATTTTTATTTTCAGCGCGTTTTCTTTTGATGTATGTAGGTATTAGCATTTTGATCTGAGATGAGTGGAGTTGTAAATTATAGTATAGTTATATAAAATATAGTATAGGTTTACGCAATTGATACAAGAATTATGAGTACTAAAATTGCTTTGATGTCGCGTTTTACGGGTAAATGAAAATAGAGAAACGAAATATATATTAATAACAATCTTTCTGGTCAGTAGTTAATCTTTACGCATTACTTCATGTTCTGTTATAATAAGAATAACGTTTTAGCATTTGTACATTAAAGGTGGATATGGCGCAGGTATTGGCCTTTCTAAACCCTGATGAGATACCTACTTAATGAGAAAATTATTTGCGTTGTCTTTTGGTTTACAGTCTGTCTACCGACGAGCAGTCGCACTGTTGTTTCTTGTGCTTTTTAATCTATACTAATAATCTATCTATACTAATAATAAAGCTGAAGAGTTTGTTTGTATGTTTTTTTGTTTGTGTGAACGCGCTAATCTCAGGAACTACTGGTCAGATTTGAAAAAAATCTTATTGTATTGGATAGTCCATGTGACGAGGAAGGCTTTAGGCTATAGTATAACCGAAATCCACGCGGACGGAGTCGCGGGCCGCCGCTAGTCTTTCATATTAACCAAACATTGTGTGTTAAACATAAAATCCAGTAATCGATAGTCATGTATGTTAGATGACCGCTTGGTGTAGTGGTCAAGGAATTAACTATTAGACCAAGAGGTTTCGGATTCTGAAACGTTGGTCCTGCTCATTTCTTTTGAAAATTGAAAAAACACAAAGTTAAGTAGCCTAAAACAACTACATATTACATGACATAATTTTCAATGCCTACCATTACCCAAACCAAGCCAGTGAGCCTATGGCCACGTCACAGACACGTCACGTTACAGTAACATCGGTGTCCGTACAAAAAGCGACGACAAAAGAATCTGCAGAGCGCATTGTCCCGATCATTTATCAACAACGCTCCGGTGCCCGGCGAATCAATGGCGGGGTGATTTGCTTGGGATCGATTAAAATTTTTGCATTTGCTTGTGTTTGTGTTAGGGACATGGAAAAGAGAGAACGGTTGGACATTTTTAAATAATTATACGATTAAATTAATAAATACCTTGGACTAACACAGCAATTGCCTGGCCCTAAGCTCGAAGCTTGTGCGGATGCTAGGAAACGGATATACTTGACTACTTTTTATTTATACAATAATATATAAATAGATACATAAACACCCAGACAAGGACCACCAAACATGGATTGAACCCGCAACCTCTTAGCCTAATAGTCAACTTTTTGACCACTACACCAAGCGGGTAGTCAAACATACATTTTAGACCGATGGTTAAAGGTTTTCATGTTTATCACACAAATGTTTGCCCCTAGCGGGATTCGTGGACTGGGTCTTAAACTACTAGACCAATAGAGATAGACCTGTCAATAAATACTACGTCTATCAGAAGAACAAGAAGGATGCGTTACATATCTCACTAGCTTTTCCTAAAACCTTTGCAAAATTGTTTATGGAATAGTAAATAAGTATTTTGCTGATCAACAGATGAACCGTATTATCCACCCAACTTTCTTATAAAATACCTATCTCGTCAAAAATCACTAACTCAATCCACAGACCGTTTATACTTATGGCACTTACTACCAGTACTACATACTGTACATAATAACACAGTCTGTATACTACTAATAAATCTATTTAAATCCGTTTGAGAAAAGATTGAACGCAACGAGAAATAACTCTTACCGTAAGATTGTAGGCAACTACACTCGTTAAACAGAAGCTATGTGCGGGAAAATAATTATTTACGAGTTATTTCAAGACGAGTACATGGACAATTATGAACGGATCGCTTCGCCACCGTATAATGGTGGTTATTAAGTCCAAGTAATTTAACGCCTTCGCGAAATTCATAATAACTCAATTTATGAGAGAGTTTTTTGCAGAAGCTGTACGCTTCCGTTGAGTGGCTCATTATATAAATTCGATTTCGATCGTGTAGTTGCTTTTTGGAAGAAAGAAAAAACACTTTATGCACTAACTTCTTAATTCTGCGCTGTGGGAATTTGGATATTTGCATTAAACTGGCTGAATATATTTCGTCGTTCGTAGTCGCTACCGAAATATTCATGTTCGAATTTTGAATAAATTTTAATTTGTAATTGAGTATCATGATGTATGACAGCTCATTCGAAATAATTCAAAATTAGAACTGCTAACAATTAGAAGAAAAAAGTTGAAGTAGGTAATAGGTTCTTATTCTGAGGTTCTAATTAAATCTGTAAGAAATACAGCACAAAAAAGATCACTAACTCATTTCAACATACTACTAACTACATACAACTGACGTAATTAATAAAGCTTTCTATTTCCTTCTCTTTTTTTATACACAGCTTATTTATTACACACTCTTACGCTCCAACGCGTACAATACCTATGCCAATTAAATAAATTGATGAGTAACACAATATATCATAACTCGTCTTATCATAAAATTACTATATTGTTTTAAATAGGTACCAAAGAAAATTTTGTTTCTTTAACAGTTTGACTACCTATATATTTTTATAGTTATAGCAAAGTGGACCAACCCAAAATTGTAACGCGAAAAATATCTGCAAATTCAGATACCAGGATAACATTGTCAGTCAGAGTTCAAATCAAAATATAACGTCATTTACCTGACCTTAACGCAATTCGACTCGGGAACGGCAGAAACGTCGATTGCCGACCAGTTTAAGTAGACCCCTCGTGTTATTTACAGCAAGGGTCGGTTCGTGAAAGGTTGTAAGGTTGAAGGGTTCAAGCGGGGCTGGCGGTGGAAGCGTCAATGTCACTTATGTGTTCAACCCGCCGAGTGGATGGAGGAAATGATGAATGGCAGAACAAGCGGGCCGGTGGTGGAACTACGAGGAGGCGTATAGAGTTGTTACTACCACTTTAAGACGCAGAGGATTTGGCATAAACTATGTTTTCTATTCTTTGAATCCTGTTTTTACTTGCGTTAGTAAACTTGGTTTGTTTTAATATATTTATTGCGGGTAAGGCGTGGATCAGATTGATGATATGTGTCTGATCTTTTAACATCGATTCAACTAATTGTTGAATTTTTATAAATCGTCTTCATATACGACGTTAATAAGGTAACTATTACCCCCCTACCCTACTTACTACAAATTAAGCTAGAAAATGCTTGTTATTAAATTTCTTAATTTATTGGGTTTTCATAGTTTTACAACTTATTATAAAGGCAACTATTAAAACCCAAAACATTACAACCAAAATGCACTGAGAAAAAGCATAAAAAATTGAATAATTTTCTTTGTCAAAATACTTTTACTCCAACTTCAATTCCGCAACAGCTCTATATAAATCCCAATTTCCCGGCGTGTTCGGCCGACCCTCCGCGCGCACCAAATTCCAAATTGTTTTTGACTGACAGCTAAATGTAAGTTAGCATTGTTTGAGCGACGCACCGCAGCCTCCGGTACCCGGGTACCCGGCTCTTTCTATAATTATTTCGAGCAATTTCGGGTAACCCGGGTCTCGTACTTTAACTTTGTTTTGGTATTTTAAAGATGTCAGTTGGACAGTTTAGTAACTCTCCCCGCCAGTTCAGTTTTTTTACGAGAGCTTTCGTGTTTATTGGACTTGCAGCACTTAAAATGACTTGCAGCACTCTGAGAAAGTTTTCTATTGATGCACCTTGCCTTAAAATTTTACATCTTACAATAAGCCGATTATTGCTGACCCAATTAAGAAAGTTTGATTAGTATTTAAATTGTACTGACCAACAACTGCGTTATTGAGTTTTTATAAAAAGATTTTCTGAGTATTCAGCATCAGTTTTGTTTAAAATTTGATAAATTTTGCAGTTTAGCCATAAGTAGGTAGTTCTGTTTAAATTTAATTTTATCAACACAACTTTTGATTGTATATAACATTGTAATTTATTTTACTACACAGTAAAGTAACATGTCCTCTCTACAAAAATCGACGAGCGGACGTCTCGTCTCAAGATCGACTGCAAACAAAACAAAAGTTCCCGATGAAAAGGTTGAAACTTCCACTGCTTTTTATTTACCTAAGAAATCTCATTAAAGCGAACTCTCCTTCTTCCCGTTATTTCATTAGACACCAAATACCGAGAGATTTTTTAATTAGTTTTCTCTTACTTTTCAAGTTGATCTTAGTCCTTCACGTTGCTTCAGTAAAACTGTTGTATGGAGTGATGTCGTATATTTTTCTAGGTAAGATCTTGTTTTTAATTATGTTATAGGGAGGCAAACGACCAAGAAGTTTACCTGATGGTGAGTAATCACCGCTGTCCAACCGCACAAGGGTCGCAGATTCGTTGCTGCCTTTAAGACCCCATATCCCCCCTCAAATACTCTGGCGACCTTACTCACCAGCGAAAACGTAACGAAGTGCTTCATCACTGTGGTCTACTGTAAGGTGGAGGTAATTCCCCAGACGAGCGGCTCATTCGAACGGCAGCCCCACTAAGCTCTACCTCTCTTTCATCTGTTTTGAAAGTTATTAAATAGCAAGGGACTCAATAAAAATGTTTCAAGTAACATTACTATTTTTGTTCACAGGTATCACACATTGGATGCAAGCGACCTGACAACTCCAACAACAATCAAAACTTAGTTCAAAAATAAAATGTCAGAAAACTACCAATCGTCTTTCATACCTACCATTTCCACGACCAATCATGTAAAATGAACCCAAAACTTCCTCCCCGCGCATTCCGTCACACCGTTCGCAAAGATAGGAATGCCATTAAGTACACATGTACTTAATAACATCACGTCACAGTGCTAAGCGGTATTGGCTAGGCTGGTCTGACGAGGGCCGACAGTTTGACTAATGGTGCCTCAACTCTTACTTTTCTCGAGGGATTTACAAGTGCTTGTCGAAATTAAAGACAATTGAAGGTCGTTTCTTGTTTCCTGGGTCGAGGAAGCAATATTTTGAAGTAGGTTTAGGTTAAGAGATGGAGATTTCGTTGGTTGCTATGGTATGTCATATGTACGAGTATGTGCATAGGAAAACAGACGTCCGAAAATTTTGCTAACCTTGAGTCGGGGTTTGAACAAAAACAAATACTATGGGATTAAAATAAATGAATGTTCGAGACCACATAATTTTTTGAACATTCTGTTACGCTATTTGTACAACATTTCATTGAGTAGTTAGGTAATGAATGAACGCAATTTTGTTTCAATCAATAAAAACCACATATAATACACATTAACATCACACCGATTATATGAAAATGAGTTAAGATCGAAGTGATCTTATCTCATTTTTATGACTCTTTTTCTGCACGTATATAAATGTGGTAGGTATTCTCGAAGACATATTTTTCTAAAAAAAATTGTTTTATAGAAGATCAGGCTTATAGGTTCGATACTAATTCCTACTCCTCGTACCAGACAAAGACCTCTTCTTCTATTAGCAGCATGTTGCACCCTAATATATCAGAAAAAAATAATGTTGTTCTCAATGTGCCAAGTATACTTACAACTTATGATTATGACTAATAATGAAGTTGCCTTTTACAACATTTGAATGAAGCAATATTACGTAACAGCGCCACCTAGCGTCGTCCGCAGCACGCAACAAGTTTTCAGAGATGAAACTGCTAAGCGTTTGGCGCCACTGAAGCGGGCGGGAGTTTTCCGGAGAACAGTGAAAGTTGAATGTTTGTGCCAACGTTTAGTTTCTCCATTGAAAAGGATAGTAAGTGTGTGAGAATAAGAGCGAATTTTTAAAATAAGGTATTATTTTTTGGTATGTAGGTAGAGGTATTTGCCGAAATAGCATTGGACTCGTAAGTTCATCAAAGTACCTACTTTAAATTACTATTCTATAGTAGTGTATTGTTACTGCAAAAAAACACTGAAGAAGTTAATGGGTTCGATTCCCGCACTGCCTATGGAGACCGAATTGTCTACCTCCATCTATCCTCCATATGGATGGTGGACATGTTGAAATTTTATGTTGGAATATAGGTAGGTATGATAGGTAATTATATTAAATATCGAAAGGCCAGCATCAGGGTACGTGCAGTGTGGCAGCGGTAATTTATGGGTAGCGTATGTAGGTATGCCGGGATGAAGAGTGGGAAAATCAAAATTTGTCTTAATTTTTACACACCATATAATTAATAAGGTTCCAATTTTTTATAAACCATATTATTAATAAGGTTCCATTTCAAAAGGTACCTATTCAATATTTACAAATGGACAGCTAACGAAATACCAAGTTTTTGGTTAAGGAACGATCTGGAATTTATAGTGCAATAGAAGAAAAGACCTTTTAGATATATTTGTTTGTACCTATTAGAAAAAATCACGTCAATTTGTCGCTCCGTTTTGCCATGAAAGAAAGACAAACATACAGACAGACATAAACAGTTTCGCATTTGTAATATTAGTGAGGACTCTTTTCACACACCTATTTTCTCAGATATTATAGGACCTTCTCTACGGAACTTTTACAAAAGTAAAATAGGTTCATATTTCCGTAGTCGGTAAATATAAGACCTTAGATCTGTATAATTAAATTCGCGACGGAGTACCTACGCTGGTTTCAAGAGGATCTTGTAGCCTTATCAGATCAGCGCACAGCAGCCAAGGTAGGTAGTCGAGTTAGAAGCAGCAGATCACCGATAGACTTGTTTTATTTTACTTTTTCTGGCACTATTACATGTTTTTTTTATTTATTTATATTGTTGAGTTATTTACGAGAGCTGTGTCTAGCTTTGCGGTTGCTGTAGGACTCTGGATTGACTGATCAAAAATCGCGAGAACAGAACTTATGGAAAAATTTTGATTTTCGTAGGGTAGCGGCCAATAGCCTTTCTGCTTCCAGCCTTTCTGATTACAATTTCCAGCCATCATGGAGGTCTGACTATCCATGAAGGCTGGAAGGGAAAGGCGGAGTGACGAATTGTTATCTGATAAGATTTTTCAAATGTTACCTAGTGAAATGAAAATACCTACCTACCTAGCCCGCTGATTGTTGAGATCGTGAAAATCATTGTAAAGCCGATTAGAAACAATGTATAACTAAAGTCAGACGTTCCGCTGTTAATAAATAATGGTGGAATAAACATTTGTTAAAAAACGAAGTATTTGAGCTATTTACTTAACGATTACCAGTTGCATGCAGTTGAATTGTTGTCCAATACTTATTAGAAAAATACAATTGGAATTCATGTAAACTCGAATATCGTCTCCAAAAAAGCCACATTTTCTAGCGAACATTGTTAAATAAAAATCGGGATAGGAAAGCACTAAGCTAAGATAAAAAACTCTTATCATCTAATTAGATAAAAAATATATATAATTTTATAAAATTATAGGTAAGCTACTTTTACAGTCTCAACCCTACCTACAGATTTAAGGATGCTAGTGAAATGCAAGGCGTTTATTCAGGCAGATATTTTTTAATCAATGCATAAACGTTTCTACCTACTACTTAATGATGTGACGTATTGGATAGGTAAAGGAACTTCTTACTAATTTATTGAACATTGGAAACGTTAAGTTCAACGGAAATGTAAGTACCTACTTACTTATACCTATGAATGCTTTCAGATCCGATGAAAAATGCAAAAAAAGGCGTAATTATCTAAGTGTTCAATATATTTCGGATGGGAGGAAATATGACCTATATAAGATTTCTTCACAAGTAGGTACTTACCTAAATACGACATGTACTTAGGTAGGTAATTAAGTTTAAATCAGTTTCGGTATGATCACGAAAAATGAGACAAAAATATAATATACCTGCTGAAAGTTTAGAAAGTAGATTACCTTATTAAGAAATATTATGTTAAGATATTTGTGAAAATTAGTTTTAAAAAACCGGATTGTTTTTCTTTGCTATAATATTACAGACTTACCAGATTTGTATTACAAAAGCGTACATACAATTATTTATAGCACAAAAAAATTCAAATCACGCAACCCGGGATCAAAAAAGAAAATTTGTATAATTTCGGAAAAGTTTTCAACTATGAAACTTTCAAGTTGTTTGCTTGTTCGCACCCCTCATCGCCTTGGCGAACCGACCAATCAGAGGCCTCGGAGTCACGCATTAGGCCCCGCCCACCGCCGCTGCAATACGCATGCTTCCACTGCAACGAAACACCCATGCACTCGCCGTCTCGCTTCCCCTCTTACTCAACACCTCCGCGCGACAAAGACAGAAACATTCGCGATTATGATATGATGCAAATTTTTTATTCACTTGCAAATTAAGTATTGCATTAAGTAATTATGTGTTATTATGTGGGACTAAGTGTTAAAGAAAAGCGGGACACGGGAGTTACCACAAAGGGTTAAGTAATTATCAATAATTACCTAATAAGGTAAGTAACTATTATCTGTAAGGTAAAAAGTAAGGTTATTATATTTTAATTCTATAAAGAGAGGTGTTGAAAATGAAGTAAAGGCTGTATTTTTATCGCCTTGATCTTAATAGTTTATAAGGTCACATATTATTATTGTAAACAATACTTATTAAGTAAATTATCAAGGAGTTTAAGTTTTAATGTTGTTTAAGCATTTTTTTTAATATCAAGAACACCATTATTTCAATAACTGTAGGTATACCTACCTACCAATCTATATTAACTATAATTATTGCTAACATGGAGTCCCTATTAAAATGGTTAAGGAAATTTTGTTTGTATTTTTTTGCCATACAATACAAACTTTAGGTTCACGATCCAATATTACGTTCAGTATAGATTGAACTAACTTATAACAAGCTAGAAAGTGTAGCCCTCAGGAGGTAGTTATGAAAACAACGTTTAGTGTCAAACTTTAAACCCAATAGACTCGACAACTGTTATAATAAATAATAATAAAAAGGGGATAAATAAAAATGGATTAGGTATTTTTTAATGTCTTAACTTTTCAGCAGAATGAAATTGCTTCTTTCTTATCTTCTTCTAGCGTAAATACATAGTTAGGCAGTAGTAACTTAGTCACATGTTAGAAAGGTAAGATTCTAACTCTGGAACATTTTGTTGGAAAATACTATTAAGTTCCAATAAGACTAAAATCGTTCCTATAAAATCCTTTATGGATTTAAGTACTAAGAAGGTACTTCCTCCTTATTCTCGCCGATTAGCCTTAGCCGATTTTCATCAAGGGTGGCCCACCTTTTAAGATGAAACAATTCAATATGACCTTCCACAACAAATAAAGAGTTCCCACGGACACCTACATTCCCTATTTCCTGTTTACTGAGTAACTTGTATGAGAATAAATAAACACAATTGTAGCTTGGCAATGGAGGCTTTCCGCAAGATGCCTGGCAAGAGCTGGATGCGAGTCGCCGAGGATCGGGCTAAATGGAGAGCCCTAGGAGAGGCCTATGTCCAGCCGTGGACTGCGAAAGGCTGAAGATAATGATGAATGGAGGCACACGGATTTGACTACTCGCAACTTTTTAATTTTTATATAATATTTGTTTATGAACCTCCTGATAGTCAAATATTTGAGAAATACATAGAAAGATTCTTCAGACAAATTTTATCAGCTTAGAATCACGCGCGGTATGCAACTTTACCCTTTTACGACATAAATTCAACGTCACTCTATGCAAATCCTACTTGTATCCAATTACTCAAGATCCTGTATGACAAACGAACAGACATTCCACTATCATAAGAATTATTTTCCAATCGGAAACGTTGAATCTAACAGCATGCATTTTCGAAATTCCTTCACCGAAGAAATTAATAACAAAACCTTAAAAAAAATAAACAAACCCGTTCCCGACCACGAAACATAATTAAATACCAATAAACGATTTTTAAATAAACATTGATGTTTTTTGTCTCGCTCTCCCGACTTGGAATAGAAAGGGATGTAAGATAGTTACCCTCAGGTCGTAAATTATGTGAAGTCAGAAGGTGAGGTGGCTGAATTACGTTGACTTCTGTTGAGTAATGTTGCCAACATGTGCGTAGTCTGTCGCGTGACCAGTTCATTATTATGTCGTAATATGTTTTCGAAGGATGGGGAGTCTTTGGGGAAATCGAGAGGAGTGTTTTAATTATTTTTTATTGTCTTCTTCCATCATATAAAAGTGCACCTTTCACAGCATCTTATAAAGTTGAAAATAATATTTAATATTATCGAAGTCAAATTAATTTAATAATTTATTTTAAAACGCTAATTGTACATCGTTAGTATTGATATGATCACCCAATATTCACTTTCTATTTAACAACAACTTATAAAATACTTATTATACAAAGATACTAAATAAAAGCTGATGTACATACTTTACAATGTTAGAGCCACGCTACTACTTCAGTCCCATCGTGAGAGAATAAATTAATCTAATTCATAATGAATTAATTTAATTCATTGGACTAGTACACCAATAGGCTAGTTGCCACTATTTTTATTATTTGATAGAACGGTTCATTACGATTATATCCCAACTAATATTATAAATGCGAAAGTAACTCTGTCTGTCTGTCTGTCTGTCTGTCTGTCTGTTACGCTTTCCCGCTTAAACCTCGCAACTGATTTTGATGAAATTTGGTACAGACAATCTTTAGACCCTGAGACAGAACATAAGCTACTTTTTATTTCGAAAAAAAGAAATCCACGCGGACGGAGTCGCGGGCGGCCGCTAGTTACAACATAAAAAAAATATGAATTTTTTTTGAAGCACCTATCCAACTGTATTTTGAATTTTTAATTATTAATTTCACTACACTACCGTAAACGCCGTCCGCCATGATGGTCTGTGCCGTGGCGTCACTGTTCTTGGCAACAATACGCGTGACATAACCAAAAAGTGTTTATCGGAATTAAAACCATGTCTTCGTAGAGATTACATGATACATTTATGAATTACCACTATTGTATCGTGCGTGAATGTAAGAATACATCAATAAGAAGTTGTGGATTAAAGTACCCAGTGATGAGAATTTGCGAATCAGAATTTGAAGCAAAACATTTTGCAACCATCAAAGTATCTATTTCGGGCAAGTTTGTTTTCAATAAATGTGAAGTGTATAATATTTTAATAGTGAAATAAACAACAATCAACGCGTTTAAATAAAATACCACGAATAACCTGTCGAAACTGTCGTTTAAATTTGTGTTGTTTACAATATTGGTGACGTAGAATCATGGCGGACGGTGTTTTCAATCAAGAGAAAAAAAGTAAAAATGTATCGGGTTTAAGTTGAATTTTTGCAGCAATCCCATATTTATATTTTATGAAGTTTACATATTTTGGACCCTTGTACGGAATTATATTCGAATTAAAAGTGATTTTATAAATGGTGATATGAGGCAACTAGCCTATTGCCTAGCCCCCAAACTAAGCTTGAAGCTATGGAAGCTAGGGAACGGATAGACATACTTGAATACTTTTATAAACATCCATGACTCGAGTACAAATGCCAATGTTCATCACACAAACATTTGCCCCTAGCGGGATTTGAACTCGCGACCCATGGTTTTGTAGCCAGGGACTCTGACCACTAGACCAACGGGCCCTTCTTAAGTTTCTTGCGGCACTTCTTCTCAGCAGGCCATTCACGTCGAAGTGCTGGTAGATAAAAAAAGATATGACGTGCAAAAGAATTTCTATGCAAATCAAATTGCAAAATAAACCACTTTGACTTTGACTTTGACTTCGTGATATACATTACAATGGTAGAGGCACGCTACTACTTCAGCTCTATCGAGAAAGAAGAGATGTATAGATAGATACTATAACAGGTGTCCTCTGGGTAACCATCGTGAAAGCGTAAGGTAATACCTACTTCAAGCTGCATTTTGTCGAATGAGAGCAGTGGATGTTAAAATTAGTTAATGTTATAATTAGTATTAGAAACACACTGAGCGAAAAAGCGCGACCGAAGTTCGAGAAACAACGTATTTTAAATGGGTAATGACTGAGACACTATGCCGAAATTACGTCGCGTTATTTTGTATACAAAATGCATTGCCACCGAACTTCGGTCGCGTAATTTCAATCTAGTGGGTTCCTACACCAAGTCGTAGTGTTGCGGATAGATATCCATGTCAGTCAACAACTACTCACATACCATTTAATGAAATTCATCACTGCCTATCGCCATATCGTGAAAAATACCTTGATATTCGATATTTAAATGATATTCTTGAAATAAAAGAGAGGTAGAGCTTAGTGAAACTTCCATTCCAATGAGCCACTCGTCTGGGGAGGAACGTCCACCTTACAGAAGACAACAGTGAAATAGCACTTCGTAACTGTTGCGCTATGTTTCTACTGGTAAGTAAGGTCGCCAGAGCTCAGTTGGGGTTTTAAAGGCGGGCAACGCATCTGCGACCCTATACGAGTACAATCTTATTCAATACTTTATCACACTTTATCACACTTTTTTAACTTCAAAATATTTGCACCAAAAGAATTCATAACCACAAAATAAAGAAAAACATAGGTAGGTACGTACAAGTACTAATTGCTTGTAAAGGAAACGTTTTCGTAGGTATCTATTTATCAATATTTAAATCACTAATACCAAAAACAAGTCATTCGACTATCGCTCAGACTTCCTGAGTGCCTGGTACCTACTGGTAATTAGCACTTAATTATAATTAAACCGCGCAGCAAGACAAATGTTTACCATTACACGTGATTTACGGTACACTTTTAAACCGCCTCTGATAACTACTGAATGTTCCATCAAAACATTTTTTTTCGCCCATTGTTATGTCTCTTGATATGCGATCTAGGGTTCAATGTTTCAATGTGTTCGTTCTTGTTGGAATTGTTTGTTGGTATTAGTTCGATTAAAGCTATAAACATCTTTGTAAGTAATTAATTTAGCGAATCAATATTAGTTTTGACATTAAAATGTATAGTTTTCTGCCTTGGGCGTATTTAATTTTTATATAACAAACATACGCCAAAATCTGTTAAAATAAAATGATACATATAATATACAAGCCAAGCGCCCCCGCGACTTCTTCCGCATGGATTTCGGATTCCGCGCACCTAGTGTTATAGATACTACTGACGCTTTATTAAGCTTTGCTTGACACGTGGACAATCCACGTCTCAAAAATAACTTTTCAGTTCGAACCAGGATTTCTTCAGATTAGTACGTTAAAGCAAAGAAAACAAACAAACAATATCTTCAGCTTCATAATATTAGTACCTATAGATTATCAATAAGCAATTACGATACATAGATTGAAGTGACTCTACTCAACATATGTAATAGCCCCAGGTCGTTGCTTTGCCTTAGATCTTAGTTCTGGCTAGGTTGTGCTAATTGGTAAACATATTCAATTTACCCTATGGGGGTAATAATTAGCTATAACGTATTAGTTATAGCTAATTATTACCCCCATAGGGTCGCCCTGGGGAAATTTGTTGCAGTTATAGCTATGGCTTTTTTCTAGAATGAAAGGAACAAATGCGAAAAAATCTGCTTACGAAATTATAATCATCAAGTCCCATAGTGTAGCACTTTGTTTAATAATAGGTTCTGGTTAAGGTTTGCATTCTATTCATAAAAACACTGTAGAGGCCTTTCTCACCAGGAGGTCTGTGTCTGCCAACTGGATTGATGTAAATTAATATGTAAATGCCAAAAGAACCAAAATTGTACATTAATGGCGTATTATCATCAATGTAAGCCGGATTCTATTCACTGATGACTCCCCCAGGTGAGAGAAAAATGCCCATAATCAAGAAGCGTTCAAAACGTCCTGACACATCGTAGGTAAGTATGTATTTTATTGTGTTGTACCTTTGGTAAGAAAAAATTGAATGCTCAAGGATTTGTTACTACTGTATTATAAACATGTAAAATAAATACATAATAAATTTTGTTTTTATAGTAATTATAAGTATGGAAAAGACAACAAGAATAAGTAATATCGAGTCAACTTGCATTCAATTATTTCTAGCAATAGAAAAGGAAAGTTTCAAACGTTATATCGAAGTAAATAATAAATTAATTATACGAGCAATTGAACCTGCCTTACAAACCTCGCCTGACTTTATCACACAATGAAATGATACACTAATACGTTAATACATTCTCACATCTACTTAACAAATGCACCA
The DNA here is from genome assembly GCA_958496325.1 of Nomophila noctuella. Taxonomy (NCBI): domain Eukaryota; kingdom Metazoa; phylum Arthropoda; class Insecta; order Lepidoptera; family Crambidae; genus Nomophila; species Nomophila noctuella. The sequence goes on from OY292491.1 coordinate 11,105,408, forward strand.
ACTCTATATCCTAAAACAAAAAGTGCAAAAAAAACATTAACGCTATCACATTCCAAACGGCCATTCCAACCGTTGGACATCACCATAATTACTTCAAAATATATAATCCAGTATGTTTTAGTGCATGCAATTTTTACTAAGACGTCACGACTGACATATGGGTCGTGTCCGCTGCCCTAGACTTGTACTAAGTGCCGTCCTATGAAGAATTATAACCACTTTTGACCGACGTATTAGTAAGGACAGTGTCTTTGTTACCGGCCCTAAGTAGGTCGTTTGTTTGTAGGTGTTGAGTGGAAATATTAAAATGTGTGCAGACTCAAACGCAATAGTATCACTGTCTAAAGTGGACTTGTTTGTCGGGTTGAAATGTACTGATGCAAGGTATATTAGGTTTATTAAAATTTGGTCAATTTCGCTCAATAGCTTTCTTGGGAAAGGGTATGTGCTTCTCTTTCCTCAATGCAAACAATTCAAAACGACATCCTCAAGATAAATCATAAGAAAAAAATCTGTTGGCGGTAGAGTCATTCTACGAAAAATGATGATTTTTAACGACCCATAATCTCAGAGGCTCATAGTTTACTATATACGAGTACCTACATCTAAAAAGTTAAGATCTTTTGTAAAGAAAGATTTAAAATTATTTTTCATCAATATTTAAGTATAAAAAAATCAAACCCATAATTAAAAAATAAACTACAACCTTTTAACCATGAAATAGCCATGTTAATAATTACACAAAGTTTTTAAACAAAAAATAAAATATGACTTACCAATGTAAAAGACACTTATTTAAAATGTTCCAAAATACAAACGTTGCATTCAAAACAAAACATAACAAAACCGAAAGATTGAAAGGAACAAAACGTCACTCATCCCAATAATCGTTTCGCAACTAAAACAAAATTCCACAACGCCAATCCATAATCATCAATCGGTCCATTGAAATCCGATACGTGGTGTTACGACGTAGTCCTAATTACGCTAATCTGGCTCAAGCGGAGCGATTTTACGCAAAAGCGGAGATTCACGCGACAGCGGGTCTTTACGCGAGAGCGGAGATTCAGGCGAGAGCGGGAGCGGAGGCGCTCACGTGGCGAGGCGGCCCAGGTGCGCCCCGCCCCCCGCCTCCCGCTCCGCGCTTGACGCGCGTCAACTCCACCGCTCACCTAGTCGTCAGAAGCGCGCTGCACTCGTTGCCGGAACGCCGGGAAAACACGAGCCGTTTTCCGCCGCGACGAACCGCGCCGAAGTTTTCGGAATTCGAACGCGATTCGAATTTTCTTTTCTTTTTATTCCCTTCTCGACAACGAACCTTGAAGTTTTGGTAAAGGAGATTTTTAAATTGAGTTTATCGGAGATATTTTTTTGTGAAAAGTGTATGGAAAGAATAAACTTGTGGGATTATAGTGATTTTTTTTATTCGACTTTATTGGTTGTGATTTTTCGTAAAGTTCGCCGTTTAGGCTGTTGGTCACTCTAAAGATCGTATTGGAGTGAGTATTTTTTGTTATTTTATTTTTATTTAACTTACTGTAATTTTTATTATAAGTAAACATAATAATTGATCTCAAATTATATAGCTTTTGAAAATTATGTTCAATTGACACGGCTATAATTGAAAAGGCGCGTTGTCGTAAAATCAAAGCGTATCGCAGTAAATCTCCTGGACTCTGTGGATTTAAACTGTCCACTTGTCACGGGGCATTAAATGTTATTATATCCTGAGCTTTGCGAGTCAGCAGCTATTAAAATATGAGTAATTAGCGAGAAGCTCTGATTTAGAACTGTTTCAAATAACGTTGCAGTATTAATTTAGATTATAATAATATCTAGGATTAACTGTGTAAGTTTATTAAATGTGTAAGCCACATAATCAAAACATTGCGTTGCGACTTTCCGTGACAAGATGAACTATTGCAAAAGTTTCTTAATTGTTTAAGAGCTTTATAAAACCTATTTTTACATAAATGCGTGTATAGATATTGTTTGAACAAAGGCATAATTAGCAATAAAAAACTTTTACAAAGTAACTTGGCAAGTTACGCCGCAATTCTAATTATAAACAAACTCATTAAGACTGCGCCATCTCAAAGTCAAATATTTCAAAACATGTCTCCTTAAATAGAATCAAATCGAACACGACACAATAAGAGCTATCAAACTGCCGAATTAAAATTAAAACCGTCTTCCAAAACGTGTTCAAAGGATGTCTGGGAATATACAGAGTCAAAGATATAATAAAGAGACAAAAACGTCATCGGTTCGGCCCATTTAATGTGCACCGGACGACAGTGACAAAAATTTGAACTGAAATAAACTGAACACATGTGTATGTTTGCTACTCGCAAGAGATCATTTTAATAGTAACTTTGAAAACAAACGCTAGGAAGTAGAAGAAGTATAAAAATACAGACGAATTGAGAACCTTCTCCTGTTTTTTTGAAGACAGTTAAAAAAATACCAACATTTTATTAAATTATAACCAGCATTTAATAAATTCATCGTAAAAAAAGAGAGCAGCTATAAAGTTTATTAATGCTAATGAGTAAATGTAGCTTTGCTTACTTAAAATCCGATGATCCAAAATGAGATAGATAAGAAAAATACTTAATAAAATTGTATCAATATATGTAAAGTCTTTATCTAATGCATTAACAGAAAGTACAAGACACATTTAATCTATGTGGTTTAGAAACTATACGTTTGTAATCACATTTAATAATTAATTATTTAAATAAAAAATATGATGGTAAAGGCTGGTTTTAAAGTACTAAATGTATATAAGCAAGTAGAAGCAAATAAAAAAATAAAATCTATATTTGTATAGGCTGGTTTTAAAGAACTGCATGTAAATAAGAAAGAAAAGCGTTGATCCTATTGTGGGAAGTTGATAAGGTAATCAGAATTGAGGATAACTTCTTAACTTTTTATTAAGTAGGTCGGTATACTCGTAATGTAATGTGCTTTGTACATTGTGCTATATAAATTAAACTTTCATATACGTATCAAGAAATGCTTTTCATAGTAATTTCATAGTTTTTATGAATTTACAAAAGTAATAAAGATGACTAGTTTGAATCATTGATAGGTTGAAAGATTGAAAAAGTGTTGAGATAAAGAACATAACATGATAGAAAACGAATTATTATAAAGTACTAAATACTTAGAGATATATCTATACGGAAAGTCATATTAGCCTAAAGGTAACGGGGAGTAAAATTCGAACGTATCAAATGAAGTAAGATAATCAAGAATCAAGAAATAGTAATAACTTCTTTAAAAATTATGCAATAATATGCACAACATGTTTTAAGACTGAAAAAGTTGAGTATCAATTTTAAAATAAGGAAAAAACTTGTTAGGTTTGTTCTCAAAATAACAGATTTCCCTTAAAAACTCTACTTTTAACAACTTTCAGCTATCTTTCCTCTCGGGCTAAAGCAATACATTTATTCAAACTCAGTCAATATGATACCAAATATTTGAAAAGTTTAGTTATTTTTCACTTTACCTAAGGTTATAAAATGTATTTGACCATTCATTTGGTAAGTACATCATAGTAATCCAGGTCTTTGCTTAGGCATAATGTATTTACAATCAAAATCAAAAACAAATTAAAATGTTAAAGCTCTTTATTTGCTCTTTACTTCGTAAAACAGTCATTAATCGAGAAGAAGTGGCAAGAAATTCCATAGTTGCCTTCCATGGTTGCCTTTTAAAATCGCCTATTTTTTCATTTTTAAATATCACAATTAATCACTACATACCTAGTATAAAACAAAGTCGCTTTTTCTGTCCCTATGTCCGTTTGTATGCTTAAATCTTTGAAACTACGCAACGGATTTTGACGCGGTTTTTTTTTAATAGATAGAGTGATTCAAGAGGAAGGTTTTTATGTATAATACTTGTGTAATATAGTTGAGAAACACTAATTAACTTAGTTGCACCCGTGCGAAGTCGGGGGGAGGGGGGGTCGCTTGTAAATTATATAAGTCCTTCAGTCAATTTTTAGATAATAACCATTGCATAATATCAACAGGTCATTCAAGAATATAAATTGTACTTTCCCGTATATCATATAGGTGCAGAAAACCAAATAGCTATCTCTCTAGTATCTATCGCATGAGCATACAATGTACTAGAAGAAGTAATTACTTGCCATTGGATGATCTTAATTAAGTACACGTTTGCTCCCACTTAAAAAGATGATTGCGTGAGATATGACTGAAGATTACTACCGATGAGTATATAAAGTCTTACATACAGATGTTATGATTAGTTCTTAAACAATATTAATTAGAATCATAAAACAAAATAAGCTGATGATATTTGTAGTGATCTAGATATCCTATGGTTATAATAATACTGTATAATGAATGTATGTAGTAATTCCCATAAAAAGTTATTTGTAGTGATTTTAGTCAGATCAGATAGTTGACAAGACGCATATTAGAATCCGGCCTAGATTAGATTATGAGTTTATGAATATTGTTTTATGAAGATATAAGAAACATCTTTTACAAAAAACTATCGGCTATAAACCACTCTTAATGAATTTAAGCTTAAATTAATTTGTTTCTAGACATAGACAATGTTAAGCATAAATCTAAATAAGTCAAATTACAAAACTATCGTAACACAAACGGTACTAGTAATCAATCTTGTTCTTATTATCAGCATAATAATTTCATATAATAGTAATCTCTACAAGATTTTTTAAATAAATTAAATTATTTGTGTGTTGCAGCCAATTCTTAAAATTTTATTTTGTTTCACGTGTAGCTCTTATGTAGTACGTTCTGCATCATTCTCATATCATTAGTTGAAAATAGTTTAAGACGCACGCTTAATAAAATGAAATAGGTTTGCATAGCTCGTAAAGTTTTAATACATACAATATAGTCAATAGTAGCCCGATAGTATTTTTCCTTCTATGTAATTTTTTATTTATCTTTAGTGTTATAAAACAAGAAAACAATTCTAAATTATCTATAGTGCTTCACGGAAAGAAATAAAAACAAGCACAAAACTTGCAATTAAGAATTGCATAAACCAATTTCCTCGCGCCAAGAAAAATTAAATACAAGCTCTTGCAATCAAAACCATGCCAAATCCAATTCTCCACAAAGTGACCGGATTGCACGCGTAAAATCTTCGCGATCGCCGAAAATTCACACATTTATCACGTGTTACGCTTTCGAGTCGAATAAATCCGATGCACAATGACTGCTAATTTGCTCGAGAGATGTATGCACCGAGCGCATACATAAATCCGACGGAGTCACTACCTACCGCTTACACCCATAAACCTCTGCGGACACTTTTATGGCTCAACCACGTGGCTCGAGACGTTTTTTCCGCACTTGACGTGACATGTGTACAGTTCTCGGATGAACCCGGAATTAATTTATTGTTTTAGAATAGACCCCCGGCGCATCGGCATGCCCTAATAGCGTGTGACGTAATAACTGAACGCATATGGGTAATAAAGAGCGTTTATTGGGCCCGCCCTCATTATGCTTAGAAGATAATTGTTATGGACTATTTTATGTTGTGTTTATGAGTTTAAACAAACATATTCATTTGTATGTATTTAATTATGATTTATGATGAGCTTTGATAAGTATCACAACTGTAGCTTTTAAATATAAGTAATACCTGAAAAATATATGAAGTGATTCGTTGAGTAAAAAGATACATTAAGCTGTACTAAAACAGATCTGCATGCTTGCATACGTTAAGATTTTTGACGAACCTTAGCCTTTTGCATTTTGTCAATTGAGTCGAACAAAAACAAAAATTTTACCGTGTTTGATGATTCACTGTTTTATAAGAAATAAAAATTACAGTAATCGCATGTATTTTATCTCTCAATAACTGTCTTCTTAAATCCGCATCATCTTCAACATATTGTAACACTTACTGCTACATTATCTGCAATACGACATTCATCACCAATAACGAGGCGACGCACTTGACCAACTAATGTGTCTCATTTTATCACAGGACCATCAATCAAGCCCCACTCCGAGCACAATTGAAGCGGGAGCGAGCATCGGGAGCACTTAACATGTCCGACTAGACCGCGCAGTGCCCGGACGATGACAAGCGCCGACTGAACTTGAGACGCGGGACACACAATACTGTTATCGATGAACGAGTTAAACTACAACGCAGGGATGAGCTCCTACCAGTTCGTCAACTCCCTGGCTTCCTGCTACGGGAACCAGGCGCCGGGGCGTACCGGGACACCGGTGGAACAAGCCGGCCATCCCGGGCTGCCGACACCGGGGGCGGACTACTACAACCCGAACGCGGCGGCGTCGGCGTACCCCAACGCGTGCTACTCGCCGCCGCAAGTGGGGCACCACTACCCGCAGCACCCGTACGCGGCGCCCGCCACCGGCGCGCACATGCAGCCGCAGACCATGATCGACTACACGCAGCTGCACCCGCAGGCGCGGCTCGGCGGCGCGGCCGGCCACCTGCACCAGCACTCCAACCCCAGCCCGGGAGCTCTGTCGCCCAACCTCATGTCCACGCCGCCCAGCCAGGCCGCCGGGGCGAGCTGTAAATTCGCCGACTCCACATCCACGACTGGAGTCGCATCTCCGCAGGATCTCTCCACATCTTCCGGCCCCGGTCGAACTTCCCCGGGCTTCGGGAATGTCGGGCAGAACTCAAGTGGAAGCACGAGCACTAAACTAGGACTGACTACGCCCATCGCGTCCCCGGTGGAGCACAAGGCGAACGTGAACCAGAACATCTCGAGCCCCGCGTCGAGTACGTCGAGCAACGACAGCAACGAGGCTAACAACTCCAGCTCCACCAACACGAAGAACTCCAAGTCGGCGTCCAACACGCAGGCCAACCCGCCGCAGATATACCCGTGGATGAAGCGAGTGCATCTAGGACAGAGTGAGTATTACATTCTTTAAACAGATTCGCACACAAATTTATGAGTAGCGGTACTCTTAATGATATTCTTAATGCGTAGACAATCAATTTGATGAACGGGCCGATTCACACTTTTTTACTGACGGCGTGAAATCTTAGAACAGCGGCGGCTTAACACAGGCGGGCGTGACCACGCCTTCGAAAACCAACAGTTTGACGTAATAGGAATGAAACTATCCATCAATTGGATGCCGAGGTGGAGACAAAACAAATTATATATCTATTTATAAAGCATTAGCATGCATTAATGTCGGATCGATATGACTGCCTGATGAATGGTGTCCATAATAAGGAATAATGGCTTTGTTGGCGGGCGCTTGCGACTGAGCATCCCGAGTCTTTTTTCTCGGAGGCTCCTAATGACGGGGAAATGCCTCGTCATCGTGACGCATTTGACGGATCCTCACCTTCTGGTGTTGAGGGAGAATTGGCCTTTTCAAGGGTTAATCACTTTTAAATTGAAGTTTAACAGGCGGTAACAAACTATTTGCTTTTTTGACATAGTTGACGTTTTATTAACATTGTTATAGGCACTTTAATGTATAAAGACAGCATCTTCGTATAAACAATACTTATACAGGACGATCACTGTTATTCAAGGTCCCCTTGTTTGTCTCTTCATTAGACTGACTGATCAAGACTCTTAAGCATTCAAATTATCATTCAACCATGGCCTACGTGATTTGATTCACTAATTTTATTTTAAATTTTAAATAACACTCTAGTAACGTAACTAAGCTTGTACACATAATAAATACCTGGCACCTCACAAAAAAAAACTCGCGTCTATTTTTCATTAAAAAATAAAGACGAAAACCCACAGATAATAATAAACGGCATAGTACACACTAGCCGACGCAACAGATTGTCGGGAAGATGGCTCAAGATAAAGACAGGCACAGATGCGCGATGTTCCGGGAACCGATGTGACAAAGCATTGTTTTCACGATATGTAAATTCAATTCGACCTTCAAGCCCACTAATTGCTCTGTTTCTCGAGGAATTAATAGTCTTTCAAATGGAAACAGGTGCTGATTTTTGCTAGCAGTTGAGTCACGACGTTCTTAAATCTGTAGTAAATATTTGAACGTGGTAATGGGGATATTATTCGGATTTTAATGTGCAAGAAATGCTATAAATCAGTCGAAACATAAAGAATGATGCACATTAATACATTATAGCCTGCAATAATATTATCTTGAGTAAGAATTTTTAATGAAGTTGAATGGGAAAACACTACGCCATTTCTTTTTTCAAAGTTAACACTGACAAACGTAGGTACTAAATTAAATTTAAGATAATTAAAAACAATCTTAATTAATTATGACAAACCATAATTACAAACTTACATATCTTAACTTTTTTGTTATCGTTACAAACTACTTGACTGACCAAATTTTCTTATTTCTTCTAAAAACTTATTACTGTTTTAGTTAATTTTGCAGTTAAAATGTTCTTACTGTAAAGTTGTAACGTGTGTTTTTTTTATGAGGGATATAATATTATGTATTACAAAGCCATGCTTTTGTAATTTGTGCATGTTGGAAATTGTGATCAGTTTCAAAACACAGAACCAATTCTTATATTAAAGTATACCATAATAATTATGTATGTGTAATGTACGCATATAAAAATACCCTTCAGGTTTTGTGATAACTTAAGGGGTCATCATTTACTTTCAAAGAATGTTGAATGAGCAGCAATTAATTCTCGAACACATTACTGCATTTGTAATTAAGGAATTTAAAGGATGTGACTGGATATGACTAATGTTCTTTCTTTTTATCTTTTGTGTAAAATATTAGTGGAACATAACGACTTGAATTTATTGGTCACGAAGTACAAATGAATTTTTAATAATTACACACGATAAAGGCAACTCTTCCATTTCACACAACACGTTGGTTATGACAAAGCCTTATTAAAATGTAAAATTCACCTTATAAGGCCACCCGAACACAGACCACTGAATGTCTTCCCATATAGAGGGTTGTCGTTTTGCTCGTCTTTAAAACATTTTGTTTTAATGCTTGTAAAGGTTATCTTGTGAATGATTCATTACAATACTCATAAAAAAATCAATTAGCCAAAACATTTCATCCATATTGATTTGTTTAAAGTACATACTACTCCCAACTCTATGCTATTTAAGGTATCTTTTTCTCCTACGACAGAAAATATTATGCATTATACAACCCTTCACTGTATGACCTGATCCAAAATATTTCATGTTATGTTAAAAAATACCGTAAATATTAGACACACATTATGCAATAGCAAAGAAAAACAAGAGTTTTAAAATCTATCATATGGTTTACGATCTCAAAAATAAAATCTTCGCCTTAACCCCGTACACCGAAGCCAAACCCGCAAAGGTTTAGCGACTCTGCAATGAATTACCACTAATCCAAACGAATAGTACAAAGCAAATAAATAAAGTTGCAACCGTTCGGGTGCAGGAAACCTAGTATGCAAATACACACGGAAAAGCAGAGGTCGCGAACCTTCCATGTTTAAGGGCTATAACTCAACTTGAGCACCTGCCCGGAATGCGTGCCGACCGCGACTTATAAGATTTCAATACAATACCATTTGGTTCTAGTTAGCAGAAGCTACACGTGATTGCATTTTGTCAGCGATATATTTTGACAATATCATAGAGGAATTATGAATAGGTACAACTAGTAAGTTTAACAGTGTGTAAGATCCCATTTAGCGCCAAAAAAGTAGTATCGTCACCTTTAGTAATAAAACTTGCACTTGAACGAAATAATATTGGTATCAGTTTTAACTCGCTTCTATTAATATCCGATGAATAAACGGCCATTTATTCTATTCTCCTCTGAAGCATATTTTTAAATCTTAAAGTTAATTCAAATTATGTGCTTTTATTTCTTGTGAAATGTATTTGTCGTGAGTGAGTGTCAAGGGATATGGGAAGTAAATAGTTAGAATACCGAATGCAAAAATGTTTTAAAATTCACGTTTTCCGCATTACGAGTTGTGTATTATTTCCTTACATTTAAAACACCTACGAAGATAAAGCTCGTTTATGCTTCGTGAGACTTTGCAGCGATAAAGAAGACACGCGAATCAGAACTGGAACAAACCAAATATTGTGTGCTAGTTGCACTTTGTACATTGCAATGGAAAAATAAATAAAATCGTTTAATTAATAGATTCATCAGTAGGTATAGGCTTGCACCATAAATCGACTGACATAGTCGTGGAGTCCCGATTGATTGAATGTGTAAAAAAAAGATGTACGTATTGTGAAGCACATTTTTCTAAATTAAAATATTTCTAGACAATTCATTTATACCAATTCACTGACACGTGATAACTAATCCATTACACAATGTTAGTAAAAAAAACAGGTTTTTTGTATCATTTATAAATCATAAAAAGTCTTGATCATTATTCAGTCAAAATAAGGGCTGCATAAGAACTCTAAAGCAAGGAAGTTTTTCTACTTAATCAACACTAAGTCAAGTATTTTCTTTATGTAGTGACCTTATTTTCAGGAAATATGAGAATTTTGCCATAAAAACTTTTTCATCAACAATTAAATACTTTACTAGGAAACCGCATCAAATCCGTCCATACCACCATCAATAAAAACTAACAATACCAGTCGTTTACCAGATAAAAGCAATTAGTTTGAACGGAATAGAAAAACACTACCTGTACCCGACTATTAAGAGTAATTTATGATTCAATTTACGGAACATACCTCGTATCATAATCAGAATGACCGGTCGGCCTAGTTCATTTATTCACTTTTAATTGAATATAAATCCCACTGATAAAGAAAACTAGCTGTATCATTTGCAACGGCTATAAATTTTAATATACGTTAGTTTGAATGCATTTCGACGTCTTGGTATTTCCAATTTTCCGGTGTAGAGAAACATTTTTAGGAGCCACGAATACCGTTGAATAACCTTTGGTGTTCCTGCAAATTGATTTAAATGAAGTTGAAGAAATATTTATATTTATCATATTTTATATCGCCCTTTTCGTATTCTCTATTATTAGTATAAGCCGGAGTGTTTTTATCTGTAATAATACTAGTATTATGGTCACCATACCAGTCACGCGACCAATATTATAATCGTAGTCAAATGATAAAGTCTGATAAGTACAAATAAAGAAATGACATAATATAATTTCCATACAACCCTAGTTCCAATCAAGGAATAAGCAATAACTGCTAAAACTAATTTCACCTACAGAACCAAGGAAAACCTTGGCCATGACTTGAAAACCTGGTTATTACATGGAAGCGATTGCTATGCCGACCTCCGTAACCCTTCGAGGGGAACGGCGAAATTAGTTACACATGCTTACACATACATAGTTATCTAACTGCAGGTTTTGCAATCTTTTATTTATAGGCTGGCTTTGAGTAATCATTTTAAGGGATTAATATTAAGTTCGGGTTCACCACTTGTAAAACTGTTAGTTAGTTTGTGATATATCTTCGTGAAATTCAACAATCTAAGTATACTTATAACTTAATTTGTTTGTTGGTTTGGTTGAACGAGCTAATCTCAGAAACTAGTGGTTTGAATTGAAAAAAAATCCTTGTGTGATGAATAGTCCATTTGACGAGAAAGGCTTTAGTGTAGCACTATGTGTGCGGAAACAGAAATCCACGAGGACTTATCGCGAGCGGCCACTAGTATTTCATACAATGTTTATTAACAGTAAGTTAAAAACTTTAGTCCCTAACTTTGGTGTGCTATTTCGTATGATAAACTGCAAAAGATATTGTTTTACTCGACTCTTGAAATTGTTAAAGATTTTATTAGGATTCATTTTTTTAGTATGTTTAAAGAGAACCAAGTTGATATTTAACTGACTGCAGGTCATCTTGATTCTTGAGAAAGTGCACGTCGTTAAATGGTTTTGCAACTGAAGTGCGCTTTCATTTAAAATCCCAGAGATTACCCAAGGATTGAACTTACGTGAGCGAAGCAGTAAATTCATATTTAAATGCTCATTAATCACCCGCAATAAGTTTTTAGAGGCTATTTTGAGAAGTTAAGAAATAACACGAGGTCCTATCCACTTATTACGGTATATTGATAACTTTCTGCCAATGTACGCTGTAAGCTTGTTCCAAATTTTAAGATTTTATTTTTAACTAAGCTGATCTCTCAAGTTATGGTTACGATATCGAAACGAAAAAAACGGTGAACCAACAAAGTTATCTTGTATCAGTCATAATAATTAGAACCAAAGTACTAGAATAATTTAGACCAGTGATTTAGAAACATGGATTAAGCCAGTGCACCATTTTTCTGCACATTTTGTTGTATAATTCCAAACTTCAAATCCTGCACTTCATCCCAAGACAGAATGCAACGGAAGGTCATCACCACCAATCCAAGATGATGGAAATAGACAAGCCATAGCTCCCAACATGCCTGGCAGACAATAAAGAACACCATCAATCTCTGCCCGTGCTCTGCGCCTGCGCGTACCTGTGAAGAGTTACTAGAGGCGATTAGTAAATAAATAACAAATTAAATTCCACTAAAGATTAGTGGCGTAGTCACCGTTTGCTCATAAATAAATCAAGTCGACCGGACCGCGGTAAATTACGACTTAAATAATATTATGCTTAAGTAGGGACCCCATATCTCGACCGATCGACAGGACAGGAGGAACATGTTCCAATGTTCCGCGAAATTACTTAAATACGCTGCCTATAATGAAACTTTCGTAATTATGCACATAATTCATATCATGTTGTGAGGGAAATTATATAGCTGGTTTATTATATGGCCCTACGATGACCAATTATATTCAATTTTTGAAGACGATCTCGATCGATTGGATATTCGAATTTGTAAATTAGATTTATGCAACTTAACTCACTATACATAAAATCTAATTTCGGATGCATTAGAAATAATGGAAGTGCTACCATTATATTGTCTTAATAATATTATCAAGAAACAGAGCGAATATTTCTGCTTATTGCTTTAGGAACTTTGAAAGGGGTAAAAGAATATTTGACGTGAAAAAGAATTTCAGTGTAAATCAACTTGCAAAATAAACGCTTTGACTTTTGACTTTGACTTTGAATATAAACATTTATAAGAAACACCGTACCCGTACCGTAACCGTTTACTTCGTTTTTTTATCTAATGGTACACATAGATTTTGCTCATTATGTTTGAAAGAATACATTGCTTAATATTGTTTCTTCATTGAAAATTACAATAAGTCACTAATAAGTCGCAGTCCAAGTTTGCTCTTTTTCTCTAAAAGGCAGTATGTCAAAAATCGTTTAGTCTAATTTCACTGAGTTATTAAGATAATATCTGACATTATCCTACAAATTAGGTAGAACTGGTGACCCTACACTAAAGATATGCTGCATGGTAAGCCCGCCACTTTAATATACAGTTCTTGCTTATACTTTGACGCTTTTTATAATTACACCTCTTGTTCAGGACCAAAAGCGGTTTGCAATTGCTCAAAGCATTTATTATGATTCGCCATTAAGGGCATGGTGCCTAATTTTTATCCAATTAAACAGGATATTAATGTTTTTACTCGATTCGTGGTAGATAAAGGTTGTTATTTCGTAGTGCGTACAAAAATGGCAAAAGTTGTAAGTGTAACATTATTCATAACGTGTTCGTGATAAAATTAAGTGCATTATGTTTAAACCGTTTAACCACGTGGTTTTACCGTTCACTAGGTAGGTAGCGTGGAAGAATTATGAAACAATACTTTAACTATATATATCATTGAACATTGTGATTGGAATCTAGGGTACAATTTCCATTCACCTAAACCCAATTATTTAAGTTTTGACTCTATCAAAACGAATAACTAACCTTTTACTTCAGTAAACAAAACACTGCCTAATATCTTATGAAAATGGCATTATTTACGAATCTAGTTAAATCATTCGTTGAACTAGCTGCCCACGACTGTACCTCCTTAGATAACCGCTCGCTTATTAAAGTGGTTAAATACGTATATACCTCCAGCTTATAATAATACATTTAATTCGCGATCGGTATAAAGATAAAATCGCGGCACGAACGAAGGAATTCTCGAACATGCCCTCGCTATACCCACTACGCCTAAGCTAACACAGATGATTGTTAATCGTGTTTCCAGTTAGTTAGAGTTTAATTTCGTTTGGAAGAATAAACGTTCGAGATATGAACCGAGTGGGTACGATAAAGAGACACGTTTTAAGAACGGTGGCGGAAAGCTTCTCTGGAAATACATACTTTGTTGAGTTTTATTTTATTATTTTTTGTCAAAACTTTTACCATTCATATGAGATATGCTAAAATTAACTTAAAACCATCAGTGTCTCGATCAATGATCAATGATCATCGATCTTAAAGGGAGCTCCTTAAATGGGCTACAATACTCTAAAAGAGCTGAATAATCGAAGACAAAACATTATAACTGAAGTAAACTAATGAAAACATAGCAAACACTAATAATAATATGCAGGTCTTCATAATCGCTCCTTTTATTAGTTATCGAATGAAGAAAAAATTAAATCATAATAAAAACCACAAGAGCAATCAACCTTCTGTAGCCGTTCAAATTACTCGTCGCAAACTCGCCTAACAAGTACCATAACATTGGTATCCTTTAAAGTAGATCAGATACATAACGCTTACCCCGCCTTTACCGTGTAGGCTATGTACCAAACCAGTCCTGCCAGTTTAAAATATGCACAAAGGGTTAGCAAAAATAAAATCGTAAGAGGCGGACAAAAAGGTAAAGTAAATAAGTCTGGATGGGATTAGGCCGGAGCGCGGTTGGTTGGTTAACCGTGACTGGGCGAAATCTGAGTAGCATGTGACGTCAGAAACCCAGTGGGTTGGTGACAATGAATAGAGGATGAATGCGCCAGAATTGTCGTCTATGTACTCGAAGTATGAGAGATTTTAGTAATATGTGGCACGAGACAGAAGGACAAAAAACCAAAAATTTTTTTTTACAATTTCCGATTTTTAATTTCTGATAAGTTTTCGTCATTCACTCTTTTAAAATAAATGTACAAATTGATAACCAGTGTAATATTTGTCTCTTAATTTAAGTCAAAATGAGAACCTAAATATAAGAAGTTTAAAAATATTGCTTTGGTTACAATTTTATCGTCAACGTTACTAAATAATAACCAAACAAAACCGTTACTACTTTTCCTAAAAAAAGGAATCGCTACATCAGCTATTCAAATAAAATGCTGACAGATTTAATGTGTTAAATAGCAAATTATTGAGTTCACTTAACTCAAAAAAATATTAAAAACAACATAAGCAAAACCGCATTAAAATTACAAATCAATGATAAAGTACCAGTTAAACATATTCCAAACTAAAAGTACATCCCGCATCGGGAATTCGGGGCAAACACCGTTCCCCAGGGATGTTCCAAGTTCAATTATTGATGGCAACTTTAGCCTCTATAAAATATAGGGGGAGATTACACTATTTTTCATCTGGTTTAGCTTTTAAATAACTTGTTGGGTTTTTGGGGCTCGTGGAAATGTTGGGAAATCCGATGTTTATATTTTTCTGTGTCCTATCCTTAGTTGCAGAAATTTTCATCTTACTTAAGATACTAAAGCGTTTATAGAAAAAATGAACACCAGAATAAATCGATAACGTAACAATAAGGTTAGGTGAATGAAAAATTTCTAACATAGTTTTCTGTTTAATCATTTTAAGCTTAGCAAGAAATAAAATCTTTTAGGAATTATTCAATGCAAACATAACACTGACATGAATTCCATTTATTCGTAAAGTTAAAAAGACACTGTTTCCACCTTATTTACCGTAAAAAAAAGCCACTATTTTGTGCTTTTAAAATTTAAAAGAGCAAACGTACATTTATACTCTACAATTCTAACTACGGATGTACTACAGAACCCTGCTTCGTGCGTGTCTACCTTAGCTCTGTTTTTCTACAAAATAATTTATGGTCAATGTTTTGAAACTTTTAAATAAAATGCTTTAGGTGTTTCGCACGCAATTTAAGCCTCATCACGTAAATGGTTAGCGTTAAGTTTTAACTATGATAATATAAATATTATGCTAAATGCAGGTGCTATGCAGATTGTATACAGGCTCATTGAAAATGCTGCTGTATTTTTTATCTTAATTGCTATCTCTTAATGAAGATTGCTATCATCTCTTCACGGTGTTTCGAAAATAAAGGGATGCACAGTCTTCCTCCAGGCGGTTCCTTAACAAACAAGTTTTTAATATATTGGATGTCAATAGACTGACGACATCATTTTATGGAAATTGAAAGTAATTTTCTTCGGGTCTGTCCTTATTATACCTAAACATAGCATATGGAATCTGATTTATATATTTATATTACTCAGTGCCTACTTAACATTTTATTTTTCGTAAGTGTAAAATTGCTTGGCATAATTGCACAAAGACAAAAGGTTTTAAGTTAAGGCCTTTTGGATTTAACTCTAACGTTTAACACAATAAAAACGTGTTTTTACAATATTTATGAACCATTTGTAAGAAAAGGTTATTCCTTTTTCTTACATTAATATCCAAAACATTCTGCCTCCAGCATACACGGTTCCCATTTAAATCAGCATCCAAAGAAACGCAATTAAAGGACTATAATAAAAGCTGTTTGCATTTTAATTTCATTTCAATAACCCGTGTCTGCGCAGACACTGATTAAACTGGTCATATAGGACCACTGTGCGCTTGAGCAGGAATTAGCATCGATGTAATCCACTTTGAGCACCCAATTTTTGAGCCACTTTTTTGTAAATAACTCTGTCGTCGGCGTAATTGTAATTTAAATTATTTGTTAAAAAAAGGTACGTGTAAATTGTAAGAACTTCATGAATGAAATGTCATGTCTTGTGGTCTAAATATTTTTTGAGTTTCGTGGTATGAGCCACATTTTGTACCAAAGTGATCAACCACTTCTTTCTTCTAACCATAAAGGTACGTCCAAGTGGGATTGAACCTTCGTTTGATATGTCATAATACTCGTACTTTGAATTAACTGTTTTTTGTATGATTGGGAGGCAAACGAACAAGCGGGTCACCTGATGGTAGGTAAGTGTTCACCGCTGCCCATGGACATCAACTACCATACAATGGACGCAGATGCGTTGCCTGCCTTTAAAAACCCCATACTATCCCCAACTGAGGGGTGGGTATGGGAGGGGGGGTTTTCTTATTTAATTGGTAATATGAGCTGTTTGCATTTTAATATTATTTCAATAACCCGTGTCTGCAGACACTGATTAATCTGGCCATAAGGAACCACTGTGCGCTTGGGCAGGAATTAGCATCGGCATCCCGAGCCGTTACTCATGCAGTGTCGACGGTATGTGAAATTAACATTATTTGTTGAAAACAGTTACGTGCAAATTGTTATAAATGTTGTCTTTAATAACAATATAAAGAATTACAACCACTTAAAGTCACACGTTGCAATGTTCTTCGCAATTTTTTGGATTGATTCACATTCTGAACACCGAAGCGGTAGGCTTACCTATTCTAGATTAGGTATTCGTAAAAACTTGTTTATAATATTTAGATTGGCATAATTTATTTCCGTGTCTTTGTCGTATAATAATTAGCATGAAAAATACATAAAATTCCTTATTGGTTGATATTTTTTAATTAATTTAGATTGATATTTTTTTCATTTTTAATTAAAGTGCAGTTTAATAAAATCTATCTAAGCTTTTAAAATTACTTCAAAAACGTTAGCTTAACATAATTTTGGGGAGCATATTATATTTTTTGTAAAAATGCGTGTAAAAAAGTTTTATTGAGAAATCAAAATGACAAGACATTATTCCGATTGTTGGTGAACTCGGAATGAACTGAACATCTTCATCTCACGTCGACGGCAAAAAACAATAATATAATACTGTTATTGCTGTCACACGTGATATAATGGTAACGCTGCAATTGTTTTCGAAGCCATAAATAACTTTTTACAAAAGATTCGCGGTTTCCATAAAAGTTAAACGGGCTGATAAACATTTTTTTTTCTTCTGTCTCTTCGGCCCGTCTTTCCTCCGGCGGACCTATAAATATTAATACAATCAAATGTTTTGACGTGGGCCTTTTTTAAGCTTTTATCTTGTACCTTCGCTTATTTTTTGTTAGCGTCGATTTCGTTTTTATTTCGTGTTAATTTGGACAGCGAATTCGGTCTTTTAACAGGTCGTAAAGTATGTAGACCGGAGCTGGCGCCAGGGAAGTATAATAATATTTGAGGGGAGCGATTCAATAATGCCGCTATTATGTTCAAAATGATACGGTTTAATAGATTTTTTGCAAAACTTCTGTTTGGGAAATCACGTGGTCAGTCGGTAGGAAGGTATGTCCTCTACCACGACACATTGTGTGATGTGTTACTGGCTCTAAAGGTCTAGCAATTGACGTGGGGGTCTATTTGCTTCTGTCTTAGTTTTCTAAGAAGTTTTCTTCTGTGTAGTTGTTATCACTTCTTGAGGGTTTACTAATGATTGACTAGCCGTTTGGTGCAATGGTCGAGAAGTCGGCTATTACACCAAAGGTCGCGGGTTCGATCCCCGCACGGTACAAACATTTGTGTGCATGAACATGTCTGTTTGTATCGGTCTGGGTGTTTCTATGTATAATATGTATGTATTTACAAAAAAAAAAAAGTATATAAGTAATGTTTATCCGTTGTCTGGCATCCATAGTACAAGCTAATGCTTAGTTTGGGGCTAGATGGCGCTGTGTTAATAATGTCCAGAGATATTTATTTATTTATTTATTTATTGTTCTATAAACATGTTTTAGCGTGGACATAAAACATTTTTTGACATCTCCACTAACATTCTATAGTTCATTTCAAAACGAGTCTGTGCTCAACCAGTATTTTGTGTTAAATCCTCACTTTGTTCTTGATTATTTATTATTCCGTACTGTTCTACCAGTCAAACATCTTCCCTTTGATATTCAGTTTCTTAAGCTAATCCTTACTAGCAACAATTCACTTATGTAGGCTTAAAGATAAACGTATTTTCCAAAATATCAATTTGTCATAAATGCAACAAGTCGACGCCGCTAACAAAAGAATATAAAATCAAAATGAAATCAATAAATTATTTGATGCAAATAAAACTATAAAACTGCGTAAATTAGCATAGCTGTGAAGAGTAACATTCATTAATTTTTAAATAAAAACATAAATCTCTTCGGTGTTTTTACTCTGTGGCAAAGACACCCACAACCGAAGTAGATTATTTAAACGATTGTGAACTGTAAATTTATTAGAGCAGGGCTTAGAATCTAATGTCATGTTCGTAGCATGTTTGAATCGACAAGATCTGATCAAAGTATCTAAAATGGTCACAGTTAGTGGGTTAACCACTTTAAATTGTCATCTGCTTGATTTATTTCTGTATCTTTTGCGGCCAACACATTTTTGTGAGAGTTCGTGGTTAAATCTACGCTTTGATATATTAAGATTTGGATATTTTCAACTGGAACTGTTGATACGTGTGATTAATATCATTGTTATTTTAGATTTAAATGAAAAATAATAAGCTATGAAACACATTTTTGTGTTATAATTAAAGAATAAAGCACAGTAGATAATATTTAAACTCAATTTATGTAACATTATTTAGTAACTTTTTTAAAAACATAGTTCATTTATTCGTCAGTCACAAGTGTTCAGATCTTTATTTGTAATTTAAGAACAATGTGTAGCACTGTAACCGATTAATACGAATTTGTCACACGAAAAACTTGTTTATTTTTATACTAACCTTCTTCTGTTGACTTCTTTATTACTATAGCCTTCATAACATACGGCAAATTCAAGTATTAATCTTTAAATATGGGTATAGTTTAATGTTAAAACAGAACCCTAAAGGAAAAATGCATTTTAAACTAAAAATTCGTCCTAAAATGTCACTATTTTTGCATTAATTCGCTATCTAGCCAGAGGCGGATCCAGTGGGTCGCTCGTAAACTATAATCATTCGCGGAGTCAATAAATAATTGCCGGATCCAGCCCTGGTTTTTGTTGTGCGCTCGCGCAGGTAATATAGTCATAAATTTCCATAACCGCCACTCGATCTTATCAAATGTAATTTTAATTTGATTTCGGAACCACACGTGTTGAGGCTGTTTAGTCGCAAGTTACGACCGTAGGTATAATGCCGGGTTAATAACTAGTTTACACATCACAGAATAGTGTTCGTTCATGTTTAGTTTTTGTTGTTCGGAATCATAATACTAGGTCGGTGTTAAAGAAAAGCGATCGTTTTTTGTTTGCGCGAATCAATGCGGATAAGATTATGAAATTGATTTTTTAAATCGATAATACGCTCTTTATTTTTAACCTAATAGTCTGGTTTATCATAATTCTTAACGGACACCGCAAAAAACTGCATTTAATTTTGTTTTGTAAAAATACAGAAATTCTGCAACATTTTTCGCTTTAATTTCTGTTGTATTTGTTCACCATAATACATGACGTAAATGACCGACATAAAAAGTATGTTTAAGTTTCTTTGCACTCTATTTTACTCTTTACCGCCCTTATGTCTGGGATAGATTATAAAATTACATTAAACTAGATGGGGTATGGGTTTTTTAAAAACTACGCATCTTCGACCCTTGTACGGTTGTTGATGTCCATTGGAATGGAATCGATGATCACTTATCATCAGGAGACTCTCTAGTTCGGTTGCCTCCCTATGACATACATATAATGGGTACTTTAGTTTTAAAATTACTAGTACAACTTGTTTTAAAAACAAAAAACAGTCAACCGTTACTGTATCTTGCAAAAGTTTCTACAACATTCGCAATATATCAGATTCCTTTGCGCATCACACATTAGCATAGAGCCAAAACTTCACTTGATAGTGAAAGTCAAAGTCAAAGATTCGGCTATGATTATTAATAGACCTGACACCGTTCCCATCGAAATCAAAAGCTTATCACAAATGATTGTCGTGTGTAATCAATAACTACAAATCGAGTTCTAATGATAGGCCGAACAAAATGCGTCACGCCTTTGGCGTACCGAAGTATATCTAACGATAATATATCATTAAATTCATAACACTGCAATGATATAAGACTTTGGCTGTGTCGTACACCGTGTTGTTATTTGATCATGAATTGTTAAACGAAGCGTATGAAAGTATTCAGTTGTTGTAGTTTTTAACGGAGTCTTAATAAACATGATCCTTTGTAAAGAGCACCGTACTATAATCCAGTCTGTGGGGACTTATAAAAGCCTTTGCTCTACAAAAGGTGGAGTAAAAGCGGTTTTGACCTTATTTTGTTTAGGTATGGGGACCTAATAAAAATCCAAGTTTTCGACCTTGGGAGGAAAAGGCGCGAGCCACCATCTTGAATTGAATGTGCCAAAATTAGTTTTTTTTTAAATAATGTCTCAACAGTTGACTTTGTGGCAAAAGTGTCTATGGGAAGTAGAAAGAAGACAAAATTACTAACATTTTTTTCATACATGTTTATTCTGTAAGTCTTATAGGTAAAAAGTTACATCTGGAAGAAGAAAAACAAAATTACAAAAATCATCAATTTACTTTAGGCAAATTAGACAATCTTGGGATGTTTTGATCGGGTGATACGGCATCATAAGGGGTTACGCACTGGATAGCTCCCATAATATGAACAGTATGCAAACCATCTATTGTATTGACATTGTGATCCGCATTATCACAAATAACTTGAGAGAATGAATCTGGGTCAACCAAGGTGCCAGCTGCATCAGGACGAATAACGGCAGATTTTTCGAAGAGTGTAGTTTCAAAGTACGACGCCGCGAAGCCCAACGAAGACAGTAAGTCGATAAGTTTCTGATCCAAACTTCTTGTACAAATATGTACTGATACCGATCAAAAGTGGCGACAAAAAAGATCTAGGTCTTGCTGCTGAAATTACAGCATGAGATATCGCTTCGCATATTTTATTCCATTTGTTAACAGAGCCACGTTTTTTTTGGAAATATTTTATTCCGGCGCTTGTAACTTTTTACCTATAAGACTTAAAGAATAAACATGTATGAGAAGAATGTTAGAAATTTTATCTTCTTTCTACTTCCCATAGACACTTTTGCCAAAAAGTCAACTGTTGAGACATTATTTAAAAAAAACTAATTTTGGCACATTCAATTCAAGATGGCGGCTCGCGCCTTTTCTTCTCAAGGTCGAAAATTTGGATTTTTATTAGGCCTTCATACCTTAACAACATAACATCATAAACGCTTTTACTCCACCTTTTGTAGGGCAAAAATACCTACAGACTGGATTACTACTGAATAAGAGTGTATTTATATTAGCAAAAATTTTTATAATTTCTGAAATTAAACAAATACGCAAATCCGAGGTTCTAGATTTTTAGTGACCTTAAATGGCGCACCGTTTTAGTTACTAACTTAAGATTTCATCTTTCTTCTTAATTTACGTGAGCATTATGGCAGATAATATATATTTGTGCATTTTACAACATTCTAAAAGATACGTAAGTTGTTTATGTCTGGTATAATAGCTAATACGAAATCCACAGAGTGTGTAATAATTTCTGTGTGATAGTCAGCCACTCGAAACTTCAAACTGACCATCGGTTACGAAATTACGATTTACAACCCACAAGTCGTAGTATCTGGTATCAAACTTTAATCCATTTATCACCGCTTTTGTTTACGATACTCGCGTATCATCGACTATTAATTATAATGCGTTCTTCACTTCCAACTTTGACGTTCTCCCTGTGTGACAGACTACAGATAAGAATTTTAATGTTACTCAGTACAATTTGACTTTAGTTTCGACATGGTAAAGGAAATTGTACCTTATTTGTAATTTTTATTAGATTTATTATTCTTTACAGTGAAGTTTTATGAGCATTTGTCGAACTAACCTTTATTGAAAGGGGTTTAAGAGTTAATTTCAAATGGCTAGATGGGAGCGTGTTTTAAGAGCGTTCAGTCCAGGATTTTGATGAATGCGCTTATAATTGTTTCTGTATCGATTATGCCATTGATAAATACTTCGACTATTGCTCATTTTATTAATGATCTGGAAGCGGAAGAGCCCTAACGTCAGTGTTATGTCACAATTAATATTGGAGCTGTCAAAACATCTGTCGGCGCTTAGCTTTCCGTTTTTGTAGAGTAATTAAATTTATTAATAGGTGATTTGTACCGTGAACTGCAATCATTTAATCGAATGAGAATCTATTTTTTTTTACTTAAAATTATTCAAGGATTTATTAAATAGACCACAGAGTATCTTAGTGATTAATGGAACAAATGAAAACTAGTTGTCTGCTAATACTCATAACATATTATTCGACATGAATATTTTATAGCTTTAGCTCAATATCACTCGAAAGCATGCCAAATCAGACGGTCTCATAAAAAATAGTAAACTGTTTGTTTTAGCTGAATGGCTAAAGGAAAATCGATAGGGCCCGTTCGTTCAATTTTAGCTAAAATTAACGGCTCCGTATAAACCAGCTAAGCAACGAACCGCGACGGAATTTAAATAGTCCAACACTTCAGCCACGACGAACAGTTGGTATTTTCCACCATAGCTCAGAAGATAACATAATAGTTTCTACAGCATGCAAATATCAACCTTATAATATAACCACTAGGGATAAGTTTTGGCTAACAAAAGATGGAGGTATAGTACAATCGAGTGGAGAGAGCTTGTAAAATTTTAGCGAAACCGCTTGTGAAAAGTGCAATGATGTGGAAAAGTATTGAGAGTTTTTCACTTTTTAAAAGTAGATGATTATTTGAAGAATTGAAAATAATCATGAAAATATTAAAACAAAAAAAAACTTATTGTTCTATATACCTTCATTAATAACGAATCACCCGTCAAGTATTTATTCAAAATGAGCACAAAAGCAAATTTAAACAAGCAAGCTAATTAATTAGTGTAATTCATCATTCTAACGCCGCGCCTTGAACTCAATAATGGAGGTCTGGTAGATGTACCTATTGGTATTTGGTGTATGTGTGTTTAGTATTCCTATATAATTTTATTTTTAATTTACTGTTACATCTGCGACCACTGTTCTAGTGACCTCTATATCGTTTAATG
Source organism: Nomophila noctuella (assembly GCA_958496325.1). Classification (NCBI taxonomy): domain Eukaryota; kingdom Metazoa; phylum Arthropoda; class Insecta; order Lepidoptera; family Crambidae; genus Nomophila; species Nomophila noctuella. The sequence goes on from OY292491.1 coordinate 11,129,490, forward strand.
ACTGTGTTGGTAATGTAGGGTAAAGCACTGCCCTAGTGCCTAGATGCTTTTGTGGATTGGCCGCCAAGGTTGAAGGGGTATTATTATTATTATTAAAGGATTCACATGCTTTGGTAAAAGTTTCTTGATGTAGCCAAAGGCGTAAGTTAATGTTTGTTACATTTTTACAGATACATCCATCTTGACTTTTTCTTATCACTTTTCTATACAATTGTACAGTAAGCGCTCGAAGACATTTAGCACTTATATGCATATTCCAACGAAACTTTGCCGGCGACTGTACCTTCGGTGCATCGAGATTGGAAACAACGCGAGTCGTTGCTAGGGTATTAAAAATTTACCTAGGTCTAGCCTAGGTAACAATAGCAAGTCATGACCTAACTTTAACATTATCCTGAACTTTAGGATGCGATGCATTGTTACCTTGAAAGTTAAGCATTTGTTCTCCGAAGTTAAGCAACTTTTGCGTGCTCGGAACTTGGATGGATAGATAAATGCCTGAGTTTAGGAAAATGCATTCAGACTTTGGTATTAAAATTCGCTCGTTTTATGACATTTCTTGGTTAAGTTCCTGATCTATCTGCCTGATAGCCTTCCATAAAATAGTCTAAGAATATCAAAAGAGACCCTTGAATAAAACATATTATTATCAACGCGTTTAAGTGACCAAGTCAACATCCTTCATTTCCACTGTTGCGACATTTTGTGTTTTTTAGATAAGTTACTCATCTATCTTCAAAAAAGCCTCCCAAAAACTCCTCTGAGAAAAGCAAAAGAGACCCTTGAATAAAACATATCTACAGCGTTTAAGTGACTCAACTCAGCATCCTTCATTTACACTCAATACTGCCTTGCGAATGCCAAGGTAAATTGTTTTTGGAAGGGTGTCACTTCCGTGTCGCAGCATTCCTCGGACGGGACAGGCTACGACAGGTCGGGGAAGTCCACTTTGACCACCCAAATTTGAGCACCCGCACCTTGAACACCTTTGTCTAGTGCAATTTGAGCACCTATTTATATTACTGGCTTGCTCAAAATATTAAAATGGCCTGACAAGAATATTAATCGGTGCTCCAAGTTTTGACAGGTTCGTTGGTCTAGTGGTGCGAGATCCGGGCTACTAGGGGATAATGTTTGCGATGAACGTCCAGCGGTTATACTCGAGTCATTTGGATGTTTATTTAAGTGCATGCTTAAGTTGGTCCACTTCAAGCATCCATAGTACAAGCCAAGTTTAGGGCCAGGCAATTGGTTAAATTTTTATTATAGTAGTAGTAAGGGCTGGCCAAAATGCCATTTCGCGAGCGCATGCTATGGCTATCGTCGCGAATTGTATCGTCATCTCGCACACGAAATATTTGTGTGAGCGAGATGGAGATACATATTAGTCGCGACGAAAGCGATAATCGTGCACTCGCGAAATGGCCCACCAGGTGCTCAAGTTATGGGTGCTCTAAAATTGGGTGCTCAAAGTGGAATCTTTCGACAGGCTGTGACGGGCCGGGACATGTCTCGCGTCAGAGTTCGCCGGGACAGGCCCGGGTGACAGGGGTCGACATGCCCACTTCATTAATTCTTAGCCAGCTGATCAATAGCTTATTGCTTGCGTGTAGTTGTGTACCTCGTGTGTTTGTTGATGTATGGGAATTTTTGATACTCCTGACTGTTAGGTTTTAGAGTGGACACCTAACCGTAATCGTTGTGTCCAAAATAAATGATGATTTGTTTGATCTAAAATTTTGTTTCCAAAAAGAATACTTAAAGCTAACCAGATCTCACTCATTATGTAGGTACAGATTTAATCAGCTGATTACTAATATTTCCATGCCAAATGTAAAAATATATTTTCTTTGCTTTCATACAAGAAAATATTCGACTGGTTTTGTTCATCTACGATAGGAACTGCATAATAAGGTGCCATTATCTTGAACGGAAGTTAGTAAAAAGCTTGCATTATGATGAAACAAAATTACAGCCATGGGAGGATCCAATAAAGAATTACATATTGTTTTACACTTTTCTGACATCCCAGAGGTAATATTATGTACAAACAAACAAGCATATTGCATCCTACGTGTGAATGCATCACTTCGACTAATTCGTAATCAATTTGCCTGTATACTTAAGCGTTATTAAAGTCATTAAAATAACCGTATGCTGTATTTAAAAAATAGTTATAATGCTATAATTGCAGAATCGCGAAAAAACAGGCATTTACGGAAAGCACTTAGCGATGCCGCCTCTCATTATTATAATAGCCACTAATACTCCTTATGTTCAAATTACTGTAACTGCATACAATTACAGTTAAGATGATATTATTAAAAGGTCAATAGCATATTTTCTGGAGCCTAGTAACTTGTATTAAACAACGAAATCGACAGCGCAATTGTTATTCAAGCATTCAACCATTTTAACCACAGTACAGTGTGATGTTGGCCAGAAGTTGCAGAAGTGTAATTTTGAGTTGTTCCATGAAATAACTTGTATTCGATTTAGTAAAGTTAGTAAGATCATTATTTTGAAATAATAAGAACCATTTTTTTAAAGAGAGTTATAGACCCCTTTTGAAAATATTTATTCATTAAGTAACATTATGTTATTCTCAATGAATTATTTTTATTATTACAAACTTGTTTTATTCTCAATGTTTTATTTTTTTGAATTATATAACTAGAATTTTCTAGAGTTGTTGCAATCCACTTACTAAAATACAAAAAAACAATAACGAATTCGATTAGCTGGAGCAAAAGCAATGCGTTGATATTTCTCAAAGTCTGTACATTCTATTCATGCTATGCCTAGATTCTCCATTACTACTTTATAATAAAAGACGCATGTATGCTAAATTGTAAGTGGGAACACCAGCCTGTTGAATATTCAACATCTAGTTGGTTATAGATAACCAGTCGGGGGCCTACGGCGCTGAGTTATGACTTTGTAAGGTGATTTATTTGGTGTCATTGATAGAATACAAGGGACTTAAAGGTTGTAGCATGCGATCTAACTACTAACCCAGTGTGGTGCATCGAATTATAAAACATGTTGTGTAATTAAAATGTACATTTGCGTACTTATGTTTGATTCATGCCGTAAATTTAAACAAATGTACTGATAGAATACTTTTTATTTTTATACACGATTTAGATTTCAACACAATACCGCGTGATTTTATTAACAGAAAGTTATATAATTATAAGACAAGGCTTTGTGATTTGTAAAGTATGGTACATTTGTGTAAAAAGGTTGTTTTGTCAAAAGGGTTAGAATTATCGACTTTTTTGATAATTTATGATTTTAAGGAAACGGATAGTAGTTTTTAATTAATATTTCTTACAAATTTTCTAATGTACCCACTGCTTTTGTTATTTCTTTACAGTGTTCTGACACTAACTAGATGAAAGTACTATACGAAGTTTGTTTCTCACAGTGCTTTATACAAGTTACTGATCCGCCGCTGTACTATGACCATTACTACCCCCGACCGCACACTGGGGCGAAATGCGTCCGTGGAGGAAACAAACTGACATTTATTAATGGTTATATGGAAAAAATATTGTTGCGTTTTCGTTTCCCCGGCTTTTAAAGCGCAATAAACAGTGCGCAATTAAAACGCCAATAGCAGATTGATGGCTTGATTAATAACGGGAAGGAGATTATTTTGGAACTCAATCAATCTATTTTGAACGTGTTCACGTATGAAACATTAAATGATTGGCTCTAACTTTCTTATGGGGTACATACAGGCTTTAAAATACAGAATGCATCCAAATAACAAGGAGAATACAACACATTAACAACAAATCGAAAGACATAACATCTTTTCGATATCTTAAAAATATTTCAAACCCAATTAAATTACATTAAATATCATAGGTACAACATTATTTTATACATCTTTTTTTTTGGTACACACAAACAATACACAAACTGCATTTAATTCCATTTTCAAACAAAGGTATCACTTAAGTGTTCACAATACCATGGACGAGTTACACTCAAAATAAAATGTACTCTGTGGCTCACGACGTTTTAATACAGTCAGTCTGCCTGTCACAAGTAAGTACATACCTAAACCCTAACGTCTAGGTAGCTTGAGCCCCGCCCAGTCTACCGATAATAATTAACCAATTACAAAATGACAACCCATCGTGGCCATTTTAATTGGTCGGCCATTCCGCGCGCGGCGTATGCACTGCCGCATAAATCTATCAGATAGCGACTTGTTTTGCAATGGTGTTGACTGTGCCCTTTATTAAAACCGTGTATCTTATAATTAAACACTCCGACGGTTATGAAATCTTGCGCGGGTAACGAGGGAATCCGGCTTTTTATCTACAGATTGCTGGAAGAGCGTTGGTATTACTTGTTGCGATAATGGTTTGAATTAGAATACATTGGGAGGGAAGTGAAGGGAAATTAGATACCTACTTATATACTTATTACAGTACTTTTAATGAAGTTGGTTTGACCAACTGATAATTATTTTAGAAATGGCTTTGAGGATTAAGGAATAAAATTGAAGTGGATAGGTATTGGCATTTTAAACTTACTCTGCGTGCGGCATGTTGCTTTCGAAGGGTTTTGTATGCAAGTATAGTTTGTTTCTATGTGTTGTGTGACCTCCTCTGTTCTTCTTTTACTTTCTTTCTTGAAATTGCCTGGATGCCTTTTATTATTTTAGCTTTGTTTTTACCTTTGAAGAAGATAGCTGACAAAACCATAAAAATTGGAACAAAAAAAACTACAACTTATTTATTCCATTCCTATCGCCCTTTAGTACTTTTAACAATCATGATTGACTTACCAACTTCCAAATTAAATTGTACGAAAACTAAAATGCCTCTAGAATTCTTTATTAAAAAACAAAAGAGGAGCATATTAAACTGCCACTGGAATTCCAAATTTAAATTAAAAGAGGACCATAATTAAGCTATCCTCATGCCACGCTTCCGTGACAATTTCTAGTGTGGATCCAACACCATTATCATTATGATTAATGTACTAGGCCCAAGGGAACTAGGTGGTGACGGTAATGTTCATTCAATTCGTAATTATGCGTTCATCATAAATATTTTTACAACGGCCCGTGAATAATCGCTTTATGGAATTATACATTATACACCCTCCTGTATAGGGAATTGAAAAGAATGCATCGACAATTAAGTGTTGAGTGCACCTGTTTAACAATATTTTTGTATTTTCTATTGTTTTTTTATTATTTCCGATGACTGTTGAGGTTTTGTCGTTATTATGTTTAGTAATAGTCTATGACCAGGAATATTCTTTGGAGTAAATACTCGTATTTAACCCATTAATGGTCAAAGTGATACCAGAGGGATTTGATTAAAAATTTATTTATTTTCGTATTATAGATAATACAAATAAATATGAAAATGAGAAAAAAACTGAAAATATATGTTTTTCAGGAATTTATAGGGGTGTTCCCAAATTGGCACAGTGGCCACTAAAGGGTAGTAAGTAGTCTAATACTAGGGTAATCTTTTCATACATAACTTGCAGTTTTATTGGCTTATTTTATGGCAAATGACATAAGGTACTTGTTTCAGTAGCTTTCTGATCTGCTTTATCGTGTAGGTGGTGCAGATCAGACCATCCATGGTAGATGTTGAAGGACAAACAGAGGGTTTTAGGAGCGATTTCTTTGTAAAGAGTCCGGAAAATAAGCTTCGTGTAAAAAGTAGTAGATACATAGACTTATGTCATCCACCAATGATATATGCAAACTCTTTCTAGAATTTTCTAGAAGTTAGTGGCATCCGCACTATATCAGTATTGTGAAGAAAACGTTTTATCCCTGCTCTAAAGCAAAATATTGTCCATTATTTCGAATCACGTACAAAATACTAAGATTGACTACCATGTCCAACAATATTCAATCATCAACTATTTTACTATTTGACCAATACATGTAAGATCTTTCACTGCCCCTTTCCTTCTTCTTTTCCTGCCTAGGGTCTATGTAGATTTTCGTTTTTTTCTATGCCAGACAGGAAAACTTGATGGTGCATTAGTTACAGTAAATCGGATTCAAGTTTTTTGTGGCATATGACTTGTCATTGCTGCTATCAGAAAGACGCCCTAAACGCGAAAAACACGTCTATATTTTTATTTGAAAAGGTAAATAACACATTGTCAAACTTTTATCAGGTCATTATAAAACCGTATTTTTCGACGATGTCAATCATGCTATGATGGAATAATGGCCTAGTAATACTCCAAATCATGGTCATTGTCATCTTTGTTGGAATAAATAGTCTTTTCAGAGCCCTTTATGTGGTAATAAATGGTAAAAATATATTAGCGAATCATTTTCGAAAACCAAGAAATCGAGTAAAACTGATATCGCTTGTGGCCGCTGTACCCAAAATGGCACAGCAAAGTTGCGGACACAATAAAAGCTTACATAAAAACTATTTCTCATTGAAAAATGTTTTAAATCATTGGTTATTTATTGTATTCAAATTATATATGGAAAAATAAGATTTATTGTATAAAACTATTTAATTATTTTTTAAAATCTCTATGTACCTCCCAGCATGATCTTATTACAAAATTTAACTAATAATTATGAAAACACCAAGGCTTATAAACAAAATTTAGTTTTGTGTATTTATTTACTAGACTTTCAACTACGCAAAACTGTATTCGGATATTAACTGGTGTCAATACTTATCATTTCTACCCTCAATAACTAAGTGTTCCCAAATTGGCACAGCAACCATTAATGGGTTAAACATTATGTTTTGCGAGAAAGGGGCTTATGGAAATACTTCCTTTCACCATTATCCTTTGATATCTACAAGACATTAAAATATCAACTCCAGCTTGATTCAGATAAAATGATATAAACGGCAATAAAGGAGTCATTCTACTTATTTAATAGGTATTCGATTTCATTGCAAGATAATTTATCAATGAAAGACCACATCTACCATGTCGCAATCATCGACTTACATTCTAAATCTTTAATTTGCCAATGAATAACATTCGCCCACATATTTGCAACACTATCGATAAAATACATCTGCTTGCTACCAAGCTGTACTAAATAAAAATCTTTCATTGAATACTAACGTATAATATCTAATAGTGTATATAGAAGCCTTGGAAGAAATTAAAAGAAAAACATTTTTCTCACATCAGTTTACATTCCCATTCCAACGGTCAAAATATTTCCAAACTTCGGATGTATTGAAATCCACCTTCCTAAGAATACAGACGCATCCGAGATTAGTTTATTTTGAAAAGTCCCGGGTTGATAGCCGAGCGTTTCATATCATGATGAATGCGATGTTGTTTACAAAACACGTTATGAAATTAACCGTTAGCATAGAATACGGGTACGATATGCAATTTTCGATACGATTGGTGATTGTTTATTTAGCAGAGAGCGAAACTGTGCGAAGTCTGTTAGATTTCTCTATTTGAAGTGGTCTTAATTCGAGAAATTCGATTATTTTTGCGTTAAATTTTGGTGTGAGTATTCTGTCAGACTTACACATTGAATTAAATATTAAATTGAATGCTTGTAAGTTTTTTATAAGGACAATGGGCATCTTAACTTTTCTAGTCTTGGTTTTGGGGTTTTAATTAATGTCTAGTTTTCAAAGTTTTTTTTTGTTGATAAGTAGTTCTTCTTTTGCGTCAGTTTAAAAGCGAAATATTTGAATACTAACAATTTTACATTTAGTTGAAACATCAAGTCAGTCTGCTTTGCTACTACTGACGACAGAGATACACAAGTCCCGTTCTAAAATTGAATCAAAATTTTAATCACAATCTTATTCTTATATAATCGAACGAAGACCAAAACGCTTTAACTTGATTATTCACAGATTTTCATTTCAAAATTGAAACAAAATTAAATCAAACCGTTCATTATTTCAATGAAACACCAGCGTGCTTCACTACTGTCTCGACAGACGGAGCAGCGCGCGTGGCCCGTCACTCGAGACCTGCGCGGGCGCATTATGTCCGAACGACGGATAAAACAAAATCCACGCAAATCCAGCGTTGTTAGTCTATTAAACGAATTTTATTTTACGTTTTTGATGGTATATAATGACCGAGAAAAAAATACATATTATGTATGACATAGGCATTTATATTATTAAATGGGATTCGATCTGGTCAATAACAAATTCCTAAGCTTGAAATCGGTTATTTTGGTGGGTAATTTTGTCTATAGGAATTGGATAATTTATTGCCACATAAAACCACAAATCAGCCTCCTAGCGTTTATCCCGTTTCTGTGCGGGGTCCGCTATGACCATCATCCAGGATTTGGCGCATCTGGATATTACAATGAAGCGACTGCCATCAGATCTTCATAACCCTTAGAGAGGAACCAGACAGATTGGATCATGGTTACACATTCAGATCTAACTGAACTAAAGTCAGAAACTATCTGAGTGTGCAGGTTTCCTCACGGTTTTTCTAAAAACCAGAGGTGTGGGCCCGGTTTCGAACCACGGACCTCGCGTATGTAAGGCGCTGATCCTTACCACTAGACCACCACCACATATTAAACCACTAATATTTGAATAAATCTCAAGCTTCAGTAGTGTTTTACTACTGTCTCTGAAGACGGAGAAGCGCGAGTGTCCTGTCACTCGAGACCTGCGCGGGCGCAATGTGTTAAATAAATCCACGTACTAACACGCAAAGCCGGCTAGGAATGGATACGGCGCTCAGTATAATACCGAAAAATAATGCTCTATTAATCGATTGATATTTAACGATTTCGGCGGTACCTATTTAATAAGCGAGAGAAATGAAACGGGTTTTGGTCAGTTAATCTTAAAAACGTGGTTTTAGACAGCGGAAGGGCCCATAGAACTATAATCAAGTCATCGTCAGAATCAATTATTATCGATTACTGAATTAATTAATTATGCGAAATTATTTTTTCGCCAATCACATTGAAAATACAGAACACATTTTGATGAAATTTGGTATAAAGCCAGGATATGGGTTAATTAGGTTATAGGATACTTTTTATCCCGATTAAAGGCCCCAATGGGATAAAACATGAATCTTGATAACGCATGCAAGAACTAGTCTGATATAAAAATCCCCATGTATTGTAAAAAGCACAGCAACACTCAAACATATAACTCCAGTAAACTTGTTGTCGACGAATCCGGTAATTCAATCTTCGTAAGAGTTAATAAAGTTTAACAATCTCTAAACATAAACCATCTCTTTCCCCGCAGTTGGCTCATCAGTCGGCCAACAAATTAGTCGGTGTCACTACAATAATATACAATAAGCGGGTCGGTGCTTCCCAGCCGCGGTACGTCGCATAAATCGCTCAACACAACCGAGTAATGTTTTGTATGGAGATTTCTTTCGACGGTAACCCGCGTGCCGTGTGGCCTTTATCTAGTCTTAAATTAATGCTTGAAATTGATAAACGTGCACGCTCCTTCAAAACGCCGACGCGGCGAGCTTACTCGATTGTTTTAAGACTCTATTTAATACTTTTGGGAATAATTATACACTTACATAGATACTTAATAGAATGAAGCTGCAATGTGTGTTTGTTTGACTCGCTACTCCCAGAAACTACTGGTTCAAATTGAAAAATATTTTTTGATGGATAGTCCATTTGTCGGGGAGGCTTTAAGCCATAATATAACACATATGTGAGCGGGAACGTGACCGCTAGTTATTTAATAGTCATAAGTACGTCCTGGGTTCGATTCAAGGGTCGGGCGAATTTGTGTCGGTTTTTCCAAACACAGAACGGATTTGTGTTCACTAATCCGCATTTGGCAAACGTGGTGATTAAGCCAAAACCCATCATTGTAACAAAACATGATTTTGAATGATGGAGGCCTTTGTCCCTTTACTTTTATTATCTAACAGTTTAAAGTTTGCTGCATCGTTCCCGTTGTCACAAGACTGCTAAAACCGTCTCAGTCCTACACAATTTATGTGATCATAACCAAATTGCCTCGTAGGTATTATGATATCATGATCTATTCCTGGCCTATTGTAGCGCACATTTACATCCGTGCTAACCTCGAGGTCTTTATACTCTATACATACATTTTCATTGTTTGCATCAATACACTGATGCTCGGCGCATTCATTATCTCTCTTAGTTTGCTTTCTTGCGATGTTTCTTTGTGGTTAACAGCGCTGTTACGAATTCGCCGCAAGTGGTCTTTAAAACAACAAGGAACCACTAGCGAGTAACAAAGCACAGCCCCACAGACGATATAAATCAAAGTCTGTGCGAAAATTACCAAATGTTGCAAAACGTTTGCGTTCATCGCCCCAAGGTCACTTGCATTGAATCTCAGGCGGAAAAAAAATTGCACTATTGTGTAAAAGGAAGAAAGTTTGAAAAGCCTTTCTTCGTAGTGTCACAGTAATTAATGTACTAATGCGTGCCATTAGAAGGGCTATTATACTTTTACTCTCTTTTAAAAGGAGCAATAACGAGGTAATGTTGTCCGCAAAAGATTTTGGAAAATTTGCATGGGCCGGACCCACCGCGTGCAGGTAGTGTCTCGTAATCGGGCGATTTGTCTTATTGTCGAGATGTCGTTTGTTTGTGCGCAGTGACCGCGACCGTGCTCGAGATAAAAGTAATAAATTATTGGAGGCGGAAGGTGTTTGTAATGGACGCCGCCCGGAGGTGTGGCGGGAATTAGGAGATGCACTCAAAATTAATTCCAACCGCATGTGATGCAACAAAACAATGTACGCTGATAAATTGCATTTTTCACGAACATTAACTATCTGAGTTAATATTTGTCAAGATCAACATTTACGATATTAATATGCTCCGCGGAAAAGAGTTATATTAATTTTATTAATTCCAACTGTATTTATTCGACCTAAAACAAATTGAGAATGATTTAAATCTATTAACCGGGCAGCTATTGCCAAACGTTTCGAGTTAAGTTATAAATAAAAAGGTTCCTACGATAACTCGTTCGACCAGATTTATTATGAAATTAATATTCAATTAGCTTTCCGCACATGATGCCGTTGCGCTGGGCGTATGTATTATTAAATTAAATTTATGACATCATTTACTGGGCGATATTTTTTAAATTATTGCCGGTCTCACGGCGTCCGTGGTAATTGTACGATCAATTTAGGAAGCGATCGGTTCGACTATAGATTTATCTCTTTACGTACAACTGATACGTTTTAAACATTATTGTGTATCCATATTGGCTTGCCAGTTAAAACTGATTCGGCGTGGCTTACATTCCCACTTACTATAGATTAATACAATTAATCATATTATTTTAAATTGCTTAACTGATATACTCGTAGTAGTTCTAAGTATTTCTTTATGTCTTACGAATGCAAAATACATTGTTTCAGATCTTTAAATTATATCACCACTCGTGTTTACATCCTGTTCTAAAACATTTTTGTCGCAATTTTCAAATAATAAATGAATTTAATTTGCTTATAGAAAATTGCAACAAGCGTGAGAATATTAAATTTATAAATAATACTAACATTTATCGCCATCGATGACTATTTGCATGCAGCTAATTTAAATATAAAATTAAATTAAACGCTTGCCCACATCCTAGAACTCATTGGTACAGCGTTATTTGTCCGCATATGCAATTAACATTAATAGTCACGGTACACCATAATAAATCACAATCTATAGACATTCCCTCATACCAAGGTTTGTTCATACTTCCTACAGATACAAGTAAAACAATTTCCATCCGATCCTATACCTGCGATTTTGAACTTTATTTTTAGTCACATAAAGTGTGGTTTCGGTTAAGTAGCAGTAAGACCACCGGTTTGGTTAGCAGAACTAAACGTAGATAGATAGGTCATTAGTCTTCAAGATAGTGATCTCAGCTATACATAATATAATCAACTGGACTGTATCGCATTAGACTAATATATGTCTACGGAATACGACAACTTGTCATGAGTAATTTGATTCTGAATTATTGCTTGAGGAAGTGTGGGACTCTTATACAGATGGTTGGAATATGAAAGACTCAGGCAAGACAAAATATTTCATTCATGCAATAAAATTCATCGATTCTACCAACGTTTAAAAGTCCATATTTTATCTCGATCCTCTTGCTTCATATGGAGTAGGATGTAATGTAATTTATTAATTTACTGTTTTTTATACCGCAGTGGCACCGTGTTTAAAGAAATATCCAAGACTTTCTACTTTGTTCTTTGTTTCTATAAAACTCAGTATTAAGCCTGAATCACGGATTCAGCATAAACTGGTATCTGCTAAACACTAGATTGCGGGCACGACTACCTTTAAATAGAATGGCAAAAGCTCAATAAGGCACACCGCATACTGTTTAGAAGTACAATAATCAATAATTAAATATTCTAATTAGACATAAACGAGGTCAGAACAAATAAAGAGATATTTCAAATAAGACAGCTAAGTTGGATAACTATAGCATTTTACTTCTTTGATGAATCAAGATTTTGTAGTGAAGTTTGTAAAACAGAATGGGACTCATAAATGTTACATACGTTGTCATCTGCTAACTCTAGTTATAACAATTACCACTATGCCTTATTCAACAGGCCTCTGCTACTGCTTACAACCCATTGAGGTATTACTACATACCTACGTATAGAGTGGACTATAAGTGGACATCGAGAACAAAATGTATGCGTCAACTTGGAGGGAAGGGGCGGATAATTTAGATACTTTCTTGTCTTTTTACCTATGAAATGACACTCCACTAGCTATATTTTTCGATTTCTACATGTTTTTAAAACACAAGACGGCATTTTTTCCATTATAAACATTGAACAAAAGACACAACTGTTGTCCATGGACAACAATGCGTATAAGAATATGTTTCTTCGAGAAATCTCCTCTATACGTAGTAGTAAAACGTCAGTTTGCCTGCCAAAAGAATTTTTTTCATTAAAAACGATAGAAACTTATTTTTTAATTCGATTCGATGCTAAAAGTATCGCGTACGCTCCGCACCTAAGAATTTATCAACGGCGCCGACCGAAACGCTTCGGTGCTCGACTCGATTTATTGCGTGTTATGTAAATGTGTACAAGATATTAGTGTCCTTAATATTTCCACGTCGTGATTAGAACTCACCGTGAAACGTGAGAAATCTGCAACTCGGGATGTGGTTAGTTTTTGAAAAAAAGGTTAGGTTTTTGTAAGCTTACTGCTACTTACAGATACTGTTGAAGGTACTAAGAGTTAAGACCGGTCTACAATGCTTACTTTCCGAGATTGAAACTGACCTATGGAGTTGAAATTTATAAGTGGAACGTACCTACAAATAAATCGCAATGTATAAGAGTCTTGTGCCTCAGAATTTAAGAAGTAATACAAGGTTTTATGAAACAAGTACGAATAAAATGTTAAGTACTACTTCCGTCTACAATCCATCCATCCAACTTCCAAACAAGTAGAGTTTCTCGTAAGATTACGTATATCACTACATAGTATAAAACAAAGTCGCTTTTTCTGTCCCTATGTGTGTTGTATGTCCCTATGAACGCTTAAATCTTTAAAACTACGCAACGGATTTTGAAGCGGTTTTTTTTAATAGATAGAGTAACTCATGAGGAAGGTTTTTATGTATAATATCATCCATTAAATAGTGGACAAGTACCACGGGCGAAGCCGGGGCGGGCCGCTAGTATAGTAAGTAATAAAGGTTCAAAGAAAAAACACTTGGAAGCAGATGCTTAAACTTCCTTTTAAAACCGAAGTTCACAAAAGGGTATGCGGATCATATAACAGTTTTCTGATAAGCCGACCGGTCCAACAATGCTGATCGATCGCCGAACCGACTCGTGCGCCAGCGCAATCGGCCGATCTCCGTTTCTCTTTACGGACTGAAAATTGCTCGATGTTATTGGGTTTGTACATTTAATAATGATTAAAATTGTTCGTTTGCTCTTTCATTCTCTGCCAGAAACAAAGCTCATTTATTTAATGAAATAAGTACTTTAAAACAGGAGCTATATCAGGGGCCCTGGGTTGAATTGATTCCGGAATGGATCGAAAAATTATACCTGAGTTTTTCAGTTCGAAAAACTTAAGTCCGAAGTGTGGAAGTTCGCGATGTAATACAGTTCATAATTTGGGGGCGTCATGGATTATTCCTATGCTTATTACTTCCATAAACGATCGGTTCAATTGATGTTACTATGATATTCCTCTGTCCACTTTGATTATGTTCAGTCAATTCTGCAGGCTGCTTTAGGGATTTGAGTATTTTAGGGGAAGCTTATGTAGAGGGATCAAATCGGACCCTTAAACAAGCCAAGAACATTATCTCTCGAGGCATCCAATCAATAATTTAAACAGATTGAAGACACAACAGCATTGGTGATGTAAATAAGACACAACATGGTGACGATAACGTATTTCTGTGTACTGTTCAACTTAATAATCGCGAGGCAGCCGGCCAAATTATAACGAGTGTCGACTAAGAGGCTGACATTTGGAGAACACGAGACACGACCTAGCGGCTTGGACGATGACATAATTTGTAACGAGTGTGGCTCCGGCGATATTTCATAGATGCTGAATGGAGTACGGATATGTACTTGTTTTCAATAATTCTACTAAAGTAGCTCTAGCTAGTCTATGAATATGGTGTGGTCTCACAAAATATAGTGAGTCATAGAATTAGGTAAGGGTAGAACAGCGTCACTTTAGTTCTTATAGCAAATCTGCTGAGAATTAAACCGGATAACTAGGTACGTAAACGTGTTCTAGTTATGGCTGCAGATCGTCCTTAAAATTGTATTGAGCAGTTTTGTTGGGTACAGGGTAACATATTGAACACTATATAAGTATAGTCAAAAATATGTCTTTAGCAAAACCGGGCACTTTGCTAAAGACCCAGCCAATCAATATTGAATTATTTAATCACACAAATCTTACAGTTTCATTATCTCTCTGTGAGTAAACACATTTAGTACTAACAAAACGTATAAAATATCTCCCAAAAACTCGATAACCAGAGGGATCTCGAATTAAAGAGACCGAGTTAAGTAAATCAAAAGTTTCCTAATGTGTCACCGGGGACGGCGTACACATTGCGGCGATAGCTCGCAACAGATAATGGTAAAAAACGTATCTTCCAGTTAAAGAAACGATGGGACACAGTGTACGCAAGATCAGTAATGTACAGAGTACCTACATAAAAAATAAATTTGTCATATAAAAAAAAAACATAATCCAAAAAGGGAAAACTCATGTAAATTTTGTATATAATTATATTACATAGCTGAAAAACTTGCGAAATTAATAAACAAAAAAAAAGAAAGAAAGAAAGTATTTAGTAAATATTTTGTTAATTGTTGGAAAATATGTTTAACAAATGTTAAATACAAACATATCTGCAATAAAGGTTCTACCAAAAGGACAAATTAATTACAAAAAAAAATGTCCTAAGTTTAAGAATGAACACTACAAAACTTTGTTCTATAAAAGTAGACAAATAAAAGAAGGGAAATAGAGATAACCTACTGTGATTTACTGCAACACAACTATGAGCATTTTAAACGCGCAATACGTAGACGACACTTAAAAATAATTACATGGTTTTATAAACTCCTTAACTCAACACAAACGGGTATAAAAGCAACCGTATTCCAATACAATAAGGGTTATTATTAAACAGGAGGAGTTTTTAAAGTCACGACCGCGGCTTCTTAGGAACTATGCAGGCAAATTGCTGGTTTGCAGTCGGCAACTACTTTAAAGGGTCGAATTACTGAAAAAAAGGAAAAGTAGCAAACTATCATTGCAGCAGTGAGGCACTTTATCAATTGTTGAACGTTTAACAGTATATTTGCAGTTGGTGATCGTGAATCAGGTTTTTTATTAACGTTGTGAAAAATCGGTCTCGAATTTCTTTTATCGTCTGTTTATTCGATTGACTGACCGCTTTGCTACCAGTTATGTTGAATTCAATCGTAATGTAATAAATGATTGCATTAACTAATTAGCCCTTCCCCAGAATAATAGTTATGGCTATAGTAGCATCATTGGGCAGGCGGGTAGATGACCGTAGTTTGGTGAAAGATAAAACAAAGAACACCACATCACAGTGAAGTAACACTTCTTAACTGTTGGACTATGTTTCTGCTGGTGAGTAAGGCCGCCAGAGCTCAGTTGGAGAGGGTATGGGTTTTTTAAAGACAGGCAACGTTTTCTGCGATCCATGTGCGGTTGTTCATGTCCATGGGCAGCGGGGATCACTTACCATGGTGACCCTCTTTCTCCCTATCTCATAAAAAGAGAAACGCTGCTGCTCATCCTTTTGTTATGCCCTTTGTGGCTTCACGCAGTGCTTAATCTTTTCTAGTACATTTTTTTAATATTTATAACACAAGTCTTAGTAGGATCAGAGACTAAAATTTGGCCACTGATCCGAGAATGCTACACAAATGCATTTGCAATCGCTTGCTGCACCAGCGACCTCCGCTCCTCATCAATAAAACATACAAACATTAAATACAATAGCCAAGTGACTTGAAGGACGTATGTTGCAATCATAAAATGTGATAAGAACAGCTGAATGCTAGATATGACGTGCTAGATACGGTCAAGAACAAAAGACTACGCATTTAACAATACCAGTTCCTTATCTCTATAGCAATATGAGATAGAATGCTTTACCAGCTCAACTTCCATTTTTGACATTCCGAATTTCCATGTCAGTACACCTTGCCTTGTCATTGTCACTTTAATGTCAAAGTATTTTGACGTTTTTGACGTGACCACGTTGGTCTTCAACAGGTGAGGTAGCGAATAGATTCATGGGTTTGTTTTGCATAAGCACTGTTTATACGACACTGATCGATCATGATGCTTAACCCTTTCCACGCCACGAGTTTTCGTCAAAAACGTTCACCACACGCCACCGCAATATAACTGGTTGATTAACTAGTGCTGACAATGTTGAGTATCGATATTATTAATTTGTAACAAATAAATCATTTGAAAAAAATATTTATAGTTATTTTTTAAGTTTCTTGGGTTTTATTTTATTACTAGCGGCCGCCCGCGACTCCGTCCGTAGTTTTTACGTGAAAGAGTAACAAACATCCATAAATCCATTCAGTAGTTTTTACGTGAAAGAGTAACAAACATCCATACATACAAACTTTGGCCTTTATAATAGTAGTTATGATTTTAGTTACATTAAATAAAAATATCAATAATGACCGGTAAGTTTTTCTAATGTAAATACATCTACGTATTCCAATAATCCTCTAAAAAAAAGAAAATTACAAACACTTTATTGTTTCAAACCATGGTTGCACCATTAGATTGGGACGCTTTATAGTACATATTATATTTTTTTATAACTTACCTGTTGATTATGTAAGAACACTTCAAATTCAACATCATCAGTTCCTTCTAAAATCCTAATCAACTCCTCTGCAGTGGTCATATTTCAATAAACATTAATTTATTAACGTAATAAATCTACACAGCAACGCAAAGCATAACACAGTAAATAACATAATTTTGCAGGGTACTTCCATAATTTATCGATATCTCCAACCCTCATTGTACAACACTAAATAAGTAGTTCTAGAAACATCTATCGCCTCTGACGTCACTTCCGTGTCTGATATATCAGACGTTGGCGTACGAGACTCATGCATGATCGTGTCGCTATAGTGTTGTGACATACTATGCAATTTACTGGATTTGATCATGAAACCCAGTATCAATCAAATCCACCAAATCAAATTTTGATGCAAAACATGAATCGAAAATAAAGCGTTTATCAATGTAAACGCTTTATTTTCGATTGCATTATTATCGAGTGGATTATACAGGTTTTTGTTTTGGGCATATTTTTTGTGTGTTACGAAATCTTACCAAGTTTAACCAATGTAAAACTTGGCAAGATTTCGTAACACACAAAAAATATGCCCAAAACAAAAACCTGTATAATTCTTAAATTTTTGAATGTTTCTATTTTGAGGTACCAGATTTCTGGTTTTGGTAGGAACATTGAAATGGAACATCACTAATGGAACGCCAATGTCTGATATATCAGACGTTGGCGCAGAGGGTCCAAGTAAAAAAAAAATAGTATGAGTCGATTCAACACGGTTTTGTTTTTAATAATTTATCATTAAAATAACATTATAATACTTTATGAAATTGATATTTTTGATTAACTAAAGTATAAACAGTCTGAAAATTGTATGCATATGTCGTCACGTACTATAACGATAAGAAAAAATAGAGTTAAATTGGTTAGATATTTATGTCTGATATATAAGACGTTGGCGGCGAGGGCACGAAAGTTAAATGTCTGATATATCAGACGTTGGCGTGGTAAGGGTTAATGGACTTTCTACAATGAAAAATGTAGCGCGTGTTATGTGTGAATTTGACTTAGAAATATTGTCGACCTTTTGGCTTTTGCACGGATGTGAAGATTAGTGCAATTTTTTTCAATAGGTATTATCAGCACTGCTGTTATAGTTATTTGTATAGAAATACACGTATTTTTTATGGGGAAAAAGAAAATAAATAGTAGTTAGAAAATAACGGACAACAAATTCATCATCATCATCTTAGCCCTTCTCTCGGTTGCTTACTCGGCCATGGCTTTAGCAACTGTGACTTTTATAGCAGAGGCAATGGCCTCCTGAATTGACAAGCCTTGTTTCCTTTTTTTTTGTTCCAATTTAAATAGCATTAATCAACAGTGGCATCACAAACACAGACAAATACGAGTCGCTGAGGATCGGGCTGAGTAGAGAGCCCTAGGAGAGGACTATGTCCAGCAGTGGACTGCGATAGGCTGTTGATGCTGATGAGACAAATACGAATATTCATCACATATTTCCTGGGCCAAATCAAACCTACCTAACGCAAAATCCATCCAAACCAAGACAAAAGCGAGTAACATAAGCCCATGCATAACACTTCACAAAACCGCATAAGTGTCAAAAGAGGTTCAAAATGCAAAACCTCATTTTGAATTCAGCGAGACGAGTTGATAAATGTGTCTGTTGGAGCATTGAATATTATAGGATGACCTGTTTGACGACGCACCGACTGCCAGTAATAAGCAGATGTTATACAGGCTGGACTAGACACCATGGCAACTGATTTTATTCGTAAGTTTACCTCTTTAAGTGTCTGGGTATTATGATAATGATATACGTGCATACTGCAGCCCAGTAAGAATAGTTCTGGACGCAGAACTTACAAGATTATGTTTAACTGACCTTGAAAGACATGTAGGTGGGCTATCATGGCAAATAGACAGTCATTGCCTAAGACTTCCATGTGTAAGTCCATTCGAATTCGATTTCTGATTTGAAAAATATGAATATTTCAGGTATATTATATTTTATTGAAAACATAAATGAGTAATTACCTACAACGTGTAATTACTAACGAATGTTAATATGTTTTATGTTTTCTTTTCAAAATTATTTTTCGAAACGGAAGAATATTGCCTTTTTTGAGGAACTTCCTTCTTAACATTTTCATTTGCTAACCTGCTACTTAACATATTTAATCAATCTGCCGTTTCAAATTAGGTAATTTTAAAAATACTACACTCTATAACCCTGCAGTAAGCATAAATTATTCCTAATTGAAATTAGATAAGTGATAACTATATCATCGCTATCATAACTGTAAATTAAAACAGCGCCGCTCAAAATGAACATGGGATTGCTTAATTCCAATTTCGAAATAATAACCTGTAATTTATTGTAACGACAATATAGTGGGATTATGACAGTTCAAACTAGTCGTAGAATGATAAAAAACAATTAAACATCTCTTTAAGAGCCGCATAAAGTATACGTGACATTTTTATTGCATGTATTCTGTTTTCATCTAGATATCATTAGTCATGTTTTCTTTGATGTTTTATCGCCAAACATTTTTATGTTGGCGTATCTAAAGCAGTTTGTTGTTTAAGTAACCACGTTGATGGATAGATATAAATGTTTGATAGGCCGAAATTATAAATAAAAAGGTTTTTATGGGTTTTTTGGCGCCCCGGATCAAGTGCTCTCATCTCATCTGTGAATTAGTTAAAAAGAAAGTTTCTGTTCAGCTGTTTCGAAATGACAAATTTAATGTGAATGTTGCATGTGTATCAACAAATAATTTCATATATTTTCCGCTTAAAATATTTTATAAAGTAGTTTTTAAATCTTTTTTTTTTAAAGATTTAAAACAAAATCAAATTAAATTTAAATTTTCATTAAGTATAACAGCTAGTATCTAATTAGCTTTATCCTGTATATAAATAGAAACGAGTTAAAAAAAATATATCCAATTGACCAAATAAATCCTTGAAAAATTCAAGTAGTACCTGCAGTTTTGAAAATGTCCAAGAAATAAAAAGGACATATTTCATGATATCTGTCGCCAGACAGTAGCTACTTTAGTTTTCAAATTTTAAGTCTCATCCATAGGTAATGCGATGTCATTCATTTAAAATTCGACCATGCAATATGTCTAGACTCAGGCAGACGGAATATCAATCGTCTGTGACCTAGAATTACCTATATAGGCATAAAAAGGATACCGTTTCGATCAGATGCTACATACAGCATATCTAGGTTCTTTATCGCATTACATGAAGCAAATATAAACCATGACTTTATAGTAGGTACATGAGTAGCTACATTTTCCGTTTATTTAATTAGTTACCCTTTTTAAAGGGGGCAGATTAAATTCTGCTTTACTTCCAAATAGTTATTCTACAGTAACGAAAAATTTTAATAAGATTTTTATTTACTTAAAAATGTAAAAAATACCCCACGGACATATTCAAATGTCTATGTACTTTGCAAGATATGAAATGATAGTCGAATTATGCATTAACAATTTTAAAAATAGTACATAAAGCGAAGTTAATTATATTCTCGACAATGAACACCAACAAGGATTTGAAAACTGCAGTTATTTAAAAGAATACATTCCCACATAAAATAAAATAAAAGAAATAATAACAATAAAGATACGGAACTCTAAATCCTTTGGTGTTAAACCCATCCGTTTCCTACAAGCAACGG
Organism: Nomophila noctuella; assembly: GCA_958496325.1. NCBI lineage: Eukaryota > Metazoa > Arthropoda > Insecta > Lepidoptera > Crambidae > Nomophila > Nomophila noctuella. The sequence continues at coordinate 11,150,556 of OY292491.1, forward strand.
CTTTGAATTGCATTTCTGATAGGATATTTATGATGTGCCAATTGTTCTGCGAATATCTTTCACAGCCTACCCATTTGAGGTCGACAACATTAGAAGTGCCTAGGTTTACTCGTGTTCATCTGTTGGGTTTATTTCAATGTAATATTACAATACTTTTGCACTGGGGGTCCATAATTGAGTTACGATTACGATTTCTGATTACAAAAAATGCTTTCAAACAAATAGAAGCAAATCTTATCATAAGATATGCCTTGTTTTGAAATCTAGACAGTTATAAGTATTTTCGAAACCCTATTAATTATTTAACGGCTTTGCCATAAACTAAATTTAATTCATTGCGCTACAACAATCAATCAGTTTTTTTTTGTAAATTTTAGTGACAGCTTCTTTGCAATTTCCTTTTTTTGTGATCATTGACACAAATCATACTTATATTTTTAGTATGAAAGTTTGTTTGTTTGGATGATTGCCCGTCAATCACACTGGAACTACTTAACGGAATCTAATAAAATGTATTGTATACAGGCAGGGTATGGGCTGACTCAGCTGATAGGTTACCTTTTATCCCGATTAATTGCTCCCATGGGACAAACCAGGAATCTTGATAATTCCACGCGTTCAAGGCCACGGGTTAACATTAAATTGCATGGTTAACACACAGATACGTATTTAAAACTTAGACACAATGTGAACAGAAACTTTCGCGCTCTCAAAGTTTACGAGAAACTTGTGGACAGTTCAGTTTAGTTTACGAAGAACGATACATGTATCTCACTATTTCGACGTTAAATGATTGCTTTGCACTTTTACACTTATCACATGAATTTAAGCACATTCAAATTAGAAACTTGATGTGAGCGTTTAATCAATATCACAGTATTATTCGTGAATTCACATTGAAATTCAAATGTGCCCGTATTGCGTCCATTCGTTTCGTTTCTGTACAAGGATTATGTTAAAATAATGCTGTCAGTCTCTTGTTTGTGCATCAAGCTGTCACTAACATTTCAATCGCGCAGGGTTTTTGCCGCGGCTTCACTTGTCGTCCCTTACTCCAACCGGCATCGAATATTTATAATCTCTTAAACATCTTTATTGACGCGGGGCTGACATCTCCGACGGAATAAGTTAAAGTATCGGACGCTTCGACTGAATTCATTAGGAGCTTTTTCCTATCCCGTGCGATCGTCCGGTGAATCGACGATACTTTATAAATAACGCTTAATGGTCGCGAGTAAATGGTCATATTAGTGGCCGCGTTGATTTTATCGTCAGACGCTGCTTAGAGGAAAGTAATAAATGACACAGTTTAATTTGGTAGACACACCCGAGACAGGCCGCGTATCGATCACGAAACCACTGGCGGGCGTCCAAGCCGACCAAGCGGTGGGTCGGCCGGCGACGCGCCGTGACAGGTGCGGCATGCAACCCATGACTTGAACGCCGCCACCGCTCCAGCTTCGGACAGGCCCTTCTTTGATATCCCACTGACAGATTCCGACGACACTCCATTCCCTAAATACTTGAAAGACAATCCGGCGCGACGATTTCGCCACGACCACATTACGAACGTTATTACGGCATTCATCATCATAATAATAACAGATCTATTCGAAGCAACGTTTTCCTTGGCCCCTGTCTTACACGCACAAACAGGAACATGTTCGTGCCAACACAATCACCGGCGAAGGTGTCATAATGTGGCGAGCGCACGATATAAATAAAGAAAAATGAGACAGCTCGGGGAAATAAATTTAAATTAATTGCGCAACACTATTTGAGTTTCTGCATAGAAATCTCGTTCTGAATCGAGCGTGTTGCCGCGAGCTGTACATCACAATCGAGCAAGCGTATCAAGCCACGAAGTCGATCGAGCCAACTATTCATTGGCGCTCAAACGAACATTCAGATCTAAATATTAACGTGGCTAGCATTTGTGACTAGAATAATCCTTAACGAATTTATGCAATGAAAACACGCTCGATCATCCTGGCCTTTGACGCGTACTAACATACTTTGTTGTATATTTCCAGGTACGGTGAACGCGAACGGGGAGACGAAGCGTCAGCGGACGTCGTATACGCGGTACCAGACGCTGGAGTTGGAGAAGGAGTTCCACTTCAACCGGTACCTGACGCGGAGGAGACGGATCGAGATCGCGCACGCGCTCTGCCTCACCGAGCGGCAGATCAAGATCTGGTTCCAGAACCGCCGCATGAAGTGGAAGAAGGAGCACAAGATGGCGTCCATGAACATCGTGCCGTACCATATGAATCCGTACGGCCACCCCTACCAGTTCGACCTTCACCCGAGCCAGTTCGCGCATCTGTCCGCATAGGATCAGTGGAATTTTTCGAACAGCGGATAACTGATTTACTGAACTAGACAGTCGCCCGTGCGTTGAGCGGGGTTGTGTGTGACGTCAGTACTTCTCTGCGAAGACTGGAGTGACAGCAACCAGACTGGATCAGTTATTCGCTGTTTGAAAAATTTCTCTAGTACCTATAGCCTAATTTTGTTGAAGTTGTTGTTGTGACTTTACAAGTGACTAAAAACAAAGTGTTTGTGCTCCGACATTTAGTGAAGCGTAACGAAGACTTAAGTATTGCGAAGACGTATATTGAAGAAAATAATCGCGGATATCTTAAACGTGATCCGACAAATGTAACTGAAGCTCCGTAAACTAAACTGTTTATTGTAACTTCATGGCCATTTAAGTTAAATATAAAAATATCAGATTGATTTAATGTTCTTAAGAAACCTGAAATTAAACCAATAATTTTATAGAACGTATGTGATGTAATTGTGCATGATTACATTTGACAAACCTTACGATAAAATGAGTTTTAAAAATTGATGTAGAAAGAATTTTACCTAGTCATAAGCTATAATTGGATTTGCATATTATTCCTAAATTTGTAAGATAAACCGACGGAATAACGAATAGTGTACATTGTGATGGCTAGTTTTAAGTAATGTTTTAGGAGAAACAGTCGATTCATAAACTTCAATGTAACAGTAATAGCCGTCACACCAGTAACAAATTCGGAGATGTACAGGGATAGTTTAAAACTTGGTGAATCCAAAACAACATTATTATAAAACAAAGAATGTATCAAAATTATTTAGGTCATGTTGTAACTATTAATGATTATAAATTTAGGAACGGCTTGTAAAAGCGCTGTGAACTTAAACGGTAATTGTAAGCTCAGTAATAAATTTAGATCTTGTGAATAGGTAGATACTCCTTCATAGTAATTGTAAATAAATGGATTTTGTCGGTTATTAGGTACGATGAAAAGTTTAATATATTTCAGTACACTTCCCGAAGAACTGTTTTATGTTCCTGTCCTTAGTTGTAAATAACAAATATTTATCATACTATACAGTATACGATGTGTAATTTATGATGATAAGATACCTATAAAATAGTAATTTTTCTAAAGTTTCCACAAATGCTACCAATTAAACACTAATTGTGGCCCTAGCTACTTTGAAATCTTTAATGTCGTATTTGTAAATGTACTTAATATGCTAAGTGATTCATTTCATTTCTTCCATAAACACGGTTGTTTTTCAATAATAATTTCCATGATGGCGATTGATTTATGATTGCTTAAAGTTTTTATTTGTCACATTTTGTTAAAAATGTCGTAGTCAACTGTGATATTTTGTTAAATTTTATATTCTTAAGAGAAGCAGCACGAATTGAGTTCAAGTTTTTAATTTCTCTCTCGAGTATGTCTGAGTGCTATTTTGGTTCCCTCGACTGGTTCATTTGTTGTATTATTTATTGTTTGTAAATATTAGATACGTCACTTAGTATTACTGAATTAATAATGTTCAAATCTTAATACGTAAATAACTTTTGAATCATCACTTATTTGATTTTCGCTTATATCGTATTTTTTTCTGTGCAATAGGACGTGGCCTATTTTGTTTTTAACAATTCTCCAGTTTTTTCCTTGTAAATAATTCTTTATTTAGTTATGTTATTTCTTTTTAACTGAATATAAAATATGTTTATCGTTCATTCCAATTTAAATGAGGTCTAGGAAAGTAGCAACTTGATCATTTAAATTATTGTATTGTATTAATAAAATGTATTAAATTTGAAAAATTGGTGAAGATGATAAAATAAATTATGAGAATAACTTGTGTTTTCGTTTTCAAAATGCCATGTAAAAATGTATAAACTCTGCACTTATTAATAAGCTTTATGTAACAGCAATTGAACGCTGATGAAGTTACTCTTTTAACACTTCTCTCGTTTGAAATATAAGTCCCATTTCGTTAAAATCAAACTCAAAATATTCTTTATTGTAAAACCCATTAATCTTCAGAAGATTACAAAATTATGACTTTACCACCGATTCGTAAGGCACTTACTTGAGAGAAGAATCGGAAAGACAGTTGGTCTTTTCAAATGCTAATTTTTAATTACTGTTTATAATAGTTGTAGTCACAGAATCATAATGTTTTTTCTACTAGCACAAAAATCAAATTATTTTTAAGAACTGGTTGCGTCCCAGGCGACTAGTCCGCAAAAGTGGCACCTGATCACAAGTATGGCACGTCGGCACCTGAAACTAGATTGAGACCAAATCATCTTATAAGCCCTTCATCCTTCCCACATTCTACGTACTCGTAACTATTCCTATTCCAAACAGTTTATCGTTAAACGAATTTCTTTCGAATGCTTGGTAGCTGCAAGCGCCAGCTAGACGCCGCTCGATTTGATGGCAGTATTGAGCTATGATAAATGATCGGCATAGCAATGACATGACAGGCGAACCTGCTAGGGAGAGCCACGTGCCGCCAACAAAGGAGTGTCGAAAAATGTGAAGGTTGCCTTAGTTTGTAGGTCGGAGTTGCGTATCGGGACGCTGGACCTATAAATCATCCCGTCTGAATATTCCGCTTTATGCCCTGTTTTGATACGGCGTGCTGCAAAAATGTGGTACGTTGAAACTTTAATAAAATATGCCCGATGGAAACGGACCAGAGTTTAGCGCGTTTGATTAATGGACGGCTGATGGCGGCCGTCGATTGTTTGTTTGATTTTTAAGCCTATACTATACATCTGGATTAACGCATAGGCAGATACATTGATCCTGGTGTAAGCCCAACCACTTCTGCTACAAGAGTTACAGAGTTAAGAGGGATCCAAAAATACACAATTAGGAAAATATTAATGACTAAACCACGCGGAGATAACCAAAAGAAGCTATTATATTCGTCGACTAAGATAACAACCAAATACTGGTATTGATGAAGAGATCACACATACATCTTAAATTACTAGGTACACTTTAGCCTCACATAGTCGACGGCAAAAGGCCCGATCAGATCCGCACCACACTCGACTCCACTCTATACAACTCCCTACATACAGCCAAAGATAGTGGATGGAGGAAAACTATCCTAGACTGAGTAATGCTGAAGAGCGGTCACGACCCTCATTCCTAAGGAATACGATGCAAGGAGGAGGACCGTCACAAAATGAGCTCGAAATTTTACCACCAACAAATCCGTGCAAAACTGCAACCATTCAAAGAATCCGCTTAGCCGAATACTCCTGACGTACTCAAGCGATGTGTATCAACCATGTCCTGTCGCGTACAATGAGTAATATTATTAATGTTGTTCCGTCCGATTGTACGGACGATCCTGAGATACCCCGCATTAAGGTGTGTTCGGCGTTGCGAATCATTTTTCACATCTCCCAGAGTCTGTGTGACCGTTTTGACAATTGTGATAAGATTCCACATTCGTACGCAGTTTCTTGAGTAATCGTGTCCAGTTTCGCGGTTGAAAGCTGTTGATGTTGCGTGATTTATCATATTTCAAGTTTATGATTGTTTGAGGCAATGCGGATGCATTTGTTTTGATTAGGTGAGTAATAGTGAGTATTAAACATTGATCACTTCGAGAAGGAGGTGAATAGAAGAAATCAGATCTTATCGTCGATCCCTTAATTCCTAAAGTCAAAAGTCTTCAATCGGTGCGTTCTACCCGTCATTACTTATGGAGCTGAAAAGGACACTAACGACACAGCTGGTCCACAAGTTTAAAGTCGATCAGCGAGCTATGGAAAGTGTGCGCTCGGCATTTCTCTGCGAGAACATATTCAAAATGATTTGATCCGACAGAGAACTAAGGTCATCGGATTCACAAGCTGAAGTGCCATATCAGCCGCAGAACCGACAATCGTTGGGGTAAACGAGTTCTGGAGTGGATACCGCGTTTCAGCAAGTATCCAAAAAGCGTAATGTAGGACGCTTTCAGGCCAAGTGGAGTGATTGCGATGGGATGATGATGATGAGTATATGAATCTGAATTTTTCGAGAAAGAATTAGGTACAATAATCTATAAGACGAGCGACTATCTAAAATAATAGGACTCAAAGAGCCACATAGTGGCATACTTAAAATATCAGAAGCTGCTAGAATTTTGACTAAGCTTTACTTATTCGACGTTCCTAACCTACTTTCCCATAATATGTCACCAAAACAAATATAATTTTCCTGTTGCAACGAAATTATACCAGTATATTAGAATTAGATAAAAGAAGAAATTAATCACATAATCAAATTATTACACACGCTTAAATGCTACAACCGAATTTTAAATAAACCTGACCCTCTCTATCAGATATTGAGCACACATTATTAATGCAGTCTTCAAACTATTTGCCAACAAAACTATGGAGAAACATAAATATCCATTAGCATTATCGAGGTGCGCACTTAGATCAATAGTAATGAAGTCGTGTGATTGATGGGTGTTCACGATTGTGCCCGGATTCCTTTCATAGAGTCAGGAGGGAGGAATCTGTGAGGGTTTTGCATTAGCGCCTTGAAAGTCAGGTTTTAGTAAGCAAAAATCTAAGATATATTATTAGGACTTTACGAATACATCAAACAAAAAAAAACATTCTCAATCAAGGCTTCTCTAGGTGGAAACTTACATTATAATAAGGTGTGTTATTTGAAAGTCAATATTTATCTACCTAATAAAATAAAAAAAATCAGTTAGGTACTTATTTTAAATTAACTGTATGTGTGCCTACCCGGTATAGTATAAATTGGGGCCCAATATCTGGACTTCCTGTACACCTAACGGTTCTAGCCGTCAAATTAAATGAAACATTCCATGTAAAAACACTATATTCCTCCAAGTTCTACTAAATGACATCTACAGGAAAAATACTGAACCAGCAGTAGAATAAACTTAAAAAGCTCCCGTAATAATGCTCAAAGCTTTAGCACAAGCTTAAGCAATTGTTTTGCAGCGCCATCTACGGCTGTAAAGGAGAACTACAACGAAGCCTTCAGACGAAGCCTCCGTATACATAGATATCAACAATAGGTGAAATGGTGCGTCAAGGAATCGCAGAATTGTCTTTGTCGAAGCCTTATTTTAAATATTTTCAACAATAACTCGTTTCAATCATACAAAGTTATATTTCTTGTGTAACTTTTGACCTGTTGTGCCTGTGGAAATCAAGTTTCATAACTAGCATCAGTTTTCAGGGGTAAGTACATTTTCTATCCGATACTTTTACTGTAACCTCAAGCTGTTACATAAAAATAAATTGTTGTTGCTCTAATGAATATTATTGTTTACTTCATGAAGCCTTGTAATAACATTTTACTTTAAATAAAACAAAATCAATACTGTAATGTGTAATAAATTAGTTCATCAAGCAACCACAGCGACGTCAGCGCCATTTTCCTGAGCACGGCTACGGCGTGGAGTTAATGTTTCTATTCGACGCTAGATGGCGCTAGCATCAAGCATCTTGGGTAAAACAGTTCTCAGAGGTTGAAAGCTTCGGAGTTTTCGAAAAGCTCTCGCCGTGGGAAGACGCGTCCTTTGAATTTTATTTTACACAGATTTGTCAACATTTAGCCGGCGTCTGGGGAATGCAGGTAAGTTATTTTATTATAATTTGTTATTTCAAACATTTCCACCTTACCATATTTCGTATTGTTGAGCTTATTCATCATTTTCATACTAAACTTATCATGTTTAAATTATATCTTATCGTTGTTTGTATGTAGTGTAGTCAAAGAAGTTAATTTAAATTTTGGCAATTTCGTGTGCTATTTACCATCGTTGTTTTTTCTTGTTCTTGGTACCTAGTACCTAATTGAGGTATATTCCTAAAATCATTTCGGTAATACGATTTGCCGTCTACCACGCCTTGTTTTAGAAACCAAATTTAAATTTGCTGTAGCCCGGTAGGTTACCTACCTATAATTAATTTTTATTCAAATGTAATTTAAATGGAATATACACGTACCTATATTTGCAGGATATATTTTTAATATAGGTAGGTATCTTACGAACTACTCAATAGGTATGTAATTTATTGTAGCCCCATATCGACTGCATAAATGCACAATATTGTAATATTGTAAATTCATTAATTTAAAATTATTAATAATGCCTAGGTATATAATGATTATTGCACCTTAAAGAAGGTATTTTTAATTGGCATAAAGTATCGTTATATTAGGTAGGTATATTTTGCTAACCTACCTTATGGATAAAATTAGAAATGAGTATATAAGGGGAAGCCTGAAAGTAGCACCAATAACAGAGAAGATCAGGAGTGCAAGGCTGGCATGGTATGGGCATGTTATGAGAAGGGAAGATTGGCATGTCACAAAGAGAGTGATAAATATGACTGTGGATGGAAAGACGAGCAGAGGAAGACCAAAAAAGAGATGGATGGATTGCGTGAAGTATGATATGGACGTGAAAAGAGTGAATGTAGAGTTGACGGCTGATAGGAGTGAGTGGAAGCAGAAGACGTGTTGCGCCGACCCCGCCTAGTGTGGGATAAGGCATAGAGGATAATAATACTACGGGAATAGAGTGACCTCTCGCGGTAGTTTTTGGCCGACCGATTTGAAACAGCGCCTCTGGTTTATATTCGCCGGAACTAATTGTATATACGCATATACCTATAGCTATACACGTGTATGCGTGTGTGGGTGTATATTTATAGTTACACACACACGTATGTATTAGGCAGCTTGGTATTGTAAGAGCTATCTACCTCTAAGGTTCTAGACTAGAACCTTAGAGGTAGATAGCTCTTACAATACGAAGCTAGTAGATTATTTTATCGTGACATCGTTAGTTTTAATGAATATTCAATAAAAATTATTGTAAATGACGATGTTTGCGGTAAGTTATCTACTAGAACATAAAGGTGGGATAGCTTTTACAATACATAAGCCTACAAGTAGGTGAAAAATTAACATATAATAGCAGGAAGGTATCTTCATAATAAAACAACATATTCTATAACGAAGTCGAATTTATTTTACACTTAGAAATAAAACTATGATTCAATTTACAATGATGAAGGTAATGGTAAAGCATACGAACAAAAGTTGTGAAAACTTCACAAATTACTAGGAACAAAATAAAAAGCAAATCTTAATTAGATTAGAATACAATTAAAAATACAAACATTTCTAGCTTTAAAACGAACTTGCATTAACCTTTTTTAAACGTAAGTGATACTATTTAGACTTACATATTATAACTGTAAAACTAAAGTAAATTATAATAAAACAACAACATTATTTATTTTATGCTCATCTCACAGATCTCGTATTAAAATTAGGGTAATGTTTTGATACAAGTTTCACATTGCAAAATCAATTAGCGTCCGCATTGCAATCAGTCAAATCCGTATTCAATCAAATCCGTTTAACACTTAATTCAACGATCTTTCTTTAGTCAACGTTTATAGTAATAAAACACATTAAACACAAAATTGACAGAATATAAAAATTTAGCATGCGCAAACGCAGATTATCATTTTGGTGACTGAACTGACTGACTCCATTTTTTGTTTTCAGTGTGGCGATTACATTGCTACATTGCCCTATAAAAATAATAATTTAATTTTGATAAAAGCAATTAAATTCTTTATGATTAATAAATCGTCTCTACTTAAAAGAAACCAAATTAAAGTGTTTTTTTTATTTTCAAAAAGTACAAAAATTTGCTTATTACTAGGGCTTGCAATTCGAATATTCGAATATTCGAATAATTCGAGGAGTGAGTGGAAGCAGAAGACGTGTTGCGCCGACCCCGCCTAGTGTGGGATAAGGCATAGAGGATAATAATACTAGGATAAGGGCAGGAGGATGATGATTTTGCTAACCCGTTTTACTAATGTTTTAAATAAATATTACCTACTTATTTAAGTCAAAAGTTGCGCTAATAATTTTAATTTGATGTTGATTTCATTATTTTTTACTTTTTAAATACATTCTTCGTGCGAATTTATTTCCAACCCATTATTTATTTGTTTAATTAGTTTTTTTTAACAACTAAGCGTCAAACTATTGTAGTCAAGCTACGTTATATAAGTTAGAAATAAGGTCTTGTTCATTTTATAAAAGGTCAATTTCAATCATTGTTTTGAATTATCGTATATTCACCACGATTGCCAAAAGCTCAACAGTGATCATAAGAAGCGACGCTACAGTAAAATAACCAACATACTATTTACTCTTGATATAAAATTATAACAATGAGTAAATATGTAGCAGCAAAATGGTAGCCTTAACACACAGACTAGTGAAAAAAGTACCTCAGGAAGTCAACAATATATAAAAACATACAACTATACACAATAGCTTACTCTCAGTACAAAGCCAACTAAAGTGCTTAAGAAATAATCCCACGTAAATAACTATAATCCAATAGAGGGAACAGAGAACGCATAATCCTATTTACGAAAAAAATAAAAAATTTAGAAAACGAGCCGTAATCTGTAGCCGAGTAGCCGATTGCGTTTAAACCTTTCCCATAAAAACTGTTGGCACGAAATTTATACCTGGCTTCCATGAATGGCGATATTTTTGTTTAAAAGCTGGCCGTTTAAAAAAGGAACGAGGCAAGATGGCCGCACAAAGGCACCTCTGCGCCTGCGCTGGGCCAGGACTTGCGCATTTTGATTGAAATGGTCTGGCGTGGGTTTTACTATGGATTTTGGAACGGGAGGCATCCCTTCGAGTTTTAGGTGAGGTGATAGGGTGTCGCTATAATTGTAATTTAGTATTGTTCACGTTACTAGTCCTTTCAAATGAAGATTTGTCATCTGGCCAAACATTCCTTTTTTTCCTAAAATGTTAATTGCACACGGCATTTTGATAAATTTTTCTTTAAACTTGGAAAATTATGTTGAATTCAACAACACACTTACATAAAATACTTATTTTAAAAAATATCAGCCCACAGAACCAATAAATTTGAAACATCATATAAATGGTAAACCATTAAAAAGCCGAACAGATGTTACGGTCAGATACGATCGAGTTTGATCTTGATTTAATACACGAGTAGTAGGCATGTTGTGACTCATAACTCCAAATATCTAAAAATAACACTGATACATTAGCACCTAATAAAAGTAACAGTATAAACGGACATCACGTTCTGGCGCAATAACTTTCTCTTTTTAAAATTAACGCCGGTAAAACTGGCCGATTTTTCAAAAGGTTAAAAAGTAAACAATAAAAAAAAGAATGCCAGTACATTCGGATACAGTGAAGAGCCGGCTGTCAGCTTGTACGAAGGGGAGAGATTAAATTGAAATTCCTTTTTTGAATTCACCAATAAGGGGAGGGGTGCAGCGGATTGGCTCTGCGCGTCCGAGCAAAATAATCCGCCGTCTGATTGACGTGGGGACCGGCCTCTTGTAGTTTTAGATTGAATCGCATTTTTGTAGTGCTTTTTTAGAGTGATGCCTCTAGTTTCGTATATAGGCATTAGAATAATGCTTTTAATAACATTGACGTGGGTGGATATATCGCGTGATGCTGAAGCGACTATGAAAACTTCAAAATAATAGTTTTAACTGAAATGATTACGTCTGATTCAGAAATGTTGCCAAGTTTAATTAATAAGTAGAAACAACTAAAAACGTTCGCATTAAAAACATACTCGTAACTAAGAATCCAATATTTCATGTTCAGCTATGTACCCATTCTTCGAATAAAGAGTTTGAAATTCCTAGATTCCACTACAATGTCAATTTTTATTTTTAGGGAAACAAGCATTATACCGTTGCTTGAATAAATAATGGTATGCTCACGAAAACTGCAAAGACAATACACGACGACAGACGGCTAGACCTCGTAAACCGAATCGACAACGGAACAAATAAGCGGGACAACATTCACACGTGTTTCAATCGCAGCTTTGAAAACTCGACACGAACGAAACACATCGCAAACGATAACTTTCAATTGTCGCCAAGTTCCGCCAAACTCCGCCAAGTTCCGCCAAACTCCGCCAAGTGCCGCCAAGGTACGATAAGTTGCTTGGCACGCGAGTGTACGGTTGAAATTGATCCGCTCCGAAACGTCCATACTTTTAAATGAATTCGAAATCGATACAGCTCTTGTGCACGCCACTCGGAATAAGTATTTTGTATTCGAGCACTTTAGGTGCTTATTAAAATGCTAAAAATAACTAGTACAATAAAATTGAATGCAATAATAACACTAATTTGGGCTTTCATTGTAATGGGTTTACTTTAAATTAGGTGTAGTGACGTGTGAAGTAAATGGGTATTTTTAAATAGTTCACTCATTTAGGGAAAAGGTTTTTAGACAATTGACTTTTTAAGCTCCACTTTGTATAACATCGCCTTCCAATAGCGTTTCCTTCTCAATTGTAATTATCAGTCTATTTAAATAAAAAAAATCGAAACATATTTTAGAATTTTGGGGATAAAAATATTTTTAAGTCTGGTTTTCTGTTTAAATCATGACATTAGTTTGCCTAAATTAACAAAGTATTTAAAAGATCTGTAGGCTTAAAAAGAAAGATTACTTCTCTTTGTAGTTATCTATTTTTTGGAGTTGTATTGTGCTAGCTCTTAATCTGCTTTTTAATAAATTAAATGATAAATAGCATGTAAAATAATTAGGTGATTATGATAGACCTCATTCACTATTAAGTGACCTGAATCCATCTAAGCAATCTACAGATTATATAGCCCGTTCAGCTGTCTCTAAATTTTCCACCAACTCCCATCCGATCACATGGTGTAATAGTCATGAGATAGAATACACAGTTCTAATTCTACACATGATAAGGCCCTTTTACTGACTGTACCGTTTCGTACAATGAATAGATACATATAATAATTAATGCATAAAATCTTTTCACATGCCCAAATTCCTGATCACATGGCCTAATTGTCCAAAGTCACGTTACAACTAGATCGATCGCTGACGGGAGCCACGCCTTAACAAGTATTAATAAGTCCTAGATTGCCCAATCTCAATGATAAAAACACATTGAGTTTCCTGGGCGGTGTACAGTAGTTTCAACTTTCGTGTCCTTAAGTCTTGGGTGGTAAGGTTGAATATTGTGTGGCCAAGGTGGATTTTTCTAAGCAGTCTACCGATTGTACAGTAATGTAGTTGGTCCTTCGTGTCTTTATGTCTATAGTGATAGAGTTCAATATCGTTTGGTAGTAGGTAGTGTTGAGTCACGGAGCGTGAACATGAGACAACATATGGCATCTTGTTAGGACACGGCCACCGGACGGACGTGTCTCGTCGGATGCAAGGTGGACTTCACACTGACACTTGCGGATTTTATGTTTAAATCTGAATTCTGGATACGCATAATTTTCGCTATGCATTTAAATTCATAAATGTCCACTTAACATAAGAACATTCACTTCAAGACAAGGAGCTTTGAGCTAAGGATTTTTATATGGGAAATTAGGGCCAATTGTAATATTTTATTTTACAATATTGTTATTGTAATATAACAATATCTCATAAGTACTGAATTGCTAATGTGTATCAGCCCTTCAATATCCCATTGCACGGCAAAGGCCTCCATCATAAACCGACACATACCAGTAAAGTAATAATGTCTTTAACATAAATTTTTACATGTAACTTTCTGCCCTTCATAGACCAAAAAATTATTATACATATACCTAACAATTATTTTCATTGTCAAACACATTAGTCACCCAGATCTAAACAGCTCAAAACATACAGTTACAATTTCGCCCGCTATTAATTATTACTCATTTCATGATATCATTAATACAGCATACAGTTTTTAAAACTAATATAATAATATAACAATCAGCAAAATTCTATTATTGTTGCCTATTTTTAATGTCAAATATCATCAAGTAAACAAGAAACGGGTATTCTACATAAAACCGTTATTTTTTCTAAAGTATCCATTCACGAAGACATAGGCACATAGATCCGTTATTTAAGAAAAACATAATGACGTAATCACGTAACAGTTTACACGCACCTTTACTATCAACCAGCCAGTTTAGATTACGTCACTTTGTCTAGTAACGGTTTCACTGTCAATACTTTGTAATATTATACAAAGCTAATAACAGGTTTTACACGATTATCTCCATGGTTTGATTACAACCAGAATCTAATCTTGCGAATAGTGAGAATTGTGAATTTATCACTGCTTAATATCAATTAAGAATGATTGATGAATGAGAGGTTGAGTAGGACAATAAAATTATGTCAGGCGACGAAAGCGAAATTATTAATGGATTTCTACGAATGAATGAAATGGTAGCTTTTACCATTTTACTCTCAGATTTATATAGGGAATTTGAAACACAAAATATGAAAGTCTTTAAATTGAAATTCATTGAAGGAAATAAGCTTGGAAGAAAATAACATAATCATAAACGAAATAAGGACGTAACCTAATTCGCAAAAAAAAATTTTACTTCTTGAGACTTCGCAATCTACCTAAATTCACTCTCGGAACCTTTTCTAGTTATTATAGGATTTTGGAAAAGTATCCCTCCATTATTATTAGATATCGCGGAGCTTGTTAACCCGGGGCGTGGGGTAAGCAAATCCGACGGGGGAGGGGAGCGGGGCGGGACGGGTGTGACGTACGTACTAGGCCTGTCTGTCGCCGCTCGCACTTCCCCACGCGCGCAGCCACTGCCCCACGCTTCCTTGCTCCTGGTGAGTTCCATTTTCAAATTGCGAATAGCGCTCGACGCGAATTCGATTATTTTCTTTTTTCTCGAGTAAAGAGTTCGTATGCGTTCTTTCGGCCTTTTCGCGCTCGAATTAGGCAGGATGTTTTGACGTTTATTTTTTCAATTGTGTTATTTACCTATACAGACAAAAACGTCTGATTCAGTCTCTTTTTTTCATTACATCTTTTCTTAGTTTGGTAATCATTTTGGTTTGAACCTTTTGCAATTATTATGATAATTTGGAATTACAGACGCCGCCTTCATTACGAGGGGATACAGCAGATCGATGTAACCATGGTGAGTCTAGTAAATAAGCAATTATTTAGCATTTTACAATTTACATCGACTCGACGAGTATTATGTACCTATTGACACGCAAATTAGCAAATAGAGTTGAATTTTGCTCGGCAAATAACTTTCGATGTTCACTGTTGAACTTAACACGCTTTATGAAATCTTCTTTATGTATTATACTAACTTATAAGTCATTCATTATCTGGAATAGTTTGCTATCATAGGTATTCTTTAGTTAAATGACAATTCCGATTCATACATGCCGATGTTGAATAACATTTTCATTAATAAACATTATGAGATATTTAAACAAACAGATGCAATTATTTGCATACATTCAAATAAAGGAAAGATTATTTATTATGTTTTATACAAGATTTAGTCAACTCATGAGTATGGCCCAAGTAACGCGTGTGGAGCGGTTAGCGGGAAATCTTTACTTTCAAGGTTAATTGAGTTACCTATTTGAATAATAAGTAGGTAGAACTATTTATTGATATTGTATTAACGTGATTAAAACATAAGGGAATATTTTTTAGATGAATTGATAGAATTAATGTATCAACTAAGTAGAACTCAGATTCCTCATTCGCCTGCCCGTATCCCGCACTAGGCGCGGTCGGCGCAACATGTTTTCTTCTTCTACTCACTCCTGTCAGCCGTCAACTCTTCATTCACTTCTTTTAAGTCCATATCCCGCCGCCCGCATATGACGACCCGCTTGGTGTAATGGTCAAGATGTTGCCTATTACGCAAGAGGTCGCGGGTTCGATCCCCGCACAGAACAAACATTTGTGTGCATGAACATGTCTGTTTGTTCTGGTCTGGGTGTTATATGTATCTATTTAAGTATATTTGTAATACCACTGTTGATTCTGATGTCTGTAACACAAGTGCTTAAGCTACTTAACACGGAGTCAGATCAATGTATGTGATGTTGTGAAATATTTATTTATTATATTTATTTATTTATTTATTTATATCATACTTCACTGAAGCCATCCATCTCGTTCTTGGTCTTATCTGCTCTTGTTTCCATGAACAGTCATATTTATTACTTTCTTGCCATGCCATTCTTCCATGACCTAAACAGACCTCAGATTATATCTATAAATCAACCTGCATAGTAGACGTACATACAAAGTACATATGAAATTGATAGGATCTTTTTTTAGTTATTTACTAGTTAATGATTTTGAAAAAAATCCTATTTGTGTTTAATTAATCATTTGATACCCAATTATCGTGTGGGTAATAGATGTTACAAAAACTTCATAGCCAGCTAAATAATTTCCCACACTCGCTAATGGTAAACAACCGCTGCCGCTCTTATTTTATACCACCAATGAAAATGTAACAACTGTTTTTTAATTACTATTTTTTTAAATACTGTTTGTCAATTCGTTTGCAATAAAAATTGAGGTAAAATTGTGATTACGACCATAATGTCTTGAATCATTAAATATATTTTTTTCTATATCATTTATAAATAGTTAGACAACCTACCTCATTAATGCTGGATATAATTTTAAATAGGTATCGAATGAAAATAAACTCATGTACATTATCTTTAGGACTTCATTAGTTTATCGGTAGGTATATGTAATTAGTTAAGACGAGAATTAACAAAAATCTGGGGACCTGGCTCCTTGGTCACAAGACAAGAGATTTATAGACCTATTTACCTTGACGATGGCATTATAGTTAGTTTTATAGTACCTACTTAGGAATTTTATTGATACTTTAGAAACTATGTATGTAGTTCTTTCATGTTTCCATTCAATGAACGTCGGTCGCCTATTCCCTTGAAATTTCTTTCCCAACGAAAAATTTTCCCTGATAATTCTTCGTAAGACAAACATGTCACGTATCCCGTTCCATTCCTCGTCTATAACCAGCCGATCAAGCGGAAGCGACGTGTGTAATCCGCCTAAACCCAGCCAATATTGACACAGCCTACCGAGGAGAGCCGAGGTCAACCGACCATCAATTACTCTGTCCTCGTAAAAGAATCGTAACACCCTCAGCCACTCTATCAAGAGTATCAAGCTCAGCCGAACCTAAAAGAACATTCAAATCGAGTGGGATTGTATTATTTTTATTGCATTATTTACGTTATCGGGTCCGCACTGAGACTGCGCGCCGGCCGCGTCGATACCGAGCCTCTTACTACGCATGTGCGGAAATGTTCTTTGATAATATTCTGATTTCTCCTTTTATGCATGCTAATGCGTGTTATCAAAAAGCCTGACCTTACTGTCTCCCTTCGCCATTGGGGCCGTTTGACAAGTACACAGCCCTCGGGTCCTATGGCCTGAAGGTCCTGGGCTCGATTCCCGGGTCGGGCCCATTTGTGAGTCGATTTTTCGAACCAAAGCCGTGATTGTGATCACTGATCACCAAGCAGCATTTGGCAAGCCTGGTGATTAAGCCAAAACCCATCTTTACAAAAACATGATTTCTAAATGATGGAGGCCTTTGCCCTGCGGTGGGCCATTAATAGGCTGATACTTTACTTTACCTTTTCCATTAGAGCTGTGACAAATACCTACGCATTATCTCTCCAGACCCTTTCGACGGCTCTCGCGGAAGTTAATGCGGCACCTTATCAAAATAAAGGTCGTCATGAGCATTTACGATCGGGTTGTAATCAAATTCATTTTACGTCGTGTTATCTTTGTGTACTTAGTCGAGATGGGGTGGTTCTACTCGTATATTTACCTGGCTCTGATTATTTAGCTCTAACTTCTTCTTCTTACCCATACATACATACCCTGAGATAGAGGAGGGTGAAAAGTTGTGCAATCAGGGTTATTTAACTTCATGAAACTTTTTCATACAGCCGGCAGTACGTTGATAATAATACATATATTTAAACAACATCTTCTTCATGTGTACACCTTTTTCTTTAATATTATGTATGATAATTGTGTACAAAACCCTTTAATTCTTCAATTTTTCCAAAGGTCGTCCAAACTACAATTTTTCCAAACGTCGCGCACACAAATACCTAGTTTGATTTGCGTGCGCGACGTTTTCATATCCCAAACTTTGATCCAAAGGTTCCGAAATACGTGCATTTTACATGATTTCTGTATATCAAGTAGGTACGTAATTTCATAAATTAACATTTGTTGTACAAATCAACTTTAAAGTTATTAATTGGAGTGTATTAATAAAGATAATTATTAAACACGACCCTACAATTAACAACATAATATTCGCATTTGCAGGTATAAGATGTGAGCAATTAATTAATTACTACACCATTACCACTGTCGTTAACCTGCCATGTTCAATAGTAGGCAATAATACTGATTTATGTTTGTTGTAATTACAGCAAGCAATTCACTGAAAGCACATGTTACTGAATTAATTCCGGTAATCCTATAAGGTATCAGGGCGTAAGGTGGAAATTTACACTCCTTAATTAAGTAATTGCGAAAACATTTTAGCAAAACAAAAAGTACATATTTTTCTTTTTTTAATTAACATTAAAAATATGGCTTTTAATGGGCGTATTTAATTTGCAAAAAAAATCTGAACAAGACCTTGTAAGAAGTAGAAAACTTCTAAAGCGTCTCTTACAAGATATGTGTCGGAAGGTAAAGGCTTGATTGTGTAATCAAGTTAGTGATATAATTAATGTAAGTTCTTAATTACTCGTACGAAAATAAAACACAACATTTACTTGAATTTACCAGATTTTTGCTGATAATTGTCCCGAAACTTAATTTTATTAATTGAGCCTTGAAATCATGTTGCTATTGCTATGCTATATTTATACATAGTAGATTGTAGTAACTTTGTTATCCCATTTCTCTGAATTCAAAAATTTTGCCCTATTATACGCAATATGCGGCGCACAACTTAATAAAAGTACTAAATTTACATCAAGGTGTATATTTGCTCGTTTACGTAAATGAAATACAATCGTTTTACGGAACACAATTTTCGCCCTTGCTCGGGGATTTTAAAACATAATGTATTTTAGAATAACTCGAGCCGCCTGGGACTCTGTCGTGACGAACTTGTATGAAAATTAATGTATTTTTATTACTCGCCTAAGTTATTTTCATTGTCATTAAAACTTCCAAAGTTCATAAACAGGCCAGTAAATAAATAATACGTTCTGGAGGATCGCGTGTCTCTTTGAATAATTCTGCCCGGAGTCGTTTCGACTTGTAAGCTGACTTAGCAAAAGTCATATTTTTCATCATTGTTGAGGTAAAGAAGTTTGTTTATATCTTTAAACAAAATCTCCTTATAAACAGAGCTGAATTGGGGAGGGTATGGAGTTTTAAAGGCAGGCAAAGCATCTGCGATGTCCGTGGGCCCTTTTTAATGTCCATGGGCACCGGTGATTACTTCCCATCAGGTGACCCTCTTGTTCGGTTGCCTCCCTATAATATAAAAAAATATAAACCCAGATTATATCATAGATTAAGACGAAAATCACATTTGCTATAGTTGCAGTTTTAGCATGCAAGATTTAGTTATGGATGCCTTAGTTTTTATAGGATGGAATTAGTTATTCCGTATGTTCCAATTTTATGCGGTCGACTATTAAAATTGAATCCAGGCTTAAAACTGATCCCGAATTTGTGACTCCCTTATCACGTCAGGTTTCTATGGACGGTAGTCACGTCTTAACATCAAGTGAACCATACCTGTCTGCCCTATCTGATATAAAAAGCCACTTCGTAGCAATCCCCTTGAGAATTTTACGAGAAACCTCATTGTTGGTTATACAAACACCGACAATATATTCAGTCTATAGATAATCCGTGTTATCTAACTTAAATATAGCTTTATCAGCTACCTGCTAACAGGTGACAAACATACTAGCCTAATCTAAGTTGATACGATATTATAAGGTGAACGCAAACATTTGATCCGGCAGCTTCCGTCCTTAATCTCTTATCTCGGATGGTTACCCACTCTTGAACGAAATCGGGTTAAGATGACAAAAGTAAAGCTAATTAATTTTCCACTGAACTGAAAGATCATAAATTTTGAAAACAAGGTAATCTACCTATTTGTTTTATCAAGACATGATAAAATATGTGACATAGGATTCAAATATGCCTCTAAATGTCCCATGAAAAAAAAACTTGTAGTTGTGTTTAAACATTCAAAAAATCTAAGTAGTTTTCCAGACGTTGTCATAAGGATAGCCGAAATCCTAAGAAGCTAATCCTATAACAACTAAACAACAAGGATTAATTTGAAAAGTCCTAAACATAGCAATGGATAGCTAAAATAATGTTGATGATAGCATTACATATTATAGTCTCCTGCTTATTTCCCGAGAAATTTGAAGAAGCCTAAACTAGTGAGGTTGTCTTCGCGAATAAGTATTAAATTCAGAAACAATTTTCTTTTTCTAACCGTTTTTTCCATCTTATTGAATTCCAATAATTCACCCAGAAAAAATGTTTCGAGAAAATAATTTCTCCAAAACGGCGTTGCCGAAGTCTCTCGGGAGAAATACAAAATCGTTTTCACGACCGTCAGCAGTAGGAAGGACGCAAGGAAAGGGGAAATCATAAACCCAGGGCTCGATATTACCTATTCAAACACCGTATCGTGCCATAATAGTAATAACGGTAAATAATAACCATCGTTACGGGAGCCAGTATTTTTTGTGCTTATTTTTCGCGTTTCTCTTGTTGTTGTTAACACTTTTAAATTGAGAATTTTATATAGCTTATGATATAAAATACATTCTGAAGTATAAGTCTTAATATCTAAAAATAATTATGTTTAGTCATACCTATTGTCATTAAGCGAACTAAAATCAATTATGTTTAAGTAATGTATGTAAATTCAAACTATATTTAGAAGTCTATTTGTAGGCTCAAATTGCATTAAAAATTCGAAACACGTAACCACTTGGTTAAGTTAACCAATAAAATACGAAACAACTGCCTAGCAGAAAGTCTGAAAGTTGAACAGAAAGAATCATTTGTCAGAACAAACAACGTTAAACAAAGCGGAAGACAAAGGACACAGTTTTTTTTGGGCCCACCAACAATCGGTAACGTTTAAGAGAAAGAGAACTACGTTAAAAATTTAAATGTTTTTTTATGAATTTTGCAATTGAAGTGAATTTCAAACGAAACCGGAGTTATAAAACCAAAATAAAAAGCCTAATTTTGATTATATCCGCGAACTATCTGTCCAAAGATCAGTAAACAATGGCTGACATACAGATAAGTGAAGGAAAAAAGGTTATATCAATAAAATTAAAATAAAACACTTGAAATCGAACATAAAGGAGACGCTATTTACTTTTGGAACGGTTTTGATGCCTATTTTTATCTAAGGCGGTGATTGATAGTGACTTTTAATCATTTAATTAATGAAATAAAATAATAAGAATAAACAATACAAAAAAATCCGTATAACGGAACGCAAGTGCTAGTCTATTGCCGGATTTTGATTTTATTTAAAAACTGAATACAAATGTCAGAAACCTTCAGTCTGTCAACTGTCATTAATGGTTTTACTATATAATTTAAAAAAGCTGTAGTTTGTTTGTTTGAACACGCTACTATCAGAAACAGCTGGTTCGATTTGAAAAAATATTTTTGCGTTGGATTATCTATTAGTCGAGCCAGGCTTAAACTAAAAAATGTTAAGCTATAGTTTAAGACTACATATTTTTGCAAAAACCTTATTCTACGCGGACAGAGTCACAGGCGGACACTAGTCATAATAAATTGCTTTTACTTCAGATACGTAGGAAAAACATAATGGAAAATCGCCCTTATGTGTAAGTATTTACGGTTCAGGCGTTGAAAGTCAGGAAAGCAAATAGACAGATTAGTTTATGAGGTTAATATATATTTTCCCATCTTATTTCTAACGATTCCGGTTAAAATATGAAAAAGTAATATCACCACTATAATCTGGAGATTATAAGGAATAAATTGATACCCATTTCGTAAATAAACGCTAAAATTTTATGTGGGCCTAACTCTCCATACAAAAACGATTGTCACCTTTGGCGAGTGAATTCGTGTTTAGGAAAAATATATGAAGTTTAATAAAAAGGCAGGAAGCGAACAATAAATCCCGTGTCAGTGACCCCGTGACTTGAATACGTTAATACAGCAAACGTATCCTGATGTTAGCAAAATGTGCCATATGGATGTTGCTAGATTAATTTGCAAACCCTCTTAATTTAGAAAAACATATTTTTAATAACGGTAAGAAATGTTGAAAACATAGTAAACAAGATTATTCGGTAAATTAAGATTTAGCTGAAATTAAATTTCGCATTCACAAAATTTAGTAGAGTTCTGAAGGATGAAATGTTTCTGCGTCCATTCCCAAGAAGGGCGGCTTCGGAGCAATGTGGCAAAAATGTCGTTCAATTTATGCCCAAATTTTAGTCGGGACTGGTCCCTTTTTGTTGCCATCTGCGCGCCGCGACCCGAATCTCCAGACAGCTCCACCCTAAAAACCGTTTAGACGTGATTCTTATCCTTTCACTCGCCCGTCAAATCGTATAACGTTATCTCTGTCTAAAAGTTCGAACAGCCAGGACCTGTCTCCTGTCCCTTTTTTGCACACGCGCTCAGATTGTTCTATCCTTTCTGACTCGTAGTAATTCGTGTATTTCCGCTTCCCACACGAGTGGCAGCCATGTTTGGCGGGACTGTCAAGTCAACGCCAGTTTGGCGCGTATCAAGCAGGACGAACAAGGTCGGTTTCGACGGAAGCTTGTACAATTTTATTCTATTCAGTGTTCTCATCGATTGTATGTATGCTAACGACGACGATTAATGATATTTATGGAAAATCGTTTCAGATGGAGCCCTGTCTGAGGGGCCGCTGAAATGGGAGAATCGAAGACAACCCCGATACAGTAAGTGCTTTTGTCATAATTCATGTATTTATTATATTTTATGAGTAAAAGCACCGGATCTCTTTATTGTATCATGTAAATCTTGTCTTTGCTAGTTATTAGGATTCTCTTGGCGAACCTCCAAGAGAAATTTTATCGGACATTTTTAGAGGTAATTTTCCGCCCATGTTATTAGCTTATGGTCGGTCGGCATGAAAATATATTATGTTTCACGATGTTCGTTTCATTAAGTCAAATACCTACCAATTTGAAAAGTAAAATTGGACAACTACATTGTAGATAAATTGGATGAAATTTTAATATGTATTTGACTTCATCATAGTAGAGTTGTGGAAAATCGTCATAAAAAAATAATTAACATTAATACCTATTATCGAGTAGACATACTCAAAGTAGGTATTAGATACTAGCAAATGTTGTGCATTTCCTAAAGTTTAGTATAAATTACCTAATGTAAAAAAATCTACTTATTAATATTTATTTAAATGCCGTTTAATCACGTTACCTTTACAAATATAGGTTTAGCTTAATGACCATGCTTGCCAAAATAGAATTGATGATCACTAACCCTACCTATGCTAGGAAAAATGTACACATTTTTTGACTCGGGATTCGAACCGATTTCCTCGGTCACGGCCTAATACTTCAACCTATAGGCCAACAAGGAATTTTTCAAGATGGTCTTCATCATCCTAGCGCTTATTCCGGTTGCATCCCAGGCCATTGCCTCGGAGCCCAGGTTACGCTATGACTGTGATCCTTAAACCAACAGCTTGGTTATTACAATGGAGCGACTGTCGTCTCAGGTGCGATTCACTAAGCGCAAATGTCATAAAATCCTTGGTCGCAGCGGCGATGTAATCGGTGGCAGGTTTCCAATATACAATTTTCCATTAAAAAATACAAAGATGATCACTCCAGTTGATTGTCGACACTGTAACATTCCTGCTTGTCAATTCTATCACAAAAAAAATGAACTAGCGTCACACAGTAAAAGTTTTCCCCGCGGGATTTGAACCCCCGACCTCCGAGGTTATTAATCGACTTTATCCTACTACTATTATCCTACTACTATAATAAAGGCGAAAGTTTGTATGTGGATGTATGGATGTTTGTTACTCTTTCACGTAAAAACTGCTGAATGGATTTGAATGAAACTTTACCACAATATAGCTTATACATCAGAATAACACATAGAATATTGGAAATCGAAATCCACGCGGACGGAGTCGCGGGCGGCCGCTAGTTGTACATACATTAAAATTCAGTATTTCAACTTACACTTGCACAATAGTTCATAGTCGAATCATCGGAAAATTATACGCTGGCCCGCTGTCCGCTATTCAAACGATTTACTCCTAACACTGACTCTTGTAAACCATCAGCTGTATAAACAGAATCATGTAGACAATATTGTCGAATGCCTTTGTCTTCACTCAAACAAATTCAATAGCACAAATGCAAATGACGACTACAAAACCTACATAATATTAAAGACGAGAGATGGTGTCATAGATCCTTACATTTGTATATCATTACGCCCTGTCACCCTGTGTCACGGCTTTTTACACGTTTTCTCTAGTAGTTTTTACTGTAGGCCTTTAAGCAAAATTGCGACATTATCATTGCATAACAGAACATAGTCTTAATAATTATACATACTTATTTATTTTGTAATAACTCTTTGAAATCAAAGTCGTGAGGCTTTTGTCTTGAGCCCGATTCGAAAGAACGTTCCATTTCTGTTTGGTCAATTAATTATCATCTTCTTCAACTATTTCACCGCCAAATGTAATGCGCTCATTAACACCGCAAGATTCATCTAGTTTTATTTACAGTTTCCGGCATTCCTTTAATATGATTTCCTAATGTAGCATAGCAATGTATTCTCTGTTCGTGGTTGGCACATTCGTATCATCATAAACAGGCAACAATTATGCAGTACAGACTAACAAAACGTGTAAATGGAGCAATTACCGCTATGAATGTAGGCTGCCGTACAATTAGTGGCTTGCTAATAGTTTTCATCACCAACACTTCCAAGCATGCTCAATGAGACCATCTCATACCGAGACCGGCTCTCGTGGTGATCACATCTCTTTTCTGTTGTGATTTTTTAAATTCTTTTTTTCGTACGAATTTTTTTTTACAAAGAAAAATTAATTTTTCTTTTTTAATTTATTTCAGTGGAATTAAGGACGCTGCATCTCTGGATTTTGAGGTGAGTTTTAATTCCTTTTCTTTTATACTGAGTTTAATATTATTTCGGCTTCGCGTTGCTAAACATCTCCGTTGACAATGAGTAGAGGGGTCAATTCGGGGGTCAAGCGTATATTTTTGAAATCTTCAAACATGCTTCGGGCCTCAACTTATATGTTACGCATATAATTAAACATTCCCTTCTGAATATTTGCTCTTAAATTGTAAATTCACAGTGCTTATATTAATAAATAACGTGATAGTGCTAACTGTCCGTGAAGTTAGATTTATATGACGCATCTAGGTCACAAGTGCAGCCTTCCAGGGTGGAAACTTATTATGTAGCCTCGCATTTAAGAGGCGATAAATTTATGTAAACGACCGAAGAAAGTACATTCAGAAATGTGCTATGGTTTAAAATAGTTGAGTGAAATTTCAGTAACAGCCAATTTATGTATGAGGGTTGAATGTTTTAACGGAATTATTTGGGTGCTGAATTAGCACACTAGGTGATGCATTAATAAGTTTATATTATTATTATCTTTTTGGTAACAGAATTATTAAATAACTTTTCCTAATTTAAAAGTCCGAAAGGAATCAAGGTTGAACTGTCTTATACTTTCCCATTGAAGTAGGTATTGACAAAGTTAGATTCTATGTAATGGGTTGTATTGCTCCATTATTTGTGTGATACAAATAACTATCTAGTCCACCGCCAAATTTAATCAAAGAAACAAATATCAGAACTTAGCTAATGAAATACCTACAATGAATCAAGTCGAATATCTAAGACTCGCTTAGCAACTAGTGGGCTGAGCGCTCAACAGATTTGTCCAACAGCTGCTTCGAGTGCCAGAATAAGTGGAGCTCTAAATGTCCTTTGGAGTCTGGCGCGCAGTTGTTTTAAGGAATAGTCGGCCGGGTAGGGGAGGTCTTTGTAGGCTGGTCGAGGGTCCCGCGTTCATCCCGTCCCAGGCCGGGGGCGGCGCTCATTGCCTCGTCCGGAGCGCATGCGTCCCCGCGCCCTCTGACCCAGTTGCGACTATGGCGGCCTCGTACCACCAAGGTTGCCGAATCAACTGACGAATTCGCGTACTGCACAGACGTAGTGACGCGACGCCATGCTCTGTGTTTAAAATTAGAATCGATTTTGACGAGAGTCGCGCGCTCATTTGTTTAATCGATCCTTTTGTTTCGAGTTCATGGATTCAAATTGGACAAGTGGATATCCGGTAGACCTATCATTCCATTGTTCTGTTACTTAATAAGTTTTTAACTTCTATTATTAGTGATAGATGAGAGACATTGTTGGAAAAGAGCGCCAAACGCATTCGTCGCTTTTATTTTCAAAGTGTATGAAATTCAACATGGCAGATTGAACGTACTATCGGGGCTCAATTAAAGCTTAATTTAATTTTCTATCAACAAACTTTGTAACCTATAGGTAAATATCATAATCCATTATAATTTTAACGTACAAACAGTAGTTATAGTATTTAATTTATACCCTTGTAGCGTCTAAATAAGACCTTCTTGACACTTATACCATACAATCTATTCAAATAGTATCTAAATCTACCTCAGTTCTTATTGATACATGTTTGCGCATGA
The DNA here is from genome assembly GCA_958496325.1 of Nomophila noctuella. Classification (NCBI taxonomy): domain Eukaryota; kingdom Metazoa; phylum Arthropoda; class Insecta; order Lepidoptera; family Crambidae; genus Nomophila; species Nomophila noctuella. The sequence continues at coordinate 11,177,579 of OY292491.1, forward strand.
CTAATGATGACGCAACAGTCGAGAAATGCACCTACAACAATAGATAGTGTTCATAAAAATTAGCATACACTATCTAAAACGTATGGTGCCTTCCGTTGCGCCGCGACGCAATGGAATTTTTAGCACCACTTTCCCCATATCACTTTCAACCTTGTCTCCGATGCGATCACGGTTTAACTATTACTCATGTGTACATTGTGTAAGACTGTTCAAACAACGTCGTCCTCAGTTGTCTCCTGAGTTTACTTTGGATCCATGCAGTAGCAATTACGATGATCGATTACGACAGTCGGCCAGTGTCGCCTGCGACGCGGTTAATAAGCACAATCAACGTATTCGATACGCTGCAATCGATAAAGTTCCGCTCGTGACATATTACCGGTTCATTTTGATCGATTGGTGTTGTGACAATTTCGGCTCAGCAAGTGTTTAAATCTTTAACCTTCTAGGTGGTGACATGGGTGGCTTTTTGAGTTTTTTTTACGTTAGTTTTAAATTATCATTCGGAGACTTCACTTCTGCGAGATCTTTTCCTCTGGTGCTGAATTAAAAAGTTTATTTTTTTAATTTCAGGTCTATCGGTAACAGCTGTCGAGAAAAATTCCCGTTCAAGAGGACAAACTTAGAGAAGTTTTTTATTTCTTTTTTACAACTTAAAGCTTTCATCTTCTTTTTATTCCTTACACAAAGGTACTTCCTTTTACGCTAATTTGTGACGACATTAACGTCCTTTACATTGTCTTTGAAATCTTGTTACGATGCAAATTAGTTGTCTATCTATTGTATTTCTATCTATAGTCTCCCAAAGGTACTGTTGTTCCTCTGGGATTTTGTCTACTACCTGTAGTTCGTTTAATATTCTTACTTACCGTCTTGCCTTTTGTCTTTTTTATTATGTCATAAAGCGGTAGCCTTGAAACTATATTCCATGAGTCATAGATTAAAATCTTCCTTAGAAATAGATGTTATCGATGCTGTAACCCCACATGTGGTCATAAAACATACATAAATATTTTGAAAGTCTCTCTAGCGCTTATGATGGAATTAACCTTGTACCTTCCTACACGCGTCATTTGATTTGATCACAATAGCGTCAGCGCAACGACCTTAGTAATTTTAGCTTGCTAATTTTGATCTTAATTGCTGAATTCTTCCTCGTTCTCGTAGATAGAAAATTTTGGGTTTATCTCCCGTATCTTTGAAGTTCCCGTATCTATTAAAGAGTTATTGTACATAATTTACAAAATTGTTGTGATGTTTTTCACTCATGTACCGTTTACTGCATGTACCAAAGTATTTTACTTTGCATGGCTTAACATGTTAAATTCCCGATATTAGTTTTACCTCAGGATACTACACTATATTTCACATTTTATACTTCTTTCCATAAAACTCCGCCAACTTCAAAGAAATTAAAATCATTCACAATATTAGCACACAATTCGATTAGTTGGGAACACAATCCTTAGTTAACTAAATGTTTTGCTCTTCAGAATATTATTATGTGCCTTTCATTTTATAATCACCATTATGAAGACGGGAGCATAAAGAAACGATGTGCTATTTTAAACACTGATAAATATCTAAATGTTCTCTTGAATTGTACTAGTTACCTATTCATCATTTCAGTAAGTATAACTTGTCTAACTCTCGTCTTCATAATCTCATTATCTTCTATAAGTTTGCAGCTCAAGACATGACTACTAAACATTTGGTGCCCTTCGGCATCAATATTAGTGCCCTACATCTACCCTGTAGATCCGAATTTGTTTGAAGTGAGGCGACAAATTCGGTTCTAGAGAGGTTTGTGTGGTGCATGCACTGCAACGACCAAGCCTATTGAAGAAGATGAAGAAGATAATTAAACAAGAGATAAAACAAAGTTGTATGTTAATTTAGGATTTAATCTTTAAAACTAATTTAAACGGAGAATCTTATTATTTATGTAATATATAAAACATATTGGTCTTTCGTTATGTATGTACAATTAATATAGGTATTAAACTGTGTATTATTAGATAGGAATAATTACAGCACACTAAACAGATTCAGTTCAGCATCTAAACTATCAAAATAGCCCATAAAATCAAAAAGCTCGAATGTATAATTCTATAAAATAAGTTACACAAACAATCTTTAACAAGATAGTTCTCATTATATAGATATAAGAAAAAAATGTCGTGTGTATTTTTTGCAAAGACAAAAAATCTATTGTGTATTTCAATACCTTTTTATTCAGAATTACTAGTCTTGCCGAAGTTTATTTGCTCCGCTTAGCCGTAACTAGTTGAATTATCATTATGCAAGTTATGTACAAAATTAATGAAGAATTTGCTTTCATGACATAAAAAATTAAAAAGATCCTCATGAACAATTTACTTAGCTCGATGAATTATATAGAACTAGTGATTATCTTATTTCTTATATAAACATAAGTTTATGTAATGTTCATCTTATTAAGGTTATTATCGATAAATCCATTATCATTTCATTATCATTAACAAATGCATTATCATCCTATACATTAATTATCTACTATACATATTTTATAATTTTACACTCAATTTCAATACCGACACGAATCTTAATTAAAAAGTTTTTTTGCGTTATTTGTAGCGTAGGTACGTTACTATACATAGCTAATAAAAAAAAATTAAATAAAATATGACTGGTTTGAGAAATTAATGTACAAATGTAATTGCTAGTGACTATTGTTTCATGTTAAAATGTATTTAGAGAAAACAGTTAGACTTTGGTTATGTTTATTGTTATTGTTAAACCTGTTGGCTTACTCGTACTACAGGTCGTTAGTATAAACGCGGAAATGTTAATTTTTAAAATACCATTTTGTATTTACAATATTTGTTTTATGTAAGTACCTTCTGTATTCTTTATTAATTTTATTGGTTTTCTGAAATCTAATAAAGCTATCAAAACCTATGATCAGTCTAGGGCCGGAATCAGTCTTATTAAGTACAAGCCGCCGCCCGCGACTCCGTCCGCGTGGTCTTTGATTTCCCCACGCAAAAGGGTTATAGTACAAAAGCCTCAAGCCTTCCTCGTCAACAGGACTATACAACACAAAAATATTTTTTAAAATCGAACCAGTAGTTCCTGAAATTACCGCGTTCAAACAAACAAACAAACCAACTCTTCAGCTTTGTTATATTAGTATAGATGGATTTCGCTTTAAGTATAATGTAGGTATATTATGTAAGAAATATGGTTTTACTTTTGTAAATGTGTAACATTACAGTTTTCTTGAACACCTCTCGTAAGTATTTCATGTCTTTCCTGATTCTGATCTACTTACTATTGCGTGTTTGAATCGTCAATGACGACTGAAGCTGCGTTAAATACACGTCAAATGTTTTAAGTTGTACACTGATATCTGTTAAAAATACAGTAGGTACTGAATATAATGTAAATATAATAGACGAGATGAACTTATTAGCTATCCATGGATTCTCCGTGCGGGTGCCGGGTCCATCGCGTGGAACAGAGAGGAATGTCAGTCGGCACTAATTAAATATAATACTATATAATTATTATTTATGTATAAAACTCAAAGGTCTCATTGTGATCTATCAATGCACAGCCCAAACCACTTGGCGGATTTGGCTGAAATTTAGCATGCAGGGATATGCTATGACGTAGGCATTCCATAAGAAAGAATTTTGATGAATTCCACCCCTAATGGGATAAAATAGTTTATGAAAGTTTATACAAATATTATTAGAATTTAACTGATTAAACTGAAATTAAAAAAAAAACTCATCATAGTTTAAAATATTATGTAGGTACTTTCATGAGAATCAATGAATTTACGTGTTGATGTTCCATCCAAATTATTCTGCACAAACATTTGTCAACAACTATGATTTTCATTTATCGATTAAAATCGTGTGCAATAAATTAATGAAATTAATTTAATCGTTTCATTTACCCTCTTTTTTTCGATATAAAATTCAAGTAAATTAAAATAATAGCATGGAAAGGCACAGATATAGAAGATAAAGTGGTTTCGATGGCCATTTAATTTAAAGAGTGCAAAATAACGACATGCAATTTTCTTACCAAATTACCTAGGATATGCAATAGTTTTTATCAGAATCGCAAGGCAAAAGAAAAAGACAGAATCGTTGTTAAAGGTAACTAATAATTTAAATCGTTGTTAAAGGTAATTGATAATTTAAGCCCATGCAAATAAATATTATCGCAAAACTCTTATTAAAATCAGATAAAAACTGTTTCTTGAATGTAGTGTACCTAGTGTATTAAGAAATTACGTCGGGGAGCCTCCGCACATATCCTTTACAAGCTTACAACAAATAATACCTAAATTTTGGCAATATTGTATCAGTAGTAGGTTCGAACGTAAAATATCTACAGTAAATTAAGTTACTTTGGAACCAGATTGATTTTAAAGCCTTAGCAAGTCCCATGTTTTATTTACAGAGTTTTATTTTGTCTTCCCACCGCTAGATGGCGCTATCAGCAAATAGCAAGGTTCCAAAAGCACGAACATCTATTCAACACTAGATGTCGCTACGTTAGAAAAATATAGGGAAACACTGAATAAACTGAAGTGATTAATTTCATGTTTAACCCTTATCTTGGCAAGACTATGAATTTGTTAAAAGTGTTTTAATTGTAATATTTCCTGCTTAGATGTGACTCAAATAAGCCAAAAAAAATACAAAAAAAATATTTTTACCTTTAGTTTTTGAGAAACAATATGTATCATATATGTTACACTGCCAAGTATAGGGTACAGGATGATATTAAACAAATGATAAAAAAACGAGGTTAATTTAAATGAGATGAAGTTAAATAAGTGAATAGTTTATGTATTCATAAGCAAACTTGTAATTTAAATAAGCCAAATCGATGGAAGTCGCAAAAACAGTTTCTTTTCCCTAGTACGTCTTATGAGTAACAGCTATTTTTCTATGTCTGAATCTTGTACTTTTCGGTATGTTAATTGGAGTCGAATAAGACGGACGAACAGGACAAACAAGCCAAAGGAGATTTTTATATTATAACCTTTTTGATTAACGGTATTTGGTAATTTCATGCAGGAAGAAGCGAGGCAGCAGGAGTAAGAATTGGGATAGATTTGTTCAAAAACCCGCGAACAAAAACAAACAAAACTAAAAACAATGTTAGTACATGAAATTCATTGCATCCAGAAATGTAAAAATGTTTCAAATATTTGTAAATTAAACAGAATTATCAAATTTTGTATAATAACTAAATCACTCAGGACTTGGCAAATGTATCATATATGATACAAACCAGAACACGGGGAGCTTGGCAGTGTAACATATATGATACATAGTTAGTTAAATAGTTATAAAATGGCCAAATAGCTACAAACACCAAATAAATGAATGGAAAATCAAAAAAATAGTATTTTTTCTTTAAAATACTAATGAAAAAACACACAAATATTCATAAATACAGTCAATACACAAATAAACTTATCACGCGCTCAAAGCCAACGTGCCTCCGTGACGTCATTTTGTCCACCAATGATAGCAGCACACTTTTCGACCGATAAAGCATTTAATTATCAATTCTATGATAGGTAACTTATGAATTAAGCTTAAAAAAAATATCTTGAATCGCTTGGTCAGGGCTCAGGATTTTTTTTATTTGAATGTATCACCCGTGTTACACTGCCAAGAAAAGGGTTAAATTAAAGATTTTGAGACATTAAATTTTTCGAATTGGAAGAATTATTTTCTAGACAATATAAGGAGCAATATCGTCTAAGAACAGACTATACACTATACTTTGATACCTAGATTACCTACGTGCAGTCGCGATAATTTAGCCCTAAGCATTTATGACAGCTAACCTGATGTAATTTTCAAACCAAGTGTTGCACACGTATTTAAACGTAATCAAGGAAGGTTTTAATATATTTAAAAAAAAAGGTTTGGTGATGTGGTAGTGGTAGTAGCCTAGTATAGGTACTTATTTAGAGGCAATTTAGGTACATAAATATTGAAACTGTTTTTTAATTTTTAGAAAAAAGCTCCTCAGGATTTTTCTTTATCTAGTAAAAGCCGGCTTTTATCTCTTGACCGGACCAAACATGATGATGCTGTAATTTTTATCCTATAAGTATTCTATTAGTTTTGAATGTTTGATACTTCTAGTCTATCATTAAAAATGTAACTCTTAATCAATAACATCATCGTCATCTCGTCGTCGTCATCGTCCACTTTTGATTACACCAAAAAAAAACCCACACATTCAAAAATACTCTCGCTATTTCTAGAACAATTTCACAGCGCAGAGCCGTAGGTACCAGGAATGTATAAGGAGCGGGGAAGATTAATGGAACTCACAGGACGGCCGACAACCGCGGTCTCGCATTTGACAAGCACAGGTGCGCTATTTTCATAATTGGCCGACCCAAGCGCGCCCTTTCGGCTTTCAGGAAACTTGCGAATGGTCATGTGTCTTGTGAGCCTTAAATAGGGATCGGGCTACTTATGAAGGTAGGTTCGTTTGCGATGTGAACATATTGTGTATAGTAGTTTTGATATGGTGGTATAAAGATACCCTAAGAACTACTTCATTACCTACTACTACGCATAGAGTAGAAATCTCAAAGATTTTTTTTCCTATACGCACTTTTGTCCATGGACAACAGTTGCCGTTTTACTTTATTTATAACCGAAAAAATTCTGTCTTGTGTTTTAAAAACTTGTACAAATGATTCTACCACATAAAGCTAGTGGTAAATACACTAAATTATCCGCCCCCTTCCCTTCAAATTGACGCATAGATTTTGTTCTCGATGTTAACTCTTTACGTTGTAGTAAAACCTCAAACTTCAATGTACGACTACCTACTTACAGAGAGACAATAAAATAAGAAGCCTCAAGCAAGCCGACACCTGTGCTCACTGAAGGGTGCTTAAGATTTCCAATTACATGCGGATTGAAAAATAGAAGAGGATGAAATTTAAGACGTAAGTATTTCGTTTCCTAATCAATAGTGTTTGTAGAGGGCCACAACCACAACTGAAAAATATCGATTGGCTACTGCGATGAAACAAGGGGCACAAGTTCGAATCCCGATAGGGGTAAATGTTTGTGTCATAAACATCAACATTTGTAATCGAGTCATCGATGTTTATAAAAGATCATGTTTATCTCTTCCCCAAAATCCAATTGCTGTGTTAGTCGATGAAACTGTGGGTAATTTAATCCAGTGGGTATTCAGTTTCACCCATATTCTTCTGGACTTTTTCAATTTGCTTGCTGCGAGTGGATCAGGCATTGTGGGTGACACGCTACAACAAAACTTTGTTTGTTTTAGCTTTAATTGAACAAGAAATAAACATTAATTCTGAAAATTAATGTCAAAAACATTACAAGTGTACCAAATCAAATGATTATGTTGATTAATTATAATAAAGCTTATCAACTACTCAAAATAAAAGAAAACAAAAGTAATTCCTGACAAACCGTAATTGGCAAGATAATTAATTCCACAACCATTGCAACTAGCGGTACCCAACATCATTACAAGCACAACACAAACTAAATTATTCTCCTCGATAAAGCATAAATAACTAGACTGGCATGTGGATGTAAATCTGACGTGAGGGCTCACCTCGGTCTAATGAGGTCTATTAATCACGCCCTAAGGCCAGTCTAAGGCTTAGCTGGCCTGCTGGTTAAGCACTCTGCGACGAGCAAGGATTACAGGCATCTGTGCCAAAACTAACTACATTCTTGAGGTAAAAAAAGTTAAAGAAAGGGCCCGATTCTGGAGTCGCTTGAAACTTGGTTGCGTTGAATGGTTGACAACTTTAGTTTCGAGCGTTATGGTGAGCAACCATTTACTTACTAGTTTAAATAGCAAATACGTTTTTTAATATATTCACAAACTAGCAGCGGATTTCAGTACCCACACACATACTAATGCTTAAAGTCTTTCCTTTCAAATGGACTATCCAACACAAAAATAGTTAGGTGCGTTAAAAAAAGCAAACAAACGATCTCTTCAGATTAATTATTCTATAAGTAAAGATCGGTAAATAAATGGTATGTTAAAATAAGGGATAAGTTAAATAACAGTTGGAATGTCATTAATTAAACATATTTAATATTGTGTACAATTAAATACACGAATAGTATGCAAAAAAGTACTATTTTGAGGTCAAATGTGACGCTTGAAGTACACACTCGAGTACATAACATCTTAGTAACTCGTAGACATAAGTGAGAAGATAATTGCGGAGGTAATCTGTGAGAAATAATTGTATTGTCAGCGTCTGCATGATTGCTATAATTATTCATTTATATTCTAGGAAAACCTTAGAATTGCTTATACGTAAACAAGGACGCCTGCGGTAGCTAACTTAGATCAAAACCACTTAGTAGTCATGTTCATATAGATAGGCATTGTATTTAAGATTTATAGAAATTATTTAAACTATTTTAATAAAGTTTAGACTAGAGAAGAGGTTTCCTAAAAACAATCGTCAATACATAGATCAAAGCCCGTTTGACGATATTAACAACAAATTTAGCTTTTTAGGCGGGGTGTGAAGCGGCATCTTTGCAGGCCTTCAGGGTTAGAGTGACTGGCTCAATGAGAACTTTGTAATTTTGAGCCAGTCAGCCTTATATTTGGACCATACATCCGCCTACCAGGTGAAGTAAGGTCATCCTGACTGTTTTCTTATATAAAAAAACTCTAATAGTCAAAACATCGTTGGGATTCTAGGTAAGTACCGAACTCACTTAGCTCAAACTTAATAGTATACCAATACAGCAGCAACCACGACTCCAGAATAGCGCCCCCTGCCGAAAAAATTGTGTAACTGAACCCAAGCATTGAAAGCAGGAAGGGCCACGTCAAAAATTACTATTATACCCCGCACATAATTAATGAACTGCTTATTCAAATACATTTAAAACTATTATTCATGCCGTTTACGTTTGAAATGTGCCGACCATTTCTTTGAAAGGACTCCTTAAAGTTATTAATTAGAAATGTTACCTTGTGCGATTTTTAAATAGGCCCATCGCTTATGCGTGACGAATTTAGAGGGTAAACATTCTTGTTAATTGTAATATTGTTACGAGTACGTAGTTAAGGCGTATTATAATATTTTTGGTGTATTTTATCGTTTAACTTTTAACCCCTCTCAAGGTGAATAGAAAATTTAAACAGTTTGATAAATAAAAGGTTTCAATGTAAGCACACCTGAAATAACGAATACACTTTGAAATAGTACCGTCAGGCGTGTTATAAACACTATTAATTACATGAACAATAAATCCCCGTGTTGATTAGAGCATATCGTTTTTTTTTTGCTCTAGGATTGCTACATTAAAGGAAAATCAGGCATATACATATTTCATTAAAAATAAAACCATGAATTTTCAAGAGTAAATTTTTTTCAACAGCACCTTGGCAAATATAAGCTTAAAATACTATGTAATTGATTTCGATACAAAAACATTTTATTATAAACAACTTGTTATATTCACTGCGGAACACTCTGTGATGATTTTATTATCAAGAAGATAGGCATAAAAGTAATGCACGTACACAATCCGAGATGACAAAAACTTCCAACGGAGCGTTACTTTGCAGGAAAATGTTTTTCTCCTAAGTCCGACTGTCTATCACGGTCTTGACCAGATAAGAAGACCTCCATTGTTCCTATACTCCTTGAAGTAACTCCGTTAGATAGAGGATTAAGCTGAGTTCAAGTTACACTAGCCAAGAGAGAATTCTCGATGTTTTTCGTCGCTTCCTCTGATATTTTCACATATTCCCTTGGCTTTTTCCGGTGTTAAGGGAATATTTTTGGCCCGAAACAGTATTCAGTTTCGTGTACATTTATTATAGATACTGTATTAAATGTTTGCCTATTCAGAGCAAATGGAATAAATCCTAATGTAGTAGTAGTATTTTTATCTTCGGTTGAAATATGTATATGTACCTACAATATTAACACAAGAATTGACTTATCTTTAGGCTAGAAAAACTGATGTACAGTTAACTGTGGGTGTTAAATTTATATACTCAAATGTTACATTAATTTTCTAGAAAGTTCATTCGTTTTACTCCCACGCCTGGGAAAGCCGACCTATGTCGTCCCCAAAATAGTACCGCCCATGCAAACTCATTCTCGTTGAATAAAGTATTACGATAACATACCCACTGCTGGCTTTAGCAAAGGGTTGATTTATTACAGAATGATTCCCGAATTAATGAGAACTTACGATAATCTCTTTTGTCAACGTATGAATTGTGTACCGTTTTTGTTTTCTTTTAGAATAGTATCACTATTTGGAAAGAACGCTACCGGAGTTCGGCGTGACTACGCCTAATTTCAGCTTGGAGTGTTTCTACATTTAGTTGCTATAAAACCAATACATTCGGTCTAGCCAGTCAGGGTAGGTCTGCCTTGAGCAGCAATCGGAACTAAGAGGTCCAGAGCTTCTCAGCCGCCGAGGCTTTAATTTTATGAACCAACTTTCTATGAAATTTGCGATACCCTAGAGACATCGTAATATAGTATACATCACTGTCTAGCTGGTGTGTATATTATGGTGTTTATACATACACACACCAGCTAGCCAGTTAGACTCCAAAAATCAAACTCTGTTCGCTAGCTCTAAACTATACCACCGGAGACCCCAAGTGGGCCAGATTTTACCCGAGCTTCGTCAGAGGCCGTAATTTTCAACTTTCTGTCAAATTTGCGATATTTTCATAATTCCGTATCGTAGAATACCGTGATGTTAAGTGCAGTATAAACACACTAAATAGCCAGGTAGACCTGGAAAATGTCTACCTTTAACCAAACTAGGGCTTCAAACTACGAGTAAATGATTTTCTCCGAGCGTCGCTGAGGCAGTAATTTGATCTTTCCAACTTTCTATCAAATTTGCGATACCTAGCCCGTTCTCTACATAATTCCTATCGTAGGACCGTGATGTATAGTGCAGTATACACAATTTGTAGCGGCCGCAGCGGTGGCGCGGAGTGTGCAACTAAACTAGAGATAAATGCACACTAGCTAACCAGCCAGACCCCAAAAATTTCTTTCACTCCAGACTCAAACTGGGGCTTGCAGCGAGTTCCAGATATTCTCCGAGCGTCGCTGAGGCGGTAATTTGATATTTCCAACTTTCTATCAAATTTGCAATACCTACATAATTCCTATCGTAGGACCGTGATGTATAGTGCAGTATACACAATTTGTAGCGGCCGCAGCGGTGGCGCGGAGCGTGCAACTAAAACTAGTGATTAATGGTGCGCTGACGCGGCGCCGGCCGAGTGCGGGCGCGCTGCTGGTATAGACTACAAAGATATAGAAGGCATATTATGAGAATGAACATTATCTTCGAAAATGATAGTTATCTCCTATTTGGATTTCGACTAGTAAGGACAGTCTTTTGAGATAGCGAGGAACAAGTGAAGGAACATAAAGGCATTCCCAATATCATTATTTTCATAGATCAGGTAAAGGCTCCACAGTTTTATATCTTGTCTTAGGCACGATGTTTAAGTTAGTATACCGGCAACTTCCAGACTGCGCACTAAGTATAACTGATTTATCTGAATAGGATAAGTCAAGCAAAATTATGTTTCACCTTTTAGTTCGAGCCCAGCTCCTCTGCTACCAATGCCACTTTAAAGTGTGGAATACTAAACACGGAATTACGAAATAACTTAAAGCAATGGAAAATAAGAACCAAAGTTGTAAAAAAAAAAATAGTGACCTATTACCTAGATCTATCTGGGACTATGACTGCAGTGTTAATAAGCACTTGTGACGCTGTATTACCAACAGGAATTAGCGCTAACTTTCTCTCTGACGAAGAAAAGTTGGCGTCAAAAAGGTATTTCACAAACTGCCGTATCTGTATTCTTAGATAAACTGATCTATGGCAGTAGTAAATCGTTTCCCCAGGACTTGATTAAAAGTTCGCTGTGCAATGTTGCAATGGGATTTCGATATGGAAACTTCAATGCTATAGGATCCAAGACAAATGTTGAATAAAGATAATTGCATAACTAATACTTTTAGAAATCTTGTTAAAACTACTGACGTGTGCGTGAATCAAATTAAAATATCAAATAAACCGTGAAAGAATGAATGTTTTAATTGAAAGTGCATTGTGGAACAGTGGTTACTGTATTTGGGTTTGTCCCTGAAATTCGTGAGTTCAATTCTCACCTTGGCTCTAATGACTATAAAAAATAATTCTACTCAATTCAATCCCATTAAGTAAATTACGCTTAATGAGTTTATATGTAGGTAGTATTTCTATGAATGTTATAAAAATAAATTTCAATAAAGTAATAATGTCACAAAACCTACAATTATGGTAGAGTAATCAGTACTTATCAGTAAAGCCTCCATTTTATCAATAATATTATTTTGTACAGCGTTTCACTCTCAAACGAATTAAAATGGAAAAGTACGTAACATATACAAAATATTTCTGGTTAAAATAAAAACAATTACTTACATTTGAAAATGCTTTGTTTAAGCTTTAACTGTGTGTCTAATTAGAGAATTCTTCTTTTAATTAATTAATTTCGGAATAATTTTCATGGTAGCCAGTATACTTAATAAATCATAATTATGTCATTTTTAACTATGTTTTACTAATTAATTAATAGTTCATTATGATACTTACCGTCAAACCAAGTGATTTAACAGAACGATAATGCCTAACAAGCATGGTGGAAATTTTTTCATTTTGTAAAATATTATAATATATAAGTTATGCCAGCTTATACTTATACCAGCGGCTGCCCGTGACCCGGTCCGCGTCCGGGTGGATTTCGGTTTCCACAAACGTAGTGTTATATATACTAAACAACACAAAAATATTTTTTCAATTCGAAACAGTAGATCCTGAGATAACTGCGTTTAAACAAACAAACAAACTTTTCAGTTTTATTATATTTTTGCATCTTGTATAAACTGTGTCGCAGAATCACTGTCACACCACGAACATCATGTACCAATTTTTCAGCTTTTTTACGTTAGTGTGACTATGACTTTGATCATTACGGAGTATTTATGTGCTTCCAACATTTGTTATTCGCTAACCTTCACTATTTGAGACTTTTCGGAATATATCGGATACTTTCTTTCGCACCGAAAAATGTTAATGTTGAACCGAGATTCGAACCTTAACCATGGCTCAAACTTCGATCAACTAGCCACCGTTCTACAGAGCGAACAATGATAAAGCATGGCACCGTTGTTAGTTGAACAAGGGTTAATTTGCTGACTCACGGAGGGAGTATCGAACGGTAGTTAACGGTTCGATCGGGATACCATATGGGACGGGGTTCGATTCTTGTTTTGTATGGGAAAATTCGTTTATTCTCTTTGGAGGGGTAACGAAATTGGTTTTGTTTTTTTGGATATGTTGTGTTATGCCCTACTTTTACAAGTAATATTTTAATCATCAACGTCGTCCTAGCACCTCTCCCAGTTGCATCCTTGGTCATAGCCTGGGAACCCTGGGTACGCTTCGATTATGATCCTGAATTGATCGGCCTAGTGCTTGCAATGGAGTAACTGTCTGCTGACCATTGTAACCCTTACAAGGGAAACTGGACCATTTGGACCAAAGTCGTCACCAACGGCTTAGCGTGCCTTACGAAGCACGGAATTATCTTTCTTATGAGACAATCAGGTGGTTCAAGCCTGCAATGTCCTAACCTAGGAAAACTAACACAACGTGAAAGTGTTCCCCGTGGGATTCAAACCTACAACCACCGCGCAGCACATTTTCCCACCAAACCACGTAGGCAGTTAACAGGCAAAATTTTAATATTGAGTTTATATTCACCAAATGGTTCAAATTTTCTATCTTTAAACTTTTCTTTGCATAATTCTTACATCCAAACCAAACATTAGCAAGATTTATTTTAAACTTAGAACTTTGAGAAAAAGTAGTAATTGTGCTAAGTTCAAAGTTGGATATAAATGAGATATAATAAACAGTGATTAATTATAAAAACAAACTTACAACAGAAGCGTTGCGAACGAATAAATGCCAATTCCTGAACCAAAGATTTCTGCAAACCATTAGCAACCATGGAAAAGTTCAGGTAGCAAATTCTAAAACTAACTATAGATTTGCAAACTGCATTTGCATGTAACTGTCACAAAAGAACAAGTTGCATAGAAAGAATACAACAAATACGGTACCTTGCAAAATTGATTTATTACCCCAAAGTCTACAATATAACCCTTTTCTGTAGACTACTGTGCTGTTACAATTTTTGTCTGTTATGCTTATAATTTATGGGGCACATAGGTGGTCGGAGCACAATGATTCTTGCAAGTCATACGGCTTTGTAGGTCAGTTACTGTTTTCCTATATTGATGGTAATGGCGTCTCGTCAACGGACCTCAAACTTTGCAGCGGAGTATTTTTAGTGTTAGAATTACGGGTATAATATTTAAGAAAGGAATCACCTTTGGTACTACTCGCATAAGCCTTTTAAGTAGTTTTTCATTGGAAGTATCTTGATATTTTGACCATTTCTGTTACCATTTCGGTCGGAGCCATGTAATCGTCTCGACAATCATAGTAAGTGGTTACTTGTTCAATAGCTCAAGCTCAATGTACATTTTTGTATTAAAATTTGTCTTTAAGAAACTTTTTGATGGGCTATTTTCCTCTGAGTGATTTTTGCTGATCTCAATTACCTATGTGTTATTTATCTGTTGACTATGAGGTTTGAGTATCGTACCTTAATGGCAGTTCCCACAATGGCTTACTAATGATCGTCTTAGCATTCAAAGTATAAGTGGCGTAATGGAGAACTGCCAAGCATTTCACCAAGATCTAGATCAAAGTGTATTGGCGTAATCTTCCTAGGCAAAATGTTTTATATAAAGTAGCACAAACACATCATAAGAAACGAACTAGAACATTATAATCGTTTTTAATCGTTAATTAGACTACTATAAAATCTATGCATATTTATTTTTACTCTTTTATTTTCTAGGGAGGCAAACTAACAAGAGGGTAATCTGATGGTAAGTGAGCTCCGCTGCCCATGGACATCAACATACTTATTAAGACGGCATTTTACGGCAACAAAAATGGCATCCATTTCAAAAAAAGTTTACTGTCTTTTAAAGCCTCACTTAGTTGAGCAACTTGAGATGCTGTGTAAATATAAAACAGCATCTCAAATTTGCTCTCAAGATCGATCTCAGAGTTAAGAGTGATTTACTAATACGAGCCTAAGACTGAACCGCAGGACAGTTTGAGAACCGGTACCGTTCGGCGTGGCATTTCCTACAATAGCCCGCTAATGATCGTCTTAACATTCAGATCGCCCACGCCCGCCTTTTGTCTCCGAAAACGCCGGTTTTTCATTCGCACCATTTTTCAACCAGCACGATACTAAAATCGCCATGATTGAAGGATGTGGGTCAACCGTCTGGGGTTGCGACACAAAAGGTTTTGAAACCGATTAGTTCACGGGCATCATTGTTTAGCTACCGGCTGTTAATTAGACGGCTATAGTTAAGAAGTTGATGCAATGTAAGTACATAAGTTATGCCAGTATTGATGAATCAAAGTTGGCGAGATCATCTTTGGACTTGTTGGTACTTAGATACATTTAGATTGCACAATGTGGTGTGGTTATTTTCTTTGAATCTATGACGAGTTGGTCATGATGTAAATCGAAGAAATTTTTACGTGTAAGGATATATACTACTAATAAAATAATAAAATACAGTTTCCATAAATGTTCGTTTCATTGGCTGTTGATATTTTATTTCCACGATCATTTGCAATGGCAAAATTCCTTATAAACTAAGAATCGTGCAAATCATGAATAGTTTTGAAAAAAAAAACATGCATATAAGATGCAAAAATACATTGACGTAAGGTTCTTTGAAGTCATTCAAAGAATTTCCAGCCATTTCTTGGTCATTGGCTGCCGGTTGGCATTGGCAACGTTAAAATGACTAAGTCCGGTTTTTTAAGATATTCCAGATCACGGAAAGATATGGATAATGGAAGCGCAGTTGCTTCATAAACTTAAATAATAGTAGTTGTTAAGTACTTTCAATTTAGAAGTCGATCAAGATAAAAAACCGCATGTTACAATATTTCTATCAAACTCTAAGTAGTGTCATATTTTTAGTAGTGGGGGGTAGTTTTCGATGATTCACTTGGGGAAACTTGAATATCACATAATTACATAAACTGTGAATCACATAATCAGGGATCCACTCGGAAAAAAACAAAGAAACATCACGACGTCTTAATCAAATTACCTGGGTTCCAAGTTTAATTATCATAGCAGACAAAATAAAATCTAGTATGTAGTTAGTTATACATCTTTTGTCTGATTCCCCGCATCGTCTGCGACGCCTGCGCAGGAGTCACGTGACGTCAGAGCGTGTGACATCTCCATCTATTAATCACAGGGTCCCGAACTAAATATAATCAGAGATTCACAGAATGTCACGTTTACTTCAGTTCATTAACGAATGGTTTATTTTTGTGCATATATTTTTGTCGGGTGTTTATTTTTATTTTATAACATTTGCATGTTTCTTTTAAATGTTTTTGATTTGGTGTAATTGCAACGAAGAAAGCTACAATGGGAGTTACGTAGCCGAAATAGACATTTCTTACAACACAAATAATCATAGGGCAGGGCAGCACTTTCAATGTATTTTTTGTACAAAATACACTATTTAATTATATCAAGTGCATCAGTGCAAAATACTAGCTTTTAGCAAAAATGGTGCTTAAAATTATTACTTTAACTTTAAAGCTGCTCAAATGCTGCGCTTTTTTATGAAGATTTATCCGCTTAGTTACCTAGTTTGATTTAACAATATTCACTTAACATTTTATCGATAAAAAATCATTCGTGGCATCTGTCTATTAGCAACAAAGCATCATCTTATAATATTTAAAAATATAAATAAAAACGCTATGAGAACACCGCACCAACAAGATCATTAACAACAGACGTCTAAACTCAATTGTATTGTCGGTGTGAAAATGGAAAAATCCACCGTTCTGTCTGAATGCTGCAATTTCACGCGTCATAAAATATCTCCGTAGAATCCGAAAAGCTTCGAGATCTCGATGTGAGAGAAATGAATCGATCCGCCGGCGTCCGTATCGAATAAAATTAATCGATTTGTTTCTCGAAACGATTCCGTTTTATTTTTTGACGCGCGTCTGAGGGGTATTGATGACGTGTCCTGTCACTGTCCTTTTTTGCTGATGCGAAAACGTCTTTTGGTTTTCGATTATGAGAGTTGAGAAGTTTGGTATGACTTTATCGTTATTCCAACGAAGTTTCTGAATTATAATTTAAATTCATTGTAACCTACTTGCATTGTATAAAAGTTAAAACATTAGGTATTTCTTTGCCTTTGTGGAACTGTTAGTAGCGTACGAATATGAGATTATAAGTAAATACTTCGCATGGTTGACAGAACATGTTTAAAAACTAATTTTTTTTTATTCATAGATAAACTAACCGCATAGGACTATTGGGGGCTTTTTGTTAAATAATCTGTAACTTTATTTTGAACCTCCCAGACAATATTATTACTACCTCCGATAATATTGAAATATAATCCCAGAAATCGTGCAATTTCCACCTCCATCAAAACTCCCGAAATCCTAGTGTTAATCCCCTAACTCCCTTGGGCCGAGTGGTCATCGGCGGTAATCCAATGAAGCAGCGCCAATCAACACTTCTCCGGAGGGTCAAGACCAGGGGACCGCCAGGGGAGAGGTGCCAGGGGACGGGATAGGGGACAATAGCCAGAGGAGTAAGAGTCAAATGGACGCGCGACGAATCGTGAGGGATGATGGAGAAAGAAAAATGAGTTGAGATGTTTTGAGGGGATTCCATTTACTGTTTATTCTGTTAGGATTCGTGTGAATGGATAATGTGAATATAGATTATATATTAAATGTTAAGCAAATAGGATGATGATGATTGTCGATTTGTTAGGAAAATTTATACTAATATAATAAAATTGAAGAGATTATTGGTTTGTTTGAACGCGCTAATCTCTCTCAGCAACTACTGGTACAAATTCAAAAAAAATATTGTACAGTTGTATTGTAAAGTCCATTTGAAGAGGAAAGCTTAAAACTACAGTTTAACGCTACGTATGGGAGAACCAAATTCCACGCAGACGGAGTCGCGGGCAGCCGCTAGTGAGGTCATAAGATGAATAAGTATAAGCTAGAAAATAAAAAAAAAAGCTAGAAAGAATAAGCTAGAAAATCAAATCCATATTTTTTGGCGTTCGCTTACATAATTCAATAAATAACACTCTAAACAAACAAAAGCAGAGCCCACAAAGTCACATCAATTTGATACGAGTATAAACTTTTCTTCTAGTTAATCACTTCACAGGTAGCCCGGTCAAAGTTTTAATTAAAAGCAACCATGTAGGGGCGACCAGTCCATTAAGCAAGGGCTTAACAATCAGTGAGATGTGCTCTTTTCGGCCCTCTGAACACAATCCCTTGCCCAGTAGGTATTGTCCAATTTCCACTAGCCGAACTGACCCTTCACGCCGTTAAATCTAAGCGTGTTGAGATCAGTAGTGCTACGGTCAAGTTTCGTCGCAATTTAGTGACATTATTTATTTGGTGCGACTTTTTTACCCGACATGCATAGGTATGTTCTTGGTTTTACATGGAACATGTGTGGAAAAGAGTTCAATCATTGGGTTTTTAGATGTTTAAGCATACGAATGAAGCATGGAAGCATGCTAAACATTGATTTCCTGTAAACTTACTAGCAAGTATATCCTAGCCACGCGTAAATTTTATTTAGAAATTGAACATATTTTATACAAAGGCATAGTTAGTCACATATATAAAAATAAAAACACGAGCACAAATGAAAGCACTAGTGTGCACGTATAATTTTATACCATTTCAATAAAGTTTCAGAACTTGGTGACATTTTAACATCCGTTCACCATAGGAGATTAATACCTACTCTATGTGTGTGTGCGAGCTTTGTATAATTTATTCGATGAAGTTTCACCTGATGAGGGCAGCTTTTAATTGAATTAAAGATGGCTGATAAAGGCTTTTAAAGGTAAGTCGATGCTGGCCACCGCGACATTTCATTAGGGATGGGTATCGATTTTTACAGGCACGCCATTGGACTGATTGCCAGCGGAGTTATTTTGTGTATATTCATATTATTAAATATTGAACTTTTTAACACTAACTTCCACTTTGATGGAACTAAGGTTTTATTACAAGAACGTGCCTAAAAGCTATTAAGTATACATAATTAGTCGCCATTTAATTCACAAGTGCTTATCTTCGAAGAGTATATCTGATTTTAATTTGAAGACACGACTGTAGTCCTAGCTAGCCTGTTCGCGACAAAAAGGAAAGAAAATTGAGTTCAATAAATTTATCAGAAGAATTTACAGAAGTTGCACATTCAATGTCCTATAAACATTCATAAATGGTTAATTAAACCTAAGAAAGTTATCAAAGAGCACCTTGACAGATCACGTAGGTACCTACTTAAAAATAGAATTGCTGACATTCATTCACACTCAAACATTCAATTGTTTCATCGCTACTCCGCAATCAGTCACATCCATAGCTGGGCATTAACTCGTTAATCCGTTAATCGTTAATTAACGAAGTTAACATTTTGATTAACGGATTAACTTTTAAGTTAACTTTAAAAACTGTTAACGGACATGTTAACTTCCGTTAATTATGCAGAATTCCGTTAATCGTTAATCCAATGCCTACTATTAACCGCACGGCTCCGCGGGACGAGGCGCGAAAAACAGGTTTAGACAGTGCCGGGCGCGGCGAATGGCAGTTTAAATGGCGAAGGGAGTCAAAGGAGAAATACAAGTAACAACGATGATGACGTGGAAGACTTTTTTAATTCTGTCACTCAGTCAATAGAAAAACCAAAGAGCTCCAACTCTTTCAAGAGTAAAGCGCACAGTCTCGTTTAAATCTGGCTGGACATTAAATCGAAAGGCTCGTTCAACGATGCAGCATTCCTCGGGGAATTGATATTTATAAGTTTATTTATTAAATACAATACTGCTATACCTCAACTCAAGCGCTGCAGTAGAACGTCTGTTTTCCACGGATACAGACATTTTAACACCAAAACGAGCCTCGCTTTCAGACGAGAACTTCAACATGTAATATTTATTATGAATGCGAATATGCACCTTATGTCCAACGATTAAATTACACATTTAACTATTTGAATTCATTGAAGTATTACTACTACGTATAGAGAAGACTTCACGAAAAAAAATGTTCTTACCCGCATTGTGGTCCATGGACCACAAAGTTGCAGTCTAATTCTCATTTTTTGACCATTTTTCAAAAAAATTCGTGGTGCGTTTTAAAAACACGTACAATCATTATAAGACGAAAAATAAAGATGGTGGCCAATTATAAAATAGATAAAAAGACAAAAATATCACTGAATTATCCGCCCCCTTCCCTCCAATTTGACGCAAAACTTTTGTTCGCGATGTCCACTCTATACGTAATAGTAATACTTCATGGTTCTTAAACTGTTAACTTCCAGAACCTAAACCAACCAACAGGTTTTTTTAAGATCACTAACGCAACGATATAAAAGTGCATTTTTACACATAGTTAACGGATTAACGATTAACTTTAACTTGCGTTAATTCTTCCGAAATGTAACGCTTTAACGTTTAACGAAGCTAACTTTTTTTGTAGCGGATTAACGATTAACGAAGTTAACTATTTTATTAACGGTGCCCAGCTATGGTCACATCTGAGATTTCGCTCATATCTGAGGCCGCCATTTTCTTCTACCCAATAGATCGACGTATCTAAATTACTAAGACAAGATCGTGTTGCACGACCATTCGATTATTAGGTAGCTGTGTTGCAGTCAAAGTGTTACTTTGCTTAAATACAAAAAAATATCAATTTTAAGAAAATAACATTGTAATAACTTATTAATTACGTATAGGCACGATTGCAAGCCCTAAAAATATTTATTGAGCATGTGACAGATTGGAAAGTTTATATTTGAACGTGGAACACTGTGACACATTGCAGTAAAATCCCAACAGTGTAGAAACAAACTAAATAAACGCAAATTGTTGTCCTTCCTTCACCTTTGAAATTGAAGGAAAATTCCTACCTCCTAAGATATGGATTATGACCACTGAAAAACGAATTAGTTTTGATCAGTTGTCTCTTCTGAAATATTATTAATGATTAAAATTGTTCTTGCATACCCAGACACATTGTATTATAGCAAACTTGATAATTTCAGCTACAACATCTACAACAAAACTCGTCAGCAGTATCCAATAATTTTGACTGACAGCCAGTTTCCAGACATGTCGAAATCTCATTGCCGCACCGTTTCCGTTTCTATTCAAACTAGTTTTTCTAACACTTTAATGAATATAGAACATGTTATGTATTACGGGTTCTATATTAGGTGTGAAAGGTGTGACCTTTTGTTAATCTGCCATCAATTTTGCAGAGGATTCTAGTGTTACCATCTGTCGGATGGGGTACCATTATTCTATCTTGAAATGTTAATTGATGAATAAAACTGGATAAAAGTTTTTAACATGTGTCTTAAGGCGCCAAATGGATCACCATCAAAGTGAATAAATTTTTGACATTACATGAACTGATGTGGGGAAAATGTATGGTTTTTCTTTGCGATTCGTGGAAATTCATATCTAACGACGGTGATTTTTACAGAACACAAAAATGGGTTTACTGATTTCGGTAACAATATTGTTCGTAGATATATTCAAAATATCTCTAGGACTAGATTTAAGTATATTTATTTTGAACATCAACATCGTTTCAACAACAAATCTGGTACCAACTCAAGATTTCGGCAACACCAAAATTTAATCAAAAGAAAAGAACGTCTGCCCAATCTATCCATACGTGATCGGACCCATACCGCTAGTTAAATGAATTAGTTAAATAAACGTGCGCATGTACAGTAGGATCCATTTATTTCGCGGGCACGTTAGTGTCTTGCTCAAGCTACTTTGAAATGACTCCTCCAATTTACTTCGGAGATTGATGATCTTTTTTGTCTGAGCGAAAGTAGTTTCGTCAAAAGTGCATACGGTAACAGATTTTAACATGTGTTTTATTTGGCTTAACGGTTTTGAATTATTATTAATGTAACGAACTGTATCGTCAGACTATTATTTGCACTTGAGAAATCAATTAATGATTCAAAACGTGAGAAACACTATATGTCCAGTGATAGTTTGTTTGCTTGAAGTAGTATCTTGTTCTTGATAGAAGACAATCAAAACACACAAATAAAGATGAATAAAAGTATATTTTTGGGAAATTTGGGTATGCGAAATCCTCATGATTCGTTTAACTAAACAGAGTTAAAAAAAACTTTGCATCATGTACACCTGAAACGGGAAAGCCCGAGGCTGCAATCTAATAGAATTGAATGTTTTTTTCAATCGTACTGATTGAATTTAACTTAGAATCGTTTGAGAAATCAGCTAGATACTGCAGTTCCGTCTTGAATCTAACTCGTGTTCAAGACAGCATAAGCTTGCAACAATGCTGAAAGTAGAACATCAATCCTCAGTACAAAGCTACCGTATTTGAAAGCATGCGAGCATTTCCACATCACCGATCAATCACTACGCCACATTTCGAATTGTAGCGGATGCTAATTGGATAAATTTAAGTAAACAAATACAAAATTCACAATACCCGCCACTCTCCCCCATACGATTTTGTTATCGTTGTTTACCATGAGTCACATATTCGTGCAATATCTTTGGGAAAAAAGGTCTTGATAAAATGATGAAATGCAATTTTTTTTTCAAACGGTGTACACTTATGTTTTTTTAAAGAAATGAACTACGTAGAGAAGATCTCGGTTGAGGTGGGTATGAGGTCTTAAAGGCCGACAACGCATCGGTGATACCTCTGGTGTCGCGGATGTCTGTGGGCGGCGGTAATTGCTCATCATCAGGCGACCCGCAAGCTTGATTGCAACCTTTGTAAGGTTTGTCTACAATAGTTCTAGCAACTTAGTAATAATACCCTCCGGCCGTATTCGGCCATGGCGGCCGATCTTATGATCAGCCAGGTACGCAGGATATATTATAGTGCACAACTTAGTAGTATGTTTAAGGCATCACATAAGCATCCAGCAATGCTGAAAGTAGAACATCAATCGTACAATGCAAAGCTACCGTATTTGAAAGCATGCGAGCATTGCCACATCACCGATCAATCACTACGCCGGTAATTACACATTTCAAATTGGAGCGGATGCTAATTGTAAAATTTACGAGTTCGTTAATTGGAAGTTCATTTTAAGGTTTCGTTTTCAGAAAGAAGTTGGACACAGCAAGGCAACAAAAGTTAGCAGATTTTATTCGGAAATAAAGTTATTTAAAAATAATTTTGACATTAAATATGTAAATTAAAAATAATTCGGAAGCAGGTCACAGTTATTTCCTACAAATTCAATGGTTTTGATTCTAAAGACAGCAATCTATACAGTGTAAAAATTTAAACTCTCGCGTTGCATTAATATTTGATAATATTAATATCGCGTAAAGTCCCGTTTTAATATTTTCTAATCTATATAATGTTTATACACTTGCTGTTTTCCATATCCATAACGTACTATTGGCTACAAAATAAATAATGACATTCTAACATTAAGGACGAAATCAAAAAAAAAAGTAATTTTTTTATCCCATGGTTACTTTTGAGCTTTTAAAAGAGTATTTATTTGACACTACTGAAATGTGACGTCACAATTCAATATCATACATTTTTCTTACAAGGTTACGTTTTTGACATTTAAAAAAAGTAGGTGATTTGAAGTGTCAGTCAAATACCGTATTAAAATTACCTTAATCACGGTGCCTGGCGATCTGGCTCAGATATATTTACATAAAAACAGTGGGTCAATACCGTTGTCTCCACCAGGCCTCTCCCAACCAGTGGGGACAAAGTAAATTAAAAAAAAACACGCTGTCTTCATCGTCTTCCAGGTTCCCCGTGGGATTCGAACCCACGCGCTCTGAGGTTTTGAGCGCACTGCTCTATGTGTATGCCCATTGCCCATGTAAAAAGTATGCTTATTTTCTCATTGAAAAATGGGTAGATTTGTATAGCTGGCATTAACTTATTTACTTAAAATCGGTCTCACAATACCGACTCAAGATGCAGTGATACATAATGGCCGGTTTACATGGCATGTGGCGGAAGGCGGCGCGACGGGCGGTATGTCAAACAGCGGGGGTTCCGTGGTTAAATTGAAAAACAATCTCCCACCATTTTCGCTCGCCGAACGTAATAAATCTATGTACAAAAATTCTACACGTTATTTATGAAATCTATCCAGCAGACCGCTCTATCGGATTACTGTGGCGGCCGTGGCAAGTTGGCCCCGCTGATCGATATTCAAAATCGGAATAAAAATATTCTTGTCAAATTCCTTTTCAGTACAATTGAATGTACTCAATCAAATTGCAAAAATTATTTGTCCAATAACTAAAATTATTGAGCATAAAAACTTTTTAAATAGATGGACACTATCGTCTGATAAATAACGATTTTCCGTACAAAATATAAACTTAACAAGGCCACGCATAGTTTTCGAACACAAACGCCCAGATATCTCCAATTAAATTTTTAAGAAGCCAACTAACAACACAGCTTTGCACGAAACACAAGTATGTAGTTACTGATTCTTATTAAAAACCTGCCCTTCAACTGACAACTGATAATTGGCGATGTTACTGGACGCTAATAAAACTTTTTAATTTTCGTATGCAAATGATTTGGCCGACAGTGTACGCAGTCCGCGTGGCCATTGTGGTATTAATTGCATTAATCATATCCAGTGACAGCTATTACATTTTTGGTGCTCGACTTTTCGTTTGAGCGAAACACGACAAAGTCCTAAAGTTCCATTCGTATCGTAAGACAATGGAACATTCAATTTGATTACAATTACGTATATATTTCATCTGTCTAGTTCGTTTGGTTGAGATTGTAATTTAATCGGCTTTTGTCTGACTGTTCTGTGGGGTTGCGTTTATCATTAGAAGTAGATGTATGCTGTCATAATTTTAATTACACATTTAAGGAATTCTTTGGATTATTTCACAATTTAAAAAAAAAGCCGAATACTAACGAGTAATTACATTCAGAATGGATCTACAAATTAATGGTACAGAAATATTTACAGTAGGTACTAATAAAATTATTACGCCGATGAAGATGAAGAATGAATAAGTATTTGTCCTAGAGAAAAGTGGGCATGTAGGAAAAGAACAAAAATTATTAACAATAAAGAAATAAATTAGCAACAGCAACAGGTTTTCGAATTTATGGGTTTTTGGAAAAAAAAAACGTGGGTAATATTTTCAACATTCGTAAATAAAACTGTCTAGGCATGCGTTCTGAATTTGTCACCCATGAACGGCTTACTCCACATACACGATACAACCCATTCGACAAAAACGCCTACCACCTTATCCTTCGGATTTCCCGCCCGCCTGTGCACTGCTATATCATAATTTACATCGGTTGCGCATGCGACCGGCCGCTTTGATCTCCGTTACAATCGCCCGTAATTGATGATTGCGCTCGCGCCTTATACAGCGAAACCAATCGGGTGCGTGCAGCTCGCTTGTACTTGTATTGCACTGTAGACGGGTGTATGGGTTTTACATTATATTGAAGCTAAAAATATTAGTAAGTAGAAGTAAATATCCCAGTAATAAAGGGGTTAAGCCGCCGTTGATGAAGGTATGAGTCTTGTCCAGTACCGTCATCATCAACCCGGTGTACGTAACTGGAAAATATTAGTTTAATTTCGCTAATATCCCCTAGTCTATAAAGGTACCTAATTATCATTACAAGTTTTGAATAATGATCCATATCCATATGATTACAATCAAACGAAAGCTCCACTTAGCAAAAGTTGAAAGAAAATATATAAACAATTTAATTCTTTGGACTAACACACCAATTGCCTAGCCCAAAACCAAGCGCGAAGCTTGTTCTATGGAAGCATGAGAACGAATACTTAAATACTTTTTAAAAAACATCCATGACTTGAGTACAAATGCCGATGTTCGTCACACAAACTTATAACTTAACTTATTTACCCATATTTGGATTCGAACCTTTTCTAAAGTTCGCCCATGGTTTTGTATCCAGATAAAGCCAAATACAGACATCTACGCACTACTATTCATGTTAGTACGTTAAAACTTCCAAAAGGTCGTAAAGTTTTATTCCTCCGCGTGAATTCTTATTAACGCACCTACGCAGCACAACTTACTCGAACATAAAATGACACGGAATATAATTTTCAATTCTCCCAACCGACATTATGGTAATTCCTCAGATGAAGTCATTACAGTGCGCCATCAGGCTAATGGATCAACGCTTTTAAAATTTAATCGATCTTCCAGTTTTTAAACGACGACGAACTTAAGTGTTTTGTGTAAAAACTTTATTTACTTACGGCATGTCATTAAGGCGGTGATTGAGACCGCAAGAGCTTGCCTAAGATGCTGATAGATTTTTTCTCGCGGTTAATGAAGACTACATTATGGCTAGACCACAGTAATAGACACTTTACTCTATAGTAGCTTACGAGTAGTCTATTATTATCGTGTGATGGAAGTACTTTTTTCTTTATTGTTATATGGAGGCAAACGAACAAAAGGGTGATGGTTAGTAATCACCGCTGCCCATGGAGATCAACCGCTCAAGGGTCGCAAATACGTTTCCCACCTTTAAGATCTCAAACCTAGAATACTGTATAATTTCTTACGTTGGTTCTGATTATTAACTTTATTTTATTTAAATCCAAATGAAACGGTATATGAATAACTTTTAAACAAGGAATTTTCCGAGGAATTTATGAGAATGTCGTTAGCTAATTTACTTCGAACTGCAGGTGACAAGATGTGTGTACAATACAATCACAACTTGTCAACAGTTCTGCCAACAGATTTTTAACAATGCGTTTCACCTACGCGTGACACATGTACTTTTTAAACAAAATTAACTTTTATTTCAAGGCAAAAAGATCCACGAGCTGTGTTTAAGGTTTTCCGTAGGATTGTTATTGCCTTAAAATAGTTTCGATTTTTTTTGCTTTGAACCATCATCATTTTAGGTGAAGTATACTATAGGAGCGCAAATATTTCCTGAATCACAAGTCTCCCTCTCAGCAAAAACAACACAAATCGGGTCATCACAACCACCACTCGACACACAATAATCGCTCAATAAAAGTATCGATCAAGTAAACGCGATATGTCGTAACGTATACATCTCAGTGCAAAACATGACAGGCCGAAAGTGGGTTAACTACGGAGCGTTGTTGTACAAAACAAAAGGCGATCGTGAGGCACCAAGCTGCTTTGATATATTCTCGAATGCAGAATCGTGCGCTTCGATGCGCGAGGTGATTGATAGCTGCGTACGCGCACCAGATATGAAAATTGTAGGGTTGCCGGTTACAGAAGCCGTGGAAATTGAGCTTAAGACGTTTATTGCTCCATTGCAGATGTATTTCTACTAAGTGTAAAATAAAATTGCTGACGCTTGTAGCTGTTTGACTTTTAATGCTAACATTACCTACCATAAAAATTCAGATTTAAATTTAAATTATTCGTGTCTAGGGGCCCGTCCCTGCACGGATTGACGAAATTGTACTAAATAGTACTCAAAACAGTCTACGTTACTCAGAGCTAACATAATGTATTTTTTTATGGCGTAGGCGCCAAACGAGCTAGCGGGTGTCTTGATGGTAAGCAATCACCTCCGCCCGTAGCCAACATGGACATCCGCGACACTAGAGGTATCGTTGATGTGTTGCCGGCCTTTTAAAAGAGGTATAGGCCTCCGGCACACTCACAAACCAGACAGAACACAATAGTAGATCTATAATATTATTTTACGCCGTTATTAACCAACGTAATGTAGCTTCATAATAAAGAAAGATTTTGCGAAATCGGTCCACTTTGCCCAACCTTTGAATTGGTTTCCTCTGTAGGTTAATTTTACAGTGAAAGAATTAAGGAATAGGGTATTTTCAGGTTGGGAATTAAATAATATATCCGTGACTGAGCCGATTAATTTTGCTACAACTGATACAGCAGCGGGTGATTTTCCTTCATGATGAAAATCCAATATTTTCTCATAGTAAATGTTCCTAACCGGTAGCCCTGACCACGATCCAAGCTTCATACCAACGATAACCAGTTCGACGCCTAAAACTGTTTTCAAAATTCAAACATTCCCAATAAATTGATTAGCCAAACATTCGTAATGACAGGTAATAAATTCCATATTTGAGTGAGCGCCTGATTGATTGATTTATTCAATTTTTTGTAAGTCAGGTAGGGTCATTTCGCCTGTTTGCGTCCATTTAGTGCAGTTCCCAAGTTTGACGGCGAAAATAAAAATATCCCAGCACTAGTATCTATCTCAAAATTATTTAATAAGTTCATTATATAGTCTATTTTAAGATTTACTTTCAAATTTGCTTAAAACACTTTGTATTTATTCCAAAAAAAATAAAATAACGGAATTTGGCGTTTTACCCAGTTTGCGTCCACAAAATATAGATTGCGTCCACCCATGGACCAGTTTGCGTCCACCAGCTTAGTAAAGGATAATAGGGGTGATATGAAGAAAAATGAAAAGAAAGATTGTATTCTATCAGTATCCTTATTTAAGAATAAATATAAATATCAAAAATCAACATTGTAATCACTTTAAAAAATTATTCGCCACAATTATTGAACTTAACATAAGATAACTATGTAGTAGGAACCTAACCAGTGATAGCAGTGATTATGAATTCTGTTAAGGGGCCGTCCATTTATCATGTGATGATGTTTTTTTGACCATGCCCCTCAGGGGGAGCCCTTGGTGAGGTTTAAGACCCCCGCCCCCTCTCACGCTATAACACTAAATAAAATAAATAAATATTTCACAACATCACATACATTGATCTGACTCTGTGTTAAGTAGCTTAAGCACCTGTGTTACAGACATCAGAATCAACAGTGGTATTACAAATAATAAATAATAATAATAATACCCTCCGGCCGTATTCGGCCATGGCGGCCGATCTTATGATCAGCCAGGTACGCAGGATATATTATAGTGCACAAGTGAGTGCGCAAGCACAGGTGCACTCCCTATTCCTTCACTCGCATAATTCGGTGGGACAGCAATCTGGCACGACCGTAGAGAGATCAGGCGCAGGACCAACGGTTTAACGTGCCTTCCAAAGCACGGAGGAGCTCGATATGAAATTTTTCGGTCACCCATCCGATGACGGGCATCTGCGAACGTTGCTTAACTTTAGCAACCGCAGGCCGAGTGCGCTAACCACTGCGCCATCGAGCTCCTCAATTACAAATACCACTGACCAGAACACCCAGACCAGGACAGACAGACATGTTTATGCACACAAATGTTTGTCCTGTGCGGGGATCGAACCCGCGACCTCTTGCGTAATAGGCAACTTCTTGACCATTACACCAAGCGTGTCGTATATATAAGCGGGTAAGAATGTCTTCACACCACAGATTTAACGCCGATTTTTGGATAAGTATAGCATATTTGCCGGAAACAAAATAAACATGATATACATATTACTACGCCCCCTCCCCCCTTGTGACATTTCGTGATTTTTTAAGGACACCCTTCCACGGCAATGGATGGCTCCTAATTTTAATCTAAGATCAGTATTAATTAATAATAACGCTCTTCCTGCTTTTCCTTCCTAATACTTTCTTCATGCAGCAGAAGGTATGGTTGCTGGAGTACTGGGATTATCTTTTCCAGCATTGTAAAAAAATACTGGTCAGCTGGTCAGCACCAGGTGGTGTTAAAATTAATCAGTAGTTCCCTTTTGTGTAGTGGCTGAAAATGATTGTAATTAAGACTAAGGGTATAAAGATGGTAGCGATACAGTTGGTGCTGATGATGAAGTCAAAAAAATTCTGGAGTAAGTTCCTTAACGAGAGTTTCTTTTTCATCACTTAATATTGGAGTTTGATGCAATATCTTCTAATGGTAGAATTCTTTTGACGTCTAAGGACACCATAGAACCAACGTTGCATTAACTTCCAGAAAATCAAAAAGTTGTTAGTGAAGACAAAATAATATTAAAATAAATTTTGTCCACTTGTTATTTAATAATTTAAGCATTTAAATTATTTTTACAAGAAAGTCATTTGCTTTTAACAAAAATACATATTGGACGCAATTTGGTCTATTATGTTTATAGTATGCGTCCACCCGGACGCAAAGTGGAAATTTTGAAAATTTGATGTAGTAATTCGCGTCCACCTTATTTTATTAGTTAAATATAAAAAAAATAAACAAATTCATAATAACTATTATTCCTTTTTTCATTATAAAACTTTAGAAACATTTAAGTTTCCCAAAATACATATGAAACAATAAAATACTTACCATCGAACACGCCGCTGCACACTATTTTTTTTTTTTAAATCCCGCGTTCGCGCACTTTTTGTTGAACAGCAAGGACAAATATTTTTTTCATTTTATTTTGGTTTGACTTACGGACTTTTTGTTTATATGTGCTGGCTTCTTAAACATACAGGTTTAAGTGGTAAAGATTTTTCATTTGATTGGTGTAGCAGTTTACTTATTTTCTAGGATTTAAAAATGAAGTGGACGCAAACTGGGCGATGGACGCGAACAGGCGAACTTACCCTAACTGTTTTTCAACTTGCCGGTGTAGGATCAAATAACTCTTTTAGAGAAAAAAACGAGTTGAAAGAAATGCTTGTACCATATTGCTACATGTACCGTCAGATTAGAATTTATAATAATTATTCAATATGGCTATATATTTTTTTCTCTTTCCGTATTCAATCTGTTTGCCGTTATAGTGTTTTGAATTTCAAGACACCGTCCTATACCTATTGAACTCATTGAAATGTAGGAAAGGAAGAAAACTCCTCAACCACAAAATCACATAAATTGTATAAAGAATTGGTTAATAAATATTGTCATTAAAAATATAGTGACAGCTCAATTTAATACTCAAAGCAAAGTTGTCTACATAGTAAGAACATGTTGAATTTTTTAAGTGAATAAGGTATATCACGGTAATATAGCTGTGCTATAATGTACAAAATACTACTTAATACTTCAATAAGATCAAAGACTCACAAGTTATACATAAAAACATTGCTACTAGTTGTGTTTGATAATAATCTACATCAAATTACTGTAAGAAAATTGTAAATCGTGCGTGAGTTTTAATGCTCAATTGAAGGCTCCATTGTATTTTTTTGTTTTCAAGGTCATCGCCTATGTAAGAATAAAAACAGTTATATATACAACATTATAATATATCACTTAAAAGAAGGAAAGATTTATTCGTTTCTTGTTTAATGTTTTTGGAACGTGTGTTTGAACGAGTCTGAAAAAGAAGACACGGACTTAGGACCTAACGTAGTGTTGTTACATTCTTCAAGGGCCCACGTCCCACCAATTTGTCCCACTGGTGGGACCACGGATCCATCCTGGGTTATTCATCAATCTTGTACCCGTGGTCCCACCGATTGGTCCCACTAGTAGAAACACAGGATACTTCAAGGTCTGTAGTCAACTCACTGTAGATTGTAACACCCAAATTCCCATTTAGAATAGAACACTTCGTGTAAGATTGACTTGTTAGTGTATTATTTCTTTACCCATTTCGCAGGGTCTGATTCTTTTACGAAAATTAGACTTGTAATAGTTTTAATTACAATTCATTAGTAATAAAGCCGTACCGTAGTCTTGGAATTTGAATGCTTGAAGTGTTGCTCAAACAAGCATATCAGTTGACAAACAAACTTCATGACTTGCAGCCATCTACTAATTATCTCGTCATCTCACCACTTCTTTGACCCAATTACACGGAAGATGGTCCGTGACCAAAAACAAGTGAATGGGCAACGGGCATGTTTACAAACATCCTAACCTAGGCTAATGATGAACGACAGGGCACACTCAAAGGTAATCAGCGTGCCGTTGACCCCTGATAATGACTGGCCGATGACGGTGCATGTACGCGGCACGTGGCCATCGGATCACTTACGTTTTTTGGCAGTGTGAAACGCGGCAGATGCGTTGTTCTTTTGTTAATTTGAAATAAGCGCCTGCTGACGGTTGTTGGGAATTTGAATTTGGAATTAGGTGGGGAAATTAATGGAATACGTTGGGAATGGTAGCACTGTAGTAGTTACACCCGTGCACTCATTTTGT
This sequence comes from Nomophila noctuella, assembly GCA_958496325.1. Taxonomy (NCBI): domain Eukaryota; kingdom Metazoa; phylum Arthropoda; class Insecta; order Lepidoptera; family Crambidae; genus Nomophila; species Nomophila noctuella. Next base: position 11,209,951 of record OY292491.1, read on the forward strand.
AATAATTATCAGGTCAAACGCAAGGTAGCATTTCTTGTTTAACATCAGGTTTCATGATGTTTTTTGTTTAAACAATGTTTAAATATTTCCATCAATATAGTTATTTTCTGTTGAAGAATTTAGGATAAAAAATATCAAAATTACCTCCTCTTCTACCCTCTCTCTTGGGTAATGTCAAGTACATTACCCACCATTTACACCTATTATTAACCTACATAGAATAATTCAATTGTTCAATATTAAGTTTAGCTTTGTTTAATTTTTAAGACATACTCGTAGTTACTTTAATACCCAACTCAGCGGTATTTTGAATGCAAGTTCATAGGTGTTCTTCAAGTGTGTCCACGTAATAACGTGCTAGGTAAATATAAGGCCTACCACTTACCTGGTTTCTCCTGGCCGGCTATGCTCCTCTAGCCTATTCGGCACTTGTGAAGAAGCAGGTCGTAGGTCCTCGTTTCCTCCACCAGATACAGTAGACACACACACACCACATACACCACACACAACACACACCACATACAAACACACACACACTCACACACACATATATTTTGTTTTCTACGAATGATAAGAGATTATTTCAAACACAGCACTCACGAAAACTATAATTTAGCACAGAAGCAACCCGATTACGATGCTTTCTGAGCAGCTGCATGACCGGGACTACTAATGTCAAGAAAAATACAAATACCTACCTATTGCGTTTTGATACCATAAATGAAAATCTAACTAAAAATTTATGGTTTACCACTAATTCGTGAAAAAAGAAGTAAAATAATAATCAGTATTTTTTAAATAATGGAAATAGAACCGAAGAATATTATTAAAATAAAATCACATTTGTTCTTGGACATCTGATAATTGACAATTGCTACTTTGACAATCTGCCATCGTCAATTCTGATGTTGACAATACACGTTCAAAAATTATGCAATACAGTTTATTATTGTTCAATGACACTTTCGGACACGAATATTTAATATAATTGGATTCAATTGCGAGTTTTAAACACCAGATTTGTGTAACACGTACCAACATTGAGACGTCATGGGAATGAAGACTAATGTCCAGCTGGATGACTTTCAGAAAGAAAGCAATGTCGTAAATTGAATAAAACACAGTCAGTAGGCCGCCGAGGACGTTGGTAAATAACTTTATTGCTGTTAATTTTTGTTATTTGTTTGTTATTGCCTGAATGAAGGATGTGTGTTGTTAAAAATAATATAAAAAGTTGGTTATTGAATGCAACGAACTGATGATGTTATACGCTATTGGTAAGCTATTGCGGCTTTAAAAGGAAACATGAACTTTAAGCATCACTTGGTTTCAGCCGTAGTGTAGGTTGCCTTATTAAAATGTTTTCTTAGGTTTACGCGGCTGTTAGGTACTTATGACATAAAACTACTTTATGTAAGATCAAGTTCAAATAAAACGTGAAGTTTAAAATTATACTGCGAATCAATCATGTAGGTTGCCATGATTGCGTGGATTTCAGATCCCTTTTTTTCGCAATAAAAGGTAGCCTATATTCTTAGGTTGTGAGGATTAATTGGTAACGTAACAGGCAGACAGAGTTACTTTCGCATTTACAATATAAGTAGGGATAATAATACGTAAGTAAAGGTCAACAAACCAAGCCGAGGCTTACCAGAGGCGCACAAATCGATAGCCCAGATACAAAGATAGTGAACACAAATAAGCAAGCATTCACGGCCCATCAGCGTGATTACAGGCAACAATGCGGACCGACGGTAGCGGCGGGTCAGATCTTGATTCACGTGAGAAGTTTAGACATGAATTAACATTGATTTTTAGGTATCAGGTTAGTCTGTTATTTAATATTGAATATTTTTTATTGAAGATCCATTTCGGGTCATACTGAGAATGTCAGACAATGTCTGCAGTAATAGAACGCGATATGTGTACCGAGTAATGTTGGCCTAGGAAAGAACTACTCGAATTATCCCAGTAGTATGTGTCCTAAGGAGGGATGGGCAGCAGCGTTTCTCTGCGTTTTATTGTCCATAATGCTGTGCCTGGTCTGCCTACGTGGTGTAGTGGTTAAAACGCTGTGCTGGCTGTGCTGTGTTCGAATCCCGCGGAGAACAATTTCAGTTTGACTTGGGTTTTCCAGGTTGGTTAGGTTATTGCACGCCTGAAACACCTTTTTGTCCGATAAAAATGATTGAATTATGTACTTACATTGTAAAATGTGAGTATGTGTAATATTAATATATGACATAATAAAAAACTACCTACTTTCTTCCATGCCATAGGTGTTGGGTATTTTGCTGTATTCCAGAATACTAAATCTGCAAAACTACATTTTATGTCCCTTTTACTGGTAAGTAAAGGGTTTAATTATTGAAGTCATTCATATCTCATGTTAAAACTAAAAATACCATACATTTACATAAAGTGTTCAAATAGTAACCGATTAAGCTCCCATGTAACAATAAAAATGGCTGCCACAGTCAATTCGTGATTGGCTCAAATTGACATGTCCGTCTTCGTAACGGAAGCAGTCGAATTAAATCCAACTCATTGGTACAGTTGAGTTGGGGGTTACTACAGTGTAATTGACCGAATTTACTCAATAAACATATAAAATAGGTAAAAATTAAGTATCATTACAAATATGGGTTTTGTTATGCTTAAGTCGCCTCAGCTAAATTTCTGGCGACCTTGCTCACCAGCAGAAACATAGCACACCAGTTATTAAGCCCTACTTATTTAACAGTGGTCTTCTGTAATGTAAAGGTACTTCCCCAGCTCATTCGAGTGAAAGCTCCACTTAGCTCTGACTCTCTTACCGCAGGGTGTCCTTCTGGCTCGTTTGCCTGCCATAGATATAAAAATAAATACCTACAACTAAAGCCGCCTATCATACATTTGAATTTGTCACATCTCTGTACTTCTTACGTCGTCTTAATGCGGTTTAGTGCGCATTTCCATAATCGCATTCCCGGAGAATCATAGACAAGGATGAGTTGGCATTACTACACAATCGGATATCAAGCGGCGCGACTGACATGTAAATCGTGATCGGGACGGGACTCGTACTGGCTACCATGGACTACCGGTGCCACTGCGCTGACTCAGCAATTTTCACCACACCTGCTGCTTTCTATACACAGCGGATAGTGCAATGGAAAATATGACTTAGATTATTGAAAATAGAGTGCGTTTTGCGTTTGAGTTTTGAGATGGTAAGCTTAGATGTGAGATAATGATATCGTATTGTTAATTTGGGTATCAATAAATTTGTTATGCAACTGTTTAGTAAAATGAGTAAGTATAATGATGCTGATCAAACATTGAAGGTTTACGAACCATTATTTCTTTTTCAATTTAGAATAAACTGTGACAAGGTTGCGAGATTTGAACTTGATTATCACACAACTTGTTGAAGTTATGCCACTTTCAGTATTTTTTATCTTTTCCTGTCCTTTATGCAAGCGCAAAGGTGGCAAGTGTATTATTTAAATGTCGCTTTTGCCTTAAATTTTGATAATGTCAAAGTTATTTACTGTGCAATTCGATTTACAGTACCAGGTACCTACCCATTGATTACAATACTCATATTTACTAGATAGTTCGCAAACAGCAAATCCTACATAGACCCATACAAAAAATTCAACTTATATACTTCGTAAGCTTGGCCCCACAATCGACCTTCGTCAAAACTTTATCTACCGTCCTTATAATCATACGTCTTTTCCTGAGAACTTTTTTTTTCGACCATAATTCCTTGATCCTCTTAATGCCAAAAAAAGTAAAGATGATGTTTTTAATCTAACATTTGAGAGATTGACAGGTCGGTTCGTTCCCTGCGGCCGGACCAGGTAAAAACTTTGATTAAAAATGCTGAAAGCAGTTCTGAGATTCTATCGGGCGTGGTTACCTTTTTGTGTTATGAATGTTATAAAGTTTTTTCTATAATTTTTGAGTTTCAGCTGTTATCCTCGAGGTGGTGGAATTAAATTATGTTGGCGGGAATTGAATTCGGTAGGTTAGTTTTAGATCTGAGGTGCGATTCACTAAGCGCAAATGTCATAATCTCACGGCTGTGTAATCGTTGTCAGTGTCAAATTACTAGTAAAATACTACTGTCGCCGTTGACACAGCCGTGAGATTATGACATTTGCGCTTAGTGAATCGCACCTCTGTTTAATTTTAGTGTTACATGTATTAGAAAAAATGTCATTGGCTTATTTTGCGCCAATATATTGATTATATATAGTATGCTCTTTTTTTTAAATATGTACATACATGTATTGTTTGTGTGTAAAGTGTGTGTGCAGTGCATTATTTATCTTATGTTTTCACTTATTAAAATAAATTGTTTAAACCAAATAAACGCTTTCTTTTTCTTCTAAAAACACATATTTTATTTCATGCTTGTATGGTTCCAATTCATTGAAAATACTGACAACAATATTATATTATTTCAAGTAGTCATTTATCACTCAAACTTTTGAAGTAGGAAAAACACAAAACGAAATAAAAAGATCAAAACATTCCTATCACAGTCGCGAACATCGCCGTTGCACCCTAAAAAGGCGGCCATTTCTCAAATTGAACGCATTCAACAGAAGCGGGGGTTCCGAAAAAAATATCGAACTAAAACCATCCCCTAAAATTATTTTAGTGAAAAGAAAGGAACTTAATACAGTCCCCACCATCGGCGCACCCCTCGCGAGTGGGGCTGTGTGAGTGCCCTCCGACGACGAGCGGCTGACAGCTGCGACTGGGTACAAGAAAGTACGGGCTTGTATTATTTTATTTTTGTTAAATACTTACTTGGAAGAAATTATAATGTGGATTTCCTTTATAAGATAATATAGTTTATTGGAAAATGTGGTTTTAAGGTTTTTTTTCGTATTTTTCTTCTAACAAAACAGGGACTCTAAGTCTCTCAAGAAGTTGGACAATAAATAGTTTTCACATGAGTTCACATGGTAGAAAATAAATATAAAATAAAAACAATTCATTAACCAAAACCTTACTTTTTACTTACTTTAAAATGTATTTGATTCAACACCATTAGTTTTCTAGTACCTACCCTCAAAATGCTTTTTTACATTGTCTTTGTTTTCTGAAATTATTCCTCTTTTGTTTATTAAAAGACGTTTTGAGAGCTATGCTTTCATGTTACAAAATAATTTATCTATAATTTAGAAAACGAACACAAAACTTACTCAACATAAACTCGACCCCGTACTTTCGCCCCACCCATCCCCCAGTGCCGTACCGGGCGGGCGCACTGTCGGGAAATCACATGTGTGTGTCATCACTCACACACACACACTCGCGCGCCCCACGAAGGGCACAAAAGCTTGGCCGACTGACTACCGGCGCAAGACATGTGCTATATGCCTCTGTTATATACTGTAGAGTTGGAGCGCTGAACGTGTTGCTGAGTTTTTGTATTAGGTGTCTTGTGTGATTATTGGATTAATTTTTGGTTGTTTGTATAAGAAATGTTTTATTTTTAATGAGACACATGCAGTTAAAGTAGGTATAAAATTTCTTTATCTATATTATTTTACTGTATGAATTTTCTACTATTTTTTATTTTATTGTTCTCATACAATTTATTTAAAGTGCAAAATGTAATACTTATAGTTCTTATCAAGCTACTTGCTGTAAATTATTCTTAGTTATATTTATCTTCATCTTTAACTTCTTTGAATAAATAACCTGCATGACAGAATAATGTTTCACTTTCAAAAGCAGCAATTTAAAAGTATTTGAGGCATCAAAATTCCTTCTTGGCATTTTAATATAAAATATAGCAAACATTATTTTTTTTTAAACTCACAGTGCCTTTTACATCACATAACATTACTCACATGAAAATCAATTCATTCACATAGAAATCCAGCATCAAAAACGCCTCGCAAGTTCGTCATCTCACGTACGTTTCTACAGCTCTCAAATAACTCCAGTATGGATTACATCCACCCGACGACTTGAGCCACCCTATGAGGACTGGCGATGGAGTAATGTATAGGATGTGGCGGGCCTGAGGAAATATTGCTTGGTCCATATGATCTAGCGCGACATTCTTTTTTTTGCTTTTACGTCCCACCTTCAGCAAGGTATGCGGGATAAGTGCACAAGTTTAGTTCATGTTCACGCACTCTTTATTCTCTCGCATGATTTCGCTGACAACTCTATGGGCAATAGTCTTTTTTTGAGCAATGTTTGCGTTAAAAGTTAGGGTAACTACTGTATTACTACCTTCCTTTTGTAATATAAAGAGAATGAGTGATCTTAACTTTAGGAGGAGAAAGAGCAGGAAAGCGGGCCCTGGACTCCAAGGCTATGGCCGAGGATGCGACCGGGACAAGCGCTAAGATGATGATGATGATAACAAAGAGAATGACTATGACAGACATAAACTGGTAAAAACAATGCGAAAAATTCACTTCTATACCAATCTTTGATAGGAAGTTTTTAATAAACGACACTAACTGTGTCTTGGACGTTTATGTATTCCGACCTAGGGAAATACTTATCAGCAGAAAATTAACAGGAGGTAATCCGTTTACCACTGTTCTTTTGAGAAGATGACGGCAAATAGAGGTGAACAGCTACTATCTGTATGTTCTAATGAGGTTTGAATTTCTAAGGCATGTAATATTTTCACTTGGACCACGGTAGAGATATGCGCCATATTTACAAAGGGTGAGTACCCCAAGTCTCGCCGACGATGTATTGAAATTTGTCGTCTCGCCGACGCGGCTTCAGAGCTCCGTCGCAGAGGGTAATACAGTTATTGACTCTTGCAGAATATGTTTGATAGTATGTTTTAAAAACAGCCATAGATACTTCAAAGGTACTTACTTTCGCTTGATTAATCAATTCAGGATCATAGTCGTAGCATACCCTGGGCTCCGAGGTGATGGCCAAGAATGCAACCTGAAGAGGTGCTAGGATGATGATGATGACTTTCATGCTCCTGCGATCTAAAGTGTCTTGTCCACCCTTACATCAGAATATGTTTGCTGACTGACTGTTGAGGAGTAAAACCACGGCGGACTAGCCACTTTAAAAGGGAAAGGAGCCGGGCGAACATCCATACAAAATTGGGCCTGACGTTACAGCAACCATTTCTACACTATTTTATTTTGATATTCCTGCCATTTCAAATAAAAAAACTTTTTCACAATTGCTACACGGGAGAAAAAAGATATAGGGTGTTATTTATTTGCTTCGTAGTAAGTAATTCGTACAAACTCTCAGTGCTCTCACGTTGTACATATTTACAGACTACTACTGACTAGATTTTATCAGATTGTATTGAAAGACATTAACACATTGCGGTTTCTAAGATTATTGTAAAAGACTAGCTGTTTCCCGCGGTTTCACCCGCGTCCCGGGGCAACTTCTTCCCGTATCTGGATAAAATATAGCCTATGTTACTCAGGGTGAATCTAGCTTTCTAATAGTTTAAGAATTACAAACATAGAAATATACACACAAAAATCTTTCCTATCTATCTTATCTCTTCCTTTGTAATGTAGATGGGTATAAGTATGAATGAAAAACACATTTTTCTCACAATTATTTATTGATCATTTACTTCATCATAAACGATTAAACATAAAAACATACGCCGCCAGCTAGCTATGCCGCATTTGATACAATGCAGTCGCTGATCACTCATTGTATTCTGCTTCGAAATCCGGTCGTTATAGCTGAGTAAGTCGAGTAGGCAAGAAAACTAAGTCCGTTAAGAAAAGCGTGGGTTGTTCGTTAAAGCAATAACCGTCAGAATCCTTTATACGTAGCCAAAGTCGCAAAACAACACTAAATCTATACTTATAATAAATCTGTAGAGAGGTCAATTCTGTACATTAAATATTTTTCCAAAATAACTATCAGGGGGTGTTTAGTGATCGATACTGATACCAAAAATGCAATCAGTAAAATTTTTGTCTGTCTGTCTGTCTGTCTGTCTGTCTGTCTGTCTGTATGTTCCTTATAGAAACAAAAACTACTGGACGGATTTTGACGAAACTTGGTACCATTATTCTTCATACTCCTGGGCATATTATAGGATACTTTTCATCACGCTACAATCAACAGGAGTAGCGTAGTGAAGGGTAATGTGGGGAAAACGGGAGAATTTACTCCATTTCTTAAGCTTCAGTCGCGTGTGCAGCCTTAATGGTTAAAGTCACATAGAAATCATGTATGACGGAAATATTCTACATAAAATAAAATTGCCTAAAAAATATCCCCCAACAGCATATGTCTATCTTTTATGGTTGACTCACAATAACACGTGCAACTCAAGATCCAAATTGGTTTGAACGCGCTAAGCTCAGGAACTACTGGTTCGAATTTACAAAACATTTTGTGTTGGATAGTCCACTTACCACTTACCATTTGTCGAGGTAGGCTTTAAGCTATTGTATATTCCTTTATTTTATCATTGTAAACTGTGCTAGCGAACTATTTAGTTCTAAAATGTGCCGATAGATGGTGCACCTCGCTAGAGGCGCGGCCGCGGATCTGAATCGCGGTGAACAGATGATTTCTCAAATGTATAAGGTCTCCTCCAGATTATCGTTAATGATGAAGAGCGTTTTCCGTCACATAATTTAACATTTATTTCTATCCTGAGTAAGTGAAGTGAGTAATTAGTCCCATAAAAGTGTGCAAGCAAGTTGACTATGCATTTGCTTGGAGACCGTTCCGTTGTTTTATTCAGCTATTTTTAGTAAGACTGTGTGCGGAAATCGTAACCCACGCGGACGGAGTCGCTGGCGGCCGCTAGTGAACAATAAAAGCACACGAAGACACAACAAAACGAAATATCCACCATCGTAAATTATGATTTTTTTGACAATTGACGTTTGATGTGACATGAGTTCTACTTTGTTGCCAGTATAAGAAAAAAAAACAAACTGTTGATCAATTTATTGTTACAATGTTTTTATAAGGGTTGTTCTATAATACATTATTTTAAACGTTTTTTTAAAATATAATACGAAAAAAAACACTGATTGCTTTGATTTTCTATTTTATATCATTTCTTTATTTCTTTATTTATATCATTACTTTAATTCATTTGGCAACATTGTTAAAAGTGACAGTAAAGCTAGGAAATAACGAAAGTCAATAATAATATGATTATATAATTTTATTTAATATCCCATGGTAAAATGGCATTATATTTCATGATTAAAAATTAAAAATGTAGATATTTTTTTTGATAAATATTTTATTTGTGTAACGAATTGTAACGATAAGCCCAGATTCGCCCGACTCCTTTGCAAGATTACGAACACCGTTCGACGGTCAAATAGCGCACATCATTTGTTTATTTTCTGTAAATCTTTACCAATTCTCCTGTTTGTCATCGCAACAACCTCAACTATTCCTCCTATTGCATATGTTTTCAATTATTTGATTACAATTTCACTTGCCTGGACTATTTTAATTATACAAATATTACCACATCAGCATAGACAAGTCTTAAAACTCCGTCCCTGTTTACGCATCAATGATTTTTGTCATAAATTACTTTATATACCATTTAAAAACGTTATAAAATAGTTCATCTCCCAACACCAATTTCCTATTTTAGTCAACATACAAAATACAATCCTCTATCCAAACTCTATACAAGTATCGCAAACTCGCCAACATTCCCGGGTCTGCTAAACGTATTGTCTTGTTACCTAAGAGCCTCCATTCGCAAGTCATCCCTCGGCGCCAGCACTTCCCTAACCACTCCCTGGGGAACTCACCTGCCGAATGTTCACGCATTCCTTGTTTTAGCGTTTCGGGATAGAACAAAGTTCGGGAGAGCTTTTGTCTTTAACCGGTAGAAGTTGAGTGATTTTGTAACGGTTGTGTGGCTATTTTATTGGTAGTATTTGCAACGGAACAGATTTTTGAGTCAGCTCAAAAATTTGACTCAGGTCTAAGTTATAGGTAACTTAAATTTTATAGTCCGATATTTGATGGACATTTCGAATCACTCTCTTTTATTAAATGTCAAAAACGACAATCTTACGTTTTTACTGTAACATTTTAACTATTACTATAAATTCCCTTTCAGACAATTTAATCATAATCAATCAGTGCGTACATTCTAACTTTGGTAATACTCAGTCACATACCCACAAACTTATGGGTTTGTAGGGGCAAAGTCTGATATGATGAAAGGAGGGACCTGGAGGAGCTTAAAACGTGATTATCAAGAAAAAAATCCAAATGTTGGACCTGCAACGCTCTTTGATTGCGCGCTAGTCCTTCTGTCTTTGTATTAGCCTATTAATGTCCCAAACTCCCAACGCAGGGCAAAGTCCTTTATTTGAAATCATGTTTTCGTAACAAAGATTGGTTTTTGGCTTAAACACCGAGCTTTCCAAATGCGGATTGGTGTTCACAAACCCTGGCCATGTTCGGAAAAACAAACACGAATTTTGACCTGAGAACCGGACTCAGGACCTCGACACCAAGGCCCGGTATGTACATAAACCACTAGACAATCGAGGCGTTATTGAGATAGTCCTTATTGTTAAGTATTCCTATTACTTTGTACTTACTTGTAAATACGGTAGCTGTCTCTCCAGTAGTACCAGGAACAATTGCACTGCACATTTGGCTAAAAGGAACAGTTCCGCAAGTCACCACTTCCTGGTCCCACGGGATACCTCACCTGAGTCCCTTACCGTTTGAGCTCGCTTTGACACCGCCGCCTTTTGTTTTTATTGATAGAGTGGGTTGTGGGAATACCCTTTAACTACGGAAGAAGTAATCTGACTAGTGATTATTTGGCATCAAAACTGACTAGTTTTGATGCCAAATAAATAATGTAGGTTTGTTTGCATTGTATTATTTTATCAAGTTTCTACTCGTAACAGTTCATAAAAGTTTATGCAAACTAAAAATTCCCTAAAGCATTTTATGTACAGATCGCACAATTAAAATTACTTATTACCTACTCTAAGATAAAATCATATCGAAGCTTTGTGTATGGAAAGCGAAATCTTGTTTTATTAAATAATATTAATTTGTTTTAAACCAGTATGTTTGGGCTTATGCGTAGATCAATCATTTCTATAACATTGAATGTATTTACAGGAAAATACCGCGTTTGGTGTACCAAATGATCATAAATTTAATCCAAGAGTTGTAATAATTTAGCATTAACTTTAAGTATAGAAACACATTAGGGGGAAAAACGCGACTGAAGGTCGGACGCCTGCAATGTATTTTAAATGGAAGATGACACACTATGCCAAACTGACGTCGCGTAGTTTTGAATAGAAAATGCATTGCCGCCGAACTATAGTCCCGTATTTCAGCCTAGTCAGCTTAATTTTAAGTCACACGGTTAAACACCTACTACTGTTCCGACAGACCCTTCAATATTTCTCACAAAAAGGATTACAACTGTAAAAATTGCTACCGAATAGTCCAACAAAAGATCCCTAGAGACTAACTTACCCAGAATACTAGCGGCTGACTTCTGTGCCATAAATCCGTCAACCCTGGACGGTAGCTAAATCCTGTTATGTATTTGCATACAAACTCGACAACAATAACTTTTTGTCAAATGAAGAATTTAACTCTTTGACGAATCTCCGCAAAAAGGGTCATTGTTAAGCCTTTGACGATGTGCAAATCGTAAATCTACTTTGCGACTAATTTGCGACTTTTTTTCTGTCGGTTTTTGTGCGTTGTTTTTGCAGTCTCCTTTATTGCTTTAAAATGTCTTGTCATTTTAGATTGGAATGTTGATGGAATATTTCGATTGTAGAAGTAGCCGCTGCTATGGTGTGCATTGTTCTTAGTTATTTGAAGTTGGCTGTTGATAATATGCGTATTTTTAATTGTAGAAGTCATTTTACCAATTTACTTTAAAAGCTGAGTTTAAGCCTTTGTCATTGATTATTTTCCTCATCGCAACTGTCGACCTAGTTATTTAAAAGGCTACAGGATCCTCGTAGCTTATACCCGTACGTAGTAAGCAAATTTACGTCTTCATCAGTTTTCATTTGACGATTCACCGCTCCTTAAGGGATTTAACAAACATTGTTCCTTCTAATAACAAGTTTATTTGTTCAGTAAAAAACTAATCTGGCATTTTTTCTCGAGTATTCGCAGTATATTGACATCTGGACGCCGTCAGATCCTTAATAACTCGACGTGCTTTTGTTTCCTCGTCTCTCAGCAGTCGATCACCGCACATCGATATAGGTCAATGTAAAAGTTAAAAACAAAACACGATCTCATCTCAGCAGCCGAATGATAAAACCGTGTCGGCCGGCGTCGGAGCCATGTCTCTGGAAGATACGAGTTCAAAGATACCCGTACATTGCGTGCGGCCACACAATGAGCCGACGACATTGATGGATGGCCGCGCATTCAACGAATACATTACGATTTTTGCTTTCATTTCGTTCGATACGAGTGTCACAAGGTTATGATATCGAAGCGATGGTTACGAATGATCGGTGCGTAGGAGGATTCTTGGTTTTGCCAGGAATGCCGATTGCGAAAGGTTAGATTCAATATTTGTATCTGTCCGTGAGCAGTCGATATTTCATGTACAGACTATTCCATACGAAACAAATTGACAACCTGTAATAATGCGCTAGTGATTGAAGAGCAATATTGTTTAATACCTACAATACAGCCTACGTGTTTTAGTCCTAAATATGTTAATGCAAAGTTTCATTAATCAATTAATGTAACTATAACGTTAGTTCTATAATAAGCTCTTCCTGCGAAAGTTTTTTTTTTTTTTGTATTATTGTATCACTTTGTCTCTCGCCTATATAAGTAATGCGTTACAGTCAAACTGTTTGTAACCCCATTATTCAATTAATGAATACCTACCACATCCATTATCAAACGTAGTAAATATTTCCTTTAAAAAATATCGGAATAAATTTTCAGTTATCTCTATTAATTCTTAATTTTAGGATATCCAATAAAAAAACATCATCATTTATTCACATTATTACTATATTTATTGGTTTTGTATTCACAGTTTTCCTATTTTAGTTACAAAACAACTTTTCCCGATTAAAATAAAATTCCACATTTTTGTACCCTAATACTAAGTCATTGTCTACATCACATAATCCTGTCTCATGGATGCTATAGGCTTACACGGAAGTATACATTTCATATTCTTTACATTATTTTAAAGTTCATCTAAGTAGTTTCACTCGAAAATATATTATTTATCTGTCCGTGGAGTTATTCCCTTAAAATCACTATTATAGTGTTAACAATTATGAAATACAAAATGGGTCCATCTCTACTACACAATGCTTTCGAACCACAACTTTTTTGGAACGTAGAAATACATTTGTATGTTATATTTGATAGGTGATATTACAAAACTCTTATTTCCTATCTACAAGCACTGAAATAAATAATTTATTCAAAGTATTTCTAAGCACAATCAAAATACACCTAACTCTTTTGCTTGTCTTATTTAAAACAAAGTTGCTCAATCTCCTCAAGACTTTATAAAACAAAATGAGTAAGGAACTAACCAAATACAAAATGCACTATTCATTAATAAGATCATTATTCGTATACTATCGTATAAGCCTTTATTATATAAGTTTAATGTATGATACAAATATTTTTTACACTATTTATATAACCCCAACATTTACCCATCTGTAAGCATAGGGTATCTACGCAGCTCACACAAATAATTAGGGGTAATGAATGATTTTATTGAGATTATCACCAAAATACATGTTGAGAAATAATAATTGAAAAATGTTAAAAACACAGAATGTATGAAAGAATATTTATTTACGTTCAATGTCTTTGAATTTGGTATTAAATAGTGGATATAAATCGTATATTAGTTGTGGCGAACAATATTTAAACTCGGTAGGCAATCTATTTATTTGAAGGTAGATGTAAAATGAGAGACTATTTACATGAAATAAAATGGTAACTCTGTTAGTTAAATATACCAAAGATTAAGGTTAATTAAAATCATGCTTATAAACAACAATACTGCGTTTTATTAAAACTATAACCTCTAGATAATAGTGTACTCATAAATAGTGTTATTACAGTTCACGACAATGACTTAAATTAAAATGTACAAATTCAACACTCAGATGTTTATTATCTACCCTAAAATAATAATAATCACACTTTTGACATTGTAAAGTTTTCCACTTAACTATCCAAACATCGAATTATGACTGTTACTCTATGAATACTTACACGAAATTATTATATAGTCTTATTTTAGCTAAACTTTATTCATCACTTTATTACACCTTATCGACACAGAGGAATGGTTGTTACAGAGAGTTAGTTAGTGAAAATATAGCATCTTGTTTACACTTAGATTATAAGGCGGTGAGACCGTAGTCTGATTTGATGACGGGCTGGCTGGCGGGGTTGAGGCCGGTGCCACAGCCCGCGTTGCCTGCAGGGGACCCGTGGGCCGTCAGGTTGGCAAGCATGGCGGGGTCCATCCCTCCGTGCATGCTCATCATGTGCAGATGGTGCGGCGTCATCGTGTGCCCCGCGTTCATCTGGTTCGGATGCGACATCGGACTGATCGCCGGATCATGCGACAAACTCTGCTGCCCAACACAGTGCAGATCGTTCATGATATTGTCAGTCACGTTCTCTATACTGTCCGGTCTTCCGTTGTTGTTCGACTTCTTCTTGTCGTTATTATTCGTATTCTTATTCGATCTACTCTTTGGTGTGGCTTTCGCCGTGGTCGTCGTCACTCCCGCCGGATTCGTTTTTCTCCTAACGTTTTTGGTGTTCGGCAGCTTGTTGTCCTTTTTCCACTTCATCCGTCTGTTTTGGAACCAGATTTTGATTTGTCTTTCGGAAAGGACTAGAGTGTGGGCTATCTCTATTCTTCTTCTCCTCGTGAGATACCTGTTGTAGTGGAATTCTTTCTCCAACTCTAATATTTGGTGTCTCGTGTACGCTGTGCGCTGGCGTTTCGGCTCCATCCCGGGCTGGAAGGATCCGTTCGCTGTAAAAGAAAAGTCTGCATTAGTTATGACTAGTGCTAATGGCGTCTGGCTCCATGTAAAATATGTTTTCCTCTAATATATTTGACTTATAAAGGATAAACCTTCCAGTTGAATCATTCTAGACATCTACTAAAAATAACCGCATCAAAATCTTTGCACAGTTTTAAACATAAAAGCAAACACACAAAGGGACATCGGGAAGTGGCTTTGTTTCATGGGTATGGGCCTTGATTTTGTTTAAAATATTAGAACAATTATTGCTTAAATAAACCGTGCTAAAAACACTGAACAATATTATAAAATGACAATGGATAGACAAAACCTAAGGACCGACTTAAAGTTCATACGATTCAAAATTCTGATCCTGAGTAATTAAACTTCGAACATGTAAACTTTGAGCATAGGTACTCCAAAACAATGAAATCTATTTGATAAATTAATTTCACTTATCAAAACGCAATGTCTACGTGTACATTAAACATTAATACATTATCGCGTACCACGGTTCCTATGATAAAGTCTTTCCTATGATAAAGTCTATGATTATTCACCATCACATGTGAACGTACGCATAGCCTATGGGTTCTTGTATATCGGAAAATGGCGGATTGCGTGAGAGAACGCTGCTGAATAATTTATGTGGCAACCTCAGGGGTCTGTTAATTAATGTGCATAATAATTACACATGCACGTCCATGGGCTTCCTTTTTTGTTTTGATTAATTGAGTCTAGCAAATTAGTTCGTTTTTCAAACAATATACCTGGATAATACGGATGCCGTGTTAGACAAGGTGTGTTGGTACTTGGGACACCTATAAATGAGTTATGAGTAGAGTAGTCGCATAGACTTCAGAACATGATAGACAATTTAGGAAATTCCGATTATTTTGTAAATGATCGCAAAATGACGAATTGAGGGTACTCGTATATCAATCCGTTCCCTAGCGTCCATAAAACAAGCTTCGTGGTTAGTTTGGGGCTAGGCAATTGGTGTGTTAGTCTAAGTTATTTAATATTTATTATTAATAATGCCCTTGCCATTAATATTTGTTATTACCTAACTCAGTATATTTAGAACGTCCAAAATATTTTGGTTGACATAAAATATGTTACCATGTTGTTTTTGTCTTGAACTCAAACTCAAAGTCTTTCGATTCCTTGGAATGGCAAAAAGATGTCAGCTTTAACTCGTACTAATAATCATTATCATAGTGTTTTCCGTTGTATGGATAAACGTACGCGTTCTAGCTGCAAAATTATGCACTGCGATGTAGATGAGTTATGATGTTTAGTACATACAATTTATTCACTAGTTCACATTGAAATTGATTGATAGGAAACTAATAATAATCTTATTGTGGCTATGTTAGTCCGCGAATACATTACAATAAAATAGATTAATTCTGAATTACATATGTTAACAAAGTTTTTTTTTTCATTCGAAGTCATGTATCAAGAAGATAAACAATGATAATCAACGAATTGCCTAAATCTACAAATGATACCTATAGGCTTCTCATACTCACTAAGTCAAGAATGTGCTATAATTCCATTCGAGGCTAGTTCGATGGCATACCTATTTAGTAAGCCTGAAGATCTCGATAGCGCAGTGGTTAGTGCGTTCGGCTTGTGATTGCTTAGTAAAGCAACTTTCGCACAGGCCAGACATCGGATGGGAGACCGAAAAATTTCATTTCATGCTCTTTGGAAGGCACATTAAGCCGTTGTTCCTGCGCCTTATCTCTCTATGGTCGCGTTAGATTGCTGTCCCACCGAACTATGACAGTAAGGGAAAATAGAGTGCACTTGTGATTGCGAACTCATTTGTGCAATGTTATAATATCTTGCGAACCTAGCTGATCGTAACACCAGCCGCCATGGTAGAAAACGTCCGAAACAGTAATATTTATTTAGCCTCCATATAAGAATTAAAATAAAATGATATGTCAGTCAAGAATGACATAACAATTTTTGTTAAATAAAAACTTCAAACTTTGTAAATAATTTCGGTAAGATGGCTACTTTGTGTAAAATTAGTTTAATACCTAGCTGCTTATTGATACAGCTTCGGCTGGTCGGTAACATTTGGTGTATTTAAAATTAGGTACACAGCCTATTGACAGGACAGGAAAGGATTAATAACAACGTATATTGAAGCCAGCTTTGTTCAAAGCTGTACCAATGACCCTTTATTTGAAACCTAATACAAGTTTATTGAAGGCTCTTGCCCTGCCGAGAAATGACAATAATAGACTTGAAATAGCTACGAAATAAAGCCATCGTCGAAGGAAAATTGGAAGTAATTTCCTATTTCACTTGAAAGGAAATTGCCTTTGCTTCAACTCCATTCCAAAGTTACTTTGTTGAAAGGTATTATTGGAAACTATTGTTCAATAAACTTATTGTATGTTTTATTCTATGATTATAGAACATGGAAAATGGTTTCATTGTTGGTAATAAATTATATTACCATTGTGAGGTCAATCATCAGACAGATTCGTCTGATGATTTTTATAGTAGGTATCGAAATTAATAACTATAATTCACTTTGAATCAAAAATTTTTTATGGTAATCTGATCTTAGTAAATAACTAAATATTTTCTTTCACTTCATCGTTTTGTGCAAATATAGTTACTCTTCCTATTTTTAGCTGTAGACCATTCCAAGTAAGATGATCTCTGTGATAGGCGTATTTCTTATACCTACTTACTATATTAAACTTTATTAGGTTTTAGCGAATTTCCGTAGGTTCTTATATTTTAAAATAATGACGATTTTCCTTTGAAGGCAAATTACGTACGTCAAACAACTTTTTAATTCAATATTTTTTCACAATTCTATCAAAAGATGTGTGCGGGTTCCATCTATACACCCACTAATAAATAGAGGAAAAAGAGTTAATTTAACGCGCTTATCTCAGAAACTACTTTGAATTGAAAACAACCGTTTTGTGTTGGATAGTCCATTTATTGAGGAAGGCTTTTGGCTATAATATTACATTAGTGTTATACTTATTATATTTTGCATTTAATAACAAGCGGACGGAGTCGCGCGTGGCTGCTTCTTCAAAAAGGCTCTAGAAAATAAAAAAATCAATGTCTTTACAAAACAGCCAAACTAAAATCTACTAGGCATTTAGTTATTTTATTTCAGTTTTCTTCTTTCTATTGATTTCGTCCATCAAATAACAAAAGAACATGGCTACCAAACATCACTTTTGCCAAACCGAACCTAACCTAAAACCCTCCTAAACAACGATAAAAACTACCTACAACCAAATCCAATACGAGATGCGATAAAACAAAAAACAACCGGTCTAATCCCTATATACCGAACCGCCCACAGGCGTGAGCAGGATAGCAATACTAGGAGGTTCTACTCTGGAATTTCTTTGAGGTTCCCGCGGATCCTTGCGGTCCCTTCGATCCCTGGTATGTGCGGTTGGCCGCGGCACTCCGAGATTTCTAGTGGTCAGGCAAGCCCGCAGTGATATACGACTATGTAGATGGAGGAGGAAAAATTATGTAGGGGAAGGAAATGTAGAAAAGTATAGGTAGAGAAATGAGTTCAGTGTTAAAGGGGGAGCCTAATTTATAGACTACATCTCGTGTTATATGTATGGAAGATACTAAACTCACATGCTTCGTTGAACAGTACCGTAAAACTGACTTCTCAGAAGTCTCTAAAATAGAGCCCTTGCGGGTCGTATTAGGGTCTTAAAAGGAAGCATGAAAGGCATGATGTATAAATAGTCATGTAAATCATATTATTAATTGATTTATAATGTGTTTCATATATCCCATGCTATACAGGACTTAATTACCGCTTTGGCAATAATTCATATCGGTTACGCTGCTTGCGGCTACGGCTCGTCATGTAAATAGGTATCATATTAAATCGCTAATTGTAAAGCTCTAACCAAATTAGAGTCTCTTTACACCGCAGTTTAGTCTCATAAGTTCAGTCGGCATTCTACTTACGAGTAAGCTAATGAATGATATGAAACATGACGAAGTACAAACGATTTTAATTTACAAGACAAGCAACACTAATGAGTCAAATTTCAATGTTTGTTACAAGTCATTATTTTATAAATCATCGCCGGGCCCGTTAGCTACCGGACGCCGGACGAGCGCGGGCGACTTGATCCATCCTCGCTTCGTTACTCCTATCACGTCATCAACGCGATGACAATCTGATTGAATTACCGGCTACCTGCGACGAATGTGTGGTCTCATAAGCGATCTGTTAATCTGGACTCGATCTCGCGACGCATGCGCTATCGAGCCCGCACGGTGGTCCCGCCTCATTGCGTTCAACTTACGGATCTAGACCCCGTCCCACCATTGTGCACCGGTGAAAAATGTTGCTCCAATGACAGGTGTCGATAAGAACCCAACCTCGGACGCATCGGACTTTTGTTAAACTCAAGCGAATATGATGCTAGCAATTTCTTCGGCGATCGATCAACGGAACCGGTTCATTAGCGCTCTTGACCCACAGAATGCGCGAATGCCTTTGTTGTTGCATCACAAACCAATCAAAATAACACACGTTGTTTCCATTTGAGCGTAACCTTCTAGATTCTGGCGCGTCACCTACGAGTTAACTTTGAATTTGTTGAACACAATATGCATAATTTACGATAATTTCGATTGTAGGAGCTGTCAACGTTACAAGAATTATTACCGCGGCTTGAACGTGGGTGATAATGTTGTGTATTGACAAGCCGCCTTTGTGAGAAATGACCTTTTAAAGCGCTGCAATTTCAAAGGAAACTACTTTGGATTCAGTACAATATCTTCATGTCGCTTCGTTACGGGATATTCTGCTTTTATATCGTACTAGCGGCCGCCCGCGACTCCGTCCACGTGGATTTCGATTTCCAATATCCTATGTGTTATTCTGATGTATAAGCTATATTGTGGTAAAGTTTCATTCAAATCCATTCAGTAGTTTTTACGTGAAAGAGTAACAAACATCCATACATCCATACATCCATACATCCATACATCCATACATCCATACATCCACACCTACATCCATACATCCACACTTACAAACTTTCGCCTTTATAATAGTAGTAGGATTAAATATGATTTGGTGGCACCAAATCGTTGTATCGCTGGCAATAAGTCTCGTCAATAGGTAAACAATATGCAATAAAGCGGCTTGGTTTAACTTTAATCGTATTGCGGATTATCCCCAATAAATTACGAAGGATTTAAATAAGTGTATTAAGAGATGTTAATAACACTAATACGATAGTTTTGCAGACCTAAAACAACATTGGGCAAATATTATTATATTCACAACTCTTCAAGTAGGTAAAACCGGTGAACATAATTTCTGAATCTGATGAATTCATGTCTTTCAAGCAACAAGTTGGATGCTTCTCTCCGTCTATTGAAATAATATAAAATGTCTGTACAAAACACTAAAAGACATGGACAGCACACAATGTTTCCAAAATAATTACATTCAAGACAGAGCTTTCTGTAGTTGGAAAAAACAACTAAGTGCTGGTTTCATAGCAAGCTCATGTTCGTATAAAACATCTTTAAAATATGAACTGACAAAAATTATTTTAGTTAATCCAGTAACTGATAGCCTTTGATAAAAGTCATTCGTGCGCCAAAGAAGGCACTCCGTCCATTGAAATAAAAATACAATTAGAATTCATAACAAAATCGCAACAATTCTAAATGTGACCAGCAAAAAGTGGAATCCAAGACACAACAGGCAGAAAAAACTAGACATCGATAATCTCTACAGTGGATTCTTCACCACAAACTTATATTTAAAAGCAATAAAAATAAATGAGTCTCATTAACTCGAGCGTTGGGTCCCATTGTTGTACGACAAAAGTCCCGTCGTCTTCCTGTACTAATGACATCACATTAGTAAGCTGTCAAAACACATCAAAAGGATACACGCCTAAGGATTTTTTGAACACTCGAAAACATCGAGAGTTATTGATTGCACGCAATTTGTTAATTTCTTTCAAGCCGCCGATGTGGTCGCCTCTTTAAAAATCATTTTGCAATGAATGCACTATTATGTTCGGATGCGCCAAAGGTTGGATTAATGTTGTCAAATTAATCTTGACGATTTTGAGTATTCTTGTATTTGTGTATTTTTTTTACTCACCCACGTTCTAAGGGTATTTACAAGATTTGTTTAGACAGATAATACTTGGTGTTTTTTTCTGTTAAATTTTACAAGTATTAGTTAACTGTCAGTGTTCAAAGGAACAATGTTTGAGTAGCGGTTACGAAAGTTCGTTTAATCTCCATTTCAATTTAATTTGCTATATTCTAATTTTAAACGTGTGAAAAGGACAAAAGAGAGAGACTTTCCTGGGTTGCATTATTATTTTGCGGACGCTTTTTTTGAACAGAAAAATTACGTGCCCTCTGTGCAATAAAATTTCTGCAGGATTTGGAGGGATTTTGTTCTTGTCTCAAAGATGTTATAGACATATTATTGTAGGTGTTTATAAATATCTTTACTAATTAAAATCGTGGACCATTAAAGCACAATAAAAGCGTCAAAAACATTATGAGAAACACAAACATAACTAGGTAAATGATTTTCATCGTCAGATTTATTTAAACCATCTAAATGCACCTTCGAAATTAATAAAACTTAAACAAAATCTAGCATCTCTATGATTATTATGGAAAGATAACTTCGAAAATCACGAAGACATGAAATGTTTGTTGTATTAAAACAATACTTAATTACAATTGGGCGCTCATACAAATTCATTTAAAAATATAATACCTACGAATGTACAAAAAAACCTTTTTGATTCATTTAAATTAATTTTGGAAGTCTTTTCATGTTGCTGTGTTAAATTTTATTTTAATTATATCTTCTTTATAGCGAACAATTGGTAGGTATTAAATCTGTTTTAAATATTGAACTTGTAGAACTAACTTTGTGTATATCATCTTTGAGAATATTATGCGGTGTTTTTTATTAAATCATATTTAAAATTGATGAAGAGTTTAAATTACTGAAGTATTTTAATTTCAAGACAACTAAGTCTCAGTGGCTATTCGATACCTAAAACCAAGTACCTAACGCTACATGCATCTAGGTAATTTCATTGATATGCAGTATTTTTAATGTTGCTTTGAACTTACATTGAAACTTTTTGTAGTACCTATGTATAATGTCTTTACGCATTTAGATTAAATCCAAACATAAACATTCAGATTTTTTTGTTTTGCTTATCCTTATTTTATTCGTGATAGTGTTTTTCATGTGTATCTACATATTTTCAACCAGGAGAATTCATTCAAATTTTTGCAGATCTAACTCAATTTTTTAAACGGTATTTTTAATCATTTAAGCATATTTTTGTTAATACAATGATATTATACACGTAATTAAAAATAATATGTGGATTTTGAAGAGTTAGGAGTTGAAGTCGGTATGAAATTTACAATCACTAAATAACGTATTCATTAGGTATAATAATAACAAAACACAAGCTAAAGTTCATACACTAATTTTACTACTAACTATACTACTGGCAGCAGGATGTATGGTAATTTTATAGGACAGATGACCACAATTTCGTCTCAAAGATATCAAAACAGACAGTCCTTGGGAATGGGCAGCAGCGTTCTCCTGTATTTATCACAAGCGGCCGCCCGCGACTCCGTCCGCGTGGATTTCGATTTCCAATAGCCTAAAGCCTTCCTCGTCAAATGGACTATCCAACACAAAAATATTTTTTCAAATCGGTCCAGTAGTCCCTGAGATTAGCGCGTTTAAACAAACAAACAAACTCTTCAGCTTTATGTATTAGTATAGATTCACAATAACTACAGTTAGCAGACTGCCCAGGATAGTGACTATCCACATAATCCACAAGACCCTACGTGTGGGTAGCCGGCTCCCAGCAGTGGATTGCATCAGTGGCTGATGGAAACTGAATGGGAAAGGGCATTGCCTAAAATTGGAGCCTTTTTTCTCGCGTTCGCCAACCCACCATTGAAATATTCTTGAGCTCATTACAAAAGATATTTGCAAAGGATAGTTGTAAAGTCAGTTTTTGCCTGGTTCTCAAGGAATGGAGCTTATACATCAAAGTTGATTTTACAACAAAATTTCCCTGTTTTGTACGTTATCTGCGACTGGGGTTTTCTAAAATAATTAACCCAAAACGTTCAGTTCTGACTTGAATATTCCCGGTAGACTTCTAGCACCGCCCGCCGGCGACGATTCAAAATTCAACTGGTGTTCATATCGGCACATCAGTCATTTATCCAATGGGAGCATTTAATCGGGATAAAAAGTATCCCCATTATGACGATAACTACTGACGAGTAGTTTCAGCGTGATTGACACTTCAAAACAAACACACTTTCACATTTGTAATCTTAGTATGATTACAGCTACACGCGACCAATTTGATCTACTGTGATAAAATAAAATCATGATTCTTATAATGGCGTAGAACAAGATTGTTACTACAAAATTCCACGTAAACACTCGTATTTGATACCTGCTTATAAAGATATAAATACTATTCTCAATGTAATTGGTGTGTTGAGAATGTTATTTTTCACTTCTTAGATAGTTATCTAAGTAGGACTATACATTTAGACCTACTCAACTTCAATGATGTAATGTGATAATAATTCTATGTAGTTTGTTTTTCTTACTTTTATTGTTCTAACGCATTCCATAGTTATCTTGTTTTTCATCATGGTACGTGTGAATGTTCCGGTGTGAGAAGAAAATGGGCGTCTTTTTGTGATACAATTTGTTGAAACGTTGTTGATTTATTTAGCCTTATCTACCCATAATATTCTTGGTCTATTATTCAATACCTATCAAATGCAGCTGAACAACGTTTGTGCCTT
Source organism: Nomophila noctuella (assembly GCA_958496325.1). Lineage (NCBI taxonomy): Eukaryota > Metazoa > Arthropoda > Insecta > Lepidoptera > Crambidae > Nomophila > Nomophila noctuella. The sequence goes on from OY292491.1 coordinate 11,233,851, forward strand.
CGGTATTAAGCTTGACAAATTAATAATCGATGAATCGTAATGCATTTATAATAACTCTATATTATCGATATTCATGTAATGCACGGATCTATTTCGAATAAAACATTTAATTATGAAATGCTTAGTGATTAAATATTATAAAAACAAGTTTTTATCGGTTTGCCCGCGTTATCATGATTCCTGTTTTATTCCATGAATATGAATAACTTCGTATTGATATAAAAATATTCTATCACTTCAGCTCATATCCTGCCTGTGTGCCAAATTACTTCAAAATCTGTTCAGTACTTTCAGCGTGATATGCGCTATCCCTAATATTAGTAGGATACAACCTTTCTAAGCAAGTACAGTCAATGTCAATGTGTAATGACGGTTGTTTGCCTACTTTTCTTAATAACATAAAATAAGAAAGAGATTAAACTTACACGCGCCGGCAACATGTATCTTCTTCATCCACGGATAGATAACCCTGTCAGTATTATCCGAGCATATCGAGGAGTCGTCGTCTTCCACCGGCGGGCTATCCAGGAGCAGTCTCTCATCATCCATCTCCGACCCTGGCGACCCCTCCCTGCCCAGGGCATGGAGCTTCCTCCCAGCAGGAGCTGCTTCCTCAATATGCCTCTCGAGCCGCAGACCAAGCTCTGCAAGACCTGGAGCCACCTCCCCATTGTGGGTTGGGACGTAGCCATGCTCAGCATCTGATGGATGAGACGGCTCGGGCGGCCTCGGCGGTGGGGCGACCGGAGGGTGCTGGGGTAACGGATGGTAGTACCCCCCATACCCGTACCCTGTTCCAATCTGAACCGGAGCGTACTGATGTTGGTACCCGTACTGCAAGTGTTGGTGCTGGTAGTACTCCCCAGGGGGGATGTAGTCGGCCTGGCTGTACTCCTCGGAGGGGGGGAACTTCGGGTCCGGCTGCGGCTGGTATCCACCGTTCATGAGGAAGGAACTCATGATGGGCGTGGTCTGGTTCACGCATCACCTCTCTCGTAACACGCCTGTTATGGCCGCCATTCGAACACGATAAGGACACAACTAAATTAGCACTACAGTCCACATGCAGTTTATAAAACTATGTCTTTGTGCCTTTGTCTTGCATGAATTAAAAAAAATAAACGTCAAAAAGATACTTTTTTTTTTGAGGAAGTCCCTAGTGTTTGCACTTAAAATTAAATTATTAAGATTAAAAGCTCATTAATTTAATAAAAATAAGTTCTGCTTTTTTTAATAAAAAAGTAATTTACGGTTCCTTCAACATCCAATATAATCCTGCTGATAATTTCACACAAAAATATCACACTTTATTATCGTCTCACAAACATCAATTGGTAGGTATTGTCTGTGGATATAAAATCACGATTAATATTTACACTAAAATCATCGAATTTCCACACAATTGTTCATCACAATCACAAACTTCAAAGTCTTCAGTTTATTTAACGGCAAAAATTATTGCAAAGTCATTTGATTTATCACTTTTTGATAATAAACAATGGATTTAAAGGCGCGCTATCCTGCGACGACATTTTGAGACAATATACACTGACTGGCCAACACGCCAGCGCACTCTGTCACTTTAAGGACTTCTATACATGTTCATCAATTTTTACATACCACCTTCCATTTTTAAGGCGGAGCTGTTCTTCTACTATCTTATACAGACTAACCCAAGCAAAACTCAATCGCATCTCGTAAGACATGAGACTGAAATTCCCTTGAACGTTGCTACAAAAGCATCAAACCGCAACAATGATGTTCCCCCTTCCACTCGCAAACAACTCGATGGGTGCGACCGAAATAGAAGCAACAACGCGGGTCGACGGCAAAAAGGGAAGGTCTATGCTCGTCCTGCTCTAACATAGCAGTTAGCTCGAGTGTGTGATAGAGATAAAGCACCCGCTGGGCTGTGTAGAAGAGATTAAGAAGCTGCCTCAATAATAATACAGAACGAACATGGTCTCTGTTCGTAACGACACGGCGATTTAAATATTTAATATGCAATTTCCTTTAGTTTTCACTTTCATTATGAGAAGGTTCATTACTGGAATGGACGACAAGTGGAACTTAATTACGTAAGAATTATCTTTATTTTCAGTTTTTATCATCTTTTATGCCGATCCGATGACAGCCAGTATTTTGTGACTATACAGTCTGAACGCTTTTTTTCAACGTTAATAGAAAACTTTGTTTTATTTATATTTATAACTATTAAGTGTTGAGTTCCAAATACGTTTAAATTCTGTCCTCTTTTTCTAACTACATTTAAATTTTATTTCTTGTCATCTTTTTAGTCTAAACTTGACAAATTATTTTGATAGTTTTTTAGCAATATTAGTAAAACTAATGTGGTTTTTATTCACATTTAACTTTTTACACAGACAACTTTTTATACAGTTCAATGTGATTGTAAAACGATTAGGTGCTTACTCAATTTCAACTTTGAAATTGTGTAGAATAATCTATGCTTATGAACTTTTCCTAGGTAAGGGACTAGAAAAAAATAAACAGAAATCTTTTGCAAAGATTATTCCTAGTAAACTCCATGGACTCTTTCTGCCTTTAAGATGCTACGTATTAGGCTTAATGTAGAGTCTGCTAATGCACCATACAAGAGTTTAATCATCACCACTTATATCAAATAAACTTGCTGTCCAACACCGAGACGCTCCTTATCCACCCTTGTAATCCATCTAATCCGTGTTCGGCACACATCTCACAAACAAACAAAAACAATTACAAGTCATTGCCTATCATGGACCTTAAGCTCGTCCCGACAAGGGAGCCGACTGAGGCAAATAAACAAAAATGTCCGGTGATTTTATTGAATTAGACGGTCACAATGCCCGTCTGGTAGTGGACAGATCTGCTGAGTCACTGCTGCCAGCCACAAAAGGTGGCAACACCGGATCAATGGGCGTTTGATCAATAAATAGACGTGTACCTCTAATATGACGAGGTAACTTACACGGACCTTTGATTATGGAGATTAATTTTTGTATGGTGTTCCTTGCAAAAAAAATCTGAGGTTTTTGAAAAAAATGTCAGCATATTTTACTTTAAACAAAATTCATTGAATGATATCGAAATAAAGGTCGATTTAATCTATTGCAAAAAAAATTGCACGTCTAAAAATGACAAATCAAGAAATGCGCCGGCTAAAACATAATATTGGTTGTACAAAAAGAAAGGGCAATGTCTTAAGTTTTATGTTTAGTATAACTAATGATCAGTGAATGTTATGGATCCCTTTTGGCACCTGGGGCAGGTGTATCTTTCAACGCTACGGCCAGCAGTAATGATATCTAAACCCCGTGCTTCCCTATGGATGAAGAGAAATTTATAAAATTTGTGTTAGGCATAATATAACTATCAGCAAAATTGGAATTTCAGTTAATTCGAATTTAAGTTAATGAAAATAAATTAACAAAATAATGAAAATCTCACTTCCTACGCTATTAATTTCCTAACATCTTTCATATTTAATTCACACATTTTAGTAAAGATGTTATTATATTGCAACTAGCGGCCGCCCGCGACTCCGTCCGCGTGGTTTCCGGTTTCCGCAAACGTAGGTATATACTATACCTATAAAGTTCCATACAAACATTAATCCCCTTTTTCATCCCCTTGGGGTGGAACATATAAAAATCCTTTCTAAGGGGATCTTTATGTCATAGTAGCTTTATGCATGCCAAGTCCCAGCCCAATCGGTTTAAAATTGACAAAGTTTCATACAAACATTAATCCCCTTTTTCATCCCCTTGGGGTGGAACATATAAAAATCCTTTCTAAGGGGATATTAATGTCATAGTAGCTTCATGCATGCCAAGTCCCAGCCCTATCGGTTTAAAATTGACAAAGTTTCATACAAACATTAATCCCCTTTTTCATCCCCTTGGGGTGGAACATATAAAAATCCTTTCTAAAGGGATCCTTATGTCATAGTAGCTTCATGCATGCCAAGTCCCAGCCCGATCGGTTTAAAATTGACAAAGTTTCATACAAATATTAATCCCCTTTTTCATCCCCTTGGGGTGAAACACATAAAAATCCTTTCTAAGGGTATCTTTATGTTAGTAGCTTCATACATGCCAAGTCCCAGCCCGATCGGTTTAAAATTGACAAAGTTTCATACAAACATTAATCCCCTTTTTCATCCCTTTGGGGTGGAACATATAAAAATCCTTTCTAAGGGGATATTTATATCATAGTAGCTTCATGCATGCCATGTCCCAGCCCTATCGGTTTAAAATTGACAAAGATTCATACAAACATTAATCCCCTTTTTCATCCCCTTGGGGTGGAACATATAAAAATCCTTTCTAAAGGGATCCTTATGTCATAGTAGCTTCATGCATGCCAAGTCCCAGCCCGATAGGTTTAAAATTGACAAAGTTTCATACAAACATTAATCCCCTTTTTCATCCCCTTGGGGTGGAACATATAAAAATCCTTTCTAAGGGGATATTTATGTTATAGTAGCTTCATGCATGCCAAGTCCCAGCCCTATCGGTTTAAAATTGACAAAGTTTCATACAAACATTAATCCCCTTTTTCATCCCCTTGGGGTGGAACATATAAAAATCCTTTCTAAAGGGATCTTTATGTCATAGTAGCTTCATGCATGCCAAGTCCCAGCCCGATCGGTTTAAAATTGACAAAGTTTCATACAAACATTAATCCCCTTTTTCATCCCCTTGGGGTGGAACATATAAAAATCCTTTCTAAGGGGATATTTATGTCATAGTAGCTTCATGCATGCCAAGTCCCAGCCCTATCGGTTTAAAATTGACAAAGATTCATACAAACATTAATCCCCTTTTTCATCCCCTTGGGGTGGAACATATAAAAATCCTTTCTAAGGGGATCTTTATGTCATAGTAGCTTCATGCATGCCAAGTCCCAGCCCGATCGGTTTAAAATTGACAAAGTTTCATACAAACATTAATCCCCTTTTTCATCCCCTTGGGGTGGAACACATAAAAATCCTTTCTAAGGGGATCTTTATGTCATAGTAGCTTTATGCATGCCAAGTCCCAGCCCGATCGGTTTAAAATTGACAAAGTTACATACAAACATTAATCCCCTTTTTCATCCCCTTGGGGTGGAACACATAAAAATCCTTTCTAAGGGGATCTTTATGTCATAGTAGCTTTATGCATGCAAAGTCCCAGCCCAATCGGTTTAAAATTGACAAAGTTTCATACAAACATTAATCCCCTTTTTCATCCCCTTGGGATAAAATAATAGATATATACTATAGCCTATAACCTTCCTCGCCAAATACACTATCCAACACAAAAAGAATTTTTCAAATCGGACCAGTACTTCCTGAGATTAGCGCGTTCAAACAAACAAACAAACAAACAAACAAACAAACAAACAAACAAACAAACTCTTCAGCTTTATATATTAGTAATATAGATTTCACTAGGCGTCTCTAAGCTTTGAGTTAGGAAATATTTTATAACTACAGAATGGTAAGTTACGGTGTGATGCCGTATTTCACTAACGTGAAATGTTTCACAAATTTTTTATTTCAATTTTATATCGCCAATAATAAAACAGTACATCAAAGCGGACACTGCAAAGAAGACATCGTTACGAACAAACTTTCTTCCAAGTTAACCCTCCTGTTTTTTCAAGCTGCTAACTGCGTGCCAGGTCGTTCCAGCCAGCACAAACTTAATCCAAGTTTAATGAACAATACGACAGGCCCTTAATCAAACTTTGGATTTCCTAAATCCGCCCTCTACACAAATTGTAACCTTCTCTCAAACGAAAGAAGTTTTAAATTCGGTTGTTCTGTCTTAGTTGAGATAAGCCTTTCTTGTTTCGAAAACAACAGCTTGAGAAAAACCTATTTAGCTGACTTTGATCGTATTATTTGTTTCTTGTTTTGTATTTTGAATCCTGTTTATAGGGAGGTTAGTTAAGCGAATTTCAATGAGCAGAGCGTCTATAATGGAATTTTATTTCTGGATTCATCATTCATAGATGAAATGTAATTTCATTAAGATTTGAATGCGTTGCTTGTTTAACCAATTAATTTTTAACTGTTATTCAGAAGCGTGAGTGCTATTTACAATTTGAATTGAAGATCAATCGAGCCTTCAATCACAATGTCGTGATTTGGCTACTTGATAATAGTTGTGTGTTAATAATAAATGTAAGAATGCTGTCTGCAACTTTGTCTGGAGAGTATCTTTTCGCGGTCATTCACTGTTACAGAAATTGTTTTATTTATTCATAAAAGACATGCGTAGGATTACTTATATTAATCATCTTTGAAAATAGTGAAGACTTTTACTCAATTAACTTCGGACACTTTCCTCGTTTGGTATTATCCTTAGTTCAAAGGTAAAATGTAAATCCAGGACTCATCAACAAAACAATTATAAAATAGGTTTAATTAATCTGCCTTTAACTTTTTCTTTAGATGATTTCACTAACAATCGTTACTTGCTACTTACACTTACTTTACTGATTACTTTTGGTATCATTTAATTTCTAGGTTTTTAATTATTTTTCATTACTTCTTTATACTATCTTTCTAATTTAAACAATTAGTAGTTTACTACAACCTCTTCATAACACTTTTGATACAAAGAACAATTTTGCTGCTACAAATCCCAATTTCGAACCCGAAGTTTTTTCCCACTTTCGCAAAGCTAAAATTAGGGTCGCGCTGCATTCTCGTTTAGTGGAAGGGATCCCTCGCATAGCCAATTTTCTATAATGGCGCTATGCATTTCCTATCTTTGTTGCGTTGCCGACTTTTTTGCGGCCCCTCCTCTGCTGGAGCACATAATTCCAGCTAAATTTATGGCCCACATAAGATGGTTGCGTTTACATATTGGCGTATTCTGTTTTTGTTTGAAGGAATCTTGGGGATGGTCTTTGGATGCTTTGATTGAATTTATTTGTAGCAACTTGCATATTTTTCAAACGATCATATTAAACTTTTTTCGATTTAATAACCTTCTAGCAAAGTTTGTTTTAACTTGTACTTTTATAACGCATACCTTAAAACTAATGTATGAAGAGTTACATTGTTATACTTGTACGAAGATATTGACTGACACTGTGTTCACTTTCTGTAACCATGACTACTAAATATATTTCTTACCATCAAACAAAAATAACCCAATAATACATATCAATACAATTAAAAGCCAAATAATGATAATCCCGACGTAAAACCTTGTAAAACCAATTTCATGTTTACATCGAAGTAACTGCAAACACTGTTATACTCCGACCGTGATGTTTAGATACTTTGATACTTATAGCAGAAAGCTTTTCAAAGCCACGTAAGTTGGTTGGTACGCGAGCGTCATCGCATGTCAGCTGTTTGACAGCAGACGCACCCCCTTCTCCCCCCTGTGACGTCAACCACCTTAGAATACGGAGGCGTATCGTACATTACTGATGTCTAACAATGATATTCTGATAATAGATACGGTTCGTGACACGTGGCTTGTGTGAAATTACGTTATGGGAACAACGAATAAGAAAGATACATTAATAGCAGCGATATAAATTAAGAATTTATAAAGGAGGCCAGGGGAAGATATTTTGCACACAAAATATACACGTTTTACTGGTAGCCGCTTTGTTAAAACCATAATAAAAAAAACTGATCAAACAGTTTTGCGAAACACTGTTTTGCAATCAGATTTTTGTATTAGTTCAATAAATAATAAATAAATAAATAAGTCAACCGACCTGTGTATAAAACATTGATCCTGTTACTGCTGATTTATAGGTTTACAAAACTACTTCGAGTTCATACATCTATTGAAATCATATCACAGAAAACCAACAAATGCCAGAAAAACCCTGCATATGCAAGAATACATCATTCTGGCATAAAATCAAAGAGAAAATATCTACCAACACGAATAGTGTAGGTACGTACGTACAATCGTAAAACTCAAGCAATTCCAAATCAAAAGTACTTCCCACTCCGACGAGAGATTACTCCAGTTCATATTGCCATTTTATGTGTATGTATGTCTCACAAAAACGTCAAATGTTACAGCGTCGAGGGGAAACGTTTGGTATTCTTGACTTCCCCATCTTCAAACGTCCCATCTCCAATTAACACTCAATCTAAATTCGCTCTTACGTCTTTGAAGATATGGTCGAGAGTTGTGTGAGCATGTGTGCAGTATATAGGGTGGTTTCCAGCTCAGTGAGCAGTGCTTTCATTAATCAGCGAACGGTCGCGACAGTGCAGCGGCGCTGGCGTCGTGGTTCAATTTTTTTCCTCTTTCGCCCTTAGATTGGATATTGGACACGATTTCCTGCGAACCCGGCTGAGACTGGGTGGTCGATCGATAGGAGCAGCTAACAAGTGGTAAGTATGAGTACAACTATCTACTATGTAACATTTTCATTACATAGAAAGAAGTTCGATTTGGGTTCGTTCTGGCATGAGTTTGCCTACCTTGGTTCCAAACTGTAAAACTTTTTCAAAATGATAAAATTGATAAGTTTCTGATGCAATCCTGGAAATAGTTGGATATACAACAATCAAAAATCTACTTTTCGCTTAAAACAGTATAACCTGTTTGGAAATGTATCCCTGAATGGAATAAATGGTTGCTTGCCCTTTTACAACCAAGTCGACCAATCGCAAAAAAATATAATTTTCAATAAACATAGTCTTCTAAAGCCACAAATTAAATCATATTTTCCAATTTTTCTTTTTCTCTTTTGAAATTAATCTTGCTGAGTGTACACAGCACCAATAATAATGCAATTTTCTACGACTAGCATCCACTTTCTTCCATCTATCTTACCCGCAACCCGTAACAATTAATAACTCCTATCACTTGTACACGTATGTTTATCACACTAGTCCTGTTCTAATCGCAACAGTGAGTCACACAGCTTGTATGTGGTGAGAATGATCCAGAGTTTTTCACTTTAATACTTCTCGAATATTCACAACACCAACCATCAATAATAGTGCATATTTCATCTCTAGTGTCCACTCAATACTTTTTATTTTCATCTGTCTTCTTCTGCAACAATTAATAATACCTATCACTTGTAAATGTATATTTATTACATGTATGTCTTGTTCTAACCAAAACAGTGCTTTACACAACTTCCATATGCAAGTCCTCACGATATCATGAGAATGATCCAGAGTTTTTCACTTTAATACTTCTTGAATATTCACAACAACCCCAATAATAGTGCAATTTCCATTTCTAGTGTCCAATCCATACTTTTATTTTCATCTGTATTCTCCCGCTACAATTAATAATACTTACCTATCACTTGTAAATGTTTTTATGTTTATCACACTATGTCTTGTTCTAATCACAACAGTATTACACAATAAACCTGAGTTTTTTTCACTTGCATTGCATACCATTTATGCAGTTTTCCACCGCTGTGTCCATCCATACATTCTTCCATCTATCTTTACCCGCAACAATTAATAATATCCATCACTTGTTTATCAAACTATGTCCTGTTATTATCACAACAGTATTACACAACTTCAATGGCGTGAGACTGATACAAAGATTTCTTCACTTTAATACTTCTTGTACGAGTATGTTCACAACATCAACTACCATTTATGCAATTTTCCGTCGCTGGCTGCTGTATCCATCCAGGCATTCTTCTATCTTTCTTTCCCGCAACAATAATAATAACCATCACTTGTAAATGTATGTTTATCACACTACTCTTAGGCACGCGCGTGACTTCGCTTCTGACTAGGGCTGCAGCATCGCAGCCGAAACGTCAAGCAGTAATTACTTAAGTACTTAAAAAAGAATATCGTTTAGTCCCGTTACAATGTTATCTTTATTATAATGCAACGCGTAAGTTTGAAGTTAGTATATCTTACAAACACTATGTCTTGTTCTAATCACAACAGTATTACACAACTTGCATAGCCAAGTTCTCACGATATCATGTCATTGATCTAGAGTTTTTCACTTGAATACTTCGCAAAAATTGACAACAGCAATAAAAGTGCAATTTCCATATCTAGTGTCCAATCCAAACTTTCTATTTACATCTATCTTTTCACGCACCAATTAATAGTAAATATCCCTTGTGAATGTATGTTTATCATACTATGTCTTGATCTAATCACAACAATATTACACAACTTGCATGTCGTGAGAATGATCCTGAGTTTCCGGGTGCCAATTAATCAATGTGGTACTGCTGGTCCATTAAGGGCTTGTTCACTTCGGACAAGATTCGGATAGGATCGGAGTTTGAGAGCGTTCAGTGTTGCAAGTTTACAGTTAACATTGTGTTTTATTTAGTTTATACGTCAACTGCACACTATTCTAGACACAAGTGAAGTTGGTGAAATATTTACTAATGAAGGAGAAGGACAAAAAAACCAGAGTCGACAGAATCTCCTTAATAAGGATTAAATATACATTGAATATGTACATGTTTAAATAATTCTCCCAACTAATGGGGAGAATCTCAATACGGACATAAGGAGATTCTATCGAACATGGGTTTTTTGAGCAATCTCCTTTGACATGTTCTCAAGATGTTAAATTAAGGAGCACCTTTTTGATATTGGTGGATCACAAAGCTTTTCATTTTCAACGTCAGAGTACCTACATACAATTTGCACGAATTAAATAGGAAAGTTTCGGGTAAACACGTTAACGATCGGTAGGTTCACAGAAAATTGCCAATGTATCTAATTGTGAAATATTTTGCTTTCAAAAGATTCTTTTAAAATTTCTGAGATCAGACTCAGTGATTTGCTATTAAATTTTGTTTATACAATTAATATTTTCTATACGCAACCTTTTACGCCTATTCAAAACAGAATATTCACGCACCAATTTTTTACGCCTGAATACGAATACGTAGTACTCAAATTCTCAACCATTGCTCCAAAACGCTCTTCAAAAACAACTCTACACTAATAACTTAAAATGCTTCGAATCGAACGTCAATATTTTCCCATTCATCTTCAGCCGTACCCACACTAAGTCGCGCATTTCGATCCAACGAAAGGCGGGCGATTTGCATTTCAATGCATAATTTAACTTATGTGCCTACGGATCGCAGCTCTTTGAATAAATATTTCTGTTATCTCGAGTCCCACCCTCTTTGCACTCCATCCAGCGAATAATCCCTCCGAGGGGGCCGGTTCTTTTTAACATTGCTATTTTATATTTTTCTGTTTTTATTTGCTCTGCGTTGTATAAGTGCATTCGTTGAAATAGACGCCTGTGTGGATGACTGAGCACTCAGACGGGACTCAATGAGACCATTGTAGTGTGTCTTAATTAAAATTGATTGTTCAGCTGCTTTGTAAGGGCTCAATGTAGGTACTTTTTGGTCCTGTGTATTCTTTGAAAGT